>OY743115.1:2530000-5030000 GCA_963555685.1 Acrobasis consociella
TTATTCGATTACCAAGACAGATACAAATGTATCTAGATTTTATAAATGCAAAGTAGTCTTCGACGCCGCTTTGAGATAAATATTGAAGAAATCCTTTGAGACGATGTGGTCTACTTTGCTATTTCGTCCATTTTCTAACTCGTCCACTTTCTCATCTCGTCTACTTGGCATCAGCTTCTACGAGAGAGGGAGGGTTGGCAGATACATACATATATACTATCACGTCTTTTTCCCTAATTGGGCAGGTTTTTTTATTGTTTATTTCTTTTTTGCCTGCAACTTGACCGCGCGAACTAATGAAAAATCACCGTGTATAGACATAAGTCTATACACGGTGATTTTTTATTAGTTTTGGAGCCGAAGGTTACTATATAAGGATCGTTAGTAAGACCTTATTAGCTAGTCAAAATAAAAATTCTGATACAAGAAATTTTGACTAAAAGAGGTCTCATTTATGTTTATAAGCTTTGTTTAGCTTGTATTTCTTAAGTCACCTTCTACGACATCCACAGGAGGACATGGAGTGGCCCTATTCTACTCTTTTTAGCTTGTATTTCCTAAATCGCCTTTTACGACATCCACGGGAAGACTTGAAGTGGCCCTATTCTACTCTGCTGGAAACCACACGGCAAATGTAACAGTTATAATTTATTCTGTGGTATTATTAAGCGATGTATTGAATCATCTAAGAGTAAAATACTTCTTAAATTAAATTCTGCTTATTGCCCTTACATATATACAAACATTAGGCCTTCGTGTTGTGGTTAACAATATTGTTGCGGTCATCCAAACACGGCTCGGAATGCGCGTCCACATTTGGAGCACTGCATTAGAGCTTATTAGCTGGACAAAGTGGACTCAGGTAAAGAGGGAGTAGCGGAATATTTATTTTTGAAACGAATTTTACAAATCCTTAAAATCTGATTCCACCTAATAAAAAAAATTGGTTGCCTGTAAAGTCGGTATACGGGCGAAAGTTTTACGTGACAACGACTTTTTATGTCTGTCTCTCTCGCTCTTAGGCGGGCTAACCATGCCCGAGTGGAAGGGACGCGTGCCTCTCACTCGCTCTCATTGTGAGCGCATAACGTGAGCGGAGCGTAACGCAGTTTCTTAAAGTGTCACCCGGCAAACCAATTTATAAGACGTTGTCACGTCAAAAATAAAATACAAATCTTACATAAAGTTTCGATTACTCTTTGAACAATGATGAGTTTTTTTTGAGTTGAGATGATGATTGATGAGTTTTAGAGTAATATTGAGATTACCCTTCTTATGCTTTACACATTATCAAATTCAGAGATTATGATTATTAAATCAAGAAATTAAAAGAGAAAAAAAAGTTATTTAAACGAAGTTAGCACCCAAATTTAATAAAATTTATTAATAAAAATAAATAAAGAGAAACGGATTCAGGTGCAGTGCAACTGACCTCACACCACAGTTATTCCCGTTAGGCCACAAGGATACCCCATTACCTAGTGACAACTGTTACTTGTTGAGCCTTCCATAAATAGTGATTAAAATACTCAATAAAATTACAAAAAACGGATTTAGGAGCACTTCTTTAAAATCGCCGTATTTTAAGACTTATACCACACACCACAGTAATTCCCGTTAGACCACAAGGATGCCCATCGCCCAAAGACATACTAACTATTGAGCCTTCTATAATTAGGTAGTTTTTTAGGTCAAAAATTATTTTAGGTAAATTATTTGGTACTGTTAATACAATAAAACGTTACAAAATAGGTAATGTCACATTTCATTCATAATATCCATTTTGATTTTATATTTATTATTGCAGAAAAACTGATGTTAAGAGCGCTATTTGACTTCAAGAACTATGACTCATAAGTCTTTGTTTCGTACAATTCCCATAGAAAATTTTATTAAAACATACAATATTAAAATAAATATTATTTTGATTAGCAGAAATTATACTGATTGAGTTAGCCCCAAACTAAGTTTGAGACTTGTGTGATGAGATACAATAATTACAAGAAATGGATTTAGGAGCAGTTCTTAAGACTTACGCCACACACCACAGTAATTCCCGTTAGGCCACAAGGATGCCCACTGCCCAGTGACACACTGTACTTGTTGAGCCTTCCATAATTATTTATTAAACATACTATATTACAACTTAATGATGCCGATATAATTAAGTCCCATGAGCATGTGCTATGTGAGTTCCGGATATCGTATATTTGCCGGTCTACATACACATACATACTATCACGTCTTTATCCCTAATGGGGCAGACAGAGCATTTTGGGTCTTGCGGTTCTATGCAGAGCCCAGGGCCGCAAGACCCAAAAGCCACTTTTAGCGTCATGGTGGGCGAGAAGATGGAAAAGCAATCAATACAGTGATGGGTTGCTAGCCGCATCGCCTGTTAACATGATTTGCATTTTTGCCCATTCCCTCGATCGGCTTTTACGATTTGCGTGGGAAGAGAAGCAGCTGGTACATTCTAAGTTTTTTTTTATTTCTCACAGACCAGCATGGGAGAAATAAAAAAATTACCGGTCTAGTATAGGACATATACAACGTGAGAGGAACATACCCGTAATAAATTGAACCACGGGCTATAATACTAGATCACTATATTACCTATTATGATAATAAAATAACGGTAAAAACATTAGCATTTCCATACAGTGCAGACCTTAATGCGGTTCACATAATAAATCTACTTACCAAGTTTCAACAGTATAGGTGTTATAGTTTCGGAAAAAAGTGGCTGTGACATACGTACGGACAGACAGACAGGCAGACAGAACAGGCTACGGAACCCTAAAAACACGAACTGGATGAAAAGGTCGTGTTTTTAGGGTTCCGTAGCCAAATGACAAAAACGGAACCCTTATGGATTCGTCATGTCTGTCTGTCTGTCTGTCTGTCTGTCCGTCCGTATGTCACAGCCACTTTTTTCCGAAACTATAACACCTATACTGTTGAAACTTGGTAAGTAGATGTATCATGTAAACTGCATTAAGGTTTTAACACAAAAATAGAAAAAAAGCAATAAATTTTGGGGGTTCGCCATACTTAGAACTGAAACTCAAAAATGTATTTTTCGTCAAACCCATACGTGTGGGGTATCTATAGATAGGTCTTCAAAAATGATGTTGAGGTTTCTAATATCATTATTTTCTAAACCAAATACTTTGCGCAAGAGACACTTCCAAAGTGGAAAAAAGTGTGTGTGTGTGTCCCTCCCCCCAATTAATTTTTTATTTTCTATTTTATTAAAAATAATTGTATTAAAAAAATTTGAATATAATAATATTATTTGTATTATAATTAATTCTTAATTATCTCTTTTTAATTCGAGAATATTATAAAATAATCTGTTTTTTGTACACCCCCGTAACTTCTAAAATAAGAAAATTATAAAACTAAAAAAAATATGTGATGTTCATTACCATGAAAACTACCAGAGAAAATTGGTTTGAACGATATCTAGTAAGTAGTTTTTTTTTAAATACGTCATAAATCATAAACGGCAATTTACCTTTGCATTTAATCAACTCAAATATAAAAAAAAAAAAAAAATATTACAAGACTTTTATATTATGTTATTTGCTACTACCGAACCCTTCATGGGCGAGTCCGACTCGCAATTGGCCGCTTTTTTTGTTTTTGAATGTTTTTTCACTATCATTATGGCTCTTGATTTATTACGGGTATTTCCCCTTCACATTATAATATCACGTTGGATGTCGTAGGAGGCGATTAAATGAGTTAGCCCAAATATCCTGTGCAAAAACTGCTTTCTAAATCTAATCTATAGCTAAATCGTTTATACTGACTTGTTCTTCTCGATTAAGCATTGTCTTCGGTCACCGAAATGGATGCCGAAAAAATTTCGTATTGTAAATAAATTCCTGTATAATTTTCGATCGAGACCACGTAGTTACGCCCGTCCATAATCCATAACTGCCATGTGATCTTAATGAACTCCGGCCGGCCGGCGGCACCTGACGGTAATACTACTAATAGATCTCACGATTTTACTTTCGAGTTTTAGTCAACATTTTTCATTTCTGAATTTTTATTTTGACTACATACCTAATTTGGTCTTACTAACGATCCTTATGAAGTGGCCTTCGGATCCAAAACCAGTAAAAAAATCTCCATGTTTAGAACTATAGACCAGATCTCAAATATTGGCATAAATAGACGCATAGAAGCTAGCAAATTACTAACTTACTGCAGCCTCTCTTGCTAACGTCCTCTGCTTTCCTGTTGTGGCTGCTGTTGTTGGTCGTCAACTTGCCCCTTGGTAAAGGCCTCCTCCATGTGTCTCCATAGTATTCTGTTCCTTTTTTTTTCTCCATAACCCTTCAGCTGCTTTCTTGATATCATCTTCCCATCTCCACCTCCAGAAAAAAGAGGAAAGGAGGGCTCTTTTCCTCTTTTTTCTATCACGAGGATACCACTCTGTAACATTCTTTGACCATTTATTTCTCTTAGTGTCTCAGCAGACTATGCCAATCCATTTCCATTTTAGCCTTTATATAGGTAACATCTTTTACTTTTGTCTTTGATATGTGATAACTCTGTCTTCTAATTTGATGTTTAGAATACTTCTCCTTTTCTTCTTGGAAATAAATGTAGCCACATATTGGTCTACACTACAAACCTTATAAAAAAGTCATTCCGATGTGATAAGAAGAAGAATAGGGCTCTCCTCAGCCTGTCACAGCAAGCAGCTGTTGAGTAGAATTACTAGTGCTTTGATATATCAAAGAAATTAATTAAAGTGTGTTGTGGCCTTATTAGCAAAGCCATTACAAACTGCATTTCTTGAGTGTGGAATCGACCGGAGATAATATACGGGGCTAAGGTATCTTGATACTTTTTTTATTTTTTAATACTTTTTAATTTTATGTATTTTTAAATAGTATTGTTTTTGGATGAGATTATTCTTTAGACAGTTCCTAGTAGACATTGAGCGTTATAGACGAGTTGCTACATAGACAATTTACGTTTGACCATTCAAGACTAATTCGTGACCAACACTTTTGTAAAAGTAAGTAAAAATGTAATATGGTTTTAATAAATTTCTTTCTGTTCTTCTGAGCAGTAATTAACTTCATTCTTGTGTGATAAATAATATAAACATACCGTAGACTGCCAAAAAACGTACTGGGCAATGTTATATATTTATGCTGTCAATTTTGCACGCCTTTTATGTGGAGCGTTGAGATAGTGCTCTATCTTAACATATCAGATTCAAGCACTTTTGTATAGTAAAATACCCTTAACTTTTTCTCCCGGTAAGCATTTGGCATTGCAAGATTACTTACTACAAAGCGCAGATTAAGTTAAGTAGGAACGTGTAATAGATTATACCTTTAAAGGATTTGAGATTGAGTAGTTTAAAAGTCAAATGTAGATTTGACTTATGAGTTATTTTATTAAATTTAAAAAAAATTGTTTATGTTTGTAATTGTATGTCCATTAAGGTAAATTTTGACGTATATGCTTTAGGAAACTATAAGTTCGCGGGGTATTTTTTTATAAATATAAAAACTCAAAATTAACACGTTAATGGACAGTAGGACTTCTATAGAATACATCAATTGTTTTTTCTATTGTGTGTGGCTTAGTGTCCGTGAAAAAGTTAAGCAATCAATGAATCAATAGACTTAAAATAAAAAATATTTCAATCTTAAGTCATGTAGTCTTAAGATTGTTACTGTGATTGAGCTAAATAAATCTTCGATCCAAAAAATGCCTAAATATTAGAACTAGACGGACACATACAAATTTTTGCAAAAGAAATTATTGCAAAAGTATCAAAACTCTCCATCCGACAAACTGTTTTCGTCTCGAATGCTCAGCGCACACCGGCGCGCGCGCATCGACCACTATCAGTCAGTTCTCTAGGTCATTTCCCCGCGAGCAACCGCGCTAGTGACGTCCAATTAGAAAAAGAAAACAAACCGAACTTCGATTTTTAAATTTACAACAGTTTATTTTTATAAAGTGAAAGACAAAGTTCGAAAAGAAAACAAGAAAAAAGTAAAAAAAACTAAGGAGTTTTTATTTCTGTGGCGAGGGAAATTACAGTGGCAGGAATGCGTTAAGTGAAATGTGTTTTAATTATGGTGTGATCGAATTACGGTGTAACACAGAAGGAATTTTACGTTTATATCGATACAGGTAATTTAACTTTTATCATTTTAGTATATAAACAAGAAATAGTTTGTCACGAGTTTGTCAATTGTTAAAATGATGATGTTTTATTAAAGCCTGGTACACAGTACTTTAATTCTACATAGGTCAATAATTTTTCAAAATTGAAAACCAACTTACCCCCAACCTACTCAACCGATATTGATAAAATTTTCTTTAGGACTACCTGACAAGTATATCCTTTTTCGAATTTTCTAAATCGGTCCAGGCGTCTTCAAATAATCGGTAAACATACATAAATAAGCACCCAAGTGCGAGTCGGACTCGCCCATGAAGGGTTCCGTAGCAGCAAGTAACATCATTAAAAGTGTTGTAGTATGTTTATTTTTATAGTTGCGTTGATTGAATGAAAGGTAAATTGCGGTTTACGATTTATGACGTATTAAAAAAAACTACTTACTAGATCTTGTTCAAACCAATTTTCGCTGGTAGTTTGTATGGTAATGAATATCATATATATATTTTTTAAGTTTTATCATTCTCTTAGTTTAGAAATTACAGGGAGGGGGGGCACACATTTTTCCACTTTGGAAGTGTCTCTCGCGCAAACTATTCAGTTTAGAAAAAAAATGATTAAAGAAAGCTCAATATCATTTTTAAAGACCTATCCAAAGATACTCCACACGTATAGGTTTGATGAAAAATATTTTTTTGAGTTTTAGTTCTAAGTATGAAGAACCCACAATTTTTTTTGTTTTTTTTTTCTATTTTTGTATCAAAACCTTAATGCGGTTCACAGAATACATCTACTAACCAAGTTTCAATAGTATAGGTCTTATAGTTTCGGAAAAAAGTGGCTGTGACATACGGACGGACAGACAGACAGACATGACGAATCCATAAGGGTTCCGTTTTTTGCCATTTGGCTACGGAACCCCTAAAAAGATCGCAAAGAATTGATAACCTCCTCCTATTAGAGATTTGGTTAAAAATAAAATTAATTTGACACAGTCTTGTTTTTATTCATTATAGGCTAGGCTTGTAGGGTACCGTTAATAGTGCACTTTAAAATTAAGTCAAATCGTTACTTTTATTGATAAACTTTTATAAATAATTCAAATCGGATACTTTAGCTGAAACGTCATGCTTGTTTTGACGTTTAGAAAAAATAACAGAAAAAAAGTATCTGATTTGACTTGTTGGAGAATAACGATTTATCTGTAGCATTTGACGTGTCAATGAAAAATGTTATTCATTCTAGTATAATCCTCACAATATCCAAAGTACACTTTATAAAATGTTACCGAAATAAAATACCCGTGAAATATAGCATTTATAAATCTTATCCTCTTCTATATTAATAGCTTGGTGTCAGTTTGACGTATCGGAGGGATTAATAACGCCGTACTATAGAGAAATCGATTGGAATGCTGGATGCTGATAGCCAGACCAGTAAATAATGCAATAACGTTTATCAAAAACGCGCTGATTGCTTGCAGAAAGCTGGCTCTCGTTCAAAAGGTAGCATTTCTTAATTAATGTATGTAGGGGAGGTCTACACCGATCAATGATATCCTTTTCTACCAATTACTTCAAATTTATTTTTGGAGCACACAAAGCCACGTCTTTTTACAACAATGGCGTCGTCCAGAGAGAGAGAGTGAGAGAGAGAGAGAGAGAGAGAGAAAGAGAGGGAGAGACATAGACAAAGACAAAAGACTTATTCGTTTAGAAATTGATAACAAACTTTCTTATCATTCAAAAATCCTACATGTATATAGAAACGGGGCTTAGCACGAACCTTTTTGTTTCGTGTAACGTTTTGAATAGGAATTACAACCTCCGTGGTCATAGACTGGCTGGAGTGCAGAGGTGTTTTCTTGTTGATGGTGTACGCACATTTTTGTTAATGACACTACCCGCATTTCATAATGTCACTACCTACATGTTTATATCTATCACGTCTTTATCCCGAAAGGGTAGACAAAGCATTTTACGGGTTCTAAGCAGACGGATTTATAATAATATTATGAATAGGATGTAAAAGCAACAAGTTTTTTGCCGGGCAAAAAGGTCCCCGAATTTTAAGAACACCCCTGACAACTTTCGAACGGCTAAACTGATTTTCATAAAACATAGCTATAACCCACCGCAAGGAAGCTTGCTTTTACGTAAAAAAAAACGAATCGAAATCGGTTCATCCGTTCGATAACTACGATACCACAGACACACAGACAGATAGACATTAGCGACAGACCTCTTTTTTGTGTTTAAAATTGAAAGGAATATGTCAAACAATAGAAAACTTACAAACTACAACAAGTTTGTTTCCCAAGAAAATACAAAAATACAATACAATACAAAAATAAAAAACCCCCGACGACACCACCTAGTTATCACTAGGTGGTGTCGTGGATATATCTAGTGAGGTGGCGTAACTACATAATAATATTATGTAGTATAAATTACATTACTTTTGGGGTAGAGACTTTTGGTCCGTGGGGTCCTTCCGCCCATAGCTTATTTCATATTATTTCTAAACGTTTATTCGAGGTATCCCATGACCAAAGGGCTGGTAACTATCTGGCTCAAAGAATCAGCATTGCCATACAACGTGGCAATGCTGCCAGCCTTTTGGCCACGTTGCCGAGGGGTAATATTTTAGTGGGACTACATAATTTGTAATTTTTAGTTTTAATTTTAGTTTTAATTTAAATTATAATAAGTTTGTATAGTTTTAATTTAAGTTAAATTTAATTTTTTTTTCAATAAAGGGGAATAATTACATTCTAACCGATGTTAAGTAAAATAAGTGTAATGCCATCTATTATTTGTCAGGTAAACTACAAAACTCCGAATTTGAAGCGTTATCACTCAATAACTTTTGAAAACTGAACTGATTTTTATCAAACATGGCTCTGAACCACCGCGAGGGAAGCTGTTTTCACTTAAAAACCGCATTGAAATTGATCCACGGTCCAGACATTGGCGTCAAACTTTATAACCCCCTTTTTTGACGGGGGTTAAAATGAAAGGCATTTGTCTAACTATGTAACTTACAAACTACAAAAAAACACCAAGTCAAATTAAATTGAGAGACTGTACAGTACAAGACTATATATGTCCGTTATTTTATAAAAAGCATGCAATAACATAACGTGAATGCTCGGATTATATGAGTCTCGATCACGAAACGCACAGTTATCGGAGTAGCACAGTTTGACCTGAAAAGTTGTGGGAAAAGGTTATTTTAATTAAAATTAAAAATATACAAAGAAAATCTTCGTATGTTTTTATTTTAAGCAGTTTAGCAGAACTTACTGTTGAAAACACTACGCCACCGGTTTTATTGATAAACTAGCCGAAACCCGCGACTTCGTTCGCGTGGACTTTATGTCTCTGGAAAATGCTCGTCAGGCTGAACAACTTTTGCTCAGGCGTCATTTTTATATTTCTTATAGTTTAGCTAGACCATTATGTTTTGCGTCAGGTGTTCCAGTTTCCGAAATCATTTATACTCTTTATGTAGCCCAGGCTTGGAAGCTATATAACAAAACAGGTTTTTTTGGAGATTAGCGTGTACAAACAGACACACAGACGAGCAGACAAATATACAAACAGACAGACATATTATTTAAAATTCTTACTCTATTACTATGTCTACATCGTAGCCAAATTTTTTTTTTTGAAAATATATTTAATGTAAAGACACACTTTACTGGTTTATTATACCTTTATGTATAGATATAAATTAAGATATTATAACAGTGATATGGATTACTTATTTGATAATAATGAACACAAAATTAGAAAGTCACCACCTCATTCTTAATTACCCACTTGATTGCTGTTAGATGAAGACTGTGTTTAATCACCAATAAATTGTGAAACATGTTCATTTTATAGTCCATCATGACCTGACCTAATGGTTAACGCAACTATGTCTAGAATCTAGATATTAAATTGCTGCAACATTAAAATTAACCTAAATTGAAAATTATTGATTACTAAGTCCATACCGGAATACTCTGTAAGCAATAATATACTCATCAAAAGGTCTCTTTTTGCGCAGATAGTTGATCGAGGGAGCTAAGAGTCTCAGTTTCGAGATTGGCCAAAAATACTTTTGTCCGGCTGTCTGTCTATTTATCCGTCTGTTCTTGCCTACAGGTAGCATTTCTCAACCGAATCTCGTGAAAGTTTGTAAAATAAAAAAATTATATAGATTTTTTTTGTCAATTTAATAGTTCAAAATTATTCAAAATGGTGGGAATATCGTAGTAGAACTTTAAAAAATATTTTAGCCATTTTTTTTTAATGTTAATTCTTTTTTGTTACCCTTTTTTGTCTGAAATTATTTTTTATCGGATAAACTTCAACGGGTTAGGGTGACTCGTCAGGTTTACAGCTTACAGAGCCACTAGTATAGATTGGCTTTTTATTATTCGCCATCAAATTCCAGCTTGTTTCGTAAAAAAATGAGATAGTCCTTTTACAATTAATGAGTCAGTCACCTGGGCGCATTGCGTGTAGCTCTCTACTGCCACGAAATAAATACTACATACATACACACACTATCACGTCTTTATCCCTAATGGGGCAGACAGAGCATTTTGGGTCTTGCGGTTCTATGCAGAGCCCAGGGCCGCAAGACCCAAAAGCCACTTTTAGCGTCATGGTGGGCGAGAAGATGGAAAAGCAATCAATACAGTGATGGGATGCTAGCCGCATCGCCTGTTAACATGATTTGCATTTTTGCCCATTCCCTCGATCGGCTTTTACGATCTGCGTGGGAAGAGAAGCAGCTGGTACATTCTAAGTTTTTTTTATTTCTCCCAGACCAGCATGGGAATAAATACTACTGCGTCGATAAAGTTTAAAACCTACTTCTTACTTCCCTCGAGGACAAATTTTCCGCAATTAGGCCCGAAATTGCCGGTCCCGTTTTGCGTGGGGAGCTGACGCCGGCCTCAATGCTCGAACCAGCCCAGCTCCTGCAGGAAGCCTAGAACGCCTGTAGGCGCCCTGCACGCTTTCGCCATGGTTCCTGGGTGTTCTCAGTTTAAAGCCTATTGAGGGAAAAAACATGGTCTTACGTTCCTAGTCCTGTCTACTCTATTAAGAAAAAAGATGTGATAGTGTACTTTTTATTGTTTTACTTTTCATGTTTTATAGTTTTTAAACCCCGATGAAAAAGAGTTTGACATGACTGTATGTCTATCTGTGTCATCTTATAGAACCTAAACGAATGGGCCAATTTTGATGCGGTTTTTTTTAATTTGCAAGCTAACTTTATCGGAATGTTTCTTAGTCATGTTTTATGAAATCTGTTTACTTTGCTTGGTACATAGACTTGATACTTAAAGCTTTTATTGATTACATTCATTTATTTACCAATTTATGTAGATACCTACACAAAAAATGTATAAAGAGAAGGAATACATAAAATAAAAATTGTACAAAAGGCATTTCTTATCTCAAAACATAGATTACATTTGTTATAAAGTTCAGTAATTACCTACAACGAAACAGTAATTTAAATGGATGTGAAGGAAAATAGAAACATCTGGCGTTTGTTTACGCATCACATTAATAACTAAATAGGCACTAAGTGATGTCCTTAAACTTTCGCCCAACCCGTTTAATCTAGGCCAAAGTTCTCAAACAGACTAAAAACTCGTTAGTAATCTACTAGCGGGTATGTCCACTTAAATTATATGATCCAGTAGTAGGATGCTATATAATAAGTTCATTTGCCAGGCAAAAAAAAAATGACTTGCAAGTGAATCATTGTTGCACATAAGCCTTACTCAAAGATTTTCAAAATCCAAGGTTTACATACAACTTTACTCAAGTTGTCAAAACATCTCATAGGTAACTGTAGTATGCTTTGCTTACCAGATTGTGAATTGCGAACCTTCCTGCTCCAGTTGCCATCAATTTAGCACTTTGAGTTCCTGAATAATTAAATCACGTTAAGCAGGTTTACCATCTGGTTACTGGTAGAGTAGGATCACTAAGTAAAAATGTGACTTAGAAAATACAAACTAAACAAAGTTTATTATTGTAATCTTCAATGTGACCTCTTTAATCCACTTGGCTGCTCGAATCAAATTGTCTGGCTAACTTTATCTCTACTAGTACAAAGAGGGTTATACTCCTGTGCTGGAGACTAAACAACCTGATGGTAAAAGCAGCTCTGAGCTTAACGTACTTTATAATTCACTCAATAATCTACAGTCTTCTTAGGAGATCCATAGTAAGTAATAACAAAGTAAATAGCACATCAATAAAATTAGCGTATGATCAGTTTCAAACAGCATTGGATCATATATTTAGAGTGGACCTCCCCACACGCGTTCTCATTAGTGTAACTGTTTGTGTGTAAGCGGTGGCAGGAAGTTGTTCGTTGTATGAGCAGCAAAGTCCATTTGTAATTAGCTTATTCTAGGAGGATTATGTCCTATAGTGATGTAGATGCTGTGAGCCCATTTTGTTTTTAATAGTTTCAAGCAAATATTGTTGAAAAATGAATAAATTTTAAAAAGGAGCTAAAGTTTTTGCCCATGGAATTTCCCTACTTTTTCATACGCGGATTTACTTAGTTTTTTAAGGCCGAATTCGATCAAACTTTTATTCCAAGAATAACTTTTACTCTCCGATAGTAATGTCAATACTCCATGGAGTATTGACATTACTATCGGAGTATCTGGATTTGACATGCCCTAAAGTGACTGATATAAAATATTTAACCAAACTATACTGAAACTATTTGGGTGATAGTGAACAACTTTTTCCGAAGATCATATGTCGAAATGTGAAAAATAATTTTAAACTTTTCATACAAACTCAACTTGTATCGGAGGCCAAAAACGATTTTTTTTTTATTTCGATATATTATGTTCCTTGGGGAAAGTTGTTTAGTGTCATGGACTGAATACAGCCTCGAAATAGTTTCAGTAAACTTTGTTAGACCTTATACATGCCCATTTTGTTTTTTAAGGTTCTAAGCAAATCTTCATGAAAATAAAACATTTCTATATAAATAAAGTTTTAGCTCTCATTCTTCGTATTTGCATATTAAGCGGTTATTATAAACATATAAGTACTGTTGTAATAAGATTATTCTATGAGAATTATGTCTTATGTTGATGCAGTCTGCTGTCTAGGCATTTGCATATTTGATTGCGGTTCAAAGCAAATCTTGATGCCAATTTATATATATATATAAAAAAAGTATGAACAGAATGAAATAAAAAATTGGTATTACATATATTATTCACAATAAATTGCAAAATAGAAACGTTCTTAGCAGTTATTTTACATATAGTTTAATAATTTTTTTACCACTAAAAAGTTCATGTTATTTTCTTATTTAGGTGTTTTTTGTGTTTATTTTGTGATTTTTTGCAAAAAGTAGTAAAACTGTAGATTATCAAAAGTTAATCAGTTCGAAACTAGTTTTTTTTTTGATTAATCGATAGAGATTACCATATCTGACCACATCAATCAAAAAAAGTTTTTGAAAGTTGTCCAAAATCAAGTCACTTTTTTAACTTATTTGAGTGATTTTAATTAATTAAAATACACTTTCCACAACAAATTAATATGCGCAATCTTATCTTTCTTTCTGTAAAAAAGGATGTGCCCGGCGGGGGCAACGACTTTGTGTTGTTGTCCTAGTTTGGTTAGGACATTGTAGGCTGATCACCTGGTTGTCTGATAAGTAAGATGATCCGTGCTTCGGAGGACACGTTAAGCCATCGGTCCCGGTCATTGTCTTTGTAATTGATCGTTACCTAAAACCATGTCAGAGGCCTTTAAGGCGGTTTAAAAAGAAGAAGAAGAAGAAGAAGTATAGTAAGTTAGTCTGCAATACAACGCGACTGCCTCTGTGGTCTAGTGGTCAAGACGTTCGCCTTGTGATCTGGAGGTCGTGGGTTCGAATCCCACTGGGTGGCATCCTTTTTGAAAAGTTGTTTGCAGTCTGATTATGATATTGCGAGCTTGAATAACTTGACTATCCCAAAATAAAAACGATTCCGTGTTTCGACAGGCACGTATAGTATAACTGTGGGTCCCGAACACTATATAGCGTGTGCAAACAGACAAACCTACAGACATTACCATTTCTGCATCGGCCCTAACATTTTTTTTTAAATATATTTAATGTACAGACACATTTTTTTACTGTTTTATTAGTAAACAGATTTTTTAACCATTGAAGTATTTATTTTTGTCTCTTCCGGTGCTAATACCAATATTTAATATCGATCAATTTCAATATCAACTTGAGAAAGTGAACCCACGATAAAAAAGATTTGTCAGCAAAAGTAATGAGGCAAGTACCACTATCATTACAAGTCGGTTATGTAATCTAGCGTTTTTTGGGACCATTCATAAATTACGTCACACGAATTTCATGACTTTTTACCTCCCCCGGCTTGTATTGTATCACAGTTGGTTACAATTTTAAGACCCCCACCTCTTAGTGTGAAATGTTAATTAAAAAAACAAGAGAGCGAAGCTACTAAATAACTAATTAACTAATAAAGTTGGATATTTTTCAAAGATTATTTATTATTCGTTAAAAAAAAATACATATTCGTGTTAGTTATTCGTCTCGCGGTTCGCGCGAGTGTGTAAATGAGGCATTAGATATAGATTTTGTACTGTAACGTCGTTACCTAAAACCATGTCAGAGGCCCCTAAGGCGGTTTAAAAACTCTTACACTAGTGTTAGTCACTAACACACACGATTAGAAGAAGACTGTAACGTCACAAACCTTATGACCCCCTTGTCACACAGTGTCATACTTCATAGACCCCTCGCACCCCCTTAATGTCTTACGTAATTTATGGATGGTCCCTTTTGCCGATACCTTTTGAGGTTTTTTGCCAGCTTCGTAACAAATTAAAATAATCGCCACTGGAATTGATTGGATCATTGGTTCGGACAAATCAGCAAAAACTTGTTTGTTGATCGATTTAGAAAATCATTAGCAATCGATGACTTATCTAAAAATAAATTGATTCGGCGAATAAAACAGAGATTAGGTTTGAAACCAAAAGTTCTGCCTGATTTCAAGTACTTCCTGGTTAAGGGCCGCGCTACACTGGATTGGCATGGCATGGCATCGGAAGCGACGCGTCATTTTAAAACAAGCTTTTTGACAAGTGATATAAGATGCATAACCGCTTGAACGCGGAGAGCCGGCCGGCGGCCTGCCGCAGCCTGCTGCGCACAAAAGACGCCCTCGGGCGGTTATGCATCATCACTTGACATAAAGCTTGTTTTGAAATGACGCGTCGCTTCCGATGCCATGCCATGCCAATCCAATGTAGCGCGGCCCTAATACGGAAAAGAAATAACGTATAGGCTGTGCCCGTCCCGTCTGTCACCAACTGACAAAATGCTGTCGTCTACCTAAAGCTACCTTCGTGCGATTCCGTGCATGTCGCGGGCAACCTGAAGTGCCATTTTTGAAACGCGGAGTCACCTAAACGAATGGTTTTTCCATACAAAAAACCGTTCGTTTAGTGACTCCGCGTTTGAAAAATCGCACCACTGTCGCTCTTCTGTAAAAGTGGGTTTTGTAATTTTTTGTATGCGTTTGTGCGTAGCTGTGTACAAATAAAAGTTGTATACAACGTTGAAGAGACATACCCGTAATAAATCAAGCCACGGACTATGCTAGATCACTATAGTATAATGGAATTCCGGACCTCCAATCCGGAGGTCCTGGGCTCGATCCCCAGCCAGAGCTAGTTGGAAAATGGCCTTTTTCATATTGTCCTGGGTCTTGGATGTTTATCTATATATGTATTTGTTATAAAATATAGTATCGTTGAGTTAGCATCCCATAACACAAGTCCCGAACTTACTTTAGGGCTAGCTCAATCTCTGTAATTTGTCCCTATATATTTATTTATTCAATTAAAATAACAGTCGACTACTAAAATAAAATTCGACATCCATACGAATGTATGCAGCCGCCCGAGTAATTTGTATAGGATGTCGTTTTTTGTTTTTTTGTTTTTGACTGTTTTTTTTATCACAGTGTGATCTAGTACAGCCCGTGCTAAGACTTATTACGGGTATGTTCCGTCCGCGTTGGATAGGTATCTATCAGAATCAGAATTATCTTGTCAGAATGTCTAGTGTGAAGCTATGTGTGAAGTGAAGGTACAGTGACAAACATCCATCGTGACATTTGCATGTAACATTTACGAAGTCACGATTCGGGAAACTAAGCGTATAAGGTCGTCGGTGGAATGTGCGTTGAGCCATCTTTCGTGCAGTTGCTCATCGACGTCGATGACAAAATTTATTACACTTGTATCTTTTGTATGTAAGTAGTAAACTACCTCCGCAAAACGTTTTTCAATTAAGTAATTGAGAGATTTAGGTTTACACGTCAACTCAGATCTCTTGGACATAAAACCATTGCCACTGGTAACAAATCCATTACAGTTTCACTGCTAAAAACATGTTCAAGGCCAGTGCCATGGTCATGACGTACTTGGTCTTGTTAAACGTCACATTCATCATCATCATTTCAGCCGCATAACGTCCACTGCTGGACATAGGTCTCACCCAAAGATTTCCAAAATGACCGATCTAGAGCGGCCTGCATCCAGCGCTTTCCAGCGGCCCTGGTCCGGTCATCACTGGTAACACACATTGGTTGTAACACGTCACAATATAGTTGAATAATTAAACGCTATAATAATAACATTTACATTTTAGATAAAAAGGTACTAAAAGGCCTCTTCATGTTGGCTTTGGCCCAATGAACGCCTCAAAGGACAGGGTCCCCATGGACCCGTGGGTGAAAAGCGTACCAACATTATGATAGTTGACAATTTAACTACCATTGTGGTAAAGTTTAAACTTCCATGTGGCAGTTGACAGATTTTTTGTCATTTAACTATCATCATCAGGTCTTTTTGTCTCCACTGCAGGAGCACGACCCTCTCTGTACTACCAGAGCCATATTTGGCCAGAGCAGCAAGAGGGTTTTTAAGAATAATAGTTGTCAAGTTGTGTTCCTATTTTACCACAATTACAGTTAAGTTGTCTGTCATATGACATTATTTTTCTAATTCGTGAGCGCGGTGACCAGGCAGAAAAATGGCGACAACACGATTAATGAATATTTATTACATTGAATTCATTGAACAGAAAATTCTGACATTTCTCTATGGTACAGAGGAAAGTTATTTCTTACAGCGAAAAAATATTGAAACGTTGTTAAAATATTGATCCCTCTCTATAGTTTATTGTGGAACAATAAAGTTTTAATAAATTGATAAAAGAATAGTTTCATGAGTCAAAAATAAAACATCACAAATTAATTTCGCTTTTTATTGATTATATAGTTCAACGTGATTTTAGATTTATTATTGCTGAAAAACTGATATTCGACTCTAATAAACTATGACGTCATTAATCTTTCTTTCAAACAAATCGCAAAATGTTTGTTCTGACGTTTAGAATACACTAACTATCTGATTTGAGTTGTTGGAAACTCCCTTGTTGCGAAACTCCACCTTTTTTAAAATCGTTCAAAAATCAATTAGTAGATAGTTGCTTGTGGACACACCTTTATGCTTTTACTTGATTACAACTGCAAAACTGTCACTATCAAGCGGTAATAGTAATTACAATTGATTGCGTCGGTTTATGTAAATGTATGGAAATGGCGTTTCCTGCTTGCATTTCCAACGTAACTATACTTTTAAGGAAAGGCGTGTGTGTTGAATGCTTATGCGATTGTTGATTGGATAAATTGCTTATTCTTCATCTCAGTTCACGCAAGACCGCGTGTAAGTGAACAGCGCCACAGCTTATGCTGCAAAATCCAGGTTTATGGTGTTAAAGATAACAAAACGAGCTAATGAAAACGAAACGCAATCCCTACGCGAGCAACACTGTTTTAGAGGAATTGCTTCAAATATTCTTACTGGATCTTTATTGTTTTTCGTGTGTGTAAGTGGCCAACACTGGTGTCAGATTTGTCAAGCTGCCTAAAGGCATCTGGCATAGCTTGACGACTGCCATACAATGATGACAGCCAGAACCAACGGCTTATACGTGCCTTCCGAAGCACGGAGTTATAATAGTTAACCCATATACACTGAGAAAAAGAAATATCTGAAGCAACTACGAAAACCCTACAGTGAGCTGGTCCGACACGCACTTGACCAATTATTATTGTTGTTTGGAAGGTGTACTTGTTTTTGAAGTAATCAACTGTTAATCAAAGTCATTGACAGTTATCATTTCCATATATTTGCACGTAAAACGTGTAACAATGTAATCACTTCATGCATTTGTAAGCTGTTTTCTTCCGACACATGACAGTCTTGTGAAAGACTACGTTTTTAATTACAGTCCACACTTTGATTGAGGTTGATGATGTGCCATTTCCGGGAATTTAGGAAACTTCGGGCAAACACTTCTGGAAATATTCCTAGAAATGAAAATTTTGGGAAATATATTCTCTTAAATATTGAACACTACTGGTGCCCGCTACTTTGTCTGCGGAAGATTGTCACACAATATCTTTATAACTTGTAGCTTATGTGTTATTCTGATGTATAAACTATATTATTTTAAAGTTTCATCAAAATCCATTTAGTAGTTTTTACGTAAAAGAGTAACAAACATTTATCCATACTTACAAACTTTTGCGTTTATAATATTAGTAGGATTAAGTAGGATATTCAGTGCCACATCACTTATATGGGGATCGAACCCGGGCCTTCCGGTGTGACAGCGTGGCATGATGACCAGGACACAGAGGTCGTCAATGATCAACTGTAGTAATTGGTATATAAGAATCGACGATCTACACCGGGACCTTAACATGCAGACCGTCGATAAAGTTATCAAGAAATACGCCGAAGCACATGAGTATGACTGCTTCACCATGTGAATGTCGAGGCGATCCAGCTCCTCGACGACACGGACATAGTGCGACGTCTCAAAAGAACTAAACCGTTTGAACTAGTGTAGTTTAAAAAAAATACATTGATATTATAGTGCAGTGATGTGCCAGCAGAGACACAAGAACAAAGTGCGTTCCCCTTAATAGAGACAGTAAGAAAAGTGCCAATGGACACATTCTTAGACAATAACGTATAAAACTAGGTCAATGTTAAATTACTTATTAGCCTGAGTTTAGGCTAGATTGTAATATTATTAGCGTACTTAATTATTTTAGTTAAGTAGGAACGTTAAGAAAGGAAAAAAAAACTGTAGTCATTAATATAAAAACATAAATAAATAGACCACCTACCGCTGCATCTAGATGCTGATAAAAAATTGATTAGCTACCGCCTGATACAGTCTTGGATGATGGAACATAAGGCTGGGCTCACACGGAATGAAATTCCATCAATTAGGATACATAATTTTTTTTCTCCACTCCAAGACCTCCCGTGGATGTCGTAGAAGGCGACTTAGGGAATACAAGTTCAACAAAGCTTACAAACATCAATGAGATCTCTCCAACCCGTCTGGGCAGCGTAGAGAGTGTAGGCCAAGACCTCTGGCAGCTCTGGCCAGGTTTGGCTCGGGTAATAAAGAGAGGGTCGTGCTCCTGCAGTGGAGACAAAAAGACCTGATGATGATGATGATTTTTTTTGCCGCAGTTTATGTGTTTTTTGTGTTTATCCCTATGGTTGACTGGGAGAGAACGCTCTTAGCGTTAAGTCCGCCAATTGTAAGCAATTTTAATTGTGGATCAATAAAGTTTTAGTAAATAAATAAATAATAAGACCCAAAGACGACAGACTATCCTTGACGCACTTTTTAGTCTGTGATAGTCAGTGAAAATATAAATGCATATAATTCCATGGGTTCTATTTTCACAGACTATCACAGACGTAACGCACCTTTTGCGTTACGGATTAGTCTGACGTCTGCGTCGGGCCTTAATAAATTAGAGTTTTATTGACCGAGCAAGCGATACGTCTCCGTATCAGCTTGAGCAAGCCAGAGTAATAATAATGAAATTGACTTGCAATACACTTCTACACTTCTTTAATTACTGCCTCCGTGGTGTAGCGGTTAGAGCGTTCGGCTTATACCCGGAGGTCGCGGGTTCGATTCCCGGCGGGGGCAACGGCTTTGTGTTGTTGTCCTAGTTTGGTTAGGACTTTGTAGGCTGATCACCTGATTTTCTGATAAGTAAGATGATCCATGCTTCGGAGGGCACGTTAAGCCGTCGGTCCCAGTCACTGTCTTTGACATTGGTCGTTACCTAAAACCATTTCCGAGGCCTTTAAGGCGGTTAAAAACTCTAACACTAGTGTTAGACACTAACACACACGATAAAAAGAAGACTTCTTCAATTCACTTTCTGCACTTCTTCAATGCAATCTAGGTATATAAAAGAAATGATGCTGTGTTCTGACGCGAGCTAAATTAAACCATATTCTAGTCACATTGAGTAGATATTTCTTTGAATTCAAGTTGATTCTTTTTTTGAGGTAAGACTTCTGTACGTGTACTTATTCTATGGTTTTATTTTAGGTACTATCGCTTGTCGCTTGTATCTTTCGGCACACCGCAACATTCACTCGTAAAATTATCAAGTGTCGGAAGATACAGTTGCAAATGCAATTTATGCTAACTAGAAAGCGCCCGCGGCTTCACCTGTGCAACTTTCGGCCTTTGTCAGGACTGTAAATTGAAGCCACTTTATTGTTTTCAACCGATAACTGCACGGAAAACGTAGACATATAATAACTGGCCAAGTGCGAGTTGGACTCGCTCACGAAGGATTCCGTACCATTATCTATAAATCACGTTTGTTGTATATATACCCTTAAATATTTATTATATTTTAATATATTTTTTTAAGTGTATATTACTCAATATTCTGTGAAGATTTGAAGCGTTTACTGTTGCCTGGCTGTTGCCGTTCAACTCAATTCAATTCAATTCATTTATTCGCAGTAAACAGGGTTTTTTTTTTACAAAAATGTTCAAATACCGTGTGTCCTTAAACCTATTCAGCTAATCATATAGCATGCAATGTATTTATTATTTAGTGTAAAAAAACCGTTTTAAAAATGATATGTCAGTAACACATTGCTACAAGCTAAACAAAGCTTATAAACATCATGAGACCTCTCCAACCCGTCTGGCCAGCGAGGAGAGTGTAGACCAAAGTCCTCTGCCTGCCCAAATATGACTCTGGTATAAAGAGGGTCGTGCTCCTGCAGTAATAATAATATAATAATAATAAATATATAGGGACCAATTACACTGATTGAGCTAGCCCCAAAGTAAGTTCGAGACTTGTGTTATGGGATACTAACTTAACGATACTATATTTTATGACAAATATATATATATATAGATAAACATCTAAGACCCAGGACAATTTGAATAAGGCCGTTTTCAAACTTGCCCTGACCGGGAATCGAACCCAGGACCTCTGGGTGGCGGACTAGCATGATGACCATTATGCCACGGAGGTTGTGGAGACAAAAACACCTGATGATGATGAACAAACTGCTGGATAACCGAGGTGTTCCTCTCAACAATAAATTGCATTATCCGATCGTTATCAAATAAAAAGTGAGAGAAATTAAATAGGAACAAGCCAACAAATAGATTATGCTGTAGGAAGCACTTGAGCTATGAGGAAACCGACACATGTGTAAGAACATTACGTCGATTGTTACGCTTCATCGGTTGATGATAAATAGTAAGTACATACGTCGATTGGTGACGTCACAGTAAAAAACAATGTGTCACCCATAGAAGTAGAATTTTTTTACTGTGTAAAAAGACCACACTATCCGAGTGCGACAGATAATATGATAAGTGTCATCTTCATAAGAGCAAAAGAGATAGCATCAATTTTACAATGAGACAAGTTTTCATACAAAACATGTCACCCTTTGTCACCCTGGCTCGAACATCGTTACACGAAAATTTGATTTTCCAAATTGTAAACTGTGTTAATTTATAGGTTATCTTATACTGTAAAGATGGTATCGTACTGCTTTACCCATAGTTTGTGTATTAGGTACAAATACAACCCATAAAAAGTTACACAGAAATATTTCGTTTCTGGTCACATTTTACAATACTCTATATCCATCTTATACCTTCTAAATCTATGGTGTCACCTTTCTCACTCAAGTGACGTAAGAGACCAAAGGCTCTTACAGACAGTCGACGGTCGTTGATGGTCGACAACGTCGGCGTCATTCGGCGAAAGTCGGCAACCTATATCGCGCGACGAGTATCGGTTTTTTTCAAGTATCTTCACCAATTACTCGATGTTACCTAGACCGACATGGAAAATTCTTTTTTGCTTTTAAAGTGCACACTTTTGTAGGTGGTCCTATAGAAATTTTATCAAAATCGATTGTGCAGATTGGTGTTGTAACCGGTTTTTTAGTTTTAAAAAATTATATCCGATAAACATATACGGGTCAAGGGTGACCCGCGAGGTCTACAGCGCACTGAGCCACTAGTTATTTTTGTATCTCCTTTAGATTTACTGGTTTTTTTACCCCGGGTTTTTTGAGGCTTGCGTGGGGAAACAGATCCAACACGTAGAGGCCTACCCTTTTAAATTATTATATATGGCGCTCCCGCCAACACCCATTCCTGGATATGAAAGGAGAAATATCTATTGCAAGAAAAAGGGAGAGGTCTATGGATTATGGAATGATATTAGCTAAGGATGCACTAATAGTGAGATATTGCAATAGAATCAATTATTATCTAAGAGATCTTGTCGCGCGACACTTGTCAATCTGTTACAAAACTTACAAACTATCAGAAACTGTCGCGGATAATCGGCAACTGTCGCCGATCGACGCCGACCTATGTCGCACGTCTGCAAGAGCGCTAAAATGAAAATGACCTTTGAATCATGTCATGTGGAATTAAAACGTAATTAGAACGATGATTTTGATGCATTTGATTACACATAAAAAAACTTTTTCCATTTTTTGGCTCATTAGATAGATTATTAAAAACTATGGTATATGTACGTATTTTCCATTTTACCTGATTAGAAAATAATGACAAAGATAAAGTGGACATAACTTTCACGTGACAATTAGCTACACTTTTAATCAAAGATGACGTAAATACCCCCCTTCAAAACTTCAAAGCGTTGTGAATTATTAGGTACACTTTGCTAAACAAAAAAATATGGGTCCATTATTTTGGATAATCTAGTTGGTGGACTAAATAAATTTTATTACTTTTTATTTAGACTCGATTTTACCAAACAAGAATAAATTTTATTCCAGAGAATAACGGCATTAATTCTAAGGTTAAACTTTTTTTACGTTTCACCATAGACTTATACTAGGATTATACGGCTATTCTCGAGTAAATCACTACTCCGTCAATTTTCATGGAGTATCGAGCTTATACCATGGATAAGATTTCAATATGGCGGCCCGAGTGTAATAGCTGACTCTTTGACAGCTATTTACCGAAGCAAACATGATGGATAAAATAAAGAAACAATGACGTCTATGATAATATAGATTTTGTTAAAAAGTTTTGTTAATATTTTTAAAATATTGACATATTACACTACCCAAAAGAAAAATACGCAGTAAACATAACTTATTATAAGAGAAGCGGACGATTTATTTTAGGTGGTTTATCACAGTCGTTCTGAAATCATTTAGATTTGTTCTGAGTCAAAGAATAATTATGCGAGAGTAAATTTACTCTCGTGTAGAGTGATACGTGAACGACGTAATCCCAGACTAAATTCTAGGTATAAAGTTATACCAAGGATAGTTATTCTAGAATAAAGTCCAGTTTGGTGAAATCGACCCTTACCCGATTGGAATGTTTTGAACAACTTAAACCACATGTAAAGCACCAACTCGTTTCCAAGAATGTTTAAATGAGCAAGCAAGAACAATCTCTCATTGTATGTAATTTACTGCAAAATACTATACAATCAGAACATGCTTCTCTAAATAATGGAGGCCTTAAGTAGTGTTGTTGCTATAAAGTTGATACGGAAGTAGGACACTGTATTATTTCTAGAGTCGCATTTTAAAAAAAAGGAGGTTTATTTGTCAAATCTTTATTGTACACAAACACAAGACATAAAAATACAAGTTAGAAGTAGAAAATAGTACAAAGGTAAACTTAGATATCAAAGATAGGGATTTCTTTTAGTCAACCTTAAAATAAGAGGACAATTTATAACACAGGGTAGAGAGCGGGTTATTAATTCGAGCGTATATTATATGTTTATTTTATGTATGTTTCCTAAAACGTATGAACCAATTTAAAAATGTATAATACTTTTTTTAGTTTTTAAATTATCGCGCGTTGAATACATTATTAATGTATTATTTAAAAAAACGTTAGGTGAAACTAAATAAAGGTTCGTGCTAAGCCCCGTTTATATAGTAAATTAACAGTTCTATTACTTATCAGGTAGTCCAATAGAAATTTTATCAAATTGTATAGTTGGGTGTGGAATTCGGTTTTTTAGTTTTAAAAACTATTACACACATTGTGAATTGGTAATTTACGACAGCTATTATAAGAGATATGTTTTTCGCAAATGTGCATGGAAAAGCTTCACTTTCTCACTTTTAACCGTAAACAGTAGTTCATAAAATAATTTAGAGAGTTATTTAGGGATTTTTTAAAATAAAATTTTAAATTATATCTCCGTTTTCTTTCAAATAATTTATTTAAAATGGGGGCATAACTGGGCCTCGGAAAATTCAAGTATCCGTTTAACGCTAAAAGAATTCTTTAAGTCAACTATAGGGATAAACAGATTGCAGATGTTATGTTCATTGTATGTTTAGTTTATCCATCTGCAGCATCTTTATTTTGTAGTACCAGCTAGGCCTAAGAAGAATTATTTACTCTATTATTTCAGTAATTATGCGGCTAATAACAAAATGATAGTCCGATATTCCACATTATTTATCGCAGTACTTGCTTAGATTGCTAGGTTTGTAATTCTTCGGAGTAACTAAGGTGCTAGAGTGGCTAAGTGACATGCACATGCCGTGCCTATATATCCTTAACTAATATTTTCCTTTATAATATTATAAATGCGAAAGTGAGTTTGTATATTTGTTTGTTTGTTACCACTTCACGCTTCAACCACTAAACCTATTTACATGAAATTTGATATGGATAGGTAATTTAATACCAAAGAAAGGGCATAGGTACGTTAGTACTTGTATTTTTCTGTGATATAGGATAGTTTTTATCCAAAAATTCCCTCGGGGAGCGAAGCCTACGGTCACAGCTAGTACTGTATATATTTATAGTGACAAACGATCTTAAAGCAAATTGTAAATAAAGAAGAGTTGAGTCTTCTGGCACAGGCATCTTTGATAGTTTAAAAGGAGACTCCAACACCTAGTTATGTAAGATTATTACTGTTAATGTATATAATTTTTTATTTATTTATTAGCTTTTTATTTAAGTGTAAGTCTATGTGTAACAATGGATTTTGCCTTTTCTGGCCAAGGGTTTGCGCAAATTACACGAAAGGACAGACGAAGAAACGGAGATATCATAGTTTGAATTGAATGGTTAGGCTAGGTTTTGTCAAGACAAATTTTTAAATAATATCTCCGTTTCCTCGTCTGTCGAAATTTTATTTTAAATGGCGGCAACACTGGACCCCGAAAATTGACCACTGATAAGTATGCACTTTCAAGCAAAGAAAAAAGAAATTTTTAAATCGTTCCAGGAGTCGTTGAATCGGTAAACGAACATAAAATACAAGATCGCGACGAATTGAAAATCTCCTTCTTCATTGGAGGATTCGCTTAACATAAAAAATTGTATCGAATTGAAAACTTCCACCTTTTTTGAAGTCTCCAATCGAACATTACGAACTAAAACAAGAAAACAAGTTAAGAAATAACAACAACTTTATCAATAACATTTAAGCCACTATCCTCCAGTTAATTCAGCATGAAATATAAATGGGATGCGGCAAAGTCGCCAACTATGAAACTTCTAGACGTTACAAGTTCCGGATGTCAAAGTTCTTTGCAGCTTGAAGTGGCTTGAAAGTTTAGCTCCTAATTTCTAGAAGATTCCATGGAACTTTATATCTGTTGAGGATATCTCACTATTTTAAACATGCAATAAGGATCTAAAAATCCCAAAACTTTTGATTGCTGTTTTAGAGCAATACATTGATGACTAACAATACTATCGACAGAATCGATTGATGACGATGAACAATCTTTTAATACTATCGATAGTTTATTATTCATCGTTAGGATTGATACTATCGATAGTATCGGTACTGATTAGGTTTTATTTAAAAACAAACTGATACTCTATCGATAGGCTAAAGATCTGGCGATCAGTAGTGGACTATCGAACAACAGCACTAAGGCAAAGCGGCTTGTACCCCTTTCCACTTTGACGATCTCCGTGGCGTAGTGGTCACTATGTTACGGTCTGCCACCCAGAGGCCCCGGCTTCGATCCCCGGTCAGGGAAAGTTGGAAAATTGTCCTGGGTCTTGGATGTTTATCTATATATGTATTTGTTATAAAATATAGTATCGTTGAGTAATATCACATAACACAAGTCTCGAACTTACTTTAAGGCTAGCTCAATCAGTGTAATTTGTCCGTATATATTTATTTATTATATGACGACTAACAAACTCGATAAGTAACTAACGAACAGAATCACAGGTATAAGCAAAGCAAAGACAAGGCAAAGCGGCTCGCAAGACATTTACTATGCTAATTCCCCTTTCCACTTTCGCACCCTCCATCACGCTAACGAAGAATTTGAGTCAAACGGCGCCAGGCTCTGTCTACACCGTAATAGATGAAGATAGCAATAAGCTGACAAATGCACAGGAGATGCGTGACATGCACTAGTCTGATTTTGAACGATAGAGTCAACAAAAACATTCTTCTCACAGTCTGTCGGCTGTGAAAAATGTAATGTTTCATTAGTATAAAATAAAGAGCGTAGCATAAGTGACGTTTTTTGTTCAGTACAGAACTAAAGAAAAAAAAACAATTAAAAATATATATAAAAAATCAAAAATACTTATTTCGTGTTATAAAAAAACAACAATAGAGTGATATAATCACAAGTTTTGCAAAGCTATAAAAATAATAAATTTGTCAGAGCGAGTGAAGATTGAAACAAAATTAAGTAGTAGTTCGCCCCGAACTGTGATCTCGCGAAATCCATATCTCCGAAACTTCTAGACGGATTTGATTCAAGTTCAAACTAAAAAAATATTTGGCTTTATTTACAAGCTTATTTTATCAAACTCCTATTAAAGATATTTAAGTTAGCGTCGAACAAACATACATACAAATGCCGGATTGTTCCGTTCAAGTAGACTTTGAAAACACCTATTGTCTATTGTCTCACATTGACAAGTCTTGATTTCTCTTAACTACGAGTAGCTCAGCCTGTGACCTGTAATAAAAAATAAAATATTTTTTTATATATTCAGACAGAGGTCCATTAAGTGTTAGTATTACAAAACTTACGAACTATTTATTCGTAGTATATTTAATTTTTTTATTTAAATATTTTCTTGCCCCATTGGGCGACCCCGGGACAACCGCATGAACATGTACCCAGTTCCGTATAATTGGACAATCAAATTTCGTACATATTACCTTAGTTTTGGCACTTCCGCGCACTCTGTGCATCAGCAGTGCAATCCGCTTACGTAAAACTGCATAAAATAATGCATTAGAGATGAAATGTAGACTGTTACTTCTGTAACGTTTTTAATTTTTTAATATAAGTGTCAAGATAAAAGCGTGTTAAGAAGGAAAGTGGGCTTTTTGCTAAAACAAACCGATGCTCTAAAACCGGTGTAGCCACAGAACTCGTTTAATGCAGAATTAAGTTAATTGTTTAGAGATCTACACTTCTTTCTAAGTTATGACCTTTCTATGTCTGCTCAGCATCCTGCTCGTAGAACCTGCCATATTTATTTTTATCGGAGTTTCATATCACTCTTAATCAATAAGTACCTGGGCGACCGAGATTTGCTTGGTTACTACTCAAATAATAACTAAAATTTTTTAAACTTGTCTAAAAACAATACAAAATAAAAAAATTATATATAAATTTGAACATAAAAAAAACAAAAGTAAGTCACCGAGTGGGATTCGAACCCGTAACACTCTTTCTAGTTGTCCTAATCACGGCATCATAAACCGCTGAGCCAATATGGATGGCGGCCGGCGCGACAAAATTAGCGATCATACTGTGCGTAGAAAGAAAAACGCATGAAAACTCGAAAACACGCGTTTTCCCAAACATAAGACTAATCTAGATCGATTGTTTACCCCCGAAAACCCCCAAATTTCAGCGAACCTACCAATTTTCAGCGAAATCGTTAGAGCCGTTTTCGAGATCACAGAAATTTATAAATAAATAAATATACAAGAATTGCTCGTTTAAAGGTATAAGATTTTGTTCTTTTTGTTGGACTATTTGTACATAAATTTTAAAGGTAATGTATAAAAATAATAATATGTATAAAATATAAAATAATGTAATGCAATTTTTCGGCTACTTCGTCTTATTTAGAACGCGGGCTGTGAAATAACCAACTACCGTGCTTCGGAAGGCACATATAAGCCATTGGTCCCGCCCGGCTGTCATAATTGTACAGCAGTCGTCAAGTTTTGTTACATGCCTTAAGGGCTAACGACCTTGAAAACACAAAAAAATTAATTTCTCTTTCTGTAAGTGAGATTATCAGAAACCCTCGTACAACTTTTTAGCTAGTATCCTTAAGTTTCATTAGAACCTCGAAAATCATTAAAATAAAATACCCTGAATTTTCCTTTGCAAAAAATACTAAAAACGGCCATTTTTGACTCTTTTTGTAAAGGTTTCTAAACCGGATAGTATTTCAATGACTTTCGAGGTTCTAATGAAACTTCAGGATACTAGCTAAAAAGTTGTAGGAGGGTTTCTAATAATCTCACTTACAGAAAGAGAAATTATTTTTTTTGTGTTTTCAAGGTCGCTAGCGGTAGCTTAAAAATCTGACACCAGTGTTGACTCATGGTGCTCCCACACTGCTGTTAAAAAAAGTTTACTAACATTTTCTAACATTTAAATAAAGTAACTTATTGTTGTAATATTGTTATTATAAGTATTTATTATTCATAAATATAATAAGTATTGTATATGACAGTATTTTATTTTTATATTATTATACATTTTTATAATGTTAGAAAATGTTAGTAAACTTTTTTAACAGCAGTGTGGGAGCACCATCACACACACGAAACAACAACAAAAACAATTCAGTTCTATTAAATCAAATCCAAATAAAAATAGTATTCGTCTGAATAGAGTTTATATTATTTTACTAGTTGCGCGCCCCGCGGCGTTACCCGTGGTTAAAGTAGCCTATGTGTTTATCCAGGATGTCAGTTGTCTGCATACCAAATTTTATCAAAATTGGTCCAGCCGTTTGCGTAAAGAAATAACAAACATATACACACATTCACTCACAAACTTTCGATTTTATATTATGAGTGTAATTTGAATTTTGAGATTTTATAAAAATATTTATAACATTAAGGGTCGATTTCACCAAACTGGACTTTATTCTAGAATAACTATCCTTGGTATAACTTTATAACTAGAATTTAGTCTGGGATTACGTCGTTCACGTTTCACTACTCTACACGAAAGTAAATTTACTCTCGCATAGTTATTCTTTGACTCAGAACAAATCTAAATGATTTCAGAACGACTGTGATAAACCACCTAAAATAAATCGTCCGCTTCTCTCATAATAAGTTATGTTTACTGCGTATTTTTCTTTTGGGAAGTGTTATATGTCAATATTTTAAAAATATTAACAAAACTTTTTAACAAAATCTATATTATCATAGACGTCATTGTTTCTTTATTTTATCCATCATGTTTGCTTCGGTAAATAGCTGTCAAAGAGTCAGCTGTTACACTCGGGCCGCCATATTGAAATCTTATCCATGGTATAAGCTCGATACTCCATGAAAATTGACGGAGTAGTGATTTACTCGAGAATAACCGTATAATCCTAGTATAAGTCTATGGTGAAACGTAAAAATAGTTTAACCTTAGAATTAATGCCGTTATTCTCTGGAATAAAATTTATTCTTGTTTGGTGAAATCGAGTCTAAGAGTTGTTTAAAAAATCCCCGTACTTTATCCATTTCGTGAAGTAACCAGAAAATATTTGCGACTATTAAGTGAGTAGTTTAAGCAAAATGTGAGAAATGCGCCGTATAGAAAGTGCTTTCCGAGATATGGTCATTATTGTACAACAGATATACAGCGATAACTTACTATAGACAATGCAAATGCACAAAATATAGGGTTGTTACTTTGTAAAATGGGTACTTGCAAGGTTATATTATGTTTTTGCTAGCAAAACTATAATTTTGTTTTGGAAATCATGGCACATTCTAATTTAATCTTCAAATTTGTACCGAAAACAGATATTTCATTTATATTATGTATTGTATAGGAATCTATATATTCATAAACATACATACAAACAATACACAAATCACACAAAATATCATAAAGGTAAAGAAAATTTCGGAGTGGCAGCCGTATACCAACTTGATTGTGTATGTGTATGTGTGCATGTTTATCACTTTCTTAAACGGCTGGACCAATTTTGATAAAATTTAGTACGCAGGAAGCTGACACCTTGTATTTACACATAGGCTACTTTAGGCACGAATAGCACCGCAGGGCGCAACTAGCATTTCATACATTCATAAACCCACATAGACTGGGTACATAAATATGTATAATACTTTATGACAGCTTGTGAAGAACTGTTTTTTTTTTTCTTAATTTAATTTACGGCTCTGGATACTAGTCCTTTAGAGCCAATCTTTATTTATCTCTTCTTTATTCCTAATCCTAAACCCTTAACTATACAATCAAAGGTTGGTATAGGTCCTTTGATTGCTTCACGGGAGCTTCTGGCGACAAATCTATACGAGTTCACTGGTTTTCATAGCCGATTGAGTGGCGGACGGCACCCAAAGACGCCCACCGCAGTCCGCAAATAAATATTACTACAACCGCACTATGACTGTCCACTTTAAACATTTCACATATTGTCCATGAGAATGAGCATTTATAACACCAAACTACACCAATTTCATATTATAAAGTTCACTAGAATCAATTTGCAAAACAATTTAAAGCAAACTCCAACTGGACCCCTTGACTTCCCGCCAAAAACTCCTCTGAAGAACTGTTTGTTAAATGTAAACTGCACTGTTTTGACTGTCTCCGTGGTCCAGTTGTCAAGGCGTTTGCCTGTTCAAGGTGTTTACCTTGTGATCTGGAGGTCGTGAGTTCAAATCCCGCGGACAAAAAGAAGGGTGTTATAAGTTTGAAGCTAATATCTGTCTAGCTCTCTAGCGGATGAACCGATTTCGATGCGGTTTTTTTTGCGTGAAAGCAAGTTTCCTTGCGGTCCTTAACTTTATTTTATAGCTTGAAAGTCAGGATTTTTTAATTTACCTGGTAAATAACAGATGACATTACGGATACCATTTTCGCTTAACATGGGTAAAAGCCAAGGTTTCTAATTTACCTGGCAAATAATAGATGGCGTTGTGCCATCTATTATTTGCCAGGTAAATTAGGATACCAATTTCCCTTACCATCATTGGTTGGAATATGTAGTTCTGCAACTCTTCACTAGATGTCGTCGGGGATTTTTAGTTTACCTGGCAAATAATAGACGTAGCTACGGATACCAATTTCACTTAACATCGGTTGGAATATGAAGTTCTGCCACTCACCATTGTAAGGATTTTTTTAAATTTGCCAAGCAAATAGATTTGTTATTCGTACAACCGTTGTGACACCCCTGTTTCACACGCCTGTCGTACAAAACGTTGTGACACATTCTCCACAACCCACTTGACCAATGTACCTTGATAATAACATCCACTTTGCATACGAGTTTTCTCTGCAAACGACTCGGTAATAGTTTTTTAAATCCGCATGTTATGGTGTATAGTTCGTGTATATATTATATACTTAGAGGATAAGGTAGACTATGTTTGGGCTTAGAGAAAAATAAATAAATAAGCGGCCAAGTGCGAGTCGGACTCGCCCAAGAAGGGTTCCGTAGTAGCAAATAACATAATATAAAAGTCTTGTAGTATGTTTTTTTTTAATTTTTATATTTGAGTTGATTGACTGAAAGGTAAATTGTAGTTTATGACATAATAAAAAAAAACTACTTACTAGATCTTGTTCAAACCAATTTTCGCTGGTAGTTTTTATGGTATTGAACATCATATATTTTTTTTACTTTTATCATTCTCTTATTTTAGAAGTTACGGGGGGGGGGACACACTTTTTTTCACTTTGGAAGTGTCTCTCGCGCAAAGTGTTCGGTTTAGAATAAAATGATATTAGAAACTTCAATATCATTTCTGAAGACCTATCCAAAGATACCCTACACGTATGGGTTTGATGAAAAATATTTTTTTGAGTTTCAGTTCTAAGTATGGGGAACCCCCAAAATTTATTGTTTTTTTTTTCTATTTTTGTATCAAAACCTTAATGCAGTTCACATAATACATCTACTTACCAAGTTTCAACAGTATAGACAGACAGACAGACAGACATGACGAATCTATAAGGGTTCCGTTTTTGCCATTTGGCTACGGAACCCTAAAACATAGAATATACCGGCTGCATTTTCCCGCGCAGATCCTAGAAAGTTTGGATGTCAAACCATTGCCTGGCAAACATATGACCGACATGACATTTGATCGGTACTACTATAGTTCGACATTAATTTTGTTCGACCAATGTTTAATCACAGATTACTAATAAGTGGTTTAACTGATAATAACATTTGATCGGCAATATTATTGCTCGACATTTTTGACTGACAAAGCTTTTATTTTGATTTCTTTTTCCACCTTCTTTAGACACATAGATACGTCACTAATAAGTAATAACAGTCTTTTTCATAGAATAAGTACCTACTAATATTTACGTACAGCAAAGGAATTTGAAGAAATATCTACTCAATGTCTTTAGCAATATGATTTAATTTAGTTCACGTCAGAACTCGGCACCTTTTCATTTAGAAACCTAGAAGTGCATTGCAAGCTAAATTCATAATTTCATTCTTATTACTTAAGACATACGATTCATGTCTATTTTATGTATTTGTTATAAAATATAGTAACGTTGAGTTAGTATCCCATAACACAAGTCTCGAACTTACTTTGGCGCTAGCTCAATCAGTGTAATTTCTCCCTATATATATATTTATTTATTTATTTTGTCACTAAATTTACCACTCCGGAGTGGTCGCCGCGCGCATAGTAATAATGCGCATTTTGATACCTAAGTGACACAGGTCTGTCCTTATTTTGCATTGGGGTTAATAAAATACTTTATATCAAACGAGTAAATACTTACCAGTTATTTCTCCCATACTTAGTTATAAACGCTTTTATGTCTTCAAATCAAAATTCCTTGGACACTTTCACCTCAGACAAAGCCGTTCCCACAGCCATTTCCTTTTATTAAGATATTTTCGTTTGTCATTTGTTTTGTTTCGGATCACGTTTTGATTCTCACGAGATTGCATTGACGTTTGACGCGATACACTTTTGTTTGATACAATTGTTTTATAAAAAAAGAAAGACGTATTCGGTTATACATATTTCATCTACTTCCAAGATCCAAGAAATATATTATTAAGTCAAAAGTTAAAAATCATTTATTTATCTTTGGATATTTGAATCACATAATAATTGTCACCTTTTTTTCCTTTTTTAAAAGGTAAATGTTGTTGTCAGATCATTTACTTACAGCTTAGTTTACTGCTGCTTTCTAAGCACAAGTACAGAAGGAGTACAGAATATCCAGTCAAGTGCGAGTGCGGAATTGCGTACGTACGGTACTAGTATTTATTCTGAGCGTAGGGTCACGTACCACTATCTATATAAAATCACGTATTTTATTCTGTTTTGAGTATATTTTTTGTTATAGTGGCAATAGAATTAATTACATCATATATGCGAAAACATTCAACTGTCCAACTATCACGGTTCATGACATACAGCCTGGTGGCAGACAGAGAGATGGAGAGATGGACAGCGGATTCTTAGTAATAGGGTCCCCTTTTTACCCTTTGGGTACGGAACCCTAAAATATAAATACATCGTAGAAGGGTCATAGCTGCAATAAAGTATACTTATACTAGATCACTATAGTATAATGGAATTAAAATGACAGTAGAAAAACAAAAAACTTTTGGCATTTTCAAACTAAAGTGTGCAGTCACCCGGACAATTCGTATGGAAATGTCGAATTTTTTGATGGTATTTTTGTTGTTATTTTAATTTTATTGTGCTACAGTGATCTAGCATAGCCCGTGGTATGATTTATTACGGGTATGTCCCTTCCAAATTGTAAATGCCACCATAAAATAATATAAAAGGTCTATTGACGTGAAGGGGACGTTATAGATGCGAAGACAGATGTCGCAGATGCGGAAAACTGTCAGTTACCTAAAATAGGAAAAACAAATTAAAATAAAAAACACCAGCTAAGAAAACCCAAGCGGGGTTTCCTTAATTGTTGAATTTTTTTTACTCCCACAAATCATTCGCACCGCTGACCCATAGAGCTCTAACACAGCTAACAGATTGATTGCCTGTCCGTGAGCATTTTCGTTAATGTGCCTTTATATGTTTTGCTGAAACTCTAAAACCTTAGGAACTCTGCCAAATGTACGTTGGGAATCTCTTACCACATTCATTACTTACAGTTATGGCAGATTCACACGAGAAGAGTAAGATGGGCGAGTATAATTACTGTCTAATTAGCTCGAATATTTGCTTCTAAGTCTTTAAGTTCTTCTTCTTCTTATTCTTCCTTGCCTTTTCCCTGTTTGGGGTCGGCTCTTTATGTCGACTCCCTCCATAACCTTCCATCCCTTGCCATCTCTGTACTGACCCCCCGTTCCCCCATATCTGATCTTACGCATCCTTCCCACGTCTTTCTCGGCCTTCTTCTTTCTCTATACCCGTCTAATTAAGCCTACAAGTTCTTAATCCCCGCAAAAAAGGGGTTTTATAAGTTTGACGCTAATGTTTGTCTGTCTGTGCATCGTAGCCCTAGGAACCGGGACCTCCAGTGTGACCAACTTGCAATCATAACCACTAGGCCAAAAAGGTCGTCAAATGCTATATTTATGAAACACACTGGAACAAAGAGAAAGACAAATTATATTTTCAAACATTCCTAAAACAAGTAGGTAATTTTAATCAGTGTATGTCTCTTCTACGGTTAACAAAGTAACGTAAAACTGGTTAATGTTAACTGACAAGTAATTTCCGTACAATAGGCATGACGACTGGAAAAATATTTTTGACGCGAGATATGAAGAGACGATGTTCGAGCGACTTAAAAAAAATTGATTGATTTAAAAATTTCAATGTTATTTGTGTGAAATTCAACTAAGACTAACAATTATGGAATATTGAAAGTACAAAATTAAATTGGAGTCACAGGGCCGGCTATTGGGCAATCTGCCGACTCGACGATCTTGCGGTGTGGAGTCTCAGGTGTTTCCGCAGTACAGCACGATTATGACGTGCTAACTCCCATCGGTTAGTTAGAGTATAGATGAATTTTGATGACACACTCTAGGTAGCAAATAGACACAGGCACACTCATATTCTCCTTGTTTGACATTATTTAGTATATTGACATTTAACTTGATATAGATATTATTATTATTAATCGTTAATTCTAAAATGTATGTATTGATTTATTTCTGAATTTATTTTTCTTTGTGTAATAAATATTAGATTGTAAATTATTCATATGTGTAAAACAGTAATTTCAGACACAATGTATTTTGTTAATGAATAAATGAAATGAAAAATGAAATATAAAAAAATATTGTACATGTTTCTTTTCTGTTCTCTGAGAAACAAAATTGACGAACATACAGCGAATTTCAATTTTGCATGACGTCACGGCTAGGTACGATTTTTACATAGCGGTGACGTCGCAACACCCCACTCTGGAATTTAGATAGGTATCTTTGGGAATTTCTACTTTTTTTAAAAAACTGAAAAACATGTGTCCTTTATTACTTTTCTGATCCTATCATCATCCCTATTCAAAGGTGTTGCTAAGAATACTTAGAAAGTCGTATCTGCAGTATTAATTGAAATTGTTTGGTTACCAATTTACTAAACAATGCTCCTGTACTTACTTATTGTATAAAATAAATTTATATTTCTGTATGTAATCTTAGTTGAGTACCGCAATATTACTTATGAACAATAAACATTATTGCTTCATTTAAGTGTTGGTATTTCTAAGTTTCTATTATTTAAGTAGGTAAGTTAGATGTTATTTACATATGTATAATGTAAATTGTAAAAGGTTATTTTATCACTTTTAATTGCGAGCTAATGGAAAGGAGATTTTCATACATATTCTAATTTATTCAAACTTAAGTAGCAAAAAACTAACACAAGTAACAAATGGTAAAAAGGGGCCCTGTTACTAAGACTTTGCTGTCTGTCTATCTGTCACCAGGCTGTATCTCATGAATCGTGATAGCCCGAAATTTTAAATTTTCATAGATAATGTATTTCTTTTGCCGCTATGTATAACAACAAATACTAAAAATAGAATAAAACAAATATAGCGGGATTCCATACAACAAACGTGATTATTTATAGATAATGGTACGGAACCCTTCGTGCGCGAGTCCGACTCGCTCTTGGCCGGTGTTTTACATTTGATATTTTTTTCGTTCGAGTAATAAAAAGCATGCTTTTCTAGCATCCTCTAAAAAATCGTTTCTCCACGATGCGCGCGCATTTTACTGTAACGAGTAGGTAACTCCCGTAGGTCACCAATCAAGCGTGACCCTTACAAATTCACTTAGATCTTATTTTCTTGACATAAGGCCGCTTTCCAGACAGCGTGTAGCGTTTGATGTTGAGGTGACTGTACAAGTTAGGGTCATGCAATGCAGGTTTTACGTAAGATGCATTTCAATCTGCTAACGCCATTTAAGTATATTTTTCTAAGCTGGAATTTTCTGCTTTAGTAGGTGGCCTACTTTTGATAAATGGGTGGAGGTTTAACGTTAAAAGGTGTTAGATTAAGATGAAGATGCATGTATCCCCTTGACAAAACATACCTTATAGACCGAGCGAGCAAAGCGAGCGAGCTCTCTAAATCGAGTTGGGGGCGAAAACACATTGTACGTACGTATGTTTGTATCGCGATAACTTTCGAACCGATGGTCCGATTTTGATGAAATTTGGTAGGCATGTAGGAAATATCAATAGAATTTTCAAGTTTGTTGGACATCAATATCGGTTCACTAGTTTTTGAAATATTAATACAAATATCTTGAAAATATTAATTGCGAGGTCTAGATTCGCGGCGAACTACTAGTTATATGTCCGTATACTAGATAGTGCGAGTTGAACTCGTATGGATAATCCCAAAGTCATTCACATTTGAAATCCTCACAGTAAGACGTGAGTTAACTATGTAATTGGATTGTCAAGCAATTTAAAAAAAATCTGATTTGTAATCCGTTTCGAGCCTAATAGCCTCTAGGAAAAGCTTTCTATAATCAGATTTTAAAATAAGGTCTAACATAATTAGATATTTGCAAAAATCCCCATGACTTTCATTTGCAAGCAAGGTCACTCTTTTAGAGGAAGTGACGTCACGATGAAGATTTTTTTGAGGAAAGTCAGCAATATTCACTTCCAGTACTATACTGGAGTGCCATTTTTGAAATGTGGTGTCACCTTAACGAATGGTTTTTTCATACAAAAAACAGTTCGTTTAGTGACTTCGCGTTTCAAAAATGGGACCACTGTATTGTATAGTCACTGTCACGACGGTAATTTAAACAGGAGACATTGACAGTTAAAAGATGTCATTGTTTTTTTAGTGCAGGCATAGGAAAAATGTAAACTTCGATTGCTGTGTGTCGTCACTTTCGGTGTAATGTTTAAAATTACATTAAAAAATCCTGATAACACGTAGAATTTTTTTTATTAAATTACTTTCTTAAAATTGTCTATATTTTCGAATAAAGGCACCTAGGTACAACACTTTTGTAATTATACTTTAGTAGACAAACTAATAGCGCTAGTGGTGTTTTAGTGAACTATTTTCCGTAAGTGAGTGTATTATAATATTGAGTTTACTACTTTATTTTCAACTGATATAATTCTTATAGTTTTTCTCTAATCTGCAAGCAATGAACTGTATTTTTTTAAATGTTAGGCTCAGTAGTTTCGAAGATCAAGGGGGTGGTCTTTAACAATAATAACAAAAATATATTGACGATCCTAATAAAAAGCTCTTTCATTTATATAAGACATAGTAAGGTTTGCAAAACTTGTTTTAAATTTTCCTATTTGGTCCCCCGTAAATGCCCCATATTTAAAAATATATATTTATTCCCTTTGAACATCTGTGTTTGGGTCATAGGATTACAACATCCTCAAATTTCACCTGATTTAGTACAGTAAATTCGGAACAAATTGTTCCACGAGTGACCAGGAACGGCACCTTTATAGGTTCCGTTTTTTTTTTTACGCAACCCCAAAATAGGTATAAATTGCATACAAATTAAGTTTTCCGCCCCAATGACTCCAACAGTTGTGTCAGCCGAAACGAATTCTTGATGAATGGTGTCACAGTGTTCAAGAATATGGTATTCAAAGTGAGGCTATGTCGTAAAATGATCATTTCAACATTTCCTTGGTATTAGATGCTTTCGCTGAGGCCTGATGGGATTCTGATGAAGTTACTTAAATACGAAGTAGATCGTCCCAAACTGTAATAAATAAATAAATATATAGGGACAAATTACACAGATTGAGCTAGCCCCAAAGTAAGTTCGAGACTTGTGTAATGGGATAATAACTCAACGATACTACATTTTATAACAAATACATATATAGATAAACATCTAAGACCCAGGACAATTTGAAAAAGGCTATTTTCCAACTTGCTCTGACCGGGAATCGAACCCGGAACGTGTAGATGGCGGACTAGCATGGTGAACACTACGCCACGGAGGTCACTGTGAACTCGCAAACCTTGTATTTCGGCAACTGCTTGCCTGATTTGACTCATGTTCCAACTTCACAATTCTATTGATTACTTCTACACGCCTGCTTCATTTCATGAAGACACAGAATGTAAAAGAAGATCGAGGGAATGGACAAAAATGCAATACGGCTAGCATATTATCACAAGTTTATAAGCTAAACAAAGCTCATAAACATCAATGAGACCTCCCTCTCTAACCCGTATGGCCAGCGAGGAGAGTGTAGGCTAAGTCCTCTGGCCGCTCTGGCCAAATATGGCTCAGATAGTACAGAGAGGGTCGCGTCGCGTTCCTGCAGTGGAGACAAAAAGACCTTATGATGATAGTATGATACAAGATATACAAAACAGTATCTTATCGCTATTTTTATTTCTTCTGTTATTTGTTGCGCTCACTGCCACGCCAAAATTGTCCCTTGATCTTTACGGCCCTGGGCTCGGTCTGCATATTTAGTGTTAATACGCTAGGTCTGCCCCGTTATGGATAAAGATGTGACAGTGTATGTATGTATCTACGATCTAAAATTCCACTGAGCAAATCCGGTATCATTAGCCGAATTACAACACAATGAGGGGCGTAAATCTTGGCTCACAATAGCTAATAAATTTCACGAACAGATCGGTCGGATGCTGCCTAAAGCCGCTGGATTCGCTTTGTGTATTCATGCACCTATATCCATATCAAATGAGCGAGCGATGCGAGCGAAGTTCTGAGTCCCTAGAAAGAGAGAAAGAGGAATCTATTGATTTTTTCGAGGACACCTACTAAAGCGCGATAAAACAGAGAACGGAAATTCCAAAAATTCGTTTAAATACATACATACATACTATCACGTCTCTATCCCTAATGGGGCAGACAGAGCATTTTGGGTCTTGCGGCTCTATGCAGAGCCTAGGGCCGCAAGACTCAAAAGCCACTTTTAGCGTCATGGTGGGCGAGAAGATGGAAAAGCAATCAATACAGTGACGGGTTGCTAGCCGCATCGCCTGTTAAAATGATTCGCATTTTTGCCCATTCCCTCGATCGGCTTTTACGATCTGCGCGGGAAGAGAAGCAGCTGGTACATTCTAAGTTTTTTCGTTTCTCCCAGACCAGCATGGGAGTTTTTCTTTTTCGTTTCGTTTCGTTTAAATAGTGTACGTATAATGTGACATCTAGTAGCGGCTAATTCAAATATGATAGAACTAGGTTAGGACATAATGCAATGCTAGCTATATAGATGGCGCTAATGTTTTACATGTACATGCTCTTTGATTTTAATTACTTTATGACGGCGGTAACAGAGACTTCCGCAAAGTACTACCTGAATCAATTGACTATCCACTTGAAAAATCCGGCTTTTGTATGTTTCATCGTTATCATCATCAGGTCTTTTTGTCTCCACTGCAGAGGCACGACCCTTTCTTTACTACCAGAGCCATACTTGGCCTACACTCTTCTCGCTGGCCAGATGGGTTGGAATTGGTTTGTATGTTTGTTCAATGATAACTATCTTTAACCAGAGCTTCATGAAATTTGATAAACGTGTAAGTAGATATGTCCAATAGATTTTTTTAAGTTTGAACATGAGCCAAAATACCTCAAGGGATTGCCGAGATTTGCGTTTTTTGAGTTTACAGTTCGGGGCGAAGTACTATCTTTATCCTTAGTAACTCCTCCTTAATCCTCATAAATGCGAAAGCAACTCTGTATTTCTGTTTGTTATCTCTTCACGATTTTGCCACTTAACCGATTTAGATGAAATTTGGTATGGATAAAGTTTAAGACCTGGGAAAGAACAAAGGCTAGTTTTTATCCCAATTTCTTTTTACGATAAACCAGCCGTATGTGCGTGAAGAATTAACAAATATACATTCAGACACATTCACAAACTTTCGTTAATTTCCATCATTTTCTCCACATTAATACAACATACAAGATATATAACTGTATGTTCTTTATATCTACCATCCGATCGGCACTCATTTCATTCATCTAAGCATTAAATTATAGGTTGCCGGCGATATTTGAAAGAGAAATTGAATGTTCCGAGAATAAATTCATTCGAGATAAAATGTTCAGTGTTTTTATTAACCCCCGATAAAAAAGAGGGGTGTTATACGTTTGATGATATGTCTGTATATGTATATGTCTGTCAGTCTGTCGGTCTGTGCCATCGTAGCGCTTGAATGGAAGGACCAATGGCGATGCAGTTTTTTCACGTGAAAGGAAGTTCTTTTGCGGTAGTTCTTGGCCATGTTTGATTAAAATCGGCTCAGTCGTTTAAAAGTTATTAGTTATAAGTTTGATGCCAATGTCAGTCCGTGGGTCTGTGGCGTCGTAGCTGTTTGAACCGAAGGATGGTTTTTTATGAGTAAAATCAAGTTTCCTTGCAGTGGTACTAGATATGTTTAATGAAAATCGGTTTAACCGTTCAAAGTTATTGAGGGTGAACGCTTGAAAGAGGTGTTTTTTAATTTGCTGGGCAAATAAACTTATTTAAATTGCTATCTCGCAACCCATCACTATATTCTTTTCTCATTTAATAAACAATGTAAAAACCTCACGTAGAAAACTTTGGTGCCATTTTTCATACGCAGGGTTATTAAACGAACGGTTTTTTGTATGAAAAAACTATTCGTTTAGATGACTCCTCGTTTCAAAAATGACACTTAGAAACGCGTACCAAAGAAAAACCATCAATAGATACAGTTCAATAATAGACCTCTTTACTTTTTACAATTGATCCGTAATATGAAACCGCTAGTAAATCGTACATATTGTTCACATTGGGGGGCTTTGTGATGCGTGTGAAATTCAGCAGAAGTGGCGCCCTCCTTTAAAATAAGTTTAATCTATATTGCGGTGAAAATAAAGGCCATTTTCCAACTTGTCCTGACCGGGAATCGAACCCGGGACCTCTGGACTAGCATGGTGACCACTACGCCACGGAGATCGTCGAGGTCACGAGGTCGAGGTATAATAAATCGAATAATGGGCTATACTCAATCACTATTGTACCTATAATGATAGAAAAATACCATTTAAAAAAAATTCTACACTCCCATACAAATTGCCCGGGCAGCTAACTGTTATTTTAATTTTATTATAAGTGATCTAGTATAGCTCATGATTAAATTTATTATGGGAATATCCCTTTCCCGTTGAATACCTATGATAGGGTAGTATCCAGGATCAAAAATAAATAACTGACAAGAGAATAAATGTCACCAATAATGACACTTGTCAGTGATTTTATATTGTTTAATGCAAGAAAACTGATAATTAGGACTGTGACGTCACGACGTGCTTTTTTATACAAATCCTATAAACAATGTTTGGTTTGACATTTAGAAAATAGTACTTATCTGATTGTCGAGTTGGAAACTAGCGCACTACACTTCCTTCAATATAAAAGTCAATAAATTTGATAATTTGTCTATGCTGGTCTGGAAGGATAGAAAACTTAGAATGCAACAGCTACTACTTTTTTATGAAAGGTCGTAAAAGCTAATCATCGGAATGGGCGAATCTTGAGATTCGTCGCTTTTCGTCAGAAACGCAACTGGTCAGATAAGCATCTCGTCATATCTCATGATAGACTCGCAACTTGTCAGAAACGCAACTCAACAGATACGCAACTCGACCGATACGTATTAAATAAGAAATAGTATATTATTACTGCATTTTACTAGTTGCATTTATGCATTACGACTACTATTTATTAATTTAATGTCGAGTCGAGATGCATGTCTCTCAAGTTGCGTTTTTGACGAAAGGCGACGAATCCGAATCTAGCTAATAGGCAATGCGGCTAGCAACTAATCACTTCTTTGATTTAATTTCCCATTTATCGGCCACCATCACACATAGAGTGGCCCATGGGTCTTGCGGCCTTGTCTCTGTCTGCAAGCCGGCAGACCGAAAATCTCTGTCTGCCCCATCAGGCATAAACATAGTGTACCTATGTATCTATACAAAGAAACTATGCCTTCGAATTGAAAATCTTGTAATTTTTAAAAATTAAGTTGCTTTAAAATAGCCATGAGTTATTTGGACTCGCCATTTTACTCGACCCACGCTCGGCTAATATGAACTACGTATACAGCGGGCAATTCAAATAACTTAGTAGGAAAGCGATCTAAGATCTAGGAAACGAAACCAGTTAGAAAGTCTAGTATTGCGGAAAACGTTGTTATAATTGCTTAGGTCTAAGAGAAATGATGCAGAGGTACATACTTAGATAAACTATCTAGACATATAATTTATCTATATCTATAAATATGATAAAACAGTAAAAAAAGTGTCTGTAAGTAGAATATATTTCCAAAAAAAAATTTGGAGCGATGGAGACGTAGTTAAAAAAATGACAGTCTGTTTGTCTGTTTGCCAGATTGTCTGTTTGCATGTTTATCTATTTGTACACGCTAATCTCCGAAAATACTGGACGGATTTAAATTAAACTTTTTTTGCTATATAGTTGATTTAAGTCTACAACATATAGGGTATAATAAATTTTGGAAAATTAAATACCTGATGCAGAACCATAATGGTCCAGCTAAACTATAAGAAATATAAAAATGACGCCTTAGCAAAAGTTTTTCAGCCTGATAAGCATTTTTCAGAGTCATAAAGTCCACGCTAACAAAGTCGTGGGCTTCGGCTCGTCGTATCATAAAATTGTTATAATAATTAATAGCAATTTATACAAGGTGTTAATCTGTAATTTTGGCGTATAGTATTCTCGAACGCACCTATACTGATCATGCTGATTTTGTATGTGAGTTTCAGTAAATTTTGTTAGACATTCTACAACGTGAAATGGACATACCCATTATAAACCAAATCACAGGCTATACTAGAGCATTATAGTATAATAAAATTAAAATAACAGTCAAAAACTAAAAGAAAAATCAGCATTACCATACAAAATGTCCATCCGCCCGAGCAATTTGTAAGGGAATGTCGTTTTTGGAGTTCCGTATCGCGCGTTGCGAAAGGGGGCTAGACGGAAAAAATTAAGACCAAAAGTTGTAACAACACTTTTTACTATAATTGTAAGCCGTGTGGCGCAGCGTGCGCGTGTTTCTCTGTCTGTCTCTCTCTCTCCTAATTAATCGAAAGGAATCCCTTGACACCTTTTAAGTTTTATTTTTGCTTTTTGACTGTTTTTTTTTATAATTTTAATATAGAAATCTAGTAAAGCCTGTGGTTCGATTTATTACGGCTATGTCCCTCACACGTTGTGTAATCAATTAATATCGTGAAATACATTTTTTTTACCCAACTAAAAAAAACTGCCGTCTCGGAAACTAAATGTTGTGTGTGTGTGTGTGTACTGAACCCTTTTTGCCTGGACGCCCACATAGGTAGATTTAATACAATGTTTTGTTACATGTTAAATCAGGAATCCATTGTGCGTTTGCCGCATGAACGCAAAATCGATTCAACATTGTCGTCAGATGGGCCATTTACTTCTTGCTAAGTTTCTATCACTAATGTGCAAGCATATGCATTTACTATCAAATTTGCTGAAGATCGTCATTATCCTTAGTGGTGTTCTTAACGGCTATATTTTCGTAACATGTTACATGGAATATGCTAAATCTTTATATCATGTTACTTGTGACGCTATGTTATAACGATTAAAAAAATAAAAAATAAAAATTTCAAAAATTTTCAAATAAAATTTCAAAAATAATCAAGAAATTCCAAAAAATATCAATAAAAAATTATTACGAGTAAAGAAAATCGAAGACCTTATGTATTAGAATTTGCCATTATTTTGCTAATTTAAAACAATATGAATAATTCATAAAGTGTAATGTTTTACGAGATAGTAATCACGTAAAAACCTGACTAAATATAAAGTTTTCATAGTAAATCATTAAACATTTAATGGCGTCTTTTTGGTTAGTTTTATTATAACCAACGTGAATTTGTAACTGAGAGTATATTTACACAAACACAATTTTCATAACATAATAATTCAACAGTCAACAGACTATTTACATTAGCGCGCGAAATCTCCAAACGTCCTCCGCCGCCTACAACGGAATAATGAATACAACGCGTGAACGCGGCGCAGCGCTAAACGTATAATGCTAAATTTGCTAATGTTATTTTTATAACGCCAAAACGATCTAACGAAACGTGCGCGCTCGTTGCGAGCGCGAGCCGCGGCAGCGGCAGCGCCCCGCTAGGTTAACGACCGCGCGATTCGTTTTAACGTAGGTTAATATGAATAAATGTTGAGCAGGCGCTTTTCGTTGCGAGTACATAGCGTGTTTTTTTTATCAGCTATACGTTATATTAACCACCACTAATTATCCTAACGTATTCCCGGTTGCATCCTCAGCGGTAACGCTTCAGAGCCCGGGGTCCACTGCATAACCTAGGCGATTTGACGAGGTTACTGGTTTTTACACAGAGCTACTGCCACCTGAACGTAACCCAAAGGGTAGACCAGAACTAATCCTTGGATATGTTTGAGTAAACGTGTGCGGGACAGCCCTTCGATAATACGACAAACCGCTCCGCACACGTAGGTCTATCGTCTTGGGTCGAGGAGTGGACTGTAGCTGGAGTGTTCGTGACGTAGGAAGCCGAAGGCAGTAAAACACCGTATGGCAGTTCAAACGCAGCACGCCTTGGGGAGAGGGAGGCCAGAGTTTCTTCCAGGGTTTCTTCTTTCTTCTTTTAGAGCTTCGCGCACGCGTGTCGAAATTCAGACTGATTTTTGCGGGTTGGCCTCGCTATATTTATAGTCGCGCGGGCATATACCCTGCCTCTCGCCCCCCTGCGAGCTTGCAATCTTTAATTTTGTTATATCTCAAATATTACATAACATACAGTCATGAAACTTTTACTATCGTATAGCTTATGTGTTTATCTATTCGGTTTCTATAGTCGTATGACTGCCAAGGCCTCCATTTTCCGAGGAAAAGCCGCGGAAAATTGCAACTATAAGTGGGTGATGTTCCCTCGTGACACCCCCCTACCCCGCGAGCGGGGGGCCCCCTATATACTCGTGAGTTGGCCACGTATGCCGCTATTATGCATGCGAGCGTCTTGGCAATCATATCATCCTATTTCCTTAGACCCATGTAAGCTTTATGTATTCTAAATCAAGTGTTATTTACTTACATGCAAGACATTGTACCTATTTGTCTGCATAAGTGAGTATGAAGTACTCACTTCTAATGTGCACCTGTCTTACGTTACTTTTTCTTTTGCAAATAAAAGACAAAAACAAAAATTCTTTATTTCTCCATAACATAACTTATATACATTTCACATCTTATGCTAGTCCTACCTATTCTATGTATTCAAATATATATTTATTCTTACAGATGAACAATAAAAAGGGAAACTATGTACATCAGGCTCTAGTTATTCATTTCGTCGTGAACAATACGCTTTATGGCATTCGGGTTTATACGTGAATCATCTTTCTTTTCGGATAATCAGGTGATTCAAGCCTGCAATATACTAACCAGTCTGGATTCATAAATATAATAATATAAATTTTAAAAAATGACTATTTCATTAGAACCATGTTTATACGACGGCTTTGCAGTCGCCATGGTTATAATATAATCAAAATATAAATATGTACGTTACGTAAATCTTATACCTTTAAACGAGCAATTCTTGTATCTATGTATGTATATATATATATTTATTTATAAATTTCTGTGATCTCGAAAACGGCTCTAACGATTTCGCTAAAAATTTGTATATTTGGTTTTCGGGGGTAAACTATCGATCTAGATTAGTTTTATGTTTGGGAAAACGCGTGTTTTCGAGTTTTCACGCGTTTTTCTTTCCACGCAGAATATGGTCGCTAATTTCGGCGCGCGGGCCGCCATCGGCTTAGGATGCTGACCGCTAGAAAGAGTGTTACGGGTTCGAATCCCACTCGGTGACTTACTTTTGTTTTTTTTATGTTCAAGTTTATGTATAATTTTTTATTTTGTATTGTTTATAGACAAGTTTAAAAAAATATAGTTAATGTTTGGGATGTAACCGAGCAAAGCTCGGTCGCCCAGGTACTAATTATATTATAACTAACCCTTTTCGGTCAAGCTACGTTCATTTTTGTGTCTGGTATTGGCGGTAAAGGAACAGTTATTGTCTGTATCTTATGAAAATAATAACTATTATTAGATCTTATCGTTGTTAAAAACATATTATAAGAATGTACCCTCATATTACGCCGTATCTCGAGGGTCCAGCGCTTAGGCTACCCCCACAGTGTGCTATGCATCCGCGCGTACTATACACCACCAAGGTGACTTAACACTCGATCACCAGCTTTTTTGGAGCAAGTTCAGTTCAAAATACTGAACTGCTTTCTACAAAAACATTATTAGGAATCGATAAAAAAGGAATCCCATACTACTAAATCCGGTGGGACAGCGAATTTTTTTTGGTTTATCTTCAATTGTTTTTATGGAAAGTAGTTCAGTATCATAGCTAAGACTATTTGTTCCCACTAGTTCAGTCGTCCAGTTCAGTTGACTGAACTAGTGAGTTTTTTTCCCGTTTGTATAATGGAAAATAATACAAGCTTTTGCGTGTGGCCCCATTTTTTATTTATTATAAAACTAGTTCAGTTGACTGAGCTAGTGGGATTTTTTTCCCGTTTGTTCAATTTAAAATACTTTATACAAGCTTTTGAGCGGACTTGCTCCAAAAATTTTGCTGGTGGTTAAAAAGTCATGCGTTATTAGTACTATAAGTAGTATCTTGTTAAATTGTTTCAAATTTGATGTTGTTTCTACCAAAATAAACAATTTTTCTTTCTTTTTCTTTTCTTTTTTACTACTTACACGCTCCGCACACTGACAAGACGCGACGCGGCGATCTCGCCGCGTGTATCTTCAACTTTCAGCGCGCACGCAGCGTTAGTAGTATCGTTCAAACGCTCGTGAAACGCGCGCGCTCGACGCACGCCTATGTGGTGCCCACACAACACAAGTACTGCTTTATAATTACTTGTCATATCAGTCCATACATGTACTGAGATTAACTGTATATCCAACGTACTAGTTATATTAAATGCATAACTCGCAAAACGTCAGTTATGTTAATAAAAGTCAGACACGTATTCTGAAACGGATGTAAGGAATTTTCTGACAGCTAGGGAATCTAAAAGTTCCCTGTGTCATATATTAACATCACCCCGCAGCGTTGCTCGCATATTCTTTAATCAATCAGTATTTTAACTTATCTGCAAAAGCACATATAGCAGTAAATACATACATACATACTATCACGTCTTAATCCCTAATGAGGCAGACAGAGCATTTTGGGTCTTGCGGTTCTATGCAGAGCCCAGGGCCGCAAGACCCAAAAGCCACTTTTAGCGTCATGGTGGGCGAGAAGATGGAAAAGCAATCAATACAGTGATGGGTTGCTAGCCGCATCGCCTGGTAACATGATTTGCATTTTTGCCCATTCCCTCGATCGGCTTTTACGATCTGCGTGGGAAGAGAAGCAGCTGGTACATTCTAAGTTTTTTTTTATTTCTCCCAGACCAGCATGGGAAGTTAGCAGTAAATAACAGTCAATATAGTTTATATGATTTAGGTTAATGCACCAGTATGCGTAGGAGTTGGTATTTACTGTTATCATTTGTGAAAACTAGGCAATTTCCTTATAGTTAATGAAAAATAAATAATAACAAGCTGTAAATGAACAGTTGATAATTTATATGAAGCTGTCACATCTCTCTGTCCCTTTCATACACCTAATGCATTGTTAAGGTGTTCTCTCTCATTAAAAACATTTCCTTCCAACAACCTTCTTTTGGACAATCGAGTAATAAACCATCTTTTTATTCCAGTTACAAACGTCTATCTCCGAGTGCTGAATTCAAAATGGCTGACTAATTCCAAATTCAAAATGGGGAGCGGGCTCAGTAGCGCCAACAGCAAGAAGTGGCAGCGGAAGAGGGAAGCGCCGCCACACGCAGAATCTTCTAGAGTGTTGTTTCTGCTGTACCTGATACACAGGACGTGGAATGTTGTGGTGGAGCATGTGGATTCTAAAAGTGCTAGGTGAGTCACTCAACTAACATTTAGTAATAAGAATAGGTACTTAAAAAGTCACATTTATTAATTCTCGTGAAATTTTTTGAGACGGTTTAAAAAATTTATAGAATTTTTACTGCCTCCGTGGTGGTTAGTGCCTGTGCCTAGTGGTTAGAGCGTTTGGCTCATACCCGGAGGTCGCGGGTTCGATTCCCCGCGGGGGCAACGAGTTTGTGTTGTTGTCCTAGTTTGGTTAGGACATTGTAGGCTGGCTGATCACCTGATTGCCTGATAAGTAAGATGATCCGTGTTTCGGAGGGCACGTTAAGCTGTCGGTCCCGGTCACTGTCTTTGACATTGGTCGTTACGTAAAACCATTACAGAGGCCTTTAAGGCAGTTTAAAAACTCTGACACTAGTGTAAGTCACTAACGCACACGATAAAAAGAAGATAGATTTTTTTTGTCGATTCAGTGTTTCGAAATTTTGCAAAATTGTGGAAATATGGGCGATGCAATCTTTAACAATATTATACTTCAACCATTTCGAAAAATGTCACAAGTCATAAGACGCAACATTTTTTCTGAACAACTTTTTTATTCTATAAACTTCAACGGATCAGTGTGACTCGCGAGGTTTACTGCTTACAGATCTACTAAAGAAATTTCGACAAGCAAGAGATTTATAAAGGATTCAGCAATTGGTGTTAGAGCATGCTCTGATCCCTTACAAACCCTCAATTGGACCCATGCTGGACATAGGCCTGGCCAAAAAATTCCCGAAGCGGCCTGCATACAGCGTTTTCCTGCAAACTTCCCAGGTCGTCTCACACAAGAAAACTAACCAATCCTGTAAAGTAGGTGCCCGAGAAAAAGTGGGAAATTTAGTAGCTATCGTAGGAAATTTAGTAGCTATCGAATTCTTTGGTAACTGCATATAAAGCGCGTTGAAACAGAAGACGGAAGATCTCAAAAATCGTTAAAATAGTATGCGTATAATATGACATCTAGTGGCGACAACTCTAATCACTTATTAAAAGAGATGCTTATAACATCAAGCATTATACAATCACACTAATATTATAAAGGTGAACGTGTGTGGGGGGGTTTGTGTGTGTGTGTGTGTGTGTTTCTTTGGTACTTCTTCCATTCGCAATTTTCAGAACCAATTTTGATAAATGAATAAATATATAGGGACAAATTACACAGATTGAGCTAGCCCCAAAGTAAGTTCTAGACTTGTGTTATGGGATACTAACTCAACGATACTATATTTTATAACAAATACATATATAGAAAAACATCCAAGACCCAGGACAATTTGAAAAAGGCCATTTTCCAACTTGCCCTGGCTGGGGATCGAACCCAGGACCTTTTTTTTTTTTTTTTCACGCGGAGAAAATCCCTTCGGATACCTTACCGGTTACGGGACACCGGTAAGGTTATGTGGTGTTACCACTAAAAACTCCGCGGTGTCACCTCTCAGCCGCTATCGGCCGGGATCGTGTGCTTCTTCATGCTCCACAGCCCCGGCGCGGCCGGCCGCTCCTTAAGCGGCCCCGGCTCGCCAACGGCCTCACGGCACCGGAGCCGGAGACGGCGGCCGGAGTAACCGCCGCCTTGGCCTCTTGGCCCAAGGACAGGCGCGCTGACACGCACACGCGCCTGCCTTCCACTCCGGAGGGCTGTCCGTTGGTCGATGGAATCCCGTTTCCACCGTCCAACCAGCCCTCATAATTTGGGGCCTGCGAAAGCAGGCCCTGCCCCAGTCCACCTGACGGCGACCGGGGCCCACACACCCGGCCGCAGGGGATAGGGAGAGCGGCAACGTAACACCGACACTCCTCTTCCCCTGCGGCCCCACCCATGCCGTGCCAAGCGCCACGGCCGCGCTTGGTCGCGGAGGATAGGGCGAGCGGCAACGACACACCGACACTCCTCTTCCCCCGCGACCCCTACCACGGCTGTGATGGTAGGGGGGTCATCGTCACCCCACAGCGGGGCGTAGCTAAGCTATTACATAATACATATTACAAAATGCAATGCAAGCCATATAGATGGCGCTTGTTTAACAAATTCACTAACATGTTACAGATGGCGCGGCTCTCACACTGTGCCCAGCTCCGGCGAGGGCCTGGCCAACAGGTTCGATTCCGTCAGCATGGCCGACTCCGACCTCGGCTCCTGCTACTCGTCGTGCAGCTGCAGCTACTGCCGGCTGAGGGAGTGCGCCCACGATTGTATTAGGTAAAATATATCTTTTTATACCCCGACCAATGATAATACATATATTAAATTGTGCTACAAGGGGTAATGAATTAAATTGTGTACAAGATTCCACAGTTCCATGAAAACATCGTGTTTCGAGTAGATGAGATGAAATATAAATAATAAAAAAACATATTTAAATCAATCCATCCGTTCGAGCGTTGTCTGTCTATGGCATACATACATACATACATACTATCACGTCTTTATCCCTAATGGGGCAGACAGAGCATTTTTTGGGTCTTGCAGTTCTATGCAGAGCCCAGGGCCGCAAGACCCAAAAGCCACTTTTAGCGTCATGGTGGGCGAGAAGATGGAAAAGCAATCAATACAGTGATGGGTTGCTAGCCGCATCGCCTGTTAACATGCTTTGCATTTTTGCCCATTCCCTCGATCGGCTTTTACGATCTGCGTGGGAAAAGAAGCAGGTGGTACATTCTAAGTTTTTTTTATTTCTCCCAGACCAGCATGGGAATCTATGGCATCGTAGCGCCTAAACGAATGGGTCGACTCTGATTCGGTCTTTTGTGTTCGAACTGTCTTGATCGAGATGGTTCTTAGCTATTTTTGTTGAAAATCGGTTTAGTGGTTCAAAAGTTATTGGGTATGAACCCTTGAAAATTGGGGATCTTTTTAATTTACCTGACTATATATCTATATTATTTAGGAGCTATGCTCTTGTCGTTGGAGTATGAATTTATTTAATTTACCTGACAAATAAGCTTATTTTTGTAGGCTTTTTAAAGCATTTATAAATAATTTGGAAAATACACACCTAGCCAATTTTTTATTTTGTCTAATTATTCTTCCACATGTTGACACCAAAGTTATAAAATTTATAAAATAATGTTTTATAAATAAATATTAATCAAAATGAATTTTCTTTTCCAGGTAAGTTCGCAGTTCACACAAGAGCAACGACAATAACCAGACCACAAAAAGCTTTTTTTCTCAAGACGAAATTACATCATCATCGTCAAAATCAAAAGGCAAACCAGAAGACCAGGTCAGCCAGAGGATTTTGGCCTACACTCTCCAGGCTGGCCAGACGGGTTGGAAAGATCTGATTAATGTTTACAAACTTTGTTTAACTTTAATTTCCTTAGTCGCCTTCTCCGACATCCGCGGAAAGACTTAGATAGATAATACGTTTATTCACGAAAACTATCTATCTATCTAAGTCTTTCCGCGGATGTTGACTTGGAGTAGTACTTTTTTCTCTGCCGGACACCACACGGCTAATACACTAATAACATTGTGACCGCGAAGCTCTTAAATCATATATTGAAGAAGAGTTAACGATTGTGTCATAATTTTTCAAAAACTTAAGACCGACTTCACCTTCATAAGATTTTTATAAAATTTCTATGGCACCACTTTGGAAGTATACCATTTCGAACAAAAAAATAATTTTCCAAATCGGTCCAGGCGTCCTCAAATAACATATGAATATACATTTTAAAAAAAACATGACGAATTGATAACCTCCTTTTTTTTAGGCAGTTAAAAAATAAATTTTGTCTTGCATCTTATTTATTAGGTACAGCTATTTACTGGTGAATGTCTTCTGCCAGTCATGGAAAATGCAGTGGAGAACCACTCCTTTATCCCTGCCAAAAATCGACATTGTGTGGTTTTACCCTTTGGCCCAACGCAGACGACAGACTAAACCGTGCCGCACTTTTTAGTCTGTGAAAATAGAACCCATGGAATCACATGCAGTAACGCACACGACGCGCAAAAAGTCCGGCGCGCATCGTGTGCGTTACTGCGTATGATTCCATAGGTTCTATTTTCACAAACTGTCTGTCGTCTGCGTTGGGCCTTGACCATACACATAGCGCGACGAACCGATAGCTGATGGGGCAAAAAATTTCTCGAATGGCGACCACGTACTGGCAAGCGAAGCGTAGGGTATAGGACACCCACCCACAAGGTGGTCTCATAATCTGACCAAGGTCGCTGGAAGGCACTGGCGGCTTTTTATACGTGAAAGCAACTTTCTTTACGGTGGGTTTCAGCTATGTTAGACGCAACGCAAATCGGTTCAGCTATTTAAATTTTACTAAGTCGGATTTTTTTAATTCACCTGGCAAATAATTGATGTCGGTATGGATATCATTTCAACGCATCATTTGTGTAATGTCATCGGGTTTTTTTTTTAAATTTGCCTGGCAAATAAACTTCTAATCACTCTCATCTAAAAACCTCCCTTGACTTCCAAAGTTCAAATAAAAGCTATTAAGTACTTTTAACTGCAAAGGTAAATGAAAAGAGTTAAAACTTGCTCAAAACTAACTAAATTCCATCAAAAGAATTCTCTCAACTCAACCGCGACTCACGAACTCTTTGCTAATTTTAAATGATCCTATTTAACTCCCTCAAATTCAAACTAAGTTTGGAGCAGGGACCGGAACCACTTATTTTTTTGCTGTGCGCAATTACATGACTGACTATTGACATGTTAATCTTTAAGCGCTGTCCAGACATTACCGGGTTTCCGTCCCGGACAGGACGGGCCATCCGTGTCCGTTTTCCCATCAGGGCCGTGCCGGTTCTGTGTTCACTTCTTCTTATCGTGTGTGTTAGTGACTAATACTAGTGTCAGAGTTTTTAAACCGCCTTAAAGGCCTCTGACATGGTTTTAGGTAACGACCAATGTCAAAGACAGTGACCGGGACCGACGACTTAACGTGCCCTCCGAAGCACGAATCATCTTACTTATCATTATCAGACAATCAGGTGATCAGCCTGCAATGTCCTAACCAAACTAGGACAACAACACAAAGTCGTTGCCCTCACTGGGAATCGAACCCGCGTGCTCCGGGTATGAGGAATATATCAGGGAAATCGGTGTCAGGGAAACCTGTGTCGGTGACTGATACGCACACAACGACGGCCTTATTTAACACTGAGGAATTGGCAATGATTGCAATATCGCTCGATGAATAAGAAGTTCATAACCAAGAATTTGCTCCTGAATGGCAAGATAAATAACCCACTTGCTTTATCGCGGTGCAGTTTTTATGTGCCGTGTGTGTTCAGGCAGTTGCGTAACAGGCCGCTGCTCGCGCCGCCCGCGGTCAGTACTTACACCGCTAAGTACGCGCCCACTAACCAAGCTGTTATTTTGCTCAACGCCTTGATTGCTCGAATGCCGAATGTTGACATATTTCACGACAATTTTAAAAAATTTGTTAATATTTGCAATTGTTATTTTTCCTCATAGTATTATGTATTTAAGTTATTGACTCACGTGTACGCTTTGGGAAACTGTAAGTGCACTGGGTAATTTTTATTAATAATAAAGAAGAATAAAGAATAAAGAAGAACATCGGTATCAGCAGGCAGTAAAACGTATTTGGGTATCTGAGCTCTGGGAAGATAGACAAACTGCAAAATTTCATACATTATGCAAGACATTTCTATTTCATCCCATATGTCATTTTCTTTTTAGAAGCCAAATAATTAAAATTAGAAAGATCGTAGATTATTATATCCTACACCACCCTATTTTGCCTTAAAAAAACTAAAAGTTTATCCGATCCCTGGTTTTTATGGTGGGTTATCCACCCAGTGTCTATCGCCATGATGAATATCGGAAGTTGGAATGGATAATTCCAGATTGCGGCGCGATCCTATTAGAATTGGAATTTTCGGAAGGCGTGACTTTTTGCTTAATTGCAGTTCAGTTTAAAAATTTTGAAAAATAATAAAACTTTAGGTTTGCAAACCTATTTTAGCTGTAATTTTTAGGGTTCGGTACCCAAAGGGTAAAAACGTTACCCTATTACTAAGGCTTCGCTGTCTGTCCGTATGCGTCAAAATCGTCAAAATCGGTTGTATATTTTAGTGTAGAAGTTAACCGACCAAGTGCGAATCGGATTCGCGCAGTAAGGGTTCCGTACCGTTACCTATAAAAAATCGCGTTTGTTGTATGGGAGCCCCCCTTAAATATTTATTTTATTTTGTTTTTAGTATTTGTTGTTATAGCGGCAACAGAAATACATCATCTGTGAGAATTTCAACTGTCTATCTATCGCGGTTCTTGAGATACAGCCTGGTGACAGACAGATGGACAGGCAGCGAAGTCTTAGTCTTAGTAATAGGGTCCCGTTTCTACATTTTGGGAACGGAACCCTAAAAACGAATTTTTAAATTAGACCAGGGTCGGGACAGTCTTCGGGTAATCGAGAACACATTCGAATTGATAACTTCCTTTTTGAGTTCGGTTAAAATGTTTATTTGATTTATTTTTGCAATGACAACTTTTAGAAAGAGTGAAAAGAACAAAACATATTTAATTAGTATAAAACAACAATTTGACGTTTGACGTCAAATTATCTCGATCAAGGCGCTACGACGCCACAGACAGACAGACATAAGCGTCTTACTTATTACCCCCGGACTTTTTGTCGGGGGTTTAAAACGGTCCATTTAATGTGGGTTTAGGAATTTTGGCCTAAAAGGTTTGCAAGGCTGAACAGGGATTAGCCTATCCACTTCTTTTCGCTAAGCTAGGAAGTAACAAGGTTTTACTTTGTATTTTTACAGCTCTGTCACGTTTATTTTCCTAATTGGGCAGACAGAGCATAAGCATTAGCATTTAACGTAATGGCGGGCGAGCAGATGAGAATAGAAGTTTATTGCTAGGCAAATTAAAAAACTCCACTTTCAAGAATGCCAAATACAACGTGGAAGGGACATACCCACCATCGACCACTTCGCAATAATACTGTACGGGACAGCCGACATACAGCAACATAGAAATAGTATATAGCTTATAGCTTATAGTTGTAATAAGTCGCAATTAAAATATATTTTTATAGTGGTTTTATTCTCCCTTAGTTAGTAAGTTAATAGTAATACATAGGCAAATAGGTGTATGCATAGGTAATAATAGATACACTTATGTTGTAATCATTGTAAATAAATAGATTTTTCTCTTGTCTTTTTATTCCCCAGATAACTAGATAGCGATAGGTAATAGATCCGATAACAGATATAGGAAACTCTGATAAGAAAATAGGTTTTCGTTATAAATACATAGTCATAGGTTTATAGTTCCTATTTCTTATTAGAATATTATTATGTAACTTGCTAGAATTGTAATAACTTATGTAATAGATAAGGAATTTATATAGTTTATAGCAATTTATAGAAATAAAAGCCTAAGTACAGAGAGCGTGAACGATACACGGACAGAGGGGCGCGCGCGGGGGGAAGCACACCGCAGCTTCTTATTGGCGCGTTCAATAGGCGGTATCGCAATAGATCGATACAGAAAATTATAGGATATATATACGGCCATATCGGCGTTCCGCACTGGATTTTGGCGCTTTGGATTCGCCTGTTGCCTTCGGATGCACTTGTGTATGCTGTAAAGTACGAGCCATAATTAGTTCTCAAAACTTCCGCTACGCCGCGCTACTGTGGTTTCGAAAGAGACTACAGTGCCCGGCCCCTTCGCATTTGTTTGCGTAGGCAGGGATAGCCTTAGAGCGGAAATTGTGCCCGGGACGTTTGACTGATTTTCCCACTTCCCCCCTAGTAGCCGGCCTCCCACCAGCGGGTCTCACCGGCGAAAAGGGGCTAGGGTAGTCAGCCTGCGCCCCGAGTGGCTGCTTTAAGGCAACTCCCCGCCCGCGCTGCTTTCGGGGTCCGGAATGGACCCCATCATCGAAGAGGACGAGACGGAGGCCGGATCCCAGCGCCCCGCCTCTCCTGCTACTCCCGCAGTATATGCGACGCCCGACTCTGCCCCCGCGCCGACCCCGCGGCTCTCACCAAGGGGTTGGTATGAGCGGGATATAGTCATGTTGGGAAGAATTGCCGCCACCGGGACCCTGTCCGAGGGCCTAACCCGATGGATGGCCATTTACCTGAGGCTCCAGGACAATGAGCTCAGGGGAACGTCGCCCACCCTGGACGACGTAACTGCGCTGGACTTTGCGCGCCGAGGGATTATAACCCTCCCACCCGTTGCCACGCCAAGGAGGACTATCCTGACCTCCCTTCTGAAGCGCCCCCGCAGTCCCACGGGAGATGCTTCAGGAACCAAGAAGCCGCGCGCCCTGGACGTGCTGCAGGAGGAAGAGGCTTCCACTTCCCCCGCCTCATCATCGTCTGGGTCCCTACCGGACCTGTCAAACTTAGACGCCCCCGCGGACCTGTTCGCGTTGACCACCTTCGCCGCCGCCTCAAAAAAGAAGCTGGAGGTGCCGCAGCCCGCGGCCCCCGCAAGACTATCGGGCATTCCCCTGCCGCAGAGGGACCCCCGCCCGAAGAGGAGTGCCGAACCTCCTCAAGCGCCTTCGGTGGCGCGGGCCCCGGTGGCCCCCGCGTCGCGCCCCGCGACCGGCGCGTTTCGCCCGCAACCCGCGGTCCCCCTCGTAGGGGTTGATCCGCGCCGCGTGCCGCAGCCCGGTGCTGCGGCGTCGCTGTCGCGCCCCGCGCCTAGCGCGTCTCGCGCTCAGTCCGCGACCGCGGCCCCCCCCGCGGGGGTTGACCCGCGCCGCGTGCCGCAGCCCGGCGCTGCGGCGGCGTCCGCGCGCTCACCTGCGCCGACCCATCCTTTCGCGGCACCGGCGCCCTCATTCGCGCGCGTCACAGCCGGTACCACACCTGCCGTACCAAAGCCTGCCGTCGGCGGGCCACCTCGGGTCGCCCCCACTGCCAGCACCCCCGCACCCATCCCCACCACTGCACAAGGTGGGTCGCATCGGATCGCCCCCTCCACCAGCACCCCCGCGCCCATCGCACAGAACAAGTGGGTGCCGCTCCCTCGGGTCACCCCCGCACCAGCCATCGCTTCAATTAGCGTGGAGGTGCCCCCTCGTGACACCGAACCGAGCAGGTTGGTGCCGCTCCCTCGGGTCACCGCCGCTACATCTCCCTGCACAACAGCCCCGCCGAAAGCTGGTCCCAGCTCCCAGGCCACCCAACCGACCCGCACCACTGCAGGACCGGCGGGAGGGGTGCCTCCGAACCAGCCACAACAAGGCGCCCCCGCACAACCAAGCGCAACGGCCCCCAAAAAGAGATATCCGCGGATTGTGGTGGAACACCTGCCGGACTGGACCACCCACTTTCGCGAGTTAGCCCGCGCATTGGGGCGCTCGCCATCCGCCCGCCCCCTCGGCCGAGGGGTAAACTTCACCCCGGCCGACGAACAAGAATACCGGCTCGTGCAGCGACACTTAACAAAACTGGAAGCGGAGGCCGGCGTTAGCTGGTATTGCTATTCGCTCCCAGCCGAACGCCAACTCAAGGTGGCCATTAGGGGGCTACCGGCCGACACTCAAGAGGGCGACATAAAGGACGCCCTCGCACATCTTGGCTTCGAGGCAGAGGCCATCAAGGGTATCCGGGGTAGGGGGGATCGCCCCGGATGCATCTTTTTCTGCCTCATAAAGAGAGCAGAAAACACCCAGAGCATCTTTGGCATCAAGGAGCTGCTCTACATGCCGGGAATTAAAGTGGAGCCCTGGCGAGGCAAGCAGGGGCCCGCCCAATGTCACCGATGCCAGTTGTTCAGGCACTCATCGGTAAATTGCCACCGGCCGATCGCATGCGTTCGATGCGGAGGCCCCCACAAGGCGGGCGACTGCGACCGCCCAAGAGAAGAGCCCGCAACCTGCGCTAACTGCGGGGGCCCGCACCCCGCCAACAACACCTCTTGCCCTGTCTTTAAGAGAGAGGCAAGAAACAAGCGCGCCGGCCCGGTGGCACGCACGGGCTCCGCTCCAACGCCGCGTCCGGCCACGGAGGAGACAGCGAGGGCTTCCCTAATGGCCCCCGCCAACGCCCCTACGGCCAGAGGAGCAGAGCTCCCGAAGAAGAAGAAGAAGAAAAAGAAGAAGCCATCAGCGGGCAGCTCTGCTCCCGCCCCCCCCGAAGATGTCCAGCCTCAGGCCCCGCAAGCCGCGGCAACACAGGCCCCCCCACCACTGCCTCCAGTACAAGGGATGCCCCCGCAGCATCTGCACATGCTGTTCCAGGCGTTCCAGTCCCTGGCAACCATGACCCCCGACCAGTTGGCCGCGTCGGGTCTCCTCAGAGGTGTCCCCAACCTTCCATACTAATATGGATAGAGGCCCTCTGAGGATAGCGCACTGGAACGCCCAGACACTCAGCCGGAAGAAGCAGCTGCTGACGAACTTCCTCCGTCAGCAGCGTATTGATGTCATGCTGGTCAGCGAGACCCACCTCGGGGAATCTGATCCTTACAAGATCCCCGGGTACATTTGCTACCGCAAGGACGAGAAGAGTCCCGTCAACGGCAGACCCTACAGAGGACTCGCGGTGTTCGTGAAGAGGAATGTCGTCCATCAGGCCATACCGCACACGGAGTTCCAGACAATGTACGCGTTGGGCGTACTGGTCAGCGTCGCCGGCCAAGAGACAAGGCTGTTCGCGACGTACGTGCCGCCATCCAGCAGAAACAGCAAGCTGGATGCCCAGGAGCTGCGTGCACTACTCATGCACCCCACGCCGACTCTAGTGGCCGGCGACTTCAACGCCAAACACACCGTCTGGAACTCCACGAAGGTGTGCCCCCGCGGACGACTCCTACACCTGGACTCTGTAGTCCACAACTACGAGGTGATGGGCCCCGACGAGCCGACTCACTATGGCCCGGCGGGTGAGCCCGACGTCATCGACCTTGTGGCCTACAGAGGTCTACGAACACCGCCCACACAAGAAGTCTCACTGGACCTGCCGTCTGACCACAGACCCGTTCTTCTCGTCCTTCAGGACCTACCGGCAAGGGTCTCGCTGCCCAGCAGAACATCAAAAGTCAGCTGGGCGAAGTTTGAGGAAGCGCTTGAGAGCGACAAGGCTAGGGTCGCTTTCAAGCGGGTCTCCACCGGCGAAGAAGTTGAGCAGGCGGCGAGCGCCATCACCTGCTGCATCCGCGCCGCCCTTGAAGCCGCAACGCGCCCGGTCTCGGCCACAACAAAGCCGGACCCGCTGCCCGCCGACATCAACAAATTGCTGGCCCAGAAGAGGCGGCTGCGGCGGCAGTGGCAAAACACTCGCTGCCCTGCCACCAAGACGGAGCTCAACAAGCTGGTGGAGACCATCAAGGATCGCCTACAGGAGCACACAGCCAGATCGTGGGAGAACCACCTACTCTCGGTGGGCGGTGATATCCCCTCCATTCACCGCCTCTGCCGGCAGCTTACGGGCGAACCCCAACCCGTCCGACCGCTGCTGGCAGCCGATGGCCTCCCACGATTCAAAGCCGAAGATCGCGCCGAGATCTTCGCGGAGCATCTGGAGCGTCAATTCACGCCGAACCCAGTGGCCGACCAGGATCATCACAAGATGGTCATCGAGCACCTTCGAGCTTACTTTGCGGAGCCGGTACCAGAAGAGGAGAATGCAGCGTTCTTCACTCCCGGCCAGGTCCTGCGAGTGATCCGGAGCCTGAAGCCCAGGAAAGCCCCGGGCGCAGACAACGTCACGAACGAGGCGCTCCGCCATCTACCGCCTACGTACATCACGGCGGTGACGCGCCTCTTCAATGGCATCCTGCGCTCGGGACACTACCCAGAAGACTGGAAAACCGGCCGGGTCATTATGCTGCCCAAGCCGGGGAAGAACCTGCAGAAGCCTGAGAGTTACCGGCCCATCACGCTACTCAGCGCTCTCTCGAAGGTGTTCGAGAAACTCCTGCTCGGCCTCCTGCTCCCGCACATACCACCGCGCGCGGAGCAGTTTGGTTTTCGGCCTGAACACTCGACGACGCTCCAGATAGCCAGACTGCTGCACAAGATCTCGGCGGCAGCCAACCGCAAGGAGCACGTGGCTGTGGTGCTCCTTGACAACGAGAAGGCGTTCGACAGAGTATGGCACGAGGGGTTGCTGTACAAAATGTCGACAACGCCCAAGCCCATGCCCAAAAGACTGCTCAGGATTGTGGCCTCCTTCCTCGAGGACAGGAAGATAAGGGTGGCGGTAGAAGACGCCGTATCATCGGAACGCCCCGTGCGGGCTGGTGTTCCCCAAGGAAGCTGCTTGTCGCCTGCGTGCTACGCGTGGTACACCGACGACATCCCAGTGGCCGGTCAGGCCGAGTTGGCGCTCTTCGCCGACGACGCCGCGTACTTTGCCGTCAGTGTCAACGCAAAGTACGCCGCCAAGAAAGTCCAGAAGGCCCTAGACGCCCTGCCTGACTGGCTCTCCAAGTGGAGGTTGTCGGTGAACGTCAGCAAGACGCAGGCACTAATATCGGGGAACACCAACCTACCGCCGCCCTTGAAGCTCTTCGGCGAAGACGTGCCGTGGCAGCCGCACGTCAAATACCTGGGGGTGAAGTTCGACAGGCGCCTTAGCTTGAAGGCCCAAGTCGACGAGGTGGTGGCAACGACGAAGATGGCCCGGGGGAAATTGCGTCCAGTGCTTTCCTCCAGCCTCCCGCTACGGACGCGGCTCGGGGTCTACAAGGCCTACGTTAGATCCCGCCTCACATACGCGGCCCCTGCGTGGTACGCATACTGCTCGGAGACAAACAAGCGACGTCTTCGTGCTCAAGAAAACCTTTGTCTCCGGGCGGCCGTCGGGGCCCCGCGTTACGTGAGGAACGCCGTCGTCCACCGGGATCTAAAGTGGGAAGGCCTGGACACATTTGTCTCTCGTCTGGCGAGGGGCATGTACGAGAAGGCGGACCGCTCGGCGCACCCCCACCTCAGGGGGATTGCGCCCTTGCACGCCCGCCCGCCGGACGGCAGGTACAAGCCCTCGCCCCGCGATGCCATCATCCCGTTGCCAGCCGAGCTAGGCGCCGCACCAGCAGCGACGCCTCAACCGAACCCCCAGGACTGATGAAGCCTGAAGTGGCCGCCACGGCCACTACCCTGTGACCCGCCTACCGTAGTAGGCGGCGGCAGCAATTCGCTGAAGAGGGCCACAGCCCTGAGCAGCAACCCCGCTCCCGCCGAAAGGCGGAGTGCGAGATGATCTACGCGCAGGTTCCGCACTGGCCGCACGACTTCAGCACTTCAAGATCGGACAACGGGTTATGAAGAAACAGCAAGACACAGTGGAAATACAGGAAATAGAACGCCACTCTGTCCGCCCGTACGTTCGTTTCGTCCACGCTCGCCGTACCGCTGGGTATATACACGATAACATCGTGTTTTATTTCGTTTCTTTGATTCCCCCGTTTCTTTTGATACATCCCGTTTCTTACGATTATCTGTGTCAAAGTGGTACGGCTTGAGCGCCCGCGATCAACCGCGTCGCGCACAGCAGACAGACAGCAGCCCGCACATATATAGGAGAGAGACCAACGTGTGGGTCCTACAGTCCGAAAGTACGTAGGTTCGACACCAGCGCAACCAGTGTACGGTTCGTCACGTACATTGCTGGTCCTTCGAGCCGGATAGAAGACAGCGTGGGATCTACGTACAGCCGTCGCGTCGTGGAAAATAGAAGATGCCAGTCACCAGGTCGAGGTCCGGTCGGGGCGAGCGCACACCGAGGGCAGCGCCAGAGGCTGCCGCGCCCGTACAGCCGTCATCGGAACAACCTGCCGTCGCTACAGCATCCGCCGTGTCGCCGCCACGAGACTCCGAGCTTTCGTCGGAGATGATAGCGTCGTCGTCGCACGGCACCACGACAACAGAAGAAACCCACACTTGGTCTCACGGAACTACAACAGCTACAGAAGCGAAGTCGTCACAGTCACACAGCACCGCCGTGAGAGAAGTCCCGCCGCGCCCCTCCGCCTCCGTCGTCGCCGCGGGAACCGCTCTCTCGCAACCCATAGAACGCGTAGCCTCTCCTCACCCGTCTCATCGTCGAAGCAGCCAGAAGAGCAAGAAGTCACTTCGTCTCAACAAGGCTAGGGAGGAGCTGCTGCGCCTACAGGTCGAACTCGCCGCCGCCCGCGTCGCCGCCCTAGAAGAGGAAACAGACACAGAAGACGACGACACACTCATCAGTGAACAAGAAACGGCGCGTCGAGTCACCGACTGGCTGGACACCAGTCAACCGCAGCTTGCCATCACAGATCAAGCTCACAACCCGTCGCCTGCAACGCATCAAGACGTCACGGCGCCAACAGCTCAAGCCACAGTCGCGCCGCCCGTCATCGTACAGCCAGTGTTGCAGCCTACAGTTCAGCGCGCGGCACGACAGACCCCGCGCGCCCCTCCGATGCCCGTTCCGCCACCGGCGGGAGAAAACACCACAGTAGCCATTCGCCAGCCTCAAACCATCGATATCACCGAGCTCGCGAATGCATTCGCCCTCGCCGCGCGATCGGGATCCCGTCATGTGCAAGAATTGCCTCCGTACTACGGATCATATCACGAATGGTTATCGTTCCGTGCCGCATATCAAGAAACAGCTCCGCATTACTCTGATATCGACAACATGGCCCGCCTTCGTCGCAGCGTACGTGGGAAAGCCAAAGAAGCCGTCGAGACGCTACTCATACACACAGGAAGACCCGATGTTATCATGAAGACGCTCGAGTCCCGTTTTGGTCGTCCAGACGCCATCGCAATCTCCGAGTTGGAGCGCCTGCGTTCACTGCCGCGCCCCAACGACACGCCTAAGGACATCTGTATCTTCGCTACTCGAGTGGTCAACATCGTAACCGCGCTTCAAGCTCTCGGCAAGATTTCCTACGTGTACAACCCGGAAATCACAACGAAGATAGTCGACAAGCTTCCTACGACGCTGAAATACCGCTGGTACGACTTCGAAGCGGAACAGAGTGAAGATGAAGCGGATTTAGTCAAGTTATCGCGATTCCTACAGCGCGAAGCAGACAGATGCGGCCGACATGCTCTACCTGAGGCGATACCTGCACACACAGATACGAGGCAGACACAACAGCGGCGGGAGCGTCAACAGAAAACATTCACCGCGACGGAGCCGCCGAAACCTACTACACAGAAAAGGGAGTGTGCGGTCTGCGTCAAACCCGGTCACCATCCCTCCGCGTGTCAACAGTTCATAGAAGCGGATCCGAACGGAAGATGGAACATCGCAAAATCGAAAAGATTGTGTTTCCGCTGCCTCACCTACCGCCACCGAGGTCACACGTGCGAGAAGAAATCCTGTGACGTCGACGGGTGCACCCGCACTCATCATAGCTTACTTCACTTCGAAAAGAAGAAAGAAGAACCCAGTGAAGTTGTCGCCTTAACGTGGTCATCGAGGAAGTGCGCGCACGCCTTCCTGAAAATAGTTCCGGTTCGTCTCAGCGGCCCGAAAGGCGAAATTTCAACCTACGCTCTGTTGGACGACGGTTCGACAATATCTCTGCTCGACGAACAAATAGCACAGAAGATTGGCGCAAGAGGACCGCTTGACCCTCTACATAAAGAAGCCATCGGGAAGACACAAGTGGACGCTACGCAGTCACGACGTGTATCATTCACCATCCACGGTGCGAGCAACAGTCACAGAATGCAAGCACGCACGCTCAACGGCCTGCATCTATCGCCGCAACGCGTCACCGACAAGGACATAGCCGGCTGCGATTACCTCACAGATATCGCCAACGACCTCAAGTATCAAGCTGCGACGCCGAAGCTACTCATTGGGCAAGACAACTGGCACTTGTTACTCGCCACAGAAGTACGAAGAGGTCGACGCGATCAGCCGGTGGCATCGCTTACGTCACTGGGATGGGTCCTACACGGCGCGCACACACGAACACTAGGACAGCGCGTACACTTCATCAACCACATTGTCGAGCCGAGAAACACAGAAGAAATCGACGTCGACAACAGAATGGACGAACAGCTGAAAAATCACTTCGCGTTGGAGTCCCTCACCATAGCACCGAGACAACCACGCAGCGACCCCGAACAGCGAGCACTCGTCATGTTAGAAGAAAATACACAGCAACGAGACGACGGGCACTACGAAACAGCGCTGCTTTGGAAGTCAACAGATGTTGTAATGCCGAACAATTACAACAACGCCTATAGAAGATTGTTATCTACAGAAAGAAAAATCGACAGGGACCCCCAACTCAAGACGAAGTACGAACAACAGATGGACGCTCTCATCGCGAATGGTTACGCCGAGCGCGCGCCGCCTAGATCGCCTGACAACAAAAGGACGTGGTACCTTCCCCATTTCGCCGTGCTAAATCCTATGAAGCCCTGGAAGGTACGAGTGGTACATGACGCCGCAGCGAAAACGATGGGAACTTCACTCAACGATTGCCTGCTCACCGGCCCCGACCTCCTGCAGTCACTACCCGGCGTACTCATGCGTTTCCGACAGCATCCAGTGGCCGTGATGGCCGACATTAAGGAAATGTTTATGCAAGTCAAGATAAGGACAGAAGATCGCGACGCACTACGGTACCTGTGGCGGGGGGAGTAGAGGGGGGATCATCCGCCGGAAGAGTATAGAATGACTTCGCTTATATTCGGCGCGACGTCATCGCCAGCTACAGCAATCTACGTCAAAGACACGAACGCTAAGAAGTTTCAAGACTCCCATCCAGCCGCCTACGATGCAGTCATCCGAAACCACTACGTTGACGATTACCTACAGAGTTTTCCGAGCGAAGGAATGGCGATCAAGACAGCGAGCGACGTGCGCGATATACATCGGCGGGCACACTACGAGCTGCGTCAATGGACATCGAACTCAGCGCGCGTACTACAGGGCTTAGGCGAAGCCAACACAGAACAAACAGTCATCAGTCTACACGACGGGTCGAAAACTGAAAGAGCTCTTGGACTAATTTGGAAGCCGACTACAGATGAGCTCGCCTTCAACTTAGACTTGGCGCGTCTAACACAGGAAATAGTCAACAACAGTAAGCCTACCAAGAGGGAAATACTCAAAGTAGTTATGTCTCTGTTCGACCCGCTCGGATTTGCATCCATCGTGACAACACGCGCGAAACAACTTCTACAAGAAATATGGAGAAGAGGAACCGGCTGGGACGAGCCAGTGGATAAAGACATAGTGAAACAGTGGCAAGAATGGATGTGTCATCTCCGCGCACTTCGTGACATCACCATTCCAAGAACTCTACGGGGGTACAGTGACGCTCAAAGAAGAGAACTCCACGTGTTCGTCGATGCCAGTGAGGCCGCCTACGCCGCCGCGCTATACTGGAGAATAGTTCGTCCGAACGGCGAGATATCGCTATCACTAGTTCTCGCCAAAGCACGCGTAGCGCCGATCAAGGTCACGTCAACGCCTCGTCTTGAACTTCAAGCAGCAGTTATGGGGTGTCGCATGGCCGCGGCAGTCACAGAAGAACATGACAGCAAGCCAGACGAGAAGACATTTTGGACCGACAGTAAGACAGTGTTAACGTGGATCAAGAACGGCGCGCGTACCTACCGGCCATACGTCGCTCACCGCATCGCCGAGATCGAAGAAAACAGTACAGTCGGCGAGTGGCGGTGGGTGCCTACGAAGTTGAACGTCGCAGATGATGCCACGCGGGATGTACCTCAAGATCTCGACAACAATCACCGCTGGTTTCGAGGTCCCGAGTTTCTACGCCAAGATCCGTCTACGTGGCCGTCCGACAGCCCTGCGCCTATAGAAAAAACAGGGGAAGAAAAAACGTGTCACGTCACAGTACAGAAGTCATCGGCCGCCTTACGGGAATGCACTCCAGACGTCCACAGATTTTTCCGGTGGGAGCGGTACCTACGCTCCACTGCGCTGGTCCTACAGTTTATCGATCTAACAAGAAAAAAGAAGACAGAATCCGTGCATTACAAGCGCACGCGAAAAAACACAGAAAAGGATCCGACGTGGCGCAACATCGAAAAACGCAACTCACAAAAGAAAATCGCAGTACATAATAGTGAAAATCAACAGCGACAGTACATACAGATCCCCGCCACAACACTACGTGCCGCCGAAGAATTAATAGTACGAGCGAGCCAGCAAGAAAGTTTCGCGAACGACATCACAGCACTCGCAGGCGGGAAGGAAACTAGCAACAACAGCCGACTGCGCCCCCTAGCGGTCGAACTTGTCAACGGAGTGATAACGATAAGATCAAGAATAGCCGCTGTTATCAATGTCGAAGATAGTATGAAGAGACCGCCGGTATTGGACGGGGATCAATATGCAACGCGACTTTACATAGAATATGTACATAGAAAACTACACCATGCCGGCGTAGAGACGACAATCAACGAGTGTCGACAGAAATATTGGATTTTACGCCTGCGACCGACAGCGCGGGCTATCATTCATAGCTGCATACCGTGTCGTATAAGAAGAGCTACGCCGCCATCCCCACCCACCGGTGACCTACCACATTGTCGACTCGCACATCACAGACGACCCTTCACCTACTCTGGATGGGACTACTTCGGGCCATATACAGTCACAGTCGGGCGAAGCACACAGAAGCGCTACGTGGCGTTGTTTACATGTCTAACAACGCGCGCCGTACACTTAGAGGTCGCTGCATCGCTAAGCACAGATTCCGCAGTACTGGCCTTCCGAAGGTTCATAGCAAGAAGAGGATGCCCTACAGAAATGTGGTCAGACAACGGTACCAATCTCCGAGGTACAGCATCAGAACTCCGCGAAGCAGCCAAGGCAACAGAAGAAGCGGCTAACAAGAGGTCAATCAGCTGGAGGTTCATACCCCCCGGATCTCCCTTCATGGGGGGTGCATGGGAGCGACTCGTCCGTAGCGTAAAGACAGCGCTAAACACCGTCCTGCACGAGCGTCATCCCTCAGAAGAGACGCTCGTCACGCTTCTCGCCGAGGCCGAATATACAGTCAACAGTCGGCCACTCACACACGTCTCGGTCAACCCTGAAGATCCCGAGGCCATCACCCCAAACCACTTCCTCCTGGGTGGTTCAGCGCGAACTCCGAGCCCCGGCACCTTCGACGACAGCGACCTCATCGGGCGCCCCCACTGGCGCGCCTCACAACGTCTTGCCGACCTATTTTGGGCAAGATGGCTGCGCGAGTACCTGCCTGACTTATAACACAGGCGGGAGCCCCATGCTAAGGGCCCCGCAATCCGAGCCGGCGACGTCGTCCTAGTCGCTGATGGGACGCTGCCACGCAACACATGGCCGCGTGGTATCGTCATCGCCACACACCCCGGACCGGATGGAGTCACCAGAGCAGTCGACGTGAGGACCAAGGGCGGAATCCTGCGGCGACCCACGAAGAAGCTGGTGATCCTGCCTACGGCGTCGGCTGCCCTCCAGGAAAATCAAGAATGCGACGACCTGGCGGACGACGCACGGCGGGAGGATGTACGGGACAGCCGACATACAGCAACATAGAAATAGTATATAGCTTATAGTTTGTACATAGTTGTAATAGGTCGCAATTAAAATATATTTTTATAGTGGTTTTATTCTCCCTTAGTTAGTAAGTTAATAGTAATACATAGGCAAATAGGTGTATGCATAGGTAATAATAGATACACTTATGTTGTAATCATTGTAAATAAATAGATTTTTCTCTTGTCTTTTTATTCCCCAGATAACTAGATAGCGATAGGTAATAGATCCGATAACAGATATAGGAAACTCTGATAAGAAAATAGGTTTTCGTTACAAATACATAGTCATAGGTTTATAGTTCCTATTTCTTATTAGAATATTATTATGTAACTTGCTAGAATTGTAATAACTTATGTAATAGATAAGGAATTTATATATAAGATAAGGAATTTATGTATAATAAAAGCCTAAGTACAGAGAGCGTGAACGATACACGGACAGAGGGGCGCGCGCGGGGGGAAGCACACCGCAGCTTCTTATTGGCGCGTTCAATAGGCGGTATCGCAATAGATCGATACAGAAAATTATAGGATATATATACGGCCATATCGGCGTTCCGCACTGGCCGCACGACTTCAGCACTTCAAGATCGGACAACGGGTTATGAAGAAACAGCAAGACACAGTGGAAATACAGGAAATAGAACGCCACTCTGTCCGCCCGTACGTTCGTTTCGTCCACGCTCGCCGTACCGCTGGGTATATACACGATAACATCGTGTTTTATTTCGTTTCTTTGATTCCCCCGTTTCTTTTGATACATCCCGTTTCTTACGATTATCTGTGTCAAAGTGGTACGGCTTGAGCGCCCGCGATCAACCGCGTCGCGCACAGCAGACAGACAGCAGCCCGCACATATATAGGAGAGAGACCAACGTGTGGGTCCTACAGTCCGAAAGTACGTAGGTTCGACACCAGCGCAACCAGTGTACGGTTCGTCACGTACAAATACCCTTTCAAACAAAAAAGAATTTTCGAAATCGCTCCAGTCGTCTTCGAATAAGCGGTGAACATACATAAAAAAACGCTACAAATTAAAAACCTCCTCCTTTTTCGCTGTCGATTAAAAATAATAGAGAACAAGATTCAATCAAAAACAACGTCAGTTCACTGCAGGCTTGAGCAGCACTTCCCGAGTTTACGAGATAAGCGCTTACAAACGAACAAACACCAAGTTTGCGAGCTCCATCTAATTGATTGAATGCAGTTACACTCGGGAATTGCCGAATCGGGTTTTGCGATTGTTGGATTGAGTTTGATTTAGTAAGTTATACAGTAAATACAATGTGAATTATCTCCTGTTAATCTTTATATATAAAAATTACGTGTCATGTTGTTTGTTCGCGATGGACTCCTAAACTACTAAATCGATTTAAAGTTTGTGTAGGTACACACCGTGTACCATTTGTGTACACAATTTGATCCAACTTGAAAGATAGGATATAAGTCTACGCGAACTTTAAAGTCCACGCGATACACCACGAAGTCGCGGGAATTAGCTAGTCATTGCATAGGCATGCAACGGGGAAGGGACATACCCGTAACAAATCCAACCACGGGCAATACTACGAGTAGATGGCTTAAGTATCATCATCATCATCATTTCAGTCGCACAACGGCCACTGCTGGACATAGGCCTCTCCCAAAGATTTCCAAAATGACCGATCTAGAGCGGCTTGCATCCAGCGCCTTCCAGCGACCTTGGTTAGGTCTACAGTCGGCTAAAGTATAATGGAAATAAAATAACAGAGAAAGAACAAAAAGAAATTTGGCATTTCCATACTAAAGTGTTCAGCCCGGGCAATTTGTATGGGAATGTCGATTTTTGTTTTGTTTCTTGACTGTTATTTTAGTTTTATAGTGAGTATAGCCCGTGGTTTGATTTATTACGGGTATATCCCTTCCACGTGATATACATATATTAGATTTGCCCGTGGGCTTCTACTACGAAATAAAAATAACTAGATACAAATTGAAAAAACGAATTTTGATAAAATTTATATGGAACCACCGGGAAGGTTCCAAATTAGTTTAGGCTTCTTTGAGTACTTAACCTTTCCGCTGTCACTGGTTGGAATTCTACCCGGCTTCCATTGTCTTACTATTGTGTCTGGGTTTTATCGCATCTTTAAAGAGTTAATCGTGGAACACACGGAACACACAAAAACGTTTCCGACGAAGAACATTCTTTTTTAAGTCGGTAAAAAATTAAACAAACACAACTGCCAAGTTCAGAACAAGTTTAATGTCCTCTTATATAAAGGAAATAACAGTAATTTTCCATATTACAGACTCCGGAACTCTCGAGTTCAAAAATGTTCGTAACAAGATCTTGTTGATAATTTCACGCAAGTATAATTCAAGTTACATTTACTTCTAAGCAGTTTGGAATAGTCTCAGCTCCTCTTTTGAGGTTAAAAAGGAAGGAAGAAATTGTATGTAATGTAAATATACATTTCAAATTATTTATATTTTTTACAAGCTTTTATTTCACCCGTCCCGTTTTCTGTCGTTCTGTCTGCCATCAAATCTTGCAAGTTAAATATGACCCACTTCCCGGTTTTCGATTGAGCTGAAATTTTGTAGGCGCACGTATATATGATATGACGACCTCCGTGGCGTGGTGGTCACCATGCTAGTCCGCCACCCAGAGGTCCCGGGTTCGATTCCCGGTCAGGGAATCAAGTTGGAAAATTGCCTTATTCAAATTGTCCTGGGTCTTGGATGTTTATCTATATATGTATTTGTTATAAAATATAGTATCGTTGAGTTAGTATCCCATAACACAAGTCTCGAACTTACTTTGGGGCTAACTCAATCAGTGTAATTTGTCCCTATATATTTATTTATTTATTTATTTATTATATCACATTACAATGCGATATTATGATGGTATGGAGCTGATCTGATGATGGAGCCTGAGGATGGCCATAGGGAAGTCTGTATCGAATCGACGCAATTCCATCGAATTTGGGCTCTTTTGATTCGTCTGAGGAATCTTAAATGGAGAGATAAAAGATTGTTTTACAAAATATTTTTCAATTATTACTTGTTAATTTATTTATCGTTTTAACCTCAAATAAGTTTTTTTAAAGGAAAAAAAGAAACAATTTTTCGTACAAGCTTTAATTGTGAGGCCTAAGCCACAGGTATGGCGCTTCATACAAACGGAGCAGCATATATACCTAGTACTACTACAAACGAAACAATACATCCGTGCACACGTCAAATGTGTGGGTTGAACAATCAGGGTCGTCACCACAGAATTCGTTGCTTTGCTTACCTGTTTTCATCGCTCGGAAATCTATAAAATTTTCGTTATTTATTGCTTTCCGTGGATAAACAATGATAATGTGCGCAGTTTCTCACCATTATAATTCAATAATCCTAAGTGACTTGCGTAATGTCAACGTGCGACTATCAATAACCCTGTTTTACTGCCGCTCACACCTCACAATAACGGGGGAGGTGTTGCGGGGACACCAAATTGCGGGGGACGGTGCGAGTTTCCGTTCTGTATGTAATACTATTATTAATTCTGTGGCCTAAGCAAAGATAATATAATTACTAACGTAAGCCTAAGTAAGTAAGTAGTTATGGAGGCAAGCGTAATAAGCCCAAACTCGATGGGGTTGCGTCGTTTCATTACAGATTTCCTATGGCCATTTCAAGCTCCAATAATATTGCATTGTCTCGCGATTGATAGGTACAAATGCATGCAAAATTTCAGCTCAATCTGAAACCGAGAAGTGGGTCAAATCTAACTTGCAAGATTTGATTACAGACAGACAGACAACGGGACAGGTGAAACTAAAGATTGTAATAATAAAAATATCAACAGACTGTAAGCTAAGCTTTTTTTAAAGCAAAAAATTATTAATGTGATAAATTCAAATAAATACGCCTTTCTTCCTGCGCAGACTGTAAAAGCCGACCGAAGGAATGATCAAAAAAGGGAATCATGTTGATTCCTTTTCCACATTCTCGCCCAACATAACAAAAAAGTGGCCTTTGAGTCTTGTGGCCCTGGGCTTTGTCTGCAACGCAAGACCCAACGATTATTTATACGTACGTATTTTTATACTAGCCGAAGTCCGCGACTTCGTTCGCGTGGACTTTATGACTTCAGAAAATGCTCATCAGGCTGTGTACAACTTTTGCTAAGGCGGCATTTTTATATTTCTTATAATATAGTTTAGCTGGACCATTATGATTCTGCATCAGGAGTTCCATTTTCCAAAATTGATGCCCTATGTTTTGCCCAGGCTTAATATAACTATATAGCTTGTACGTAGTATATTATTACTCTGTGATATAGCTGATTTAACAAAAAGGTTTCATTTGAATCCGTCCAGCATTTCCGGAGATTAGCGTGTATATACAGACAGACATTTTTTTTAAATTCTTACTCTATTTATATATCTCCATCGCCCTAAATATTTTTTTTTAAATATATTCAATGTACAGACACATTTTTTACTGTTTTATTATATGTATAGATAGATATGAGAGAAAGGTACGCCACTGCCACCTAGCGGAAAATACTGGAATCGTCAACATCTTACGAAGCGTGGCCACGGGTTGTACTTTCACTTGGTTCCAATCTTTGCTTACTAAGTGAAACCTAGCGTAGTCGTCAGATGGCGCTGTTGTCATTTTACAGATACCTACACTATTAAGTACGTCTCTTTCCCCAACGGGGCAAACATAGCCCAAGGCCGTATCACCTAAAGGCCACTTCTGGACATAAAGGTAGAAAAAGTCAATCAAAAGCCGCATTAATTTCATTACGTTGGTACTCCACACCGCTCCTTTATCTTATCACCATCGTCCTTCCCCGGTTGTATCCTCAGCGATAACGCTTCAGAGCCCGGGGTCCGCTACTTAACCAACCTAAGTGATTTGACGAGGTTACCGGTTTTATACATAGAGCGACTGCCGTCTGACCTACGCAACCGAAAGAGTAGACCGAAAACAATTTTTTGATAGGTTTGAGCAAACGCTAGATACCGTACGTGCCTTCTTAAACACAAACTCATCTTACTTTCAAGATAATCAGGTGATTCAAGCCTGCAATATCCTAATCAGACTAAAAATACATTTTGGTAAACCATGCTTCACAGTAGATGCAAAAATGCGAATCATTTTAACAGGCGATGCGGCTAACAACCCGTCACTGTATTGATTGTTTTTCCATCTTCTCGCCCACCATGACGCTAAAAGTGGCTTTTGAGTCTTGCGGCCCTAGGCTCTGCAAAGAGCCGCAAGACCCAAAATGCTCTGTCTGCCCCATTAGGGATAAAGACGTGATAGTATGTATGTATGTATGCTTCACAGTGGAATTCGAACCCATGACCTCCGGATCACAAGTGCCTTGACCACTAGAGCACGGAAGCAGTCTATGTTTTACGTCTGTGCTAAAACTAATTACTTTTCTCATTTATTCGATTGTTTTAGAGAAAACAACATCAGGTAATATAATCTGTGCCCTATTCTTAGTTTCGATTTAAAACAAACAACAAATCTCATTATACTTTATCACTTTGGGAGATCGGAAAACAATTGAATTGGTGTACTTTGCACTTGTGAGAATGACCACAAATATAAGTTGTTCACAGTAAGACTATGATTAAATGTTGCGTGGAAGTAAACGCTTTTGAAGGCTGTAAGTATTGTTTTGATAATGGAAATGACGATTATCGAAATCATTATTTTGTGTTCTTCTTAAAAAAAAATCTTTGAATGTACCAGCTGCTTCTTATCCCACGCAGATCGTAATTACTGAACGAATAGGCTAGATCTGAATCATGTTAATAGGCAATACGGCTAGCAACCCATCACTATTTTTATTGCTTTTTCCATCTTAACATCCTCCATTACGTTAAGGGTGGCCTTTAAAATTAACAAGTTTATTTGCAATAAAAATATTAAAAAACCCCGACACCATCTAGTGATGTGTGGCGGAACTACATAATACATTGATATCGTATAGCGCCATCTATTATTTGTCAGGTAAATTATAAATCTCCGAATTTAAAGCGTTATCACACTTATCACCCAAAAACTTTTAAACGACTGATCCGATTTCCACCAAACATGAACCACCGCAAGGGATGTTGCTTTCACGTGAAAAAAACGCATGGATATTGATCCATCCGTTCGAGTAATGTATTGTAAAAGAATCTTTTTCCTACTCCGTTACTATTATCTGTATTTTAACTAGTCAGGAACACTAATATAAGACCATTTATAACGAATGATTTCAGGAAACTATAATATACTCTATTTCTCTTCATCATCATTGAATTTTTTGACGTAATGGTCAACACGCTAGACCGCCAATCCGGAGGTCCTGGGTTCGATCCCCAGCCAGGTCAAGTTGGAAAATGGCCGTTTTCAAATTGTCCTGGGTCTTGGATGTTTATCTATACATGTATTTGTTATAAAATATAGTATCGTTGAGTTAGTATCCCATAACACAAGTCCTGAACATACTTTGGGGCTAGCTCAATCAGTGTAATTTGTCCCTATATATTTATTTATTTATCATCAGTACAGCTCCTGTCATCACATTATTGTATATTGTCGCGAAATATATAAGTTTGCGTGCAAAATTTCATCTCTATCGGAAATCGGGAAGTGGATCTTTAACTTGCAAGATTTGATTACAGACAGACAAACAACGGGACAGGTGAAGCTAAGTAAAAGCTTGTAAAAATTCTAGTTCTGTGAAACGCTGTTCTATAGTAAAGTAAACGACACCAAAAGTCCCTTTCTTCAACACAATGCTCGCTGCTTGCATTTTTTGACGCTTCTTATACAACTGTTGCATGAAATACTACATACATACTATCACGTCTTTATCCCTAATGGGGCAGACAGAGCATTTTGGGTCTTGCGGCTCTATGCAGAGACTAGGGCCGCAAGACTCAAAAGCCACTTTTAGCGATGAAAAAGCAATCAATACAGTGACGGGTTGCTAGCCGCATCGCCTGTTAAAATGAGAAGCAAGCGAAGCAGCTGGTACATTCTAAGTTTTTTCGTTTCTCCCAGACCAGCATGGGAAAATGGTTTATAGTATTTGATATGCTGTTCTATAGTAAAGTAACACAACACCAATGGTCCCTTTCTTCCAAGCCTTCTATTTAGTCCAAGAATTTGCACGATTGCACCAACACTCAACAGTCCCGAATAATTTATCTGACGTCCAACGCGCCCTGGATCTCAGTCGATGTAAACACAACGGTACTTTGATCGCCGTCGGGCAAAGGTGTACAGTTTTATCAATTACTTTGATTGCGAGGTTTTGATAATTTCGAAGTAAATAACTTCGTATAAAAATCATTATTATACTTAGTGAACGGTTACTCACTTAAAGAGTCAGCTACTGCCGACATGTTTCGACCTCATCCGGAGGTCTTCATCAGGGCGAATGAGACTACAGGCCCGTACACCGGCTCGCGATACACTCACGTATAAAAATACTACATAAACTAAGTTCAAAGTCAAAGTCAAAGTCAAAGTCAAAATCATTTAATTATCTTTGGATATTTGTATCACTTGATAATTGTCACTTTTTTTCTTTCGATTTCTTATAAGGTAAATGTTGACGTCAGATCATTTACTTATAGCTAAGTTTACTGCCGCTTCCTAAGCGCAAGTACATAAGAAACGGTAAAAAACTGTTACATACATAGTATCACCTCAGAAGTATCACTTCTTTATCCCTAACGGGGCGAAAACAGCAGTTTGTATCTTGCGGCTCAAGCAGACATAGCCCAGGGCTGCAAGACTCAAAAGCCACTTTTAGCGTGATGATGAAGAAGATGAAAGAGCAAGTTGCTAGCCGCATCGCTTATGAACATGATTCACATTTTCGCCCATTCCCTCTATCGGCTTTTTTGATCCGCGCGGGAAGAGGAGCAGCCGATACATTCTAAGTTTTTTCTTTTCTCCCAGACCAGCATGGAAGGGATAATACTTAGTTAAAAAATGAAAATTATGTTTTTTTTGTTTTAAATATGTTCTCATAAACTACAATCAAAATAAAGGCCCATTTACACGGTACCATCAGCTTCTTGCCGGTTGCATACAATTAAATTGAAGCAACATAAAACTTGCATGATCTAAACGAAACGTCAGCCATACAAATCATTTACTGCTTCAATAAAATGGTATACAACAGGCTAAAAACTAGCACCGTGTAAATGGGCCTTAAGAATCCCTTTACCCTAGAATTTTCCATACAAACGTAGTCTACATTTTATTTTGAAACCACATGTCAGATTTCAGTAAAAAATTGTCTAGGGTTCAAATTAATTTCCCGTTAAAATTACCTAAAACTGGTAAGAAAATATAAGGATGTAGAAGTTTCCCATACTGATGGTCAAAAATGATTTAACACACTGTATTCTATTTCAAGTTCATATTTTGACTGTGAAAACTAGATGTGTGCAATATCTTTGAAATTACAAATTTTGCTGAAATCGGGCATATTGTTTCGAAATAAAACGAAGACTACATTTGTATGGACAAGTGTAGTTTGGTCTAGAGTAAGAGGACTCTAAGTGATAGGCTAGGTGGACTTTGGATTCCCAGGTTATGGTGAAAGTAGGGATTTCATAAAATTATATTCAGGGTTGTTAAATAATTATTTTCCTAAAAAATTACCTGTTTTTTGGAACGAAGCACTTTATCGCGCGTTGCAAAAGGGGGCTAGACAGAAAAAAAAGTTGTAACGACACTTTTTGCTATAGTTGTAAGCCGTGCGGCGTGCGCGTGTTTCTCTGTCTGTCTCTCTCTCTCTCTCTCTCTGATTAATCGAAAGGAACTTCGTTCCATCCGGGTGTCCCTTGACACCTCTCAAGTTTTTTTCACCAAATTACCATCTAAGTGCTTTGTTACCTAAGTAAGTAAGCTAGACATTCCATTGTCCTTTACTCAACACGATCCTGGTTAAAGCAAAGCCATGTTAAGCGAAGTGACAACCAAGTGAAAAACTGACTTTCAAAAGCAGTCGGATCATCTATTGTTAAAAAAGTGTTAGTACTTTTTAGGGTTCCGTACCTAAAGAGAAAAAATGGGACCCTGCCGACTGCCTGTCGTAGACTAGACAGGTGATGTTTTTCTGTTGCCGCTATACAAATACTAAAAACAGAATTAGATAAAAATTTAAGTGGGGCCCATAAACAACAAACGTGATTTTTGCAGATAACGGTACGGAATCCTTGGTGTGCGAGTCCGACTCGCACTTGGCCGGTTACTACGTTATACGCCTAACAAAATATACTGAAACTATTTTCAGACTAGTGCATCATTTTCTCATCATCATCAGGTCTTTTTAGTCTCCACTGCAGGAGCACGACCCTCTCTGTACTACTAAAGTCTAAAGTCACATAATATAAAGTCATACTAAAGACATACATTATTATTTGGTCATAGCAGCCATAAGATTTGGCTTACACTCACACACAGGTCACAATCTAGGGAAGACATCTCCAACCCATCATAGACGTTGGAGAGGTCGCATGATGTTTATAAGCTTTGTTTAGCTTGTATTCCCTAAGTCGCCTTCTACGACATCCACGGGAGGACTTGGAGTGGCCCTTTTCTACTTTGCCGGAAACCACTCGGCAAGGCTAGTTATTCCATGACAATAAAAATATGAAAACGAATCTTTATTTTGTAAAATAAGTTCTATAAATATTATTTGATTGTTGGAGCCCTTCTAGTTTGGGTACATATTTCGAAATTCGAAAAATATTTTTGGTCCCCCATACAAGTTGACCAATCAGCCGATCCGAATTTCTAAAAAAGTAAAAAAGATTTTTGCAAATAGTTACGGGAAATATTTTCCGCCGAAGTTTTACAACCGGGTCACAGCGGGCATTCAAAGCACTGCTACAGTAGCCGCGGTATCGGAATCAATGGAAAACACGACGCGGTGCTATTCCAGACAATCCGCTAAGTAAAGAAATTTTAATAGAACCTAATTTACTTGTGAAATTTTTTTAGTCTGTAATTCTGCCCTAATTTCATTTAATTTTTTTATTTCATAATCAGACATTTTTTTGTGTTAAAATATTATTAGCTTAGTCTATCACATCTAACATCAGTGTGTCGCGAGCCGGTGCGGTGTGCGGGCCTCTCGTCACATTCGCCCTGAGGAAGACCTCCGGATGAGGTCGAAACATGTCGGCAGTAGCTGACTCTATACGTGAGTAACCCGTTCTCTAAATAAAACAATAGTCTATCACACTTAATAATTAGGTACTTTATTTATGCTATAAATCAAATAATAATAATAATTCAGAGATGTTACCCATTCCATAGGTTACACTATACAAGTCAATGTCAAAAAAAATTACATGATGTTAATTCGTTTTCGTTTATTTCGTGTTTTTGTAGCCGCTATAACAACAAATACGAAAAACAAAATTAAATATAGTAATGAAAAATATTAGAAATACAAACATATTTCGAAATACGAGAAATATTTTAGTTACCGTACAAGTTGATCGATCAGCCGATCAGAGTGTCTGTGGAAGCAAAAAAGATTTTTGCAAATAGTTACGGGAAATATTTTCCGCCGAAGTTTTACAACCGGGTCACAGCGGGCATTCAAAGCACTGCTGCAGTAGCCGCGGTATCGCAATCAATGGAAAACACGACGCGGTGCTATTCCAGACAATCCGCTAAGTAAAGAAATTTTAATAGAACCTAATTTACTTGTTAAATTTTTTTAGTCTATAATTCTGCCCCAATTTCACTTAATTTTTTTATTTTATAACAAAACACTTTTTTTGTGTTGAAATATTATTAGCTTAGTCTAACACACTTAATAATTACTTTATTGATGCTATAAATAAAATAATAATAATAATTCAGAGATGTTACCCATTTATAGGTTACACTATACAAGTCAATGTCAAAAAAGTTATATGATGTCACTTCGTTTGTGTGTCATTTTAGAAAATCCTCGATACTGTAGAAACATTTCTTTAAAAAAATGGTTTTTGCTTTGAAATTACTCTTATAAAGTAACGTTGTTAATTCAGGGGACGATTTGTTAAATAGCTTTATCGATTGAACTTGAAAATGCTATACAGTGCTAGACAGGCTCTCCTTTTTCCTTCTATTTGACCATACTTTGTTCGCCGTATCAAGTTCGCCAGTTTACGCATACACATGTTATGGAAAACTGACTTTCAAAAACAATCCAATCAATGTTACTGTACCTATAAATAGTCTCAATATATTTTCTATGATAATGATTTGTAATTTAACAATATTTCTAGTTTAATGGTCTTATTTCAAAATTAATTTTACTTAACAGGTTGCAGTATTCATTTTTATTTATTGCGTAATTTTCGTGTGTTTTGGTGTAATCCAGAAATTTTACTTTACATACTTTACTTTAATTAGAAAATTTACCGATTTTAAGGATAGTGACAATTCAAAGGTTAACTTAATTCTTAAAATAATTAGTACTTAATATAAAATATTTATTAACAACTAGGTCTCCACTTTGTGCAGTGTACACCTGGTTTTTGTGTTTGCTGGACTAGTGGATATTTTATTATTTTCAGTAAAATTTTCAAAAAACGAATAATCTTTAACAAAATCTGTCAAAACGATTTTAATGAGTAATTTGTATACAAAATAAGTTTCTTTTGCAGATGTAAAGGACTTAATAACCAGAATCAATTTTTTATCAAATATTGAAACTACATAATTGAACAGAGACACAACATTCATACTGTAACTAAAAACTGTACTACGATTATTTACCTTTGTACTCTTAGTACCCTACTTTTATAGATGAAAGAATTTATTAATGTCCGTTAAAAAATTTTTAAGGATTGTTTATTGAGGTTAACAATCGGAAGTAAAAGCTTTTTAGCAAATTAAAATCAAAAAATTCATCAAGTCGTTTTTTTTATGGTTTTTAAAAGCCTGTTTATTTTAGATTAGTTATAGGTTCAACTTGATCTTAACCTGTTTTTCTTTACTGCATGAAACATTTTTAATTTTTTAAGATTTTCAATTTTACGTAAAGTCAGCCACCTGATTAACCATGAAACAATATTTTAAGATTGAAGTAAAGTGATAGGAAGCCACCAGAATAGCACCGTAAACTTGAATCTGTCAAGTTCACGACTCAGTGTCCACAACGAAGGTGCTGCGCGCGCACGTATAGCAGTGACGCGCGACAAAAATGTGCATGTGAAGTGTTGTATTGTATTTGTGTGTTTAGGACTTGTGGAATATTGAGGAAAGCTTTTGAAGAATTAAAGGTAGGTTTTGTTTTTATTTTTTTAAGTTTGGTTAAGTTTAAAAGTTTTAAGTCGTTAACTTTGTCAAGTGTGAAGTGTAAACTTTGTGCTTTTTATCTTTTTTTTTAAAGAACGTAAGTAGTTACTACTTTATGGAAACTATATAAATTGGAATTAAAAAATTTTGTGTCAAAAATTTTTGTCGGCTAGAGGTTTTAGTTTTTCATGATTTTAATTTGGTCTACAACACTATTGAAAATTATCAAAATTTTCCAAAAAAAAAAAACGAACTTGCAACTTATATTTTTTTTTTGGTCCCTGTTTTTGAATTAGCTCATAACGTTTCTTAAAAAATAAAAATAAAAAATGTAGCTATTACGTAAACCTATTTTAGCGAAAGATCACACACTTAATAATATTAAAGAGTGTGCCTAGATAGGTAGAGGAGCTAAAAGCTTAAAAACAGGTTACAGTTAATTTTATCCCAGGCTTAATAGGCACTGCGGTTTCTGATACAGTTTCTAGTTTACAAAAAATATAGCACCTTATATTTACCTACTTTACAAAATATAGGTACTTAAACGCAATGATTTGTGGCTTTTTGTGATTGATTTTTGGTGGTTTAGTTTGTGATTTCATATTTTATGTTAAACGGGATTGGTACATGAATATTTCGAGGTCCAGTGCTTGGTTTTAGCCACCCATTTGAAATAAATAATTTGAAAGAAAACTTAGATATCATTTAAAATTTGATCTCTCATAGCCCTAGATAACTCTTCAAACTATTTTATTAACTACTGTTTATATTATTTTACTTGTTATGATATCTCCGTTTTCTTTTAAATAATTTATTTCAAATTAGGGCAGCACTGGACACTGGAAAATGCATGTATCCTTAAGTCATTTATTTCTAAACAAACACTCAAGCAAGAGTTACTGATTTTCTAAACGGAGTGGCAAACTTGATCGTTTCTCAAACCGGCGCGATTTGCCAACTCTTTTATCTTTTCATTATCTTCTTCTTCTTATATTTAAGAGCTGGGCTCTTGTCGGTGGAGTGCTTTCCATGTCTCTCTTTCTTCCACGAAGTTCTTTTCATTATATGACGCAGACATATTTTTTAAAAGAAATAACTATTTGACGCTTTTCCCGTCCTTAGGAACTTAGTTCTAAAGTTGGGTAAAAAAAGTTTGTTATTTAATTCTTTTAATAGCCTATGTAGAATCTCATACATACATACATACTATCACGTCTTTATCCCTAATGGGGCAGACAGAGCATTTTGGGTCTTGCGGTTCTATGCAGAGCCTAGGGCCGCAAGACCCAAGAGCCACTTTTAGCGTCATGGTGGGCGAGAAGATGGAAAAGCAATCAATACAGTGATGGGTTGCTAGCCGCATCGCCTGTTAACATGATTTGCATTGTAGCCCATTCTCTCGATCGGCTTTTACGATCTGCGTGGGAAGAGAAGCAGCTGGTACATTCTAAGTTTTTTTTTATTTCTCCCAGACCAGCATGATGTAGAAACCCAAATATTTTTAATTTTTAGCTAAGAAAGAAATAATTGGCACAAAATGATTTTTATCAATAAACAAGAACTTTATTAAGTAGTTAACTTTTTTTAAATTGTTTATAACACTAAATGGACGTCTGACTGAATAAACAACATATTTATTTAAAAAAAAATTAATTTTAAAAGTTTGACTAGTAATATTTTTCAGGCTATAGGTTTCTCTTGGCCTTCTTGCAAGTTTTGTAATATTATATAATTATTAATAGTAGTAAATATATTATAATATCTACAATGAGCAAATAAATGATCATTTTGATAGCAGACAAATAGAGGTCATGACCCTTCGAACAACTGAAAGTACATTTCCAATTAAAATGCTAATAGTTATTTAAATTATTCAATAAGTACAATACCGTGCTGACTGCCAATAAGATACAGTGCCTGGACGACCGAGCTTTGCTCGCTTATATTATAGCTTATATCCACCAACCAAAATACAACTTTCCATACAAACGTAGTCTACGTTTTATTTCAAAACGACATGTCCGATTTGGGCATAATTTTGTAATTTCAAATATATTTTTTTATATTTAGGTTTATAACTAGTTTCCGACCGTAAAAATATGAACTTGAAATAGAATATAGTGTTTACTATCATTTTTTTCCATTAGTATGGGAAACTTCTAAATCGTTATATTTTCTTTCCAGTTCATAATTTTACTATAGGAAACCAGTTATAACCCTAGATAATTGCAATTTCTTTACAATTACCAATTTTTACCGGAATCTGACATGTGGTTTCAAAATTAAACGTAGACTACGTTTGTATGGAGTAGTCTAGGGTCGGGGGACCCTTAAAGGCATAAGATAATACACATCGTTATGAAGCGGGGTAGAAAGAGTAACAAAGCCCGAAATAGCGTGATGTAGGTGGTTAAAGGACTGTGCTGTGTGGTATCCGGCAGAGTAGAATAAGACCACTCCAAGTCTTCCCGTGGATGTCGTAGAAGGCGACTTAGGAAATACAAGCTAAACAGCTTATAAACATCAATGAGACCTCTCCAAACCGTCTGGCCAGCATGGAGAGTGTAGGCCAAATCCTCTGGCTGCTTTGGTCAAGTATGGCTCTGGGAGTACAGAAATGGTCGTGCTCCTGCAGTAGAGAACAAGACCTGGTGATGATAATCATCACCCCGGACTACCTAACTTCCCATCACTTGTTCTATGAGATTTGTACGAAATATAGATTAATGACCTCATAGTTTCTTGGAGTCAAATACCGCTTTTAAATCAGTTTTTCTACAACAATAAATCTAAAATCACGTTTAAAACGGATGTGACCAATGACACACACACTCTATCCCGTCTTTATCCCTAATGGGGCAGACAGAGCATTTTGGGTCTTGCGGTTCTATGCAGAGCCCAGGGCCGCAAGACCCAAAAGCCACTTTTAGCGTCATGGTGGGCGAGAAGATGGAAAAGCAATCAATACAGTGATGGGTTGCTAGCCGCATCGCCTGTTAACATGATTCGCATTTTTGCCCATTCCCTCGATCGGATTTTACGATCTGCGTGGGAAGAGAAGCAGCTGGTATATTCTAAGTTTTTTATTTCTCCCAGACCAGCAAGGGAATGTGACCAATGACAAGTGTCATTATTATGTGACGTTTTATTTTCCAGTAACAAATAATCTATTTTGACCTAGAAAAGCTATTCGTTGATCCCGATTATCAGAAATAGGGGTGTTACTCCAAAGTTGTACGCAAGGCGGACGCAACTGAGTATCCGCGTTTCTGTGTCAAGCAACATTGAGCACTAACTTATGATGATAAAGTCTGATTTGGTTTGACATAGAAATTTAGTCGTAACTATCGTACGAATAACGTATTTTATGGTGTAACACCCCAGTCGTCAAGCTATATATCAAATACCTTTAGATAATTGAAAAATCTGACACCAATGTTGGTCACTTACTCGAAAACTAAAAACTTATTAAAATGCTAATCGGTATTTCGATTATTCGATACAATACAGCGATTCCGAGCTGATTGCCAATTACAACGAGAATTTATAACAATTTCTTCGAGAAAGCACCCGCACATAGCATGACTTTCTTCGTGTATGTACAGTCTGCGGCAGAAGCTTTAAATCAGAATTAAAAATTTTATTCTATTGAGTATGTAATATTAAATTAACTAAAGGCCCAGAGGCAGACGGCTTCAACAGTCTTTCTCCATCACGAACGTTGGCTACCAGTTTTACTTTGGGCCAATATAAATTGAGGGTTAACAAATAAGTCAGAAGACCTTTCCAGATTACGACAAAAAAAAACTTGAAATAAAGTTAATAGTAGCACTGATAATAACACAGTTTATAAAACATTCCTTGGCGCCATTATTTAAAGTCCACTAACGTAGTTATGGACCTATTTTGATGAGCTCTATACTAAAGTTCTTGAAGCATTGTAGAAACCTGTGGTAGAAACCATATTGTGGACACCTTCCGAGACACTTAACAATTTAAACAATAACACGGTAACTGTTTGTTATCTATAATATATTTGACGTGACAACGTCTTATAAATTGGTTTGCCGGGTGACACTTCAAGAAACTGCGTTACGCCACAGGTATGGCTCTTCATACAAACGGAGCAGCAAATATACCTAGTACTACTACAAACGAAACAATCCGTCCGTGCACACGTCAAATGTGTGAGTTAAACAATCAAGGTTGCCACTACAGACTTTGTTGCTTTGCTTACCTGTTTTCATCACTCGGAAATCTATAAAATTTTCGTTATTTATTGTTTTCCGTCGATAAACAATGATAATGTGCGCAGTTTCTCACCATTACAATTCAATAATCCTAAGTGACTCGCATAATGTCAACGTGCAACTACCAATAACCCTGTTTTACTGCCACTTACACCTCACAATAACGGGGGAAGGGTTGCGGGGACACCAGATTGCGGGGGACGGTGCGAGTTTCCGTTCTGTATGTAATACTATTATTAATTCTGTGGTTACGCTCCGCTCACGTTATGCGCTCACAATGAGAGCGAGTGAGAGGCACGCGTCCCTTCCACTCGGGCATGGTTAGCCCGCCTAAGAGCGAGAGAGACAGACATAAAAAGTCGTTGTCACGTAAAACTTTCGCCCGTATACCGACTTTACAGGCAACCAATTTTTTTACACAGATTAGCTTTTTATATCAGCAACCAAAGTATCATACATTCTCTCTCTCTCTTTCTCTCTCTCTCTCTCTTTGCTTATCCTTATCCCATTTTATTTGGTATCGGCTCTCCTTGTCATTTTTCGCCAAGCTCTTATTATGAGGAAAATATTTACATTGTTTTAACAGACATTTACAATTAATTACTTATGTCAAATATTAGCAAAATAACTTTAAATAGAAATTGATTGATTAATTAAGTACATAATTAAATTTAAGATTTTTATACATCACTTCTGTCATTGCCTGTACACTTTTTATCGTGAGTGTTTCTGGTCGGCAGGCATCTTAATTTTTAGTTATGATACGCTGTGGACTTAATTACTTCGTTTACGTAAGTATAGCTAAGTGGATGTTAATTTTTCTTGCTGCAGAAGTAACCGTTGCCGCATTTCTTTCAAATTGGTTTTAGAAAAAACTGTGTTGATCTTAAAACTCTTTTGTGTTTGTATTATATACCTAATATAAATTTAAAAAAAATTAAATGTTTGCTATGAAACTAAATGAAACTAAAATGAGATGTAAGTAATGTTAAATAGAAAATATCAATAGTCATAAAATTTTGATTTACGATATACGTGTTAAAAGAGCGAATTAATTAAAAATATAATTAAAATCAGTGTAGAAAATAGCAACGATGGTGGTAAAAAAAAACTGCACACTCTCTTTGTATTACTATTACTAATCTTTTACAGTTGATTTACATACATCATTATCAGATCTTTTTGTCTCCACTGCAGGAGCACGACCATTTCTGTACTCCCATAGCCATACTTGACCAGAACAGCCAGAAGATTTGGTCTCTCTCCACGCTGGCCAGACGGGTTGGAAAGGTCTCATAAGCTTTGTTTAACTCGTATTTCCAAAGAATTTATGATTTAGATACACGTTGAATTCCAATAATTTAAATAGGACAATGACAATTCCATGAATAATTTATTCATTGTTATTCCTAACTGCATCTGAGTCACGAAAAGTTTCCATTCAAGCTAAAAGGTCAAAGAAATTCACGACACGACATAAAATTAAAAAAACCGTTTGAAATGTTAGAAACTTGAATAATGATGATCGTAGTACTTAATTTGGCAAGGAAAAGTATAGCACTCAATGCTAAAAATTGTCGCGACTTAATGTATTTTCTAGAATTAAATCACGTTGAGGTAAAATTGAACTCTATGATCTTAACATAAGGTTAAAATTTGAAATACAAATATCTGTATTTTATGGTCCAACAATTTTTAGCTCTATTTGTATATGATGCGACGGTTTTGAGACAATTTAGCATTATTGCAGCAATGAAAATGTTTCATTATAATAATGGCAAGTAGTGGTGTTCCGCGAAATTGTGATTTTCATAGTTTACGCTGATTTTTGGCAGAAATGTTGTAATATTTATGATTTTAGCGTTGTCTTTCGAAAATTACGTGTAAAATTACACGAGAAACAGATGAAATATCAAATTTTAATCCCTAACGATCGGTTGACGACATAATCAAAGTCGCGGGTCACACCTGGATGAGAGCAGCATAGGACCGAGATGGGTGGTGTCAACGAAGAGAGGCCTATGCTCAGCAGTGAGCGGAAGAAGAACTGGGATGATGATGATGATGATCCCTAACGAGCTAAACAGAATTTAGGGTTGCAAGACCCATAGAATATTAACGTGATTAATAAAGCTAATTAAAGAGGGATCGCCGTCAAATATGCTTTGAAAGTTAAGATACAATGAAACCATTTTGACTCAATAAGAAGTAGCGTGATTGTAGGCTAAAAAATTATAAAGTGAGTTTTTATGTTAAAGATTTAAAAAAGATAGAAACATTTTTTTTGTTCGAAACTGTCTTCTTAAATAAACGTCTAGTATTTACTTTCATTTTATTGCAAAAACATAGTAGCGATAATTAAACCTGACATGAGAATTTAAAAAAAACCTTTTTTTACTTTTTTAAAGTACTTATTTATAACTTGATCATATTTTATTTTCTAGGATTTTTGTTTGTATTGACTCAAATACAGAAATTGTAGCATATTTGTGCCTGGCTGTTCAGTACCTAGTTGTTCAGTCGCCTCTTATGTATGTACAGCCAAAATATCAAAATATCGGTTTTATTCTTTGCCTAAAACCACACAGTTAAAGGAATAGTTTTAGCACATTCACGTAAAATACTTAACATACGAAAATGAAAGTGTTGCGGTTTTTCAAAATCTCCAACATGTGGTTTGACTAATTTCTATAAATAAAGCAATCGTGACCTAAACTATAAAAATAAACAACTTGACCATTAGACCATTACTTCATAGTGGTAAATTTGACTGTAGTTACATAAATTTCACTTTTAATAAAACTACGACTCTGTGACACGCGAACCTTCACGGTCGGTATATAAAAAGTGAATTGGCAATTTTAATTGGTGTTAGGACTGAAAGTTAATCCGTTAGTGGGAGTTTAACACGAAAATATAGCATAAAATGATATAAAATTCATTAGTGAACTAGCCGAAGCCCGCGACTTCGTTCGCGTGGACTTTGTCTCCGGTAAATGCTCATCAGGCTGAACCACTTTTTTTAAGGCGTCATTTTTATATTTCTTATAGTTTAGCTGGACCATTATGGTTCTGCATCAGGTGTTCTACTTTCCAAAATCAATTATACCTTAGCTATATGTTCAGGCTTAAAAGCTATATATAACCATGGATCAATAAAACTAGTATTATTGGTCCATGATATAACAAAAAATGTTTCATTCGCATCTGTCTAATATTTCTGGAGATAGGCGTGTACAAAATTAAATAGACAAACAGACAATCAGATAGCCTTTAAAAAAAAACTTACTCTATTACTATTTCTATATCGAACCTTTTTTTGTTGGAAATATGTTCAATGTATAGTTAAACATATTTTTTTAATTGTTTTTTTATATGTATAGATGTCGTTTTTTCCTTGAGGAAATTGAAGAAAAAACAATAAGGTATGTGTAAATTTAATTCGTGAATGAATCTGCTAAGTACTTTTTGCTTAATACTCTGCCATAAGAAGTCTTTAATATTTTCTTACTTATTTTTTAAGTACTTATGACAATGTTTTGCCAGAGGATTAAAATTAAAAAATTATTTATAAGCATAAATAAAACGGGTTACTTACGTAGAGTCTACTACCCGACATGTTTCGACCTCATCCGGAGGTCTTGGATCAGGGCGAATGTGACTAGAGGACGCGCGTACACGAAGACGCCTTGAGACACACTGATGCTTATAAACTAAGATTTTAATATTAATGATGAAACATTTAATTCAGGTAAGTTTTTGTCCCTAAAAATACTAAATGATAAAAATTAATGTCACTCGAAACATGTTTTAACTAAAATAGACTTAGCAAACGATTTTTATGAAAATGAAGGTAGATAACTCACTACATTAATAAACATGAGTTTAGTAATATAAAGTGTAGTAAACTGCACTAATTTGCATGAAAATCAAACAAATAATCGAAAGTTTTCCAACACATTATCCTACTTTTTCGCGATTGAGTAACAGAAAGGGCACATTCAGAAGCCACTCTAAATATGAATAAATACATAGATAATGTCCCCTTACATAATTAAACCAACTTTTTAAGTTAGCATTATGTATAGTGACGAAATCGGATTTCCTGTTGAACTTATGACGTAAAAAGTATAATGAGATTTTTTATGCTATTGGCCGGTCAAAATCTAGGTAACCTATAGCGCTGTTATATATTATTCTTTCGTAATAACTGATATTATGAGTCGTGTGGTTTTCGGCAGTAGAATAGGGCCACTCCAAGTCCTCCCGTGGATGTCGTAGAAGGCGACTAAGGAAATACAAGCTAAACAAAGCTTATAAACATCAGTGAGACCTCTCCATCTCTCATCTGGCCAGCGAGGAGAGTGTAGGCCAAGTCCTCTGGCTGCTCTGGCCTGGTCAAAGTGGTACAAAGGTATCGTGCTCCTGCAGTGGATACAAAAAAACCTCATGATGATGAACTAATATAACAAATATTTTAATAGATATTTTTAAATATACGAATTAAAGAAGATAGGTGTACAATTAATAAAATTATACTTTTTATACAATATAGCCATGCTTTTTATACAATATTCCCATGCTGGTCTGGGAGAAATAAAAAAACTTAGAATGTACCAGCTGCTTCTCTTCCCACACAGATCGTAAAAGCCGATCGAGAGAATGGGCAAAAATGCAAATCATGTTAACAGGCGATGCGGCTAGCAACCCATCACTGTATTGATTGCTTTTCCATCTTCTCGCCCATCCATGACGCTAAAAGTGGCTTTTGGGTCTTGCGGCCCTGGGCAATGCATAGAACCGCAAGACCCAAAATGCTCTGTTAGGGATAAATTTCAGAAAAATATTATTAGTCTATTTTTAATGCAATTGTAATTAGTGCATTTAAAGATATGTAATTAAATAAACACACAGATTGAGCTTGTCCCAAAGTAAATTTTTAAACTTGTGTTATGTGATACTAACTCAGCGATACTATATTTTATAATAAATGCATAATAGATAAACACTCAATACCCACGATAACTTGAAAAAGCCGATTTGCCAACTTGCCCAGTCTGGGAATCGAACCCAAAACCTGCAAGCAACGGACTAGCGTGGTTACTTATACGAGCACACGCCATGGAAGTATCGTCAAAAGATGATTTGAATCAGAAATTGTGATAGGTACTAGCCAAATATTTTAAAAAATTATAACCAACTAAAAGCTTTTAAAACGCTTGTTTTTATAATTTTATACTATTTACAACTTAAATATAAAAAATTTCACGCCACAAATCAAACTGTTGAATCCCAATGCATTAATTAACATAAATAAAACCTGTTTTAATACTCTCATTAAATATTTTCACCGTGTCATTTTGCATACATTATTTTTATGACGCAAGAAATAAAATAAGTCAAAAGGGAGAAACCTTTGTCCGAAGTAATGTGATATTTATTTAAATCAACGCTTTCTTTGACATTCCGTCATGTTTTACGACATTCTTCAAGAAAGATCTTTGCTAATACCAAAAAATTATAATCAGTATTATATTGGAATCTCCTAAGTTCACAGACAAGGTGAAGGTGGTTTTTAGGGTTCCGTACCCAAAGGTTAAAAACGGGACCCTATTACTAAGACTTCGCTGTCTGTCCGTCTGTCTGTCACCACACCAGGCTGTATCTCAAGAACCGCGGTAGCTAGACAATTGAAATTTTCACAAATTATCTAAGTATATAAGTATTTCTGTTGCTGATATAACAACAAATACTAAAAATAAAATAAATATTTAAGGGGGGCTTTTTTTATAAATAATGGTAGGGAACCCTTAGTGCGCGAATCCGATTCGCACTTGGCCAATTATTACGATCGGACGATACGAAAGAGAAGCAGCTGGTAAATTCCAAGTTTTTTCTTCTTTCTCATACTAACATTAAAGATTTTTTTTGACTGAATGCATGCATCTTTATGTTACATAGCTCGTTGATGTCTTTTTAACCGACTTCTAAAAAAGAGGGTATCAATGCGTCGCGATCTTTTGTTATGTGTATTCACCAATTTGGAAAATACTTTTTTAAGGGCATAGGTACTTGTCAGGTGGTCCCATGTATTTTTTTTAAATCGATTGTGCAATTTGAGGGAGAAATCAGTTATTTTTAGTTTTGAAATTATGTTCTCTCTCTTCAAGCCCCTCTCGATCAGTCATTTTGGAAATCTTTGGGAGAGGCCTATGTCCAGCAGTGGATGTTATGCGGCTGAAATGATGATGATGATGAGTCAAATTTATATGTAGTCTTCTTCTTATCGAGTGTGTTAGTGACTAACACTAGTGTCAGAGTTTTTAAACCGCCTTAAAGGCCTCTGACATGGTTTTAGGTAACGACCAATGTCAAAGATAGTGACCGGGACCGACGGCTTAACGTGCCCTCCGAAGCACGGATCATCTTACTTATCAGACAATCAGGTGATCAGCCTGCAATGTCCTAACCAAACCAGGACAACAACACAAAGTCGTTGCCCCCGCTGGGAATCGAACCCGCGACCTCCGGGTATGAGCCGAACGCTCTAACCACTACACCATGGAGGCAGTTATATGTAGTAAACTTATATGTAGTAAATAAAAATAACAGATGGTTTCCGTAGACACCCACAGCTCACCTGTCATCAATCAAAAACGGAACCAAATCGTTTCGAGCAATTTATTTTTTGCAATCCAACATAGAATCCAGTCAAAATGAAAACGGTTGATCGATTTTTAATGACCACAATATAGTGAATATTATTTTAATTCACAAATAGAATTAGTGAACGTCGCTGTGATTGTTTTGTTTATGAAATAAAAGAGTTAAAATCTATTTTGATACTTTTTTTTCAGGTCGAAAGATCAAAATACTTTTTTTCAGTCCAGCAGGTTTTCACTTTCACGCGTTGCCTAAAGCCTTACGTAGGTCACGCTTAGTGCAGCTGGTAGGGCACGATGAGCAAACAATGCGAAACATGTTAAAAGGGATATGCGGCTAGCATCCCATCACTATTTTTCCGTCTTCTCGCCCACTACCATGTGGAAAGTGGCTTTTGGCTCTAGCGGCTCTGGTTAGAGCCGCAAGACCAATAATGGCCTATCTGCCCCATTGGGTCTTCTTATCGTGTGTGTTAGTGACTAACACTAGTGTCAGAGTTTTTAAACCGCCGTAAAGGCCTCTGACATGGTTTTAGGTAACGACCACTGTCAAAGACAGTGACCGGGACCGACGGCTTAACGTGCCCTCCGAAGCATGGATCATCTTATTTATCAGACAATCAGATGATCAGCCTACAATGTCCTAACTAAACTAGGACAACAACACAAATTCGTCGCCCCCGCCGGGAATCGAACTCGCGACCTCCGGGTTTGAGCCGAACGCTCTAACCACTATACCACGGAGGCAGTTAAACCCCATTGGGTAATAGTATAAATCGTTTAAGGGATATTATCCGAAATAAATCGAACCACGGGCTATACTAGATTACTATTAGTATAATGAATCCTACTAATATTATAAATGCGAAAGTGAGTTTGTATATTTGTTTGTTACCACTTCACGCTTCAAACAGTGAACCTATTTAGATGAAATTTGATATGGGTATAGTTTGATACCCAGGGAAGGACATAGGATAGTTTTTATCCTGAAATTCCCACGGGGAGCGAAGCCCACAGGCACCTGCTAGTTTAAAATAATAGTCAAACAACCAAAACAAAATTCGGCATTCTTATACAAATTACCCGCACTGCACACTTTGGTATGAAAATGCCGAATATTTTTGTTGCTGTTTGACTTTTATCGTTCCTTTACACGTTGTATAATATACATCCATTTAAAAACCATTATCACAGAATTATCACTCAAACATTCCACGAGTTTCTTCTAATTCCCATATCTCTAATCAAGACCATTTTTATTGCTGATAAAATCACTTCCCACTACATACCTGATACATTTAACCACATTCTATTACTCAGAACGGAGTATGCCAGAACAACATATTTCATATGTGACGGATGGCCGATCAGATCTTTCTATCTAATGGTGGGTTTACAAGCATCCAGTCGCTCAATCCAGTCTCACTAGCATGACAGCTTAGACATGCTATTTCTTCCTTTCATAATTTTCATTTATTTATTAAAGACGAACAGCTTGGAGCTGATATGTCTATTTCACACAGTGCTTCATCATCATCATCAGGTCTATTTTGTTTGTTCACAGTTTATTAATTCATTAATGACACTTTATTCGTCCTTATCCACTTGTCGAGTCTGTTATTAAATGCATTTATGGAAGACGCAGTGACTATTTCTTCTGATAGTCTATTCCAGCTATTAAATACTCTTTTAGTGAATTATCTGTTGCATTTTTGGTTCCAACTCTTTCTGTGGACACCATAAAAGACAAGTAAAGGACTAAGCACAAACATCCTATGCTACAAAGCTGCATTCTCAAAGAGGATTGACGCCTGATATGTGACCATCTGTGAAACTATTGCCAAATTATTTAAACTTGAGGCTTTTCTTACATGGTCTTCCTTGGGTTACTATTGATATCATATTATATTTGGATAAGAAAAAGCAGGAAAGCGCACCTCGGTAGAACTTTGCCTTTCCTTTTTTACCTTTTTGGACTTTGATAAACAAAGACAATTTGATAAAATGAACAACTGACAGATGTCGATTGTGTCAGTGTTGACATGCTAGCAAGACTGGCGTGACTAGACGAGTGTAAAACTGCCTTTATTTTTTGTGCTCTAATGATCTTTCGCGCTCAAGAAAGTGCTCGTACTAATCACAGAACTCTTTATGAGCTCAGGATTTGATCTCGCTCTGTTTTTGCATCTTTAATACAACTTTGTGCGAACGGGACACAAGTTGCGCCTAAGGCATCTCCTTTACACATTTTTCAAAGTTGTTGAGAAAGATGTGGAATACAACAATCATATAAACCTATTAATTTATTTAACAAACTTTATTGTTCCAATTGCCCAGCAATGGGACACGTGATGGCTCGTATTATATTATTATTATTATTGTTCCAAAGTGAAAAAATATTTTAACCAAATGGCGGACATAATACTAACAGAATAATAAACAGAAAAAAATGTGAATTTGCCGTCTTTTTAATAAACAAAGATTTTGTACTTTGTAACAGTTATCCACCCTTAACCACGTGACACTTAGAAAAATGCCACTATCTCATCCACCCATCAACCACACTTTCATTTGGGCGGGTAATGCTTAAAAAGTAAGTTTACCTTTACCAAGATATTCCGTATTTTACAATGAGACAAATGAAGTATTGTATACTCCTGCTAAATATGGTCTTCTCTCTCAACTCAAGGCTCCATTTACTTTGTAAGGAATAAAGATGTCAGTGTTTAGTTTATATATTGTATACTCTATTCTCTATCTCAGGAGTTAAGGTTTAATATCAAATAACATAATATCTTACGCTCAATCAGGTTATGTTTATAAATGTTTCTGATACATTGTAACCACTCATATAATGGGCCCTCGTAATTTTATAGTTAATTTGATACTTAAGCCACTACACGCGCCTAGATTTAATTTATGGTAGACAAGTAGCTCCTGCTATTATAGCATAAGAGTTGTAACAACCCTTAATAATTTTATTAGTTTATATCTGGATGCAGGCCGCTCTCGATCGGTCATTTTGGAAATCTTTGGGAGAAGTATGTCCAGCAGTGGACGTTATGCGGCTGAAATGATGATGATGATATCTGAATGGCGTTTCGGTGGCGTTATTTTAAAATAAAATAATATTATAATATGCCGTACTTTAAGGTAGGTCTTGTGGTATTCGACAGAGTAGAATAGGACCACTCGAAGTCCTCCCGTAGATGTCGTAGAAGGCGAATTAGGACATACAAGCTAAACAAAGCTTATATAAACATCATGAGACCTCTCAAACTCGACAGGCCAGCGTGGAAAGTGTAGGCCAAGTCCTCTGGCAGTACAGAGAGGGTCGTTCTTCTGCAGTGGAGACTATAAAGACCTGATATTGATGAATAGTGATTTTGGGTCTTCTTATTAATATTAAAGAGCTTTACTCTAGTCTGTGGAGCAACCAATGCCTTTCATCTCTCTCTGTCCAGGTAAGGCAAATTTAAAAAATCACATTTATGTGTTAGACATTTAACTACTAGGTAGTCAGACCACCTGATTAATGTTATCGCTGGATATAGGCCATTTCCAATCGAATATTTGAAAAAAAAAAATTTGACATCTCAAAAAAGGATACTTATAACATCTGCAAAGAAGGCTTTACTAAAAAGAATGCTACAGAAAACAAAGATAATTTTTTAAGGCTAAAAACTGACATCGACTCCAAACCACACAACCGGTTTCAGCAAATTTTCTATGGGACCTGACAATTATTCAAACTGGCCCAGGCGTTTTGGAGTAATTGGGGAACATACATAAAAAACAGGATAAAAAGACCCAAAATGCTCTATAAGTCCCAGTAGGAGTAAAAACGTAATATGGATAATACATTGAAGACCTCCGTGGCGTAGTGGTCACCATGCTAGTCCGCCACCCAGAGGTGCCGGGTTCGATCCCCGGTCAGGGCAAGTTGAAAAATGGCCGTTTTCAAATTGTCCTGGGTCTTGGATGTTTATTTATATGTATCTGTTATATAATATAGTATCGTTGAGTTAGTATCCCATAACACAAGTCTCGAACTTACTTTGGGGCTAGTGTAATTTGTCCCGATATAAAAAAAAATAGGGACACACTGATTGAGCTAGCCCCTAAATAAGCGTTTATATTTTATACCAAATACACATATAGTTAAACATCCAAGACTCAGGACAATTTAATAGTGTATGTTTCTTCGTCAGTTTAGAAATCAAGATGTGTTCACGCTTTAGTGGTTTCTGTTGTGAGGGAAACATAGAATTAAATCATAATTCTATGTGCTAGAGCAACATTGTCGAGGAGACATTGACATTGATTATGGGTAATTTTATGGTAGACGTACACTGTCGTACACTTTCGAAGATTTTCTATATCATGGTGACCGCGGATCGACCACTAACATATTATCCTCTGGTTCATAAAAAATGCCTTCTTAAAACTTAAAGAAGTGCAGACTTTAGTATATTTGACAGAAAAATCTGCGCTTCTAAATCAGTAGCGTTGTACTATATAATTGATTGAAGAAGTGATTGAATATATAATTGAAGATATAATTGATTGAATATGGAAGTTAGTCAGTCAGAGTAAGTTGCGTTTTTAGACCTTAAAAAGTATACACATTGTTTTCTTAAAATTATTTTATATCTCTGGATACTGTCCTTTAGAGCCTATTTATATGTATTTTTTTCACTTATTTATTCCTAACACTAACTAAAAAAATAAAGGTAATTGTAGGTACATTCATTGCTTTAAAGAAGCTTCTGGCGACAAATTTAAACGTGTCCCTGGTTTTCATAGCCGATTGAGTGGTGGACGGCGCCTAAAGGAAATAATTAAACAGCCGCACTGTGACTGTCCACTTTAAACATTTCACGTATTTTCCATGAGCATAAGCATTAATAACACCAAACTACACCAATTGAAAAAAGTGAAAAAAAATTAAAAATTATTTATTCATAAATAAAATTTTTGACACTGAACACAGGTAGCAGGGGCCCACCAATTTAGTTTTTATAAACCTGTATCTGGGGAGTCCCGCTCTTTACATCATAAATCATTACAAAGTAAATTAAGTTATATTGCGTAATTACTTATTTGTGTATTATGAATGTTGTAGTTGTATAAAGTGTAGATATAACGTAATTATTAGATAAACATGCAGAGTGAGGAAAAAATATAAATGACCAATTCCACATTGTAAAGCTCATTAGAATCAATTCGCAAAACAATTTAAAGCAAACTTTAACTGAACTCCTTGACGTCCCGCCAAAAACTAAGCAACACATTGTCAGTCTGTTATTCTTGTCAAAAAAAGTCGCGCGACCGTCAGCGCACGTCGCCAACAGTCGCCGATAGGTGACACAATTTCTAAATAAGGCACCGACATTTCCCACGGAGGCTTATAAGTAAGTTCCTCTATAAAATGGTATATACTTGTCAATCAAGAAAAGTGAAAATAATTTCTCAAGTCTGGAAACTAGATCACTTTACAAGTTTCTGAAGTCCTTAGGGCAAAAATGAAACAACTTTTTCAAGTTGTCTCGGGAAGTAGGTGTTTATTTATTTATTACTAGGTGAAACCCGCGGCGTTGCTTCTACGATGAAATTCAAGACTAAAATGACGTTAAGTTATTATGGGGTTACAATTTTTCGAGGTCCAGTGCTGCCTCCATTTGAAAGGAAACTGAGATATCATTTAAAATTTGTCTTGACCAAGCCCTAGATAATCCTTCAAACTATTTAAGAACTACTGTTTACAGTTCAAAGTGAGATCCTAAACTTTTTCTTTGAACATTTGCGAAAAACAGCTCCTTTTGGCAAATGTGCGAAGAAAAGCATCACGTTCTAACTTTAAACTGTAAACAGTAGTTTAAAAGGTTATCTAAGGCGATTAACACACTGCACCGCGTCCCGCTGCGTAGTGCGGGGCCGCCATACAAAAACGACGCGCGGGGACGCGGTGTCAGTGTGTTGAGTCTACCACTCAAGATAAGATTCAGTCGATCTACAGTTTATCGATTTAATGCTGTGTCGGTCACACTGACAGTCGGGATAGAGTTCAGTCGGGATTAACTAGTTCGATTTCGTCTTTTGTCGGTCTCATGCACAAAAAGTTAGTGAACTGTCGGTATATCGTTCACCGGGATTTCGTCTGTCGGCATTGAGTGGTAGACTCCACTTGGACTGTGCTTGTTTTCTATACAAACGGAAATACTTACAAGCAACGTTAGAACGCGCATTTACGCGCTACGCTGCGTAGTGCGGGGCAATGTAAGAATCGCCTAAGGCTTAGTCGAAACAAAATTTTAAATTATATCTTCGTTTCATTTATTACAAATCAAGGCAACACAGGACCTTAAAAAATTTAAGTATTATGATACATATTATGATATCCCATCGATAGTCATAAGAAAAAAATCTGATTAGACTGTTAGTAAATTAGATAGATTCAAGTGACCAAAGGAGTAGAGAATTTATTTCTAATTATATAGCAGTCGTTTACCTCAACCCCACAAAGCCAGTTCTATAGTTTGTTGTGACGTTGAAGAAAATAAAAGAAGTTATAGATGTGGCATTTGTTACAATCATTTCTAAATGATACATTACTCTAACTTCTTTATCCCTAACAGCGCAGACATAGCTCAGGGCCGCGAAACTCAAAGTCATTTTTGAAATCTTTTGGTGAGGCCTATGTCCAGCAGTGGACGTTGTCCGGCTGAAATGATGATGATGACATTCCATAATGCCCAAAGTTGTGCGACGTGTAGAACAAACAATACGATTTGCTTCTATATCTAGTTTATGCATCTGTTACATTCTTTATTCCACAACGTAGGAATGCAGAAGCACTTTCCTGTCCCGCATAAGCAAAAAGATAAAAGATACAACCACAGGCCACTAGCAGGGCACACCTGCCCAATAACTTTACTTTTTGCTACCTTTTTGTTTCACGCATTGCGAGGATACTTGTTGGTAAGTATGTAATATCTAATACAAGTATACAGGTGACTTTTTATCCACCAAAACTTTCCGTAGTCAAATCTTACTTTGCTTATAAAATGTTTTAAAACCATTACATTGATTTTACTTGCATTTAAGAGGAATAATGATTTATTTATTTATCTTCGGAAATGAATAAAATAAAAAAGAAAATTAACTAAGCTAATTAGTCACAATTAAAAAACCCTTGGCAAAAGATAATTATAAGATAATAATGCAAAACTAAAACCGATTTCACCCCCAAATTACACAACCGATTTCGATGAAAATTTTATGGGTCCATGGGACCATTCATGCTAACCTTAGACCACCTGACAAATATACCCTTTAAAACAAAAAAAAAGAAATTTCCCAAATCGCTTCAGGCGTCTATGAATAATCGGTGAACATACATAAAAAAAGATCACGACGAATTGATAACCTCGTCCTTTTTTGAAGACGGTAAAAATTCATAGGCAAAGCCTCAAATAATTATTGACTTCTTACCTATTTGTACTTTCAGTTGTCAATTAATATTGATTTGCTTAAGAAATGCTTTATAACCATTATATTAAAGACAAGCTGTCTGTCTGTCTGTCTGATGTCGATCCTTACGTTAACATGAATTTAAATTTATTTACCTGTAGACTCAGAGAACCTCGCTCACGTTACTTTCAACCCTTTAACCGCGAACGTCGGATTTATCCGACGAACATTGTCGGACACATTTAGCGAACGTCGGATATTTCCGATAAAAAATATGCTCATTTGACACATAACACTAAAGTATCCATATGCGTTTTTAGTTGCGGGTATTTATTTTAGACTAGCCGAAGCCCGCGACTTCGTTCGCGTGGACTTTATGTCTCTGGAAAATGCTCATCAGGCTGAACAACTTTACTAAGTCGGCATTTTTATATCTCTTATATTTTAGCTGGACCATTAGGGTTCTGCATCAGGCGTTCCATTTTCCAAAATCATTTATACCCTATATGTTGCCCAGACTTAATAGCTATATAACAAAAAAAGTTTCATTCGAATCCGTCCAGTATTTCCGGAGATTAGCGTGTACAAACAGACATACAGACATACAGACAGACGGACAGACATTTTTTTTTAATTCTTACTCTATTACTACGTCTCTATCGCCCTCAATATTTTTTTTGGAAATATATATATAATGTACAGACACACTTTTTTTACTGTTTTATTATATGTATAGATATAGATTTACTCGCGCTGGGAGCACGACAACTGATATAAAGTCTCGCGGTTTAAAGAAAATAAAACGTCTACAGACAATTTCCGTGCAAACGTCGCATGCCACGTAATTGGAGCTGCGGTGTCGGCATGGCGCAGTTGTTAAAACGGTACGCTACTGGGCGGAGTCCAACGGTCGATGTCAGATGCAGATCGGGAGATTACATCTGATTGCGATTTATGTGTATTTGATTAAAATATTTTAATAGATAATTTTCCAAAACTTAAAAACGACTTTAACCCGTTGTGATGTTGTGTAGTACACCACCGCTTTTGATAAAATTTTCCAAATGGTCTAGTCTTCTTTGAGTAATTGGAAACATTACTACTACGGAAACAAACAACACTAGGCTCCAGTCTTCTTCAATCTGTACTGAGAATCTCGACAAATAATTAATTAAATTTTTAACAAAAAAAGCAACCGACTTCCATTTATTTCAGGAGTTTTTTCCATATCTCCGAAGTTCTTCATTACATCTTCACCAAATTAATATGGGACCAATTTGGGAGTAAGGGCTTTCAAATAAAAAAAGAATCATCAAAATCGGTCCACGGTTGACGAAGATATCGCATCACATACATACAAAAAAAACATACAATCGAATTGATAACCTCCTCCTTTTTTGAAGTCGGTTAAAAACTGTTTTTCATTCAGGATAAACTGCATAAAGATTGTTTAAAAGAAACCTGTAATAACGTTCTCGAAGATATGCGCAAACGCACAGAAAACACAGTCGCGGACGAAATAGTCATAAGTTTACTTTCCACATTTTATGTTCTTACGGTATATCTTGAAATGTAGCAGACAAACCGACAGTCTCTTCATTTATGGATGTGCTTCGGTCAGAGTAACGGAAGTTGCTGAGATTTTGATTTGAGTGTTGGTTTTGCTCTCGCACCTTGAATAATGCAGAACCCTTAAACTTATTTAGGGGAAACATATTTTTGACGTGACAACGTCTTATAAATTGGTTTGCCGGGTGACACTTCAAGAAACTGCGTTACGCTCCGCTCACGTTATGCGCTCACAATGAGAGCGAGTGAGAGGCACGCGTCCCTTCCACTCGGGCATGGTTAGCCCGCCTAAGAGCGAGAGAGACAGACATAAAAAGTCGTTGTCACGTAAAACTTTCGCCCGTATACCGACTTTACAGGCAACCAATTTTTTTTAAAGTAAATTATTTGAAAGGAAACGTATCTGTATATCATTTAAAATTAATCATACGGCTGTAGATAACCCTTCAAACTATTTTATGAACTACACTTAAAGCTTTTTTAAACATTTTTTGCAAGAAACGGCCAGTTTTTGCTATGACTGATATCTCCGTTTCCTTTCAAATAATTATTTTAAATAGTCGTGTATCCTTATAGACATGGACGATCTCAAGATTAACTGACTGATCAGCGGTGAAGCTGAGCAGGCAATTCAGTAGCAGAGTAGCACTTCTTGTCTAAACATCATCATCGTGTCTTTGTAGCCTCAAATCCAAGAACACGACCCTCCGTACTACTACAGCCATACTTGGCCAGAACAGCCGCAGGATTTGGCTTATACTCTCCACGTTTGCCAGAAGGGTTGGAGAGATCTCATTGATGTTCATAAGCTTTTTAACTTGCATTTCCTAAGTCGCCTTCTACGACATCCACGGAGACTTGGAGTATCCTATTCTACTCTGCCGTAAACCCCACGGCTAATCATCCAACTATGCAAAACTTAACAGAAAATCCTATCACATCCACGGGAACTTGGAGTGGGCCTATTCTACTCTGCCGGAAACCACACGATCTGTCTAATCTAATCATCGAACTTTGCAAAACTGAACAGAAAATCCTACAATGTCCTTTTCAATCCTTCATATGACAATCCGCCATTTCTAATTTGAATATAATGGGATTTCAAAATGGCGATGCCAATATGGCGTCCAATTTATATGCTAAAGCGGGCTTCATAAAAGCTGCATCTGCCGACGGTTAAGGAAATAATTGCAATGGACAATAAGCCGTTGCCTTTATGTGTAAAATACAGATAAAACAGAAGTTTAACTAACTGTTGGTGGTGTAGTTTTGATGTTTTGTGTTTTGGATGCTAACCTAATTTGCGAAAAAGTTGTAGATACTGATTTTTAATCATATATTCTTGTTTCGTTAGTAATAAAGTTGCAAAGAGACTAGTCAATCTTTGTAATATTGTTATATCTGTTTAATTATTTAAGTGTCTTGGAAAAAGTTAACATATAGGGAAACATCTCGCAACGGTTGGCTTACATATATATGAATGTCGATTTGTCTAATTAATAGATTATATTATATAAGTACATATTCATAATAATTATGGCAAGATTACAAATTGTTTATCGAAAAAAAAAATGACTAAGAATTGTCAACCTTTTCATAGATAGATTTAAATTAATAAGAAAAGTAAATAAAAAAAATTACAAAAATAATAACTATTGAACGCTCACGTTATATAGTCGGTTAGAGTTCATCCAGATATTAATTAATTTTAACGATCATCATCAAGGCGAGTGTTAGGAGTGGGGATACAACGGTTTCGCTGCACAAAATTATGAACTTGATTTTCTTTACATGCTGGTTGATGGTTTTTCATTAATACTCTTATTATTTGGTCGATTGGGCTTGTTATCTATTTATTGTATTCTGTGACACTTCTGTATCTCTTTAATTTATTTCATATGCATTTATGTATGTGGCAAAATATAGGACGCGGTACTTTTTGTTTGACTTATAAATAAAACTAATAAAATGGTTTATGTACATATTTATGTATATTTTTACGGAGCTTTGTAAGCCTAGATTTCTACAGGTTATAATTACCTGTCGGCGACGCGACGGCCGGTGATCGTCGCTGACAGCCGCCGACTGTCGCACAGATTGAAAGATTCAAATGTTGTTCAAAATGGACCTTTTTAACTCCAGCGTTGCGTCGGTAAGGCGTACCTTAACTAATAAATTCTTTAGTAAATGATTACACTTGTGTACCGGATACTAAACTTACTAGTATTAGCATTGTCATGCGATCGTTTGGTGTGGCGTGGAAATGAGGATGCTTGCTTGTTTTGGCGTAAGATCAGCGCTATTTTTGATGTGCTCTGTGTAAAAGTTTTTAAGTAATCTAGTGCTATTCGTGGGAACCTTTTATTGGCTCTCCGATATCCATTCAAATTGTGTTAATAATTGTATTAGCTGTTAGAGCCCCTTGAAAATAAAAAATAAAAACATGTTTATTCAGTAATTAGATCTTTACAAGTACTTTTACACGTCAAAAAGTATAAATTACATTACGTATAGAGTATATTAAAATTTAATTTAGTTTTTAAAGAAAAGCTACCTATACCAGCGCTTTGCAACGACCACTGAGAAGAAACGCCGAAAGAAACTCATTTTCACAGTCGCACGACAAGACTTGAGAGGAGTATCAGTCGGCGACGGTCGCCGACAGGAGTCGCGGAGATACTGTCGCTACTCGCTTGTCTATAAAATGAGTAAATAAGTAGAGTAATCATTTTTCAAAACTTCTTCTTTTCGTGTCGTCTCAAACAATTTATTCTTCCCCCCAGAAAAGCGAGTTTAACACAAACTACACAACCGATTTCGATAAAATGTCTATGGCAACACTTGGCAAATATTATGCTTTTTCAAACAAAAAAAAATTGAAATATTATATAAATTAAACAAAGTAACAATATTTATAATAAATATTAAACTAACTAAAATAGACTTAAATACTAAAAATAAATTACGTGGGAAATGTGGGAAATTCCGGGATGAAAAAGTACCCTATGTCCTTTCCCGAGTCTCAAACTATATCCATACCAAATTTCATCCAAATCGGTTCAGTAGTTTAAGCGTAAAGAGGTAACAAACAAACAAATATACAAACTCACTTTCGCATTTATAATATTAGTATGATTATAAATAAAAAATATACCATAAATCCTTCCCCTGCGGAAGAGTGACTAGAAGGCTGGCAGCAATGCCACATCGTATGGCAATGTTTATTTTTCAAATTGATCCAAGCTTTTCCGAATAATCAGGAAACACACTTATCCTACTAATATTATAAATGCGAAAGTGAGTTTGTATATTTGTTTGTTTGTTTGTTACCTCTTCACGCCTAAACTACTAAACCGATTTGAATAAAATTTGGTATGGATATAGTTTGAGACTAGGGGAAGGACATAAGGTACTCTTTATCCCGGAATTCCCACGGGGAGCGAAGCCCGCGGGTACAGCTAGTATATGTATAAGTTTTGAAGTCTGTTAAAAAAGCGATTAAAGGCGTATGCAATTAAGCACTCAAAATTTTATGTATCTAATTGAGTATGGTATGCAAGTTTTAATATAAATAATACTCGAAAGCGCCAATTACTCATAATGTCATAATGAAGTCAGTATAATATTTATTTTAATGTAATGTCGTAATGTTATGGAGTACATCCTGTACAGCGATCTTGAAAGAGCATCCTGTTTGTCTCCACCAGCGGATAACTTAACAGGACTAATACTAATCATGTGTAAACTTTTAATGAGCTAATCTTTATACTTTTTAGGGTTTCGTACCCAAAGGGTAAAAACGGGACCCTATTACTAAGACTTCGCTGTCTGTCCGTCTGTCCTTCACCAGGCTATATCTCAAGAACCGCGATAACTAGACAGTTGAAATTTTCACAAATTATGTATTTCTGTTACCGCTTTAACAACAAATACTAAAAACTAAATAAATATGTATTTAAGGGCAACAAACGCAATTTTTTTGCCCTTTTTTGCTCGATATCAATGATGGCAACAGGTAGGCACTTGAAATATTCACAAAATACTCAATTGTATTTTTGTTTAATTAATAAATAAAAAATTAAAATAAAATAAACTCACATACAAAAAACTTGATTTTATAGATAATGGTGCGCGAGTCCGACTCGCACTTGGCCGTTTATTTATATGTCATGCGGCTAATGGATAAGCTACAGCTACAAAACTCCGTGGCGTAGTGGTCACGATTCTAGTCCGCCACCCAGAAGTTTCAGGATCGATATCCGGTCAGGAGGAAAATGGCCTTTTTCAAATTGTCCTGAGTCTTGGATGATTATCTGTATATGTATTTGTTATAAAATATCGTTGAGTTAGCAGGCACGTGCTTTCCATAGAGACACAAAGACATTGTCTACCCGGAGGTTCCCTAATATATGCGCATTTTTTTATTTAAAAATAAATTATAATATGCCCTATTTTCAAATAAACGCGCGCTTTCCTGTCCATCGCGCAATATGCTGGCTACGTACTCGCTTAGTTAGGGTAGGTATACGTATATATATACGCAGTACTCTAGGCAGCTACCTAGAAGACAATTCTCCATAGTGTCTCGATTAACACACATTCACAGTGCACTGATAGGAATTTGCGTCTGTAGTCTGATCGTCTACGTATTTCATCGACGCACACACACGCGAAATTTCCGCACACATAAGCAATATCTAAGACAAGAGCTAATGCATGCCATTTTTAAAACGCGTCAGTCATAAACAAAGCTAATTTTTGTATGGAAAAAACCATTAGGTTAGTGAAACGCTTATTTTCAAAAATGGCCCTTATCTTTAACCTAGTTCTATCTCAATAATCAACGTTGTTTATCTCTTTTGACCAATAAGGAATGATATCGATTTCGAGCCTTTTCATTTGTTCCCTAATGCATTGACGTGATGAAAAATAGAAAGTTATTGGTTCTCGCTTGTGTTACGCTACCAATTTAAATACGCGCAAGATGTTCGAGGATAAAATGAAATTACGTAAACTTTTGTGTTAGTCGTATATATTTGATATTTATTCTTGTCCAATGATAATTATTTGCATTGTTGCATTACAAATGATTACGATCTGCTCTGAATCTGAACTTTGTTTGCGATATTAAATGAAATTAGGAGAAAAACTTTATTACCGCTTTATATGCATTGAACATATTATGCAATGGAAAGTTTTTCATCTAAAAGTTGTGCGCCAGGTGTTTGATTGCTAAATTTTGAGGACAAAAGAGCAATAATCATAAATTGCCGATGCCAGCCTATTTTTGATTTCATTCAAACAAGCGGTAAGCTCAAAAGAACATTTAATAGTATTAATCAATATGACGCGTTTATGTGGCTCTCGGGATGTTAACACACTAATAGGTTCAGTTCAGTCAGAGAGTTTTTTTTTGTCCCACTGCTGGGCAAAGGCCCCACAATTAGTCTATCCTGCAATAATCGGTAATGCACGTCCCTGTGAGTTAGTATCCCATAACACAAGTCTTGAACTTACTTTGGGGCTAGCTCAATCAGTGTAATTTGTCCCTATATAATTATTAATTTTAAAACTAAACTAGCTCAACATAATAAAGATGAAAGGTAACCAGAATACGTCAGCGTGAATGGTGTGGTCTATCAAGTGTTTTAAATTATATTGTAAACTTATGTATAATTCTCATTCTCATGTAAGTACCTTGTGTCTTAATGAGAAAAAAAAAATTAAGACACAACACTCAATTCAATTCAATTCATTTATTGCATTCATGTCATTCATCAGTTCTTAGTCTTTCTAATATTACCACTGTTCTTAAGTACAACATGAACCCTATTGGGTATTGCAAAAATAAAATGGAACGGCAAGCGGGTATTCTAGTCCAAGAAAAAATATAAATACTATTCAATATAAATTTTTATTTGCATCAGAAACAGAGGCTTTTTATATCATATTGTTATTATTTTATTCCATGCAATTTTATTTACCATGCACTTTTTGTTATTAATTTGATTTTATTACGTCAATTTTATCAAACACTATACCAAGCTTGCTCTATTATTATCTTCATCTATCAAATGCATAATATTATCTCATTGGCAGTCGGTACGTAATAAATAGTATGTTGTAATCTAGTATATCACGAATTTGTAATTAAATTACGCGATGTGTGGCGTAGGCAGCACTTTCTATTCCTTATTGCTGTTTTTAAGTGTAGGTTTTCTTATCTACTGTTATAATTAATCTCCTTTCGAATCCATATTAGTATCTCTATTAGGAAATTTCAAACAAAACAGATTGCGCTCTCGACTTTGGTATTGTTCATGCGCCCCATAACCCAGCTATCCGGTGCTTTAACATCCCACATAGCCCAGACCAAGTAAATCCCTCCCTGACAATATTTCGGCAGCTATGGAGGACTGTCTGCGAAGGGCCGTATATATAAAAATCACGTTCATTGTATAGGAGCCCTAAACATATTTTTTTTAATTGAATATTCAACTTAATATTTTGTGAATATTTCAAGCGTCTACTTGACGAACCGATGGCCGTTGGGGCAAAAAAAAAGGTTCTTTAATGGCGACAACGTACAAGCAAGCGAAGTGTAGGACTTCCACCCAAAAGTTGGTCTGACGACCTGACCAACGCTGGAAGGCGCTGGATGCAAGCGTTCTAGATCGGTTATTTTGAGAATCCTTGGGCTTATGTCCAATACCTACGTTATGCGGCTGAAATAATAATGATGACTACCACTTCATCAGCATCATCCGCAGTCTTAATATTCCCACTGCTGGGAATAGGCCTTTCTCAATTAAGCCCATTCACCATGGTCCTGAGCTACTCTATTCCACATTCGACCCGAGAACCTGATGTCGTCGACCCATCTTGCTAACGGATGACCTAAAGCAGCAAAAACTAGCCAATTCAGCAAAAAGCAGACAAATGTAAACATCAACAGCAAAAAACGGCCATAGACCATATCTCTGGTATCAATGGAGTGTGACCTGTGTGACTGGTTGATGGACTTTTTTATTTCATCACGGCATCTATATTCAATCATTCAATCATTTATTGCTTCCTTAATGTACATCTGTATGTGTCTTAATTGATCCTATTTTATAATCAAAGACTGTGTCTTTAATTATAAAATAGGATCAATTAAGGGCTCTGAATGGCCGATGGGGCAAAAAGGTTCTTGAATGGCGACCGCGTACTGGCAAGCGAAGCGTAGGGCACCCACCTACAAGGTGGTCATATGACCTGACCAGGGTCGCTGGAAAGCGCTGGATGCAGGCCGCTCTTGATCGGTCATTTTGGAAATCTTTGGGAGAGGCCTATGTCCAGCAGTGGACGTTATGCGGCTGAAATGATGAAGAGCTCTAAAGGACGCTGCAATAAGAGAATAAGCATTAATGGGTTTTTACACTGATCCGATTAATCTACTTAATTTCTACAGGTAGGTAAATGATTTTTCGATCAGGTTCGGTGATTACTTTTAATTTTTCGTCAATTCTGCCTCTGGATTTTTTTCGAAACATTAATTCAGGTTTATGGTAAGCAAAGACAGATGAAATTAAAATCAAATAAAATAACTTTAAAATAATTATACATTAATATAGAAACTAAATAATATATTTAAAAAAACAAAACATTTAAAGTATATATACTTACATAGTATAGTAGATATAGTAACTGACATGTCTGTTTATTTACTGGCTTCCAGTTATCAATTCGTCACTGTTTTTTATATATCTTTACCGATTAGTCGAAAACGCCTGGACCGCGCCATAGAAATTGTATCAAAATAGGTTGTGTAGTTCGGGAGTGAAGTCGGTTTTAATTATTTTTTTATGTTTAGTACACTTTATTGCTCCAAATAAAAAACACACCTTTATTAAATGGCGGATTTAACGCTAAAAGCATAAATCTATTGTCTATAACAGACAGTTAAGAAAAGTGTAAACTTAGCCGTAAGGCTCTTCCCTGCGCTAGCGACCTTGAAAACACAAAAAAATTAATTTCTCTTTCTGTAAGTGAGATTATTAGAAACCCTCGTACAACTTTTTAGCTAGTATCCTGAAGTTTCATTAGAACCTCGAAAGTCATTGAAATACTATCCGGTTTAGAAACCTTTACAAAAAGAGTCAAAAATGGCCGTTTTTAGTATTTTTTGCAAAGGAAAATTCAGGGTATTTTATTTCAATGATTTTCGAGGTTCTAATAAAACTTAAGGATACTAGCTAAAAAGTTGTATGAGGGTTTCTGATAATCTCACTTACATAAAGAGAAATTATTTTTTTTGTGTTTTCAAGGTCGTTAGCGCGGGGAGGACCCTTAAGAGATATTATAAATACTGCCGTGTGGTTTACGTTAATACGGCAGAGTAGAATATGACCACTCCAAGTCTTTTGGAAAGTGTAAGCCAAGTCCTCTGGCTGCTCTGGCCAAGTATGGCTCTGGTAGTACAGAGAGGGTCGTGCTCCTACGGTGAAGACTAAAAGACATGATGATGATGATTTTTTCTTAACGCATAATTTTCTCTGTTTATCCCTAGGAGCTGGGAGAAAATGCTCTTAGCATTAAGTCCGCCATTTGTTAAAAGTATATTAGTACTTTGGAACAATAAAGTTTGATAATATAAATGATTATAATGATAATAAAGGTATATTCGAATTTAAATTGAGTTATTGACGACAACAACAGAATTAAAACAAAGGAATTGAGTTACTGACGACAACAAAATTACAACAAAGGTGGAACCAAGCATAATCTTATTATATCCGTGGTTATAATATTATATTATTATATAGAATGCTCAGAACACACTCACAGGAGCGTTTACAGTTACGAACGGTAGTGGACGTACAAATGACAATAATTTCAAGCACTTAGAGAAATGGATTCCCGTTTGACGGACTGACGTGGGTGGTTTCTTGGTAGTAAAACTTGTAATATATTTATGGAGAGGTTGTATACTTCAGAAGTTCCTTCGAGTGTAATCGCCGTGTAATAAATACGACATAATACCAAATGGGTACAAAAGGTGGTTCTCTACCAGCCTTTAGTAACAACAGAAATGTTATTAGCGAGTAAAACGCTTAAAGATACACTATAAATACATAAGTTCGGTAATAATCTTTATTGATATAAATAATACAAATATATTATACTAAGATTAAACTAAATAACTAAAAACTAAACTAGATATAATTACAATAAAAAGCATAAAATTATATAAAAATAGAGCCTAAATCGCTGCGCTCGCAGGGTAGGGTGCCTAAGAGGCTGGCATCATTTCTGCGTTGAATGGCCAAGGTAAGCCTTTGGCCAAAACACGCACCAGCCCTTGGTTCTCACGCGTCGATTAGGCATAAGTTCTACCTCAAAGAGTAACTGCCGTATTAATAAAAATCTCTTCTTTTAAATCAGTCTTATTGTAAGTAATCGGACAATTTATGACGTACAGATTTGACTTTGATATACAAATCTGAGCTGTTTAGTTTTATAGTATGTTTTTTAATAAGCGTTTACAGAGAGAAAGCCAGCTCTTCTTCCTAGAAGCTCACAACAGTAGACCGAAAAAACCTTGGCCGATTAACTGTGTAGGCCAAGACCTCTAGCTGCTCTGGCCAAGTATGGCTTTGGTAGTACAGAGAGGGTCGTGCAGTGGAGACAGAAAGACCTGATGATATGATGTGATGTGATTAACTGTTTCACATATTTTATTTGCCAGGCAAACAGCCGAACTGATTTTCATCAAACATAGCTAGGAATCACTGCAAGGGAACTTGCTTTTACGTAAAAAAAAAACGCATCAAAATTGGTCCATCTGACAGACATAAGCGTCAATCAAATTTATCTATCGGGAATTAAAAACCGTTCTTCAGAGCGTATTCATTTTTCTCCTAAACCAAAGTAAAAGAAAAAACGACGGGTTGCACTCTGGGAGTGCCGGCAGAAGTGAAAACTTGAATATTAACGTTGTGCATTTTTGATATACGAAACAGCAGGCGCAGGCATACATTTTCGCCGCGCCGTAGAAAGAGAGGGGGATACTCCCTCTCCTACGCCGCGCCAGCTGTCTACTCTCCATCCGTCTTACGAATTTTCGATCAGGTCACGTGTCCTGACGCGATCACGTGTCCTGACGCGAGTTTAACATTTTTTACCCATTCCAAAAAAAGTGCACAACGCCGAAGAAGTTTTCACTTCAAAATATGATAGGTATACAAATTGAAACTAACCGATTAAATATGTCGACTAGGTACTCTCATTCACAACTGGTAGTATTCAGTAACCTTAAATAGTAAACCACAGTCACTTTCCAACAAAACCATAGGCATATTTCGTACAATACAACAAAAACCTATTAACCTTAGAAATCGAAAATTACTCTTTTCTCCCTTTCTTTCGCATTTATTAGGATATTCACGTCTCTTTCGTTTACGTTGAAGACGCGATGAGTCGTCAATATTTTCAGCACAATGACTGGCTGCTTCCAAGAGAAAGTAAGTATTTGGAGTGACATCAGTAAAGTCATATGTGTGTCAGAATTGGATGTTTGTGGATTTCACACTTTAGTTATTTCCGCTACTTCATGATATTGCTTGTGTTATCCATACTTATATATAAAGCTGAAGAGTTTGTTTGTTTGTTTGTTTGAACGCGCTAATCTCAGGAACCACTGGTCCGATTTAAAAATTCTTTCGGTATTAGATAGGTCGTTTATCGAGGAAGGCTATAGCACAGATTACTAATAAGTTACTACGTAACAGATACATCACTTCCCTACAAACGCCAAATACCTACGCTTTATTTAACTAAACTTTCTAGCTGTCAAGCGACGCGAGGAAATATGAGCCTAACTGCTTTGACTCAACGGAGCGTTTTAAGTGCACAGCGGGCGATGACGTCGGCCGTTGTGAGATTACCTTAGGGTTGACTCAATGTTGTAAAATACAAAAATGAACGTGACGCATATTTATGAAAAGAAATTTTATTAAAAAGGATCTATAGATGACTTGACTTTAAAAGTTGTGACGTAGGTAATAAGAGCGTGTGATTTTCATAGAAACTTCATCGCAATGAGAAACATACGATATTGAGTAATTCTTTATAGCATACTTTCTAGTTCACGTAAATCGTTGTTATATACTTTACTAGAGGAGCTCGGTGGCCCGCACTAGCACTTTCGCATGTAAAGCGGCACCGGGCGTGGTCCGCACTTGGATGGGTGACCACAAGTGGCATAAAAATTGAGCTCCTCTGTGCTTCCGAAGGCACGTATAAGCCATTGGTCCCGGCTGTCATATTGTATGGCAGTCGTTAAGCTATGTCAGATGCCTTTAGGCAGCTTGAAAAATCTGAAACCAGTGTTGGCCACTTACACACACGAAAAACAACAACATATACTATCTGGATACAGTACATCGATGTTAAACTTTCGACGTTCAGTAGGACAATCAAACTTCATACCTACAAAATAATCTGATTGGACGAGACAGTACCAAATCCTATTCTATACGACTACCTACTTTTTAACGAAAAAAAAAAACACTTACTTTCCTCCTCTTTTGGCAATGTGAAAAACGACAATTCTTTATTGGTTCTTTGATTTTGACATTGGAATACCGCACAATAATGTCTTGACATTGTTAAATATAACGATTGTTTATATTGTAAATATAATATAACTATAAGAAGATATTGTAAACAAACAATAAGCAGTAAGCAAGTCTCATGCACGCGACTACACAGGCCGGAGTGCGGCGCCCCTTTGCCACTTGGGCGTTAGAAAACACGGCCAGCCGGTAGGTACATTTTGAGCGATCTTGATCGAGTGACGGAGGCCTGGCTATAGGCTATATTGCATCACGCCCGCGACTTCACTCAAGTGGATAACGCGGGCGAAGCCGCGCGCTGCCTCTAGTGCATGATAAAACCATTCATATACTTTTACATCTTCATCCTTCGAGGGGTAGACAAAACCGTCGTCGTAACTCAAAATATAACATATATAATTACTAGTAAATTATACATTTTTTTAATATGATAGAAAATTCTTTATCTTTAACGATACATTTATATTTTCTTCTCACCCGCATGTATAATAATCACGATTATTTATACCTGCATTATACAACTGCATTATAAAGAAAAACACTCAAGATATATATTATTCTACTATGTAATAATATTCACGATGTAAAAGAGAGGGACTCCCCAGATGCAGGTTTATAAAAACTTAAATTTGTAGGCCACTGCTACCTGTGTCTAACAAAATTTATGAATATATAATTTTTGTTTATTATTTTTATTTAGCTGATATAGTTAGTCTGTTTGTTCACGCTAATCTCCGGAAATACTGGACGGATTTGAATGAAACTTTTTTGTTATATAGCTGTTAAGCCTAGGCAACCATAGGGACTATAGACTATAATTGTCTAGCTAAAATATAAAAATGTTGTTTTAGTTTGATGAGCATTTTCTAGAAACAAACCGTCTTATTATAACGAGGACTTACTTTGTTTCTAGGTTTAAACCATAATTATCCGTGCTTATCAAGTTGACATTTAATAAAGGGAAACTAAATCATCTGTCAATGTATACTTTATTTGTGTGGATAATGGTTTAAACCTAGTAACAAAGTTAGTCTGCGTTTTATAATAAGACGAATAAAGTCCATGCGAACGAAGTCGCGGGCTTCGGCTAGTACTTTAATATAAGTAATATAGTTGATATATGTGTAATTAAATATCATGAGTCATGACTTATCAATATATTCGTTGGATAATTTTAAAATTAGAATATAACATATGTCAGGATTATTACGATATGTGATTTAGTCAAAGTCGCCGAAAAGTAGTCTCATTAATATTCAAATATAAATCAGCCCGAAATGTATGTATGTTAATATATTACTAATTAACATAGATATAGTGTATTATGCAAGTTGTTTCCGGTTAAAATTATTTTGATGTAGTTGCGTGATGCAGGTTATTTAGGATTTATAATCGGTGGTCTATAAGTTTCGGTTTATCATGCGATGGAAAATTGTTTTTATGCTAAAGACTTGAGGATCTTGGTGACCCGGCGGGAGTGCACATTACTAGTGCTTTCGCAAGTAAAGTGACACAGGGCGTGGTCCTTACTTGGATGGATGGCCACTAGTGGGATAAAAAAAATCTCGAGTTCCTCCGTGCACGGAGGCACGAATAAGTCATTGGTCCCGGCTGTATGGCAGTCGTCAAGCTATGTCTGATGCCTTTAGGCCTGAAAAATCTGACACCAGTACTGGCAACTTACACACACGAAAAAAAAAAAACAAAAAACACTAGACTATAATGCAAAAAGACTACGTTTATAACTCGTTATATCGTTAAAGGGTCATCATTATATCCATCACCTACAATAGAAAGTCGGCTGATGTCAAATATTTAATTACTTCTTCAGGGCTTTTTAAAAAATACCTTCAAATTTTCTTTCTTATCATGTTCATCTTTCTTTTTTTTCTTAAAACTATTCACAATTTAAAAGTTAAAGTGAACACTGGGTTGGAATTGGAACAAAGTTACAAAAATGGAAGCCCCTAAAAAACACCCCTAAAAATTCTAGGCCCTAAAAAGATGGTGATAGATAAAAGTCCGCCAATTTTGTACCGTGCGTAAAGGAACTTCGATCCAAAAAACACATGGATCGAATATTATAAACAACCTCCTCCTTTTTTGAAGTCTGTTAACAAGGGGGTGAAAGCTTATTTTTTTGCCCAAATCGAAAGCACTTCTCTACGCAAGTGGGTCGAACCTAAAAATATTACTATTTCCTGTATACCTATATAATGTTATGTAAAAACGGGTAGGAACTAGGTAGATGAACTAAACTCATTTTTAAATTACGGCTGAGAATGTGTTAATAAACTTTTTCATTTAATTCTCAAGGCACAATCCAAAACAGGTCAAGATTTATAGCCTGGCGATTCAGTCTTATAATAGTAATTATAGACTCAAAAAAAGAGAACAACAGAAGAATACTCTTGCAGATTGTTATTTTCTCGACTAGTAAACTAGTTCAAAATACGACAAATATGCGACAAAACGTAGACATTATTTTTACGACAAATCAAGTTGTCATAAGTATGAAACAGATAAAACACTAGTCAAGGTTCTGCTCTGACGTCCTCGTAAAAAAATTGTAATAGCATAGTATTATCCTTCCTTTAATAGAAGAGGCCTTAAATCCAGCAGTTTACTGATTCATATGCTAGTAAATAAATAACAGGTTTTTATATTAGTTGTGATTATTTATAAATAAACAGTCCCAACTAATATTATAAATGCGAAAGTGAATTTGTATTTTTGTTTGTTTATTAACTCTTCACGCTTCAACCACTTGACTTATTAAGATGAAATTTAGTATGGATATATTTTGAGACCCAGGAAAGGACTTAGGATATTTTTTATCCCGAAATTCCTACGGGGAGCGACGCCCGCGGGCACAGTAATACATAAATAAATATTAGAGGGACAAATCACACACGAAAGAAAAGAAAAACAAGGGAATAAATTAATGATTAAGGTATTATCATCATCATGTTAGAAAAACAATTCATTAAGATTGTAAAATTAACAAAATTAAGGCACTACAAAAATAAATCGGTAATAATGCATTGATTTTTGTACCACCTATAAACAGGAACGCTAGAGTGTGCATTTTACGAAGTTCTTCCTCTGTTACGTACTGTATTTTGTTTTATAGAGTTGAACTATTTATTACTTTTTTATTTTATACTCTTTTTTACAACCGTTAAACTCCGCTCTCAATACTGACTATGCATTCATTATCCAATTAATTTTTTTGACAAATTGGTGCTAATTTATGTTTCGTGAAGTTATTCATTTTAAAAAAAATAAAAAACAGATTGCCGAATATGTGGATTATGTTATTAGGCGAAACAGATAGCAAACCTTGAAACCCAATATTTATTTTATTGTTTTATTTTTACGTATTGCTAATGCAGTCTCTACTAGTCAGCCTTTGATATTTTAAATAAAGGAGTGGAAGGGATTCCGCCCAACATCTTGCCACCAGGAACCCAAGTCAACCTCACCTGCACGTGGTACACTCTGCTAATCAACAGACGAGGCTCTGGCGTCACACAAACACCCGCCAACCCGCATTGGACCAGCGCGGCGGGTTACGGTCCAAACCCCCCATTTTATGAATAGTCAGACAATATCACGGCCCCAAGTGCCCGGCGGCTCTAGCTGCCCTTCAGGCGGTGACAGGCGCAGGGATGGCTCTAGAGCTAGGGGTGCAAAGAATCCCCGGGCGGCGATTACTAACTGTCAAACGACCACGGCAAAAGTGATAACGGACTCCGATGTGCTCAATATAATGACTTATAATGTTTTGACTCTGGGAAGTGACGCACGATTAATCGAATTAGAGAATGCACTCAAAGATCTTAACTGGGATGTAGTAGGGCTCGCAGAAGTTAGGAGATTGGGGGAACAAATTGTTGAGAGACAGGAAAATATTTTCTATCATTTCGGCGAGACCAAAGGATTCCACGGGGTAGGGTTCCTTGTATCAAATAAATGGAAAAACAACATCGTGGAATTTAGAGGCTATTCTGAAAGAGTTGCTCTGCTGAAATTTCAACTAAGTCCTAACAAAATTTTGACCATCATCCAGGCTTACGCTCCAACAACTTCACACTCTGATGAAGAGGCAGAAGAATTTTATGGTCTCCTCGATAAGGCATGCGATGAAAACAGAGGAAAGTGGACCGTTGTGATTGGAGACTTTAATGCGAAGATTGGAATCAGAGAGGACAGTGAAAACAGTGAAGTTGTTGGAAAGTATGGACTGGGAAGACGTAATGATCGCGGTGAACGTTTAATACAATTTGCATTTGGACAGAACATGAAAATTGGAAATAGCTTCTTTAAGAAGAGACCACATAGGCGGTGGACATGGGTAGGGCCAAATTCTCAGGTTAAAAATGAAATAGATTTTGTTATTAGTAGTGATATACAAATAATTAAAGATGTAAACGTAATAAATAAAATAAAATTTAGCTCCAACCATCGACCCGTTCGAGCAAAAATAAGGTTTAATTTTAAAATTCATCGTGCAATACTTTTCAGAAATAAAATAAGAAAACTTGATATAAATACACTTATTAACAATCACCAACAATTTAAATTAGATTTATCAAACAGTTTTCAACCACTAGATAATGTAGATGTAAATGATGTAGATTGTCAATATAATAAAATAGTTAACGCGATAAAAAATGGCAGCAATAATATAAAGAAACAAAAACTAAAAAGTAATAAATTATCAAAGGAAACACTAAATTTAATAGATATGCGATCTGAAAAATCTATCGGAAGTCCAGAACATAGTATAATAGACAAACAAGTTAAGAAGAGCATTAGAAATGACATTAGGAAATATAATACATATTTGATAAAAGTAGCGATAGAAAAGCACAAGTCTTTAAGGGTGGCAAAACAAGGCATAACAAATAGAAAATCTTGGATTAACAGTATATGCGACGACCAAGGTAAAAAACACCATAATCAGAATAACATTTTAGACATATGTACAAAATTTTATAAAGCTCTCTATACAGATAATAGCAAAATAGAATCAGAGAAACATTATTTTTGCCCAGATGAGATCCCTTTAATAACAACTGGAGAAGTCTTGGATGCTTTAAAATCCATGAATCTTGGTAAAAGTCCCGGGAGTGACGGTATAACAACAGAGGCGCTTAAAATAGGCTCACCCATCCTAATACCTCATTTAGTCAACCTATTTAACTCAATTCTTCTAACAGGTAAACTACCAGCTAACTTTTGTCACTCCAATATCGTCCTCCTGCACAAAAAAGGGGACAAAACAAACATCAACAACTACAGGCCTATCAGTTTAGTATCGCATATTTATAAAATCTTCATCAAAATTATCCAGAAACGTATCGACAGCACGCTAGATTCACACCAACCACCTGAACAAGCCGGATTTCGTCCCGGTTTCTCAACTAATGACCATCTCCACACAGTAAACCAAATTATCGAGAAATCAAATGAGTTCAATAAGCCCCTCTACATTGCTTTCGTGGATTACACGAAAGCATTTGATAGCATAAAACATCAGGAAATTTTTACAGCATTAGAAACACAAGGTATTGACAGAGTTTATATAGATCTTTTAGAACGCATTTACAACACCAGCACTGCAAATATTACATTACAGTCACCAGGAACCCCATTTAAAATAGAAAAAGGGGTGAAGCAAAGCGATCCGCTTTCCCCTAGATTATTTACAAGCACTCTCGAAGAAGTTTTTAGAAAGATGTCGACTCTGTGGGAAACCCAGGGGATATTGATGGGCTCCAAAAGGCTAACCAACTTACGATTCGCAGACGACATTGTGCTTTTTGCTTCAACCCCTCAAGGTTTACAAAAAATGCTTGAAGACCTAAGCAGGGCAAGTCTTGAGGTTGGGCTTTCTATGAATAGATCTAAAACGCAAGTTATGACCAACAGCACGAAACTAAAGATCGAGGTTGATGGGCAAGAAATACAATATGTCGATGAGTACATATACTTGGGCCAGGTAGTCTCCTTCAGCAACCGGCAAGAAAAAGAAATAAACCGCCGCATTGACAATGCTTGGAGGAGCTACTGGTCCATGAAAGAGCTGATGAAGGGTGACCTTCCAATCTCACTAAAGCGCAAACTCATCGACATGTGTATCTTGCCCATCCTAACTTACGGTGCTCAGACCTGGTCATTTACCGAAGAGCAGAAGTCCAAGCTCAAGATTTGCCAAAGAGCGATGGAGCGAAGTATCTTAGGCGTCACGCGGCTGGATAAAGTGCCTAACACAGAACTCCGTTTAAAAACGGGAGTTGTAGATGTGGGGCACAAAGCCGCCAAGTTAAAGTGGGATTGGGCAGGCCACGTATGCCGGATGCACCCAGACAGGTGGACCAAACTAGTAACAGAATGGATTCCTGCAGATGGTCGTAGGAAACCGGGCAGGCCTAGAAAGCGTTGGAGTGATGACATCAGATGTTTTGAGAAGAATTGGTCGCAGGTCGCACAAAATCGGGATAAGTGGAAAGATATGGGGGAGACCTTTGCCCAGCAGTGGGACAATAAAGGTAATTAAAAAAATAAATAAATAAATAAATAAATAAACCGGTCAAGACCCGCACGATATAAATAAATGACCACGTTCATTGTCTTAGTATCGTGTCTGGTATTGGCGGTAAAGGAACGGTAAATTAGGACAAATTACACAGATTCAGCTAGCCCCAAAGTAAGTGTGAGACTTGCGGTATGGGATACTAACTCAACGATACTATATTTTATAACAAATTGTCAACGCCACTGGTAGCGCCATCTATTGAGGAGTAGCAGCCGGGCGATCGATGTACTCAACCCCCTCCACTCTCTCTCTGGAATCTTCTACACACGCAAGCACGTCTCATACATAGTCGCATATAATTCTATTTTGTAAATATTAAGAAATAAAATATATTAATTAAATCAATAAAGGAAGGATCATTGAAGATCCCCAATACTGCACATAATCTGATCCTGCGGCCGGATGACGAAGAGGATTCTTCGGTTGAGAGAAGAACACGTCGATGCGAATCATATATACGTCGTGAGCCTCCAAGTCAAGCTTCTACGCGTGAACCACATCTCAGCAGTTAACGGTCAGGTCTTCCTTCCCGTATATCCTTCCCCTCCAAAACGAATTGTGTTAAAACTGTGTTATTTTGTGCAAATTCCAGGGTCGTGTTAGTGACGTGTCTGGTTGCCGTTCTAGTCCCGCGAAACCGTGAGTACTTTACACTTTCTTCTCATAGCCCTCCGAAATGACTGGTGATAACTTATTAGCAAAGCCTTCATCTCGATCAGTTTCTCCGCAGAGAATGTCCGTTTCTGATCTCAAAAAACAAAGAGGTACTTTGCGAGGTAGATTGACTCAATTTCAGAAATATCTTGATTCTTTCAAAAATACTAGCCCCTCTAAATTAGAAATAATTCAATTAAAGTTTAGAATGCAAGCGGCACAAGATATTTTTCAAAATTTTAATAAAATTCAAAGTGAGATTGAAGTTCAGTCTAGTGAGTTAGATCAAACGTCTAACCTCGAGTATGTCGAGTCATTTGAATCATTATATTTTACTGCTTTGGCTACTGCTGAAAGTTTAGTCGAAAGTGATGAGACTGGGGACAGTTCTAAATCTAAATCTAGTTCTTGTAGCTCTGACAAACAACGCGCATCTCTTCGTCTTCCAGAATTGAAACTTATAGTCTTTGATGGTCAATACGATAATTGGTTAGAGTATAAAAATTCGTATTTTACGATGATTCATAAACGTACAGATCTCGATGCGATTCAAAAGTTTCATTATTTGCGTTCCTCGCTCAGTGGAAGCGCGTTGCAAGTTATAAGTGCGTTGGAATTCACCGCGGCTAACTACCTCCACGCATGGGAGTTACTCGAAAATAGATACCATAATACGAGACTTCTTATTCATAATCATATTAAATCATTATTTTCGATCCCAGCCATCAAACAGGAATCTGCCGTACAAATAAGAAAACTTATTGATACCATGTTACGTAACATTCGCGCCTTGAAGACGTTAGAGGAGCCTGTGGAAACATGGGACACCTTGTTAATTTATTTGATTGCGTCTAAACTCGATCTAGCTACCGAGCGTGACTGGGAAAAGCATAAGGGCACTCTTGTTTCGGATTCTTGTCAAAAATTTAAATTGGAAGATTTGCTAGGATTCCTTAGGAATAAAGCCGATATGTTGGACATGATTAGTGCGAATCATAATAAATTGCAAACTAAATCAGTATCAAATGATAAAGTTGCTAACAGTATAAGTAAAACACCAGTACATAGTTTTGTCTCAACTAACAGCGGCTCTAAACCTAAGTCTAATAATAATAAGCGTTTTAACTGTCCTTCTTGTAACGGTAACCATGCCCTCTATATGTGTTATAACTTTCTAAATTTATCTGTTCAGGACAGGTCCCTATTTGTCGATAAAAATAATTTGTGTCGTAACTGTTTACGATCGGGACATGTACTTGCAGATTGTACGTTTGGTCCTTGCAAGCAATGCCAGGGCAAACATAATAGTTTACTCCACTTATCTAGTTCTGCAAACAATAACAGTTATCGTGAATGCAAGTCAGATTCTCCCCATGTCACCCCTACGCCGACCGCTGCGCTTCACTCGTTATCAGTAGGTAGTGATCCCTTCTACTCGCAGACATTGGCATGCGCAAGCGGTGACGAAGGCACTGGCGCGTTGGACCATGTACCTTTGCAATCTGTTTTGTTGTGCACGGCGTTAGTGGACGTATTCGATAATAATAATCGAGTGCACACAGCCCGAGCGCTGTTAGATTCTGGTAGTCAACATAGTTTTATTACGGAGAAATTAAGAAAACGAATTAATGCGCCTCTTTTACAGTCCACCATACGAATTTCGGGTGTCGCACAATCAGTGACGCACTCAAATCACTTATGCGAATTAACTTTTAAATCGAAAACATGCGAATTTTCTGCAAATGTTCGATGCATTGTCCTGCAGCGCATAACAAACAGTTTGCCCACGACTTGCATTGACGATGCACTTATACGTATACCTACTAATATTCAACTGGCTGATCCGAGCTTTTGCGTTCCGTCAGAGGTTGATTTATTAATTGGTGCAGACTTGTTTTGGGATTTGTTACACGAAAATAGGTTTCGGTTAGCGAATGGTCCCTACTTACAAAACTCTAAGTTAGGTTGGCTTATCTCTGGACCTATAAATAACAAAAATCTTCCCACCAAACAAGTCCAGTGTAATTTATCTCAAGCTCTCAATGAGCAACTCATGCGATTTTGGGAAATCGAAGAGGTACTTCCGTCAGGTGCTCCTCTCACTAACGATGAACATTTGTGTGAGGAACTATTTATTAAAACGACAAAGCGATTGTCTGATGGTAGATTTTCTGTTCGTATCCCGCTTAAAGAATCAGCTGACGTGTTAGGCGATTCTTATACGTTAGCTAAAAATAGATTTTTGTCTTTGGAACGCAGATTAGAGCGTAATCCCGATTATAAACATATGTATGTTGAGTTTATGCGTGAATACGAGGCTTTAGGTCATATGGAGCGTCTAGATAGTCCGCCAAAGCCTAACTTTTTTCTACCACACCACGGTGTGTTTAAAGAGAGTAGTTCTACTACTAAATTACGTGTAGTTTTTAATGGTAGTGCTGTGACAACGTCAAATAAATCTTTAAATTGCATTCAATTACCTGGTCCAGCACTACAAAATGATATATTTTCTATTCTTTTAAGATTTCGGCAATACAAGTATGTGGCATGTGCTGATGTTTGTAAAATGTTTAGGCAGGTCATGGTTCAGCAAGACCAAAGGTCATTGCAATTGATTGTATGGCGTGAAAAACCTACAGATCCTCTGCAAGTTTATCAGCTGACCTGTGTAACTTACGGTACAGCATCAGCCCCGTATCTCAGTATGCGCTGTATACGCCAGCTAGCTTTAGAGTGCACGGATGATGTCATAGCTCGCGTTATCACCGAAGATTTCTTCGTAGACGATTTGATAACCGGCGATGATGATTACCAAACCTTGCTAGATATTTGTGAGAAGACACGACAGGTCTTACAGTCTGGATGCTTTCCACTTCGTAAATGGACATTCAATTCCGATGTCACGCGTTGTGCTTCTACAAAAACTTTTGAGGGCGAGCATACTCAAAATAAAACTTTAGGCATAGGTTGGAATAGCGATACTGATGAGCTGCACTTTACAACTAAAATAGATTTTAATTTGGATGCATCTACATTAAATAAGCGAAAGATGTTATCTATAATTGCACAAATTTATGACCCATTAGGTCTTTTGTCTTCCTCAATTATTATCGCAAAAATATTGTTACAAAGATTGTGGTTAGATAAGCTAGGTTGGGATGACGTTGTCCCTCAGGATGTTGCGGATGCCTGGAATAATTTTATCGGTACCTTGAGGTGCTTAGGCGAATTGAAAATTCCACGTCATGCTTTATCTGAAAATAGGGAATACAGAGAACTACATATTTTTTGCGATTCATCTTCAAAGGCCTATGGTGCTTGTGCATATATACGTACCTATAGTAATGAGTCATCAGTCGTCACTGTTAAATTACTTTGCTCGAAAACAAAATTAGCTTCCATTTCTCCAACTCTGTCTATACCTAGACTAGAACTTTCGGCTACGTATATAGGTACTAAGCTATATAAAAAGATTGTAGAATCATTACGTCTAACTTTTACCAAAACATATTTCTGGACAGACTCGACCATTGTCTTAGGTTGGCTCCGAATGTCTCCACATCTACTTAAAACCTTCGTGCAAACTCGTGTGTCAAAAATAAAAAGTACCACGAAGGAATTTGAATGGTTACACGTACCTACTAAAGATAACCCGGCAGATTTGTTGTCCAGAGGTGTTTATTTAAATTCATTAATTAATCATAACTTATGGTGGAACGGACCATTATTTCTACAATCTCGTGATTTTAATAGTTCAGATTACAAACAATACGACGATAAAATTGAATTAATTTCTTTGCCCGAATTAAAACCTCCTTCAAAGGTTAGTTTTGTTTGCACTCCAGCCGAGAATGCCCTATTTGACTTTAAGAGGTACTCGTCGTACTCTAAACTTATACACATAGGTGCATATGTATTGCGATTTATAGGTAACATTCGCAATCGGCTGCAGCGAGATACAAAACAACAAACCGGTTTCCTATCGACGGATGAGCTGCGCGCATCACAGTTATTGCTAGTGAGGTGTGCGCAGCGTGAATCCTTTCCGGACGTTTATGATAATTTGTTACGTAATAACATTTCTCCTATAAAAACGCGTAATTTATCTGGACTAAATTTATTTTTGGATAGTGAAAAAGTGATTAGAGTCGGTGGTAGACTTTCTAACTCTTCCAGTTTTAATTATAATAAGAAACATCCGATGTTACTTTGCAATAAACATTATTTTACAATGCTGGTGGTTAGATACGAACATAGACGCTTACTTCATGCCGGTCCCCAGCTACTCTTGTCTTCCATGCGCGAGTGTTGGTGGCCATTGGGTGCTAGGAACTTAGTGAGAAAAGTAGTTCGTGATTGTGTTACCTGTGCGCGTTTTAGTGGTAAACCTTTAACGCCGATCATGGGAAATCTTCCCGCAGAGCGTCTGGATGCTGGGTTTCCCTTCATCAGGACGGGCTGTGATTTCTGTGGCCCAGTGTACATCTTGAATCGAAAAGGCAGAGGAGCACAACTAATGAAAGCGTATGTTTGTTTATTCGTTTGTTTTATTACTCGAGCTGTACATTTAGAACTCGTTACCAGTCTCTCCACTGACGATTTTCTTTTAGCTTTAAAACGTTTTATTAGCCGAAGAGGTAAACCTAATGTAATTCTTTCTGATAACGGAAAAAACTTTGTTGGTGCGGAGAAAGAATTTTCCAAATTTTTATCCGATAATTCAGATAAAATTAAGAATGTTGCCGCAAATGATGGGCTAAAATTCTCATTTATCCCTTTTTATTCCCCTAGTTTCGGAGGCTTATGGGAGAAAAGTGTAAAGTCGTCAACGCTAGGTTAACATATGAAGAATTTAGCACAGTTTTGACACAAATCGAAGCTGTCCTTAATTCCCGACCTATGTCCCCACTTTCCTCAGATCCAAACGATTTTTCTCCCCTTACACCTGGTCATTTCCTTATAGGCCGGCCGTTGACTTCGCCTGCGAGCGCCGACGATGGCTTAAACGTGACAAATACGAATATAACCTCTCTCAACCGCTACGAGCGCATCGAGCTACTTCGTCGCCACTTCTGGCAGCGGTGGTCCAAAGAGTACGTGGCTGAATTGCAGACGAGGACCAAATGGAAATACAACAAAGGCGACATCACCATGGACAGCTTGGTTCTTATAAAAGACGACAACTTGCCGCCGCTCAAATGGAAATTAGGTCGCATCGTGAGAACCTTTCCTGGTACAGACGGAATATCTCGAGTTGCCGACATCCGTACAGCGACAGGGATCATCAGAAGATCGTGTTCCAAGATCTGCCCATTACCGATGCAGCCAAAGGACAATCCGAAAGAAGACGTACATTTGGAAGAGTCTTCCAAGGCCGGGGGCATGTCAACGCCACTGGTAGCGCCATCTATTGAGGAGTAGCAGCCGGGCGATCGATGTACTCAACCCCCTCCACTCTCTCTCTGGAATCTTCTACACACGCAAGCACGTCTCATACATAGTCGCATATAATTCTATTTTGTAAATATTAAGAAATAAAATATATTAATTAAATCAATAAAGGAAGGATCATTGAAGATCCCCAATACTGCACACAAATACATATATATATATACACATCCAAGACCCAGGACAATTTGAAAAAGGGCATTTTCCAACTTGCGCTGACCGGGGATCGAACCCGGAACCTCTGGGTGGGGGACTAGCATAGTGACCACTACGCTACATGATCGTCATCGTCGTCGTCGTATCTTGATTCCTTTTTCCAAATTCTCGCCCACCATCACGCTGAAGGCCTTTGGGCCTGGCAGGGAAGGGCCTTACCTGCCCCATTAGGCATAAATCTTATACCTTTAAACGAGCAATTCTTGTATATTTATTTATATATTCCTGTAATCTCGAAAACGGCTATAACAATTTCGCTGAAAATTGGTATATGGAGGTTTTCGAGGGTAAACAATCGATTTAGATTAGTCTTATGTTTGGGAAAACGCGTATTTTCGAGTTTTCATGCGTTTTTCTTTGCACGCAGAATATAATCGCTAATTTCGTCGCGCCGGCCGCCATCCATTTTGGCTCAGCGGTTTATGATGCGGACCGCTAAAAAGAGTATTACGGGTTCGAATCCCACTCGGTGACCTACTTTTGTTTTTTTTATGTTCAAATTTATAATTTTTTTTTTATTTTGTATTGTTTTTAGACAAGTTAAAAAAAAATAGTTATTGCTTGAGAAGTAACCGAGCAAAGCTCGGTCGCCCAGGTACTAGTAGTATAATAAATGTGATAGTGAAGTTACTACTAAATAAAAAGAACTTGCCGATGATTCAGCCACAATCAACAAAGAAATAAGAAAGTGAAATGAAGCCTCCATTTAGTGACGTACTCTCAGTTATTATACGGTCTTAAATGTGTGCAGTCATTGCGGAAACGGCTTTCGTAATTAATCTAGAAATTCTTTTGATGAGGCAAAGAAATTTGAATGAATTCTTACGTTTATTCAACAGCAAATGAAGTTACCCATTCTTGCATGTTCACTACTATTTCGCTTAATAGAGGTAATTTGACTTTATTCATAAACTAAATAACAATAATAAAACTACAACTAAATTAAATGTAAGTACTTAATTAAAAATACAAATAAATAGTAATATTAAAATTGTATGTATAATATTTTTTATACTTCGCTAAACAACGTGGAAGGGACACAAATAATTAATCGAACCACGGGCTATACTCTAGTATATTTATTCATTTTTATAATTAAACATAATTCGGCATTTCCATACAAAAGTAATAATAATCACTAATCCCTCGCTTTCCCGAAAATAGTCGATTCGCTAAAACTGAAACCAAGTCATACGAAAGTGTGCAGCCGAGAATTTTATTTTATTTTATTTTATTTTATTTTATTTGGAAAACCATACAGTTCTTATATCTAAATAATAACTCTTTAACTATCTAGGAACACAATTAATTTGTCTTTTGTTTGTTTTTTTTAGCTTTTTGCATTATACTATAGTGATTCGATTTATTACAGGTATGTCCCTTCCACGTTGTATGTTCCTTGAAGAAAATTGTTCCATATCATGGACTTACTATTTTGCCATCAGCTGTTTCGGAGGTAGCAGTGCCCTCGACTAATGGAGACGCAGGGCACTACGGGATGGATGGTACATGGATGTTTATCTATACATGTATTTGTTATAAAATATAGTATCGTTGAGTTAGTATCCCATAACACAAGTCTCGAACTTACTCTGGGGCTAGCTCAATCAGTGTAATTCGTCCCGATATATAAAAAAAACTAACTACTTACTTCTTAAATAATTTCCGAATATTTCTACTCTTACCGGACCCACAGATTTTATCTGTGGTGATTTGCAAAAAAATAAACCTTATTTCTATTTTTAATCCATTACAAATCCTATTACGTTAAATAATGAGACGGATACAAACATGGACTCAAAATTAATTGGTCTAAACACCAATCCGCCTACGCAAATCACATCTTATCTAAACACGTTTCGCCTAATCACATTCTTAGATAACTTTTGATATTCTAATCGGAACCTGGCCCGGTATATGTGTACAGAACATAATATTCCGGTAGTTCTTATGTCATATTAACCTACAATTTATGTATACTACTTGGTGTTGTTTCGACAGGTCATTTATTATTTGTAGAGGTAATCTATCACGTCTTCATCCTTAATGGGACAGAGAGAGAATTTTGGGTTTTGCGGTCAGAAATCAAAATAATGATGCATACTCAGTAGGTACATTCTAAGGTTTTTATTTTCTCCTAGACCAGCATGAAAGCATAATAAATATTTATGAAAAGAAAGTAGAATAATAATTATTTATTTAAATTGTCTAAAATAATCAGTTCACAATTGGAAACCTGGCTAGAAGGAACGATGGAAGGTGGAGTAAGGCTATCACCGAGCGGTACCCTAGGAATGGAAAACGGTGTTGGGCGTCCCGGCGTTGGGTTGGCTAGGTGGGTCGATGATATCAAGCGGATTGCTGGAAAAGAAATGCTAGGATTCAATGGCGCAGGCAACAGGAGGCTTAGGTATGCCCAGCAGTGGGTCGTTGAAAGATGACGGTGATGAATCAAATTACTTTTTATTATTACCAATTTCGCAAATTTACCTATGTAATCAAAACCTTACTATGAATGACTTTTAAACTATGACCACAGTTAATTAGATCTAATGATTACATTCTCAAATATATCCAACACGACTGCCTCCGTGGTCCAATGGTCACGGCGTTCGTCTTGTGATCTGAAGGTCGTGTGTTCGAATCCCACTGGGAAGCAAACTTTGTGAAAAGTATATTGCAGGCTTGAATCACCTGACTATCCGAAAAGAAAGATAATTCCGTATTTCAGAAGGCATGTATAAACTGTGGGTCCTGGACGCCATCTAACTTTTGCTCAAACCTATCCAAGGATTGGTTTGATCTACCCTTTGGGTTGCGGAGGTCAGACGGCAGTCGCTCTGTGTAAAAACCAGTAACCTTGTCAAATCACATAGAATAAATGCGATCCCCAGGCTCTGAAGCGTTACCGCTGAAGATGCAACCGGGAATACATGAAGATGATGATAGATATCCAACACATCGACATACTTCCAGATCATCAATATTACAAACACCGTTACAAAACAAAAACCATCTGTGCTCAATAGACACCTCCTCCATTAGTTAACCACACACGTACAAAAGCAGTAATTTTGGTCAATTTTCTATGATTTCTTCATTACGAATAAACTGACAAACGGTGCGCTATGATTGTTGTAATTCCAAACATGCTATGAGGCGTTTAGAACTAGATGAGTATGTGTTATTGTTTTTATTTTCTTGTTAACAAATTTCGAAAATGGAGGAGGTTATCAATTCAACTGTGTTTTTTTATGTTTTTGTATGTTATGCGATTTTTTGCCCAAAAGTGGACGTAACTGGGATGAGATGAGAGAGAGGTACGCGATTCTTCGCCAATTGAAAACCAAGTTTTTTTTTGTTTTTTTGTTATTATTTTTTTACTTTAGTTAGTCGCATATTAATTTGGTGAAGATATGATGAAGAACTATAGAAATATAGAAGAAACTTTTCATCATATAACGGATCTAAAAGCTATGCTTTATAAGATAGTCGTCGCTTTAGTAGTTTTTCATCTAGCATATTGCACAATTTGACAATTACGTGTATTAAGCCAAGTAAGTACAATTATACTTCTACTCATTGTTTCTGGACACTATTTTTTTTTTATTTAGTTATTTTATCGGCATAAATTGTATTTAATAACAACATTATATAAACTAATTAAATACAATCTAAAATTAAAACTAACTAAAATTAATTATAAATAACTATTTTCACCTTTACAACCACATTAACGCTAAGACTGGGGCCAAGGTTCTGTCTATGCTTGTATGGATAAGTGCCTTTAAGTGCCTGATAGTGTATCCTGTGTATCAAAATTATAACCTAAATAATTACAAACGGTCATTTTGATTGACATGTTCGTTTCCGAATCAATAAGTCATTTCACATAAGTTCGTTTCACATAATTTTATACGGCAAATATTTGAATGATTTGCCGGTTTGTTGATGTCTTAGCATTTTTGTGTCCAAATCGTTACTTAAGTACTTTCTTAAATATCTTGTATAAAATAGAAATCGTGACAGAATTCAGCCAAAGTCTGATTGCGTGCGTGTTTCCGAGGCATTGCCTCTCATTTTCACTGATGGAATGCTATTTGGCTGAAATCGGATGCTGCTAATGCCTACAGTTAGAAATTTGTCGGTTGTTTCGAACTTCCATACAAATATGGGAGTAATACCTACTTGCTTTGTTAGTTCGATGTTTGGTAGAATTGTCATCATCATCATCAGGTCTTTCTAGTCTCTACTACAGAAGCCCGACCCTCTCTGTACTACCAGAGCCATACTTGGCCGGAGCAGCCGGAGGACTTGGCCTCTCCTCGCTGGCCAGACGGATTGGAGAGGTCTAATTGATGTTTTTAAGCTTGTATTTTATGAGTCACCTTCTACGACATCCACGAGAGGACATGGAGTGGCCCTATTCTACTCTGCCAGAAACCACACGGCATTAACCCAATTTATCCATAACTATTCAAAAGTAAAGTACTAATAGTGAAAACACATTAAAAATTAGTGGAAATAGAACGAGATATGTCTATCTCACTCGCAAAAATGCTATTTTCTATGGCAAATACATATATGAGGACGTTGACGTCACCAGTCCATACCGGACTTCTCTTTCTAATTGAAACTTTAAAGTATCACAAGTTTGTCGCTGACTAAGATATTTTATAGTCTTTCATATTTGTTTACTGTGTTAATACGGATTTTATTAAGTAAATAAGAAAAATACGTGCATATTCTCTATTGATTAATGCTTCCCGCAAAATAGGGAACTTACGCAACTACCCATGGTTGTATGACAACTTGAGTCATGACTCAAATACGTGACCGTTTAGAAATTATCATACCCACCTAATCAATCTCAATTTTAACGATAGAACTCCAAAAGTCGCCCTTGTTACGGCACCTGGTAACTTTTAATTAGCGACTTACATTTGCATGTCATGTCAAATTGGAAAGTACTGCCGAATTACGAGATCTAGTTAGTACAACGGCTTTCCTTTCTTTGACCTCGACAAAAAAGAGGAGTGTTATAAGGTTGAAGCTTATGTCCATCTGTCTGCGTGTCTGTCTGTGTCATCGTAGTTTGAAACAGATAAACTTAACATGCATTCTTACGCAGTTTTTTTACGTAAAAGTAATTTTCCTTGCGGTGGTTCTTAGTATGTTTGATGAAGGTTCAGCCGTTTAAAAGTTATTGAGGGTCAACGCTTGAAAGTCGGGGTTTTAAATTTACCTGGCAAATTATAGATGGCGCTACGGATATTAATTCCACTTAACATCGGTTGGAGTATGCAAAGGAAAACTGATAGTAATGCCTTAGCCATTAAGTTTGACCCATTGTAATCAATCCATCATAAGAGTGTGCAATAAACTTAAATAAATAAATAATAAAACATACATACACATGCAGCGGTGAAACACAGAACCCTATTTTTGGCTTTGCCGTAGTCGGGTTAAAAGATTTTCTAAGATATATTGAATAAAAAAAAGACAAAAAAATAGCATATAAATAATTTAAAATCAAGAAGAATATCACACATAACGTTCAGTAATATGTTACTTACTAAATATTGATTATACACCTGATTTAGTGAAAGTTTAAGATGTTTAATGAAATATGTAGGTAGTTAATTTAATACGTTTTTTATTTATACGCCCACAAACGTCAAAACTTAATATCATTTTATATTTTAATGCAATTCGCAGTTTATTTACAAGGCCAGATTTACATTTTAATTTGATGTCTATATTTTATCCGTTGCGTAATATTTGCATGATATGTTAGGATATGATAGTAAAAGATAGTTTGTTGTAAAAAATACTTCGCTTATTTAAATTGATACCTACTTCGCTAGATTGAATTTACGATATTTTTCGATAGAATATAGTTAGATAGATAGATAGTTATTTCTGATATTTGAACCGACTTTCAAAAAGAAGAAGTTTATCAAAACTTCTTTACCCAAAGGCTGGAAGAAATTACTTTAGTAATAATTCCGCCTTTATAACATACTACTTATATATATAATACATTTTAAATCTACTTGCCGTGTGATATCCGGCAGAGTAGAATAGGACTACTTCAAGTCTTCCCGTGGATGTCGTAGAAGGTGACTTAGGGATTACAAGCTAAACAAAGCTTATAAATATCAGTAAGACCTCTCCAACCCGTGTGGCCAACGTGGAGAGTGTAGACCAAGTCCTCTGGCTGCTCTGGCCAAGTATAGCTCTGGTAGTACAAAGAGGGTCGTGCTCCTGCAGTCGAGACAAAAAGGCCTGATGATGATGATGATGATGATGAAATCTGCTTGGGATTATTGTCACACTTATTTGGTGCAATAAAGAAGTGTTATCTTATCTTGCGGAAGTAAGTTCAAATAGGCACATGGAGTAAGAAATTTGGCCGCAATACAGGTTTTTTACTACTTACCGATAATTATTTATCAAGTTACCTTCTTTTTTAATTAAATAAGGTAATTATAGCTACGTAATTTTTATGTTATAAATATTTTTGTACCTATATTCGCCTAAAAAACAGGAATCTTGAAATAATATGGCTTATTTATTTTATATTATTTTAAGATTCCTAAGATATTCAATATATCAACTTTAATTTCATTATCGGTTCGACCTAATTCACACGTACCTACCTTTCAGCTCTAGGTGATAAAAATTTTTCTGTAAAGATTAATATTATTACACAGAAGCATATAATACTGTTTAAAAAGATCATAGTGTATAGGATCCACGTGCCACTTATAGCGAATGAAGGTAGGTAGACATGTAGACGAAAAGGAAACAAAAATATATCTATGGACCGCTAGCTAGTGATGTACAAACCTCGAGGCGTCGGGTTCTACTTTTGAAGGCTCGAGGCAGATTGGCAGGACTCGGTGAGCTCGGTAGGCTCGTAGAACCCAGCCTAGCCGAAACGCGATCTCTCAAAAAGGCTCGAGCTCCGAAAAAGACTCCCAAGTCATCGAGCCTCACACAAATGAGGCGAGCCCTGCAAACGACTCCGATCTCCAGACAAAAGGACTCGGAGGTCTCGAACCTTGTACATCACTACCACTAACCGCATCGTCAGTACTTGATATCTTCGCCTTAGTTTTATTATTAAGTCATAAAAACATGTGATATTAGTTATGGCTAAGTGTATAAAAACTAAAATTAAAACACTGTCTAATTCAATCTACTATATATTATTTATATGCATTTTTAAACCACATTTCTACAACTATCGGTAAATACGAAACTTCAAAAACACAAAAAAAAGTTTCCACATGTCATTTCACCTATCCACCTCAGTTTATATTTACGAGTCGAAATCAGATTAAGTAGATGATGGATGAGCATACAACTTTCCGATGCAGTACAGAGATCTATGTCAGATGTATCAAAGAATGTGTTCTTGTGTGTTGGGATTGAATTAATATCCTGAACGAGATATGTTTCGATGCGCATGGCCGGCCATTGCGTTCTCGGATAATGTATGACAAAACTGTTTCACACTTACAAACACACCTACTAGTTAAATCAATATAAGTTTTTGAAGTGAAAACTTCTTTAGCGGCATTGTGCACTTTTTTTGGAATGGGTAAAAAATGTTAAACTCGCGTCAGGACACGTGACCTAATCGAAAATTCGTAAGACGGATGGAGAGTAGACAGCTGGCGCGGCGTAGGAGAGGGAGTATCCCCCTCTCTTTCTACGGCGCGGCGAAAATGTATGCGTGCGCCTGCTGTTTCGTTTAGGCGGCGCAGGGCGCTTGCGCGAATTTTCATGTGTGTTTATGTTACATCGTGCTACGCGCATCCATGGATGGTGACAGCTGATGGCTCGACCGTCTGTGTAGTGGCCATACTGCTGTGTATTTGAAAATGATTTTGTTGAAAATGAATTTGGTCATGCTTGTGACATTTGTGACAGACTGTGGTTCAGAAAAGATTTGAAATATTTTATACTGATAATTAAAGCAATTCGTGCAAAATTATTCCCTAACTATTCCAAAATATCAAAAATGCACAACGTTAATATTCAAGTTTTCACTTCTGCCGACACTCCTAGAGTGCAACCCGGCGTTTTTTTTAAACCAAAAACCGACTTCTCCTCTATATTACAAACCAGTATTGATAAGTTTTCTAAGGAAGCACCTCGAAAGAATACCCTTTCAAACAAAAAATAATTTTCCATAATCGGTAAAAAAAGATTTCTTTTCCTTTACATTGATCTCTTTCCAAGTAGATTTTAGATTTATTAATACTGAAAAATTGATATTTGGTGCGTTATTTGACTTTGAAAAATATGACGTCACGGTTGGCTATTTCATAAAATTTCCTATAGAAAATGTTTGTTTTAACGTTAAGAAATAAGTATCTGATTTGACTTGCTGACATCTAGCGGTTTTAGTAGGAAGTATAAACTAGGTATTTCATATGTCAATGTTTCTTAGGAAAAGTTCCTTTATATCATGGATATAATCTTAAAACAGATTTTTTGACCTTACATACTTGTTTTCCTATGACTTTTCTGTCATGTTTAGAAATAGTTTTCGGTGTCTAGGTAATATTTGATTGGTTTATTTCCATACTGTGTTTATCTACATAATAAAGTCCACACATTAGCTGTTATTCCATCACAAACAGAACCCTATAATTATTTAATTAAACACAAAATTTCAAGGACTGTTTCCAGTAAAAAACGGTCCGTGGAAACATAAAGACATTTACGATTCATAATTCTTTTTCCCTTGAACCATTACAACACTAAATTAATGTTATTCATCACTCATTGTGTGCTCGATAAATGTTAAAGTAAGCATGTAACTTGCGAGTCAACATTGCATATGTTTACATTTGGTATTGCTTAATGTGAATAATTGGGTAGATGACTGGGTGAAAGGTTATTTATAAAATAACTAGAGGCAGCGCGCGGCTTCGCCCGCGTTAAACACACGTGTGAAGTCGCAGGCGTGATGCAATATAGCCTATAGCCTTCCTCGATAAACGACCTATCTAATACCGAAAGAATTTTTCGAAATCGGACCAGTGGTTTCTGAGATTAGCGCGTTCAAACATACAAACAAACAAACAAACAAACTCTTCAGCTTTATATATAAGTATGGATTTAAATGTCTTTCTACAGATTGTTGGCAGTCAAATTTTTAATTATCACCATATTTACTTTTAAACAATTTATTTCAAATGACGGCGCCACTTCTGCTACCATTTCGCTTTAATATATTTATTGTTGTCATTCGTCCAAATGAATACATACATACATACATACTATCACGTCTTTATCCCTAATGGGGCAGACAGAGCATTTTGGGTCTTGCAGTTCTATGCAGAGCCCAGGGCCGCAAGACCCAAAAGCCACTTTTAGCGTCATGGTGGGCGAGAAGATGGAAAAGCAATCAATACAGTGATGGGTTGCTAACCGCATCGCCTGTTAACATGATTTGCATTTTTGCCCATTCCCTCGATCGGCTTTTACGATCTGCGTGGGAAGAGAAGCAGCTGGTACATTCTAAGTTTTTTTTTTTAATTTCTCCCAGACCAGCATGGGAGTCCAAATGAATCGCCAGAGTATTCTTGTCTTATCTATCCGGAATATCGAACATTAATATTTGGTTTCTACTCAAAATTCATAATCTCACGATGAACCAATAGCACAAAATACAAATTACAGTTGTAAAATGTTGTAGGTTATAAATACGAACAGCGGAGAGATCCGCTAGAAAACAGGCGTAAAATACGCGGCAAAATCACCAACGGAAGTTTCCTATTATTTTTACGCTTCAAAATAATACACTGACCTTAAAGTAGTACCAACCAACAAACACTATAGTTTCTCGACATTAACATCCTGATTTTCTCGCCTTAAGGTAATTTAGATGAGAAATAATATCTTCGGATAGAAACTCCGACAGCCTTGATTATGAAAGTTAAGTGAAGTCAGACAATTTATCTTAACTGATTTTTTTTTCAAAAATTGTACCTACGTACCTATAGTTTGTTCGCGCAGAGTTAATGAATTCAGAGTTTCTTAACTTATTAGATTGCGGTCCGCAAATTAGAGGTATTAAAAAACTTAAACAAATTTATTGATATACTTAGCAGCAACAGAAATACCTCATCTGTAAAAATTTCAATGAGATACAGCCCGGTGACAGACAGACGGACGGACAAAGGGACAGACAGACAGTGGAGTCTAAGTAATAGGGTGCCGTTTTTACCCTTTGGGTAGGTAATCATCATCATCAGGTTTTTAGTCTCCACTGCAGGAGCACGACCCTCTCTGTACTACCAGAGCCATATTTGGCCAGAGCAGCTAGAGGACTTGGCCTACACTCTCCTTGCTGGCCACGGGTTGGAGAGGTATCATTGATGTTTATAAGCTTTGTTTAGCTTGTATTTCCTAAGTCGCCATCAAAAACTTCCACGGGAGGGCTTGGAGTGGCCCTATTATACCCTGCTGGAAACCACAATTCAATTAAATTTTTCAATTCAAATATATCTTTATTATATGATTTTAGAGTTTCACGGTCACAATTACTGTTATTAGTATTACGGGACTTACCGCGATTAATATCGTTTTTTGCCAGATATTTCGACGGCCCTTCTGCCATCATCTTTATTATCAAAGAATATTTATAATATCTCTTAAATTTCTCCACAAGGCAAATTACCCAAGTATTCCGGTACAAAATCTACAAAAATGTACAAAAAAGAAGTATCAATGTCACAAGTTCATTACCGCGAGAAACCTGAAACTGTTTACATAGTTCTTTATCGTTTTTGAGAAAATATCCGCTCATGCGAAGCCGAACACTCTATTTACGCTATTTTGGGTTACAAAGGCCAAGTTTTGGTATTTAATAAAAATATATAAACCTACAATACCACTGACTCACTGATTGACATAGTTGTTTGCCCTGTTGCGGGATGGTAGGGGTTTAGGTTGATGTGTGGTCGTATAGAGGATGCTCCAGTGAGTACCAGAAAAATCTGACATTTGAGGATCTGCAGAAACCTGATGTGAAAGGGGTACGGCCTGCGAAAACGGTTGGAGTTAGGGGTGTGATTTTTTTTCTAAAATGTTGAATATTGTAAACAATTTCACGAGCGTCATTTGTTTTTTTATTTTTTTCAAAATTCAAGATGGCCGCCATACAACGATAATTGTCCTCCATACAACCTTACCCATTGTCTCAACTCGACATGTTATTTAGCCCACCCCAACAGCTTTACGAAAAACCGCGGGCTGCTTGCAGCCCGCGCAGCGCCCGAAAAGCTAGTAATAAACTAAACTTCCTTTGATGTATTTTTACAGTGATATCTTTGGTATCTTTAGTTCGCCGTGTACTTTCCGACAGAGTAGAATAGGACCACTCCGAGTCTTCCCGTGGATGTCGTAGAAGGCGACTTAGGAATACAAGCTAAACAAAGCTTATATACATCAATCAGACCTGAACAATCCCTCTAGCCAGCCAAAGGCCACACCCTCTGTACCTATACTGTGCCATGTATAGCTCTTATAGTACAGAGAGGGTCGCGCTCCTGCAGTGGAGTCAAAAAGACCTGATGATGATGATGATGATCTTTAGTGAATTCTATATTCCTAGAGACAGAGCATTTGGATACGTATTTTGGCTTATTGCCACGTGAACTTTAACTGCCTCCGTGGTATAGTGGTTAGTTGTGGTTAGTTTTACATTGGTCGTTACCTAAAACCGTGTCAGAGGCATTTAAGGCGGTTTAAAATCTCTGACACTAGTGTTAGTCACTAACACACACGATAAGAAGAAGAAGCCACGTGAAGAAGAGCTGGTGAGTTAATTCATTTAACAAGTTTAGGATTCCGTTCCCAAAGAGTAAAAAAGTAACCCTACTGCTAAGACTCCACTGTCCGTTTGTTTGTCTGCCTATCACTAGGCTGTATCTCATGAACCGTGACAGCTAGACAGTTGAAATTCTTACAGATGATGTATTTCTGTTGCCGCTATAACAACAAATACTAAAAACCGAATAATATAAATATTTAAGTAAGTATACAACAAACGTGACTTTTTTGTAGATAACTAGCTATGCCCGTGGGCTTCGCTTCCCGTTAGAATTTCGGGATAAAGAGTAGGTACTCTATGTCCTTCCCCGAGTCTCAAACTATATCTATACCAAATTTCATCCAAAACGGTTTAATAGTTAACAACACAAACAAATATACAAACTCACTTTCGCATTTATAATATTAGTTGGAAGTAGGTTGGCCCGGGAACCCATCATGCACCAATCCATTTCCAACTAGGCCATGTATTTAACTGAATATCTATTAGGTTTCCTACTTCCTAGAGCTTGTTAGCTTATCTAAATTGTGAACTAATGACGTGAATCGAGTTTAGGTAACCTACAGCAATTACATTATGACCTAGGCGACCTGCTGAACTGCAACGTGTAGATATCCCCTAAGATATTCTTTTAATTGCCTACTTCTACCACAGAATATGTACCAGTACGGAAGTTCACTTGCAGAAGTCTTACTCAACAAAGGAATTCAAAGAAATAGCTGCTCAATGTAGTTAGCGATATGGTTTAATTTAGCTCGTGTTAGTACTCGGCACCTTTTCGTTGAGATATCTGGAAGTGCATTTCAAGGCAATTTGATTCTTATTTTTTAAGACATACGATTCAAGTCACTGAATTTACCACTCCGGAGTGGTCGCCGCGCGCATAGTAATTATGTAGGTATATTTTCGAAACCTAAACGGGGTGAGACACAGGCCTATTTCTGCGATTGAATATTTAATTATTTATTCTGATCCCCTGGACGGGGTATCAGAACGGAATTTCATTTCATTTCATTTCATTTCATTTCTTTATTTATCACACAAAACAGATAACAATCATATTCTTATGTAGGTACAATATATGTTTTAGGTGTTGATCTAGATTGTTTTCCTTACATATGTATGCCTAAAAAGTCTACACACAATTTAAATCACAAGTTTATGCGCTAGAGTTAGATAGAAGATAGCGAAGCGCTCACAAATTAAAATAAAAAATAAATAAAAACATTAGTTGATTACGTTATCTGGTTAAGTAAATAAATACCTGCCGCCAGAATTTGTGTAATGAGAAGTGGTAAATGTCTATGTCTCTATTAGTAACCAGGATTTCATTATATTAATAGAAAATAATTAAAATAAAACGGATCCACTAGGGTATCAGATTTTGGGTATCAGACCGGAATAACTCTGAATTTTTACTATTTTGAGGCTAAACAAATTCGCTATGTACTTTCCAACAACTCAAATACTTTTTTGTAAACGTCAAAACCAACATTTTCTATGGGATTCGTGTGAAATATTGGCTAATGACGTCAAAGTTTCATGGAGTCAATTAGCACTCTCAATATCGCTGCTTACCCGTGGTACTACCAGTAGTCCTACCGGTAGTACCATGGGAGATATTTTTTGCCAGTGGTACTACTGATGTGTCTGGTAGTACTACGGGCAATTAATATTACCCTATCACTTTAAAAAAATATAATAAATGTAAAATCACGTTGGAAATGGATATGATTATGACCAGTGATATTACTATGTGACGTTTTATTTCCATATCTGTATCAATAATTTATTTTTGACCAAGGAAAGTACCCAATTCTAAGTTAAAAAAAACTTACGGACATCCGGATGGAACGAAATTCCTTTCGATTAATTAGGAGAGAGAGAGACAGACAGAGAAACACACGCACGCCGCACGACTTACAACTATAGCAAAAAGTGTCGTTACAAATTTTGGTCTTAATTTTTTCCGTCTAGCCCCCTTTCGCAACGGGCGATAAGGAACTTCGTTCCAATATGTGATCTTTTTAGCGTTTATTTAATAGTTTAAAATCGGTTGCGTAATTCGGGCACGAAGTCCGTTTTAAGTTTTGAAAAATTATACTCTGTTACTCATACACATTTTCACAATCATGCTTTTTTTTACACCAGATTCAAATCTTCGCGTAGGTATTGGTATGTTAGCTCCACATGAGCTAATGCCACTTTTTGTCCCCTCACGGTGAACTATAAAATGATTGACAGCTCAAAAGAATTGCTATATCGCGTGAGTTATACTCAACGATGTTATAATTTTCAAGATGTCGCATTTTATACAAATTCTAAGATAAAGAAGTGTTCAAGGCAATTATGCTAGTATTATAAAAATAAACCTTTCATAACATATTTTTTATGGGCTATATTATCATTCCACTACTGGACTATAACTTTTTCAATAAAGGAATGGGAAAGGCTTTTAGAATAAAAAAAAATAATTATTATAAAAAATATTGCAATATAATGAAACCAAGATTAGTCTTAGACTCGTAGGGACTACACAAGTACGGCAAAAAATGTATTTCTAGTAAAATATTGTACATTTTTGTAAACAACTCACATAACTAACACTCAACACATACTTCCAAAGTGCATTTTCAAACACTCGCGCACCGTACAATCAAGAGCTTACCTATAAAAGTTATTGCTTGACGGGATGTTCGTAGACAAAGTTCTACATCTACAGATTTCTTCGTCTATTCTATATCTATATACGTACATATCCTTATATACATATGGTTACAAGAATTCAAATAAAAACATGACAGCCGTTTTAATTTTAAACGATTATTTTTTATAACATTAGTGTGATCTAAAGATTTATCTTGAGTGAGTCACAGTTGTAGGAAACCATTTAATTGACACTTTGTTAATAAGCACGATTAGTTATTTTTCTTATTTTAATATACCTCTACTGATTTAACATAGAAAAAAAACTTGAGAGGTGTCATGTGACACCCGGATGGAACGAAGTTCCTTTCGATTAATGAGAGAGAGAAAGAGAGAGGCAGACAGAGAAACACGCGCACGCCGCACGGCTAACAACTATAACAAAAAGTGTCGTTACAACTTTTGGTCGCAATTTTTTCCGTCTAGTCCCCTTTAGCAACGCGCGATGAAGAACTTCGTTCCAATAACTATTTTAAATTGTACACAAATTATTAATTATATAATTTTTTGTTTCAGGTATGTATTCAATCAGATATAATCATTCGTTCAAATGGTTGGGCTCAAACGAGCTAACAAAAGCGGCACCAGCTTCGGCGATCAAAGTAAGTATATCATTTCTGCATTAGGGGTAAGTCACATCTTTTTAACTCTTTTAGTCTTCAATATCTTTTTCTCTAATAACTTTAATATACTCGTCCAAATTCATTACGCTATCTTCGCCGAGGTCTCCCTCGCTTCGGCGACCAGGTATCCACTTAGTCACAACCTGTTCCATCTCTCTCACATGACTGAGTTCCAAACTGCTTCCCTCATAGTGAGAGAAACTCCCACCAGGAAGGGATCTCCCCTGGGTAGTCTGAAATTCTTTAACTCCGACTGTGTTAAGAGATTACACGAAAACCAAATAAAGTTGTCATGTTGCGTGTCATGCCCAAAACTGCCCAAATTTTTGTACATTAGATGATTTAAACTCGGATAGTGACAGGGGGAGTAGGTAAGGCCACACACTGGTCCATCACCTTATGAAAAAACCATTTCGACTCGCTAAAAAGAAGACGTTCATAGTACTGGTGGGAAGCAAAAAATGAAGGCCTTTGCCCCAGCTTTAAGACACAGAAATAGGTTAATAAAATACTTAAATACCTACGTATGTTTTTTTAATGCTTTAAAACGAAACATGACAGCCTGTTATAATACTCCGATCCATTTATTATGATAACACCGATACCTCGAGGACACCTGAGTCTTGGCTCGTGCCCATTACAGCACTCTGTATCATAATAAGTATCATTATACATACATTATGATATGAAAACGAGATGCTCACCTGTATTACTGTAGGGCTGTCACAAGAATTTTTAAATCCTGAACACCTTTGCCATAATTCTCTAGTCTTCAAGTCAAATTGGATTGTATTTTTTCTTTACTTATCTTATCTTATCTTATACCTTTAAACGAGCAATTCTTGTATGTATGTATGTATATATATATATTTATTTATAAATTTCTGTGATCTCGAAAACGGCTCTAACGATTTCGCTGAAAATTTGTATATGGGGGTTTTCGGGGGTAAACAATCGATCTAGATTAGTTTTATGTTTGGGAAAACGCGTGTTTTCGAGTTTTCATGCGTTTTTCTTTTCACGCAGAATATGGTCGCTAATTTCGTCGCGCCGTGACCGCCTTGATTTAGCTCAGTGGTTAAGGATAGCGACCGCTAGAAAGAGTGTTACGGGTTCGAATCCCACTCGGTGACTTACTTTTGTTTTTTTTATGTTTAAGTTTTTTTTTTTTTTTGCATTGTTTTTAGACAAGTTTAAAAAAAATTAGTTAATGTTTGAGATGTAACCGAGCAAAGCTCGGTCGCCCAGGTACTGTTATTTATATGAAATACCAAACCTAGTGCTGAGTTCCAACGCAAGCTAAATTCAACCATATCGCTAACCACACTGAAAAGATTTTTCTTTAAATTTCATGGCTGCGTTAGACTTCTGTACGTGAGTCCTACTGATTCTGCTACTAATACTGATTCTGTGCCTTCACTCCGTTCTATTCATTTTTGCTATGTATGGTTGAAACCTTTCATAAACTATGTTCCAAATTTCAAGAAATTACGTAAAAACGTTATTTTTTTTCACTTATTCGACGAATACTACACAACAGACGAATCTCAAAACTGTTCTGGCTATTTCTTCTCGATTTCGCATTGTCTTCGGCATCCTTGAGTGACCAATGACAAGCATATAATATTTAGAGAATAAAAAAGTGACATAGCGAAAGCTCCGAGGCATGCTGAGGATGCAAATGGAAAAGCGCTAACATGAAGACTATACTCTTCATATCGTTCCTAAATCTTATAGTCTTCTGTTAAACCTGTTGGGATTCGCCAGTACCAGACACCATAGTAAATATATTAAATATATACCTAGGGACAAATTAAACTGATTGAGCTAACCCCAAAGTAAGTTCGAGATTTGTGTTATGGGATACGAACTCAACGATGCTATATTTTGTAACAAATGCATATTTCGATAAACGTCTTAAACCTAAATCTTAAAATGGCCATTTTCCAACTTGCTCTGACCGTGGATCGAACCCGGAAGCTCTAGGTGGCGGATTATCATGGTGACCACTACGCCACACAGATCATCAGTAGTAAAACAATAGAAGCCGCATCATATCATGCCACGCGGGTCTTGACCGGTTCTCAAACTGTACCTCCCTTAGTCGCCTCTGACGACACTCATGGAGAAGAAAGAATCGTACCGCCAAGATGATTAATAACTGGATTTTCCCATCACTGCATTGCGCACTTTCATTGTACAAATTGAAAAGATAAATGGTAACGCGAAATAGAACAATATGAGCTATCACGTGGGAGCATTATATTTCTGAAAGTGGATTTACCGTCTTTTGCAGTGATATTATACTTTTGAAGATGTCGCACTGCTATAGTTTGACAATTAATACTGATTTTTATGCTTATTTTTTTTACATTTATTGCGTCAATGCTGGTCTGGGAGAAAAGAAAAAACTTAGACTGTACCAGCTGCTTCTTTTCCCGGGCAGATCGTAAGAGCCGATCGAGGGAATAGACAAAACATCGAATAATGTTAATAGGTGATGCGGCTAGCAACCCATCACAATTTTGATTCCTTCATCCACCTTCTTGCCCACATCAAGCTAAAACTGGCCTTTGAGTCTTGCTGCCCTGGGCACTATCTGCTTAGAGCCACAAGACTAAAAATGCTCTGTCTGCCCCATTAGAGATAAAGACGTGATATTATGTATGTATGTTTTAATTGGCTGTTCTTCTTAGCGTCTATGATATTAAATCTTTACTATACAGAAAATCATGTGGACGTTTATAATAGTTTTTTTTTTATATTTACCTCTAGCTTTTGAAGAATTCTATCACTAACTTACACTGATTGTCTAGAGTAGTGTGCTCAGTGCTCACCGAAAAAAAATATATTTTGCGTGCATTTTTACATTTACAAAAACCGTATTAGACGTTTTAAGACTTTGTATTTTATTCAACGTATTTGTCACTAGCTAACAATCACTAAGCTAATAGTAAATCGGCCAAAGTTATTTCGATCTATGTTGTAAGCTAAGTTAGATGCCTCAAAAAAGCTTGAAAATCTTACGCCAATGTTAACTATCAATATTATTCAATAAGAAAGAAGAATTATAAGTTGTTTTTTCGTAAAGATTGCTACTATATCTTCAGATTTCTTTATCGAAGATTATGTCTTTCTCTATGTTATACGTGTTTTTAAAGACTTGTCATTTAGAGAAGATTTACAGCGTTTTGTTCAAAATTCTGGTCGGGCCTCGTAATTTTATGGTAAATATTAATTAGTTAACTAGACTGCGTGGAAATATTTATTAAAAATGATTTTAATGACGCTTTGTTTGTATGGAATGATTACACAATGAAGCAGGAGTGCGCATTATAAGCGCTTTCGCAAGTAAAGTGTCACCGGGCGTGGTCCACCCTTGGATGGGTGACCACAAGAGGCATACAATTTTCTCGAGCTCCTTTGTGCTTCGAAAGGCACATATTAGCCGTTGGCCCCAGCCGTCATCATTTTAAAGCAGTCGTCAAGCTATGTTAGATGCCTTTAGGCAGCTTGAAAAATCTGACACCAGTGTTGGCCACTATCACACACGATAAAGATTTTTTTATCGTTATTACATACTGTACTTAAAATCAATAATAAAAAATACTTTTTAATATCCATAACAAAAAATCACCAGATAAGGTCATCTTTATTGATTTTGTGGTTGAATTAAAACAGATATACAGATCCAATTGCTCAGAAGATGATAGAGCGGCCAGTCACGTATATTGACATAGCTCAGCGTGCGCGAGCGCATACGAAACACAGTGGGAATTCGAAACGGTAAGATATTCGTAACTGAACTGGGTACGTTGTTTCTATATCATATTGTTATTATAGTATTATAAGTTAAATTTAAGGCAAATTCAGTCCAGGCTTTAATATAATCTAATATATATAACTTTTGGAAACTTTAGTTAATAGAATATCTATAAATTTTCCAAACTGGAAACCGACTTCAAAAAAGAACTGTACAACCAATTTTGAAAACGAATTGTATTGGACCACCTGCCAAGTAAGCCCTTTTCAAAGGATTAAATCAACGTTGATCCGGACATCTTTAAGTAATCGGTAACATTTCAATGAATTAATAACCTCCTCCTTTTTTAAAGTCGGTTAAAAAGAGTTTTAATAAAGACAAATAAATATATGTAATGAATGTATAACAAATACAAATTACACTGATTGAGATAGGCCCAAAGTCAATTCGAGACTTGTGTTATGGGATACTAACTTAACGATACTAAATTTTATAACAAATACATATGTAAATAAACATCCAAGACCCAGGACCATTTCAAAAAGGCTATTTTACAACTTGTCCTGACTTGACAAAGATAAAATTAGCAATCAGATGGCATAGCCTAGTACCTGCCTGTATGACGATGGCATGACGTAATATATGCTCAAAGAAGCCGCCATGACAGATATTATGATACTATATAATGTTAGTCTCTTTATTAATTTACTTCAAAAAGGAGAAGGTTATCAATTCGAATATATGTGCCTGGACCAATTTAGAAAAAATTTTTTGTTTGCAAGACATACAGTATAATTGTAAGTCGACGTTTTTGAAGAAAATACTGCAATACAGTTTGTTACCGCTTCTTCTGCTCTTGCACTTAGGAAGCGGCAGTAAACCTACCTGTAAGTAAATGATCTGACGTCAACATTTACCTATTAAGAAATCGAAAGAAATAGAAACAAGACACGTGTGCACAACACAAGTGATACAAATATCCAAAGATAAATTAATGATTTTTGACTTTGACTTTGACTATACATACTTGTCGGTTTTTTTATTCTCTTTTTAAGGGCTATTATCTTTGTCGGTTTTAGTTTTAAACATATTTTAGATGAGATACCACAAAAGTAGACGCAGTACATACAATTCCATGTGAGATACTGATACACATCAGGTCTTTATGGGCAGGCAGAATCCAGAAAAACATTCTTCTTTTTCCTACACTAGCAAAAGGAGAAAATCCGTTAGATGACAATAAGTCAAATCAGATAGTTTTTACTAAAAGTCAAAACAATAATTTTTCTATTAGATTTGTATGAAATATAAACGTGATCAATAAAAAGTGACACTATTTTGAGTTATTCCGGTCTGATCCACCAAACGAATCCACTCTTCATTATTATTACTACTTTTGTCCGGTCTGATCCACTCTAAAATAAACAAGTCCGGTCTGATCCCCTACCTGTTTAGTACAGTCAAGAAAAAAACAGTTGTTGATGAAAAAATAATCAGTTTTTATTAATTATAATCAATTACAGATTATAATAAAGCATCTTTGATTTACATAACATAAAATAAAATTGTAAATATTTAACAAATGAAAAATCCAATACTTAACAAAAAAAAAACCTTCTTTAGACAATTATTACAGTTTCTAATGAAGATTATATATAACCTTAAGGTAGCCGACAATTTATTAAATCAGATCAAAAATATTTTTCAGTACAAATATTTTGTTACCGACTGTACCAAAAATATGCTTGGGGATCCGACCGGAATACAATAATTAATTATTTATTCTGATCCCCTGGACAGGGTATCAGAACGGATTAGAAAATAATTAAAACAAAACGGATCCACTAGGATATCAGATTTTGGCTATCAGACCGGAATAACTCACTATTTTGTGACGTTTTATTTTTTTAACTGTACCGAATAATTTATTTTCGACCCCATTGTTGTTTCTAGATAAAATGCCGATGGCCATGCCATAACTGGATTGATAGTTGACGAGACGTTATGCTAAAGACCTAGATTTGAGTCTAGATGCGATTACGGCTACTAAAGTGGGCCATAGCATATATTTTAGTATAATGTTCATTACTTGTCATTTATAATATACTGGCTTAAACACTTTTTACTTTCTTTTACTAGTAATAAAAACTTAAATTAAACAAACCAAAAAACGAATTTTTTAAAAATGCACTGTAAACGAACCAATATGTGTAATATTTTTTTTTTATTTAGTGAAAATCTCATTTTTTATATATTTAGGGAGATACATTAATTTTCCGGGTTTCAGTGCTGTAAATAATATGAAATAAATTAAATAATTTGAAAATTAGTAACGGACGAACGGATTAAATTATTTGACGACCTGCGCAATGTTGCAGGAAGGTGCTGGATGCAGGCCGCTTCCGATCGGTCGTTTTGGAAATCCTTGGGGGAGGCCTATGTCCAGCAGTGGACTTCCTGTGGCAGATATGATGATGATGATGATGAAAAGAAACGGAGATATCATTTAAATTATATCCTGACCAAACCAACCCATTCACTCCCTTCAAACTATTTTATGGTTTTAAGTTCAAATTCTGTGAAGCTTTTCTTTGCAGATTAGCAAAAGTTTTTGCAAATGTGCGAAGAAAAGCTCATAATAAAGCTTTTCTTAGATAAAAGATTTTTATTTTATTTAGATAGTAGATTTTTATGACCATTAATAGTAATTATGACAAGTAAAACTATGTTAAAAATATGATAAGAAAAATTATAAAAATAAGGCAAGCTATATTAGAGACCCCGGTACAACAATTGCTTCCAGACCAGTAGTAACAAATCAAACGGAAAATCAATACCAGTAAATCACTTTATGGTCATAAAGAGTCATCGATGTCCATCGCAATGACTCAATCAGTCAATAAAACAAAAATGCTTCTCTACTCACGTTTTCCTACCGTGTCAACAGCGCGTGCCTTCACAAACTTTTACTTTATGCACTCTAATCTTAGAATCATAGAGTTCAAATTTCTTTGACACGTTAAGTTATCAAGTTAACTAGAAAACTTTTTACCTAATGCACTCTAATTTTGATGTAATAGAGGTGAGATTTGATTGACAAGTTGGGGATCTAACGGTCAGCCACCTCGGCCTTCGTGAGAGCCTAGTAACGGCTGTTGTTGTTTACATAAAAAAGCTATATTGGTGTCGTCATTCATGATACTGTTACGTCACGTTATATTGTTTTTTTGTCATTTTATATTCCACTGTGGCTTTTATTCTAAAAATAAAGTATTCCGTTCGTTTTTGATTTCACACTAGTAGCGTCTCTATTGTCTGGTTATCAGTCTAACTTTGTCTATCTTAAAAAATATATGATATAGATATACACTAGGCTATTAACTTCCATGTGGGGTATTTACATTTACTCAAAAGCTTTTTAGTTATTTGTTTGTTTTTCGTGTGTGTAAGTGGCCAACACTAGTGTCAGATCTTTTAAGCTGCCTAAAGGCATCTGACATAGCTTAACGACTGCCATTCAATGATGACAGCCGGGACCAACGGCTTTTACGTGTATGTACCTTCCAAAGCACGGAGGAGCTCGAGAATATTCGAATGCCACTTGTGGTCACCCATCCAAGTGCGGACCACGCCCGGTGTCGCTTTACTTGCGAAAATGCTAGTTATGCGCACCGCCCGGGCCACCGAGCTTCTCAAGTTGTATTGTAATTACAAATTACATTACAATAATTCACAGACTCAAATAATTTTTAAATGTATCTTTGCCTTGTTTATTAAGAAAAGATTAAGGTAAAGATTATTAAGGAAATAATGAAACTAGTTTATGTTAACCTTTTTTACCGTTTAACAGAAAATTCATTACTACAACGGAACAAAATTTAATCTAAAATTACATCTGCATTTCTACGTCCCATATTTCAAAATTATGATTGATAAATTACCCATACTTATAACATGGGCTTTTCTACAATCCAGTCGTAAAGTAGCTGCTCTAGATACTTTCGAACAAATTCACCTTTTCACTGTAATAGGAATGTTACGGTAGAGCGATTGCCCCGGGGCGATGGTTTGAAAGGGCGTCAATGTGGGACACAGTGGCGCTTGGTTTATGAAGCGAGATTATTTATTTTCCTGGCATATGACGTAGCTCAAAGCCTGTCATTTAGTGGTATTGCACACTAGTGAACTAGCGTGCAGTATCCTTCACCGGTAAAGGAAAATGGTGGTAGTTGAAAATGACAGTACGTTATGCTCATGAGTTATGTTCACGCCAGTCATATTAGTTTTCTGCTTCGTCTAATGTTTGACCGGGCGAGAATGGCATATAGCATTAGGTCCACCTCTTGTCATTTTTTTAACTGTACAATAAAGTTTAAATAAGTAAATGACTTCAAACTCACAAGTGAGGTACAAGTCACAACTAGTGACGATAGAACCTATCCCTCACAGTGCTTAAATCGCTTGATAATTGATGACTTGTGAATAAAATTAACCACTGAATGTGACACCCGTATATTCTTGACTTTATACAGCCTATTAACACGTCTGTTTTGCTGACACTTTCAATATGTATATAATTTAATACCTGTTAAATGTCAGATAGGCACAGATCTTTTCCTCACGACGCGCTCATTATTACTTTAGTTAGACATACACTAGGGGGTGGAAAAAAGCGCAATTATCGCTCTCGCCCAAGGGCGTTAGCAGTGCTAAAACCGGCGCAATAATAGTACCAATTACTAGAATGGAGTCGTTATATCACATGCGTGGCGATCAAACCGGAATCTGTTTTGAAAACATATCATTATGGTGGAAATACTGTTCTTATTTTTAGGTTATTTTTAAAACTTATAAAATATATTACTGGTCGTGTTGTTCTCGAGGCGTGTTTGTATTGTATTCACAAGAAATACGAAGTAGCTTGAGGTGAGTATTTTAAAACACTTGTCGGCACCTATTCATATGTGAATCAGGCTTTAGATTGTTTCACTTACCATACGTATACTATGTATATAAAGAATCACTGCAAGAAAATTTGTTTTGACGTAAAAAGTCGCATAAAAATCAGCCCATTCTTTTAGGCGCTATGATACCACAGACACACAGATACACAAACGCGTTAAACTTATAACATTCCTCTTCGCCGTGGGGTAAAAAGAAACAATGATGTGTAGTCTTTTGCCCAGGTCAGGTATCTAAGTGGCAAAAACAAATCTGCATTTATAGTATACTCCTGCTGAGCCGCCAAACTCCTCAACCAGTAGGTACCTACATAAGTATCTATCTCTTATGGTGTACAGACTGATTTGCGTACGAATTGGCCTTAAATGCATAACCGCCATTCATGGGCATGGTCCAACCTGCTCCGCGAACCATAAATTGCATTCCGTATGCAATTGGCAATGTTTACTGTATAAATTAATAATGTTTTTTTTTTAAATGGCCATTAAAACAGGCAATTTTACTGCGTATGTTTTTCATTAATATTTTAATTTTAAACATTTAATTAAAAAGTAACACTAAATTAAAATAATTTTAAAAACAGCATACAAAAGCAATACAGAGAAAATTGGTTTAATAATGAAGTAGTACCTAATTAGCATTTCAAATACAAGAGTCACATCTACAAGAGGACATCTCATTATCTCTTTCATACGCGCGAGACCTAATAGTGTGACGTCAAGAGTGCTATGCGTGCATCCTTGTTCTGTTACTTTCCCTCTTCTATCAGATTTTAATAGCTTTTGACTTACTTAGAAAGAAAGAAAGAAAAATGCTTTATTTGACACAGATACAACACTAATACAATTTTCTTAAACATATATATATTGGCATATTTGTGCCTGTACCAAAAAGGCCTCCTCTCAGCATAATGTTGTGACGAGAGCCACAACGCTGGTCTTACGAGGATACCGACGTAAAGACTTCATTTACATAGAACAAAAACAAAAACAAACATTACACAAACAGGCTAGGTGGCGTCATACTATTTTCTTTACACACACTTTTTCTTTACACTTACTTTTGGGCAGATTTTTTTCCAACTTTAAATTTTTTTTCTTTTGAACACAAATGACGTCGGATGGGCATCTTTTTGTACCTACACAAATTTTAACATGCATATATATAAAACCCCCGACTTTCACCCCCATAACTCTTAAACCGCTTAACCGATTTTTATCAAACATAGCTTAGAACCATCTCGATAAAGTCAGATTTCAAAGGAAATAACCGCATTGAAATCGGTCTGTTCGTTTAGGCGGTACGATGCCACAGACCAACACAAAGACACGTCAAAAATATATACATATATATGTAATAAAACTTTCTTCACCACCACTCGAGGAGCGCGTATATAATTTTATATCGCCTAAACTTTAAACATGATATCGCAAAGATGCTAGGCAAGATTGCTACATAAATAAAAATTAATCTAAGAAAACATCTGCATTTACGGGACTCAAAACTAGTCTGAGACAAGGATCTGAGAAAATCTAGCTATAAACCTAGACAAAACAACTTTACAGAAACTTTCGAAGAAAAAGTCACGCGAGTCATCTAAGTCATCAAAATTTAATTTTTTTTATTTTTTATTTCTACCTAAATGGTTTTTATATATAACGCCGTTTTGTAAGACGGTTCTGCTTTTACTGCGAGAATTTAACTAATTTCACATAGTTTCAAGAACACATAGTAACTAACTTTTGTTTATACAGACAAAAATATATATATGTATATACATATTATTATTACATTTTTTAAACTAAACGCACTTTTGAAATCACATTACAAATGGTATGCGCGGGCGTTTTCAAATGGGCACATGCTTGAATCGGTTGAATGTGAAGGATTTGCAACGAGTGGTCTTGACCACTATACAGGGAGAGATTTTAAAATACACGACTTTACTTTGAAGCAAAAGTAACCACCTACTTAATTTTTAATACTTACAAATGAGGGTGACCTAACCAAGATCGCTGGAAAGCGCTTGATGCAGGTCGCTCTAGATCAGTCATTTTGGAAATTGCCTACGTCTAGCAGTCGACCTTATGCGGCTTAAATGATGATGATGATGATGACAAATGAGCATTAGCATTCATGCACAGCTTTAACAGTTCACTGGTTTAAACAACAAAAACGTTTAAGTTCCTAACATTGTACTAGGAAGAAGGAAATCGTTTAACATTGACGTTTGTGGGAAAAAATCGGGTGGCAATGCAAATAGGAAACGAACAGTTATACTCAGGTTAGAGTCGCAACTGAGATTGAACAATGATACAATTCCTTGGAACGGTGGTTTCGAGTAAATGTGGGAAGAAAAGTGTTTACTATGTTTTGATCCTCGACGACCGTTCCGCGACCAAATTGCAGATGAAGAAAGGTGATGTAAGGAGTACCTATAACCGAAGAGCATGCATGGAAATGTCGTGTATGTATGTACGTTGTGTGTATCGTTTTAGAAAACCTTGGGAGAGGCCTATGTGAATTTTCTGTGGCTGGTATGATGATGATGCATAAAAAGAGTAATGAGTGTTGACGAAGCAAGGACCGTAGCAAGTAGAGATCCATAGTCTGTGCCTAACCTCATGGGAAACAGGCGTAAAAACGTGTATGTTTTGATCTTACACACACACATCTCCTTCTTATTTAAGAGCTTAGTAGTTCTTGTCGGTGGTATGCATGCGCCAAACTTCCCGGCTTTACTCTCACGCTTGAGAAAACAAGACCTCTGTTTTTTCTTTCATTTGGTCTACAAAGCTCTTTCTTGGTCTTACAGAACCTGTTATAACTTTTCTACTTTTTATCTTTCTTACACAAGATTGCTCCAATACAATACAAGCTGGGCGGGCAGAATCCAGAATTGCAAAACCTAAGAGCCTACCATTATCTTGATGTTGGGAGAGAAGGTGATGAAAGCGAATCAAATTAGGATGGGTTGTTAGCCGCATTTACATGTTTTGCATTTTTGCCCACTGCCTCGATCAGCTTTTGCGATCTGATAGATTAGTTGATAAGCTAAGCCACTAAGAAGAACAACAAGAAGAAGATTAGATATATTCAGCGAGAGTACACAGCTACTTCTTTATCAAAATTGTCACCACATCGCATGGAACACAAAATTTTGGTCTTTCCTTTTGTGGTCATTGAGTTTTACGACCCTGAACTCTGTCTGGGATAAAGACGAGACAATTAATCAGTATCTGTATATTTCGCTGTTTAACACTTTTCAAGACAGCATTACTACAGAGGGAAACAAGATGGCCGTCCTGTGAGAAACGCTGTCACAGAACAATTGTATGAACGTATTTAGTATGCCATTCAAACTCGAAACAACATGGTCCTTTGTTTCGTACCCTAAATTGAAACAGCCTTGCTTTTGACCTTTGTCTGAATACAGAAAGATTTTCTCAAGACCTAATAAAAATTAAAAAATATGTATTGTACACGGCGAACGTTAAAGCGAGGAAAGATACCTGGACCGGCCCTCTGTTAAATTTAAAATAATATTAACATGAAAATGTATATTAAAAAGATTTTTTTGAGGTCTTTTTAAATTATACATTTTCATTTTTATGTATCTCCGTTTCCTTTCGAATAATTTATTTCAAACGGGGGCAGCACTGGCCCTAAAAAATTGGGTATTTTCCTAAGCCAAGAATAAATTATTTTGTACTGATAACAAAATAAAACGTCGCAAAATAATGTCACTTGTCTTTGAACATATTTATTTTAACGTGATTTTAAATTTATTATTGCAAAAAAACTGATAATAAGAGCGCTATTTGACTCCAAAAATCTATGACGTCATCTGCCTGTATTTCATACAAAATCCCATAGAAACTGTTTGTTTTGACGTTTACAAAAAAGTTGCTGATTTGACTTGTAGGAATATAGCGTATTCGGGTAGCCCTGTTTTCATTGTCGCAAAAGACACACGGTGTAAATACACCGTGTGTGTTTTGCTATAAATATAAAAATATTCAAATTTGACACTTTGACTGCTGGAAAATTCCAGCAGTCAAAGTGTCAAATTTGAATATTTTTATTATCATAGATATTTATAACACCCACGAAAGTAGAGACGTAAACAACACCTATCTCTTCTCTCAATTGTTGACGTCAAATGGTTACTTACAGCTAAGTTTACTACCGCTTCCAAAGCGCTAGTGCAGAAGAAGCGGTAACAAACTGCACTGCAGCATTTTCGCCAAGGGCGTCAACTCACAATTAAATTAACATTTAAGGTTAATATGGACAGAGAACACATTGTTTGTTTTGTCATATCATAATTTAAATAGATTTTTTAGAATATCAAAATTTGTCCAATGCTGATAAGACTACTACACACAATTTTGTACTTGATAATTTTGCTACTGATCCCTAAAGACTAAGCAATAAGCATTTCCTAAGCAATCGCTATAAGAATCTCGGGGTCCAAACTAGTTTGCCCGTAATCACATACACAGACAACATTGACAGTTTGTTTTGCTGTCATAAGGTTAAGAACCTCATAGCAATGAACCTATTACGCTCTTCCGGCCACAAATTAAATAAAAATACAAGATTTTACATTTGTGAATGTCGACAATATCGCTGCTGTATGGTAGAGCCTTTATCACTCCATCTTCAATCATATGCCGCTAGTAAAAATAAGAAATGTACGAACGGAAATTGGGTTTTGAAGAGTTCATTGAATGCTAATTGATTGATGTGAAAGGATTTTGAAATTAAAATGTGAGCCTTCTTTGATATGAAAATAAAATCTTACGTATATTTAAACGCGAAAGTTTGTAAGTATGGATGGATGGATGTTTGTTACTCATTCACGTAAATTTTAATGAAACTTTACAATAATATAGCTTATACATCAGAATAACACATAGGCTACAATTTATAAATATGTGTGTGATAATCCTGCGCAGACGAAGTCGCGGGCACCAGCTAGTGTTTAATAAAATAGTCCCTAAAGCTGGTGCCTGCAACTTCATTCGCGTGAAATTAAAAAATTACGACAACATTTTTTTTTAAATATCATTATATTTCATTTGTAAAATTTATACATAATTTATAATTAAACATTGGATACAGATAAAAACAAAATATTGTGACAAGGAAAAGAAAGGTGTTGCTTCAAAAACGCACTTATTTTTATACACTATTATATCGCAGCTATGTCGCAGAGCCTTTACACTTTTTTCAATTCAATTTAATATTAATAAAAGTTTGTTACGGAAACTTACACAATGCAATTATACTTACATAATATAATAATAAATACTGAACCTAACTTTTAGAATCAAATACAGAATTATGCAGATAGATATTGTCTAGATATAGTTTTCAAATTTTGTAACGAGGTTATGATTGCACTCCATTGAAATAAATAGAATGTAAAATGTATTATGTAAATATAATAGAAAAAGCTAACGAAGCGAAAAAAGTTCTCCAATACTCGGATCCATGGTACAATAAAATAAGGTATTCTCTTCCCGTGACAGCTGATGACGTAGGTGGAACTTGACTACGTCATCAGTTTGATATGTTGCCACTGTGTGAAATTGAATTACCTGAGCGTAATGCATTTTTGAATTTTATATACCAATTTCGAATTAATAATCCCTTATATCAATTTATAAAATATTGAATTGATAAATCACGCAAGAATCGCGAGATACTAAATAGCTAAGTTACTTAATATTTTTTTAAATATTCATGATTTAATTGAGAAAGTCCTTAAATTTACCAAAAAGAGCAATCAGTGGCAACACTTTGTGACGTAGTCAAGTTCCATCTCGGGAAGAGAATACCTGTTATATTATACCATGCTCGGATCCAAATTTTATAATTAAACAACCTCACACTAAATGTATAAACATTAACGATTTGATATTCCTGGTAGTCGTTAAAAGCTTGCAAAAGCTTGGAATTACCCTCAGGGTGAGATGACGTGAGGGTCATCAAAGTATTTCAAAATTCTTTGAGGCAAGTTTTAAGTGTACGTAATTTTAACGTTTCAATGTCTATAATTGTAAATCATTACTGGAGAATCATTTTTTGTACAGCTTTGTACAGTTCGTTAGTTCACATGGGTTGTAGACTGTTGGCGGGCCACAAAGGCCAACCACTGTTGAAAACAGACATAATAACTTGTATGGTACCTGTATGGAAGAAACATTCTCCTAAATATTACTATATATACCTAAGTCTTACACTTTTGGTTCAATAGAATAATAGCCTGCCGAAACAAAGACATTTTTAACAGTTTCGAAGGCGGAGAATTTTATTATATCTTAGTTACTACGAAATATTTCTTGTCATCTACCACAGCTTCACTTTCCATTCCAAAACCTCAGCTTCCGAGATACCCAGAACAAAAGAATTTGCGTGCACGTACATCCAAATCGAAGCAACAACCACTTTCGTCTTCTTTTGCTTAAAAAAACACTCATCTATAAACTTAATGACTTCCGATCCGATAAAATCAGTATAAGAACATGTCTCTCACAAAAACGATTTATATATATCTAACGGTACTTTTGGTCAGTCCTGTTATATTTCTAATGTGGGAACAGTAGGTCATTGCTCTACCTGATGTGATCTCTTTAGCCTGGTGCAAATTGGTCAAGTAGTTACTTTAATTTATTCATTTTGACGACCTCCGTGGCGTAGTGGTCACCATGCTAGTCCGTCACCCAGAGGCCGTTCGATCCCTGGTCAGGGCAAGTTGGATGGCCTTTTTCAAATTGTCCTGGGTCTTGGATGTTTATCTGTATATGTATTTGTTATAAAATATAGTATCGTTGAGTTAGTATCCCATAACAAAAGTCTTGAACTTACTTCGGGGCTAGCTCAATCAGTGTAATTTGTCCCTATATATTTACATAAAAGCAATTATTTATAAAATTGAAATGGGACGAGCAAAAACGATTCAAGTTTTTTAAGCACATCTAACACACTTAGGCATATTACTATTTAGAAATGCGTACCAAGTTTTGCCATGTGGTTTCCGCCAGAGTAGAATAGGGCTACTCCAAGTCCCTCCGTGGATGTCGTAGAAGGCAACTTAGGAAATACAAGCTGAACAAAGCTTATAAACATCAGTGAGACCTCTTTAACCCGTCATTCTTTAAACTATTATACTATAGGCCAGCGTGGACAGTATAGGCCAAGTCCTCTGGATGCACTAGCCAAGTAAGGCTCTGGAAGTACAGAGAAGGTCGTGCTTCTGCAGTGGAGACCAAAAGACCTTATGATACGTAGCAAGTGTCTTTCTTATCTTTGTGTCAAGTATCTAACACTGGTGTCAGATTTTTCTAAGCCTAGCACGCAGTCGTCCATACGAAAAGTAGACTAACGTAACGTCGTCGGAAAAGAGAAAACTTCTTTCCACTCCTTAATATTTTTTTAGTATGTTATTGACACAACAAAAGACTAGGTTCATAGGCTTTCCTATTTCAAAATTTGCTTTAATAAAAAAAAATATTTTCGAATTTTGAAATATGGAAAATCCTGCTCTTATTTCTAACTAGCACGTTCCGTTTCACTCGCCTAAAATGAACTCCGATCCAGTCTATTGCTAATTAAGAGCCTAATGGCATGCGTCTAGATTATATCGTTTATTTTCATTGTATCAGAATGATGGCACTGCAACGAGAATAGAGATAACACACGATCAATGCTGACAGTCTGACACTAAGTGGTAGTTCTTGTAATAGCTAGATCTTATTATAAAACGCAGACTAACTTTGTTACTTGGTTTAAGCCATTATCTGATCAAATCGAGTTCACATTTTCAGATGAGGCAATGGCATATTACTAGATGTCAACTTGATTTGGTCGAATAATGGTTTAAATCTATTAACAAAGTTTTATAATAAGATGGAAGATGTTATATAAAGCATAAGCCGGATTGCACAATGTCATGTCTATCTTTATAACTTGCTACTTTATTGGTATTTTTGCTATAGGCTCTGCTTACTCCTGTATTGATAAAGACGTGATACTGTATCTGTAACTTGCTGTTTTTATAATTATCATTTTCAGCCCACATTAACCCACAGCCTATTGAAGAAAATGGCGCAAAAAGGTAGGCCGTTTTCTTTAGTCCTGTGTAAATCTTATCCACCGTTACTGTCTTATGGCAAATACATTCTGATTGCTTATTACAAACCAGGGTGTTATTTTGCTCATTCTTTCTTCTTAATCCTCAATGAAAATGCTCGAGATGTATTAATTTCATATTACTGACGACCTCCGTTGAATAGTGGTCAGCGTGCTAGTCCGCCACCCACAGGCCCCAGGTTCGATCCCCGCTTGAAAAATGGCCCTTTTTAAATGGTCCGGGGATTTGGATGTTTATCTTTATATTTATTTGTTATAAAATATAGTATCGTTTAGTTAGTATCCCATAATACAAGTCTCGAACTTACTTTGGGGCTAGCTCAATCAGTGTAATTTGTCCCTATATATTTATTTATTTATTTACCTACTAATTAACCTGTCATCTGTGAGCAGACCGGACTCCGGCCGACATGCATTTTTTTACTATTGTGTCTGGTGTTTGGCACAGACAACAGGTTAATAGAAAATATCGAAACCCTTTCTTGCCCAAAATGGGAGAAAAATTTGCGAACTGGCTGGGGATTATAGAAACCCTGGAAAACTTAAAACTCGCTAGAAGGATAATTTTAAAAAAGGAGTTAGCAAGTTGTAAGTTGCATAAGCGAAATTGTCTACCTAGTAAAACTGTCTGATAAGTAAACTGATGAATCAGTGAATTGAAGAATAAGAAGCTGACCAAGATGAAGAACTAAACTCGTTAAGGAAAATGAAAGATTCCTTTGTACAATATTGTAATAGAAATGACGTAGACGCAATACAACTACAATCGTCAGAATACAATGCGTGCAATGATGAAAGAACGAAAGTATAAAAACTTGTAACGCAAATAGCTTGTAATTTCATTAACTTTACATGAAAACTTTACATTAGTCTATCTAATAGTAACTCGGTGAATAAAACCAATATAATGCCTATCACCGCACTTATATTTGAAGAAGCCAATAATATGGCTGATTGAACTACAATCAATCAATTTGTTTGGATCATCGGGTTAAAATGGCTGAATAAGGCAATTGCTTAACTTCGCGGGTAATTTGTTTTGACCAAAGACTAGTTGTTTAAAAATAAATGGATGTAAAAGATTAAAGGTTAACAGTTTGTTTCACGAGCACAGCTACTTATGATATAAGTAGAAGCGAATCGATGAAGAAAAGAATTCAAGTGCATGATCAGGTTAAAAATTCAAAGAAACGAACTGTTTGCTCCCATTAAGGGTCAATTTCTCAAAATGCATGTTGTCTTCTCCATTCATTAATCGAGCATTGATGCTACGAGGAAACGAAGCATTGTTCGCTCCTCCGAATTAGCTGCTATTGTTTCGTGATGACCATATGGCGTGTTGTCAATATTTCCGAGAACTTATGAAAGGCACCGTTGAACAGAATCTTGTAGGTATTGATTGAATGGTTTGATGACCTCCGTGGTGTAGTGGTTAGAGCGTTCGGCTTATACCCGGAGATCGCGGGTTCGATTCCTGGCGGGGGCAACGACTTTGTGTTGTTGTCCTAGTTTGATTAGGACATTGCAGGCTGATCACCTGATTGTCTGATAAGTAAGATGATCCGTGCTTCGGAGGGCACGTTAAGCCGTCGGTCCCGGTCACTGTCTTTGACATTGGTCGTTACCTAAAACCATGTCAGAGGCCTTTAAGGCGGTTTAAAAACTTTGACACTAGTGTTAGTCACTAACACACACGATAAGAAAGAAAGATGACCTCCGTGGCGTATTAATTACCATGCAAGACTGCATGGTAGAGAGAAGAGCCTAAACCGCCTTCGTACTGAGGTAGGCCGATGCAGGCATAACTTGGCCCGATGATGTCACATTGATAAATCCGCAACACAGTGTCAGTGTGGCCATAGTGACCAGACTACGTCACACCCCCTTTCTTGCCCATCATGCCCCGCCAGCTGCACTAAACGTGACCTTTATGAGGCCTCGGACAACGCTGTAAGAGTGGCTTCTTTCTGGAGGGAAAAAAATATTGTTTGAGCCAATGACACGAAAAGAAAACTACTGACGATTCTGGAGGTTTTAAGATCGATCTCCAGTGAGAGAAAGTTGAAAAATGAACATTCTCTAGTTACTCTACTAGATACTAAACTATACATTATCTCGGTTTTATCTCCAATGGGACAGCCTTTTAGTTGTAAGCAAACAAATTCCAAGGCCACAAGGACTAAGGGCCTTATAACGTGATAGTGAGTGAGAAAAATGGAGAAAGAAATCGAAACAGTGATAGGTTGCTAGCTGCATAATTCACAGTAAGCCAGTTCCCTCTAGCAAGTATTACGATCTGTGAGGAAAGAGAAGCAGCTATTATATTCTTAGTCTTTTTTTTTATTATTAACCTGTACTGTCCCACTGCTGGGCAAAGGTCTCCCCCATCTCCTTCCAAATATCTCGATCGTGTGCCACTTCCCACCATTCCCTCTCAAACTGACGCCAGTCGTCGCACCAACGCTTCCGGGGCCTACCCTTCTTCCTTCGAGCATCTTCAGGAGTCCACTTTGTTACCAAAGTGGCCCATCTGTCCGGATGCATGCGGCAAACGTGCCCCGCCCAATCCCATTTCAGTTTAGCGGCTTTATGACCGACATTAGCAATGCCGGTTTTTGAGCGAAGCGTTGTATTTGGCACCTTATCGAGCCTAGTAACACCCAAAACACTCCGCTCCATTGCTCTTTGGCAAATCTTGAGCTTGGACTTCTGATCCTCAGTCAATGACCAACTTTGAGCACCGTAAGTTAGGAAGGGCAAGATACACATATCTTATCTCGTCTTAATTCCAGATAATTATCGAAGAAATAGCTAAAATATTGTCCTCAAATATATATTTACTGGCTTACTCGGGGTTTTAAAGTTCAAAACGGCCCAGCACCATCTACACATCAACTGCAAAATCGTAAAAAATGTTGAGAAGATCGTCTTGCTATCTAGTCGTAACTACCCTTTACAAGTCGTTCCTCTTACCGTGACCAGCAGCCGTGACGTACAATGACGCGTCATAACAAATAAGAGCTTGTTCACACTAAGACAAGTTACATCCGCCTGAAATTTATTTAGTACTAGAGAATTTTTCTGTATTTTTTACGATCTGTAGATATACGAGTCCATCCTAGGAATCGGTGACATAGTTAACTAAGCTAAAGACGAATAAAAATAATTAAACGAGTTGTAAAAATAGTAAAAATACCAAAATATTTGATCATATGATGCTGTAGAGAATGGACGAGAATGTATGTTATAAGGTGATGCGGCTAGCAACCAATCACTGTTTTGACTCCTTTTAGCATTAACGCCACTTGTTATTTCTAGCTAATAGTGGCTCGTAAAAATAATAACAGACCAGAAATCACCAACGTTGCTAATTGCCAAGTGGTTCAAAACTACAGTACGACTAAGAAGAAGAAGAATAGAAGCTACCACGAACTGTGAACACGCGGACTTCATATCTAGGCAAACCTTTGACCGATTTGGCTCATGTTTGAATTTAAAAACTATATTGGCTATATCTGCACGTCTAACAAAATTTGTGAAACTCCGATCAAAGATACTTAAGTTATCCTCGAACTGACATACATTAATACAAACGCCAAATTCTTTAAGTAGACTAAGATAATTTCGCTGCATTTGCTCGGTCATTTTATTTATTTTAATTAAATTAATTATAAAAATCGTAACAGACGCGCAAGCGTGCCTCCTTATTCTATATATACTTATCCACTTGCTAGATTCTAATATAAATAATTACAAATACAATACTTGAACAATTTACAGGTTGGTTCACTTTATTGATCTTTCGTATACAGCAGGTCTAGTACTGTATAGTAAACAAATTATACATTATAATACTTACCAAGTTTACTACTTGCAAGTTGATAACCACTAAGTTCATGTGAAATAGCTCTTATTTATGCACCGTCCGAGAAACTTAAAAGAAAAACAAAGACAGCTATACACCGTTCTAATGAGCTAGAAAGAGACGCCCAAACAATTAACCACGGCTAGTATAATGAATTTATGATGTAAACTATAAAACTGTTTGAGATTACGTTTTATTGTTTAAGTAACGTTTGCAGAGAGATATTATTTAAATTGTTTAATTTTTTTATGTCTAACTGTAAAGTCATCAAAATGGTTAGCGAATGAATTAATTAGCAAACCCATTTTAATAATACTATAGTAAGACTATGCATAAAATAAACAGTGAAAAAAAGTATCTGAACATTGAATATATTTCCAAAAACATATTTGGGGCGATAGAGACATAGTAATAGAGTAATAATTTTAAAAAAATCAGTCTGTTTGTAGTTTGTACACGCCGGAAATACTGGATCGATTCGAATGAAACTTTTTTCGTTATATAGCTGTTAAGCCTGGGCAACATATGGGGTATAATTGATTGTGGAAAATGGAACAACTGATGCAGGACCACAATGGTCTAAACTATAAGAAATATAAAAATGACGCCTTAGCAAAAGTTGATCAGCCTGATGAGCATTTTCCTGAGTCATAAAGTCCACGCGAACGAAGTCGCGGGCTTCGGCTAGTACTAAAGTAAGATAAATTCATTATGAAACATGCAGTTGATTCTCCTCAGGTCGTAAAAGTCGACTAAGGGGTGGGGAAAATCTGGAAATCAATTAAATATAAGCGAAGGATAATCATCATGTTACTGTCATAGGCCCATCGCAGATGACAGACTAATCCGTGACGCACTTTTTAATCTATGAAGATAGAACCCGTGCGATTATATGCAGTAACGTACACATACATACTATCACGTCTTTATCCCTAATAGGGCAGACAGAGCATTTTGGGTCTTGCGGTTCTATGCAGAGCCCAGGGCCGCAAGACCCAAAAGCCACTTTTAGCGTCATGGTGGGCGAGAAGGTAGAAATGCAATCAATACAGTGATGGGTTGCTAGCCGCATCGCCTGTTAACATTATTTGCATTTTTGCCCATTCCCTCAATCGGCTTTTACGATCTGCGTGGGAAGAGAAGCAGCTGGTACATTCTAAGTTTATTTATTTCTCCCAGACCAGCATGGGAGTAACGTACACGACACGCAAAAAGTCCGGCGCACGTCGTGTGCGTTACTGCTTAAGATTGCATTGGTTCTATCGCAGACTAAAAAGTCTGTCGTCTGCGTTGGGCCTTAGTTTCCGTTTCTAAGCGTGACTTTTAACCTTCTTCGTAAGGGATAAAGACTTTCACGTCTTTAACCCTAATGGGACAGACAGAGCATCATATACCGCAATACCCAAATGCCGCTTCTAACATGACGCGGTAGACAAAAAATTAAAAAAAAAAACAAAGCACTTTGTGATGGATTTCTATATAGCCGCATTGCTCAATAATTCGAATTTTAGGTCGGCTCGGCTTTTACGATCTGCATGGAAAGAAAAGCAGCTACATTCTTAATTCTTCTTTAACAAACTAGCACAAAGAAAGAGGAGAAAATTCGTAACCTTTATAAATTCAACCAGTGAAGAATCTCAGTAAAAGTAAACGAGCGTAAAACCATGATTACCTCCACCCATTGTTTCTGACCACATTTCCACACCTCATCAACCAAAACCATTGTAACAAAATAAAATGATCACAAAAGTAGCTGTTCAGATGAACGCTTGAACTGAGGCGTTATTCCATAAAATAATACGAGAGTCGACCGATAATGAAGTTCTATTTCTATGTTAAACCAAACTAGACTTTATCATCGTACTTTAATAATCAATGTGGCTTGACACTGAAACGCGGATACGCAAATACGTCCGTCTTTTGTACCGCTTTTGGAGTAACCCTTATGTATCTGACTTATCGAAGCGTACTTTGTGTCGTAAATATGGCAGTTTAGATGTTAAATATCAGAATTGCACTACATTATCTAATTTTTTGCGAGTTATTCAAACATTTTGAGTTCGATCCCCAGCTAGATAGAGCAAGTTAGGAAATGGTTTTCTCAAACTATTCTCGGTGTTTATCTACATACTGAGAGAAATACTTACTTATTATGTGCTTAGAGTAGATTTGGGTAGAAGACTGGGAGAAAAATAAATAATTCGGTTCGTTAAAAAAAACGACTCAAAACAATGTCACTTTTGATCATATCCATTTTCAACGTAAGTTTAGATTTATATGCAGAAAGGCTGATATTTGAGTCCAAACAAACAAACGTCACTTTTTGTATGTCATACAAATCCCAAAATACGAAGTAATACAATTCCATGCCCAAAATGTTTGACTTAAAAAAAGTGCCTCATTTGACGTGTTGTCTACTAGCAGATTGTTAAAATATTATACAGTTCTGACTAAAACATCACAAGCTAGGGGACTTTTTTGAAAATAACCATTATTTGCTTCCAAACAAAATGAATAATAAGTAAAAAAAAGTAGTTACCAACTATATATAACTTCCAAATCATTTAAAAACGACCATTCCAGCTGCATACTAATAAAGCGTTGTTCTGCTCTCTCCTTATTTTGCTGCAGACATCGTCAAGAAATTATTAGCTGATCAGCCACCCAGTCAATTTGACTACACTTTCCCTGGATGGAGAGAAAATAAGACTAAGCATAGCATCCATGTTTTATGACTAATTTAGAACCACAGCGTGATCACAGAATAAAAATTGATAAAATAATACATATCTAATGTTTCTCACTCAAACGCCTGGATCAATTTTTTTTTTGTTTGAAACAATCAGTAGTATTTTTAATTAACAACTAAATTAAAAAACTAAATTATACTCTAAATTAAACTAAACAAATAATAATAATAAAAAAGAAAAACCTTACAAATAGAAAACGTCTTCCAGATCATTGTTTCTCACCTACAAAGTCACATGCATACATTCATTATCATCATCATCAGGTATTTTTAGTCTCCACAGCTAAAGCACGACCCTCTCTGAACTACCAAAGCCATACTTGGCCAGGGCGGCCAGAGGATTTGGCCAACACTCTCCTCGATTGTGTATTTACATGTATGTATGTAATAGGAATTACAAGCTAAACAAACCTTACAAACATCAATGAGACCTCTCCAACCCGTCTGGCCAGCGATTAGAGTGTAGGTCGGGTCCTCAGGCTGCTCTGGCCAAGTATGGCTTTGGTAGTACAGAGAGGGATGTGCTCCTTCAGTAGAGATGAAAAGACCTGATAATGATGAGGATTTTTAGAAAAGAATCCAAAATCATTAGATACCTCTTTTTCTTCTTCTTATCGTGTGTGTTAGTGACTAACACTAATGTCAGAGTTTTTAAACCGCCTTAAAGGCCTCTGACATGGTTTTAGGTAACGACCAATGTCAAAGACAGTGACCGGGACCGACGGCTTAACGTGCCCTCCAAAGCACGGATCATCTTACTTATCGGACAATCAGGTGATCAGCCTACAATGTCCTAACCAAACTAGGACAACAATACAAAGTCGTTGCCCCCGCAGGGAATCGAACCCGCGACCTTCGGGTATGAGTCGAACGCTCTAACCTCTACACCACGGAGGCAGTTTCCTTTTTTAGATACCTGAGTACGTATCTACGTACATCTCCTGCGATAGTTTTGTAACAAGACTGCTATAATTCATATTACGATACGAGTACAAGTACCATTCTTTATGACTTTCTAAAACATTTCTAATTATATGTGTGGCCCCAGTAATTTCATATAATGAATATATTTTATCTGGACTAGTTATTTCGCTATTATGTGGAAGCAAAACAGTAAGTACATTATGTAAAAGTAGTTAAGTGGTATAAATCGTTATCAAAAAACGTTGTTAGTAGTAGAAAGCTTTTAAACCAACACGAAAACATGACAACTATGTATTTTAGTGAACCGATCTCTTTTTATGGTTACCCCTCCACTTTAAAAATATTTTTTAAAGGAGTATGTACACTCATTAATGTTTTTGTTTTTATTTTATTTTTAAATTTAAAAACCGACTTCACCTTCAAACTATACAACCGATTTTGATAAAATTCCTATGGATCTTATAAGTATAACTTTTCAAAAAATAATTTTTTTCTAATAATTTCAGGCGTCGTCGAATAATTGGTGAATGAACATATTAAAATAAAAGATCGCGACTAATCGATAACCTCCTGCTTTTTTGAAGTCGGTTAAAAAATTGCCTATTAGTAAATTCTGATAAAAAAGAACTTATTTTGTGATAGGTTATAGTAGTTTTATGTTACATTGCTTATTTTTTATTTATCTTGAAAACATTAGTACTCATAGTAAAATATGAATAGGTAAGCTTTTAACTTAACACAGACGAGCAACAGTATGCCCACGACACCTGTCGGCGATGGTCGCCGACTGTCGCCTATTATCGGCGACAGTCGGTCGCGTCACACATGTCAATCGGTCACAAACTATTCGCCTATTATCGGCGACAATCGCGACAGTTTGCGACAGAAGTCGATCGTTTATTACGCCCAGTATGTGTTTCAAATATACATGCATGTGTTTCAATATATACAGCATATGCTTGACAGCTGCAAAATGCCTTCCTCTAGCAGCAGCCGCCGGTTTTTGCCGCGTTTACTTTGACGCAAACTGCAGGTGCGTCTGTAGATACGTAAATACCATTAGATGACCTTTGCATAAATAAACATAGAAGAAATAATTGGCCAAGTGCATGTCGGGCCACGCGCAGTTTAGGGTTCCGTTGTTGCAAATGCATACTTGTAGTTCATGCCACTAAAAACGTCTAAAAACTAATGATCTATTGAATTTGTATGAAATTTTCCTTTTTCGAGTACATTTTACAAGTCGATCGCCTATAACTTTTTAATTTATAAACCCTTCATAGCTCTCATAGTTTTCCTTTAAACTACATTATATATACTATTGCTGTGAATTTTTTCACGTGTCCATATATAACCGTTTAGCAGATAGAGGGGGGGACACGTAACTCAAACAAAAATTTGCACTCTGAACCCAAATATTTCAGAAACGGATCCCTAAACCGAAATATGGTGTTTACAAGCTTAAACTATTTTTGAAAGACCTATTCAACGATACCCCACACAATGTGTATGTCGATACTAAAAAAATTTACTCCCTCTTTACTTGTATGGCAGCTACCCTAAAAAAATATATTTTTCCAGATTTTCTTTTACGACTTTTTGCCATGGCTAATATACATATTCATACCAAATTACAACTTTCTAGTACTTATAGTGTCTGAGTAGGACCGCGGACAGACAGACATGGCGAAACTATAAGGGTTCCTTGTTTACTACGGAATCCTAAAAACTAAGCAATTTATTGTAAATATATTACCGAGGAGCTAGTTTGAGCGTCTACAAAACGTGTTTATTTAATACACATCATTTTTTCTTCCCTTGCTATATAATAGGTCTCATAAGAAGGCTGAATGTCGCTCAACGCGTTATGGAGAGGGCTATCGGTGTTTCCCTACGTGATCGAATCACAAAAGATTAAATTCATAGGAGAACAAAAGTCACTAATATAGCCCAGTGGATTAGCTAGTTGAAATGGCAGAGTCCGGGATACATAGCGCGACGAACCGATAGCCGATGGGGCAGAAAGGTTCTCGAATGGCGACCGGGTGCTGGCAAGCGAAGCGTAGGACAACCACCTACAGGGTGGTCTGATGACCTGACCAGAATCACTGGAAGGCGCTAGGTGCAGGCCGCTCTTAAACATTTTGGAAATCTTTGGGTGAGGCCTATGTCCAGTGGACGTTATGCGGCTGAAATGATGATGATCATCTTTTCGAAGCATTTTCAAAATTACCGATCTAAAGACACATGCATGCAGATTTTTTTAGCAATTTTGGTCATATTATATTGATACGTGCATGCATGAAAACGATACATGGACGGAGTGTGTGGAAAAAAATAGAAAATTCATACACAATACTACTATGCACATTGCACAAACTGAAGTAACAGTACCAACCAAACAGATATACTAACTGCAACTGCGGTGCCGTGACCCTAAATGCTTAGTATGTAGGGCGGGCCGCTTATCGATAAATATGTTAACGATAGTCGAGATCACCGCATACAAAAACCCGTAGTGATGGGCATACGTAATATCGATACTTACATTGATGTATGTCTCGTTGTTAAATACATTACTGTGGAGCAACTTTGAAGAATTTATTAAGATCCTTGGGGGAGGCCTATGTCCAGCAGTGGACTTCCTGAGGCTGATATGATGATGATGATGATTGTATCGTTTTTGTTTGGTGAATGTTGAGTTGTGTTGAGCTTGGGAATCATATCCTTACCATAAAGAATGCAGGGATTTAAAAAAAATTACCGGCCAAGTGCAAGTTTGACTGATCATCAGGTCTTTTGTCTCCACTACAGAAGTACGACCTTCTCTGTAGTACCAGAGCCGTACTTGTCCAGAGCAGCCATAGGACTTAGCCTACACTCTCCTCGCTGGCCAGCCGGATTGGAGAGATCTCACTGATGTTTATAAGCTTTGTTTAGCTTGTATTTCCTAAGTCACCTTCTACGACATCCACGGGAAGATTTGGAGTAGCCCTATTCTACTGTGCCGGAAACCACGCGGCCAATTGTGTTTAATTATCAACTAATCTTTTGACTGTTTTTATTGTTACAGGTACGAGTTTAAACAACATATGTATAAGTACATCAGTTATGTAAGTCCAGTAGCAAGTTTACTCAAAAAGAAAATTAAAAAAAAAACCGACGACGCCATGTAGTGATAAGTGGCGGAACTACATAACATTCAATAATAGATGGCGCTACCTATTAGTCAATAATAAACGTCAAATTAATAACACCTCTCTTTTTTGTTGAGGGCTCAAAAACAAACACAGACCATAATACTAAATTTTGTTCCTAGATGCTTTGTAAAACAAAAACTGGTTTTATACACATAAGTAATGTAGAAAAATAAAAACAAAAACATAAGAATATTTTTACCGTCGTAATCAGCATTTTAGCCGCATAATGTCTACTGCTGGACATAGGCTTGTCCCACGGATTTCCAATATGACCAATTTCCAGCTATCTTGTCGTCTGAGTATCATTATTATCTATTGCAAGCAATAATAAAGATATATTTGATTTGAATTGAATTAAAAAATTAGTAAAAATATATTTTTTAATATTTTTATTTTATTTATTATATTTAATATTTTCTCTTTCATATCACAATCAACTACTGTGATCTCATCTTTTATCTTAGGTATTTTTAGTCTCCCCTCCACTCTCTGTACTACTAGAGTCATACTTGGCAAGAGCAGCCAGAGGATTTTGCCTACACTTTCTTTCCTGGCTAGACGGGTTGGAGAGGTCTCATTGATGTTTATACCATTTTATTATAATTTCGTAATGCTATTAAATACTGAATACAATACGTAAGACATAAAATTAAATGTCACTTAGCTTTACCTCACCTATAGTATTTTGCATATTAGTTTTCACTTTTAAGGCATTCCACAGACTACCCTACAGAATTAGTACAAGTACTCATATACAGAAGTCTTACGTCGCAAGGGAATTCAAAGAAATATCTACTCAATATCGTAAGCGATATGGTTTAATTCAGCTCACGTCAGAACTCTGCACCTTTTCGTTTAGATACCTAGAAGTGTATCACAAGCCAATTTTATTCATATTACTCTAGAAATACGATTCATGTTCACTAGAAGACAACAAGTCAAATCAAACACTTTTTCTAAAGGTCAAAACAAACATTTTAAAATTTACAATGAAATAGAAAAGTGAGGTCATGCTTTTTTGAAGTCAAATAGCGATCTTAATATCAGTTTTTCTGCATTAATAAAACTAAAATCATGTTGAAAATGGATATGATCAATGAAAAGCGTACTGATGATGAGCTGTGCCTAAAAAAATATTTTTTAACCAGTCATCTACCCAATCGAGGAACATTTATGACCAAACTTGACAACTGCCATAGGACATTGACTTTTTGACATTGAGTGGATACTAGTCCTTTAGAGCCCATCTTTATTTTTCGCTTCTTTATTCTTAACCCTAAACTTTACCTACCGACTGCGCCATGTAAAGTTATTGGAAGGGCGCGTCAATGAAACAAGCGGTAGCTCAAGACTGGTATATTGTGCGTAATTATCCACCTACCTTGTACATTCGGAGGGTTGACTTATTCAAAATATTAATTTACAATTCACCACAAACTATACAACCAAAGGTTGGTGTAGGTTCTTTGATTGCTTCAAGGGGGCTTCTTGAGAAAAAAACATACGAGACCACTGGTTTTCATAGCCTTTTGAGTAGCGGACGGGGCCCAAAGACGCCTGACAGAAAGCACTCATCATCATCAGGTCTTTTAGTCTCTACTGCAGGAGCACGACCCTCTCTGTACTACCAAAGCCATACTTGACCAGAGCAGCTAAAAGGACTTGGCCTACGCTCTCCTCGCTGGCCAGACGGGTTGGAGAGGTCTCATTGATGTTTTAAGCTGCTTACGATTTTACGAAGTTTGTATCTCTGATGGTTGTGTGACTTGCTCAGAAAGTGAGATCGTTACCTAGGTCGAGTGATGTGTCAGCAGTAAGTTTAATGTCTTACCATTAATATACAGTCGTGCTGTGTAATACCTATATGACTATGACAAGCTACTTTGCTGACCTGACCGTATTCATATACGTAATTAAGCGTAAATCATACTACTGTTGCCTAATGGTTTGCGGTTTCAAAGAACATATATAAGTATACATACGTATACTATACATCCAAGTTAATAATATAATAACATCCATTATGTTGCGGTTATTTATACAGTACTAGTATATTAATTTACATTCATTTGCTGTTATCTGAAGGAGCTATTTGTAATAGTGGAAATTTAAGATGATATTTGTTCTAAACGGCAAATGGCTTGGCAATATAAAGCATTTGCTTTTTATGAAGGACTAATGTAGAATAGTATAGTTTAGAAAACCCTATACGATCAGACGCCGGGCTATTTGTAATGGGGGTGACGATTTTTTTGAGATCTCAGCCCAGCATGTTTCTTCAGGACAAAGATTATTTGTATATTCATTTTTACAGCAAGTTCTTCAATTTTAAATACAATTCAATCTTACTGATACGTATCTTACGTATGAGTAAATTGAATGAAATCGAATATTTTTTATATATTTCGTTTTTTTATCATATTTCGCAATTTATATACTTCTATTGCAATGTAAACAGTATCATTGAAAAACCATGCATCTAAAATTACTCACTGTAATAAAATATTTGATAAAAATACTTCTTTGTTTCCTACAAAGTTCAACATATATAGTTAATATAATTTATAATACTGAAACAAGCATGAAAAACTGCCCTATAAAACATAATTAACTCGTTCATTAATTGTAGTGATAAATACAGTTAATTACTACATTATAAAGTACCTAGTAAATTACAACTCTTAGTACTAATGAGAAAACATAATATACAGCCACAATGCACCTAGATCCGACGTGTGAGTAAATCAGAAATATATTCATGGCCTGGACGCATCGTTCATAATAAATGAGGTCCAGGCTTGCCCTAGCCCTGTACTTTATCACACTTACACTATAGAGGATATATAGTAAAGAGCATAAGCTTTGTGGCAAAAAAATATACTATTTACCATGGTATAATAATATACTGCGCCAGGTATGGCATTCCGACATATAGTGGTCACGTGGGTGACACGAGCCTACGTTACCGCCACTCAGTGTTACCGGTACTGTAAAATCATACACCCCAACTTTCATTATTCACGTATATCTGAATCGGATTAAAACATGTCCATTTTTACAAATAACCTATTTATGAAAAAATAAGTTAGACTTGTTAATGAATAACAAGTATAACCTAATTTTTTATGCATTAAAATATTTATTGTCATGAATAATGACAGGCAAACGTTCCCTAAATCTTAACTTAGTCACATTAAAGTGGCAACTCTGTGGTGATTTAGGCTCATGTCACTGCCGGAATAGCAGAACTGTTTTTTTGGATCATGCTATTTACAATGTCACAAAAAGGTTCCTAAAATTATTATTTTTAATTTTTGTCTGTTATTTTATTCTATCTATAGTGATCTACTTTAGCCTGTGGTTCGATATATTATAGATATGTCTCTTCCATATTTAGTCCGGAAACTAGATTACATAAAAATAAAGGACCGAATGAGTAAAAAAAATTTTTGTTCACATCCCTATTCCAAATACGATTTTATGTATTTAAGGCTGGTGCAGTTTATTAGTTATGAACAAACTAGCTGAGCCACGAGGTGTTACACAAAAGTAGCCTATGTGTTAATACAAAGTGTCAGCTTTCTGCATACCAAATTTTATTAAAATTGGTTCAGCCGTTTGCGCGTGTATAAGATACAGATGCAGATACATTTTCACGTCTATATCCCTGACGGGGCAGACAGAGCCCGGGGCCGTAAGACCCAAAGGCCACGCTTAGCGTGATGGTGGGCGTTAAGTTGGAATAGGAATCAAAATAGTGATGGGTTGCTAGCCGCATCGCCTATTATCATGATTCAAATCTCGCCCATTCCCTCGATCGGCTTAAACGATCTGCCCGGGAAGAGAAGCAGCTGGTACATTCTAAGTTTTTTCTTTTCTCCCAGACCAGCATGGAAGAATCTCAGACCAGCATGGAAGCGCGTGTATAAGTCACAAATATACACACTCACAAATTTTCGCCTTTATGATGTGATGAAAGACCCACGACAATAAGCTTGAACCCACTATTGTGTCTCCTCTACACACACAGTCGCTGTTACATACATAACGGTCCCCGGTAGCCGAGGGAATAAATCTATTGAATTATATAGAATTATTATAATCGAATGATTTATTCATGCGTACGTATTAAAGCCGTTTCGAATATATCGATAAACTGTTTCCCTGCACTAGTATAACTTACTATATATTTAAACGAGCTAGCGGAGCGAACAAAGATTTAGAAGATCTCCGAGTCTAGTAAGTGATAAGTGTTTTGAAGAAATAAATGTTTTGTACAAGCTTATATTGTGAGACAAATGAATAAGCTTAAACTCGATGGAGTTGCGTCGTTTTATTACTGAGTTCCATCGACCACCTTCCGTCTCCGTGATCAGACCCTAGACATCGTCTTTTAAAGTGCTCGTCAGGACAAATCAAACGAGAACGAGTCCTACTCATTCAGGTTATGTTGTTTTGTAACTGAGTTCTGTCAAATATCTCCCGGCTCCATCATCAGAACAGCTCATTGACTTAACCATAATACCGACTTACACAATTAGGTATACAAAATTTCAGCTCAATCGGTTAAGGATAATGGGTTGAAAATTGAGTTGCAAGATTTGACCTAAACAAACATACAAGATATATTGCAAGTTAAATAAAGCTTGTAAAAATCGGCGTTTGTACGTTTGTCACAAACTTGAGTATCGTTTATCGTAACTTCATGAAATTTGGAACGCACGTAGATGAAACTAATTTAATTTTTAAATTGGAGTTTGAGCTCAATCGGTTAATGGCTTCGCGAGATATTAAGGGCGTGCAAGGGATGCAAGTTTACAGTTGAAGGTTTTCTCCAACTGTAAACTTGCGATTACTAGGTATAACTATTTAAACATACTATGCTGAAGTTGTACTACCGAACTTTGACCTGATGACGTATACCATGTTATTTAAATCTAGCAATACATTTTGCCGAACTTACGTCGCGTTTTGACGTTTGCTGAACTTCAGTTGCGTGATTTCGGATACAGACAAATATGACGGACGGAACGTAACAATAGTTCGGTAACGCAGCTTCGGTATAGCTTGTTTAGACACTAGGTAACAGTTAAGTCAATCAGTATGTACGTAGTGTAAGTATCTACTATATGTATTTTTATATATTGTGGCAGGTTCTATTTTGTATTCTATTTACAGTAAATCTGACATACTGCATCGCCTATCTCTTAAATATTCACTTCGGTTGACTGAAAGAAAATGCTATGCGATAAGTCCGCCTTTGTGTCATAATTTCGTCTTATAATTTTTTTCTGTTTTTTGTATTTCCTTGTTTATAAGACGGTGCAGTGAAATTAATAAATTTAAACGCTTATTGTTTGACTTTTTAGTGAATAAAGCATATTATTCCATAGATGAATACTTGTGTGATAAAAAAAAAACAATTAAAAAATAATTGACTATGCGCAACAATTAATTATGTAAACTAACATGACATTTAGTTATTTGTATTATTAGCAAAATTACTCTTGTATCTCAACTGACTTCTAATCTGTAGACATTTCAACACTTTTTTTATATATTTTTTTTCTTTTACTGTAACTTATAAACATTTATTTTAATTAAAAGTAAATATAAGTAGAAATCTTTGTGACAGCATGTATTATCAAACAATTTATATGACTTTGTATGCCTAACGGCGCAACACAGTGATACTTAATTTTTATGTACCTAACACCCATTGTACCTGTGATTGACAAAATAAATGATTATGATTATGGTGCAATATGCAAATACTCTTTGTATGAGTTAAGAACGATCTGAATCTATGATGAAACAACTACATATAGTCGTTTCATCGCAGATTCAGCTCGTTTTGTCCTGAGCATCTTAACAAAATTTAGGACTTAGGACCACGCCCGGTGCCGCTTAACTTGCAAAATAGTTAGTAATGCTACGATCGTACTAGTATTTATTCTGTGGTAATGCTTACGTACTCCGTACCATGGTATAATAAAATAAGGTATTCTCTTCCCGTGACAGCTGATGACGTAGGTGGAACTTGACTACGTCATCAGTTTGATGTGTTGCCACTGTGTGAAAATGAATTACCCGAGCGTAATGCATTTTTGAACTTCATATACCAATTTCGAATTAATAATCCATTATATGAATTTATAAAATATTGAATTGATGAATCACGCGAGGTACTAGATAGCTCAGTTACTTAATATTTTATTTAATATTCATGAACTAATTGAGAAAGTACTTAAATTTACTGAAAAGAACAATCAGTGGCAATACTTTGTGACGTAGGCAAGTTCCATCTCGGGAAGAGAATACCTGTTTTATTATACCATGCTCCGTACTAGCAGGGCCACCTCGCTCCTTGCAAAGGTAGTTAAATTCGTCACAGTAAGCACCTTATGCAAGCAAACAACGGTATCTAGTTAGGTGATTGTGCTTTAATGTCCGCCACAAAAACGGTGGAACCAAACGAATGATCTTGTAACTAGATGCAATGTTTGACGACCTCCGTGGCGTAGTGGTCAACATGTAATCTGGAAGTTCTGGGTTCGATCCCCAACCAGGGCAAGTTGGATAATGGCTTGTTTCAAACAGTCCTGAGTCCTGTGTGTATCGTTGAATTTATAATTTTTCAAAACTAAAAACCTACTTTACCCCCAAACTGCCCCCGTGGTGTAGTGGTTAGAGCGTTCGGCTCATACCTGGAGGTCGCGGGTTCGATTCCCGGCGGGGGCAAAGACTTTGTGTTGTTGTCCTGGTTTGGTTAGGACATTGCAGGCTGATCACCTGATTGTCTGATAAGTAAAATGATCCGTGCTTCGGAGGGCACGTTAAGCCGTCGGCCCCGGTCACTGTCTTTGACATTGGTCGTTACCTAAAACCATGTCAGAGGCCTTTAAGGCGGTTTAAAAACTCTGACACTAGTGTTAGTCACTAACACACTCGATAAGAAGACCCCCAAACTACACGACCAATTTTTTAATAAAATTTCTATTGGACTACCTACTAAGTATGCCCTTTTAAACAAAAAAGAATTTTCAAAATCGGTCCAGGCCTTTTAGAATAATCGGTAAATTAAACATACATACAATTATAAAAGGACGCGACGAATTGATAACCTCCTATTTTTTTAGAAGTCGGTTGAAAAGAAGAAAATCATACTTCACCGACAAGAACATAGAGATGAATACAAGAGCGTGATTTGTTCTTATCTAATTATTTATTTATATGACATACAATACAATCAAAAATATATTATTATTTTTCATTTTTCAAACACTGGTTACTAAACCAGTGTTTAAAAAGCGGCCAAGTGCGAGTCGGACTCGCCCATGAAGGGTTCCGTAGTAGTATTTTTTATTTTATTTTTATATTTGAGTTGATTGAATGAAAGGTAAATTGCAGTTTATGATATATTAAAAAAAAACTTCTTACTAGATCTTGTTCAAACCAATTTTCGCTGGTAGTTTTCATGGTAATGAACATCATATATTTTTTTTAGTTTTATCATTCTCTTATTTTAGAAGTTACGGGGGGGGGACACACTTTTTTCCACTTTGGAAGTGTCTCTCGCGCAAAGTATTCGGTTTAGAATAAAATGATATTAGAAACCTCAATATCATTTCTGAAGACCTATCCATAGATACCCCACACGTATGGGTTTGATGAAAAATATTTTTTTGTGTTTCAGTTCAAAGTATGGGGAACCCCCAAAATTTATTGTTTTTTTTCTATTTTTGTGTCAAAACCTTAATGCGGTTCACATAATACATCTACGTACCAAGTTTCAACAGTATAGATCTTATAGTTTCGGAAAAAAGTGGCTGTGACATACGGACGGACAGACAGACAGACATGACGAATCTATAAGGGTTCCGTTTTTGCCATTTGGCTACGGAACCCTAAAAATGGCCCCAAAGAACTATTGCGCGATCGTTCGTCGTCGTCGGGAAATCTAACTACATGGGTGCAAATTCCGTAGACAATCTTGAAATTTATTTATAAGAACCTCTTATCTTGGTTAGTTTTATGACTGTTTTGAGGTAACAAACATGAAAAATAATACAACCTCATCAAGAATACAAATAGTTAGAGAACTGTTTCAAAATAACATTATACCTATAGCAGCAAAAATCTAAATCATGTCGATAGGAGATGTTTTTATCACCATCAGGTCATAAAGATGAATACAAGAGTGTGATTTGTTCTTATCTAATTATTTATTTATATGACATACAATACAATCAAGAATATATTATTCCACAACATACAAAAGCCCTAACATTCCTTTCCAACACTGATTCATATCCCTTTGTGGATATCAATTTAAGACTATCCTTCGCTATTTATATGAAACAGTATAAGGCATACAATTTAACTTTTGAATAGAGACACTTCCCTATTTATTAATCAGATATCCTCAATAAAGCTACTGATACCGAGATAAAATGCGTTTTATCTGTTTCTAACTTTATTTCTTGCGTTGTAAAGCTTATTATTGAATACAGTTTTGTCCGGTTTTGCATTCACTACCCATTTGTCTTGCAGAACGTATGGCAAAATACAAATACAATACTTACATAAAACTTTATTGCACAAACATATGACATAAAACCAAATATTTCAGAAACGGGTCTCTAAATAGAAAAAGAAGTCAAGAAAAAAAAATTGAGTCCCACTTTATATGAAACTATGAAAGATACCCTAAAAAAAAAACTTTTTAGAGATTATATTTTACAACTTTTTTGCAACTTAGGAAATACAAGCTAAACAAAGCTTCTGTCCAACCCGTCTGGCCAGCGAGGAGAGTATAGACCTAATCCTCTGGCTGCTCTGACCAAATATGACTCTAGTAGTAGAGATCGCATTGATGTTGATAAGCTTTGTTTAGCTTGTATTTCCTAACTCGCCTTCGACGACATCCACAAGAGGACTTAAAGTGGCCCTATTCTACTCTGCCGAAAACCATATGGCATATTCCCCATCGTTGTTACGTAATATGTAGATGCCCCTAAAGTCAAGATACTATATTCTGTATCGTTACATCTTGTACCTATTATATAGCAATTTCTATTTCGTGTTCTGCGTCTGCGTTAGCTACCGGTCATAACTTATCTATGTACTACAAGATTTTACATACAATCTAAGCTATCGGCAGGAGTCGGCAGGACTCGATTTGCCTTGTCGAGGCCTCCAAGCAATGCAAGGCTTGAGACTTCCAGGATTACCCTTAATAAAGGGAATGGGCCAGAATCTGAATACAGGTGATGACAGGATCAGAAAAGTATTATTCTTTAATTCATTTTAAATAAATCAGTAAATATATACGGACAAATTACACAGAACCACCGCCACCATCACTGCTTTTAGGTCAGATAAACCTCATCAAAATCGGTCCGTATGCTTAAGAGCTACGATGCCACGGACAGACAGACAGACAGTCAGACAGATAGACAGAAAGACAGAGCGACAGAAAACAAATAAACATTAGCATAAAACTTATAACACTCCTCTTTTTAGTCAGAGCTTAAAAAGGCTCAAGGTCTACGGGCCTTTAGCCCTTAACTCTGTCCATCCCGTTAAAGATAAAGAAGTTAATAGTATATCTCTATCTGTAAGTTTAAAAAGCCTATCTAAATCCTAATATGGTCTAGTTCAAGTAAAGCCAGCTAACGAACAGTCTCTCTATGTAAGGCCGTATAATTTGCTTCCTTCTTTTGACGAGTTAATCTATCGAATAGTTTGCTTACATGTAGCTAAGTAATCTTTTATCTATGGGTGGGTATATAAATAAATAAATACATAGGGACAAATTATGTACACTGATTGAGCTAGCCCCATTCGAGACTTGTGTTATGGGATACTAACTCAACGATACTATATATTTTTCAACACACTTGCTCATAAAGTGGCTTTATGGTCACCGCAATTAGGCACATAATGACACCCATAATCAAACTGTGACTTTTTCATTGCTATAACCAGAGATAAGAGATAATGAATAGATACCAGATTATTTAGCCATTTTAAGCAATAACTGGCATTAGCAATCTTACTCACATGGCGTAAATGATTTTTACTATAAGATCGACTGAAACAAGTAATCGTATTCTTTTCTTGATTTTATCGTGGTGTCACTAAATGAGCGTCAAAACTTTCAAATGGATGTCTTATAACGCTGTGAAATTAAATATCTTGCCATTGTTCCTTTCCTTGGTATCATTGTGTTCCATTTCAACTTGGTTGGATTAAAATCAGTGATGTCATTTGGATGTCTTTCCGAGTACATAAATCGGTCTCTCGACGAAAATATAAGAAAAATACTGCTATTTCTTACATAATTATTAAAAAAGTGCCATAAACGTGTTTAGAAGACTGTGTGTGATTTTTGTAAAAATGTCCTGTGTCATTGAAGGCTGTAATTCACATACAGGAAGAAAAGAAAATAGCCAAGAAACAATAAGTTTTCATCGGTGAGTTTCGATAGTTCCTGATTTTGTTATGATAATAATACAACTTAAAATTAAAAAACAATATTAATTTATGTATGTTAATCATTACTGTGTTAAATTATAGTTAGTTTTTGTTATGTTTAAATGGATTTTTACTAAGCTGTTAAGAGGTTTTGTTTCACTGAATAGTGATGTGCATATTTTTATCGACATACAATTTTACGTATCAAACAAACCCCCGTAAACATAAACCCAGACAAAGTTTTTACGATTTATATCCTAACAACACTAAATACATGAAAAACTACCTAACACCCGCGACTTTGTTTACGTAAATTTAGTACTTAGTAAGTAGTAAGTAAAGTCTACTTATGTATTAGCATTGCAGCAATAGTACCTATGGACTATCGATAGTATTGTCAGTAACACATGTTGTGTTCTTGAAAAATAACCACAATATCAATTTAACACGCCATTTACGTTATCTAAGATCAATGAACTAATTTTAAGTCTTTTGTTACAGTTTTCCTAAGAATGACGACTTAAGAAAAAGGTGGATAGTATGTGTCGGAAGACCTAAATGGTCATGGAAAAAACGAAGTGTTATATGTTCGAAACATTTTGCGGAAAATTCGTTTATTCCCATTATTAGTAATAAATACATATATATAAAATCACATGAGTAATTTTATTTCTTCTCCTTTATCTCATTACAGACTTCAGAACTGGTCGGTGTTATTGTTTTGAAGGTTAAACCTTTCGATCACAAACTTCAACTATCGCTTTTATTTTACATGAAACAGTAAAATTAAAATGCGATGTCAGCAGTTGCGTATTGAAATTATCGATACAAGAAAATATCGATAATGGACAACACTAGCATGCAACAAAGCTTGTGACACCCTACAAAAATGAGAAAGAAAATATGTATTGAGATCTCGTTCTAACGCATTTCATATGCCATGAGATAATGAAAGATGGCTATATTTCATCGTGTGCTAATTTAGCCAGGCTTCTATGCCTCTAGGGGTTCAAATTCTTTGGCTATAACTCACTAGTGAGTTATAGATTTTTTTTTTAATGTTATTGGTTGAGTTCATGGAATTGTATGTACTTGCGTTGAGTTGCTTTGTTCTTATTAAAAAAGTTTTTATTCAAAAAAAAGATCGTGTTCCATAGAACAAACAAATTAATGTTCCTTTTGCTTGCTTATTTCATGCAACTTCTTATTTAAATAGATAATTTTAACTCGTACGTGTTTAATCAATAAAACTTTCACTCACGTATAACTTTTGTTTTCTCTGGAATAAAAGAAAACTTTAAATTCCCCATTTTGTACGTGGCAGAATAGGCGCAAATCTTATGCGCGAAAAAAAACCTTATCTCTTTAGTCTGTGGCCGATCGCAATGCGCGCGCATAGGAAAACTGATTAATTGTTCCCGCCCGAAACATTTTTTACAACTCGTTTTCACTGTTGAAATTATAGTTATTTATTAATTAAAATGTCTACAAGTACAGTTACGAAGAAAATGATTTATGTTGTACACCGCCCGATATAAGATGTGAAGCCCTTAACGTTGTAGAAAGTTTATTACCTGAAAACTCCAAGGAAAAATATCTATTAGCGTACCTACCAAAATTTCATAAAATGGCAAAACAGCAAGAATACGCGTTCTTTTTCAGAAAATGTACTACTTTAAAGAATTATCTTCTAAGTACCTAAACCCAAACCTAGCTCTTTGTGGTGTTTATACTCAATGTTAAAAAGTACAGTCCGAACAAAGAATGGAGTGGACTTAAAAACATACTCTAATTTGTAAGCTTATCTAAAGAGACTATCCGATGGATTTAGAAGCAAGAAATCAAAGGTTTAATCGTAGGACGATATTGAAAAATTTATAAAAGATTCCTACTGACGAAACACCAAGTACATACACTGATTGGATTTCACCTACCTACACGAATAATGAGCCATCTCAAATTACAATAGAACATGAAGTATTTCAATAAATAATCTATCTGTTGAGACCGCTATGTCATCAAAAACAGTTAATTATAATTTTACTAACTGCATATTTACTAATTGTTTCTCTAAATAAACTTTTTATCTACTAAATAAAATGAGTTTTTATTGTTATTTTATTCACAAGTGTGTTGAAAAACGTCGTATGATACACGTGTGTATTGATGATTACCGTCCTTGGCTCTCTTAAGACCCTCGCCTACGGCTCGGGTCTCAATGGCGCCGCGGCGGTAATCACCACCGTTACACACTAGTACCATAATGTACTATTACAACAAATACTTATATAGATAAACATCCAAGACCCAGGACAATTTGAAAAAGGCCATTTTCCAAGATATTATCACGAAGACGTCATCATGTCTTTAAAACGGAACATACAGAACCTATAACAAACTGTAAGGGCTCTTACAGACCAGGGACAGTATGCCGGCGACTAGGGATTGCAATCCGGAAAACCGGATCCGGTAATCCGGCGGATCCGGCATCAATACACCGAATTCGGTGACGGGATGGACCGGACCGAACCGGACGTCAGATTATTTACTTCCAGCTAAGTTTATTATTTCCAAAGCGCAAGTACAGATGAAGCGTCAACACACTGTACTGCAGCATTTTCCCTAAAACGTCAACTTTCAATTAAAGTGATATTAAAATTAGATTATATTTCGCATTCCTTTTCTTTTTGGTTGCCTGTAACAGATTACTTCGGCTATAGATTTAGAAGTTTGGATATAGAGTATTGTAAAATGTGACCAGAAACTAAATATTTCTGTGTAACTTTTTATGGGTTGTATTTGTACCTACTACACAAACTATGGGTAAAGCAGTACGATACCATCTTTCCAGTATAAGATAACTTATAAATTAACACAGTTTACAATTTGGAAAATCAAATTTTCGTGTAACGATGTTCGAGCCAGGGTGACGATGGGTGACATGTTTTGTATGAAAACTGTTCTCATTGTCAAATTGATGCTATCTCTTTTGCTCTTATGAAGAATACACTTATCATATTATCTTTCGCATTAGGCTAGTGTGGTCTTTTTTACGCAGTAAAAAAATTCTACTTCTATGACTTCGGCGATACTTCGGCCTCTTGTGTTGCTATTTAATAAGTGTTCCAAAATTGAAAATTTATTTTGGTGCTAAAAGGTTTTTTTTTATTGTATGCGGACTGAGAATATAGAATATTTGTCAATGCAGTTTTTTAAAACTTATAAAAATGGCGGAATTATATATTTTTTTTAAATATTATTTTGTACATCTCATAGATGTATCGACGTGCTAGTTTTAAAAACCTTATAAAAGTACAAATACTTATGTTCCCCATATACACACACAACACAATAAGATCGCTTCCAGGAATCGCCAGGGCTCCCTAGACTATGCAGGCAGGACTGCAGTAGAATGCGCATTTGCCAGCTTTTATTGCATAAAGGCTATGACGTTTCTGAGAACGCTTTAAATATAATCTCAGGCTTCCTGGGTTGCTATTAAAGAACTGTTCTAAGGATTGTTCGCTAACTGGATGTTGACGTAGGTTTATAAATAGACTAGCTGTGTCCGTGGGCTTCGCTCCCCGTGGGAATTTCGGGATAAAAACTATCCTATGTCCATGAAATTTGGTACCTATGGGTATAGTTATGATACCCAGGGAAGGCCCTGGGAATAACTATACCCATATCAAATTTTATCGAAATAGGTTCAGTGTTTAAAGCGTGAAGAAGTAACAAACAAACAAACAAATATAAAAACTCACGTTCGCATTTATAATATTAGTAGGATAGGATACTGGATGCTGATTCATATATTTTTTCAAATCTTTATTCGATTGTAAATTAGGTAGTTACATTCTTACATTCTCACTCATAAAATGATGATAGAACTTTACATACGGTAAAATTTAAATAAAAACGTTAAATCATTAACTAAAGAAGCTAAGTATAATTTAACGTAAAGTACTTTTTTTATATTTGGCAATCAAACAATAAGCTAAAATCATTTTTTGTCAGCATGCTTTTATCCACATAAAAAAATAAGCAGCAACGCCTAGTAAGTAACAAAATCAACTATTATTAGATAATAAATAAGAATTGGTCAGCTTTATAATCGTGTGTATGTCCCCCGCGGAAAAGTATCGAAAAATAATTGTTGAATATACTAGATCTTTAGTTTATAGCTGCCTTCAAATGTTTATCTATAAATGAAATTGTGTATTCAGTAATTTTTGAAAATTTTAATCGACACTTAAACTTTGTTCCTATGCCCCTTAGTTAAGCCACTAGAACCAAAATACCTACTTTTATGTTTATATTTATTATTCGCCGCAAGTGGTTGTGTTTTTTTGGATTCTGTTTTTACAGATGTTATAAACAAATTAATAGCAATATGTGTAAAAAAAATCAGGACTATATTCCAAACCGTTTGGGAAATCTAGCAAAAGGCCAAACATTTCCCCAGCGGAATTTTGAATAACTTCGGAGGCCTATGACATATAAAATCCATTTGTACATAAACATTTGCCTCTTATGATACATTAATTGCTCTACTAATTGAATTCTGGATTCCAGACAAAATTCCGCCAGAGACACGTTTCCGTGGCGGAATATGTTTTTGACGAATTTCTCAAAAATTACTGAATACACAATTTTTATTTATCGATAAACATTTGAAGGCAGCTATAAACTAAAGATCTAGTATACTCAACAATTATTATTCGATACTTTTCCGCGGGGGACATACACACTTAAAATACGATCGCTCCCATATTCTTTCCATAAAAATCAGGCTTAACAAAAGAAAGACTGTGTTCAAGACTTGTTTCAGCTCCTCTTTTTGCATCCGAACATCGTTAAAGCTAAGCATTTTCAATATTCTTGCCATAAAACTAAGTGGCAGCTAAGTGGCTGTGAATATCATATTTTTTTGCCAACCGGACCTCTGTAAGTAGATTAGAGCGATTATTAACGACCAGCCCTGGTCAGTGGTTCTCAAACTTTGAAATAAATACCTTACGTCCACAGACAATACGTTGAATTTACTAGCTATGTTTGTTGTTATAAGCCGAAAGCGAGAATCGGCAAATTTTTTGTCACCAGGTAAGTTTTGCTATTTATATAGGAATTTAAAAAAATGTTTTTTTTTTATGTTCATTCGGAAATAATAATATTTGGCTTCCACTGTAAGTACTTTACTTTTGAAAACACATATTTTTTATGCATATTCCCTATTTTATTGATGGACAGTTTTAAATATATACAGATATATATTATATTATTATCTTTGGCTATACTAATTACAAATTTTAAATCACAATCACATGCCATAAATACTCGTTTAACAGTATCACGAGAATCAAAGACATCTAACACATTAAGTACTACCGATATACCATTATACCAAAGATACAAATGATATCCCTTTGAGATCCTACGAAGAACCGGTCCGAGTCACATTGTCTGCCAATACCTTCAGTTAAGTGTTAATATTGCTTTAAAATTGCTACTACATCCCAGTCCAGGGCGAATCCAGGGGGATTACGATGTACAGGGGGAAACTCCACCTGTCTCACCTTAGTAGGTGTGCTCCCACTCCCATAAAATGATTCTATTAACAGTTATAAGTAGCTGTTAACAGTGTGAGAGGTGGTAGAGAAATAAGTCATAATGATGAGGAAGGAGTGTGAATGATGAGGAAAGAATTGGACAGAATTAATAATATTGTAAAGTGCTGTTGATTCTGTTGTTGTTGGTGTTGTACATTCTTTATTGTACATAAAAAGCCACAATTGAAATACAGATAATGATGATGATTCTGTGATGAATAAATAAAAAATGGAGAAAGGAGGTAAGTAAGAACATGAAGGATGGAGCTTATTGCAACATCGTTACAATACCCCCTTGTAGAGGAGCTCAGTGTCTTACTCCTGTAGTAAAACGTCTGGCGTGGTTCGCACTTGGACGGGTGACCAGACCACGAGTGGCAATAAAGATGAGTTAGTCGCGAATGGTCTTAAACGCAAAGATTCCTCTACTTCCTCCGTGCTTCGGAGAATACGTAAAGCCATTGGTCCCGGCTCGTCGTCTTGTAGTCGTCAAGCTATTTTAGATGTCATAGGGTAGCTTGAAAAATCTGATACAAAGGAAGGCCACTTCCACATATGAAAAACAAACTTTCAGTTAGTATGCTACTAATTTAAGGAGTGCAGACTTGACTGATTTGAGAGGGCAGATCTTTTTAATAAATAAAGGCACTTGCAAGCAGTTTTTACGTCTTTTAGTAATTCAGTTCAGATTAACTAAAAATGACCCCCCTGATATGAAGTCTCGATACGCCCTTACTCCCAGCCTATTATAGCCTTGGTACCTAGCAGCTGAGCCCCTGACACTTAGTCAATGATACCATCTTTCACAACATCGTGAACAAATATCGACCAAACGAGTACAATAATAAAGTTCAAAATTGGTAAGAAGCAAAAATATATTGAAATAGACCATCTTTTAAAAACACCATAAACGAATTTTGACTATAAGGTGATTAAAATAAAGTTCAAAATGGCGTAAAACGAAAAATGTAGTAAATATAGAGTTCTGAAAATGTAAGATATGATCTTGAGATTAAAGGGATTTTGTAATTAGATGCTGTGCGGGACTAAAATAGGCTGACGGGGTAATTTATGGCGCTAGTGATCGGGAATGATCGGGAATCGGTAATAAAATCTGCTTATTGCATGGTTTTAATTTTTAACTGACTTGTAAAAAGGAGGAGGTTATCAATTATTTGAATGTATATTTTTTTTAATGTAAGTAGGTGCATATGATTTCTTGAAGGCGCTTAACTTGGAAGTCGTTGAACTAAAGTGTATTCTCATTAAATTCCGAAAATCAGGTAAGTACCTCTAGATATAACTCAACCCTCCTTTGAAATACATTTTTGTAGCACAATATGTTTGTGCTAAAAATGCATTCCCGATTTTAATAATTTACAAATTTAATTTAATTCCTTTATTAAATAGCATTCTCTTAAAGGGTTGACTGGAAGAGTTCCCTTAAGGGGATAAGTCCGCCTTTGCATTTTTTCTTTTATATTTTATTACTCGTATGTCCTTTTTGTATAATAAATAATTTAAATATAAACAGCTATTCGCCTCTTACGACTTCCACAGGAAAAGATAGAGTAATCCATTCTAATCCGAAAGCTGATAAAACATTGACTAAACGAAAATGACTCATTGATAAAAGCACCACAATAGAATACCGAAATAGAGCTACAAAAAGTACAGTAATGAAAATAAAAAATAAAAACAAATTACAATAAAATTCAATTCGCGTACGAACTTTACATACGCAAGTATGTATGTATGTAAATTTATTCATATAAAACTATGGAAAAAACGTACAATGTACCACGAGAAATTTAAGGTGCCCGTGTGAATTTTAACGGAGTATCATTGTCTTACGACGACCTTAATAGAGATGTTCCATTATATCGATATCGATCTTAGCCCCTTTAATTGACGCGGCGATTTTATCGAAAGACGTTTTTGCGAAATTCATTCCAAATGATTTTATTGCCTTTAATTACGGTTTTAAATAGCTCTGTCGATATGCATGGTAGTGCAACGGTAATTTACTTTATAACTCGATAATTATTTTTATTAGACTATTTCAAAACTTGTTTTTTTAATAAAAATAGTTGATGACTTGGATGCAAGTGCGGAAAGGATTAATAAGTCGATGTATAGATAAAAAGCCTATTTAAAAAAAAAGTAATAATAGATACCTTTATCGTGAGAAAAACATTTAAATGTGTTTTCAGTTTTATAAAGGATGTTATAAATTGTATAAAGTTATATCATAATTTGTTGTTTACATTTTTTTTCTTTTTAGGGACAAATCACACTAATTGAGCTAACCCCAAAGTAATTAATCGCTGTAAGTCCCGTAGTACTAATAACAGTAACCCCAAAGTAAGTTTTTAAACTTGTATTATGGGATATTAACTCAACAATACTAGGTAATCAATTTGTTGCGATTATTTAATTATGTATTCTGATTAGTTCACTGATTATTTGAAAACGACTGGATTGCTTTAAAAAAATATTTTTTTGTTTGAAACGTCATTTTTGTCAAGTGGTCCATAGACATTTTATCAAAATCGGTTTTTTAGTACGAGGCTGAAGTCGATATTTAATTTTGAAAAATTATGATAAATACAATAAATAGACACCAAAGACTCATGACAATTCCTCCTAGCCGGGGATCGAAGCTGGAACCTCTGAGTGGATACCACTATGCCACGGAGATCATCAATCAGATGATCACATAGTGATAAATTAATTAACAGTCTTCTCTCATCATTAACCGTTACTTATCGATAACGATTAAACATATTTCCCATTTCTAAAATAACATTAAAGATCAAGGACTTATGTGTTACTGTAAACGCATGGATCACATTAAAGTTTATATTAATAAAACCCTTTTTATGGGCAATATAAGATACATGCTGCATTTTGTTTTTATTTTTTGAGTCAATTATGCAGGTTTTTGTTGGAAACTTCACTATTAAAGTACAAAAAGTAGTATCTTCGTTAAGTACATTTAGTACAAGGTATTCCTATATTTGACGATCTTTGTGTTATGTTTAAAGCCCTAGGGAAACATATATCAGCTGCATTTTTTACCGCGTTGAGTACAAGCCGATCGCGGGAATGGGCGAAAATGAAAATCATGTTAATAGGCGATGCGTCTAGAAACTCTTCACTATATTGATTGCTTTTTTATTTTCTCGCCTACCGTTATGCTGAAAGGGACTTTGTCTTGCGGACCTGAACACTGACTGCTTAGAACCGCAAGATATAAAGTCCTCTGCCCCATTAGAGATAAAGACGTGATAGTTTGTAATTTTCTTAAAAGTACCAACTAATTATACTCAATTTGGTTAGGTATTCAAATAAATGTAAACAATCTTGACATGTCTTTTTATTGAAATATACACTTTATAAATCAATACCTCTGCTAAAAAGTAATTATGTTATAAATTATAAATTACATAATTAGTTTGTAATTTGCAAAAATATTGATTTATAAAGTGTATATTTCAATATATAGACATGTCAAGATTGTTTACATTTATTTAAATACCTAACCAAATAGAGTATAATTATTTTTGACCCAGAAAAAACCCAATTAAGAAGTTTCCTAGGTCAAAAACAATTAATTGGTACAGTTATTATAATAAAAAGTCGCAAAATATTGTCATTTCTCATTGATATTCATTTTAAACGTGATTTTAGATTTATTATTTATTTTAACGTGGCTTTTGGGTCTTGCAGCCCTGGGCTCTGCATAGAGCCGCAAGACCCAAAATGCTCTGTCTGCCCCATTAGGGATAAAGACGTGATAGTATGTATGTATGTATGTTTAGATTTATTATTGCGGATAAACTGATATTAAGAGCGCTATTTAACTCCAAGGAACTATGACGTCTTTAGTCTTTATTTCGTACAAATCGAATAGATTTTTTTTTGTTTTGACTTTCAGAAAAAAAATGCTGATTTAAGTGGTTGAACACTGGCTTATTATTTTTACTTATCTATGGTAGAAGCGGAAACATGAAAGTTTAACTGTGAATTGTAGCTGCACTTTTATGACACCAGCGCAAGAACAAACACAATCCACATCGAAACACTGGGAAAATATCTTCGGTGAAAGATTGGATCAGCTAATTAAAGAGGAAAACAGACTTTTGAAATCTAAGCCAATTTGTAGAATTGCTGCGTCTTCTATTGTATGTCTTGTAAGACACTCAGCTTTGCAGAAAGAATATTTTTCAAAATTAAAACCGACTTCTAAATCGAGCTACACAACGGTTTTTGATAAAACTTCAATAGGACCAACTGACAAGTATGCTTTTTAAAAACAAAAGAAATTTTCGAATTTGTCCGCGAGCGTCTTACGGCCTGACCACAGCCCCGCTCCGCGCGCCGCGCCGCAATACGCGTCGCCGCCGGCAGCTGTGGCATACTCTATACATTCCCTACCATTTGTTTTCGCCGCTCACCGCCTGCCCCGCCGCAATCCGCGCCGCAATCCGGCTGTGGCCAGGGGGTTAGAGTAATCAAGGAACAAAAGTACATAAAAATATATACATTCGAATTAATAACCTCCTTGAAATCGATTAAGAACATTTCTATGACTATAACCTGAGTCCTGAACGGTGTTAACATGAATTTTTCGAGGTCCAGTGCTGCCCCATCTGAAATAAATTATTTGAAAGGAAACGTAGATACCACTAAAAATTTTGTCTAACCAAGCCCTAGATGACCCTTCAAACTATTTTACGAACTACTGTTTAAACTTTTCTTCGCATATTTGCAAAAAGTGGCCGTTTTTGCAAACGAAAACTAGGTCTAAATTACGATATATCTAAAGATCCTTTTTTTAATCATCGCTTTTTTGGAATAAAGGAATCAAGGGAGTATGAATAGAGGAATCACTACGTTAGTATGGAAATACGGCTAAACGATTTCCTCTTAATAGGTACAGTAATGATTGTAGAATTGGCCTTCAAATAAATTCCAGAAAGTTAGGGTTGAAGTCTAAGTTGAAGGTAACCATTAACCCACAGCCAATATTTTTTCTTCTCCACTTCACATGGCCTTTGGGATCCTTGCATGACCATTGACAAACATTCTATCGTTCCTAAAGTAAATATTACAGCTCCAAAGCAAAGCAGCAAATATTACCTAACCAGCAAGGAACTAACTGAGAATCTGCTAAAACGTCAAGAAAATCCGCTAAGAAAATAAATGCTACTTCCACATGTTTTAGATTCGCGACATAGTGCATTAGTACTTATCTACAAACGTTTCCGTGACAGTGAAAATTCATTGAAATACGACAAACTGGCAACAAGTACTTTCCACGTGGTATGTGTGGTGTAAGTTACAAAATAAACGGCCAATTGCGTTTCTGACTCACACACAAAGGTTTCCGTACCATGTATAAGAAATCACATTTGTTGTATCGGAGTTTTTAGTATTTGTTGCTATAGCGGCAACATTTTATTACATCATCTATTAAAATTTCAACTATCTAGCTATAACGGTTCATGAAATACAGCCTGGTGATAGAAAGACGGACAGCGGAGTCTTGGTAGCAGGGTCCTGTATTTACTCTTTGGGTATGGAACCCTAGAAATTGACGAATTCGGCATTAAAATACAAATTTCCACTATCTGGGTATAATAGTGTAATGCATTGCTAACTGCTTCAAGTATTGTTATTTTTGTCGTTCTTGGAGGCAGCGTCTATACCGCTCGATGGCAAAAAAAGTTATTTTATAATTCACTTTATTTTAATAGGTACATCATGATCTCAAGCTTTGTGTGCTTTTAGTGCTTAATAGATGTTATTTCGAAAGGCGAAAGAAATAGATGATGAAGAGTTAAAGACTTAAATTTAGTCAGAAGGAGTGAGGTGGATTATGCAGCATGCAGCTTAAAGGTAATAGGCAGTATCGTTACATCCATCCTTGGGCATATGTTGCTCTTTATCAAACCACCATACAAAGAATTAAGATTTTTAACGGTCCCTCTTTCTTCGTTGCTCTAGAACCTAGACTCAGTTTTCCACCTTTTTTAAATTTTGCACTAACGACTACATGTTAAGTTTCAAGTGTTTGGCATCACGACATTTTTTTAACAATGAGAAGCTACCATCTCTTTCTTAGCCTTCCCCTGCGACGTCTACCATCCTCGGGTATCCATGGTGAGAAAGAGACGGCGTGATGACCTCTAGCGTAGATAGGAGATAGAGACACATGAAAAGAAATGGGAGAGCCCTTTGCCCAGCAGTGGGACAATATATGTTAGTAAAAAAAACAAAAGCTACCGCTAACAAATTAGACCAAACGCAAAAATTCTTCCACACAGTTTTTGCCGCGAGCGTGCCTGGCGACTTCACTGTTATAATTTTTATGCGAGCAAACTCGCGTGTCAACAGCAGTTCGCGATGCGTGGTGGAAATACTTTTTCCTGATTCGCTTACAGCTATCCTAATAGTGTGTTTGCTATACTAATACGTAGTCATTTGAGACTAATTATACAACGGGACCGAGTATTAGTTCTAAGATTGTGCGTGGATATATCTGTTTTTACTTTTTCTACTCCTACACAGAATTTGGTCCTTTTTTCGTCTCCTATTCATTATCATTCTTCGCGCCATTTCCCTATTTGGGACTCGGCTCTACGTCAACTGTTTTAACTTCTTTCTGTCATTTACCTACCATATTGGCGCTAGCCCCTCGTACCTTCATATCTATCCTTACACATTCTATCCACGTCTTTCTCGGTCTTTCTATCCCTCTGCAGTCTTCTAACTCAAATGGACCCTCCTCTTAGCCAGATATTCCGCATCCCTCCTCATGACCCTGCCATACCACGTGAGTCGATGGCTTGTTAAGTTTGTTGTCTCCTAATACATTAAAACCTTAGAGACAAGTTTATTTAAGGCTACCTGAATTTTCCGGGGTCCAGTGGCGCCCTCATTTAAAATAAATCATTTGAAAGTAAACGGTGATATTATTTAAATATTCGTCTTGACCAAACCCTTTTAACTATTTTATGAACTACTGTTTATAATTTAAAGTGCGAACGTGAAGCTTTTCTAATCACATTTGCGAAAAACGGCCACTTTTAGATAATGTGCGTAGAAAAGCTTCGCGTTCGCACATAATCGAAATACATATAAGCTTCATGGCACAAATATAATACTGTGCCTTATAAGCTTGCAATGTATCTTGTATATGTTTCTTTAGGTCAAATCTTTTCTGGTCAAATTTTCAACCAGTTATCCTCAATCGATTGAGCTGAAATTTTGCATACTTGTGTAATTCAGATGACAATACAATATTCTGAAGTCAATGAGCTGTTCTAATTCAAACCCCCATATACCAATTTTCTCTGAAATCGTTAGAGCCGTTTTCGAGATCACAGAAATATATAAATAAATATACAAGAATTGCTCGTTTAAAGGTAAAGTACCTGGGCGACCGAGCTTTGCTCGGTTACATCTCAAACATTAACTAATTTTTTTTAAACTTGTCTGAAAACAATGCAAAATAAAAAAAATATATATAAACTTAAACATAAAAAAAAACAAAAGTTAGTCACCGAGTGGGATTCGAACCCGTAACACTCTTTCTAGCGGTCGCTATCCTTAACCACTAAGCTAAATCAAGGCGGTCGCGGCGCGACGAAATTAGCGACCATATTCTGCGTGGAAAGAAAAACGCATGAAAACTCGAAAACACGCGTTTTCCCAAACATAAAACTAATCTAGATCGATTGTTTATCCCCGAAAACCCCTATATACCAATTTTCTGTAAAATCGTTAGAGCCGTTTTCGAGATCACAGAAATATATAAATAAATATACAAGAATTGCTCGTTTAAAGGTATAAGATAATATATTTTATATCATATGGCAAAAAAAAATTTACAATACAACTAGAAATTAATGAATCTTTATTAATATTTTGTATATTCTTTGAGAATCAACCGGTCTTTTGATAGGTTTGCGAGGGGATACACACATCCAACATATAGAGGCTATTTGAAGAAGGTGTTGTATATATTTATTATTGTTGGTTTTATATATGTAATGAAGTTGTTGTATGTAAAAAGGGTAGTAGAATAAATGGCTATTTTGTTTTATTTTTATTTAATAAGTAGTTTGGGCTCACATAAGAGGAAAGCTGCTGTGTAGATGTATAATTTGTGAGAATAGAAGGATTAGAAGCGTGAGCACAAAATTGACATGTAATGTCATACTACGGCACAGTACCGCAAATCCATAAAATTTAACAACTGCTCGCGAGTGCCATTTAAGGTGATTCTCAGAATACTGTTACCATTGTCATAAATTCTAGGTCTATGGTTTAGGTTACCATTGGCAGGCCTGTGTCACTCCCGTTTAGCTATCGAAAATATACCTACATTATTATATTACTATGCGCCCGGTGACCACTGCAGAATGGTAAATTCAGTGCAATGAAAAATTGGCTTGCAATGCACTTCTAGGAATCTAAACGAATAGGTGCCGAATTTTGACGCGAGGGTAGGGTAGGGTCCTATTACTAAGACTCCAAAGTACGATTGTCTGAGGTATTCCTCAAAGCGCTCCCATTTTGAGGCGCACCTGATAAGGCGCTCTTTTTTATTCCTCAAAGCGCACCTTTTAGTAGCGCTTCCAATAGCAATTAAAAATATTAAAATTTTATTCCTTCAATGATGATGATGCACAAATGAGTTTTTAAAAATCATCGATATCATGCTCTTCCCTATTTTTAAACGTGGGTGCGCTTCGAGGAATAAAATTTTAATATCTTTAATTGCTATCGGAAGCGCTACTAAAAGGTGCGCTTCGGGGAATAAAAAAGGAGCGCCTCATCAGGTGCGCCTCAAAATGGGAGCGCTTTGAGGAATATCTCGTCTGTCTGTCACTAGGCTGTATGTCATGAACCGAAATACCTGAACTGCTGAAATTCTCACAGATGATGAAATACCTATATTTCTGTTCCCGATAGACAAATACTAAAAACAGAATAACATATTTAAGTGGAGCTCCTATACAAAAAACGTGATAATGGTACGGAAACCTTCGTGCGCAAGTCGGACTCGCACTTTACTCGCATTGGGTAATAGAGGTCTGTTTTTTAATCAAATTAGAAGCAATTGATTAAAAAACAAACCTCGAATTTGTATTCGTAAATTTTTCGCATTTATCATCTTTTTTACTCTTATGGGTAGAAGACGTCAAGAAGGATTCCAATCATAAACCTTTCTATTAAAGGTGCCTCACTGTTCCACCACCACGTAGAGCCATGTGAAAATTCTCCATAGAAAATGGTTAATATAAAAGATATTGAAAACACTAAATCTCAGAAACGTGATAGCAGCAAGGACAAACCATGCGGCGTGTTCAGACGAAGTTTAAAGTAAAGACGCAGTGCAGTATAAAAAGATATTTTTTTTTTGTGAATCATTTGATCTCCCTTTGCGGTCTAGGAAGTAGCCCGGTATTAGTAAGTCTGACTTACCAAAAAAAGGAAGTGAACTGGTCGAAAAATTTGATTGGGTAATCGAAACCATTACCACTTTTAGAGCTAGGTATTATAAGAACTTATTATACCTACATTATTGTTTTTATAAACAAAAACTGCGAATTACCGAAAGGGCCGCTCAGCTATGCAATAAACATTTTTTTTCTTTCTTTTTACGTGCGGGGTTACTTCAAAAGCGGTACACAAAACGGGCGATACTGCGTTCCAGTGTCAGGGAACATTGAGATTTAATGTACGATGATAAAGTCTAATATTATTCGACATATAAATAAGATGTAACTATCGTACGACTAACGTAATATTTATTGGAGTAGCCACCAATGGCGAGTGGCTCAGTGCAAATTTTTTAGCTGGTACCAAAATGAGCACGTTAAAATAGAAAAACTAAAAATCAGGTCTGTGAAACTGCTTAACGTAGAATCCGGTCGACATGCATTGTTTTACTATTGTGTCTGATGTTTTGCACTGACAACAGGATAATAATGTACATCATTTACACAAAGATAATTTCAATTTTTTAAGAACGCTCCGTCTTAACTTTTGAGTTGATCCAAGCGTGCAATAAATCTGCACTTCGTGCATGCGCGGTAGGTCGTCACCCGCGGGAGTGGATTTTGAGCACATTGTATTGTAATTTGTGGCGTGTGAAATGGAATTTTAGGAATAAGTAGGATTTTTGATTTGTTTTAATGGGCTTTGGAAATATTTTGGTGCTATTTTAACTGTAGAAATCAATTTCTAAAGTCTATGAAATAGCCGATCAACGACTTAGATCTAGACACGGGAGAGCGTGTCCAGCCAAGTTTAAAGAAAAAGGAACTGGGGACGTAGCCGTGTACTTACACTAAAGATTATAAAATTTAACCTATTATAGTAAAAGAAAAGGCAAAAATAGTACCATACAAGGAGGTCAAGCATTTAGCGGAAAATAGGAAGATATGGAACGGAACTTTCGCATGCTTTTATCTATTTCTGTCACTCAGAATCGTCATTTGCTAGAGCGAGCGGAACGCATGTTCTTAAATTTATCCCTTACTACTCGTACATAATATTAGCCGCATTTAATAAGTCTAGATAGAATCCAAAATCTTATAAATAAACAGGATTCTTTGCAGAACTTGCCAGCCATTAGTTCTCAATTCTTTTGTCAGATACTGAACTTGGCTCCCATTTTAACATTTATGTTTTTGATGGGATACCATTTACGAGGGCGTGTGTCCTAGGATAGCTTTAATTAAAGCAATGCTATCTATAAAATATGATAGCACGGGAGCTAATTGCCGCGTCCGATAGGTCGCTTTAAATAATTGGAATCGAAGAGTTATTTACGTTGTTTGATAAGCCGAGACCAATAGGAAATATGCATGAATAAAGATATGTTATCTAACCAGTTTACCCCTAAAATATTTAAAGTACTACTAGTTAAAACAGAATAAAAATTAGTTGAAAGATGAACGAGATATAACGTTTAAAAAAATATATGTCTATCTCACTCCCAAAAACGTTATGTTCTATGGCAAATGTATAGATGACATGGACGTTGACGTCACCAGTCCATATCGGACTTCTCTTTCTAATCGAAACTTCAAAGTAGGTATCACAAGTTCGTCACTGATTAAGATAGGTATTTTTAATAGGCATGACGAATGGAAAAATATTTTTGGTCCATCGGATAGATTATTAAACAATATTGTACACTTAGTTTTTCTTTTCTCTGAGAAACCAAAAATGACAAAGATACAGAGCATTGAAATTTCGCGTGACGTCACACTTAAGCACGATTTTTACTTAAGTGTGACGTCGCAAGCCCCCACTCCGGAACTTTGACGCTACGTATCTTTGTGAATTTTTACTTTTTTTGGTAAACTGAGACATATTGGTCCATTATTTTTGGATAATCTAAAAGACGGACTAATTACAATCATACTTTTCGGACCCTGTCGTCACCCCTATTCTTTCATATTTGTTTGCTGTGGTTAGTAAGGATTTTATTAAGCAAATAAAAAAATACGGGCACATTCTCTATTGCCTTAAGGCAATAGCGAGATAGAAAAGAGATGGAGTGTTTCTCTTCTAGGCTAAACTTGTCCATAATCTACTAAATAACCTACTGAAAACGATTCAGATAGCAGTTACAAGGGCGTAGCGTCCTAAGATAGCTTTAATTAAAGCAAATGGAACGTTGCCTCAAATGCTATCTGTAAAATATGATACGGGAGCTAATTGCCGAGACCGGTGCGTCGGTTTAGATAATTGGAATCGCAGTTATACTTACGTTGTTTGACATAAGGATTGCATTGCATGCATTCTTCTTCTTATTATTAAAGAGCTAAGCTCTTGTCTGTGGAGCAACCAATGCCTTCCATCTCTCTCTGTCTAAAGTCAACTCCTGCATGCATTCTATTTACATTAAAATAGTGTTAATTTTTTTTTATCACAGCTAGGTCCACATTCTATTAAACAATCACACGTACGTGCATAAACATTAAAAATTACTTAAGGATATTTAATTTCAGCAAATCGCAAGCAATTGACTTTTAGAGATTATCTTGGAAAATAAAATAAAACTATATGTAATAATTAATGACATAGAATTAATGTGTGTGTTTATAGGTACCTAATTTTGTATGCACTGTTTAACAATATTGATTTGTTTAAAAATGCTAACAATATGTAATAAACTGTCACGTTTTATGGGATATTTATGGAATAGACAGAGCATTTTGGGTCTTGCAGACAGCGCTCAGGTCCGTAAGACTCAAGGCCACTTTAAGCAAGATGGTGGGCGAGAAGGTGAAAAAATAAATCAAAATAGTGATGGGTTGCTAGCCGCATCGCCCATAAGCATGATTCGTATTTTCACCCATTCTCTTGATCGGCTTCTGTGGTCTGCGCGGAAAGATAATCAGCTGGTATATTATTCTACTTTTTCTTTTCTCTTAAACCAGCGTTAAAGATAACTACAGGTCTAAATTAAGTATCGATAACCCTCATTTCGTATTAAAACGGGCAGAAAATGATTTTCTTTCGCTATCTGGCGTTGCTAGCGGCCTTATTCAGCGTGATATGCCTCGTTTACACAGTGCGAGCTAGCGGCAAGTTACCCGGCCAAGTGCGAGTAGCTGTCGTGCATCTACTTATCAGACTGACGTCTAGGCTACTTTAACGTTTTTTGTATTTACTTGCCTACTCGCCTTCCCCCACCTGTTGCATGGCAGCAGCTCGTACATTACTCGCATCGTTTGGACGCGATTGCCAGTAACTTGCCTGTCAAACATGAGGTCATAGTGTGTCACGACAAGTAAATGGCATGAACTTCCGTTGTTTGTTGAATGTTGTTGAACGATTATGCGGTTTTGACAGCTTAAAATTTGCTGTAGTTATTAATTGAAGAATGCCATTTTTATTTAATAACTGTTTCCTCATAATTTATCATTAGAATATCGCAAAATCCCAGCAGGTATCTACTACTCGCACACAACGCAAGATACAAAGCAGCTACTCGCATATTATAAACAGCCGAGTTAGTAAAATACGACTACATACTAGTCACTCGGATGCGAGTAACTCGTACTGTGTAAACGAGCCATTACGGTACAGCGACTAGTTTATATAATTATGGTGGACGTTATTTAGTGCAGAGATACCTCGGGAAGATTGTCAGGCGACAGGAATGGAGGTGTTTAGAGCGCCTAGGTCGTGACGTCATAGGGAGATAATGTCTAGGGACCGTCGATATCAAGTACACTGAGAAAAAGAAATGGCTGAACTAGTTTTGCTACTTGCGATTTGATTAGTAGATACAAACATTTGTTCTAATTGGCAGAACCATGTAGTTAAACAAACAGAACCACCAGTCTCAAATTAAACTACAACGGTAACGTGTAGGAAACATTTTTGCTACTAGCCACCATTCTTTTTTTTCAGTGTACACTACACATACAAATTATCACATCTTTATCCATAATGGGGCAGTCAGAGCTTGTTTGATATTGCGCCTCTAAGTAGACAGAGCTTAAGGCCACAAGACTCAAAGGCCACTTTTAGACTGATAAAGTTAAAGAAATAAAAATAAATAAATAGAGTAGTTTAAAAATCTCGGACATAAGGTTCTAGAATGGCGACCACGTACTGGCAAGCGAAGCGTAGGACACCCACCTACAAGGTGGTCTGACGACCTGACCAAGGTAGCTGGAAGGCGTTGGATGCAAGCCCAGATCGGTCATTTTATATGATCGGTCATGTATAGATAAACATCCAAGACCCAGGAAAATTTGACAAAGGCCATTTTCCAACTTGCCCTGACCGTGGATCGAACCCGGGACCCCTGGGTGGAGGTCTAGCATGGTGACCCCTACGCCACGGAGGTTGTTTTATTTGTTATAAAATATAGTATCGTTGAGTTAGTATCCCATAACACAAATCTCGAACTTACTTCGGGGCTAGCTCAATCAGTGTAATTTGTCCCTATATGTATATTTAATTATTTATTCTTCTTGTCGTGTGTGTTAGTTACTAACACTAGTGTCAGAGTTTTTAAACCGCCTTAAAGGCGGCTTTATTTATTTGGAAATCCTTGGGAGAGGCCTATGTCCAGCAGTAGACGTTGTGCGGCTGAAATAATGATGATGATGATGATAAATCTCGACCACTTATAGATGTTCGGCGCCAGCGCCACTGGTACCCGCGAGGCTTTTATTTTGTTCAAGGCCTTCAAGCTTTACTTACCCAATGTGGTATGCAAATAAAAACAAAGGTGAATATGGTTTGAATATAAAAATGCGCTTCCAGCCGCTGCCCTTTCGGTGTGAGTTGACCCTAAGTGAATCCTATTTTCATTAGCGGGATATTTTATTACTTGTGATAGAAAATTCTGAATGAACAACAGGCGATTTGCTGCATATAGGGTGTTGCAGTTTGTACTACAGTTGTGCGAAAAACCGTTGACCGTATGACTATGTCGGACAAACATCGTCGGCTCTACAAAGCTCGAGATTAATTTTGTGACCCAGAAGCCACTTTTAGCGTCACGGTGGGCGAGAAGATGGAAAAGCAATCAATATAGTGATGGGTTGCTAGCCGCATCGCCTGTTAAAATGATTCGCATTTTTGCCTATTCCCTCTATCGGCTTTTACGATCTGCGCGGGAAGAGAAGCAGCTGGTACATTCTGAGTTTTTTCGTTTCTCCCAGACCAGCATGGGAGGGAGAAAAAATAATAAGTTAAGAAAAATGCTATAACCTAACATGTTGAGAGTGATGTACTCAAACGCTTCGCTTATAAGGCGTGCAATTGTTTCGTAAACAGTTTTATACACCAGTATTCATACTGGTGCTATACTGCCATTATAAAATGCTTACAAACGTTAGTAAACATTTTGTTATCAAATATTTGATCACAATGTTTAGAAATGTTTTCCAGTAGTGTGCGTGCACCAGTTTTAGTTATATGTAATACAAGCTGTACCCGCGGGCTTCGCTTCCCATAAGAATTTCGGGATAAAAAGTACCCTATGTCCTTCCCCGAGTCTCAAACTATGGCCATATTAAATTTCATCCAAATCGATTCAGGAGTTTAAGCGTGAAGAGGTAACAAACAAATAAATATACAAACTCACTTTCGCATTTATAGTATTAGTAGGATAGTAGGAAGTAGGATAGGATTAGTAGGATAGGATAGAATAGTAGGATGTTACGCTGAAATAATGGTGGACAAGTAGGTAAACGAATGAATAAGGTGGCAATTGGCAAATATATTTTCATCATCATCATATCAGCCACAAGAAGTCGACCTGGACATAAATATATCTTAAACCTTTTTTACGGTAGCTATAATTGGTGAAGAAACCGAACGATTCTAAACATCCTGTATGTAGGCAATAACAGCTAGTGTAATCGAGTTTGCGGACCAGCAGTGGCTAGCGGCACACGGCCCGTGACCCGTCAGCTGTTCATTTGTTGTTCATCTTAGTTCATTCCTGGTTAGACGGCTCGTCAGTTGTTCATCTTAGTATTCCTGGTTAGACGGCTCGTCAGCTGTTCATTTGCTGTTCATCTTAGTTCATTCCTGGTTAGACGGCTCGTTAGTTGTTCATCTTAGTATTCCTGGTTAGACGGCTCGTCAGTTGTTCATTTGTTGTTCATCTTAGTTCATTCCCGGTTAGATTTGCTGCTTCGAAACCTGGGGTGCGCTGTCTTGCATTTTCTTCTCGAATAGGGTAGGCTGGGTCAAAATTAATTATTTGGAACAGTCCATAAAATATAATAATAATTAAAAAAAACAGCGGTCTTTATTTTTTCAGGAGTTTCTTTCATATCTCCAAAGTTCTTCATGATGTCTTCACTAAATTAAAATGGAACCAATGTGGTAGTAAAGGCTTTCAAATAAAAAAAGAATCATCGAAATCGACCCAAGGCTCACGAAGATATCGCGTAACATACATTTAAAAAACAGTCGAATTGATAACCTTCTCCTTTTTTGAAGTCAGTTAAAAACGTCACAAAATAGTGTCACTTTCCATTGGCCATATTCATTTTTAAGAAGATTTTAAACTTATTAAAGCAGAAAAACTGATATTAAGAGCGCTATTTGACGCCAAAAAAGCATGACATCGCGTTTTTGTGTTTCATACAAATATAGAAAATGTTTGTTTTGACACTTTTGACGTTTAGAAGAAAGTGTCTGATTTGTCTTGTTGTTATCTAGCGGAATATAATACGCAATGCTAGCTTAATTTCTTTGTGCAATGGTCACTCAAGCAAAAGTCCTTGTGAAGTGGAAAAAAAATTGCCGAAACTTAAGTAAATATTAAAATATCCATTTCTTTTTGCATAAACTTAGACAAAAATCAAGATTATTAAAACTAAAAAATAAATTGAAAACGTACTGTCTGATATGACTTTTTGCCATCTAGCGGAATATAATACGTAATGCTAGTTTAATTTCTTAGTGCAACGGTCACTCAAGCAAAAGTGAACCTTGTGAAGTAAGAAAAAATTGATACATACATACATACTATCACGTCTTTATCCCTAATGGGGCAGACAGAGCATTTTGGGTCTTGCGGCTCTATGCAGAGCCCAGGGCCGCAAGACCCAAAAGCCATTTTTAGCGTCATGGTGGGCGAGAAGATGGAAAAGCAATCAATACAGTGATGGGTTGCTAGCCGCATCGCCTGTTAACATGATTCGTATTTTCGCCCATTCCCGCGATCGGCTTTTACGATCTGCGCGGGAAGAGAAGCAGCTGGTACATTCTAAGTTTTTTTCATTTCTCCCAGACCAGCATGGGAGAAAAAATAGACGAAATATAATTAAATATGAAAATATCCATTCTTTCTTTCTTCATTCATCTTTTTGCATATACTTCGATAAAAAACAAGATTATTAAAACTAAAAAATAAATTTAAAACGTACAGCCCTTGTTTATAATATTATGATAATATATGATTGATTAAATTAACAAATTAAGGTTAGTTTGACATAGTTTTAGAGTGGAAAGCAGTTACTATAATAACATTAGATTACGCATTATATAACTGATCTAAAAGGCAAGACTTTTTATGAATACTGTATTTTAAACTTAAGCGGACAATATTGCATTTTCTCGTCACTTCCGTCATAAGTAAACTTACTTTCATAACGTCATTAAGGCGACGCGACGTAATAAACAAAGAAAGCAAAAACTAACTTTCCATATTACTTCATTATCGTTAAGTCTTTAGCTCATTTTCTCCGTGTTTCATGATCTAGTGAACTTTTCTTTCAATTTTAAAGTAGGTACACTTAATTACTAATATTTCACACTGAACTGTGAAATCACGAACCACATTATTATTATCTTGGCAACACACACACTGTATTTGTGTGTGTGGCCTTAAGCCACCTTTGCCCTGAAGAAATCTCTGGATGAGGTCTAAACATGTCGGCAGTAGCTGTCTCTATAACCCGTTAACTCATTCTTATAATGTCTGTGTCTCACGTTAGTTTTAATCTACGCCGCGACGACCCAGATGTTCCGGGTTCGATTCCCGGTCAGGGCAAGTTGGAAAATGGCCTTTTTTAATTTGTCCTGGGTCTTGGATGTTTATCTATATATGTATTTGTTATAAAATATAGTATCGTTGAGTTAGTATCCCATAACACAAGTCTCGAACTTACTTTAAGGCTAGCTCAATCAGTGTTTAAAAAAAATCTAAAGAGTAAAAGTTGTGTGGAAACTTAAGCTTCGATCATAGATCAAATGAGAAGAGGCACTTGCACTAGTATTTTGACCAAGATATTTACACAGTCAGTTTGGGGGTCACTGGTGACCCAAACAATGAGAAAACGAAATACCTAGCTGAACAACTTTTGCTAATTGCGATTTAGTACTTAGATTACCAAACTTTTGTTCTAATTAGCAGAACCATGTAGTTTTAATTAAAACACATTTTAACTACTAGTAGCCCTGAGTTCAGCAGTCTCTAGACTTTAGCTTAGCAAAAAAATTTTGTTACTAGCGGGCATTATTTTTTCTCAGTGCATGACGCTCAAAGTGAAAGGATGCTTGAAAAATTTGACACTAATGTTGTCCACTTACACACACGAAAAACAAATACCCACAGTTCTTTTTCGTTAAACTTTATATAGGTAACCTTAAAATAATTTCACAGGATTGCTTTTTAATCTGTCCTGCTGAACTTGCTCCAAAAATGTTGTAGCTATAATATTAGTAGTGTTATTGGCCACTTCTTCTTGTCGAGTCGAAATGATCCCAGTACACACAATATAGTTCCTATTTCAAATGATACTTATGCACGTAAAACAAACACACAAAACAGTTTTGTTTGAATACTTTTTAAACACCAAGTTCACAAGTTCAGTCCGAGCTACTGAACTACTTTCCATAAAACAATTGTCGAAAAACAAAAATAAATTCGGCTTTCTGGTAAGACGAAATATTTTTTATCGATTTTCTTTATATATTTATCGTAGGTTTAGTAATCGTATTATGGGGCGAACATGCTCCAAAAATGTTGTTGGTTTCTTAGCTATAATTTTAGTAGTGTTATAGATACCGTACTGCCCGAAGGCACGTTAGCTACCGGACTATCAGATGGCGTCAGAGCTGTACTGTGATTTAGTTATCAGATGCAGCGGGACCCCGGGCTACGCGCAAGGTGCTAACTGTAACGCTATACAAAACCAGTATAAAGTTGCTGGGTCTGCATATATTTGACGAAGATTATGCATAAAAAAATAAAAATTCACCTTATGGTTTCCGCAACAGTAGAATAGCCAATCCAAGTCTTCGCGTGGATGTCGTAGAAGGCGTCTTAGGAAATACAGGCTAAACAAAGCTTATAAAAATCATGAGATCTCAATGTAAGGCGTCTCTGAATAATTGGTAATCATGATCATACATAAAAATAACATCGTGACGAATCGATAACCTCCTTTTACCTTTTACTTTCAATTACCATCATACTTACAATACAACACAATACAATACCCTTTATTGCACAAAGTAAAATACAGCATTAATTTAATTGTGAGTTGACGTCTTTGGAGAAAATGCTGCAGTGCAGTTTGTTACCGCTTCTTCTGCACTAGCGCTTTCGAAGCGGTAGTAAACTTAGCTGTAAGTAAACTTTTGACGTCAACAATTGTACAACAAAACAATGACGATTATTAAGAGATATTATAAATATCCTATGTTAATAAAGATATATTTGAATTTGAATGTGACAGCACATAATTATCTTAAAAACTAGGAAATGCGCAAAAGGCGGCCTTATCGCTAAGCAATTTCTTCCAGGCAACCTATGTAGGAAAAAAAATAGTGATGGGAAATTAGTTAGTGCGGGGGTCAATATAATAAACATACTTATATACTATATTTATAATAAACATACATATACATCTTACTTAAATACATACAACTTACACATTAAAAAAATGAACTTAACAGTACAAGATGAATAAAGTGGAAAACTAAGTGGAAACAGGAAAGAATATTTATTACCTTTCATAAGGATAGAAAATAAGATTTTACTTGGGATTTGAAGCTGGCTAGCGTTTGGGCGCGTCGGATAGTAAGTGGTAGTGAGTTCCATAGACGAGCGGCTCGAACAGAGAAAGAACGGGAGAAACCAGTTATAAATACTTTTCTGTCATCACCCCTAATTAAAGCTTCTTCTTATCGTGTGTGTTAGTGACTAACACTAGTGTCAGAGTTTTTAAACCGCCTTAAAGGCCTCTTACATGGTTTTAGGTAACGACCAATGTCAAAGACAGTGACCGGGACCGACGGCTTAACGTGCCCTCCGAAGCACGGATCATCTTACTTATCAGACAATCAGGTGATCAGCCTGCAATGTCCTAACCAAACTAGAACAACAACACAAAGTCGTTGCCCCCGCTGGGAATCGAACCCGCGGCCTCCGGGTATGAGCCAAACGCTCTAACCATTACACCACGGAGGCAGGTATAATTAAATACGCACTACGATCGAATCTCGACAAGAGGGCTTCCTGAATACTAATTCTATGCCAGTAGCTCACCTCACAGCATCGATACATAACAAGAAATCGAGATTGCTCCCATCGCGTGTGATATGATAATCGATTACATAAAGCTAGGAGAATGACGTTAAGTAACGTCCGCGTACGTAAATATGCGTGAAACCGATTTATGGGCGATGTATCGAGCCCTTGGCGACTCGTTTGGTCTATTGGCCGTGTAAATTGATATCATTTGTAGTAGGATTAACAAGCAGTTGAATCTTAAACTATGATGGCGCTGCGTAATCGTAGCGTTGGTACAATATAGTCGAATGTTTTAGAATCGATAGTTTCAATCGGAAAATGCCAAACTACGAGTGTCATATGAGCTTATCAATAATATCGATAGCTGTTTTAATGCAATACAATATTGATTATCAACAATACTATCGATAGTATCGATTGATGACGACGAACAAACTATCGATAATATTGATTTTCTTTATATATTTTTTTTGTGGGTCAAATGACAAGTCTCTTCTTCTTTTTCTTCTGCCTTATCCTTGTCCTACTTTTTATGTGGGGTCGGCACAGCATGTGAGTTCCTTCCACTTTGATCTACCTCCAGTCAACTCGTCCAACTCTACTGTCAACTGATAAGTATACCTTTTCAAATAAGAAAAGAATTTTCCAAATTGATACAGGCATCTTCAAGTGATCGAGGCATATAAATTTGGATTAACAACTTCCTTCTTTTAAAGTCTGTAAAAAATCTAAAAATGTAGCGAGAAGTGATTACCCAACCCAATTCCTGACATTGACCGACATAGAAATCATAACTTTCGATAAAATTGGAATAACAAGCCACCATGACAGATTTCAAATTGCAGTTCTATATAAGGCTATAGTTGACAACATGATGTTGTTATTATGGTTCAGTAAGTAGGTTTGGAAATCTATAGCGTTTATCGTGTTGACTTTCTAAAGAAATCGGTGAGTTATCAGTGTGATTTTGAAAACGTAGCTTATCTTTATGTTATTACTAGCTGTAGCTGTGCCCGTTGGCTTCGCTTCTGGTGGGAATTTCGGGATAAAAACTATATATACTTATATATTAAATTACATCCAAATTGGTTCAGTAGTTGAAGCGTGAAGTGGTAACAAACAAACAAATATAAAAACTCACTTTCGCGTTTATAATATTAGTAGGATAGTAGAATAGGTTAGTAGGATAGGATTAGTAAGAAGTAGGATAGGATTTTTCGCACGGAAGTGAAAAAAACAGAAGTGCCAATATGGCGTGGCCTAGTTTCATATTTAAGCACAGCTGCATTCAATCCCGGCAAAATACAATGTGGAAGGTACATACCCTTAAGAAATCGAACCACGGACTATACTACATCACTATAGTATAATAGAATTATAATAACAGAAAAGAAAACAAAAAAAAATGGCATTTCCATACCAAAGTGTGCAGCCGCCCGAGCAATTTGTATGGGAATGTCGAAAAAATTTTTTTGGTACATTGACTGTTATTTTAACTTTATTATGGTTTAGTGATCTTGTGGTTTGTTTTATTACGGGTATGGGATTCCACGTTGTATTTTGACACAAATGAAAACCTTATGTTAGTTGAACTTACGCTTATAATAGCTTCTTCTGAAAATAACGACATCTATGGTGAAGTACCAGAATTTTAGAGTTTAAAAGTTAAGTAAGGGCTGTACTAGATCACTGATGTTTTTTTATATGATTTTAGAGTTTCACGGTCACAATTACTGTTATTAATATTACGGGACTCACCGCGATTAATATCGTTTTTTTGCCAGATATTTTGACAGCTCTTCTGCCATCATAGTCGCTGGCCGACTGAAGAAGGGCCGTCGAAATATCTGGCAAAAAAGTCCCGTAATACTAATAACAGTGATGTTTTTTTTTTATCAACTTACTGGATCCAGCATTTAATTTATTTTCCAGCCTTAAATTATTTATTTCTTTTTGTTACAGTGAACTGACGCTTTTGGAAGGCATGGCAAACTGCGGAGGGTGGAGCGAGGAGCCTGTTTCAAAGGTATATATATATTTTTTTTTTACATATACAACTGCAACTGCATATTTTGAACCGAGAGTGGTCAGTGGAAAATGGCTCTTCCTAATGCCATTTCTAACTGATCATTTGTGTTGTTTGGTTGGCCTGGCTGTTTGCAAAAGGTGCCTGTGGATAGAGTTATAAATTATAATTATATTTGGGTAGATAGTGTCACTTTTCATAGATAATATCCATTTTCAATATAAGTTTCAATTTGTTGATGCAGAAAAGCTGATATAAAGACCGCTATTTAACTCCAAAAGAGCATGACGTCACTCTTTTGTATTTCATACAAATCCCATAGAAAATGTTTGTTTTGACGTTTATAAAAAGTGTCTCATTTGACTTGTTGTGATTGAATGCCATGCAACTAATTCTAAAAGGTCACTCATTTTGGGCGTGAAGGTAGAAGAAGGTACCTAATCATAATAGTGATGGGTTGACTTCTCACAGACATAAAGTGCAATTTTTGAAACGCAGTGTCACCTAAACGAATTCCTTTTCATAAGTTTAATGACTCCGCTTTTGAAATATGGTACCACATTTAATTTGAATTTGCAAATAGGCTAATTCATCATCATCATCAGGTATTATTGTCCACTGCAGGAACACGACCCTCTCTGTACTACCAAAACCAGAGCAGCTAGAAGACTTGGCTTACAGTCTCCTCGCTCGCCAGACGGGTTGGAGAGGTCTTAGATGTTTATAAGCTTTATTTAGCTAGCATTTCCTAAGTCGCCTTCTACGACATCTACGGGAAGATTTGGAGACATATAACGGGAGAAATAGGCTAATTATAGCCAATAAATCATTACAATTATGACACCACCAACAAAAACCGTAGACAATGCAAGGCACGCCATTCAAAACCATTTATTTTATTAGACAGTTTGGTTTTGCCGTTTTGCGTGTGGAAATCGTAAAAAGACGAAATTGAGAGCGTGTGACTTTATCTGTGAGCATAATAGGCGCGTTATGCTTTATGAAATGATACTATATGAGGTTTACGTCATGCGTAAATAAAAAAATATACGAACGACGCGCGACGATACCTTATTAAGCTATTGCATAGCTTCTATCGCGGGCCTTGAAGGCGGGACCGAATCCAGAAATTCCGTAACGAAAAAACCTCACGCTCGCCACTCCGCCTACCATGAAGGTTGCCGCTTCGTCTCCGTCGTCCGTTTGCGACGTTGCCGTCCTTCCTTGTTTGCAATAGCTTTACCGCGGCAGTCCCCGAGTGCCACACGTCTTTTTATTTTTATTTTATTTGTTAGGAGGATTATCGAGTACAACAACAATATAATTACATTTTAAAAAACATGAAGTCATTTACAAATCTTCACTTATAGCAGTTACATAAGCAATAAAGTAACCGACATATTAGCGATTGTCTAAAACTTTATTAATGCGTAAATATAATTAATTATGTACTATAACACAATGATGCAGTTAGATAGGTGAGAGATGAAGCAGAGAGAAAGAATACTGAATTGATTATTGATGTATATTATGGACTAGTAAGGGATAAAACGAGATGCACTATGGTTAAATTATTTGTTAATGTAGGCTTTTTTTAATGGCAGTCTTATTATAAAATGCAGACTAACTTTATTACTAGGTTTAAACCACTATCCGACCGAATCAAGTTGACATCTAGAAATATGCTACTGTCTTATCTGAAAATGTCAACTTGATCTGGTCGGATAATGGTTTAAACCTAGTAACAAAGTTATTCTGCGTTTTATAGTAAGACGGAGGATGTCCACATCTGTATCAGAGGAAAACGAGAAACGAGAGGAAAGAATTTTGCCGATAGTTAGTAGCTGCTACAGGCGACTATATAATAGAATATATTCAACAATACTATATTTTTATACTGTCTGATGTCTATTTATCGTAGACTGCCGCCGACGGTCGCGCGGCAATTTTTGACAGTTTGAAATAGATTCCCATGCTGGTCTGGGAGAAATAAAAAAACTTAGAATGAACCAGCTGCTTCTCTTCCCACGCAGATCGTAAAAGCCGATCGAGGGAATGGGCAAAAATGCAAATCATGTTAACAGGCGATGCGGCTAGCAACCCATCACTGTATTGATTGCTTTTCCATCTTCTCGCCCACCATGACGCTAAAAGTGGCTTTTGGGTCTTGCGGCCCTGGGCTCTGCATAGAACCGCAAGACCCAAAATGCTCTGTCTGCCCCATTAGGGATAAAGACGTGATAGTATGTATGTATGTATGAAATAGATTGACATGTGTCACGTGACCGCGACAGTTGACGACCGTCGCGCAACACATGTTGGCGACGGCGACGGCAACTGGGTCCATTGTATCGCTCGTCTGTAAAAGCCCTTAGTAGTAGATACTAAACTAATAATAGCACCGAATCTATTCAAATCTGAGTTGATTTCTCTACTTTTGATTATAATTGAACTGGTTCACAAAGCTACGCGCAAGGTAACGGGAAATAACGGTATGCACAAATAGGTGTATGATAGTTAGTATTTTATTCAACGTAGAAGGGACTAACCCATAATAAATCGAACCACGGGCTATAGTATTATGAAATTAAAACAACAGTCAGACTGAAAAAAATCGACATTACCATACAAATTTCCCGGCGGCTGCACACTTTTGTATGGTAATGTCCGATTTTTTAGTTTTTGACTGTTATTTTAATTTCATTATACTGTAGAGATTTAGTATAGCTTGTGCTTTGATTTATTACGGGTATGCCCCACGTTGTATGAAACAAAAAATATTTTTAAACAGCAAAACAAATGGGTAATTTAAGAATAAAAATAATCTGGTAATAATCAATCAAGCACGCCATTTTTTTATTTTTCTATTTATTTATAAAAAAATATGTACACAAAATACAAATACTTCTGTATTTGTATTTTTTTTTTAACCAAACAAACGAGGTAAGAACATTGAGTAGAGTTTAATATTGATTTGTTAAACTCGTTTTAGATTAATTATTTTTTTTTATGTTGTATTATATATGCACTTTTAAATGAATAAAGCTGTTTTATTCATATTTTATGCGTTTATTTTTATTTTATTCAATAAGGTCGGAAAAAATCGATTGAACTATTAAAATCGAATATTATTGCAAGAAAAATCGATTATTCTTCAATCGATTTGTCAAGCAAAGAAATGATTATTTCAATAATCGATTTTTTATGTCGAATGTACATCCATTTGGCACTCAGAATCTTGGCTACAACTGTATCCCACCCTACCAAACCAGTTACCCATACAGCCTACCATTTAATCTCATTTACCGATAAATTTTCCCGTTTCCGGTGTCATTCAGTAAACATCTGTTGTTGTTACTCGCTCCTAAATAAATCTACATTGCGGTCAAATAAGGTACAAGCAACTTACAACTAACATTGACCTCTAAATTAGTGAGGTATTTACGGGGTGAACATATATTGGAGGACCGAACCACAGACTGAAGTGCAAAACAAACAAAACGAAATTTACGCCGTTGAACAGGTTAGAAAAGCAACATCTTACAATTGTGACATTTGACAATTCGAAATACTAACCTACCTACATAACCGGCGTGATCATAGACTACAGATCCCGATACCGCTGGTGTTGCCAGCGCTACACTGGTACTACCAACTGATAACTAGTGTTGCCAATCCTAAGCTAGTGTTGCCAATCCTAAGCTGGTGTTGCCAATCCTAAACCAGTTGCCCGAAATATGGGAAAAGAAATGGACAAAAATTTTTGGCAAATAATGAAGGAGGAAATGGCAGCGCAAACAAAGGAAATAACCGAAGCAGTTACCAAAAATGTCTCTGAGAATATTAACGAAAAACTAACTGCCCTTATAGAAGAAAACAATACTCTAAAAACTGAAGTCAAGACCCTACATGGCAAAATTAAGTCAATGGAAGAACTCAAAAAGAAAAACAACATAATTTTCTTTGGCGTAAATGAGGAGCAACGCAGCGAGTCCCCAATCGGAACTATTATAAAAGTGCTTGAAAAGGACATGAATATTCACGTGAACCCAAACGAAATAAATAATGCCTATCGACTAGGGGAAAAGAAAGACAAAAAACCGCGTCCTATTCTGGTGACTTTTGTAACAACCTGGAGAAGAAATGAAGTGCTCAAGAACAAAAAGAGACTTGACTCCAATATCTACATAAAGGAGGACCTCAGCAGAGAAATTTTGGAGAAGAGGAAGCAACTTCTGCCTCAACTAAAGGAAGAACGAGCAAAGGGTAACATTTGCTTCTTCGTCAAGGATAAAATAGTCATCAAGGAACCGAAAGAAGGAAAAGGAGACAAAAGGAAGAGAGAATGCATCAGCTCTCCAAGCAAATCTCCAAGTAATCCATCTACTCCAGCTCCAAGGAAGATCAACAAAACAAATATGCTAGACTACGTGGCACGAGGAAGATCTACATCACTGTCATTGCCTTCAACATCAAAAAACGGACAATAGACACCGACAACGGAATAACCAACACAACCAACAAAAAGTACACAAAAGAAACATTTAAAACAATCACCCCAAGACGGCTGGTCACCGCGGGGAAAAGCGACCACTACCCTCCAAGTAATACCTCCTTTCCTCAACTAAATATTTATGCAAACAAGAAACAACAAAATATCAAATATATACATATAGCTACATATAACACCCTCTCATTAAGGACTGAAGAGAGTCTACAAGAACTCTTATATGCAATAAAAGATATTAAGTGGGATATCATCGGCCTGTGTGAAGTAAGAAGGATTGGGGAAGCTATTGAAGAACACAGTCGATTCATATTATACCATAAAGGTGAAACTCCAGGACAATATGGAGTAGGATTCTTAATTAAGAAAGAACTCAAGAGCTCTATTATAGAAATAATAGGTATATCAGAAAGAATCGCTATATTGAATATAAGGATCCCTCCTGGCAAAGAAATTTGGTCTGTAGTACAAATATACTCACCAACTGAGCAATCAACTACTTCTGAAATAAACCTATTTTACTCAACCCTTAACACCGCCTTAAAGGAACACACACATAAAAACTGCATTGTAATGGGCGATTTTAATGCACGAGTTGGAACGCCACGAAATGGAGAAGATGTCGTATTAGGTCCTCACAGTAGTGGAAAAAGAACAAGAAACGGACAAAAGCTGATGGAAATGGCTTTTGAAAACAACTTAAAAATAATGAATAGCGTTTTCAAAAAAAGAGCTGCCACAAGATGGACTTGGGTATCGCCGGGTGCCCGGTACAGAAACGAAATAGATTACTTTCTAACGAACAGACCCAAATCATTTGATGATTGTGGCACCATCGTTAACTTAAATTTTAATAGTAATCATAGAATGCTTAGAGCGCGTCTGAACACATCATCTGCCTTAAAGTTAAGTCGACCCTTTAAAGCTAAACCATCAATATTAAACAACAAAGCAAGCATAGCCAAAATCAAAGAAAATCTCAGCTCTGTGACGGAAGCATCTATTGAACACTTGGACACTCAACAGAAAAACGACACAATACATGAAATCCTAACAGCAAGAGCGGAAATAAACACTAAAGACAAATCACAAGAAAAAGTATTTATATCAGAAAAAGCAAAAGAACTCCTAGAGACAAGGTCCAATTTAATTAATATGACAAACAAAACTAAAACTATCAGAGAACAAATACAAAAAATAAGTAAAGAGATAAAGGGCCAAATGAGGAAAGATAGACAACATTTTAGACATAAGACTTTTGAAAAACACATCAGCAATACTGGAGGTATAAAAAAGGCACTTAAGTTTTTATCTGACAAAACAAACTGGGTAGCCAATATGAAAGATAGATTTTGCAAGATAAAGACAAAAAGATCTGATATACTATCAATAGCCACAAATTTCTACGAAAACCTCTATTCCAGCAAGAACCAAATAGCCAATACTGACCTAAAGAACGTTGATACTGTACCACCTATACTAGCAGAAGAAATAAAAAAGGCGATTGAAACACAGAAGACAGATAAAGCACCTGGCCCGGATGGAATTAACATTGAATTGCTTTTAGACTGCAAAAAAGAGATTGTTCCATTACTAAAATACATTTTCAATGATGTATTACATACAGAAATAATTCCAGCACAATGGACCACGTCAACGATTATTCTTCTCCACAAAAAGGGCGAAAAGGGAGAAATAAACAAATGTACCATTTTACTGCTGCTTCATCGACTACAACAAGGCATTTGACTCAATAGAGCACGAAAATATTTGGCATTGTCTAAAGAATCAAGGAATCGAACACAAGTACATTAGAATTTTAAGAAATATATATACAAATAGTACAGCCAAAATAAAACTGGAAAAAGAAGGGAAGGAAATAAAAATAAATAGAGGTGTACGCCAAGGAGATCCACTATCACCAAAACTATTCACAGCCGTACTAGAAGAAATCTTTCATAATTTCAAATGGGACCAATACGGACTTAACATAAACGGGGAAAAACTAACGCATCTACGATTCGCTGACGACATCATATTATTCGCCACAACAAAAGAACAGCTTCAAAACATGCTCAGAGACCTAGAAAGAGAGAGCCTCAAGGTAGGTCTAACCATGAATGCTTCTAAAACTAAAGCTATGACAAACGCATCGGAAGACACTATCATTATAAACGGCGAACCAATTGAATATGTAAAAGAGTACACCTACCTAGGCCAACAAATTTCAGTCGCCGATATAATGTCAAAAGAAATAGATACAAGAATCGGGAAAGCATGGAAATGTTACTGGGGGCTAAAGGAAATCATGAAGAACAAAGAAACTAAGATGACTATCAAAACAAAGCTATACAACACCTGTATTCTTCCCGTATTAACATACGGATGTCAGACTTGGGCTCTCACTAAAATGCAATACAACAAACTAAACACTTGCCAGACAGCAATGGAAAGAAGCATGCTCAATATAAGGAAGTCTGATAGAATAAGAAACAAAATTATCAGGAAACGCACGAGAATTGAAGATGTAATAGTAAGAACAAGAAAACTGAAATGGAAATGGACGGGACATATAATAAGAGGCATTGAAAAGTGGAACAAAAACATAATATTTTGGTACCCAAGAAATGGTAAAAGGAAACGAGGTGGCCAATTTCGAAGATGGACAGACGAAATAAAGACCATAGCAGGAAAAACATGGACTAGAAAAGCGTTAAACAGAACAGAATGGAAAGAAATGGAGGAGGCCTTTGCCAAGGTTGGGCAAACAGACCAGGTTGTTGGTGTCACCGACTCGTCAGAGTCGTTAGTATAAGTAGAAAATAATGTAAAAAAATATTAATAAGTGTCTGAATAAAGGCTTATATTATTATTATTATTATTACCGATAAATTAATCGACTAATTTCAGCGATTAATTGCTCCGTATACTGGCCACGATTTTACGCGCTTGCGCAACAAACATACAACTCGTTTAAGTTTTTTTTATAACATGGGAACTTTTTATGTGTGTGTTGCGTGAAGAGTTAAACTGTGATAAATGTGTGGGAGTTTGATATATTTTTACAAGTAATAGCTAACAATTTGTTTATTTAAGATTATTATTTATATACTAGCCGAAGCCCGCGACTTCGTTCGCGTGGACTTTGTCTCTGGAAAATGCTCATTAGGCTGAACAACTTTTACTAAGGCGGCATTTTTATATCTCTTATAGTTTAGCTGGACCATTATTAATGGTTCTGCATCAGGCGTTCCATTTTTCAAAGTCATTTATACCCTATATGTTGCCCAGGCTTAATAGCTATATAACAAAAAAAGTTTCATTCGAATCCGTCCAGTATTTCCGGAGATTAGCGTGTACAAACAGACAAACAGACAAACAGACATACAGACAAACAGACAGACATTTTTTTTTAAATTCTTACTCTATTACTACGTCTCCATCGCCCCCAATTTTTTTTTTTGGAAAAATATTTAATGTACGGACACACTTTTTTTACTGTTTTATTATATTTTATAATATATAAACCTACATTACCACTGACTGACTCACTGACTGATTGACATAGTTGTTTGCCCTGTTGCGGGGTTGGTGGGGTTAAGGTTGATGTGTGGTCGTATAGAGGGTGCTCCAGTGAGTACCAGAAAAATCTGACATTTGAGGATTTGCAGAAACCTGATGTGGAAGAGGTACGGCCTGCGAAAACGGTTGGGGTTAGGGGCGTGATTTTTTTTCCAGAACGTGAAGGGTTGTAAGCAATTTGACGACCGTCATTTGTTTTTTTACTTTTTTCAAAATTCAAGATGGCCGCTATACAAGGACAATTTTCCTCCATACAAACTTACCCATTTTCTGAACTGGAAACATTTCTTAGCCTACCTCAACAGCCCCACGATGAACCGCGGGCTGCTTGCAGCCCGCGCAGCGCCCGAAAAGCTAGTTATATTATAATATATAAACCTACATTACCACTGACTGACTGACTGACTCATTGACATAGTTGTTTGCCCTGTTGCGGGGTTGGTGGGGTTAAGGTTGATGTGTGGTCGTATAGAGGGTGCTCCAGTGAGTACCAGAAAAATCTGACATTTGAGGATCTGCGGAATCCTGATGTGGAAGGGGTACGGCCTGCAAAGACGGTTGGGGTTGGGGGCGTGATTTTTTTTCCAAAATGTAGGGGGTTGTGAGCAATTTGACGAGCGTCATTTGTTTTTTTATTTTTTTCAAAATCCAAGATGGCCGCCATACATGGACAATTCCCCTCCATACAAAATTCATACAAACGGCCCCCCAAGTAACTTGGCGCAGCCAGAGGCCAAAGACCAAAAGCAAAGCCCTCCACCGCGAGGCCGCAGGCCGAGCTTCGGGCGAGGGCGAAGCCCGAGCCTCTCCCCCCTCCCCCTTGACCCCCCCCCCCTGCAAGTAATTTTCACGAGGCCGCAGGCCGAGTGATGCGAGCCCGTAGGGCGAGCTGCGGGCGAGGGCGAAGCCCGAGCCACTCCCACAAGCGCCGCTTTTTTTAAAATTTTGGAAATCCAAGATGGCCGCCGAAAGTCAACTGCTTGCGATTGGGCTGAAAATCAATATCTATATGTAATTTGACCCAAAAATCCCAAATTCAATATTTTTTTTGGGATCCAAGATGGCGTCTGGATTTTAGAAAATTTAACTTATTTCGTTTATAACGTCTCACTGGGACTTCGTAGGGGACTGAAATTATGCATGTGGGGGTAAAGCACCCCGCGGTACTCGGAACTGGAATCAAATTTTAGATCCAAGATGGCCGCCCCCACTCATATTTTGATGTTTCCCATACTGACTGCAGTTTTTACCCATTTTCTGAACTGGAAACATGTCATACCCTACCTCAACAGCCGCACGAAAGACCGCGGGCTGCTTGCAGCCCGCGCAGCGCCCGAAAAGCTAGTTATAATATATAAACCTACAATACCACTCACTGACTCACTCACTGATTGACATAGTTGTTTGCCCTGTTGCAGGGTTGGTGGGGTTTAGGTTGATGTGTGGTCGTACAGAGGGTGCTCCAGTGAGTACCAGAAAAATCTGACATTTGAGGATCTGCGGAAACCTGATGTGGAAGGGGTACGGCCTGCAAAAACGGTTAAGGTTAGGGCCGTGATTTTTTTTCCATAATGTAGAAGATTATAAGCAATTTGACGACCGTCATTTGTTTTTTTATTTTTTTCAAAATTCAAGATGGCCGCCATACAACGACAATTGTCCTCCATACAAACTTACCCATTTTCTCAACTGGAAACATATCTTAGCTTAACTCAACAGCCCCACGATGAACCGCGGGCTGCTTGCAGCCCGCGCAGCGCCCGAAAAGCTAGTTATAATATATAAACCTACATTACCACTCACTGACTCACTCACTGACAGAGTTGTTTGCCCTGTTGCGGGGTTGGTGGGGTTAAGGTTGATGTACGGTCGTATAGAGGGTGCTCTAGTGAGTACCAGAAAAATCTGACATTTGAGGATCTGCGGAAACCTGATGTGGAAGGTGTATGGCCTGCGAAGACGGTTGGGGTTGGGGGCGTGATTTTTTTTCCAAAATGTAGAGGGTTGTAAGCAATTTGAAGAGCATCATTTGTTTTTTTGTTTTTTTAAAAATTCAAGATGGCCGCCATACATGGACAATTCCCTTCCATACAAATTTCATTCAACGGCCCCCCAAGTAACTTGGCGTAGCCTGAGGCCGAAGGCCGAAGGCGAAGTGCCCCGGCGAGGCCGCAGGCCGAGCTGTCGAGCGAGGGCGAAGCCCGAGCTCACCCCTCCCCCCCCCCCTTTGCCACCAACCCCCACAAGTAATTTTCACGAGGCCGCAGGCCGAGTGATGCGAGCCCGTAGGGCGAGCTGCGGGCAAGGGCGAAGCCCGAGCCACTATCACAAAGCGCAGTCTTTTTTTTTTTTGGAAATCCAAGATGGCCGCCGAAAGTCAACTGCTTGCGATTTGGCTGAAAATCGATATCTATATGTTATTTGATCCCAAAAACCCAAATTCAATATTTTTTTTGGAATCCAAGATGGCGTCTGGATTTTAGAAAATTTAACTTATTTCGTTTATAACGTCTCACTGGGACTTCGTAGGGGTCTGAAATTTTGCATGTGGGGGTAAAGCATCCCGCGGAACTCAAAACTGCAATCAGATTTTGGATCCAAGATGGCCGCCACCACACATATTTTGATGTTTCCTTTACTGACTGCAGTTTTTACCCATTTTCTCAACTGGACATGTTCTTTAGCCCACCTCAGCAGCCGCACGAAAAACCGCGGGCTGCTTGCAGCCCGCGCAGCGCCCGAAAAGCTAGTTATATTATAATATATAAACCTACAATACCACTCACTGACTCACTCACTGATTGACATGGTTGTTTGCCCTGTTGCGGGGTTGGTGGGGTTAAGGTTGATATGTGGTCGTATAGAGGGTGCTCCAGTGAGTACCAGAAAAATCTGACATTTGAAGATCTGCAGAAACCTGATGTGGAAGGGGTACGGCCTGCGAAAACGGTTAGGGTTAGGGGTGTGATTTTTTCACCAAAATGTAGGGGGTTTTAAGCAATTTGACAATCGTCATTTGTTTTTTTTTTTTTTTCAAAATCCAAGATGGCCGCCATACAAGGACAATTTTCCTCCATACAAACTTACCCATTTTCTAAACTGGAAACATATCTTAGCTTACCTCAACAGCCCCACGATGAACCGCGGGCTGCTTGCAGCCCGCGCAGCGCCCGAAAAGCTAGTTATATTATAATATATAAACCTACATTACCACTCACTCACTGACTGACTGATTGACATAGTTGTTTGCCCTGTTGCGGGGTTGGTGGGGTTTAGGTTGATGTGTGGTCGTATAGAGGGTGCTCCAGTGAGTACCAGAAAAATCTGACATTTGAGGATCTGCGGAAACCTGATGTGGAAGGGGTACAGCCTGCAAAAACGGTTAAGGCTAGGGGCGTGATTTTTTTTCCATAATGTAGAAGATTATAAGCAATTTGACGACCGTCATTTGTTTTTTGATTTTTTTCAAAATCCAAGATGGCCGCCATACAAGGACAATTTTCCTCCATACAAACTTACCCATTTTCTGAACTGGAAACATTTTTAACCTACCTCAACAGCCGCACGAAAGAACGCGGGCTGCTTGCAGCCCGCGCAGCGCCCGAAAAGCTAGTTATAATATATAAACCTACATTACCACTGACTGACTCACTGACTGATTGACATAGTTGTTTGCCCTGTTGCGGGGTTGGTGGGGTTTAGTTTGATGTGCGGTCGTATAGAGAGTGCTCCAGTGAGTACCAGAAAAATCTGACATTTGAGGATCTGCAGAAGCCTGATGTGGAAGGGGTACGGCCTGCAAAGACGGTTGGGGTTAGGGGCGTAATTTTTTTTCCATAATGTAGAAGATTATAAGCAATTTGACGACCGTCATTTGCTTTTTTATTTTTTTCGAAATTCAAGATGGCCGCCATACATGGACAATATTTCTCCATACAAACATTCCAAGTGAATTGGCGCAGCCTGAGGCCGGAGGCCGAAGGCGAAGCCACCCCGCGAGGCCGCAGGCCGAGCTGCCGAGCGAGGGCGAAGCCCGAGCTCCCTCCCCCCCCCCCCTTTGACACCCCCCCCCACCAAGTAATTTTCACGAGGCCGCAGGCCGAGTGATGCGAGCCCGAAGGGCGAGCTGCGGGCGAGGGCGAAGCCCGAGCCACTATCAAAGCGCAGCGCCTTTTTTTATTTTTTTGGAAAACCAAGATGGCCGCCGAAAGTCAACTGCTTGCGATTTGGCTGAAAATCGATATCTATATGTAATTTTACCCCAAAAACCCAAATTCAATATTTTTTTTGGAATCCAAGATGGCGTCTGAAATTTAGAAAATTTAACTTTTTTCATTTATAACGTCTCACTGGGACTTCGTAGGGGTCTGAAATTTTACATGTGGGGGTAAAGCACCCCGCGGAACTCTAAACTGGAATCAGATTTTCGATCCAAGATGGCCGCCCCCACACATATTTTGATGTTTCCTTTACTGACTGCAGTTTTTACCCATTTTCTCAACTGGACCTGTTCTTTAGCCCGCCGCAACAGCCGCACGAAAAACCGCGGGCTGCTTGCAGCCCGCGCAGCGCCCGAAAAGCTAGTTATATTATAATATATAAACCTACAATACCACTGACTCACTGATTGACATAGTTGTTTGCCCTGTTGCGGGGTTGGTGGGGTTTAGGTTGATGTTTGGTCGTATACAGGGTGCTCCAGTGAGTACCAGAAAAATCTGACATTTGAGGATTTGCGGAAACCTGATGTGGAAGGGGTACGGCCTGCAAAAACGGTTGGGGTTAGGGGTGTGATTTTTTTTCCAAAATTTAGGGGGTTGTAAGCAATTTGACGAGAGTTATTTTTTTTTTTTTTTTTTTTCAAAATTCAAGATGGCCGCCCTACAAGGACAATTTTCCTCCATACAAACTTACCCATTTTCTAAACTGGAAACATATCTTAGCCTACCTCAACAGCCCCACGATGAACCGCGGGCTGCTTGCAGCCCGCGCAGCGCCCGAAAGCTAGTTATATTATATTATAATATATAAACCTACATTACCACTGACTGACTCACTGACTGATTGACATAGTTGTTTGCCCTGTTGCGGGGTTGGTGGGGTTAAGGTTGATGTGTGGTCGTATAGAGGGTGCTCCAGTGAGTACCAGAAAAATCTGACATTTGAGGATTTGCAGAAACCTGATGTGGAAGAGGTACGGCCTGCGAAAACGGTTGGGGTTAGGGGCGTGATTTTTTTTCCAGAACGTGAAGGGTTGTAAGCAATTTGACGACCGTCATTTGTTTTTTTACTTTTTTCAAAATTCAAGATGGCCGCTATACAAGGACAATTTTCCTCCATACAAACTTACCCATTTTCTGAACTGGAAACATTTCTTAGCCTACCTCAACAGCCGCACGAAAGACCGCGGGCTGCTTGCAGCCCGCGCAGCGCCCGAAAAGCTAGTTATAATATATAAACCTACATTACCACTCACTCACTGACAGAGTTGTTTGCCCTGTTGCGGGTTTGGTGGGGTTTAGGTTGATGTGCGGTCGTATAGAGGGTGCTCCAGTGAGTACCAGAAAAATCTGACATTTGAGGATTTGCGGAAACCTGATGTGGAAGGGGTACGGCCTGCGAAGACGGTTGGGGTTAGGGGTGTAATTTTTTTTCCAAAATGTAGGGGGTCGTAGGCAATTTGACGAGCGTCATTTGTTTTTTGTTTATTTTTGAAATTCAAGATGGCCGCCATACATAGACAATTTCCCTCCATACAAATTTCATACAAACAATCCAAGTAAGCGCAGCCTGAGGCCGGAGGCCGAAGCCCGAGCTCCCCCCCCCCCACCTTTGACCACCCCTCCCCCCCCAAGTAATTCACACGAGGCCGAAGCCCGAGCCACTACAGTAAGCACCCCATTTTATTTTTATTTTTGGAAATCCAAGATGGCCGCCGAAAGTCATCTGCCTCCGATTTGGCTGAAAATCGATATCTATATGTATTTTGATCCCAAAAATCCAAATTTAAAGTTTTTTTTGGAATCCAAGATGGCGTCTGGATTTAAGAAAATTTAACTTATTTCGTTCATTACGTCTCACTAGGACTTCGTAGAGGTCTGAAATTTTGGACATGGGGGTAAAGCACCCCGCGGAACTCGGAACTGGAATCAGATTTTGGATCCAAGATGGCCGCCCACACATTTTTCATGTTTCCTTTACTGACTGCAATTTTGACCCATTTTCTAAACTGGACATGTTATTTAGCCCACCTCAACAGCCGCACGAAAAACCGCGGGCTGCTTGCAGCCCGCGCAGCGCCCGAAAGGCTAGTTATAATATATAAACCTACAATACCACTGACTCACTCACTCACTGATTGACATGGTTGTTTGCCCTGTTGCGGGGTTGGTGGGGTTTAGGTTGATGTGTGGTCGTATAGAGGGTGCTCCAGTGAGTACCAGAAAAATCTGACATTTGAGGATTTGCAGAAACCTGATGTGGAAGGGGTACGGCCTGCAAAAACGGTTGGGGATAGGGGCGTCATTTTTTTTCCATAATGTAGAAGATTATAAGCAATTTGACGAGCGTCATTTGTTTTTTGATTTTTTTCAAAATCCAAGATGGCCGCCATACAAGAACAATTTTCCTCCATACAAACGTACCCATTTTCTGAACTGGAAACATATTTTAGCCTACCTCAACAGCCGCACGAAAGACCGCGGGCTGCTTGCAGCCCGCGCAGCGCCCGGAAAGCTAGTTATATGTATATAGATATATAGATGTTTCATTATTAAAGTTATTTTATTAGAGCTCTTACTCTAAAGACAAAATAACTGTATTAAAAATCCATTATTCTAAGCTATAATATTGAAAGTAACAATCCCACTAGAAACATAAATGTGAAAATGGTAGCCAAGTTCAATCAATATTATGATTATGGCGTGGTTGTCGACTTCGCAGACAATAGAATTGAGATCTAGTGTGCCAAGTCAAGAAATTTATCTTAATTTAGAACAATCTAAATTCTGTTTTTACAAATATGACAATATATGTTCCAGGTTCGATCCCCAGGCAGGGCAAGTTGGAAAATGACCTTTTTTAAAGTTTTCTGGGTCTTGGATGTTTATATATATATATATATTGAATTTACAATATGGTATCATTGAGTTAGTATCCCATAAAACAAGCCTCGAACTAACTTTGGGGCTAGCTCAATCAGTGTCATTTTTCCCTATATATTTATATAAGTACTAGCCGAAGCCCGCGACTTCGTTCGCGTGGACTTTATATCTCTGGAAAATGCTCATCAGGCTGAATAACTTTTACTTAGGCGGCATTTTTATATCTCTTATAGTTTAGCTGGACCATTATGGTTCTGCATCAGGCGTTCCATTTTCCAAAATAATTTATACCTTATATGTTGCCCAGGCTTAATAGCTATATAACAAAAAAAGTTTCATTCGAATCCGTCCAGTATTTCCGGAGATTAGCGTGTACAAACAGACAAACAGACAGACTTTTTTTAAAAATTATTACTCTATTACTACGTGTCCATCGCCCCCAATTTTTTTTTGGAAATATATTTACTGTACAGACACACTTTATTTACTGTTTTATTATATGTATAGATGTATAGATAGATATATCAGGTAACTCAATTCAATACGAGAGTTCGCATAAGGCAACATCATACATATAATAATCATACATATAATAAAACAGTAAAAAAAGTGTGTCTGTACATTAAATATATTTCCAAAAAAAATATTGGGGGCGAAGGAGACATAGTAATAGAGTAAGAATTTTAAAAAAAATGTCTGTCTGTTTGTCTGTTTGTCTGTTTGTCTGTATGTCTGTTTGTCTGTTTGTCTGTTTGTACACGCTAATCTCCGGAAATACTGGACGGATTCGAATGAAACTTTTTTTGTTATATAGCCATTAAGTCTGGGCAACATATAGGGTATAAATGATTTTGGAAAATAGAACGCCTGATGCAGAACCGTAATGGTCCAGCTAAACTATAAGAGATATAAAAATGTCGCCTTAGTAAAAGTTGTTCAGCCTGATGAGCATTTTCCAGAGACATAAAGTCCACGCGAACGAAGTCGCGGGCTTCGGCTAGTTTTAAATAAAATATCGTAACTCATAACAAAAAACTTTTCTTCAGTTCTGAAGACAGTTAAGAGATTAAGCAATTACAGTCATCTAAGTTACTTTAACGATGGCCGATTAAGCAATTAATTGATTATATTGCTGGCGAGAAAGCGCCATTGTTAAACTGCTACTGATTAATATGGGAATTAAACTACGATTATACTATGATTTACGACGTAGTATCGTGTGGAGATTAAGAATTGTTTCTAGCATTCTATATGTGACGGTTATTACATGATAATAACCTGCTAGTTTCCAACAAAAAGTCATAAATCATAAATCATGTATTTACAAAAAAAGATTGTAGAACTAGGAATTTTAACAGTCATAATCATCAGGTCTTTTTATCTCCACTGCAGGAGCACGACCCTCTCTATACTACCAGAGCCATACTTGGTCAGAGCAGCCAGAGGACTTGGCCTACACTCTCCTCGCTGGCCAGACGTGTTGGAGAGGTCTCATTGATGTTTATAAGCTTTGTTGAGCTTGTACTTCCTTAGTCGCCTTCTACGACATCCACGGGGGACTTAGAGTGGTCCTATTCTACTCTGCCGGAAACTACACGGCAATATAATATTAATTATCAAAATCAGTCCAAACAATATGTTAAGTAATACATTCCTAAATCTAGTGCGGTAACGCCTAGAAGTGATTAAGTTTTAGGTTTTTATGTTTTTATGTCACATTGAATTTAACGATGTTAATTTACATATTAAATCAATGCATATAGGTAATTATGAAGCTAATATATTCGCGTGCCAAAATTTCATAATATCTTTAATAGAGCAATAAAAATACATTTAATGATTTTAAAGTTATGTTTTGTGACGAATTTCTTTTGAATGTTTATTTCAATGTCAAATGATTACTTACAGCTAAATTTAGTGCCGCTCCCTAGGCGCTAACGCCTCCGTGGTGTAGTGGTTAGAGCGTTCGGCTCATACCCGGAGGTCGCGGGTTCGATTCCCGGCGGGGGCAACGGCTTTGTGTTGTTGTCCTAGTTTGGTAAGGATATTGTAGGCTGATTCGTGCTTTGGAGGGCACGTTAAGCCGTCGGTCCCGGTCACTGTCTTTGACATTGGTCGTTACCTAAAACCATGTCAGAGGCCTTTAAGGCGGTTTAAAAAATCTGACGTTAGTGTTAGTAGTGTTAACACACACGATAAGACGAAGAAGGCTCTAACGCAGAAAATACCACATCTTTTGCATTTAAATGAATTGAAAGTTTATTGCTTAAAATGCGGTACTAGTTGGATCATCATTATCATCATCATTTAGTCAAATTTAAGGAGTATTCATTAAATTCGCAAAAATTATTATGTTGCAGCATATTTAGGTTATAATAACTATTATAATATGTATAAATCTAATATTATTATATGATTATATATTATTTGTTAGATAGGCGAATAGTATTAAAATTTATATTATATGTATATCGGAGTTCGCTTATTAATATTGTCTGCTGTTTTTATTGTCTTTGATTTGTTATTATTATTTTCAATATTATTATGTGTAGTTTTAAGTATGGCATCCGCGGAAGACCAGCGTCATGGTAACACCATGACATAATGCTGAGCGGAGACCAATTTGGTACCTAATAATTACTGTGTGGTTATAAATGTTTTTTTTTTTCCTTTTAATTCATGTACCAAATAAACAATTTTTCTTTCTTTCTTTTCTTTCTTTCTTTCAGCCGCACAACGTCCACTGCTGGACACAGGCCTCTCCCAAAGATTTCCAAAATGACCGATCTAGAGCGGCTTGCATGACCTTGGTTAGGTCGTCAGACCACCTTGTGAGTGGGTGTCCTAAAAAAATGGGGCAAAAAGGTTCTCGAATGGCGACCACGTACAGGCAAGCAAAGCGTAGGACAAGTTGGATGGTACAAATGTATTATGTAAAGTCTTACACATTTTGTCATTACTAACATGTAACAGACATTAACATGTCAAGAAGTTAAAATTCTCGTATTAAAACACTTTTTCATCACCCCCCTCGAATAGCCGTGTGCTTTCCGGCAGAGTAGAATAGGGCCACTCCAAGTCCTCCCGTGGATGTCGTAGAAGGCGACTTAGGAAATACAAGCTAAACAAAACTTATAAATATCAATGTGACCTCTCCAACCCGTCTGGCCAGAGAGGGTCGTGCTCCTTCAGTAAAGACAAAAATAAACCTGACGATGAAGATAATAATAACGCTATAATTTGCAAGCAATATTAATAAAAAACTCTACTAAATGATTATGATCCATTATTTTAAACAATTCCACGCTATCTTAGATCGACCTACTATGTTTTTTATCAATGAAAACGAAAATAACATTCAATAATACTATTTCCGTGAATGACATAAGGTTCATTGTTGCAAAATGCAAATATTTCGCAAACTAAGAAGCAGATTTTGATCAAACGCAGTAAATAATTATGATTAGTGTCGTTTTAATGTGAGAAAGTACTTTTTATGATCCATAGTTTGTACTAAATGATGTTACATTTTTAAAGATGTCGCATTTCATACAAATTCTAGACTGAAAAGTGTATATAGGTATGTCTATATTTGTACATTTACAAATGACCGTAATAATTTGAGTACTTTCGGTACATGTTTAATTACTAAATTTACAAACTGACATTAATTTTAAACTTAACATCATACTTAATTAATAATTATGACATAACAATGTATTCTTAGTCCACATATCTAATTTTAATATCAGTATAGTTGTGACAATTATCAAGTGATACAATAAATATCCTATATCCTATAAATACCTCTCCAACCCCCTCGTCTGGCCAGCGTGGAGAGTGTAGGCCAAGTCCTCTGGCTGCTCTGGCCAAGTATGGTTCTAGTGGTTCAGAGAGTGTCGTGCTCCTGCAGTGGCGACAAAAAGACCTGATGATGATGATGATGAAGACAGTAAATATCCAGGGATAAGTAAATGATTATTGACTTTTGACTTTGACTTCTAACGGGAATCTAATGTTTCTTAGGGTCCCGTACCCAAATGTTAAAAACAGGATCCTATCACTAAGACTCCGCTGTCTACTGTCACCAAGCTGTATCTCATGAACCGTGACCGCTAGACAATTGAAATTTTCGTCGCTTTGCTGACGTAAGGTACATTTTGACTCGTTCGGCGCACGCTAGGCTAGACTAACTTGAAAGTCATATGCGTGGCGTGCAAATTAAATGGGACTTTAGTGCGATGTAACTGGGTTTTATTTACTACCATCAAGAAGTGCAGAAGCACGACCCTCTCTGTACTACCAAAGCCAAACTTGGACAGAGCAGCCAGAGGACTTTGGTCTACACTCTCCACGCTGGCCAGACGGGTTGGACAGGTCTCATTGATGTTTATAAGCTTTGCTTAGCTTGTATTTACTAAGTTGACTTCTGCAACATCCACGGGAGGACTTGGAGTGGCCCTTTTCTGCTCTGCCCAAAACCACACAGCACTAACTAGTAACTGGGTTTCATTTAGCAATTTTCCTATCCTAGAATGGTTCTTCTGTACTTTAACTTATTCTGTGCCCTTGTCCATGCCAAATGCACTTGCACCTTGATGCGATTTTTGAGCATTGGTACATCTAGAGATTAATATTTTCTGTATCATTGTAAGTCTTCACCATTTATTTACCCAACTGCACTGATAAAAAGGGTTATTTTTAGAATGTAATATTATTATAATGAAACAGTTACATGTAAACACGTCGTTAAAATAATCGTGGGTAAGTCTGACACTATTGTTATGTTTATATTTTGTTTTCAACAATTGTCAGAAACAAAAGAAAAATCATCTCAATAAATAATGTGAAGTGCAAAATGGATCTAATAAATCGAGAGAAGAGATTATGTCTATTAAAGTGAATTCACAGTAGAAGTGGCTCCCTCATTGGAAATAAATTGTTTAATCGTTAATATGGTGATGGTGATAATTAACATATCGCTTAATTTCAGGCATTAGATAGACCTTTAAATCTTCTTCTTATCGTGTGTGTTAGTGACTAACACTAGTGTCAGAGTTTTTAAACCGCCTTACAGTTACAGGCCTCTGACATGGTTTTTAGGTAACGACCAATGTCAAAGACAGTGACCGGGACCGACGGCTTAACGTGCCCTCCGAAGCACGGATCATTTTACTTATAGGACAATCAGGTGATCAGCCTACAATGTCCTAACCAAACTAGGACAACAACACAAACTCGTTGCCCCCGCCGGGAATCGAACCCGCGACCTCTGGGTATGAGCCGAACGCTCTAATCACTACACCACGGAGGCAGTTAAACCTTTAAAATACATCATAAATAATCGTTTGATTATCATTACAGTTAAGCTAAAAGTAACCATTATTGGCGGAATTTCGTTTTAAAACTAGACGGACTAACGCAATTACTTTTAACGGTTATTCAAAAAATAATTTAAAGGTCTATCTAATCTCCGAGCGTTAGCAACAAAAGTCAAAGTCAAAAATCATTTATTTATCTTTGCATATTTGTTACACTTGATAATTGTAATTTTTTTTTCTATTTCTTTCGATTTTTATTATTACCTTATTCACGATTAAACTTTTTATTTCAAATAAGGGAGTCACTTCTGTACGGTGTTCACCTCAATATTTATTACACAATTACTAGTGACGTAGGGAGTGTAGCCTCCCATGCTGGTCTGGGAGAAATAAAAAAAACTTGGAATGTACCAGCTGCTTCTCTTCCCACGCAGATCGTAAAAGCCGATCGAGGGAATGGGCAAAAATGCAAATCATGTTAACAGGCGATGCGGCTAGCAACCCATCACTGTATTGATTGCTTTTCCATCTTCTCGCCCACCATGACGCTAAAAGTGGCTTTTGAGTCTTGCTGCCCTGGGCTCTGCATAGAACCGCAAGACCCAAAATGCTCTGTGTGCCCCATTAGGGATAAAGACGTGATAGTATGTACTAGTGACGTCTTTACTCAGCTATTCACCTATTTCCTCACCTAACTTCTACAACCTTATTACCTATTTGTAGGTATACGTACAGAAGGCTTAGTGAGTAAAGGAATTCAGAGCAATATCGACTCAATGTCGTTTAATTAAGCTCGCGTCAGAACTTGACAGCTTTTCGTTTAGATATCTAGAAGTGCATTGCAAGCCAATTTCATTTTTAGTACTCTTGCTAGACATATGATTCATTACTTGAACTTACCACTCCGGAGTGGTCGCTGCGCGTATAGTAATAATGTAGGTATATTTTCGATAGCTAAACGCGGACACAGGACTGGACAGTAATGTGAAAAAAAGAGTAGGTACTTACGTTTTATATAAAGTTTTTATGGAAAGCAAGAATACGGTTTTGTCATAAAAACTTTAAAAATGTCTACAATGTGTTGTCGTAAAATAAAAACGGTAGCAGTGAACGCAAAAATGACGAGACTGCCGGTAAAGTAATAAAGCATCAATTATGGAATTAATTATCGTACGAGATAGAAAGCCGTCGTCATAGTTTTCCGAGGTGAATGCTCGACGAGGCATTTGGATGACGCGCTAGTGTGAAATGCGCTTTAGTTCTCAAGGCATGGGCGGAAGCGGGAGCTGATTTAGTCCGTAATTATTGTAATTTTTTGAAAACATTTTGTTGGGAAACAATTTCACTCAACAGAATACATACATACATACATACTATCACGTCTTTATCCCTAATGGGGCAGACAGAGCATTTTGGGTCTTGCGGCTCTATGCAGAGCCCAGGGCCGCAAGACCCAAAAGCCACTATTAGCGTCATGGTGGGCGAGAAGATGGAAAAGCAATCAATACAGTGACGGGTTGCTAGCCGCATCGCCTGTTAAAATGATTCGCATTTTTGCCCATTCCCTCGATCGGCTTTTACGATCTGCGCGGGAAGAGAAGCAGCTGGTACATTCTAAGTTTTTTCGTTTCTCCCAGACCAGCATGGCCTCTCAACAGAATGCATATACTAAAACCCCCTTTTTAGGGTTCCGTAGCCAAATGGCAAAAACGGGACCCTTATAGATTCGTCATGTCTGTCGGTCTGTCTTTCCGTCGGTATGTCCGTATGTCACAGTCACTTTTTTCCGAAACTACTTGGTAAGTAGGTGTAGATATTCTGTGAACCACATTAAGATTTTCACACAAAAATAGGAAAAAATACATAAATTTTGGAGGTCCCCATACTTAAAACTAAATAGTTTGCGCGAGAGACACTTCCAAAGTGGAAAAATGAGCCCCCCCCCCTATAATTTCTTAAATAAAAGAATGATCAAACTAAAAAAATATATGACTTTTTTAATAGGTCATAAATCGTAAACCGCAATTTAATTTTCATTTAGTCAACTCAAATATAAAAATAAAATAAAACATACTATAAGACCTTTATATTATGTTACTTGCTGCTACGGAAACCTTCATGGGCGAGTCCTACTCGCACTCGCGCTTATTACAATATAGTATGATATACGGCAAAATGTATCTAATCTCTCTGGCAAAATCACTCAGTATTAGTTTCTCTTTTAGGTCTTTTTTGATACTTATTAACCCTCTAAAAATGTATCATCATCATCGTCATTTCAGCCGCATAATGTCAACGACTGGACATGGCCTCTCCCAAAGATATCCAAAATGACCTATCTAGACCGGCTAAAAATGTATGTATTTAAATTATTACATATATTCTTGTATTTTTGCATTTTTTTTATATTTCACTAGCTGTGCTCGCAGGCTCACCGTAAGAATTTCGGGATAAAAACTATCTTATGTCCTTTCCCGGGTCTTAAACGATATCCATACCAAATTTTGATATTTAATAAGAATCGAGGATTCATTTTTATGTATATTTTATTTTATGTCTACTTACAATTGGAAAACAAATATTACACACTAATTAAATCTTGATTGATCGTTAAAAAACCGACAGTGTACGCTACTCGTACTTTCAAAATCTGTATCAAAGTCTAAACTTATATAACCGCTACCTCTGACAACTTAAACACCTAACACTACTAACTCATAATTTTGTATTACGAGTAAAGCAACATCTTTTGTTCCCGAAGATGTTATCAATTGAACTCGATGTAATGTAGTTTTGGAGAAACACCGCCATCTTGTAATTAGACATTCAGTAATAACAGTTTGAACTGCGAAAGAGAAAGGAGATGGTTATCTCATTGTTTTGATTATAATTTGTCTTTATTTAATTGTTGTAAAGCAATAAATTGTCTTAAGGGGGTTACATGAATTTTTCGAGGTCCAGTGAAAATGAAGCTTTTCTTAGAACATTATCCATAAATGGTCGTTTTTTGCAAATGTGCGATGAAAAGCTTTACGTTCTCACTTTGAACTTCTTCTTATCGTGTGTATTAGTACTAACAGAGTTTTTAAACCGCCTTAAAGGCCTCTGACATGGTTTTAGGTAACGACCAATGTCAAAGACAGTGACCGGGACCGACGGCTTAACGTGGCCTCCGAAGCACGGATCATCTTACTTATCAGACAATCAGGTGATCAACCTGCAATGTCCTAACCAAACCAGGACAACAACACAAAGTCGTTGCTCCCGCCGGGAATCGAACCCGCGACCTCCGGGTATGAGCCGAACGCTCTAACCACTACACCACGGAGGCAGTTATTACTTTGAACTGTAAATAGTTCCTAAAATAATTTTATTTGGACAAGAAAAAAGTGACAATATTTTGTGACGTTTTATTATATATTAGACGTTTTATTATATAATTTTATATTATTCGGTATAACGAATAATATATTTTCGAACCAGTCATCTACTAAATATTGCCTATCAAGTAGGTACAACCTGTTAGTTTCAACCAAAACAGAGTTATATAAGTAGATGATACACTATCAATTCTACTATAGTATTTTTGACACAGATAGCAAACCGGGTTAATTTCTTCCGTATTTAATTATATTTTGGATATTCGGTATAACGTAATAAGGTGATAGGTCAGTTATATATAGTGACTTGAATACCTTTCTGTTATTTTTTAGGGTTCCGTACCGAAAGGGTAAAAACGGGACCCTGTTACTAAGAATCAGCTGTCCGGCCGTCTGTCTGCCTGTCACCAGGATGATGTATCCTATATGAACCGTAAAAGCCAGACAGTTGAATTTTTATAGATGTTGTACCTATTTCTGTTGCCTCTATAATAACAACAAATAGTAAAAAACACAATAAATAAATATTTAAGTGGGGTCAAAGCAGAAAGCATCAATAAAAAAATCTAGGTCACATTCAATAAAAATATATTTTTTACTAACTTCATGCATAGTATGAAATACAAATTACGTACATCATACATCATCATCATCATTTCAGCCGCACAACATCCACTGCTGGACATAGGCCTCTCCCATTACATCATACATATACACACTGAAATAAAAAGATAGGTATAAAATACACAAAACTACCAGTTTGTCGAAACATTTGACCAATATTGAAAAAACATAAAAAAAGAAGAATTTTAAAAAAATAACGTAGAAGTGGAATTACTTTTTCAGTTTCAAAATATTAAAAAAATATTTTAAAAAATTAAGAAAAATCTATTATTCTTTCTTAATAATCTATGAAGTTCTTATTCAATTTATTATTTATTAATGTAGTGTTCCTTGGAGAAAGTTGTTTAGTATCATGGTGAACTTTCTGTTAGAGGGTGATTTATATTATTTAATATACTCAGTACCTGGGTGACCGAGCTTTGCTCGGTCGGTTATATCTCAAACATTACCTATTTTTTTTTTTACTTGTCTAAAAACAGTACACAATATTTTTTTTTATATAAACTTGAACATAAAAAAAAAACAAAAGTAAGTCACCGAGTGGGATTCGAACCCGTAACACTCTTTCTAGCGGTCAGCATACTTAACCACTGAGCTAAGCCGATGGCGGCTGGCGCGCCGAAATTAGCGACCATATTCTGCGTGGAAAGAAAAACGAATGAAAACTCATAAACACGCGTTTTCCCAAACATAAGACTAATCTAGATCGATTGTTTATCCCCAAAAACCCCCATATACCAATTTTCAGCGAAATCGTTAGAGCCGTTTTCGAGATCACAGAAATTTATAAATAAATATATATAAATACAAGAATTGCTCGTTTAAAGGTATAAGATGTATATTTGAGTATCTACATATATTCTGACGACTTCTACTCAATAACCATATAACTTAAAGCCATAGTTTTCACAATATTCTCTTGAATGCGCCTTCAATTACCAGCAGAAGTACTTTCCCTGTCATACCAGCCATTGTTAAGTAAGATTAATGTACAGATTCTATTAAAAATCGCCTCGTTTGTGTGAGCCAATGTTGTAAAAATTAAGTACTTTTTATTACAAATGACATAATCTGATTAATGTCTTATAAACGAGTAGGTTTAGGATGTATTTTGGCCTATGGCACAGAATTAATATAAGTACATTTTCTTCTTATATTTAAGAGCTGGGCTCTTGTCGGTGAAGTGCTTTCCATGTCTCTCTTCCTTCCGCTAAGTTCTTAACCTCTTTATATGTTTTCACGTTTAATTTTTCTTTTATTTGGTCTATAAATTTTCTTCTGGGTTTTCCTACTCCTCTCTTTCCTTCTATTTTTCCTTCCATTATTATTTTAAAGAACGCATCGTGGCGTAGTAGATGACCGAACATTTTCCCTCTTCTATTTTCTATAATTTGTATTATTTGTCTTTTCTCTCTCACATCCTCATCTAGTACCTTCTCATATACAGAGTATATACCTACAGAACGGAGTTTCCATACAATAAGGGTGACGACAGGGTCCGAAAAGTATGATTGTAATTAGTCCGTCTTTTAGATTATCCAAAAATAATGGACCCATATTTTTTAGTTTACCAAAAAAGTAAAAATTCACCAAGATACGGAGCATCAAAGTTCCGGAGAGGGGGCTTGCGACGTCACCGCTAAGTAAAAATCGTACGCAGCCGTGACGTCATGCGAAATTTAAATACGCTGTATCTTTGTCATTTTTTGTTTCTCAGAGAAAAGAAAAAATACGTGTACAATATTTTATAATAGTCTACCCGATGAACCAAAAATATTTTTTAATTCGTCATGCCCATTGAATCGAACCGAGCGCATGCTCCAACGCAACGGAGGAGAGGTGCGGGGACGGGGAACGGGAAAGCATATTGCGCTGACTTTAGGAGATTCCTTTCTGTATGTAATACTTACATATATAAGGTCTAAAAAAATATACTGAAACTCCTCCGTCCTTTACAGGATAAACAGCGCCCTCCAATCTACAACCCTGAGGACTACGCGACGTCTCTCAAGAAATGGGGCAAAAAAACCAGTGGGACCAGCCTGTATGACTTGGACAACCAGGAGGCGAACAAGACCAGGACTCTGCCCTCCAATGGCAGCAAGGATTTTAGGTACATTTTTTACATAAAAAGAAACTAAAACCTCTATAGTAAAATATCGATGGGATTGCACAAAAAATATTGACGCTTTCAATATGTATGCCGGTCCTTTTTTTATCTTAATCGAGTACATAAAGGTTTTATTTTTTATTTTTTGAGCCTTTTGGGGTAGAAACTTTTGGTCCGTGGGGTCCTTTCGCCCATAGTTTATTTGATATTATTTCTAAACGTTTATTCGAGATATTCCGTGACTAAAGGGCTGGTAACTATCTGGATCAAATAATCAGCATTGCCATACAACGTGGCAATGCTGCCAGCCTTTTGGCCACGTTGCCGAGGGATTTTTAGTTGTTTGTTTTAGTTTTATGAAACAAGGAAGGGTCATGGCTTTAAAAGTTAAACCGAGCTAGCAAACTGTCTTTAATCCAATAGTAACTGAAAAGTAACTATTATACAATAGTAGGTATCGTCGCATTAGAACGCCAAAACAAACTTTGCATTGCATGATTTTTAATGTTACGCAGATTTTAATGTTAATTTCCAAACGCTGCAGACATTATGAAATTAAATTCCGATATCTACTGTTTATTTTTCAGAAACCCGTGCCTTGGCATGGGAGAAGAGATGACCCTCCGTCAGTTTGGGACACCGAGTGAGCTGCTTACGAAGCTCAGGGCAGACCTCAGACTGTCGTTTCCAAGGTAAAAAAATATTTTTTTAAACCAGGTTGTATCTAAAACAATCTTCTTCTTTTCGTGTCGGTGGTACTATTGTATTTTGTCACTCCAGTATCGGGCCACATCGATATATTTGTCATTTGCAACTATCAGGTCTCTGGGTGCAGGTTTTTGGGCACCTGGGACACGTAAGAACGTGCTCAGATTCTATCTTATCAACTTTAAAATCTAACTAGCTTTTCGGGCGTTGCGCGGGCTGCAAGCAGCCGGCTTTCGGTGCAGCTGTTGAGGTAAGCTAAACAACATATCCAGTTGAGAAAATGGGTAAGAATTGCAGTCAGTTGAGAAAACATTTACTTCGGACCATACCATAATAGGCAATGCGGCCAGCAACCCATTACTATTTTGATTGATTCGTCCACCTTCTTGCCCACATCAAGGTAAATGTGGCCTTTGAATCTTGCAGCCCTAAGCTTTGTCTGCTTAGAGCCGCAAGACCCAAAGTGCTCGGTCTGCCCCATTAGGGATAAAGACCTGATAGTCTGTATGTATCATCAGTAGCTTGAGTCTTTTCGACGCTAAACATAAGCAGTAAAAAAGAAATACCCAGAAATACGTCAGAATCCGAAGTAATTTCTTAAATTAGTCTCAAACCTTACTTAAATAAAAAATACGTTAAAAATAAAAGGCGGTAAATACGAGCTAAATCATATTTTAATGTTTTTCGTCGTATTATTTGCTAAATAACATGGAAGAATCAATTATGCGCGAGCGCAGTCGGAGCGGTGGTTATACCCGCATTAGGCGGATACAAGGCACTAGCGGACGCGTGAGCGATTTTTTGTACCTATTAGCTGTTCCCGCGGGCTTGGCTTCCCGTGGGAATTTCAGGATAAAGAGTACCCTATGTCCTTCCCCAAATCTTAAACTATATCCATACCAAATTACATCCAAATCGGTTCAGTATATTGTTGATTTGTTGGCTCTTCAAGCTTAAACTATTAAGCTTGAAGAGGTAACAAACAAACAATATACAAACTCACTTTCGCTTTTATAATATTAGTAGGATAGGATAGGATAGAATCCAAGTCTTATTTAATAGGGAAAATAGAATATGAGTGTAGTAAGTATTACCTACTACTAAGAAAGAACAGCTTATATTTATTTTATATCACTGTATCAACATTTTCCGTCATTATGACGATTATTCAAATCTCAGATATACAGATCAGGATTTAAATCTATAGGAAGTATTAGTATTTATGTTTTATGCTGTTTTCTTAAAAAAAAACATATTCAATGTGTAGATATAGTACCTAAAAGAGTACTATAGTACCTATTTAAGAAATACAAATTAACACACATAAGGTTAATCAATAAACCTCATGTTACTATTTAATAAGTGTTCCAAAATTGTAAATTTCTTTTGGTGCAATAAAGTTTTTTTGTATTGTATTGTATTGTAAACCTCATAAGGTACATGCAGACCACATAAGGTTTAATAATATTTCCGACCGTGTCAGATTTTTGAGCTGCCTACAGGCATCTGACGGGACTCGATGACTGTCATCTAACTAAAACAGTCACTTTACATACTAGTGCACAAGTGTACAGGTTTTTTCACGATGTTATACCTAGATAAACATCCAAGACCCAGGACAATTTGAAAAAGGTCATTTTCCAACTTGCCCTGACTGGGGATCGAACCCGGAACCTCTGGGTGGCGGACTAGCATGGTGACCACTACGCCACAGAAGTCGTCATCAAAATCGCTAATGCCTATAAATCGACCCACACTCCATTTTTTTCTCCTCAATTACAGGACTGTTCCAGAGAACCCTCATCCTCGTGACAGCTTTTTTTCTCCAGTAATTTCGCTTAATGCACCCAAATTACACGGTAGCTCACATTCCACGCAAATGGAATATTTTATGACGCAATGATAGCGCCATCAAAGTTTTTATTTCTGCAAATGGTGTGTCCGTTGTTTTCATAGTCAATTATTCGAAGTCTGCTTATGATTCTTTCAAGGGTATTAAAATATCTTTATTTTCGCTTTTTAACGAAAGAAAATTATATATAAATTGCCATCGGCGGTACATAATGATATGCAGAATAATTTTACTCGACTTCATTTTCGTATTTAGTCTTAAATAATAAAATTTAAGCTTTTTAAATTATAAAAAAGTTTTTAGCTCGAGCACGTGTTTAAACAATCATCTAAAAAAATATTAAAAAAACAGCAGTTATTATTTTGCTGCAATCTTTCTATTATTGAGTGCAGTGAAATCGCTCTTAACACTCGCTCTGATAATGATCATCAAAATCTGTCGAAATCTGGTCGACCTTTCTATTTACATGAGAAAACCGTGTGGCAAAAATGCAAATCATGTTAACAGGCGATGCGGCTAGCAACCCATCACTGTATTGATTGCTTTTCCATCTTCTCGCCCACCATGACGCTAAAAGTGACTTTTGGGTCTTGCGGCCCTGGGCTCTGCATAGAACCGCAGGACCCAAAATGCTCTGTCTGCCCCATTAGGGATAAAGACGTGATAGTATGTATGTATGTGTGAGAAATCCGTATACAATATTCATAACTGTTTACATTTTGTTTTTAGTTTCGTGCAAGAGTTTGCCTGTGAACCGCTGGATGGAGTCACATTGCTTCTAGAACTGCTGAGGAATGTTCAGCTGAGCCAGTCAGGGGAAGGTGCCAGGGGGCCACCAGCTGTCAGGAGAAGACCACTGCTGGATGAGTTGGCATGTCTGTGAGTACAATCAAAATCATCATCTTCAGGTATTTTTGTCTCCATTGCAAGAGCATGACTCTCTCTGTACTACCAGTGCCATACTTGGCTAGAGCAGCCAAAGGACTTGGTCTACACTCTCCACGCTAGCCAGACGGGTTGGAGAGGTCTCTTTGATGTTTATAAGCTTTGTTTAGCTTGTGTTTCCTAAGTCGCCTTCTACGATATCCACGGGAGGACTTGAAGTGAAATCATATCATAAAACATATATGTAGTACCTACAAAATTTGTTGGTTTATAGTGTAGGGCTTCATGCTGCGCTGTCAGGCAAACCAATGTTGTTTCTTAGAAGTAAGTATTTATACAATATATATTAGAGTTAGAATTAGTATTATTTGTCTATTATTTGAAATCAATTTTACAGTATATTATGTTCTAAAAAAAGAGTACTTTATAATGATAACAGGTTCAGACAGAGTTTGTGAGATAAGAATTCATCAACGGAATAGTATGCTTTGTCAACTTAAAAAATGTGTACAAGTCTCTTAAAATTGTTTCCTTGCTCGATCGAATTTGAAATGGCAGTTTGTTGAATACTTTTTGTGCCATTGTGTGTAAACTTTTGTGTAGAAACTTGCTTACAAAAAAGATGAAAATTTCTGGAGCAATGTTGACTGTCCACTCCACTAAATAAGTTAAAATTCTGTGTTATAAACATAGCGACTTCATAGATGTGTAGGCAGGAAAAAGTTAGAGGCTTAAAATTTTTATAGTATGGTTTGCACGACTGTCTTTGTTGATTGCTCTGAAAGAGTTAGTCCCGAATGGTCTTAAACGCAAGTAGTCTATGTAGCAACTCGTCTTAAACGCCCATTATCTAAATGGCATATCGCTGTTTTTATTTTTGGGTGTATGTTCAAACAATTTTTTGTTTTTGTTGTTTGTTCTGTACTTGATGAACAATATTGAACAATATTTTTTATTATATAGAACAATATTGTTATTTTTTATTCCAGCCAATGTCTTTGGAGCTGCTGCAGTCGCTACCCCGATTGCGTGAGGAGGCTCGTGGCCGGTTCCAACGGAGTCTACACCCTCACTGTCTGCATCATGTCCACCGTCAACAAATCTAGGGTTTTAGCATTGCAGGTGAGAATCAAAATGCAGACATTAGACAAATTTTACAGTCTACATGGATGATATGTTTATCAATTCTTGAGTCTTTGATAAACAGTAATTTGTTGCTTAGATGTATAAACTGGAAGGCGCTGGATGTAAGCCGCTCTAGATAGGTCATTTTGGAAATATTTGGGAGAGGCTATGTCCAGCAGTGGACGTTATGCGGCTGAAATGATGATGTTGACGATGATGCATAAACTAAACCCGTAATATAAATATCAAACAAATAATACTGTTAAATTGAAAGCTGTTTGATTAAAAAATGTGTTTTCGAGCTATACATTTTTCGTCTCGGGGGCTCATACCAAGACGTCCTTTTTCTATGTCAAACCAAATTAGACTTGATCATCATACTCAATGTTGCTTGACACTGTAACGCGGATACGCAGTAATTGCTTGCATACCGCTTTTGGAGTAACCCTCAGGTCTCGAGATACTAAGTCTTAATATTAAGCTTCATTGACATTGTTTGTCAAATTTCAAAGAGTGAATTCATACTTAAATTTAATGTTTGTGAGACCTACCGTATTTTAATTCTAGTAATTCTTTAAAAGTTATATAAAACATATATACTTACTTAATATTATAATAGAAGAACACGAACTACTCGTACCTAACCACAGTGGCCAGCCTATCCTAATCTTTTTGAATTTCCATTTCAGCTCCTCACAAAAGCCTGCTATCCACCAGCCAACGGCCACAGTATGATCTCTGAAGCTCTCTCGACCCTCCGTCTCCGCTACGGTGAACCAGTCCGCTTCAGATTTCTGGTGGGAATGCTGCAAAGTTCGGGCGGTACTGGAGATCTTCAAGCCGCTGGCATGGCATTTATCAATGCCCTGCTGATTAGTGCTCCAACTCCTCAAAGGAAGTTATATATTCAAGCTGAGTTGGAACAGGCTGGATTCGATCTTATTACTTTGAAGAAGGTAGAAATAGCTAAATCAATTTATATACTGTGTCATCTAATCAAAAGTTATCTCTAATATCAAATCTATAAAAAACTAATCAAAATAATTTGAATCTTATAACCTATTACGTACTCTACCTCAGCTAAAGTTCTTTTGTAAAATTGTAACAACTGAGACTACTAGACCTTTTGCAAATTACTAAATCAGGTCGGTCAATCAAGTATACGAGACATTCTCTTTTAAATGACTAGGTTAAGTAAGTAAGTAAATAAATGAAATATAGCGATTCAATTAGAACTATACAATAAAAACAATAATATTCCTTATACTAAAAATGGCTATGTTCTTTTTCAGATGATCGTCAAAATACCAAATGGTAATGAAAATGTAACAAAAGAGATAGAAAGCTATGAAAAACAACTGATTGATATTGATACTCTAAGTGAGAAAGCAAATGAAGCTCTAAAAGAGAAGGATGATCTGCGTCACAAATTAGACTTATTGGAAAAGAGAGTTAAGGTAAATAAATCTAAATTAAGTAATAAAAAATAAGACCTTTGGATCTAATAGCATTGTCCATGCCAAAATATAAAGAGCTGCAGATTTTTTTTTTGTGATTTCAGGCATAGTCCCATAGTAAAAGTTGTTCACATTCATTAGTGCTTTTACTGCCTTCCGGGTTAAAACCCCTTTCGTTACACTTTGTATAGATAGATATAAATAAAAAATAGTGCAACTGTATAATTTAGCTCTGCCTGAGTGTTACAGGCAACAAAATTTTTACCTACAGGTAAAAAAACTAGTGTAATTATCTCTTTTTTTTAATTTAAGAAGTTAACGAAAAGTAATGACCGGCTTTGAAATCAATATATATATTCACTTACATTTTTGTATTTCAGATACTGCAAGAAGAGAAAGGCATATTATTGTCACTAGAGAAGTGTTTGAAGGAAAAGTGTTGTGAGCTACAGGAAGAAGTGTCTTCGCTGAGGTCTGAACACGGAAACTCGAACAGAAAGAAAACGTTTGTCATTAAGAAAAAAAACTCCGCACATAGAAACAGAGGTATACTTATTAGTAATTCTTAGAACCAAGAAATATATAATGGAATATGTATAATTGTTATGACTTCAAAAATAATATCAACAGTTAAATTTGTGTCTTCTTATGGTTTCAGACGAATCGTCTCCACCAGAAGATGAGGGAATCAGTTCTTCAGAAAGATCTCTAAGTCCAGATGGTGATCCACAAAGAGAATCCATGGTTTATGAAGTATTCAATGTCAAAAATGAAACCTTTGACTTAATCCGTAACAAACGTAATATACATAAGAAACTTGAATCAACCAAAAAGTTGGATCACAAAAAGTCATCTGATGAAGAAGATGAAACAACTATCGATGAAGTTATTCAAGAGCTTAGAAACATCGTCAATAATGCTGAAACCGAACAATACAAAAAAGTTGATACTTATGACGATAGGTCTTCAAGATGTAACCAAACCTCGGAAATCAATGTGTCAGTCAAAACTTTAGAATGTAAAAAACACAGAGAAGAAGACAAGGATGACTCAGTCACAAGTACTAGACACAGCATACAAATTACGAATAGCAGCAACGAGTATCTTGATAATGACATTGATGATGAAGAGGAAAGCAAAATTATACCAACAAAGATTTTGCCTCATCCACCTAGGAAAGCAAAAAGCTTAATACATCTTTTCGTCCCACCGACTGACCAAGGACTAGTTTACAAGCGACCTGATTTTTACGATGATAACTTTTACTCGAGTGATGAAGGTTCGGATTCTCTATTGAGTGCATCTCGATGCGACAATCAAGTAAATAAGAAAGAGTCAGGGTCAAGTTTTGATTTCCAAGAATGTAGAAAAATGTTTAATTCCCTTGCAGAAAAAGAAAAAGATGATAATAGATTGAAACGTTCCAGAACCAGGTCCAGGGAAGAAACAAGAAGAACTTCTATTAAAAGAAGCGAGTCTTTTCAAACTTCAGAGAAAGGCTCTCGACAGCGCGAATACATTGATAGCATGTTTTTCAACGAATCGCCAACTTCTCTCGGAGGATCAAACTTACAAAGATCGAATTCCAAATGTAGCCGTGTTGATGAAATAGTCAATTTAATAGAATCCAAAAAGCTGACCAAAAGTCTGGACAGAATCGACGAAGGATTGAATTCAATGGTTGATATTGTAATGTTGGCTGAACCTAAGAAACCAACCTGGCCTTATGAGAGAAGACAAAAGTCTTGTTCAAGAGCAAACAGCGATGCTGGAAAAGAATCTCCATTAGTGCCTATCACTAGATCGAACAGTAGACTAAATAATTTCACGCAGAAATTTGACTTTAGATCAAAGAGTAAGGAAGAGAGTAAAACGGACAGTCCTACTCAACAGAAGTTTTACTTGCCGCATCCAAAATTGAGTACTGGATCTTATGATAACCACGCTTCATCTTACACGAATTCTTCTTTTATCGTCAAACGTGGTCATAGCAATGCTGGATTTTACTCTGGAACTCACATGTTGCGAGACGCTCCTGCCAGCATGACGAGTCTTGTCATGAATGGCACCCACAGTCACGCTGACTTGAAAAGAACTCTTTCTCCTATTGGGACTTCTAGCAACTTTGGCCTTCACAAAGTAACCGACATGCCTTCTGGACTTTACTGATGATTCCGCTTGAGTTTCGTGTAATCAAAACCAACGACTAATTTTAGGGTTTTCGTACCTAATTAAGTACTTCGACTAGTGCAATATTATCTCTTATTAGAAAACTAGTGTCAAATTATAATACTATACCCAGTTTACGGAAAGATTAAAAAACAAAACTTTTTTTTGGATAGACGTTTTGGGAGTATATTAGTCTTTTAGTAAACTGGTGTAGGAAATTGTAATTAAATTGATTTAAGTTCTAACGAATTGTTGAATATGTATCTTGGTAATTTTGTTTGTAGGCAAAATTGGCTTAAGATCGCGATTAAGTTTTGATTGCTGCCAGATTTTGTTTTTTTCTTTTCTTTTAATTTATTTCATATCTTTTATTCTTATATCTGTTTCATTTTACGTTCTACGATATTTACATGTTTATTGTAATTAGGTAAATCCTAATTTTCGCTTTTCTCAACGTTCCCGGTTACACCCTAAACTGAAATCTTACTCCAAACACACAACATACGTACGTAGCTGCGTGTCCGCGTAGCAGTGTCAAGCAACATTGAGCGCTACGAATTGATGATAAAGTCTTATTTCGTTTGACATTGAAGTAGACCTATCGGATGATCGATATTTTATGGCGAAAAAGTCCTGAGTACCCTCGGTGCCCAGTGCTTAACGTGCAATTTATTTCAGTTCTATCATAATTAAGCTTTTTATAATTTACGAAGCCTTACTCTTATGCCTTATGTTCTACTTATTTATCGTTATATTTGCGTTGTAATTGAAATATACGTACCAAAGTTACGCTTTTATCCGTTCATGAAGTACAGTCAACAGCACATCGAGCTTCAACTTCATGATACTATCACGTCACTATTACCAATGCATAAATGGTCACTTACTCCGCTGTTGATTGTACTAGCATTTTTAGAAAAGTTGATAAAATTTTAAAAAAGAAGATATTTATAAAATATTCTGCTTTTATTATATTACAAGTTTTCAAGTTAAAAAATACAAAAATATTGTACTTACTTATTTTAGTTAAGAAAAATCTGAGGCAATATATTTTTCTAGTAAATTTTTGTTGAATACTGTAAATATAGTAAGTTTTCTTAGTATACCTTTACTTTATACTCAATATTGTAAACATATTTTTGGATAAAGCATACTCGACCATAACTTATCTTGTTTTATTTTGTACCGTCTTTAGTAAGATGTTTTTAAAAAATACGGACAGATTTAATTTTGCATTCAAATTTTTAATGATTAGAGCTAAGTCTGTCTACAGCTATCATCTCAACCACATTCGGTAATATAAACGGTCTCCATGCTAGTCCGCCCAGAGGTTCCGGATTCGATTCTCGGTCAGGGCAAGTTGGAAAGTGACCTTTCTCAAATTGTCCTGAGTCTTGTATGTGTCTCTAAACAACGCGAAGGGACATACCCGTAATACTTTAAATCACGGGCTATACAAGATCACTATAGTATAATTAAATTAAAATATCAGTCAAAAATTTAAAAAAAATTACGAAATTTCGACCTTCCCATGCAAATTGCCCGGGCGGCTGCACATTAAATGAAGAAATGTCGAATTAAGTAAAATAGCTATGCATAAGTACGTATAAGCATTTGATCCCGGCTGTCATTATTGTATTACAGTCGTTAAGCTACGTCAGATTTTTACACCTATGTTGGCTACTTATATACACGAAAAACATACATACATACATACTATCACGTCTTTATCTCTAATGGGGCAGACAGAGCGTTTTGGGTCTTGCGGTTCTAAACAGAGCCCAGGGCCGCAAGACCCAAAAGCCACTTTTAGCGTCATGGCGGGCGAGAAGATGGAAAAGCAATCAATACAGTGATGGGTTGCTAGCCGCATCGCCTGTTAACGTGATTCACATTTTTGCCCATTCCCTCGATCGGCTTTTACGATCTGCGCGGGAAGAGAAGCAGCTGGTACATTCTAAGTTTTTTCATTTCTCCCAGACCAGCATTGGACACGAAAAATAAACAATGGTACATTCTAAGTTTTTTTATTTCTCCCAGACCAGCATGGGACACGAAAAACAAACAACAAAAAACCAGTTTGATGCTTACTTTAGTCTTAACCTGGCTTGATAGATAAATTTTTGAGTACAAGTACACTACTACACCGCCGTGTGGTATCTGGCAGACCGCGGTGTGGTATCTGGCAAAGTAGAATAGGACCACTTCAAGTCTTGTGGATGTCGTAGAAGGCGACTTAGGAATTGCAAGCTAAAACAAGCTTATAAACATCATGAGACCTCTCCAACCCGTCTAGCCAACGAGGAGAGTGTAGGCCAAAGTACTCTGGCTGCTCTGGCTAAGTATGGCAATGGTAGTACAGAAAGAGCCGTAGGAGTACGAAAAAGGCCCGATGATGATGATGATAAGACATACTACAGGAAAATAAGATATAAAAACAAATTGCTATTAATTTTATTTCAATTTAAAACGAAACTGTGACACTAATGGTATCTGAGCATAATTTCAATCAATCTGTCATAAAGTTGTGCTTTAGCATCGATGCCCCAAAGGAAGTCATAATGATTAAAACTGTCCCTCTCCACTTTGAGTCTAGCTACCACATTAGGTAATTGATCTCCTAAGTAGCTGATATCTCTGTAATCTGATTGGACGTCTGCGTATGACCAGTGGAGGTACGTTGGGACTGTGACTCTGGACAGGTCGTAATCAGGAGGGGTCATACGGCCGTATAGCTCCAGGTTTTCGATGGGACGGTGGTTGAAGCGGCGGAATCTATTGGTGTTGATGGTTTGGCCAAAGTGGGTCATCGAACGGACTGAAGCGCCGGCCGGGGCGTGGCCAAAGAAGAGAGGTGTCATTGTCTAGAAGAAAAGGGTTAGGATTACTTTCAACAATAATATAAATCAATATTCATTATTCAGCGAACCGGGTATGCAGAGTTGACGTTCCCACACTGGAATTCAGAACTGGAAGTACTTTATTTTTACACTAACTGTACGCATTAATAAAATATGAAGAAAGAATGATTGGCTGTCAAAACAATATATTATTACATTGGACATCAATTATTACCATTACAGATTATATTTGATGGGAGTAAAAAGATTTTAAATGCCTTATTGGAGGAGACGGTTGAAACGCTTTTGTACCTATTGGGCTGTAGTACTAAGAAAATCTGGTGCGATTCTTATTCTGCCCTGTTTAAGTTTTAACTTATTGTACAAAAGATGGCTGACAACTATTTCTCTGCATTTCTCCAAACATTAGTGTAACAAAGTGCAAGATTCCTCTGATATTAATTCATATTTAATAATTTATGTTGTATTAAAATGGTGCGATCTGTGATCGACTAGGAATTGGAAAACAATATCTTGCACGTGCATTTTGAATGCGTTGTACAAGTTTCTTCGTGCGTGAAAGCAGGCAATGACCAAGAATCTGTGTTATACAGCTGAAATATTGTATGATGAATGACTTACAGTATTGTAGTAGTTAGGATCGCTTATAGTCAGGATAGCGCTGCAAAAGTCTGCTATTGGGAAGCCCTCAATGCAATAGTTGGTGGCGAACCACACAAAGAACTCCCGGTTGCCGAAGATTTCAGCAATGCCCATAGAGCCGAGAAGACGCTATAACAGATAAACAATATATTTATATTTTAAAATAATAGCATTTTAACATCTTGATCTATTCGACAATACTTTAAGTCAATACCTAGCGATTTAGCTTCTCAACAGACAACAGTGGTTTTCCATATTATTCTTTTACCTACGATGAAGCTCAACTGTTGAGGTCGAATTTTACGTATTTATTTAATTTCATTACAAATTTATTAGGCGGACTTAAAAGCCCTAGTCTTTAATAATTTATGAATTTTTGATCGTTTACATAAGGTAAAGGTGGAACTTGGATATAGCTAAGCAGACTATTATTTCTTTTTTCTTATCACAAAGATATATCGTAATTACTTCTAGCTTAGGAAACTTTTTCGAAACTAAAACCAGAGATTTAACATATGAAAAATGTAATAAATTAAATATACCTACTATATATTTTAGTAAGCATTACGGTAATTTATATAAAGTTAACGAGCTATCAACTTAATCAATCACTCCTAATCCCTGATTAACTCAAATAAATTTAGCTTTGATTACACATTCACTATCAAGAGAGCTGTTTAAAAAGTGTTTTAGGGCCATTTTAAATCTTATATCCTACTGTCTCATTTTTATTGGCCCACAACGTTTGTAAGCGTAAAAAAAAGAAGTAATATGTGCACAATTTATACATATTGTTCTATTTAAAAAAGTTTATTTTACCTCCAAAGTTGCCATCAAGGGAGCAAGAAATTGAAAGGTCCTATCTTCATTATGGATAAAGAACACAGCAGGTGCCAGCGCTTGAAAGCTGAGGAACTTATCATTGTATTCAGGCCTCAAGGAGTTGAGGACCAAGAAGTTGGTACCGCCTTGGGAATGGCCGATGTAGTGTAATTTCGGCTGGCCGGTCGTAGCGATAATATGGTCGATGACCACAGGGAAATCCAAGTTGCCGACTTCGTCCCAACTGAACATCCAGTAGTCAAGGTTGCCGCGACCACCGTCAGGATTGAGGGTCTGGTGGCGTCTGGAGTAGTAATTGCCACGAGCATTGCCTATCCAGACGTCGAAGCCAGCTTCAGCAAGAATGTAGGCTGAAAAGACCGGAAAACTGAAGAAAAGTATCATAAACTTTCGAGTTGATTCTACTTAGTATCTAAGGTATGAACTAAAGTCTATGAAGATGAAGAAACGATTTTTTGTAATCAGAGTAAAAAGTATGGTCGTAATAAATTCTGCCTTGTTATGCTGGCGTTGGACTTGACCAATATTTATCAATTATTTAATTGTGTTTATAAGTTTCTAATTACATCTCTAGCTGTTCTTTAGCGGGGCCCTTGGTGCACCTTCATTCTTTTACTTCTGCAGTTTGTACGTCCACAGCATAGCTTGTGAATACATTAGCAAAAATACTATCCTTAGCTACACCTCATTAGATGGTTCTTCTGTATTTTTTTAAATTGAATATCATTTGTTTTCCTTCTAAAACACCGCACCTCCCAAGCACTATTTGTTATCAAAAACTCATAATATAAACGAGAACTAATCCTTTACGTAAAGATATATAGTAAAGCAAAGCGTAACAAACTTACCCAAAGCACTTCCCGGTCCCAAAACAATATAATCGGCTGAAGAAAAGTGCAACCCATGCATCAAGAAGACCACAGGTTTGTTGGGGTCAGGAGTATTGTTCTGGTCCCTCCCATGTGGAATCCGGTGGATTTCAAGGATGTAGCCATCAGAAGTGGTTACGGTGTGAGCTTCGAATGGGTATCCATATTTTTGGACGAGACCGGGCTGAGAAGTAGTTACAGAAGATCTTATAAGAAATTGCAGCTAGAATATTACTTTAATACCAACTGAAGTGACCGTGTGGTGACAGCAGAGTAAAATACAATTTGTCACCACTGCTGTTCTCCCCCACGGGAATCGTAAGAGGTGTAAAAGTGACATATGGGTAACAGAAAATGGGCAGCTACATCTTCTGTGAAAAGACTTCATACCATCTTCTGCGATCACATTAACGTTTGCCCAGCATGGCGATTATGGGTATTCTACCTTTATTAGTTAGGTGAGATCCTTTAGTTTAGCAGTGAAATGATAAAGGCTGCTTTTAGTTTGGTAGTGAAATTATAAAAACTAACTTAGCATAATTACAAAAATGCCAATGGAATATGCAAAACAATAAATGTTAGAGTCACATATATTAGAATAGAAAACTTTTGACACCTAGTTGATAGGCTTAGGTGCAAACAATATTTCCTAAGTAAGTGTGCTTAGAAATCTGGAAATTAATTTAACATCCAACAAGCTTGCATTACCTTATTTCAGATATTTCAGTTAATTACAGGTTTACTTACTTCTCAAAAACTAAAGATAAGAAACCGTGAATACTTACGACGTCCAAGAGAGCATCTTCAATGATATTATCCGAAAACCTTTCAAGAGTTTTTTCTTTCACCAATTCTTCAATATAATCAGCATGGGGGGACCTTCCCTCTATCCGTTTCGCTGAAACCACCGCGACCACCGTGGCTAGCAGAAGAATACGCAACATTGTCAGGAGGCCTCACAAAATTTGTGAAAACTGATCCGTTATCGATGAATTTCTGCATTTAGTAAGTATATCAGTATAACGTCATATCTTGGATGAAATAAATCTTATTATCGTCTAGATTATTATTTTAGTTGTAAATCCACTGGTAGAAACTAATTTTGTTTTGATTTCATTTAATCTTGAATATGCGTTATCACCGATAAATTTATTTTTTAAACATGTGTTACAAGATATCCACATTAGTTATTTAAAATTTTGTTTATCTATTAAAATTGCGATTTTGTTTCGTTTTGGTTCAGTTTTGGAATAAAAATTGAATTTGTGCATCACTGCCGAAGCTCATGTCATTCCGTTCATCCAGTTAGATGGTTTGCTTGCTTGTTGTTGGTTGCAATTAGATACCATTTTTTCATAAAAACTGGCGCTCATATTTTTCTAGGCCTATCAGTCTGTAAGTACCAAATTAAAACAGATAAGAAATGTGATTAGGAAAAAAGATAACAAGATTATTTGAAGTAAATTGTCATTTATTAACGAACTCTAATGATAGCTGAGCATAATATCAATCAGTCTGTCATAAAGCTGTGCTTTAGCATCGACGCCCCAAACGAAGTCCAAATGATTAAAACTGTCTCTCTCCACTTTGAGTCTAGACACCACATTAGGTAATTGATCTCCTAAATAGTTGATATCTCTGTAATCTGCTTGGACGTCTGCTAATGACCAGTGGAGGTACGTTGGGACTGTTACTCTGAAGAGTTCGTAATCAGGAGGGGTCATACGGCCGTAGAGCTCCAGGTTTTTGATAGGACGATGGTTGTAGCGACGGAATCTCTTGGTGTTGATGCTTTGGCCAAAGTGGGTCATCGAACGGACTGAAGCGCCGGCCGGAGCGTGACCGAAGAAGAGGGGTGTCATTGTCTAGAAAAAAAATTTTGGATTACTATCAAACAAAAATAATTTAAATTTATTTATTCTGATACCAGACCCTAGCATGCAATTTTCATGTCATTGTATATTAATACCGCCTCCAATCGCTCCATTTGGAAATCTTTGAGGGAGGCGTTTGTCCAGCGGTGGACTTCCTGTGGCTAAATATGATGATGATGATTAAAAATTATTATTTAAAATAAAAGAGCGACAAATTGCAAGCTTTAGCTACTGTTGCAGCTAGTATTGAATAACTAATAATTGATCTTAGGACATTGAAAATGTAATTTGTATTCCGCAAATTAACCTCTGAATCCATAATTGACGTATTAGGTACTTTAACACAGTTGTTTAAAATTAAATAAAAATATTTTCAAGTCATCATGTGAATTTCGTAGAAGAAATTTAGAAAATACAAGCGAATCAAAGCTTTTATACATCAGTGACAACTCTCCAACACATCCTGTGAGCATGAAGAGTGTAAGCTAAATCCTCTAGCTATTCTGGTCACAGGCTATGTTAGTAAAGAAAGGCGTGCTTACACAGTAGATAATAAAAAAGACATGATGATGATAAAGGTACTCACATTATTGAAGTAGTCAGGATCGCTTCTCATCAGGATGGCGCTGCAGAAATCTGCTATTGGGGAGCCCTCAATGCAAAAGTTGGTGGCGAACCACACAAAGAACTCTCGGTTGCCGAGGATTTCAGCAATCCCCATAGAGGCGAATAGCCGCTATAAAAGATAAAAAATTAAGCGTCAACATTTTCAAATTATTTCACTTTTTTGCATTTTCTGTAACTACCTGGGTACTAGGAACAGACTCGTTTCTTAAATATTTTTAAGGTATGATTTTTATTATGGCTAATTTCATTCTAATTTCCTGTTTACAGATCGTCCCACAATATGTAGCTCATAGGCCTCAAACAAAGAGCAAAGCGCCGTGGCCATAAATATAGATACCTGACAAAAGATGGCTATAATGGACAAAGATTATATAATAGTGTGTGATTTTGAATAAGGTCTGTGCTTGACCGGAAAAAAGCTTTTTCTAGCTACCGTTGGTCCCGGCCGTCGTCATAGTATGGCAGTCGTCGAGCTGCGTCGATGCCTTATAAGCAATTACACACATGAAAAAACATACAATAAATAATAGATTTAGCTTACCTCCAAAGTAGCTTCGAAGGGAGCAGCTAATTGCAACAACTTTTCATCATTGTAGATGTAAAACGCAGCAGGTGCCAGGGCTTGGAAGCTGATGAACTTGTCATTGTATTCAGGCCTCAAGGAGTTGAGGATCAAGAAGTTGGTACAGCCTTGGGAATGGCCGATGTAGTGTAACTTCGGCTGGCCCGTTGTAGCAATAATGTGGTCGATGACCACTGGAAGATCTAAGTTGCCCATTTCATCCCAGCTGAACATCCAAAAGTCGAGATTGCCACGGCCTCCGTCAGGGTCGAGGGTCTGATGGCGTCTGGAGTAGTAGTTGCCACGAGCATTGCCCAGCCAGACGTCGAAGCCGGCTTCAGCAAGAATGTAGGCTGAAAAGGAAGAGAAAAGCATCTTAAACTGAGGTGATTACACTCAGTATCTAAAGTAGGAAACTGAAGTCTGTTAATAATATTCATGAATATTAACAGGATTTGCTGAAAAAAATACAGCTACAAGATAAAGCTAAAATTTTTAGTCGGAGTATAAAATTCTGCTTCATGCTGACATCTATATTATGTATATTTATGTTGACATCACGTTTTTAATTGCATCCGATGCCACGCCACTTTCATCTCCAATTCATACAATCAAAGTATATGTGGCATTTCTTGTAACAAAAAAAAATCATCAGTATGATACCTACCATTCTTGATTAGGCCTGATTTCTTGGTTCTTCCATTTCTTTTGGAAATTAAAAGTTTTCTTGACCTAACTATTGGGGATTTTCTATCTCCCAACAGTTCTTTATCAAAAAGCCATGATAACTGAAGCTAACTAGGATGTAGGTAGGTACGAGTATATAGTAAAACAAAGCGTAAAAATCTTACCCAAAGCACTTCCCGGTCCCAAAACAATATAATCGGCAGAAGACGAGTACAGTCCATGCATCAACAAGACCACAGGTTTGTTGGGGTCAGGAGTGTTGTTCAGGTCCCTCCCATGGGGGATACGGTGGATTTCAAGGATGTAGCCATCGGAGGTCGTCACGGTATGGGCTTCGAAGGGGTATCCGTATTTTCGAACGAGACCGGGCTGAGAAGTAGTTTTAAATAAGTTATGAATATTGAGTGGTGAACTGACTACTAGAAGAACAAAATTTTTTTTCACTTTCTTAACGTACCTACATACGATTAATAAAGTACTATTATTACTAAGTAAGTAGAAAATTTACAAGTAGAAAATTTAATGTGTATATATAATTATTATATATACACATTAAATTTTCTTAAAAACTAAAATAAAGATTAAAATCTACTCACTACAATACACTACAAACTAATATTTACAAATAAAAAAGGCCCGGTAATTGTTTACCCTGCGGTAACGTGCCCAGAAGGCTGGCGGCATTGCCACGTTGTATGGCAATGCTTATTTTCTGACCTAGATATAGGCCAGCCTTCTGGTCACGGGAAACTTCAATAAGTGTCCTTGAGATAGCGCCGTATAATTTGTGAGCTGATGGCCCCCACGGTCCTAAAGTTTCAACCCCAAACGGCTCAAATATGTAGAAATTTCCGATACTTTCATATCTGCGTCGTTTTAAAATAAATTGTTTTAAATTTATTCAAGAAAATAGGCAAAAATTGACCTTTCTCTCGAATCGCCCGAGACCTCCCTTATCTTCGTCCTTATATCTTAACCGATGGGCCAAAAATTTTAAAAAAAATACAAAGCATACATCTTTACCCATGAATTACAGAAAACCTTATAAGAAGTCTATGGTATTTAAATTATAATAGCAAATTTTATTTTACATCAAATTTATATGAAAGTATAGCAAAAGCCAGTTTGACTAGCACTTTTCCAGTTTATTTTATGGGACCAATAAATATGCTTAAATGATTTTATGTCATTAATAATTTCTTTATTATTAATAAGAAAAATAATTACTTTTCTTTTCTTTGCTTTTTTTATGATGATTACAGTCGAAAAATTGATACCAAGTTTAATGGGTATTTTTACAATAAATATTTCAGTTAAAGTATAACGAAGGTATTTTATTAACAAAAAAAAGACATCTTCTTGTACATAAAATACTTTATTTCATCCCCCATGCAGTTAGTCTCCTGTAACTTTGCTTTTTAGCAGTACGTCAAAATGACGTCGCGTCACCAATTCTGTGGCTTTTATTCACATCACCAGTAGAAGGTTAAGGGGAAAATTTTGACTTAATAAAAAACAACTTTTTGTAAACAGAAAACTAGGTTATAAAGATTGATATGTATGATAACAAAGATACCATGGAACACAAAGATAAATAAGTACCTATTATTATAAATGCAAATATTATAGCAATTTTACTTAGCTACATAAATCCTATCCTATCCTACTAATATTAAAAAGTGAGTTTGTATATTTGTTTGTTTGTTACCTCTTCACGCTTAAAATACTGAACCGATTTGGATGAAATTTGTTATGGATATAGTTTGAGACTCGGGGAAGGACATAGGGTATTCTTTATCCCGAAATTTCCACGGGGAGCGAAGCCCGCGGGTACAGCTAGTAGAAAATAAAAGGCAAACATCATGTCACCGCTCAAACATTTAGCCGAAAATCGCAAGACATGGAAGATACTCCACCGACAAGAACCTAGTACTTTTTATTTTTTTGATTTGATGATACATACGTACCTATAACCGTCTTATTATAAAACGCAGACTAACTTAGTTACTAGGTTTAAACCATTATCCGGCCAAATCAAGTTGACATTTTTAGATCAGACAATGACATATTACTAGATGTCAACTTGATTTGGTCGGATAATGATTTAAACCTAGTAACAAAGTTAGCAGCGTTTTATGATAAGGCGGATATAGTTCTATAATTGATAATAATTCATAGAACAGTGTGCGTAGTAATTTGGTATTGGTTTGGTCCACCCAGTTCTCCTCACTTAATCCCCTACTGGAAGCTTAGTCCCCTCTAAAGCCCCTAAAGTCCCATCTGTGTATAAACCCCTAACCCCGCTATGTAAACTTGATGCGGCGCTATACAAAAAGCCACTTTACAAATCCTACTAATATTAGAAATGCGAAAGTGAGTTTGTATGTTTGTTACTACTTCACGCTTCAACCACTGAACCTATTTAGATGAAATTTGATATGGATATAGTTTGATACCCGGAGAAGGGCAAAGGATGGTTTTTATCGTAAACAATAAAATATAAAAATCTACTTACGACGTCCAAGAGCGCGTCTTCAATAATATCATCAGAAAACCTTTCAAGAGTTTTGTCTTTCACCAATTCTTCAATATAATCAGCTCGGGGAGACCTTCCCTCTATCCGCTTCGCTGAAGCCACCGCCAACACCGTGGCTAGGAGAAGAAGACGCAACATCGTGGAATAAACTCAAAACAAAATTAACAAAATTTGTGAAAACTGCTCCTTTATCAACAATTTTTTCATTTTGTATGTATTTATCAGTGTCACGTCATATCTTAGATCAGTCTTTCCCAAAGTGGGCGATAACGCCCCCTTGTGGGCGCTGCAGGTCTCAAGGGGGGCGGTAAGAGACCCAGAAAGAAAAGGTTTTTTTTTGCTAGGAGCTTTATTTAGCTAGGAGGCCTCTTAAACAACGACTGCAAGAGCTCTCGACTCTCAACAACAACTTGTGAACATCAACTAATATGAATTAAAAGATTGCTCAAACTCGGTTCTATATTTCTCTCCGCGTAGTTCATATATCTGTCCTATTTTATTGAATATAGAAAAAATGAAAATCATGTCAATCGGTCGCTCCGTTTCGTAATGAAAGTAGACACAAACAAACAAATAAAAAGGCAACAGACACACTTTCAAAACCGATCCCGCAATTGTACCCTAGATTGTGGTCAATCGTTCAACGATTCTTGATAGCATTCCCATCGTCATATTTGTGTGAACGTGGATTTAGTGCTGTGACAACACTGCTTACTAAAAAGAGAAATCGTTTGCTTGTTACCGAACGTGGCGACTTGCGACTGTTCTTGAGTAAATTGGAACCTGATATCAACAAACTTATTAAACAGCATCAGATTCATCCTTCACATTAGTTTTTATATAAGGATTGATTATTTTAGTTATATTTTTAATAAAAGATACTCTGTTTTAATACTATAAAGTTGCGTTTCAATAATCATTCTTTTTGGCAGGTGGAGCCCGTAAGAGTTAACTTGAGACCTAAGCGCCGTTGTATGTTACCTACTGCGCTCAGGTTTCAAGTTGCGGGTTATAGTAAAAGTTTCGTTTAGAATTCTCCGTTAATATACATATATAGGTCACAATAATTAATTAATTTAATTTGAAGTTATAGTGGTTTTTAAATAGGTGAAAAAATGGGGGCGCTAAAAAATATTTATTCTCAAAGTGGGCAGTAGACAAAATAAGTTTGGGAACCACTGTCTTAGATGAAATAAATGGGATTATCGTCTAGATTATTACGTGTAAATTCGTTGGTAGTAATATTGTTTTGATTTCATACACAATCTTTAATGTGCGTTATCACTGATAGGACCTTGTTTAACATTTAGGATTTAGGCATAAAATTTTGGACGCACCTTCTCTAAAACAAAAGTCAAAAGTCAAAAATTTTTATTCAATGTAGGATAAATTTATCTCTTATTGAAGGTCATTTTTTTTAAATATTATTTTAGTGCAAAAGCTAAAAACTACTAGCGTTTCGGAACGACCACTGCTGGGAAGATTACGCCGAAAGAAACCCAGTTCAGTATTGGTCCCTACCCAGCCTGATGGGCTATGTTACAATTACAATACAGATTTACACATAAGCTATATATTTAAATTATACAATTACAATTTGCAGACAACTATTTCCAAGAATTTTTCTCAGATGATGATAAGTAGTCATTTACATGATAATACGCATTTTGTAATAAATGATTTTTAACGGCTGTCTTAAATTTTGTTATAGAGGCGCAAGCCGAGGCCCACAAAAGATTTTTTTGTTTTCTCTAACCGTAAACACGTGTGCATACGTGTCACACTACACTCTGACTGACAAGAACACCATCTAGTGGTGTTTGGCGGAATTACCAAAGTCGTATCGGTAGTTCCGCTACTCATCACTAGTTGGATATCCCTGTAAATAAAAGCCATGACTTACGAGCGTTAATCCAAAATAACATTTAAATGGTTAAACCGATTTTCTTCACACGTAGCAAGAGAATTTGATTTCACTTTTTAAAAAATGCATCGAATCTGTCATGATGCCACAGACAGACGGACAAAAAGACCGAGCGACGTTTGCGTCAATTAAACTTACCCTTCCTTTTTATACATACATACAATCACGTCTTTATCCCTAATGGGGCAGACAGAGCATTTTGGGTCTTGCGGTTCTATGCAGAGCCCAGGGCCGCAAGACCCAAAAGCCACTTTTAGCGTCATGGTGGGCGAGAAGATGGAAAAGCAATCAATACAGTGATGGGTTGCTAGCCGCATAGCCTGTTAACATGATTTGCATTTTTGCCCATTCCCTCGATCCGATTTTACGATCTGCGTAGAAGAGAAGGGAAGAGAAGCAGCTGGTACATTCTAAGTTTTTATTTTATTTCTCCCAGACCAGCATGGGAGATTCCTATTTAAAAAGTATTTTAAGTTTATTTTAGCCTTCTGCCTTCCAACTATCGTGGTCAAGACCTATTTAGGTTTAATCTAAGTGCTTACTTTACGTTACAATTCATTTAATCTTATCAAAGCACATGATTGTTAAAAACAAATACTTTGCTTCGCTGTTACCTAGATAAAATTAAACATAAATGTCATATTCAAGAAGGTAAGTACTTAATAGATGCCGTGTGGTTTCCGGCAGAGTAGAATAGGACCACTCCAAGTCTTCCTGTGGATATCAAAGAAGGGGACTTAGGAAATAAAAAGCTAAACAAAGCTTATTAACAACAACGAGACCTCTTCAACCTGTCTGGCCAGCGAGGAGAGTGTAGGCCAAAGTCTGCTCTGGCCAAGTATGGTTCTGGTAGTACAGAGAGGATCGTGCTCCAGCAGTGTAGTCTTGAAGAATTTTTGAATTTTACGACTTTGAACGGCATGGAATGTTACAGTTTGACACCGGGTGTTTTGGGACTAATTCGACCCTGCTGAGCTCGATTTTGCCCGGTGTCAGATCAATTTCCCCCCTTACCCCCCCTTTTCTTTGAAAATATGTCCCTCGCCATGGTTTTCTCCATTTTGTACAAAAACTGTTAGATCTAGAAGAAAACTGTCAATGACAAACTTAATTAACATTAAATTACCTACAACATGGTATAAATTTTATTTTTATAGGTCTCATAGTTTTTGAGTAACAGCTATCCAAAATTCTAAGTTTTTAAGTTTTTTTATTTCTCACTGTATTTTTGCCATTTTATGGGGAAACCGCTGAATTTGGAACAAAGTGATGTATGCACTAAGCAATCTTGCATTAACCTACAAAATAAGACCCCATTAACAGTCTTACGAGTTTTTGTGTACTTTTGACAAATTACACCGAACCAAATTACGCCGAACTTGCGAACACTGAACAACAATTAAAGACATATTTTCAACGAAAAGGGGGAAGGGGGGGGGGGGGGTGATTGATCTGACACCGGGCAAAATCGAGCTCAGCAGGGTCGAATTAGTCTAAAAAAACCCGGTGTCAAATTGTTACATTAAATGCCGTTCAACATCAAAAGGAGAAGGCTTTTCAGATTATTCTTCTCTAGTGGAGACAAAAAAACCTGACGATGATGAAGTACATAATATTACCAAATTTTCGACTGCTAAAAAACACACCGTATGCCTATTCGTTTTTGCAAAACACAACACACACGATGTGTTTTTCAGCAGCTAAATTATTCAACGTTTTAGAAAAAATTCTAGACAAACTTTAAACGAAACGTTGTATTATCCTGATATGTTAGGAAATTTTTATGAATAACAAAATAATTATATTACGTCAGCGTACAAGAACAGTCATAGCTACCTGAAACAATAAACTGACTCGTTGGAATATTGATGTATTAATTAATATCAATCAGGCACGTACTCAGGAATTATTTTTATTGGATCGTACATTTAGGTACTTGGATTCAGAATTCAGAATTCTCCATCATCGGAAAAGGATGCAGTATTTATTTATTTACCTAACTTTATTACAAGACATATGTAAATAGCGGACTTTAGAGTCCCCTTACCCTAGACCAAAATACAACTTTCCATACAAACGTAGTCTATCTACGTTTTATTTCAAAACGAAATGTCCGATTTTGGCAAAATTTCAAAGATACTGCAATTATCTAGCTAGGGTAATAACTGGTTTCCGACGGTAAAAATATGAATAACATGAAATATAATATAGTGTTTTATATCATTTTTGACCATCAGTATGGGAAACATCTAAATCGTTATATTTTCTTTCCAGTTCATAATTTGAATGTAGGAAACCAGTTATTACCTTTAGATAATTGCAATTTCTTTACAATTACCAATTTTTAGCGGAATCTGACATGTGGTTTCAAAATTAAATGTAGACTACGTTTGTATGGAGAAGTCTAGGGTAAGGGGACTCCTAAGGCCTGAAACCTTTTCCACCAGTCAACCAACAGGTGATGCTGAAAACTCTCATTATGCGTAAAAATAAACAACGCTTGTGACCACTGATGGTAAAACGACTACAACGCGAAATTCAACTCTTCTGCCAACGCAGCAACGCTCACAACGCATTGTAGCTATCACAGAAAGACCACATCGAGAAGTTCGTGTCCCAGCTAATTAGGTATAGGTACCACGAGACCACAAAGCTCTGTCTTCATGCAGAAAAGATATGACGCGAATTGGAACCATATAGGTATGGATAAAAAATGAAAACTACGTTTTTGTCGGTTTCAATAACGGGGAGTTGCTATGTCGCTGTACCAGGGAGGTCAAAGGAATGGCTCACGAAAGGGACTAAGAATAACATACTTACTATATAAAATTGCTAGTTTCCGGCATAGTAGAATATGATCACTCCAAGTCTTTCCGTGGATGTCGTAGAAGGCAACTTAGGAAATACCTACAAGCTAAACAAAGCTTATTAACATCAATGAGACCTCACCAACCCGTCTGGTCAGCGTGGACAGTGTAGGCTAAATCCTCTGGCTGCATTGGCCAAGTATTGGCTCTAGTAGTACAGAGAGGGTCGTGCTCCTGCAGCGGAGACTAAAAAAACTTGATGATGATAACGAAAAAAAAAATCACTGAAAGTTAGCATCAACTGTAGGTACTTTTGCGTGTATAAATAAATAAAGATTCACTAAGTTCTTTACAAAGAGTATCTTACAGTCTTAATCAGATATCAATAGAATTATTATTTACAAACAACATCTTTAACAAACAACAACAATTCGATACTGACCTAACCTAGTCTATCAGTGTTCGTCTTTCAACGAGAATGTACAGACTATACTTCCTCTATCTAATCCCATCAAGCTGGGGGGTCTTGGAGCATAACCCTACCATGATTGCTGTGCTAGACCTCACGGTGCCCACCACCTGGGCTGAAATGTCGGAGTATTTTTTGGCTGTCGAGAAACATTGGTAGGTACTTCTTCCTTACCTTTTAAATCTATACGTGGGGTAGGAACAGCATGTGAGTCTTCAATTTCACCATGAACGGGGAAGAGGTGCGGGGAAGAGGAACGGGAACGCATATTGCGCGGAAACAATATAGGAGTTTCCGTTGTTTATGTAAAAGTTATATTCTTCTTATCGTGTGTGTTAGTGACTAACACTAATGTCAGAGTTTTTAAACCGCCTTAAAGGCCTCCGACATGGTTTTAGGTAACGACCAATGTCAAAGACAGTGACCGGGACCGACGGCTTAACATGCCCTCCGAAGCACGGGTCATCTTACTTATCGGACAATCAGGTGATCAGCCTACAATGTCCTAACCAAACTAGGACAACAACACAAATTCGTTGCCCCAGCCGGGAATCGAACCCGCGACCTCCGGGGATGAGCCGAACGCTCTAACCACTACACCACGGAGGCAGTTTATAGTTATATTAATTTTGTGATTTCACGCCATCCTTTGTTATGGTATCTACTACCATCCAAATTCTTTTTATCCATATCATCCTAACGCTCTCCACCTTTTCTTTGCCCTTCCTCTGTTCCTACATCCAAATAACCTTTAAAAGCACCATAACCTTCTCATTGGCAAGAACATCTTTTCGTCAGAACCTAAAAAACTATTTCGGAATTTCTATACAACAGTAGTACATATAATTTTTATTAATTTATTACTAAGAATTCTCTGTACCTATACTTTTTCGAGTTCATAAATTGGTAAATAAATAAATAAATAAAATAAACAGTGCGCAGCCGCCGCGGCAATTTGTGTGTTATAAGTAATGTCTATTTTTTTTAATTTTTTTTATTTACTGTAATTTTGTTATCTTTATAATATAGTGATCTATAAGTAAAGCTTATGGTTCGATTTATTACGGATATGTCCCTTCTAAGTTGTATATTAAATAAGAAAATAAGGATTTGATCGTAAATGCCTACTTAATTATGGTTTTGTAGGAAAGTTTGCTTAAATTGCGGCATCCCCGGCCTAGGCACCAGCTTGCACTTGGACAACGTTGGAGCGTCGTCGGGAGGCGGCACGCAGCCTGCGGTTATACCGCCAGAGTTCTTACTCACTAGACGTAAGTGTACTTTTACCTTGCTAGACGTAAGTCTGCCTTTACCTCACTAGACGTAAGTTGCCTTTTTCTTAATAGGCGTAAGTGTGTCTTTAGCTCACTAGACGTAAGTGCACCTTTAACTCACTAGACGTAAGCGTGCCTTTACCTCACTAGAAGTAAGTGTGCCTTTACCTCACTATCACTAGACGTTAGTGTGCCTTTACCGCACTAGACGTAAGTTGCCTTTTTCTCAATAGGCGTAAGTGTGTCTTTAGCTCACTAGACGTAAGTGCACCTTTAACTCACTAGACGTAAGCGTGCCTTTACCTCACTAGAAGTAAGTGTGCCTTTACCTCACTATCACTAGACGTTATAGTGTGCCTTTACCTCACTAGACGTAAGTTGCCTTTTTCTCAATAGGCGTAAGTGTGTCTTTAGCTCACTAGACGTAAGTGCACCTTTAACTCACTAGACGTAAGCGTGCCTTTACCTCACTAGAAGTAAGTGTGCCTTTACCTCACTATCACTAGACGTTAGTGTGCCTTTACCGCACTAGACGTAAGTGTTTCTTAACCTCACTAGACGTAAGTGTGCCTTTGCCTTACTAGACGTAAGTGTGCCTTTGCCTGACTAGACGTAGTGTGCCTTTGCCTTACTAGACGTAAGATGCCTTTACCTGACTAGACGTAGTGTGCCTTTGCCTTACTAGACGTAAGATGCCTTTACCTGACTAGACGTAAGATACCTCACTAGAAGTAAGAGTGCCTTTAGCTCACTCGACGTAGTGTACCTTTAGCTCACTAGGAGTAAGTGTGCCTTTACCCCACTAGACGTAAGTGTGCCTTTACCTCAATAAAAGCAAGTATGTCTTCACATGATATGATATGATATGACGACCTCCGTGGCGTAGTGTTCACCATGCTGGTCCGCCACCCAGAGGTCCCGGGTTCGATTCCCGGTCAGGGCAAATTGGAAAATAGCCTTTTTTCAAATTGTCCTGGGTCTTGGATGTTTATCTATATATGTATTTGTTATAAAATATAGTATCGTTGAGTTAGTATCCCATAACACAAGTCTCGAACTTACTTTGGGGCTAGCTCAATCAGTGTAATTTGTCCCTATATATTTATTTATTTTTATTTACATCACTAGACGTAAGTTGCCTTTACCTCACTAGACGTAAGTATGCCTCCAGTTTCTTGCCAAAAAAAACAAATCACACAAAAAATTCGTTCTAATTTTCTTTTTTAAAGAAATAACTAGACAAAATCTAATAATTCTAAATCTTTAGAAATCTTTGAAAGAAATCTAAATTACAACTGAAATCTGTAACCATTTCAGTAAGCGTCATAGACGTGAGTAACATAGCCCGCAAAGATTCAGACTTCGTCCTGACCCTGGACGTCGCCCGGCAATGGATGGTCATAAAAAGGGACTCTCAAGAGCCCACCCTACTCCTCTTCAAGTTCGGCTGGATTCCTCCAACGAACAACAAGAGGGGTCGAAACTGCGTCTGTAGTATACCAGGTAATTTTATCTGTTTTAATTCATCATCATGTCTTTTTGTCCCCACTGCAGGAGCACGACCCTCTCTGCACTACTAGCCATACTTAGCCAGAGCAGTCGGAGTATTTGGCCTACACTTTTCACGCTGGCCAGACGGATTGAAGAGGTCTCACTGATGTTTATAAGCTTTGTACAGCTTGTATTTCCTAAGTCGCTTTCAATGACATCCACGGGAAGACTTGGAGTGGTCCTACTTCTCTCTGCTGGAAACCACACGGGGTCCAGTAGCGCCGCCATTTAAAATAAATCATTTAAAAGGAAACGGAGATATCATTTAAAATTGTGTCTTGGTCAAGTTCTAGATACCCATTCAAAGTATTTTTTAAACTACTTTTTGTAGTTTAAAGTGAGAACGTGTAGCTTTTCTACGCACATTTGCGAAAAACGGCCACTTTTAGCTAATGTGCATAGAAAAGCTTCACGTTAGCACTTTAAATTATAAACAGTAGTTCATAAAATAGTTTTAAGGGTTATATAGGGCTTGACCAAGACACAATTTTGAATGATATCTCCGTTTTCTTTTAAATGATTTATTTTAAATGGCGGCGCCACTGGACCCCGGAAAATTTGGGTATGGCCTTAACAGCTCGGCTTAATATTGAAATTAAAACATGTCATTCTTATGCTGTCAAAAATCAATAAATGAAAGAAAACCTTCAATTTCAATTAATCTAAATACCTAGAACACTTGTGAAATGTAGGTACCTTTTCTTTTCCCCGAATGAAAAGATACTTACATTTCACAAAAGCTTACTACCCACATTTTCAGTTACCTGTCAACCTGGAGAGGTTGACTCAGTTTTACTCATAGACATAGAATTTTTTGTAATATCTTAAATCTATGGTTTTATTAGTCGTATATGCTGCCATCTCTGTAAGCAGCCTGTATTAATTTAGTCTACTTATGAGCCCTCCCATAGCTTATAAGATGATAGGTTTAAGTACGTTAGTAATTATATATCTTTGCTCCAGGTATTAGTTTCGAGCTAGCACAATGGATAGCCGGCAACCTAAGTCACGTGGTAGGGATAGCCACCGACGCCCCCACGGTGGAATCCCGCGAGACGCGGGAGTTCACAACCAGGTCAGTGGCTTTCTTCAAAGTGTAGGCAAGGCCTAAATAAAAAAAAACGACGGGTTGCACTCTGGGAGTGCCGGCAGAAGTGAAAACTTGAATATTAACGTTGTGCATTTTTGATATACGAAACAGCAGGCGCAGGCATACATTTTCGCCGCGCCGTAGAAAGAGAGGGGGATACTCCCTCTCCTACGCCACGCCAGCTGTCTACTCTCCATCCGTCTTACGAATTTTCGATCAGGTCACGTGTTCTGACGCGAGTTTAACATTTTTTTACCCATTCCAAAAAAAGTGCACAACGCCGCTAAAGAAGTTTTCACTTCAAAAATCTAGGTCTATGGTTTTTTGTGTGTGTAAGGATAAAATAATAGTAGTGGAAGGAAAAATAAATGGGAGACGAAAAAAAGGAAGACCGAGTATGATGTCTTTATGACGTCTTGAAATTAAAAAAAAAGTTAGGGAAATTTAAAAGATGATAGAGAAAATAGAAGAAATGTAGGCATCGTCACTTAATTCCACCAACAAGAGCAATCACCTCAATTACAAGATGTGAAGAGCTGTTTAGCTCTAGTACAATGTAAAATGCTTATTACTTACTGCCTGAACGCATTTGACATAGCTCGTCAGCCGCGTGTCTTGTGAATCAAATCAAATCAAATCATCTTTATTGTGGAAACACAGGTTACAAAAATAAATTATGGAATAGCTCTATCAAAGACTAAGGGATCGATCTTTAACTTTTCTGTGTACTATTCTGTATAAAGTAAGTGTTATCCTCAATAATGTAATCTTTTTCAGGACCATTTCCAACGCGCTGGGAAGATCTGGTGTTTACATGATAGAGAACGTGCACGTGCCAAGGAAAATGCCGCGTAAGTGAGATCTGTTTTAATCGCTAGTACCTAAACAAAGTGGGTACTACACAGTTTTAGCAGTTACTGTTGTACGTCAGTCTCCTCTTTAAACACTGACTTAGTAACAATTTGTCTCTACCTACTTATGACATGACAAAATAAGAGGCAATTATCACTTCTGGCATAGACATTGGAGGCCCTGTTTGTGCTACATTTATTAGCAAAACTAGGTATGACCTATAATCTTGCTAATAAACGTAAGGTATATACTGAGCTATAGTGATAGATATCACATGATAAAATAAATAATAGGTGATTTTACGTCTTTATAAGCTTCTTTAAAAAAACATTTTTTTCAATAATTACATACTTGTTATTTATATAATAATCAGGCATTGTAATGCTATTAGATTAATAATTGATGACAATTTCTTTCAGAGCAAGGCTGCATGGCTATGGCGTTGCCCCTGAAGATGCTGCACGCAGTCTACACGCCGATTCGCCTCGTCGCGTTCTGCCCCACCAAGAAGACCGAGCAGAAAGTCGTCGTGGGTTTGAGAAAAAACGACATGGCTGAACTCATCAATAGAGATCACGACGTTCATTTGGATGAACTCATGCAATTACATGATGCACATTAACCCTTCTGTTATTCCTAAATTAACCTGGGTCAATTCATACTAGCGCAGAGTCGGTCATCGCCACTGAGTTAATATAAGTATTTCATAAAGAATGGAATCTCAAGGTCCCGTGCAATATTGCACGGAACCTTGAATGCGTCCCAGTCCCCAGTTCTCGCCTTGTGGAGGGCGTTGAGTGGTCGAAAGCGGGCGATTGGTCGCCTGGCAGGATACATCCCATTTGCCACCACTGGTGGCAGACGGGACAATTTTTATGTGCACGTGTGCCAGATGCCACCACTCACGACGCCCCCACTGGTGGCGAAGGGCAATCGCCAATCATTCACAGTCTCATTTGCCCCCAGTGGTGGCGAATAGAACAAACTCAGGTTTCAATTCCCATTCGTCACCACTGGCGACTTGTTTATGAATTTGTTCGTTTACATTTCCATTTGTTGCCACTGGCGGCTAAAAAAAGGTTAGAAATAAAAAAACACGCTTTTAGATGAAGAAATAAAGCTTAATTTTAATTATTCATTGGTGTTTAGTATTGTTATAATTCTTAAGTGACCTAGGACCATTTTAAAATGGAAATGTCTAACTTTTTTAACACGCATAAATATAAATTTTCAGAAAGAATAACAGGTTAAACATAACATTAAAATTTAAAACAAATTATTTAAATTATTAATGAACTGTCAGTTTCCATATACCTATAACTTTAACATATGTAACTACACTGGAGGCGAATGGGAATCTAAACCAGAGTTTGTTCTATTCGCCACCACTGGGGGCAAATGAGACTGTGAATGATTGGCGATTGCCCTTCGCCACCAGTGGGGGCGTCGTGAGTGTTGGCATCTGGCACACCACACGTGTACATAAAAATTGTCCCGTCTGCCACCAGTGGTGACCGCCCCCAGTGGTGGCAAATGGGATATACCCGCCTGACAGGGCGAGAACAGGGGAGAGGCGCAGGGACGGGAAATAGGGACGCTTATATGCGTCCCTTAGGAGATTCCTTCTCATATTAATTTTGTGCCTAGGTCCCGCGCAATATGCGTCCCCGTACCACTCCCCCGTTTTGGCCTTGGTGTTAAGTGGTCAGTTGCGGGCGCTTGGCCGCCTCGACAAGGCGATAAGTGAGACGTGGAGGGACGGGGAAAGGGAGCGCATATTTATGTTTTTACATATTTCTTTCGAGATAAAAAGTTAGAATTGACCCACTTAACCTTTAATATTGATGCAAATAGGAAAAATATACTGTACTTACTTACTTATACCTTTTGTATCATACAAGAGAATGTTATTATTATGTTAAACAAATAAAACACAACATTGAATAAATAAGCTTTATTTTTGGCCAAACTATTACAATGCATAGAAATTTACACATCTATTGAAATAATTCATGAATTCAACCAATAATTTTTACAATAAAATATACCATGAACCAAATACCGACCCAATTTTGAAGCCTAGATGACGGGAAGATGAAATGCTACAGATACCCCTAGGTATAATGATGACTACTTTTAGTTTCTAGCTTTATAATTAGTTGTTTCTAGTGTACAAATGTATCAAAAATAACGCTACATATTGGATAGTGATAAAGAACTGGATATAAGAGGTAGAATATTGGAAACCGTTATTATAGAATGGAAAATACGTACGTGCAATCGACTAATCTTAATTAACTCGCATCTACCTAGCACCATACTCTCTCTGACTACTTTTTATATTAGCCAGTATAGATGACTTCACTGTTCTCGAAACTTCTTTACGAATGTGTTTCGGTGAGTGGAAACATGCGCGGACGCAACGTCTGGTATATGTGTAGAAGTGAAACAGAATGGAAGAAGCCGAGGACAAACAACTTTAAGACTTTACGTCAAGGCCTAGTTTCGTGTGTAACGTAGAGCACATGTCCATATTTGAACAGAGACCACGGAAAAACCGCGCACATACTTTTGAAAGTCTTTCCAATTCGACACTAGTAGATATTTACAAGAAGAGGTCCTACGCACTTCAAAATTGGGTCAGAAGACCAGTACGGAAATTGTATTATTTAAATTCTAAAATTTATAAAAGGGAAGCCTTACATTAGAATACAAGAGCACCAGTGATGCACACTGAAGCACCCTCACCACGCTTAAGCGATACAATTCTTCAATTTAAATGCCATTATATTTTTTTTTCGGTCCGGCGGAAACGATTTTATGACTGCCAGTTAACGTGTTAAAACAGGTCGATTACCTTTAATTCACTCTTAATACTTTCTTAACTGTCTAGGTGTGACTGTAAGCCCTTTAAGGCAAATTAAATAGGCTATCAGAGTACTAGTATACGCTACTGATATATGTGTTCACAACTTCCTCGTATCGTGATATAATTGTTGATTTTAAATGTAATTGTAATCAAAATAAATTAATTTAATTGCGATTAATTTAATTGCAATTCCTTTAGTTGTAAAGATTAGTTGCATTGCAATTAAATCAATCGCAACATTTAAAAAAATCAATTAATTAATCAGTCAGTCAAAAAATATTAGCTAGACAGTTGAATCTGAAAAAAATCGTCACACAGTTCTATAGTTGTAGAGAGGCTCAAAAGAACAAAGTTGAATGACCCTTTTTCACAAGCTTACTGGCACTCAGCATATCAAAACAACGTGATATATCACTTGGTTGTTTGAACGTAATATCTGATAATATCGTGTGATGAATGCAGTCTAATGTAGTAATGTTAATAAAATTGTCTCAGCCAGACCCCACCTGAGTATTCCGTCAAACTTTGCACCTACCGTGTCGTGACGTCAAATATTCGTAAGATCGTACCCAGATCCCCCTTATAAGGGAGTTAATACTAATGTAACTGAGACATGACAGTCAATGTGGACTATGATAATGAGATAGCTACTTTGACACAGGTAATATTGAATAGGTTGTTATATAAAGGTAATCCTTGAAATAGCTACGTTTACTCGTAAATACACACTTTTAAGTTTTTATCTATAATGTGACAAACAGAGCATTATGGGTCTTGCGGCTCTAAGCAGCCGCAACACTCAGTGGTCTCTTTAAGCTGGGGGGCGAGTAGATGGAAAAAGGAATTAAAATAGTAATAGGTTGCTAGCCGCATCGCCCGTTAACATGAATAGCATTCCTTCGATCAGCTTCTACGATATGCGCAGGAGGATAAGCAGCTAGTACATTCTAAGTTTTTGCTTTGAAATTTATCGTGAACATGGCGAAACTATAAGGATTCCTTGTTGATTATGAAACCCTCAAAATTGTACTTTACCAATAAATAATATTTAAAAACAAAACATACAGCAGTCAAACAGAATCCTAGTTTTGGTACCTAGAGGGACTCGGTTTATGGCCTGAGTTGACTAACGCGACGCGATGCACGCACGTGTATTGCTCTTTGAACTGAGTAGAGAAAACCATACAAGTTCATAACAAAATAAATACGTTCACGTTCTTTGCCTTTAGGGTTTTTCTATATATTGTTTGACTTTTATTTATTTCAGAGTCGTTTTTATGCCAACTCTTCACATTCTTCTGACGAAGTATACAAAATACCAATAACTTATACTACAAAGGCGTCTCTAAACTTTACCAACACTAAACCAGTTTTGATTATGGAAAGTAAAACACAAAACATTTCTCTAAGTGGTCTTCTGGGGAAAGACTCCTGCGTGATATTCAACATTCAGGAAACTGGTAAGTCTATTTATCCAATCCTCCTCCTTCAGTCGTCTGCTTACTACTGAGCGTCGTGATGTGCCCAACGTGACTTTTTAGCAAACTCTCTCCTGTACCTTTAAGATCTTGGTGTTCAGATTTACTTTTATTTGGTCAAACCATCGTATTGAGCAACCCCTAGATTTTGATAAGATGACTATACATATAAGTAACTTCTTGCAATTAAAGCAACTCAGCCAAATTATGGCTTCGATAGTTTAAAAATTCAACTAAAATGTGCCACTTTGTGAAAGACAAAAAACGTGATAAAAGTGATAAAATAATCAAGATATTAATTCACTTTAAAAAAAACTTTAATCACGAAAACCAATCAGTTAAAGTAACATAACGTAATATTTTGATATGTTTTAAATTGATGTACATACATAATACATTGTATTGTTTTAAATAATTAACTGGGACCAATAAGCATATAACCATTGTCAATCGAATGAGTACTTCCTGTTATACTTTTAGCTTTATCACTTGCAAGATACGCAACCAAATCAGCGACTTCTTCAGGCTCCACGATTTTACCGAGTACTGTATTATTCTTACGTCGATCAAAATCAGGAACAAATAAGTCACTAAATAAATTTGTTCTAACTGATCCGGGACATATAGCATTAACTCTTACTCCAGATGGCCCCAATTCCAATGCTGCTCCTCTAGTAAAGTGGGATACTCCAGCTTTTGATACGCAATAAGCCACAAAAGGTATTAAGCTGCATTTATCGCCCATGCTTGATATGTTTACAATATTTCCTTTAGTCTGTACTAGATGAGGCGCAACTAACGAAGTTAAATTAATGATGGCACGTAAATTAACAGCGATAACCTCATCGAATGATTTTAGCATAGTCCCATCGAGAATGAGTCCTTTTCTGATAATTCCAGCACAGTTGACTAAAACGTCTAGCTTATCATACTTGTTTAAAGTTTCTTCGATTATACGTTTAGCATCATCGTCATTTGAAATGTCTGCGGCGATTTTAAGCAGCGTTTTTCCATTTTGCTCACAGTATTCTGCTGTTTTACGGAGACGCTCTTCATTTTTATCAACAGCTATGACGTCAGCGCCTTCTCTAGCAAAAAGTTTAGCTGTTGCTGCACCGATTCCCGATCCAGCTCCGGTCACAAGTACAACTTTATTCTCGAAACTCATTGTCACAACTAACACATCAAAAATTATGTACCTAATAGTTTATATAGGCAACAGATAACTACATTATATGAATGCTTATCTCTGTTGTGTATACAAGTCGTGCGATACAATGTCACTAATTGTTTTTTTATTATCGTAGCATTGTAAGTCTTAGTTTTAGTACTTTTACGATTAGATGGGGGGGGGGGGGGGTGTCGGTCTAAGTTAACCATTCCTTTACCGCCAATATCAGACACATAGTAAGACAATGAACGTGGACATTTATTAATGTCGTGAGGTTCTTGACCGGTTAAGGCAATTGCAAAAATTGCAATTAAAACTTTAATTTCACTTGGTATGAAAACCAATTAATAATGACTGTTTATACCTACTTTAAGACATCTGGTTTTTTTGTTGCGAAGTAAAAAAAAACCCGCTGTTATTTTATAATAAACTTTCATTCAGTTTCACCTGTCCCGTTGTCTGTCTGTCTCAATCAATTCTTGCAAATTAAATTTGACCCACTTCCCGGTATCTGACGATGGAGCTGGAAAGTGGTCATTGGAAGTCTGAAATTGGGAGTCTAATGAACAACGCAACCCCATCGAATTTCAGCTTATTACATTTGTCTTGATAAGTACTTACGCCTGACATCAATTTATATTTCTTGGGATTTAATTTTATGTTAGGTAGAATAGAATAATTAACACCACGACACGATCAAAACCGGCCATTCATGTACTTTACCGCTAGATCTAACTACACTACCAAGGGAACGCTGAGTGTAGTTCCATACGTAATACTTTTCAATTATTGCCACGTTTCACCGACACTGGTATAGAAGCGGTCATGTGAAATATTAATTAAAAAATAGATTTCATTTATTTGGTGCACCAATACCCTTATCATTTAATACTAAGTTTTGGTACTTACATTGATTTGTATAGAAAACATCGAAATATATTTGTCTCGCTTAGGGTGGTGCCTTATTTGTGCGTTGCGTTGCGTCGTTGCGACGGATCAACGCATTGTATGCCACATCTGCGAGACGAAAGACACACAAGGTCAAAAGTCGCCCCCTTTGTCTATCGATCGTTGATCCGTCGACAACGCAACACATTAATGTGGCATATCACAAAAAATATACAGAAAACGACGCAACGCAACGCACTAATAAGGCGCCACCCAAACTAACTAGCGTTGCGAAATCATAGAAACTTTAAGACGAACAAATATATGACTATAATGTACGAATAATGATGTACCGTTAAAGTCATGTCTGTTATTTCGTATAGCTTTGGTTTACTATTACAATCGAGCTATGTATTATGGCCCTTCAGCCGAGTATTTTTACATCGAGACCAAAACTAGTCAACTAAATCTCAAAATCGCTTGAATGTATTTAACACATTGACTGCCAGCATTGCAGACAATAGATTTTGATTGTTTGTCGGACACAGGTGACCGTCATTGCATTTAAGGGCTGCCTAAATTTTTCGGTGTCCTGTGCTACCCCCATTTAAAATAAATTATTTGAAAGGAGATATCATTAAAAATTTTGTTTTGAGCAATCCCTAGACAACCTTTCAGACTATCTTATGAACTACTATTTACAGTTAAAGTGAGAACGTAAAGCTTTTCTACGCACACTTGCGACCACTTTTGGCTAATATGCGAAGAAAAGTTTCACGTTCTCAGACTATAAACAGTACTTCATAAGATAGTTTGAATGGTTATCTAGAGCTCGATCAAGACAAAATTTTAAATGATATCTCCATTTCCTTTCAAATAATTTGTTTTCAAATGGAGGTAGCAAAAAAAGACTTACGAAACGAAGAATTTTCGATTTTTAATCAAAGTTTCTATAATTTCACAACAGTAGAACTAAATATAAAGGTATCTACTAAGCGAATACAGTTCGACTGAAATGCTAAAGGAATGCTGGTAATAGCATAGTGTCGGCTGGCGGTTCGAAATAGTGGTCTGACTATAATAGAATGACTATACTTGTAACTTTGCATGCGGGAGCGAAAAATAACTATCTTTATATAGATAGTTATCTATCTATAAACAATAACTATCTATATGTAGGTATACCTATTAACCCTTTCACCGCGAGACTTTGTATCATTTGTCGTGTCCCCACGCATAGGATACGTGCTGCGCTGGGAAAGTGTTAATATCAAACCTAATCCTTGTTGCCAACGAAAGTACTTTGTTGTTGTTTTGTGTTGTGTGCTAGAGTCAGATTTTTTTACTGCCTAAAGGCATCCGACGTAGATTGGCTACTTCTACCATGATGACCACAGGGGTGTTAAATGAGTCTAACAATTTAGATATATTTTTGTGACCTTATTACGTCATTCTTCGCAATCACACACGAGTAGCTTATAATATCTATAACAGCTTAGTGGAAACCTAAAAACAAGATATTTTGAGCTTGGATACACAGTGTACGATCAAAAACATGATTTTAATACCTAGACGTAATTTTTCAACCAGCGATTGACGTGTCTGTTTATTTTTAATTCTATGTCTTGTATTACTACTTGTATACTTCCGTCTGTGTATCCAACGCCTTAAATTTTAAACCTGAAGACTTAACTTAATATTGCTAGATAGATATAAATATAAAATGTATTTAAAATACTCATCGTAGTAAATTCAATATTGTACACTAAAGGGTTGTATCTTTGAAATCCTAAAACTATTATACAAATGGAGACACTCGCTTAGACTGGAAATTATGTAAATAAGTTGTATGGCTAGTCTATGTCTATTGGTCTTTCCACACATATCGACGCAAATCCAAAGATAATTTAAAAAAAAAACGATTTTCTATTGCGCCATAGAGTTAAAAATCTCAAGTAGGCGGTGATCTAGGTAAAAATGTTTACACACTTTCTCTATTTCTGCAATTTCTCATAATCAAGCAAATTCATGTTTCTAAACTCGCAGTGTGGTAGAGAGACAGATTTCTATGCGTTTCAATCTTTTACAGGCACCAGCTACATATTACCGAAACTCGTGATAAGTATGATATAGTAAGCTCCCCAAAAGTTTAACTTTCGTATAGGATTCCGAAATGAGTCGACATATGCTTAGACCTTAAATCTAAATTGTCAAAATATCAACAATTCTTTCAGTCAGCCACCATTTCCGACACAAACTGGACTGGACATTTAATGAAATGATTACATTGATTATAGCAATCTGCAAGTATAAAACTATGAATGTACTTAAGACTTATTTTAGTGTTGGTACCACTTTATTAATTTATAAGGTCTACGTTGGAGTATTTGCTATGCTATGCATACGTGCTATATCGCAATAATGTTGGTACCACTCTAGTAATACATTAAGTCTATGTTTTCTACCTCTTTCTGATATACAAAAACTAGATCTTTCACGATATTTGATATTATTTATTTACTACAAAGAACATATTTGAGTACACTTTATATTTTATTTTATAGAGGAAAACAACACAGATTTGCAGATTAATAATATCAGTTCATTAACTTTACACGCATTCACAGTAGTTTGAATATTATTGCTTTGAATATCATTTGAACTTGATATAAGGCAGCGATGTACTATGGTTCATTATTGGAGGCTTGTTCCACTACAATGTAAATGCTACATAAAAGTAAATCGGATGAAAAATGTCACCACGTTCGACATACAAAAAAAATCTCAAAAGCACGAAGGAACAAGCCTGTCTAATAAATATTAACTCTACGGAATGAAATTCGAATTTTGAAATTAGAAACGATCGACGCACCTCGTTGGTCGCTGAAGACTGTCTATGGCACAAGCAAAGGAATTTCGTCTAAACGTCCAATCCAGTTGATTTTTTCTCCAGCATCCTAATCCTTCCAGTCTTTCTTGATTTCGAAACACCACTCCCACTGCAGGTGGACATTCTTGTCGTCATCAGTGAAAAGGCTGTTGACGGTGTATGAACCTCTGGCGACCATGCCAGATGGCGCATCTTCTGGGGGGGTGGTGTATGACTGAATGTCCATTTTGGGGGGGTAAGAGCCAACCATGTGGGTCATTTTGTCAACTGTAATCAACAGAAGATTGGTTAGTTTGGATTTTAAAAAGTAACGAATGGTGTTTCGACCAGAAACATATATTACGTCACAGAGATAATGGGCGATTAGTCATGCCAATTGTGACATTACGTGTTAAGGGGATACATTAATTTTTCGGGGTCCAGTGCTGGCCCCATTTAAAAGGAAACGAAAATTATTTAAAATCTGTTTGCCCTAGATAACCCTTACTATTTTATGAACTACTGTTTACAGTTTAAAGTGAGAAGGTGAACCTTTTCTTCGCATACTTGCCAATTTTTCGCAAATGTCTTTAAAAAATAGTTTGAAAGGTTACCTAAGGCATATTGAAGACAAAATTTTAAATGATATCTCCGTTTTCTGTCAAATAATTTATTTCAACTCGACCCCGAAAATTTCATGAATCCCCTTAAAGGGATAGGAAGATGTGTTAAGGGGGAGATGGTTTAGAAAAGTTAAAGCGCTGCGTGATGTTATACGTGAACGAGCCCTTATAAGATGAATACAGTTAATCGTGATACTATAAAATTAGACCAGAATTATACGACTAACACGTTTGTGTCTAAAATAACATACAAAAATATGTCGCAAAGCGTGATCAGTTTCACGTAAGCCAAAGTATGTTCGCAGAGAGTTGATATATTCAGGGCTTTTTAACGCAATACAAATTACGGCCCGCTTATTATTTAAAATATTATACAATTTTAAACAACACGCAAACACCCATACGCCTCATTCGAAGCGCATTCCAGAACGGAATGGCAATATTATTATAGTCGCAGTGTCCGCTTGCCCGTTCAGACCGCGGTTGACATCAACTGCGTGCCTCGTACTATGCAAACGGCGAAAGCGGGAGACAGGCGAGCGCCGGCATACAGTTCGCGATAAATAAGCGACAGACGCTAGTCCGATATGAATTAAAATTTATCAACACTCGGCGAACAGACTTTTCGTATATGAGTGTTATAGCGGATAGGCTAACGAAGTTATCCATGCTAATCTTTCTTTCTCTATCGGTGAAAACACTACCTAAATCGTGCAAGGTGAGATGTGAGGGCTAAACACTAAACAGGTATGTCTAGAACACCTTAGAGACCTAGACCTCAAGAGAGCTTCAACATATAATATTGAATTAGTGACAGAAATGGCCCTTTGAACATAGTCTACCCACATTGTTATGCAAAGTGCACACACAAGTACAATTGATCGAATACTCTATCGTGCATACAATTGTGTGACAAATACGACCTTACTTATACGTACGGTCTTCGCATATCAATACGTACCGGCCACTGTCCGTGTAAAGCGAAAAACAGAATTATATTAATTAGAGGATAAATAAACAAATAAATAAAACAGGGACTAGCACAATAGGAATGTGAACCGCTTCAAAAATATACTATTTTATTTAGACCGTCTACTACATTATTTAAAAATACAGGAACCATATATTTTCGTTTAGAAAAATAGTTAAAATTGACGATGGTACAGCGTTTCGAAGTTTTGTAGAAAGAAGATTGGCAGAAACCTATAGACTGGTGGTACCGTCTTAAGACGAAGTGTACAACAATGAGAATATTACTAATTTATTTGTCTTAAATTATGTAATAAAAAAAGTAATCATACCATATCTCTACAACTTATGAGTAAAAAGATAAATGCATTTGAATTTAGTATGGGCCAAAGTGTAGAAAGATAACTAAACGTTACAAATATGTTTCAAATGGAGATAACAAAACGCTAATAACGTCAAACTTAGACGTCAAAGGTCTTTTTTGACACATCTAATAATGAATGTCACTGTCAATTGAATTGAAGAATACCACATCACAGATGTTTTATTTTGAAAAAATATTGAAATGTGGGGATGCTACTTAGAATATATGATAGTTGTTTCATGATTTGATTAAGCTATAAGCTTCCTAATATAGTTTATCACACTACGAAAGGATTCGCCGTATTATATCGCTAACAATGAAAATCATACGTAGGTATTTTTAAAGTGAATATTATTATATTATACGTTGGCAAACCAAACAATGTCGACGCCAAGAATGTAACCAAAGCACTGAGCGAGCGAGCGTTGGCGAGCGAGCCTCATCCATGTCGTGACGTTGACAGTTGTATCTAATCAACGCGTGACGTTGACAGTGAAAGATCGCACAAAGTCAAAGAATCGATTGGGTAGTCAAGAAATCGATATTACATCGATTGAGCATATTATGTCCAAAATATTAATATCTTAAAATAATTAATAAATAAATACATGTGATATACTGATATTATATTAATACTTTGAGTTCATTTTTTTTTTGTGCTTTTGTTGATTGCAACAATATTTAGTTATTGCTGTTTATCGTTACCTACTCGATTAACTCAGTAAAAGTAAATCATCATTAATCGATTTTTTGTAGTGCATGGCGTGTTTGACGGCCCTAAAGTGTGGGGGTGTATTGCGTTTAATTATTTGCTTGTCAGTTATGCGTTTTGTTTGCAAAATTTAATTGAAAACAAAAAATCATTTTTCTTTATTCTCATAAGTTGTAGAAAAACTTGAATGTATGAAAAATAAGTGACACGGTATCGAGTATAAAATACCAAAAAATCAACACCGTACATCTTTTACTTTAATGGGTACCACGTCTGCCATTCTTCTTTTGATGCGAAATTTAAATGCGCTGTATCTTGGTCATTATTTGCTGATGAGCGAAAAGAAAAAATACGTATACCATACTTTTTAATAATCTATCGAATGAGCCAAAAAAAGGGACCACATCCCTATTGATAAAAACTTCCTTTAAGGCTCATCACAAAAGGGCCACCACAAAACGCGGCCACCGACAACTTTCCTGTTGCATACCTACCTATTGCCTTATAAACATAATTATCTACTTTCCCTCGTCACTAGATGGCGCTATAGGTATTAATTAAAACTATAAAATCTTTTTTACTTTTATTTAAATAAAGTAATAGTGGTCTAATTAATTAAATATGACTTATATGAAATGCAAATTTTCTTCAACATTTCCTTTATCTTTTTTTTTACAGTCGTGTGTGCGGTCATCTCTGTGAGAGCAGCTGGTACTAATTTCGCATGCTAGTTTTGCCTACTTACAAGTCCTCCAATAGTTTCTATGGCGTTGGGTCTCTGTTATACCTAACGCCATAGAAACTACTGGTACAAATGTTGTCTGCTAATTTTACAGGTCTCCAATAGTAATTATATTATCTTTGCCAGTACGGTGACGCCGGTCGGGCCAGTGGTCTTTGGCCGCGTTTTATGTTGGCTCGTTTGCGGCGAGCCTAATATAAGTGTTATATGCAGTAAGGTAATTTAAAGCATATGCAAATGCATAGGGTTTGAGTTCCGGGACTTTTTGTAAATTTAGTTGACTCGGGTCCCGGAACTTTGAAACTTCAGAAAACTAGGGTTGGTGTCCCGAAACGTCCCGTGTGTCGAAGTCTCACTTTTGTAAACATAGTTGACGCGGGTCTCTGGACTTTTGTAAGTTTAGTTGACTCGGTCCCCGGAACTCTGGAACTGTTAAGACTTCCCAAACCCTAAATATGCATGATTATTTTTGAAATATCGCGTTATATAATAATAATATATGTACATGACGAATGGAAAAATATTTTTGATCCATTGGTTAGATTATTAAAAAATATTGTACAAGTATTTTTTCTTTTCTCTGAAAAACCAAAAATGACAAAGCGCATATAAATTTCGCGTGACATCACGGCTGGGTACGATTTTTACTTAGTGTGACGTCGCAAGCCCCCACTCCGGACATTGACGCTCCGTCTCTTTGTAAATTTTCACTTTTTTGGTAAACTGAAAAATCCATCCGTCCATTATTTTTGGATAATCTAAAATACGGACTAATTACAATAATTTTTTTTCGGACCCTGTCGTCACCCCTATTATAATTTTTTATACACGGGGATTAACCTTCAGTCATGCTGAGACTTCGATCAACTATATACTTATATATATAGTTGATTGAAGTGCTGAGACATTTGATGATGTTACTGGTTATTACAGAGAGCGACTGCCGTCTGCTCTTTGTAACTCAAAAGGAAGACCAGAACCACTCTTGGGATACATGTTACCAAATAAATACAAATGATTACGTTTTGCGTCAATTCTTGTGTATAAAATTTTATAATATGCACAAGTACTTGTAATATATAAATAAAAATCATTCTTAATTAAGTTCAAATGTTTCAAAAGCAAATCCCTTAAATGGCCTTATATTATTCATTTTTATAATAGCCAAATAATATTTTTTATATTATGTAAGCTACATTTTTCAACGCTAACAATCCATGCAACGTTACGCAATTTCCTTAGAACAATAAAGTAATATTAAAAAGGTTTTCAAGCATCCAAAATGCCATTTTTTTTATTTTCTGATTTAGTTTGAATAAAAAATAGTTTTTTCTCAAGTCTTGCAAGATCTTGCAAGGCTCTCTAATGCAAACAGGGATTAAAGCGCAACACAGTAAGAACTGCCTGTGGGGTAGGGGGGAAGGCATAGACAAATTCCCATAGGAAACTTCATACGGGGGGCCATAGAAAACTTCATACGGGGGTGATAGGAAACTTCATATGGGGGCAACTACCTGACCCCTCATAATCAGTAATTACCTACTATGCCCTCAATAGGCAGTTGACTACCATGCCCCCCCCCCCCCCTACCTCCATAGGCAGTAGGCGGTTGATTATGCCTCCCTCCCCCCTCTACTATCCATTAGCATTCGCCTACTCTGCGTTATGGATAATTCGGCACTGCTCTCAAATCTATAATCATAGTAGTACCAAAATAGAACTTAAATTTTTCTAATCTCCCACTGTACTCAATCTTAAGTGTTCTAAACGCTGATCTCAAGTGTTGTACACTTGAGAGCAGTTCCGACCGTACAGCGGGTACTTCAACTACAAAAGACCTTATTTACCTGGCACTCCGAGCCTGTACGTCTTCTGAACGTACTTCAGTCCGTGTACGATCTCCCGCTGTACGATGAAGTCAATCCTTATTCTGTATTGCACGCCCTCTTTGATCACGAACACCTGGAAACAAAATAGAAGTTACGAATGAATGTTTCATGAAAAAAAATGATAGAAAGTATGGGGTTGAGGTTACCCCTCTGTGTTAAAAAATAACCGGCCAAGTGTGAGTCGGACTCGCGCATGAAGGGTTCCGTACCAATGTCTATAAAAATCTAGATTTTTGTATGGGAGCGTCCCTTAAATATTTTATTTATTTATTATTAAAATAAAAATACAAATAAGTATTTTGTAAATATTTCAAGTGCCTTTCTGTTGCCATTATTGATATCAAGGAAAAAATGGCAAAAAAATCGCGTTTGTTGTATGGGCCTCCCTTAAATATTTATTTAATTTTGTTTTTAATATTTGTTGTTATAGCGGCAACAGAAATACATAATTTGTGAAATTTTCAACTGTTCAGCTATCGCGGTTCTTGAGATACAGCCTGGTGACAGACAGACGGACAGGCCGCGAAGTCTTAGTGATAGGGTTCCGTTTTTACCCTTAGGGTACGGAACCCTAAAAAGGATTGTTCCTCTTCTTCTAGAACTAGTTAATTTTTTAACAGTTCAGATTTTATAAGTAACCAATAAGTACTTCTTTATTTATCTTATATATTTTCTCCGTTCGTCTTTGCGTGATGTGAAAATATATCACTAATAAGATAATTATTGTACAAATAAATCAGTTTACAACGTAAACATAATGGATTCGCCCCACTTAGTTAAGTTCACACCTCCATCTGTCTCTCACTAAGCTATTCACGCCTCCATTTGTCTTTCAACGGTCCATTAGCGCTTCCGTTCGTTCTCGCGTGACGTGAAAATATATCACTATTAAAATATTTAATGCATTGATAAATCAGTTTACAAGGTAAAATGATAGATTCGTTGCATTTAGTTAAGTTTACACCTCCATTTCTCTATCATTGAGCTATTCACGCCCCCATTTATCTCTCAACGGTCTATTCGTCTTCGCGTGATGTGAAAATATATCACTATTAAAATAACTATTGCATAAAGGTGAAATGGTAGCAGAAGTGGCGCCCTCATTTGAAATAATTTATAGAAAAGTAAATATGGCGATAATTAAAAAAATTACGGCCAACAATCTGTAGAAAGACCTTTAAATTAGTTTATAAATAACCTTTGAAAGTAATTGCGTTAGTTCATCTAGTCTCAAAACGAGTTGGATTATCAATAATATTTTCTAAGGTTTTTTACAAAATAATTTAAAGGTCTTTCTAAAGATTGTTGGCAGTAAATTATTTAATTATCACCATATTTACTTTTGAACAATTATTTAAAACTAGCCGAAGCCCGCGACTTCGTTCGCGTGGACTTTATGTCTCTGGAAAATGCTTACCAGGCTGAACAACTTTTACTAAGGCGGCATTTTTATATCTCTTATAGTTTAGCTGGACCATTATGGTTCTGCATCAGGCGTTCCATTTTCCAAAATCATTTATACCCTATATGTTGCCTAGGCTTAATAGCTATATTACAAAAAAAGTTTCAACCGAATCCGTCCAGTATTTCCGGAGATTAGCGTGTATAAACAGACAAACAGACAAACAGACAGACATGTTTTTTAAATTCTTACTCTATTACTACGTCTCCATCGCCTCCAATATTTTTTTTTTTGAAATATATTTAATGTACAGACACACTTTTTTTACTGTTTTATTATATGTATATATGTAGATGAGGGCGCCACTTCTGCTACCATTTCACCTTAATAAATCAATTTACAACGTAAAAATGATACATTCGTCCCACTTAGTTAAGTTCACGCCTCCATTTGTCTCTCACCGGTCTATTCGCGCCTCCATTCGTCTTCGCGTGACGTGAACACACTCTGACAGGTGTTCCCCGCGTCACGAGTCGTTAATACTTGCAAAATGTTGGCATAGTTCCAACTCGGTGCAAGCTGCTTGAATAGTGAATAGCTATATATACCATTTACTATTGAATATTTGTGAGAGAGACACGATAATAGGTACACTATCACAAACAGCAGACAGTGCTTAAGACCATAAGATCCAAAAGCCATATTTAGCGCATAAAGTCAAAAATATAAGTAGAGGAAAACGCTACACCGAATTATTTAAATGAAGAATTCAAGATACTAAATAGAGCGGCAAAGAATTGTGGCATTTACATAAAACTAATTGTTATTCGTACTTTTAAGAATAAATTGGGTACTTTCGTAAGTCAAAAATAAATTATTTTGTAGTAATAAAAAAATAAAGCGTCGCAGAATAATGTCACTTGTCTTTAAACATATCCATTTTAACGTTATTTTAAATTTATTATTGTAGAAAAACTGATAATAAGAACGCTATTTGACTCCAAAAATCTATGACGTCATCTGCCTGTATTTCATACAAAATCCCATAGAAACTGTTTGTTTTGACGTTTAGAAAAAAGTTGCTGATTTGACTTGTTGGAAAATAGCGTATTGTACTTAGATAGCTCAGGCATACACATATATTAGCGCTATGCGTGCGGTTTACAACATGTTTTGTGATTACAAGTTCAAATGTGAAATATATGAAATATATTGTTCCACGAGGAAGACTCGAAAACCCTGAAAACAATGAATCTTTACATATAATTCGCTACTTTCCAACAATTCAAATCAGGTACTTTTAATAAACGTAAAAAACAAAAAAAAATCCGTTGAATTTCTATGAAATACAGCAAATGACATCATCTTTTCTTGGGAGTCAAAAAGAGGGCCCTTCCCGGTCCATCTATCGTCAACGCGAGCATGGTTTGAAATGCTTGTTGTTTCATTTAGCGCAATGCTAGAAAAAAAAGCAAAGCGAAGAGAGATAGTGCCTGAGCGCTCAGTTTGCATTCTTTTGAACGAAATTAGTATTATTATTAACTATTCATTGAACAAATTTTAACTATTCATAGGGTGCGGAAATTTCATAAAACTAGTTCCAGCTAATACTTTTTTTTTTTAGTAAACCTTACGAGTGTGTGAAATAAATGTTTTTCATTTTGAATCTTCTCTACATTTCCAAGGTTTATATGGAAATATTTTCTTTACTTTTACAATTCATGAGTACTATATGAACGGCCGAAGTTCAGGTAAAATTTGTACAAAAAAGCAGATTTTTGGAGGCTTATACTGAATTTGTTTCTCCAAATTTAAATTTTTAATTTCGATAGAATCCTAGATATAGCGCACAAGATTCATGTTAGTTCAAAACTTTCTAAGAAACGTCTGTTACAACGCCAAAATCACGTAAGAGCGTTTGTATGAAAAGTAACACGGGTTGGGCGCTCTTAATATCAGTTTTTGCAATAATAAATATAAAATGACTTTGGAAATAGACATGATCAATGACAAGTGACATTACTTGTGATGTTTTATTTTCTTAAAAGTACCAGATAATAATTTTTGACCAAGGGAAATACCAATACAATTCCATGGGAAATACCTAATTTATCTATCACATTCCTATTTGTCACCAAGAAATCGCTAATAGCTCTGTCATCGACTAAACCTATCGCGATTACCAGAAGTTGTTGACCGTTGGCACCTGGCCAACTCGAGTACTGGGGCGCCATATATGAACGCTCAGACACTAAACGAACACTTTTTCTGTATGGAAAAAAATCATTTTAGTGACTCACTGTTTCAAAAATGGCACTCTAGGACGTGTGATGTGAATGGCACCGACTTTTTCGGTTCGGATTCTATTTGTGCGTGTTTATTTATTTTTTTATAGCGATCTGATTAGTGGCCAGGTGGACGGGCTGCTATTTTATGGCGTTGCGTATTGGCCTGGTTTATAAAAAGTATTTGACCTCATAATGATACTTATTGAACCGTTGGTGGCCAAGCGACTGTTGGCTCATACTTATTGAACTGTTGGTGGCCAAGCGACTGTTGGCTCTGCGTCTGTATGTCTCGCATGCGGCTTGGTTTTTAAACACACACTCGTGTAATACCCCTCATTATGCAACAGTATCATAAAATATGTAAGTACTAATAAAAACCACAAACAATCAAATCTTTTTCTTTAAATTTTGAATTCAATTTAAATATTTTAGAAGGTATTTGAGTCCATCATTTTGAACAACTTTTAACAATGAATGTTTATAGAAATAAAAATAAAAAAATACTGCTACTATAAGATGTGAAATAGGATGTGAAAAATTTATTTCTTTTTGACTGAATCACCTCTCACAATATTGGTGCTGAATTAAAAAAGAAAGTGTATTATTCAGAGTTTTGAGTAAAATTAGTAATTACGTTAGATCTTATATATTAATACTGGTGTATGTAGTGCAGTATAATATTACATACGGTATTTAACACCCACAAGCGACGATATCGCCGTGTCGCAAACACAAATAAACAAGCCCGATATATCTGGCCATTCAAATATTTAGCGCACTGACATGTTTCACCATTTCAAATCTCACCTATGGGACCGTTTAACTATTACATAAGCCGAATTTTAGCAATTTTAACCCCCCTGCCTGCTTGTCAGCAAAAGTAAGAAAGCAAAATCTCTTCGACGACCCTCCCCTCCTATACTTACGCTAGTATTGATCTTTGTAAATCTGCATCATGAAAATAATAAAAAAGCTTTTTATTCATTGTCTATAAGCACAGAATAATAATATACTACGTCTATAAGTATAATTTCAAATAAAAAATCTCGAGAAATATAAAAATGAAGTAAAGAAATATTGCTGACGTAACGTAAGTCCTGAAAGCAAATCATTTGACTTTCCCGCATCTTTTAAAGCTTATTTGGTAATACTTGAACGGTCACATACCCAACCTATCCGCTACCCTATACAGTATGAAAATCGATGTAACATTAAAGTTTTTGTAATAAGCAAATCATCAATTTCACCATTGCCCAATGATAATGGAAAATCAATCTGTTTTCAATTAACAAAGAGTAAACAAGAAACCTTTCTTATCGAGTTAATTACGGTTATTGATGACCGACCTCCGCAAAGGGGCGCCCGTGAAATGTTACTCATTAATTATATCCAAGACAAACAAACATTCACTTATTGATAGTACTGAAGGTTTATAGGTAAATTAACAGTAGAAACAAAGAACATACTGAAGACTTTAGCATAGGCGGCGAGGTGACGAGTTTTTAACAAAAAAATCGACTTCATTTTCACTTTTGTCCATATCCCCTAATTCTGCATCATATCTTTACCAACATAATATGGAAACAACTTGGTACTAAAGGCTTTTTGTGTATTTTTAGGGTTCCGTATCCAAAGAGTAAAACGGGGCCCTATTTCTCAGATTCCGCTGTCCATTTGTCTGACCGTTAGGCTGCGTTTCCACTGAAGCGGAGCAGAGCGGAGAGGAGAGAAATTGACCAATCACAATGCTCGAAATCTTCGCTCCGCTTCAATTTAAACAGCGGAGTAGAGATTTCTGTCATGAAGGTACTTTTTAAATAAATCAGTTGTTATCCAGACACGGTAGTATTATTACATTACATGGTGGCAGCGGTGGGATTGTGATTGGTCAATTTCCCTCCTCTCCGCTCTGCTCCGCTTCAGTGAAAACGCAGATTAAGTCTGTCACCGAACTGTATGTGATGAACCGTGATAGCTAGACAGTGAAATTTGCCGCTATAAAAACAAGTACTAAAAACAGAATAAATATTTAAGTGGGGTCCATAGAGCAAACGTCATTTTTGTAGATAATTGAAAGAAACCCTACGTGCGCGAGACCGACTCGCACTTGGCTGGTTGTTTAGATTATTAGCTTTTTGTGCAAAAAAAATTAACTGCTTATTTTTTATTTTAAAACTTTAAAAGAGAATATTTGCTTAAATAAAATCTAAACTTCTATGCTCTAATTTGAAAAATATTAATTAAAAAATTTGCGAACATTTTTAGAGAAACAAATAATTTTGGTAACCGCTACTATCCATACTAACGATACTATCGGTTTTGCTTATAATACCGATACTAGTCTATCGATAGGCTATCAAAAGTGGACTATCGAGCGGCAACACTAGTGGGCCGTATGTCCACTTAGTGGCGAAAAAGCTTTTGAAAGACGTATTTTACACTTTTTTACACTTTATATATAAACTTACATCACCACTCACTCACTCACTGACATAGTTGTTTGCCCTGTTACCGGGTAGGTGAAGTTTAGCTTGATGTGTGGTCGTATAGAGGGTGCTCCAGTGAGTACCAGAAAAATCTGACATTTGATTTGAGGATCTGCGGAAACCGGATGTGGAAGGGGTACGGCCTGCGAAAACGGTTAGGGTTAGGGGCGTGATTTTTTTTCCAAAATGTGGGGGGTTGTAAACAATTTGACGAGAGTCATTTGTTTTTTCAAAATTCAAGATGACCGCCATACAAGGACAATTTTCCTCCATACAAACTTACCCATTTTCTCAACTGGACGTGCTATTTAGCCCACCCTAACAGCTTCCCGAAAAGCTAGTTTTGCACTTTACAATTCAATTCCTTAATACAAAGCGTCTAATTTTATCTTAATCTATTTATTTATACACGATGTATAAGAACATAAAATCTCAAAAAAAAAACTGCGCTCTTGTGTCTGCCACTCCGCGTAATGAGGAGCGTCATAAACGTTGTAGTAAATTAGCCGATATTAACCAGACATAAACTAGCTTGCTCTTTTCATCTTTGAAACATCTAAAATCTAGATCTAAACCGACTTTACTCGAACTACACAACCGATTTTGATGAAATTTCTATGGGACCACCTAACAAGCATACCATTAAGAACTAAGTTCTTGTTGGTAGAGTATTTTCTCGTTTTCATTTTTCATTATAAAAAACTGTACATAAAATATCATCATTTCAGCCACATAACGTCCACTGCTAGAAATATACCTCTCCCAAGGATTTCCAAAATGACCGATCTAGAGTGGCTTGCTCATTAAATATATTCTTCCAAAAAGATATATCAACAAAATTTGGGGCGAACAAATCACATCAAATTAAGCTAAATTCATTTAATTCAAAATAATTCTCCCTTTATGTCAAAATTTCTACTTGTCAACTCTTCCCTGTACTTATGTATTCCGAGCTTTTACTGAAAGCCCCGTTAAAAAAACTTCGTTCCAAAAATATTTTTCATATTTGACGTATATAAAAAAATTAGGAACTTAATTTTAAATTTATTTAAGAGCAACTAATGGAACTATTAATTGACGAATGTTATTTTACAATTATCATTTATGTATCTAATGAAGTAACTACTTAATATTATTTAAATAGTAAGTTAAATTATAATGACGCAAACAAAATTTGCATACCAACGCAAGAAGGTAAAATGTAAAAGGGAAGAATAATAACTTTAGGATCTCTATGTACCAACATTTTATGCAAATAAATAAATTAATTGGACTGATTTATTGATTGATTGATATGAAACATACTAGTCTTGCAAGCAATAGTATAAAATATCGTGACCTTGGAAAAAAGTAACAATATCGATAGGACTATCGATAGTATCGATAGTTTTTAATTAATATAATACTATCGATAGTTTTTAATTAATATAATACTATCAATAGTATTGATAGTTAGTTCCGGTTTTAGCACTACTTGCGCCTACTACCTAACTGCAATTCAAACCCACAAGATTTACGTTTACCCTGCACGATATTGAAACAAAAAAAAACATGCTTCACACTTTTTTGGTATGTAACATTCATTACATACATTTATTGCATACAAATTGTAGACTATGTCACCCGGACAGTAATGAAGAATCGATTGAGACTCATTTGTGTAAATTAGATAAGCGGTTCGTATGCTAAGGTGGAACACACATAGATATCCACAATAAAAAAGGCAATGAATACATATATACGTAATGAAATAATCATTTATAAAGGAAAGTAAGTAGGCCTCGATCAATAGGGGCGACGACAGGGTCCGAAAAGTATGATTGTAGTTAGTCCGTCGTAGATTATCCAAAAATAACGGACCCGTATTTTTCAGTTTAACAAAAAAGTAAAAATTACAAAAAACACAAAGATACGCAGTGTCAAAGTTCCGGAGTGAAGGCTTGCGACGTCACACTTAAGTAAAAATCGTACCCAGCCCTGACGTGACGCGAAATGCATATGCGCTGAATTTTCGTCAATTTTAGTTTCTCAGAGAAAAGAAAAACGTAAAGAAAGAAATACGTGTACAATATTTTTTAATAATCTAACCCAGTGGTTCCCAAACTTATTTTGTCTACTGCCCACTTTGAGAATAAATATTTTTTTAGCGCCCCCATTTTTTCACCTATTTAAAAACCAGCCAACTGATACAGGAATGCACAATTCGGGTTATTTAACAAAAACTTGTTAAAACATGATAGATATCTACGAGTACTAATAACTATTAAAATGCGAAAGTGTGTCTGTTGCCTTTTTATTTGTTTGTTTGTGTCTACTTTCATTACGAAACGGAGCGACCGATTAACATGATTTTTATTTTTTCTATTTTCAATAAAATAGGACAGATATATGAACTACGCGGAGAGAAATATAGAACCGAGTTTGAGCAATCTTTTAATTCATATTAGTTGATGTTCACAAGTTGTTGTTGAGAGTCGAGAGCTCTTGCAGTCGTTGTTTAAGAGGCCTCCTAGCTAAATAAAGCTCCTAGCAAAAAAAAAAACATTTTCTTTCTGGGTCTCTTACCCCTTGAGACCCAGAAAGAAAGAACCTTGAGACCTGCAGCGCCCACAAGGGGGCGTTATCGCCCACTTTGGGAACCACTGATCTAACCGATGGGCCAAAAATATTTTTCCATTCGTCATGCCTATTAGCGAAGGGATATACATGGGCAGTCGTGGCACCACTTTATACCCGGCGCCCTGGGCGGTCGCCCAACCGCGCCCTACCCTAAAACCGCTACTGTCGATAGTAAAGATACTATTTGTATAAAGAACTATCAATAGTATGGTTTAATATCAATACTATTGTAATATCTATAGTAATTTTAGCTATCGATAGTATTTCATGCAAATAGTAAATACAGTATCGATAGTATCGATATTATGAAAACATACCTGCTTTTTGAGGTCAGTGAGGTCCCCGCTGAGGTCCAGCTCGACGTCGTCACGTCCAACCACGCACAGCGCCAACTTCTTGACTATCACCTTCCGAGGGTCGTTGTGATCTGACAACAAACAGATGTACATTTACAGTAGCGTGCATTTCATACCTCCTCTTCCTTGCGTCGGAATCCTCATTGCTGAGGGTCTTGATCTCTATGGGACACCTTCTTGTGTACTATGTCCCGCCATTTAATTCTGTGCTCTGCAGCTCGGACCTTTCTCGGCTGACATTGGTAGCATTTCATACAGACACATAGAATTGGTCTACCCTGTGCCACCCTAATATAACGTCGGATATTAGCGAGAAATGTATTTTGTTCGATATGGAACCGTTCTCGTAATTTAGGTAAGATAATGTCTACCCTGTAAAAAGTAGTTGTGCACGTCACTGTACATTTAAGACCCAGAAGATCCGGGTACGATCCCCGGTCAGGGTAAGTTGGAAAATGGCCTTTTCCAAATTGTTCTGGGTCTTGGATGTTTATCTATATATTTATTTGTTATAAAATATAGTATCGTTGACTTAGTATCCCATAACACAAGTTTCGAACTTACTTTGGGGTAAGCATAATCGGCTTTGTTTAGCCTGTATTTCCTAAGTCGCCTTCTACAACATCCACGGGAGGACTTGGAGTGGTCCTATTCTAGTCTGCCAGAAACCAGACGGCCGAATGAATGGAACTTTAGTACACTGCAACTGGGTTTAATTTATCAAATTTCCAAGAGTGATTCTTCTGTACTATTACGCATTCTGTGGCTATATGAGGACATCCTATTTTAGTGTTATTTAGCCTTTCCAAAGTACAACAATCACAGTTTTGACGGCCGGCGGCGATTGCAAAGTCAATATTTACACTCGCTGATCGAAACCGAATCGATTGCTTGTTTGATGACTGTATTACGTCAGCGGGGCTAATAACTAACTAATTGTACAGAGATACAGATACTTTATCACTTCTTTATCCCTGACGGGGTAGACAGAGCCCAGGGCCGTAAGACCCAAAGGCCATGCTTAGCGTGATGGTGGGTGTTAAGAAGATATAAACGGCCAAGTGCGAATAGGACTGGCGCACGAAGGGTTCCGTACCATTATATCTACAAAAGATCATGTTTGTATGGAAGCCCTTCTCAAATCTTTATTTTATCCAAAAATTAGAATAAAATAAAGAAGAAGTTGGTAATTGTTGTAGTAGCAGCAACAGAGATACATTATCTGTGAAAATTTCAAATGTCTAATGACAGTTCATGAGATACAGCCTGGTTACAGACAGACAGACAGACGGATGGACAGCAGAGAGAGAGATAGAGATGGAAAAAATTATCAAAAAATTGATGGGTTGTTAGCCGCATTGCCTATAGATTTCAGATCAATTCAGTAAATTTACAACTAATAACTACACATTCAAGAGCTTCTATACATATCGATAATAATTTGACAGGCTTATCTTACAGATAACACGATTGAGATAAGTGGAGTGATAGCCCAATCATAGGTACTTTCTAGATTGACGTAGAATTGATCACTGAATTCCCACAGTGTAAACGAAAGTTTCAAGTACTTGTTATTTATGTATGATCAGTAATCTTCACCTATTTAGTTTCTATTTATTATTGATGGTCTTTTTAATTCCCAACAAAAAAGAGAGGTGTTTTAAGTTTGACGTCTATTGGTCTGTTTGTCTATCTGAGTCTCTGTGGCATCTTAGTTACGGTGGTTCTTAACTATGTTTGTTCAAAATTTACAGACAGATGGACGGATAGACAGTCGGACAGATGGTCGATCAGACGGTCGGACAGACGGGCGGACAGACGGTCGGACAGACGGGCGGACAGACGGTCGGACAGACGGGCGGACAGACGGGCGGACAGACGGTCGGACAGACGGTCGGACAGACGGTCGGACAGACGGTCGGACAGACGGTCGGACAGACGGTCGGACAGACGGACAAACAAAACAGACAGCAAAGCCTTAGTAATAGGGTCCCGTTTTTACCCTTTGGGCACAGAACCCTAAATAAAACAATGACACTCACCAACAATGACAGCCCCCGCTTGTGCCTGACCCAGCAACGCCTCCTTGTACTTCCTCAAAGACTCATCTTCCTGATCAGCAGCAAGGATCTCCTCAATCGTCTTCTCCGGGGGAGGTTTGTATGTGGACTTGATTTCGTCTTCTGCTTCCTCTTCGGGAGTGCGGGTTACTTCTGGCTCTCCAGACATTTTGGGTTCTTGAACAAGTTATAGATTTTTTTATATATGTATAGGTAGGTGAAGAAATAGAATGTGTAGAATCTTTTTTCATAAACTACACATATATTATCTCTTCTTTATTACTAATGGCTCAGAAGACAGAGCATTTTGTTTGGGTCTTGGAACTCTAAAGGTTGGGACTCATCTGTCAGCACAGAACAGAACTTTTGCATGCTGCTATTGGTCGCAGTGTCGGAAAGGGTGAGAAAATATTTAATCTTGACCTTTGACCTTGGGTCATTGACCTCTGAGGTTCATCGACTTGGGTCAATGACTCTATCACTTCTAAACTTCACTTTGTTAGTGTCAGAAAAGACTTAAGAGATAAGTGTTCCATACAAATGTTGCTCCATATAACCCTATCTATCCATCCACCCATGGCATAAAAAGGAGGGGTCATCATGATGTCACCACCTCCAAAAAATTTTTATCACAGCATTCATAATTAATATAGCTCTGTCAATGCTATCCTTTTCTATTACTCATAATTGTCATTTGCTAGAGCGAGAGAGAGAGCAACGGAATGCAAAAACATGGCTGGTTCCATGAGGTTCCATACTGAAAACAGACAGACCAGTGGTGATGATGGTGGAAAAAGAAGTCAAAACAGTGATGGGTTGCTAGCTGCATCGCTTATTAACATGAATCACATCTTCACCCTTGGGATAAATCAGTAAAACCTATTTATAGTTTCCATACTTCTTATATTAGGATTATGCTTATTAGGAAAGCTGAAACTTAGATATTCCAGGTTTTCCTTTTCCTTATTTCTTCTATATTTAGATAATATTAAAATATGTGATGTGGAATTCAACAAAACTTAAGCAATTTTAATAAAACAAGGAAAAACACTATGCTGGTTCATAATTACAGAAAATATTTATACAAAATATGTGGTCAAGGAAGCATTGAATAAACTGATTAGAATTGAATGGGAAATAACTCTGTAATAGGCAGCTTTATGTCCCACAGAAACATGCTTGGCAGAACTGGTTATACAGTTACAATATATCCAATAATTTACCTAAAAACTGGTTGGAAATAATTCTAGAAAAAATCCTAACCTATTCCACTGTATTTTAGTAGGCTGATACGCAACACAGTATGTAAATTAGAACCTTTTTAAATTGTCTTTCTTATATAGATGACAAGATAACGATTCGATTCAACAGGCCATCAGTTTGGAACCGCCCTATGTACTTATGTATAATAAGATATAAATGATGAATCACAGTAGTAATCAATGAAACATTAGGGTATTTATATCCAGCGGAGACCAGCGACAACGACCCCCGCTTCAATTAAATCACAATAACACTGCAAGCCGCTTCGTCATAGCCCCAGCTTACGATCGGGAAGCATCTTCTAGGAAAATTAATAAAAATTACCTTTAAAATCCCCTTTACGTGTCGATGTTAAGAACAATCCAAGTAATTGCACTCACTTGACTATATTTAGCACCAATTTGTAAAATAATACACGAGAAAATTAGCAAATTCGTAAAATTAAAAGAAAATCTATAGACCAAAAATGACGGACCAACCAAATGCTTCCGGCTGTCGCGTTCATGGAGCAAGGCGTTGTCTATGAATTTTGTCTATGGTAATATGATTCATTTTATTTCTATGGATGGACCAATTTTTGAAACGCCGTAAAACAGTCAAAAGAACTGGAATTACTGGAAATTGCCAACTCTACTCAAAGAATCATCATCTTGACGTCACTTCCTCAAATAAGCTTGACATTGCTTGAAAATGAAGGTCGTTGAGATTTTTTCAAATAAATAAATAAGTAAGACCTTTTTTTAAAATCTGATGATGAGAGAAACTTTCAAGTCAAAGTCAAGACCACTCGGTGCAAATCCTTTGCATGAACGACCGATTTAAAAATGGAATCGCTCGCGCGTTATAAACCATTCGTAATATACAAGTGATTTCAAAAATACGTCCCCTGGGCATTTCATCCGTTGAATGGGACACAAAAGAAAAAAAAGTAGTATAGTATAAGGCTTTATTTGTTACAAGTATAGTACCTGCTATTAGCAGCAAGCAGACCTTTTATAATGCTTTTGTTTTTTTCCGTGTCTCACGCGCATCTAGCATGCGTGACAAAAGTATTAATCTGATTGAGATGGCGGTGTATCATTGCTTACATTGCCTCTGTTGTTTACTGCCACTTTGAGTCAAATGTTTCAAACGCTACTTATGGTTATGTTGCGATTGGCTAATATATCTTATACCTTTAAACGAGCAATTCTTATATGTATGTATATATATATACATACATACATACTATCACGTCTTTATCCCTAATGGGGCAGACAGAGCATTTATATATATATATATATATATTTATTTATTTATAAATTTCTGTTATCTCGAAAACGGCTCTAACGATTTCGCTGAAAATTTGTATATGGGGGTTTTCGGGGGGTAAATAATCGATCTAGATTAGTTTTATGTTTGGGAAAACGCGTGTTTTCGAGTTTTCATGCGTTTTTCTTTCCACGCAGAATATGGTCGCTAATTTCGTCGCGCCGCGACCGCCTTGGTTTAGCTCAGATGTTAAGGATAGCGACCGCTAGAAAGAGTGTTACGGGTTCGAATCCCACTCGGTGACTTACTTTTGTTTTTTTTTTATGTTTAAGTTTATATATATATTTTTTATTTTGCATTGTTTTTAGACAAGTTTAAAAAAAATAGTTAATGTTTGAGATGTAACCGAGAAAAGCTCGGTCGCCCAGGTACTATCTAGATTAAAGTGTCTTCTTGGATTTTTGAAAACGCTCGCACAAATTATTCGATGTGTGACTCCCACTTTAAAAAATGCATCCCTCTGAAGGCCCTCCTTCCTTCACCTTTTTTCTGCATTATCTATTCTATCGTCAAATTTCAATCAAAGTCAAATCAGAACGGTTTTGGCGGGAAGTCAAGGGGTTCAGAAGTGCCATTTACGAAACGCGTAGTGGGAGTCATACACACTCTCCGTCTGTGACGGGAACCTGGAGTGCTATTTTTTATTTAAGGACTCATGTTAGCTATTTTTTATTTAAGGACTCACGTAAAATACAAATTGATCGTATTTTTGAAACCGTTGTGTCAGTGAAAACCAATATTGTTTTAAGCAGAAAACATCGATAATTTGTCTATACTTTTCTAAAAATTCGAACAGGAATAAAAAAGCAACGTGAAATGAAACGGATTTCCCATAATTGGTTTCGATGTCATATCTACGCTACAAATGTCAAAATTTCGAGTGGTCAAGACCACTCATTGCAAATCCTTCGCAAACTACCGATTCAAAAATGCGCGCGTTTGGAAACGCTCGCGCAACCCCTTCGTAATGTGACAAGTGATTTCAAAAATACGTCTCCTGAGGTGCTATTTTTCAAACACGGAGTCACTAAACAAACAAATTTTTTTATGGAAAAACCATTCGTTTAGGTGACTCCGCGTTTCAAAAATAGCATTTCAAAACGGAGATTTTGATCGTTCATCTGAATATTCCTTACGTTTGTTTCCAGGAGTGCTATTTTTTAATTGAGGGACTCAGCGAAACACAAAACGTGTAGTTTTCCAACTCACCGCTCGCGTAAAATACAAATTGATCGTATTTTTGAAATCGACGTGTCAAAATGCGATTCAAAAATGCGTCCGTTTGGAAACGCTCGCGCAAACCCTTCGTAATGTGACAAGTGATTTCAAAAATACGTCTCCAGCCAATGTTAGGAAAGTAGTGAAAAAAATAAAGAAGGGCTGCACACTGTTCCAAAAATCCTTCGGACCTGACATTTTGAACTAAGCTCAGAATGTGACGCGTTTCGTTATTCTAAACGATAAGCAAAAACTCCCGTGTGGCAATTCCTTATAGTTTTGGAGAAAACTTAAACTAAAGTTGTTCGATTTTTTTAACTTAGAAAGTAAAATATATTTTTTTCTACCAGAACAATTACTTTATTTGCCCAAATTTTCACATCAATTTATTGGGCGTTTAAAACCGTATTTTATTATTGCTACCCCTAGTCGAAAATGTAAGCCTAAAGCGAAATAATAATATTTTTCAATTAAACGGTTTTATTATAATATCTATAATAATTCGAGCTATTAGCACCCAAATATCTATTTAAAATGTAGAGAATTAGGCTGTTTATCTTTGTATAAAAAAGCAGCTGCTAACTCCGTGGGATCTCGGAGAAATTCGATTCTAAATATTTCCTGACTCCGAACCCCTGAAACTTAGAAATAGCAATATTTCATATACGCATTTGCTATGAACTTTTAGTAAGGTCTAAATCAAAAAATACATTGGATTGAACGATTTTTATTGTATTTTATTTTTTAGATCTAGCAAAGAGCGGAAAGGACCATGCGCAAAAATGTATGGACCCTGGTCCAAATACCAATAACTTTGCTCAACAGTGATAAAAACTATGCCAAATGAAAGCATTTGAAGTGTAGATCATTTCATTATATTAGCACCAAGCCGAAATCGAGCGCCAACATGGTGTTTTTTTACATGACTTGTTTCATTTATTACCTATAAAAATGTACTTACTTATTAAAAATGACAAGTATTTTTGATCGGAGTTTCACCTAGCGATGATATTCTTGAGACTATTGGTATATTACATTATTTTTAGGGTTCCAGTGGAGCAAAAGGGTATATCTTTTAATAAAAAACCGTCATTACATAATTACCCAATGGCGGGCGGGGTATAGGAGAGGGGAGAGAAAAGGAATGTGCATAGCGGCGGGGTGCGGCAGAAAAGGTAGCGTATGCGAAGGTACACAAAGAATAGAAAATTGCTTTTGTTTACGGTTTATGATTTTAGGAATGTATGCTTTCTTGGAATCAAAAATGCATCGAAACTCCATGTTCGCGCTAGATATCGACTTAGCCGTCATAATCTATACATATAATAAAACAGTAAAAAAAGTGTGTCTGTACATTAAATATATTTCCAAAAAAAATATTGGGGGCGATGGAGACATAGTAATAGAGTAAGAATTTAAAAAAAAATGTCTGTCTGTTTGTCTGTTTGTCTGTATGTCTGTTTGTCTGTTTGTACACGCTAATCTCCGGAAATACTGGACGGATTCGAATGCAACTTTTTTTGTTATATAGCTATTAAGCCTGGGCAACATATAGGGTATAAATGATTTTGGAAAATGAAACGCCTGATGCAGAACCATAATGGTCCAGCTAAACTATAAGAGATATAAAAATGCCGCCTTAGTAAAAGTTGTTCAGCTTGATGAGCATTTTCCAGAGACATAAAGTGCACGCGAACGAAGTTGCGGGCTTCAGCTAGTATAAAATAAAGTGTATTCCAAAACCTTTCATTTGGTATAACTTTCAACGTTGTTGAGGGGTTGGACCAAAATGACGCAAGGTCCTTTTCCTTAACATTAGCAAATGTGGCAAAATATTATATTTAATAGGTTTTTTTTTCTTTTATATTTCAATTTAAATTAAAAAGTATTGTTGGTCACCGTTTTAGTATTTATCCCTTTAACTGTCGGACGCCCGGAGCGGGCGTCTGATGTATTGTTTTACTATTGTGTCTGCTATGCCGACATTCGAAGGGTTATCTTTTTCTTGCAAAATTATCGATTGTGAACTGTGACGTCAGATTAATCTACATTGTCCTTTTTTATTAAGTACAAATATTTTAAGGGGTGATTCAGTCCATCATATGGAACAACTTTTCCCAATAAATTTATATCGAAATACGAAAAGAAAATTTTCATTTTCCATAGTAATGATATCACGTGACTACTTCGATTTGTATGAAAACCGAAAAAATATTTTTCGTATTTCGATATACATTTATTGGGAAAAGTTGTTCAAAATAATGGACTGAATCACCCCTTAAAATATTTGTACTAAATAAAAAAGGATATTATATATTAGGTTGTAAGTATAAGTTTTTTGTTATACGTCTTCTAGAACCTATAAAAGAAAAAAAAAACCTACTAAATATAATATTTTGCCACATTTGCTAATGTTAAGGAAAATTTCCGCTCTTTAGTAGATCTAAAAATATAATACAATAAAAATCGTTCAATCCAATGTATTTTTAGATTTAGACCTTACTAAAAGTTCATAGCAAATGCGTATATGAAATATTGCTATTTCTAAGTTTCAGGGGTTCGGAGTCAGGAAATATTTAGAATCGAATTTCTCCGAGATCCCACGGAATTAGCAGCTACTTTTTTATACAAAGATAAACAGCCTAATTCTCTACATTTTAAATAGATATTTGGGTGCTAATAGCTCGAATTATTATAGATATTATAATAAAACCGTTTTATTGAAAAATATTATTATTTCGCTTTAGGCTTACATTTTCGACTAGGGGTAGCAATAATAAAATACAGTTTTAAACGCCCAATAAATTGATATGAAAATTTGGGCAAATAAAGTAATTGTTCTGGTAGAAAAAAATATATTTTACTTTCTAAGTTAAAAAAATCGAACAACTTTAGTTTAAGTTTTCTCCAAAACTATAAGGAATTGCCACACGGGAGTTTTTGCTTATCGTTTAGAATAACGAAACGCGTCACATTCTGAGCTTAGTTCAAAATGTCAGGTCCGAAGGATTTTTGGAACAGTGTGGGCTGGCTTTCTAGGACTACAGAGTAGAGCCAGTGGTGCGATTTTTCAAACACAGAGTCACTAAACGAACGATCTTTTGTATGGAAAAACCAGTTGTTTAGGTGACTCCACGTTTCTAAAATAGCACTTCAGGAACGTGAAATAATTAAAAAAATAATCAAAACTGTCAGTCAATGTCACAGAGTACTTTGTTATGGTACTGAAATGTCAATGTCTATCAACTTGTCAACTGTGATCAAAAGTCAAAACATTGTTTCTTAGATATGTAGGTAAAAAATAGGATTATGTAAAATAATATTGAAACAAATATGATGTTTTGGGATACATTCATATCAAATTATAGTTGTAAGACCTAAGCAATGAAATTATATAGTTTCCTTTTTCCGAATCAATAGTGACTCGTACAAGTTTTAGTTCTTTTACGAAAATATGAACAGAAACTATAGGTAACATTTAAAGTGATTACTTTGAGATTACTTTTATTAGTAACTATGCTGGTAAGTATTACAACTACTATGGGTAGATATTATAATAGTTATTATGGTTTCAGCCCTAAAAATACAATGCTTTTTTACAGAGATCAAAGTTCTTCCCCTTAGTGCAGAAGCAAAACAATTCACTGATAAAATTATGTTCAAGTTCATCCCAGACGCCGGCGACAGAGGAGGAGAAAGAAAGGGAACTTGAAAGAATTGCAAGACAGGTATAATCATAATCATTTAAATAACGGGCCTCTTTATTGTGTATCTTTTTTGTAAAAACAAAAAATACAGGCACGACACTAGCGCTGACCCTTATTGCGCAGAAGTAAAAAAAGAGTACTGAAGTGCTATTTTTGAAACTCGGAATCACCTAAACGAACGATAGATTTTCCATAGAAAAAACTGTTCATTTAGTGACTCCGCGTTTGAAAAATAGCACCTCTGTACCCATGCACAGTATCCTCTCCACATTTTACATTGCACATTTGTATTACAATGAAAAAAATAAAAAAAATTAAAACAGCAAGAAAATTTATTAATTTTTATTAAGTAATGAAGCAAGAGTTAGCATTACAAATATAATAATTGGACTGAGGTGGGGACACAATCTGTTTTGTACGCACGAGACTCAACAGCAGTGAAGTCAAGAGCGCTGTACGTGCATCCTTTTTCTTTTATTTACAGTTTCCCCTTCCATCAGATTTTAGAAACTTATAACTTATTTTTGGCAGATTAAAAAAAAGCTATTTTGTTTTTGGTTCGGATTATGTTATGTTCTTATTTATATTTAGAGAATAAAAATTATTGATTAACCCATTCGCAACTGCCAATACCGGACACAATAGAAAGACAATGAATGTGGGCATTTATAAATTCCGTCCGGGTCTTTATGGGTTAATAAACCGTATTTCCTTCAGGCCTCCATTGATGAACCGCCCACCGCCTGCTGCCAGTCAGGGTGTGCCAACTGTGTCTTCATAGTTTGGGCGGAAGCCGTCACAAAGAAGATGGACAATGCCGGCCCTGAAATAGCTGAGAGGATACTAAAGATGGTAGAAGATCCCTCCATGAAAGCTTATTTAGAAATGGAACTCAGAATCAGGGGCCTTAATAAATGACGTCATTAACTGGTCAAGAGTGGGTCCTGCTATTTTTAATCCGACAGAAAAAAGGTAAACAATGGTGAGGTCACAAAAAATTTGGTACTTTACTAATTTATAATTTTCATAAGCAAATTTTGCGTTTTTAAATTTTTTAGTTTACGAAAAGTCTAAATTCAAAATCAAAAGTGCATATCGCAATGAAGACCTTCATTTAAAATAGCAGTGGTAGAAGAAAATAAATTGTAAAACATTTTTTGTGATTAACTCACTCTCACTATTATTTACCTTATTTATTTATTTATCAAAATTTTATTGATCTACAATGAACAATTGTTTACTTGTTTTAGACTTAACGCTAAGAGCGTTCTCTCCCAGTCAGCCGTGATGTTTTTTCTGTGGGAATAAAAATTATGAGTTTAGTCTTGGCCAACCAAATCCCATGTAATGACCCCCAATCTGGCTAGAGGTACATGGACTTTGTAGTATCATAGTGCAATGACCCTTTCTATTCATAATATTTGACTTTCCCTAATATTCTAGATGCCCTAAATCCGTCACTGGGAAATATGTCAATGATGATACTCATCAGACTTAGTATTTTTTTGTAAGTTTAAAATTAATCATGTATATTTTGTAAATATCCTATAATTAAGTAGAATGTTTAATAATTAGTTACCTACATTCTTAGATGTGTAATAATGCTAGATGCAAGCCGCTCTAGATCAGTCATTTTGGAAATCTTTGGGAGAGGCCTATGTCCAGCAGATGACGTTGTGCGGCTGAAATGATGATGATGATGATGATTCTTAGATGTTGTATTAAGTTATCTATAAATAGGTATACCCATGTTATATTTGTTTGGCAAAATATTAAAACAAATACATTTCCATATATCATTTATTTCGCCCATGATCCTTGCACAAAAAATGCATACGTTTTACATATAAAATTTAACTTTTAACAATCAACAGCCATTTATAATAATTACTTACAACTATTGTCAGATAAACTTACGCTAATTGGTACAGATATTTAATAAGTACATAAAAAGAAGTAAATATATTATATAACGAGTCGCTTCGCTCGCTCGTCAAAAATATTTATTTTAATATAAAATAGTATAATATTAGGTCTGTTGCATATAAACATCGTTTAAAAATTATTAATATATTTTTAATCGTGATGTAAAATGTACAGATATCTTTACATATAATTTTACAATTATATTGACACATATACCTAATTGACAGTTGCCAATAATAAAATGTTGATTAAGTACTGGTCATGAAGTTAGAGAGTAACTAACTTCATGGTACTGGTAGTAACATTACAGTTATATAGTACTTATATACATGGGTTTTAGAGTTCAAAGTCCCGACAAAAAACTCTTACTAGGTACGAGTAGTTCGTCTATAAGTCGTGTATGTCGTGTATGTCAATCTTTCCGTGCGCGGCTTCAATCTTAAGAGTCCCCTTACCCTAGACCAAAATACAACTTTCCATACAAACGTAGTCTACGTTTTATTTCAAAACTACATGTCCGATTTCGACAAAATTTTGTAATTTCAAAGATATTGCAATTATCTAGGATAATAACTGGTTTCCAACGGTAAAAATATGAACTTGAAATAGAATATAGTGTTATTTATCATTTTTGACCATCAGTATGGAAAACTTCTAAATCGTTATATTTTCTTTCCAGTTTATAATTTTACTGTAGGAAACCAGTTATGAACCTAGATAATTGCAATTTCTTTACAATTACTAATTTTTAGCGGAATCTGACATGTGGTTTCAAAATTAAACGTAGACTACGTTTATATGGAGAAGTCTAGGGTAAGGGGACTCTTAAAAAAACAATACTCAGTAGAAAGTATATATTAAACTTAAACTGTCATGAAATAAATTTTAAAAAAAATGTATAAATAATTCATTAAACACTTACTAAGTTGTCACTAAAAATGGGTAAATAAACGTGTAATTTTACATTGAATCGGGTGTAATAACTTCGGAACTAGGTACCCTGAGCGTAGCCGATAACGCACTTGGCCAGTTATTTATTTCAGGAATATATTTCTTAAAATATATTTTACAGAATGGTAGCGCAACTTGTAACATACAAATACATGTACCTTACATGTTATAATCAAGCACGTTTTTCTTTATCCTACTAATATTATAAATGCGAAAGTGAGTATATTTGTTTGTTTGTTACCACTTCACGCTACAACCACACCTATTTAGATGTTTGATACCCAGGGAAGGACATATGATAGTTTTTATGCCGAAATTCCCACGGGAAGCGAAGCAGAAGAAGTGATCCGCCACTGCTTGGCGTCGGGGGTAAAGTAACGTGAATAATGGCGTGCACGAGGTGGTTAAAGGCTCGAGCCGAAGGCAAGGGAGAGGGGCTAATAAATAGGTGAGTTCCCGATTTAAGACCGTATACGTACATCATTTACGTTTGCTTTGACCAGTATAAATTTAACTTTGATAATTCATTATTTAGTAATTATACTTATTATTTACTCGTTTACATCTGACTAGGACATCAGTCTTTTTATACATTTTCAATACTTTCTTATAAAATGCAAGTTATAAAATATGTTTTATCTTTGCTATTATTTCATTAGGTCTTCTAGGGTTCCTTACGCAAAGGGTGAACGACGGAAACTCCGCTGTCCGTCTGTCCGTCCGTCTGTCTTGTTTGTCTGTCTGTCACCAGGCTGTAGTATCTCATGAACCGTGATGAAACAGAATAAAATAAATAGGTATTTAAGTGGGGCTCCCATTCAACAAACGTGATTTTATAAAGATAGTGGTACGGAACCCTTCGTGCCCCAGTCCGACTCGCACTTGACCAGTTATTTTAGTCTTCACTGCAGGAGCGACCCTTCTAGTACTACCAAAGACAATAGTCGTCTAGAATAGCCATAAACATTATACATACCCTTTTACTTTGAACGAGCAATTCATGTATATGGGTACATAACCTAAATCTAGGAAACGGCTCTCGAGGATTTCGATGAAAATTGATATGTGGGGATTTTGGGGTGAGAGGTCGATCTGGCTAGGTATTATTTTTAAAGAACCTATTTTTCCAGCGCTTTCAGCGAGCGAAGCTCGGTCGCCCAGATTAATAATATTTCATATAAAGGTAGATTACTACACCGATGAATTATTGAACTTTTTTCTACAGACAAACTAAATGATTATCATCCGAGCGAGTAGGTCCCGGTTGCATCCTCAGCGGTAAGGTCCGGAGTCCGCTAGCTAACCTAGATGACGAGGTTAGGTACATTTTACACAGAGCGACTCGTCTGACTTCCGCGACCCAAAGGATAGACCAGAACCAATCCTTGGATAGGTTTGAGCAAATGGCAAAATGCTACCGTTTAAGTCCCACAGCTTTACGTGTTTTTCGAAACAAGGAAATAAATTAATGAGATAATGATGTAAAGGATAGATAAAAAGTACCCGTAACCGAAGGGCATGTATGAAGAGATTAATGAGTTTAGATGAAGCAAAAGAGGTTTGTCAGGATCGTAGCAAGCGGAGGTAAATAGTCTCTTCCTACCCCTGTGGGAAACAGGCGTGGTATTATGTATGTATGTATATTAAAGGATAGTTTAATATTATCCCACCAAAAACATTTTCATGTAAAAATGTTGCCAAGATCACATACACATAGCTTACGCTGTGAAAAAGTTATCAGATCTAGTATAAAGCCAAGCTCTGAAGACTACACGCTCTAAACCTACAAGCTTTACACTACACCTTAATCAAAATCTATGAAAAAGGTCAGATCTCATCTAGAGCCAAGATTCTGGATCTGGCGCCTTTACTTTACCAGGCCTAACTTCACATACTCTACATTTTAGTCAAAACGTGATGCTTGGCCGATTTGCTACCGTTGCGAAGATTTCATAGGCATTCGTTCAGCGTGTGAAATAAATCCAGATATCAGACCCAACATACTTAGGTAATGAAAACAGCCTCTTTCCTACCGTCACAATTTCAGTAATAAAAGCGCTATAATATCGCAAACAGGCTTTTATTTTTACACCATCTTCGTATGTTTACGATATCGCGGTAGGTAAGTAATAAACTCGTTGCGGGGCGATAAAGCACTTTATTTCTCAGACATAACGTTGCTTCTGATTATTTTGAATCTGAAGTGTTTATGTCTTAATTTTCTTGAGGATTGCTTCACTTTGACCGTTCCGTCTTATATTAATCCAGTATATTAATGTAGATACATAATAATGGGCCTAAATAAATAACAAACAAATCTGGGCTTGTTAATACGTGACCAGCATGAGAACGCAGCTGCTTAAGTTAAGAAACGTGTAGGCTAGATTAGCTGAAAATCTGAACATCTGAATATTTAGAACGAATCCGATAAATATAATTGTTTAGCAGATTACGTTAAGATGCAGAAAAACAAATGGTCAAAACAAGTGACACTCTGGTATCTCAGGAATGGGACCAGAAAACAGGGCCGTCCAAACGCGTTGGAAGGACGATATCTGCGTAACATTAGGGCCATACTGGACTAGAGTGGCAGAGGATAGAGCACAGTGGAGAGAGCTGGAGGAGGCCTATGCCAAAGGCACACCGAGCTGCGGGACATTATATAAAACACCGCACATAACAATACCAAAACGATTGAAAAAGCTCGGAAATAAAAGGCTTTATTATTATTATTATAAAGCAGATTCACTTTAGTAGTAGTTTAAAAAAGGTCATTCTTTAAGTGTCGTAGACTTGCTACGCCGCCGCTCGTATCTCTAGACTTTCGTAGCTTATTCGTAGCCCAAGCTTTATTCTATTCCTCTCTTCATAGTATAAAAGCCGTTTCTATAATCTTAAGAAGGCTCAAGGTCTCAACGGGTCTGTCGCTTGAGGCGATGAGACCGCCGGTAATCGTTTTATTCAATTAATGTAAAATGATTTCTTTGTGTTATATACTTTTATTTGGTGTACAGTACAATCCAATCAGAAATGAGGAAATCCGTAGGAGAACACTGAACAGCCTTTGATGTCACCGACACACAGCCCGCGGATTAGTTCATGGAAGTGGCATTGGGAGGGACACAGTGCGACGTAAAAATGGCGACCGAACTGGCAAGCGAACCGTTAGGACCCATCTAGTTACGAGGTGGTCAGACGACCTGACGTCACTGGAAAGCGCTGGATGCAAGTCTTTTAAATAATCACGAACACTTAGGTAACTATATAAGAACATTGATAATTTATGATTTCAGGAAAGTCTATATAGTCTGTTTCCCATAACAGTACATGTGTCGTTACTTTGCCAAAAACATAAGAGTTATGATAGTTGTACCTAAGCCAAAAAGCAAACATACAATTCCATGGCCAAAAAGATAAAGAAAGAAGAAAGAAAAATGGTTTATTTTGGTAAACACAACAAAAAAATTATAAACAGTTTTACAACAGAAAACTTATAAGTCTACCAAAAATGGTCTCCGCTCAGCATAAAGTCGCGGTGTGAGCCGCGACGCTGGTCTTCCGCGGACGCCATTTAAAATAAAACATATAAAAGTAAATAAAATAAACTAAAGTTTTTGTTTTCTACCCATTTTAACATTTAGTAGGTATACCTATATATACACCTGTAGATACCTGTAGATACACCTAGCCATAGACATAGAATATTTTTTCTTTAGATCTACCATACTGCCAACATAAGAAAAACGTTTTTATTTTATCTAAGACGTTAATTTAAAAAAAAGATTACCTTAGATACCTAGTATTTTTAGTATCTACCAAACACATGTCAAACATTTTCATATTGTTCTTTGTTTAGTTTTGTATTTTATTTACGTAAATAGTACGTAAAGAAATGCTAGATGGCGTCTTCTTATACTCGCGTCGTAACCTTGGCCACTCGCATTTTTTGCCCCTTCTTATACATCTTGCATAAAATACTATTACACACATGGATATTATATCTTATGATAAATAAATATACAAGATCCTAGAGAAATTAGCCTAAATTATTAGTTTGTGTGGAAGCCAATGTTTCGTTGTGAAAAATTATATTAAAATGCCTCCTCTATATTCTTTTCATACGTTGAAGTTACATTAGACTACGTTAAATAGACATGATAATAATCGAAACCTGTCCTCGAAGCATGTTCTAATTCGATTTCACGGTACATTTAACGGGATTTAATATAAGTCTGTGTGATTCGACGTACTTAACCGCTTAGCCCGAACAATAGTATGAATTTGTTATGTGCTAAGTCAGTGATTCGTATATAGATAATAATAATTTAAAACTGTATACGTTTTTTGGAGAAATAAAATAGGAAGAAATTAAATTTATTGATGATGATTGATGAACTATTTTGGTCGTTGATATGTCCAAAAGAAAATTTAAGGACTAAGTGAAGGATATGATACAGTTATATCCTCGTGGCGCCCATTGATTTTCTGGCTCTTTCTTGACTATGGCCTAACTGTCCTTCTCATAGGACATATTTGTTACAGTCCTAAACGCCTAAGGTTTTGAGTTGAAAATTGAATTTGTTAAAGTTGCTAGACTAAGGTGAAACTTTTGGGGTATAGTTATGATTATATTGGCTTACGTTTTACAGTTCCATTATTTATCTATCTTTTGTTCTTTATAAAGGCCATTGTTCCGCAGTTATTAGACGAAAAGGATTATTGAGCGATGGAAAATAATTCAAAATGAATATGATTTATATGTTTAGTTCAATTCTTTTTGATTAAATTACACCCGTTTCTATTACAGATTTATATAAAATTAAAAGTCTTATCAATAAATTCTTACTATTACAGATTTTTTATTTCTTTTAATTCTTATTATCAAAAAATATTCTAAATCAAACTTTTAAAATAACTTGATCAAACCGCACATAATATTTTTTTTTATAAAATATTCTTTTTAATTAAATTGCAAGACAAGTGTACCGACTTCCAACACAGCCTAGATACAAAAGTCAAAAAGCTGGTATTTTAGAGAACATTAAATTGTTAGTGAAAGTTAGTTAGCGTTAATAGTTGTATTAATCTTTTAAATATTTCACAAAACAATATAATACAAAGAATATAACAATACCATAAAATATTTTCGCACTAGCTTCGACCCAATGCACTTTTCAAAGGTCATATTATTTCAAAACAAAATTTCGCAGAATCTTATCTCTATAAATGCGAAATTATTAACTCCATATAAAGAATACTCATTATTGAGCATCTTTTTGCATAAAAACATACGCGAAATGTATAGACAATCATAAAAAGTTGGATTTACCTACCACGTTTTCGTAAGCCCGCCATACTGCTGACTATTTTCTTAAAAATGACATCTGTCAATTGTTCCAGCCAATGGTAACATACCTGAAACTGTGCCCCAATATTACGTTCAAAATTTAAACGAAACCACTTCTTTAAACCGCGATATTTCAAAAAAATACACAGTTTATTTTATTTTAGGCTTCTGAAAGGCGCATGGGCGGTAATTGAACGTTACTGGCAAAATTTTCTGGGCTGGAGTCGCCAAGTTTATTTTGACCTAAGAAAAGGCGCGTGGGCGCTACGAGGATAAGGTGAATGACAGAAAGAAGCGGAAACAGTTGACATACAGAGCCGACCCCAAATAAGGAAATGGCGAGATGATGATGATGATGATACAGTCATTCAAAGTAACGTCTATTACTGAGAAGATTGCAAAGTCCAGGCTGACGTGGTACGGACATGTAATGCGCAGACCTGATGACCATATCGTAGAAAAGTGCCTTTCCATGGCTACAAAAAAGAGAGGAAGAGGTAGACCGCCCACTACCTGGATGACTAATGTCTGAAAGGACATGCGAAAGCCTTACGGATGACGATGCTTATCAACGCAGTGAATGGCGCCGGAAGATAAGAAAGCCGACCCCGCGTAACGGGAAAAGGCGATACAAAGATGAATTTCTTTCTTTCTTTCTTTAAGAAGATAATGGTAAATCGTCAAAACGAAAGTCAACCTTATCGTAAAAAACATCTGTAAGGGATTATAGAGCGTTATTTATACTTTATTTATTAACCGACTTCCTAAAAGACTTCCTTCTTTTCGCTCACAGTTGGCCTGGCTCCCTATCCCCCAGCGTCGAAACGCCAGAATCCTATGCATGCTTTATGCCATCCTCAACGACCCCAACTCCCCAGCTTATCTCAAGTCTCAATTTTATCTTATTAGCTCTACACATTCGCGTAATCTTCGCTCTTCCAAACTGTCAACATTATCCATACCTGCTCATCATTCTGATTTTATGAGAAAATCCTTTCAAATTAAAGCCATCCTTCTCTGGAATGCTCTTCCGGAAGCCATTAGACGTGCACCTAGTCGTCTAGCCTTCAAACGGGCGGTTCATAAACGATTTCTCCGAGAAGTCTCTTCTTCGCATGGTGTCCCTATGCAGTAACTAGTAGTCATCCATATAGTATTTATATATATATATATATTACTTCAGGTATTTATGTATTATTTTAATGTGTATTAAATATTTATTTTATGTATAGTAATCGTATCGGTGTACGTATATGTATATATTTTTAAATGATATTTATTATGTTCTTATAGGTATTTAATTTATACTTTTCTATATAGTCTCATATTCTGTCGCACCACCCAAATTATTTCTCTACTTGGTCTAATGGTTGACTGGCAGAGAACGCCATATGGCGTTAAGTCCGCCATTTGTATACTTTTTCTTGTGCAATAAAGTTTGAATAAATAAATAAAATAAAAGAACGTCGTTATCAATTCATCTTTTTCACCGATTATTTGAAGAGGCCTGGACCGATTTGGATTTTTTTTTTGTTTGTGTAGGCCAATCCCTTTGGCAATTCTGGCCAAGTATGGCTCAGTAATACAGAGAGGGTCGAGCCCCTGCAGTGGAGACTAAAACATTTGATGATAATGATAATGAAAAGGGTACGTATACTTGCATGGACCCAAAGAAATGTTATCAAAATTGGTTATGTAGCACTGGGGCGAAGTCGGTTTGTAGTTTTATAAATCTATATCTATATATCTATATACATATAATAAAACAGTAAAAAAAGTGTGTCTGTACATTTATACATATAATAAAACAAATATTTCCAAAAAAAATATTGGGGGCGATGGAGACGTAGCAATAGAGTAAGAATTAGAAAAAAATGTCTGTCTGTTTGTCTGTATGTCTGTTTGTCTGTTTGTACACGCTAATCTCCGGTAATACTGGACGGATTCGAATGAAACTTTTTTTGTTATATAGCTTTTAAGCCTGGGCAACATATAGGGTATAAATGATTTCGGAAAATGGAACGCCTGATGCAGAACCATAATGGTCCAGCTAAATTATAAGAGATATAAAAATGCTGCCTTAGTAAAAGTTGTTCAGCCTGATGAGCATTTTCCAGAGACATTAAAGTCCACGCGAACGAAGTCGCGGGCTTCGGCTAGTTTATAATATATTTTGTACATTAAACGACTATTAAACAAGAATTTTTTACATGCGTAAAATTGTAGAGAAACTTCATAGCATGCTCATAGTGAAGAAAGTTAAATGTCGTAGAAGGTCTACGAATCACGTAGACATTTTACGCTTTCTCGTAGCCCGTAGCACTGTCGTAGCACATATAATAGTCGATATTAATTTGGATACACGTTCTGGAAGGCGCTGGGTGCAAGCCGCTCTAGATCGGTCATTTTGGAGAGGCCCATGTCCAGCAGTGGACGTTATGCGGCTGAAATGATGATGATGATGATGATGTTCTTTTTATCCTCCGACAAAAAGAGGGGTGTTCGAGAGGAAAAAGTTTAGCGCTAATATGTCTGTCTGTCTAGTTCTTAGCGAGTTTGATGAAAATCGGTTTAGTCGTTTTAAGTTATTGGGTGACGTTCCTTCAAATTAGGGGTTTTGTTTACCTGACAAATTAATGGATGGCGTGATATCGTATATATCAATTTATTATGTAGTACACTTATCACTAGACGGTGTAATAATACGATTAATACGTCTTTTTGTATGAGAACCTCAATTTTTCTTTGTATTTCGATAAACATTTACTGGGAAAAGTTGTTCAAAATGATGGACTGAATCACCCCTTAAAATATTAGTACTTAATAAAAATGGGCATTGTATATGAGACGCAATGTCGAAGGTACGTTTCAATAATCAATATCAATCAGTTAAACATAACTTTTTCAAAGTAAAAACTAACTCACTTCAAAACTACTCGACTGATTTTGATGAAATTTGTATGGGACCACCTCGCAACTGCTTATTGCCTTTCAAACAAAAAAGAATCGGGCCAGGGGTCTTCAAATAATCGGTGAATATCGGTACATAACAAAAAATCGCGACGAATTGATAACCTCCTACATTTGAAGTCGGTTAAATAGGAATTGTATTTTTTTAGTTACCAAAATATTTGTTTACAGACCGCCATGATGCTTATTTTACGGCAATCAAATCCAGCTTTGAAGTCCATACCCTTTGACCGGCTTATACAAAAAACCTTTCAAATATGTCGGTCAGAGTATTATATTACATTATGACCGGTTTATCTTTTGTGACCCGACTTTAATGGGCTCCCTGAGGCCTATTTACAAAATTGATATATGGATAAAAAGGGTAAATGCTTTTGTGTAGCTTATAGTCAAGGAAAGTTGTCCCAAATGCTTTCAAACAGTTTTTAGGGTTCTGTACCTCAAATGGGAAAACGGAACCCTTATAGGAACACTCGCGTGTTTTTCTGCCTGCCCGTCTGTCACGGCCAATTCAGAGACCCGAGACGGACGTGTAACGTAAATAAATAAATTTAAAAAGAAATGCAACATGTCATATCAAATGGCCTTTTGTTTATTTATTTATTTATTTAATCTTTATTGTTCATCAAATACAAATTGTACAAACAATAGGAGCGTTGTCTACCAGTCGATTTTTAGATTATCCAAATAGGTAGTCTAAATGTGGGCTGCAAGATAAAAGTTGTAGGTACATAGAAAATAAAGAAATAAATGATTAATAAAATAATATATACTTCGAATACTTACCATATACATACATACACACATACATATTATATAAATTTATTTATTGTGAGAATCTCAAATAATGTTATCATTTAGAGATGAATAGTTTGGAAGTTATGAAAAAATACGAATTTATTTACGAAACTACTAAATAGGCCTAAAATTTTGACTAAACAGAAAATATTTTTTACCCGCATAGATTACAGGGAAATTTAAAGTCGATGGTATTTAAAGTAACACAGAAAATGGGACTAAGATAATAACGTAAGGAACCCTCTCCATGCGAGATTAACTCACTCTTTTTTTTTTATTTCGGCTCGGCGCCGTTGCGTATTTAGCCATGCTTAAGTTAAAGTTAATAAAACGTGGGAAACAATCGATGTGAAGTAAATATATAGGTATATATACTATATATATACAATCAAAGGTTGGTATAGGTCCTTTGATTGCTTTAAGGGAGCTTCTGGCAACAAATCTATACGAGTCCACTGGTTTTTATAGCCGATTGAGTGGCGGACGGATCCTAAAGACGCCCACCGCAGTCCGCAAATAACTATCACTACAGCCGCACTATGATTGTCCACTTTAAACATTTCCCATAATGTTCATCAATTCAACACTTTTGTATTTGATACAAATCCCATTGCAAATATTTTTTTTGACATTTAGAAAAAAGTATCCGATTTGACTTGTTGTCATCTAGCGGATTTAATGAGAAATTGAGATTTTAATGCATACTTAAACTTTAAGAAATTATATAATAATTTGTGATATTGTAAATGATAAATGATAATGCGACGTATAAGGACGATGACACACACACACACACACACACACACACACACACACACACACCGGAATGTGTAATTTATCTAACAGCTCGAAGTAAACGAGTTACAGTGGGCCACATAGTAAAGTATACTACCAATATATTGGTGGACCCACTGTACATAAAAAACCATGCGCGGCACCTCGAACCCTGTGAGAATTATAAACTTCGTATCAAATGAAGTCATAATCCACAGAATACAACCTTTGCAATGCCGCCAGGTCCCTAGCCCTGGCCACTGCATCATCCTTCACCTCATCAACCCAACACTCATATATCATTCTATACGACTTCGCACCATCTTCTAAGTAATACTTAACACCATTCGTAGGCTTGATTTTGTTCCGCTTCAGTCTGTCTTTGTCTTTCTTGTCTTCTGCCTCGCTCACCCAGAAGAATACTCGCTTGATCTCTTCAGGTTAACGTCAGTCTTCGCAGAAGGATACTACTGGGGCTGAGTGGTTTTGCCTTGGGGGGACGAAGCAGGCGCAGGCGGGAGGACCAGGAGAGGACAAGGCTGACCCGGGGCCTAGAGAGCCCCCGCAAGAGAGTCTTGCCCGGTCTCGGATGTTGAGGATGGATCGCTGTGGACTCCACCACGGCTCGTCTTGACTGCTGTCTTCGATGCCTCGGATTTGACTTGGTTCTGAAAAGATATTTAGGTTAGTAACTTCTGGAAGTTAAAGTAAATATACAACATACAACTGAATGTTTTATGAATATTTCAAGCGTTTGTTGCCGTTATTATTAAGCAAAAAGGGCAATAAATCGTGTTAGCAATTAATATTTAGGTATTATCTTCTGTTTTTGTTGTTATAGCGGCAACAGAAATACACCGTCGGTGAAAATTTTAACAGTCTAGCTATTAAGGTTCATGAGATACAATCTGGTGACAGACACACACATAGACGGATGGACAGACGGACAGCGGAGTCCGGCTTTCACCTTTTAGGTACGGAAATCTAAAAGTAGGAAATAGATTTGGTTATTTGAGAAGGGTTCCGTAACGACTTCTTTATCTCAAAATCGAATTTCCTAAGTTTAGAAGTGTGTCAGAGGCAAAGCCATGTTGGAATATCCTATTACGCATCCAGATTAGATACACATGTGAACAAATAGTAGATTGTACAACAAGAGCATTAAACGTCCCATTTTACCCGAGCCGGTACGGCGATAGTGGATAGTATAATAATTAAAAAGTATGGTAACATTCAGTTTTTTTTCTTTTCTCTGATCAGCAAATAATGGCGAAGATACAAAGCATTTAAATTTCGCGTGACGTCACGATCAATCAGCTACGATTTTTAACCAAAGGTAATGTAAATCATCCCCATTCCGATACTTCGAAGCGCTGTATCTTTGTGAATTTTGATTACTTTGTTAAACGAATAAATATGGGTCCTTTATTTTTGGATAATCTAGTTGACGGACTAAAAATAATATATTTTTTACCCAGTCACATCCCAATTTATAAGTAAAAATAATTACACTTACAGTGTGTATAATAAAGTTACTATCGAATATAAGGCAATTTTTAAAAAACTAACGTCTTGCAGTTTTTATTTTAACAAATAAATAAATATATAGGGACTAATTACACTGATTGAGCTAGCCCTAAAGTAAGTTTGAGACTTGTGTTATAGGATACTAACTCAACGAGACTATATTTTATAACAAATACATATATAGATAAACATCCAAGACCCAGAAAAAATTGAAAAAGGCCATTTTCCAACTTGCTCTGGCTGGGGATCGAACCCAAGACCTTCGGGTTGGCGGTCTAGCGTGTTGACCATTACGCCACGGAGGTCGTCAAACAACTTTGTTAATAAAAATTTCTTTAAAATCCATATTTTTAAAAAGGTCTTATACAAAGTCTTATTATTTAAAAACTGTCTCACCGAGGGGTAAGGCGCTCTGTTTGTAGCAAAAACATTTGTTTAACATTTATTGTTATAGCGACAAATGAAATACATCATCTATGAAAATTTTACTGTTTAGGTATCACGGTTCATGAGATACAGCCTGGTGACAGACAGACGGCGGAGTCTTAGAAATAAGGTCCCGTTTTTACCCTTAGGGTAACGGAACCCTAAAATTTACTATGCAAAAACTGAATAATCTAAATAATAGACCGATAAAAGTTCCCGTTTATTATACCTATAATTATTCTATTTGAAGTTCATATTTTTACTGTGAAAACCAGTTATATGCATTATCTTTAAATAAATACATAAATATATATATAGGGACAAATTACACTAATTGAGCTAGCCATAAAGTGAATTCGAGACTTGTGTTATGGGATACTAACTCAACGATGCTATATTTTATAACAAATACATATACAAGGTCTAACAAAATATACTGAAAATATTTTAAGTGTGAATTCAGTCCGTGGTATTGAATAACTTTCCCTAAGGAAGATATGTCGAAATATGATAAATAATTTTTAGCTTTCCATACAAACTTGGATCAGCTGATCGGTAAACTTGTTAGGGTGACCAAAAATTACTTTTCATATTTCGATACGTGTTCCTTGGGGAAAGTTGTTCAATATCATGGACTGAATTCATACTTAAAATAGTTTCAGTATATTTTGTTAGACCTTATATAGATAAACATCCAAGACCCAGGAAAATTTGAAAAAGGCCAATTTCCAACTTGCCCTGACCGGGGATCGAACCCGGGACCTCTGGGTGGCGGACTAGCATGGTGACCACTGCGCCACGGAGGTCGTCAAAATTTAAATTTAAAATTACAACATTTAGCCGAAATCGGGCATGTCGTTTCGAAATAAAACATAGACTACTTTTGTACAGAAAAGTGTGGTTTGGTCTACGGTAAGGGGACTCATAAGCTTGCAAACAATTTCGTAGACATCTCAGGCTCCTTTGAACTACTGAGTAATTACGAAAGGAAGTTTTAAACAAGTTTTTGTTAAATGTGTCAGCTTGTTAAGAAGTTTATGAATACCTTATGACTAGTTAGTTTAATTTGACCTAAACCTGGGCTCAGAATTTAGTGCTTCATAGGTACAAACTTCGGAAAGTTTTCATTCTAGTAATAAAGTTTGCTGATACATCAAATTGAGGAGCTCTTCCTTTTTTGGAGTCCTTTAAGAACGTTCGACAGGCAAATTAGGCAAACTTTTTAATCCCAGGTAAAAAGAAGGTGTTTTAAGCTTTACGCCAATGTCTGTCTGTATGTACCATCGTAGCTCTCGAACGGATGAGCCAATTTTGATGCGTTTTTACGTGAACGCAAGTGGCCTTGCAGTAGTTCTTAGCTATGTTTGACGTAAGTCTGTACAGCCGTTCAAAAGTAATTAGAATGAACAAAGTTTGAAAGCCTTTTTAATTTTTATTAGGAGTTTTTTTAATTGCCTGTCAAATAAACCTGTTCAATTTGTGCTAAGTAAATATAATAATATATAATAACTAATTTATTATAAATACGGATAAATGCTGATCTGGGAAAAAAGAATAAACTTAGAATGTACCAGCTGCTTCTTTTCCCGCGCAGATCGTAAGTAAAAGCCGATCGAGGGAATGGGCGAAAATGCGAAACATGTAAACAGGCGATGCGGCTAGCAATCCATCACTGTATTGATTTGTTTTTCATCTTCTCGCCCGCCATGAGGCTAAAAGTGGCTATTAGGTCTTGCGGCCCTGGGCTCTGCATAGAGCATTCTCCATCTTGATCTGACCGAAGATCGAACCCGGGACCTCCGCTGTGACGGCCTGGCACGATGACGACTAGATCACAAAGGCCGTCAGAAAATATATTTAAGAGAAAAACACTTACGTATTCTACACAAAGAGTTTCTCCTCCTCTCGTGTTGTTCTCCTACTAACCACCAGGTCTTCATTTCGCCTTTGCCCTGATGAAGAAATGTACAAAGATAAGTTGATGAATCCAGCTGTACTTTTATCCTCGTTTTATATCGTCAACCTGCATTTCCGGTGAAGAAACTTTAAGAAATCTGCTTATATACGCGGATTTTTCATTGGTTTTGGAAAAAAAATGTCGTATAGTAAATTAATTCCTCTATCCTTATACGTAATCCAAATTTGTGTATGACATAAGATAAAAAAGTTGCGAAAATGATTTTCGATCGAGATCACGTAGTTACGCCCGTCCAAAACAGCCGCGAGAGTTCGATGAACTTAGCCGGCCTGCCGGCGGCGGTACTACTAATTGACCTCAAGATTTTACTTTCGAGTTTTAGTCAATTTTTTTTGTTACTGAATTTTTACGTTGACTAGCCAATTAGATCTTACTAACGATCCTTATGAAGTGGCCTAATGGCCTTGGGCTCCAAAACCAATTAAAAATCACCGTGTATACCGAAAATATACGCTGTATTGTCAAAATTACTTAATAATTTAAAAATATGTCAAATGGCTTACGGCAATACACATTGACCTTACATAACCTCCAAAGAACTTCAATTCTCGAATGAAGTGGACTTTAAAATGTAATTGCGAACAAACTCTCAAGATATCTCGAGAGTTTCTCGAATGTTTAATAGTAGATTGTGTTTCAAGGGGTAAAGGTAATATTTTTAAGGTAAGGACGCTACTTTAAATCCAGAGCGAAACGAAGAATTCCACGGTTGTGATTCTACGCTTGAATCCTGAGTGAGGTATGGTAATATTTTTATTTCGGCCGATATCTCCCTCGCTTCATTTATTTATTTATTTTATTTATTTGCTGTTGGATCCCCTTGAAAACAAATAAATAAAATAAATGAAGCGAAGGATGTATATCACCTGAAATAAAAATATTGCCGTACCCGTGTAGCATACTCTATTTTTGATCTCTATCTATGAGAAAAATATTAAATAAAAACATAATAAAAAAGAAAAGTAGAACACAGTTCTAAATCAGGAGTTCAATCGACAGTTACTTACATTTATTTGGAGTCATTTCCATTCAATAAATACTAAGAAATAATTTTACGCAGAGCACCAACTTCTGATAAAATATCCTCATCGTTTTATTTTTACTTTGTTGCTGGGCGAGGTGCTTCATATTTTTTTATTTACATAAATAAACTTGATATTGATTCACTACAGGCTTAAACTTAGAAAAGTCTTCGAATTTAACGAAATAATAACAATAAAATATAACCTTAAACTTCCTTATTTCTTTATCCGAAGCTAAGGTAAGGACATAAAAATGTTTAGTTACCTGCATTCATCAATGTTGACGACAATATGTACTTATTCGAAATTTAAAAATTCCCTATTTTTTTTACTGGACTGCCAACATTTATTTTTTATTGTTAAAACTTTTACATTGGTTTTAATCCCTAGAGATTTTCCTTTTCACTTTGCAATCACAAGAGACAGCAATAACTTTAGCTTTAAAAGTTTGGGATGAATAAAGCGTTTTTCGAATGAGTAAATTATATAAAAAAGACTTTCCAATTCCTACACGTGTTTCTGCTCAAGAAATTTCGATATTTTCCTTTGAAAGATCGTTACCTTGAAACTAAATAAGAATATTTACATGAATTTATAAGGACGTAAAATAAATATTCATAAGACACAAATCAAACATATTTTTTTGCGTTATTTATTAAGTTTTGTGAAAATATGTAGCCACGAGATATTTAACTACATTTCAAGGATTATTTTAAAATAAAAATTTACAAAATATCTTCGAGAGATCAAAATATTTTTTAGAACAAATAGTGAAAGAAAGCAAGGAAAATAAACGTAGGAAATAGTTCTATTCAAGTAAGGGTAAAATGTTAAATACAAATTCCAATTTTATTCTAGCCACTTTTACGCAATTAAATTGAAAGTCACCTTCTAAACTTTTTACTAGATAGGTCTATTTCCAGTTGTAAATTTATAATATAACTTATGTCTTATTTTCTTTTTATTACCAAAACATATATTTAATTAGGAAAAGATTTTGGTTAAGAACAAACAGTAAATACCCATTAACATGTTTACATCTTCTCCGTATCGTGATTTCCTGTGTTATTTCCACCTACATAATGATGTAAGTACTATACGGCTTAATTACCAAACTGTTTTACCCTTTCACCGCGAACGTCGCATTTATCCGACAAACAATGTCAAGCCAATAAGCAAGTTTCCTGGGTCAAAAATAAATTATTTGGCACTGTTAAAAGAATAAAATGTCACAAAATAATGTCACTTGTCATTGATCATATCCATTATCAACGTGATATAAGATTTAATAATGCGGAAAAACTCATATTAAGAGCGCTATTTGACTCTAAGAAACTATGACGTCATTCGTTTTTATTTCATACAAATTCCATAGAAAATGTTTGTTTTGACGTTTAGAAAAAAGTGTCTGATTTGATTTGTTGGAAACTTCTTTATTTCGCGAGCGTCGGATATTTCCGTCAAAAAACCACTGCTCGTATTACACATAACTTAGTATCCACATCCCTTTTGGTTGTAGGTGTAATTATTTTAGATTTGCCTCGCGCTGGGGGCACGACAACTGTATTGTATAAACTCTCACGGTGAAATATTAATATGCGATATATGTAAATACGGGTTACCTACTCATGTAAAATTAAATTCAATCTTATGCGGAGGCACAGGTATGGCACTTCATACAAACGGAGCAGCATATATACCTAGTACTACTACAAACGAAAAAATCCGTCCGTGCACACGTCAAATGTGTGAGTTAAACAATCAGGGTCGCCACCACAGAATTTGTTGCTTTGCTTACCTGTTTTCATCACTCGGAAATCTATAAAATTTTCGTTATTTATTGTTTTCCGTAAATAATCAATGATAATGTGAGCAGTTTCTAACCATTATAATTCAATAATCCTAAGTGACTCGCGTAATGTCAACGTGCGACTACAAATAACCCTGTTTTACGGCCGCTTACACCTCACAATAACGGGGGAAGGGTTGCGGGGACACCAGATTGCGGGGGACGGTGCGAGTTTCCGTTCTGTATGTAATACTATTATTAATTCTGTGGCGGAGGTCTATTCGCGACTAACTCTACCTTAATGCGAATAGTTTGTAGTGGGTTAGGATCAGGACGACTTTATGCGCGTCTCTGTCACATTCGCTCTGAGGAACACATCCGAATGACGTCGAAACATGTCGAAACCATTTGTACACGATAAAATCGTACTAATTACACTAATGTTATAAAGGCGAGTTTATAATAAATTTTGCGATAAAAATGATTTTATAAAAAAAAAGAAAAAAAAATCGCGTGCAACCGCTAAACTTATATATTTTTACCTTAATATTGATGATCCCTCTTTCCTTGAAATGATATCCGCCATGTTGCTTCAAGAGTAAGTAAGTGTCGTTGCTTATGTGTATTTTCTGCGGATCCCCACTTGACTCCATGCGAGCAGCGGTGTTGACAGTGTCTCCAAAGAGGCAGTATCGAGGCATCTTCACGCCAACTACTCCTGCCGCGCATTGTCCGCTGTGTATACCTGTATAGAATAGGAAATATGTTACTTCTTCCTGAATTAGGTATTTTCCTGAATCAAAAATTATATTTTAAGTACTGATAAGAAAATAAAACGTCGGTAAAAATGACGTTTATTTACACAAGAAATATCTATTCTATAAATTAAAACTATTACTAAAAATAAAAACATCATATTTATATAAAAAATCGTTTCCAGGTCGCCACTGTTAACAGGCCGAGTCTCCAAGAGGCTGGCGTTTCCGCTGGCATTTCCGCGTTGTATGGCAAGGCTATTAGCAGATAGATATCTAAACGAAGAGGTGTCGAGTTCTGACGCGAGCTAAATAAAACCATATCGGTAACGACACTGAGTAGATATTTCTTTAAATTCCTTTGCTGAGTAAGACTTCTGTACGTGAGTTCTACTTATTCTGTGAACTTTATTACCAAAAGTTAAACAAAAGCTTTGGCAGTCTGTGTGGAAAGTCGGCCAAAATTCTGAGAACGATTAGTTAGCTTAACAACTTCGGAAGCTCTGTAAACAGTCATAAATTATTATAATACTTTGAACTCTAAATGTTTGTTTTTGTAAGCTTCCTATTTGAAATTATTTGAGAACAGATTTATTAAAAAGAAAACAAATGAAGGTAAACTGAACTTCATACTTAAACTTCAAATTTGAAACTATTTGAAAATATTTTTTTTTATAGCCTATATAGTGTCCCATTGTTGGGCAATAGCCTCCCCTTCTTGCTTCCTCGATTCACGATCCAAGGCAGCTTGCTGCCATCCACTTATGTAGCTTTCAATATCGCCCTCCATCTTTTCCTCGGCCTTCTCTTACGCCGGCGTCCCATCCGTCGTGGAACCCATAACGTCGCTCTTCTTGCCCATCTTTCCGGTCTCATACGACAAACATGTCCGGCCCACTCAAACTTCAGTTTTGCCGTTTTTTGGTCCTGGAGCGCAGTTCAGTGTTTCTTACTCTATCGATTCGGCGTACGCCAAGTACACTGCGCTCCATGGAACGTTGGCAAACCTTAAGTTTGTACTTTTGACTCTCAGTCAAAGACCAGGTTTGTGCACCGTAGGTCAAAATGGGCAGGATGCACTTGTCCAGAAGTTTGTAAGAGACAGTGAAAGGTTACCCTTCATATGCGCCTTCATAGACCAGAAGCTCTTCCAGGCGACGATCGATTTCCTTATCTGGCATGTTATCGAAGGATGCTGTCTGGCCTAAGTAAATGTACTCCTCCACAAACTGCAATCCCTGCCCACTGATCTCGATTTTTTGTTTTGTGCTATTCGTCATTAGTTTCATCTTTGACCGATTTATCTCCAGACCAACTTCAAGGCTCGCCGAGCTCAGGTCTTCGAGCATTGATTGAAGTTCGGAGGCGGAGTAGAAGAAGAGGACAATGTCATCGGCGTAGCGTAGATTTGATAATCTTACGCTGCCAATGTCAATGCCAACTGTCTCCCATGATTCTGCGAGCTTTTTAAATACTTCTTGCAGGCAGCTTGTGAAGAGTTGAGGGGACAGCGGATCCTCCTGCTTGACCCGAAGTCCTGGTTGCTGAGATTTATAGAAAAAAACAACAAATGAAAACAATTTGAAACTATCTGAACAGATACTAGTACCGGATCGTACCTGTGGCTGTTGAAACTACTGATCCCTGGTGTCCAGAAGTAATAAGTTTTATAAGGTGCAACGCAGACGACAGACTAAACCGTGCCGGACTTTTTAGTCTGTGAAAATAGAACCGATTTAACCGTACATTTACCGCCAATACCAGACACAATAGTAAGACAATGGACGTGGACATTTATTAATGTCGTGCGGTTCTTGACCGGTTAATCACATGCAGTAACGCACACGACGCGCAAAAAGTCCGGCGCGCGTCGTGTGCGTTACTGCGTATGATTCCATAGGTTCTATTTTCACAGACTATCACAGACTAAAAAGTGCGTCACGGATAGTCTGTCGTCTGCGTTGGGCCTAAGCACAGAATACATTATAGTACAAGAATAGCGACTGTGGCTACGACACAATTAAGTTATATTCAGATCGCACAACGCTAATAACCTACAGTTATATTCACCTAGACGTTCCATCTCTTTCTGTCTCTTTCTATCGCGTAACGCTTACTATTTCTGCAGCACTGATGAGCCACGCTGGCGTGGCCGCCGTACGTACTTTTTTGTACTTGCATTTTAATACATATCTATCGCGAAGTGAGACAGGCCTGGCCTAAGTGAGATAAGACGCCGCTTAGCAGACAAAGGTTTCGTCCCTCGGATGGTATCTGGTTCAAAGAATTGCAGTCGCAATACAAAGAGGGAACGCAGCTAGCGAGGCTTAATTTTGGATTCTATTAGGTTTAGACATCATTTAGTTTTAAATCATATATAATTATTTAACTTAGTTTAGTCTTGTGTATATTTATAGTTTAATATAGTATATATTCATTTGTAACATCTACTGTATATTTTTTTAATTTTTAACATGAGTAAAGATATACTCCCATCTGAACAGATTAAAAAGTTTTTATTTAATATGTCCAAAATATGTCTTTTTCATCAGCGCATTCACGGACTCTGAAGCAGCACAGCTGACTGTGTGTGTGCGTTCCCGCTTTTTGTCCTCCAAATACATATAATATGCACGTCAGTGGTCATCCAAGGATGCCAACGACCTTAAAAAGTGGAAAGTAATAGCCGAAACAGTTGAAATGGTTTGGCTATAGTTTTACAATCGGCCGCCTGACCTTCATCATCATCATCATCAGGTCTTTTTGTCTCCACTGCAGGAGCTCGACCCTCTCTGTACTACCCGAGCCAAACTACACTCTCCACGCTGGCCAGACGGGTTGGAGAGCTCTCATTGATGTTTATAAGCTTTGTTTAGCTTGTATTCCCTAAGTCGCCTTCTACGACATCCACGGGAGGTCTTGGACCTGACCTACCTAGAATTTTTTCTGTGACCTGACGTCAAATCTCTTTGGGAACGCATTTGTATGAAAAGTTTTACACCGGCCGCCGCTCGAGGTTAACCCTCCTTAGGAATGCAGTTGTAGCACAAGATGTTCGTGCTTATTACTTTAGTCGCCTCTTACGACATCCACAGGAAGAGATGGAATGGCTCTATGTTGTGGTTATTTCTTTAGTCGCCTCTTACGATATCAACAGGAAGGGATGGCATTGCGCTATTTTATTCTTAGTACCTGGGTGACCGAGCTTCGCTCGGTCGGTTACATCTCAAACATTAACTACATTTTTTTAAACTTGTCTAAAAACAGTACAAAATAAAAAATTATAAACTTGAACATTAAAAAAAACAAAAGTAAGTCAACAAGTGGGATTTGAACCCGTAACACTCTTTCTAGCGGTCAGCATCCTTAACCACTGAGCTAAGCGGATGGCGGCCGGCGCGAGGAAATTAGCGACCATATACTGCGTGGAAAGAAAAACGAATGAAAACTCGAAAACACGCGTTTTCCCAAACATAAGACTAATCTAGATCGATTGTTTACCCCCAAAAACCCCCATATACCAATTTTCAGCAAAATCGTTAGAGATGTTTTCGAGATCACAGAAATTTATAAATAAATATATATATAAATAAATATACAAGAATTGCTCGTTTAAAGGTATAAGATTCCTTTAGTCGCCTCTTACGACATCCACAGGAAGGGATGGGATGGTAATATTTTGTGGTTATTCCTTAAGTCGCCTCTTACGACATCCACAGAAAGAGATAGCATGGCCCTATATATGCTTATTCCTTTAGTCTCCTTTTACGACATCAACAGGAAGAGACTAAGTGGTTCTATTTTAGTTACGGAAGTCAAACGACTCAGTCATATTTCCAATACAATCATATACCGAATTTGTGGGAAAATTCGTAAAAGGAAGGAAAAATTTCAATATGTACGGTTTACTCAAAAGGTATATTTTGAAGCCGAGCGGCAGGCAGCAGCGAGTAGCTTTGCCGCCGCGCGGCACGGCACACGGCACAGGAATCACTTTTTTGCTGACTACAAAATGCTCCAGGTTATACCCAGGCAACCCTGTACATTAAAACATATCTTTTTATTAAGCAACACCGTAGATATGTTACATTTTGCACTTGCACTCGATGAGGTAGGGTTGCATACGGCCCACTCTTAGTCTTAAAGTCATTTCTTAGAAAACCAAACGTCTTGCGGCAAGTGCCGCGCGGCACGTGCCGCACGTGCCGCTGCCGCTGCCGCGTGCCGCTCGACTTCAAAGTGTACCTTACGTACTTACTTCTGTGTGAGCGGTGATCAATCATGGATGACACATGTTTACCAAATCTTACGTTACGTCGTACAAAAATAACGTAGGTGGATACTTTTTTATATATAGAATCTGTACACAATACGGTCAGAGGTTTATTGAGAAAAAAGAAATAACAACAAATAAAACTAAACTGAACTAAGCTATAAAATAAACTTATACTAAATATAGTACAATAAATAATAAAATACCTTTAAAAGTAATAAATAATAGTATAACGCGGAAATGCTGCCAGCCTTTTGCGGACTCTGCCTGTTGACGGTAACGACCTGCCTTTATCTTACTTTACTCTTTGCGACCTGGTAACGATTTTTTATATAATTATAATAGTCTTAATTTATAGAATAGCTTTGAGTTAATGTAATTTTATCAAAATGTTCAGCTAGGTACTTACAAGATGTACAATGTAAATATAGAATTAAATAAAATAAAAATCTCCATCTCATAATAGTATACATATGTAGGTAGTAATTACCCTTGTAAAAAAAACCATTTGTCTATAAAGTGAGACAAATAAACATACGAGTTCTTAGGTTGCCTAATATCCTCTAGACAAAACTTAAATTGTATATTCTTTAAGATGATGTGCGTTTTTTTACATACTTTTTTGTGTCTGTGTTACTTTCGCCCTAAGCCTGAGTCGCTCGCCGGCTCTTGTTTTGGTCACTGGAAACTTAACGAACCTAACCTACACTCCACGGGAAAATTGTTTTTGTGTCTGTGTTACTTTCGCCCTAAGCTTGAGTCGCTCGCTCGCTCTTTTGTTTTGATCACTGGAAACTTAACGAACCTAACCTACACTCCACGGGAAAATTGTTTTTGTGTCTGTGTTACTTTCGCCCTAAGCCTGAGTCGCTCGCCGGCTCTTGTTTTGGTCACTGGAAACTTAACGACCCTAACCTAAATTACACGGCAAAGTTGTTTAATGTTAAAATTTTTAGTAAAATAAAATTCCAAGAAAGAATATAAAAAATATTCTACTGTTAGATAAGTTTGTTCAATGAAAATATACGATTATAAAGTTTATTGAACTGTGTTTCCATAAACTATGTTATATTCAAGAAAAAAGTCTTTAAAACAATTATATTAGAAACAAAAATACAAGAATAAAATATTCTACGAACGTTTTTTGCGAATCAAAATTATATGAAATTTATGTCTGTGAAAAAAGGGTAATCCCTAAACTTAATAACTGAAATCAGCCGATTTTACACAATAATGTTGTCAAAACATACTGCTGAAGTTACGCGACTGAACTTCGTCGAAATCACGCATGAAGATATATTTGAATTACTATGTAGCAAACATACTATGCCGAACTTACGTCGGGTTTTTCATTGGAATATATAGCGTGATATTTATGACTAGCCGAAGTCCGTGACTTCGTTCACGTGGACTTCGTGACTCCGGAAAATGCTCATCAGGCTGAACAACTTTTGCTAAGGAGTCATTTTATATTTCTTATAGTTTAGCTGGACCATTAGGGTTATGCATCAGGTGTTCTATTTTCCAAAATCAATTATACCCAACATGTTAATAATACTTGACTGCCCATAGAAAGTGGTATCTTACATTATTCATCAATCATCATGCTGACTTACCTATCCTAATATTCAGTACTGCAGATGGCATGTGCCTCATTCTGATTTTGGGTACAGCGTCTAGCACGTGCAGCGCAAGCGACGCCACCTCCGCAGCGTGCCGGGAACACCTTTCTGGTAGACCTCCTACCACCATGTATGCATCACCTATGGTCTCCACCTGGTGAAACAGTAGGAAATTGAAAACAGAGATCATCATGACGACCTCCGTGGCGTAATGGTCAATACGCTAGACTGCCAATCCGGAGGTCCTGGGTTCGATCCCCAGCCAGGGCAAGTTGGAAAATGGCCTTTTTCAAATTGTCCTGGGTCTTGGATGTTTATCTATATATGTATTTGTTATAAAATATAGTATCATTGAGTTAGTATCCTATAACACAAGTCTCGAACTTACTTTGGGGCTAGCTCAATCAGTGTAATTTGTCCCTATATATTTATTTATTTATTTATTCAGGTAAAAAGTACCCGTAACCGAAGGGCATGTATGAAGAGATTGATGAGTTAAGAAGAAGCAAAAGAGGTTTGTCAGGATCGTAGCAAGTGGAGGTCCATAGTCTCTGCCTACCCCTGCGGGAAACAGGCGTGATATTATGTATGTATGTTATTTATTTATTTATCAATAACCAAATGGATCATAATTTAATTATGTCAAACTATGCCTCAAGCTAGTATTTATTCTGGGCCTCAAAGTGTGTGCGCCCAGGTTAAAAAATATGTGTGTCTGATTAACATACGTGAAAAATCTATATAAAAAAAAGACGTATGGCACTCGGGGACTGCCGCGGTCAAAGGCCGCGGTAAAGCTATTGCAAACAAGGAAGGACGGCAACGTCGCAAACGGACGACGGAGACGAAGCGGCAACCTACATGGTAGGCGGAGTGGGGAGAGCGTGAGGTTTTTTCGTTACGGAATTTCTGGATTCGGTCCCCGCGCTCAAGGCCCGCGATAGAAGCTATGCAATAGCTTAATAAAAATTAATGTTGCTAAGCGCAAAACTTGAGTCAGCTGTACCAATTTGGTAGATTTTTTTTAGTACCCATGTTCCTTAACACATTACTGGACTCTCAGCTAGACGCAATAGAAATAAGAATTGATGTATGTCACGTAGTTAGACACACTATGTGTTAAGTTCCACGGGAGGTTTTAACGGGGACAAGACGGGACCGGGACCGGGAGCGGAAGCGGGAATGGGAAGGGGCGGAACAAACATCGCCGGGTCAGCTAGTATAAAATAAACATCTTTCTATTGGTTCTATACTACATCTATTGGAAACGTCCACTAAAATGACTAATTGCAAGTAAAAAACGCAATAACCCGTTGTAATAGAGATCCTAGTGTATAAGGTAAGTATATTAAAAGTTTTATAGATTAGTTTAGTGTCCGACAAACGTTAGGAACAGATGTCTGGGAAGTTTTATAGTAGCAAATACTAAGCTGAAGAAGGTAACTATTTACCCAACTGCGTCAGAAAGTGTATGTGTGTATTTTATACCTATATGTAAATTTTTATGGGACGCTGCGCAGTCTAAACGGCTTGAAGGATATGAGAAATGTCGTTGAATTTGCCTTAATCCTGAGAGTTATACTGTGTATTATATAAAAAAAAGTCTGCTTTTTTGTTTTAAGGGTCCCGTATCCAAAGGTAAAAACCTATTACTAAGACTCCGCTGTCCGTCTGTCAGTCTGTCTGTCACTAGACTGTATCTCATGAACCATGGGCTAGACAGTGGAAATTTTCACAGATGATGTATTTCTAACAAATACTAAAAACAGAATAAAATACGAGCACCAGCTGCTTCTCTTCCCGCACAAATCGTAGAAGCCTATCAAGGGACTGGGCGAAAAAGCTAATGATTTTAAAAGTCGATGTGGCTAGCAGCCATCACTATTTTAATTCCTTTTTAGGGTTCCGCACCCAATGGGTAAAAACGGGACCCTAGTACTAAGACTTTGCTGTCTGTCCGTCTGTCTGTCACCAGGCTGTATCTCAAGAACCGCGATAGCTATAAAGTTGAAATTTTTACAAATTATGTATTTTTGTTACCGCTATAACAGCAAATACTAAAAACAAAATAAAATAAATATTTAAGGGGGGCTCCCATACAACAAACTTGATTTTTATAGCTAATGGTACGGAACCCTTCGTGCGCGAGTCCGACTCGCACTTGGCCGGTTTTTCCACCTTCTCGCCCACCAGTTTTGCGGCCCTGGGCTCTGTTGGCCCAGTTAGGGATAAGGACGTGATAGTATGTATCTAAATATTAATCTATCAAATTCTGATTGGTGACGCATTTATCTCAAAGCGCAAATGCGAAAGCGCCATTTTTGCATTTGCTTGGTTGAAAAAATTTAGAGGGTGAGACAGAGAATATAGCTGTCAAGATCCATCACTAGAAATCAAAACTACTGTACTAGGATTAAGTAGACGTCTAGACTCATAAGCGAGAACACAACGAAGTAACGAAGTAGATTTCAGTATTATCCATTGGGAGTTAGTTACTGATGAACAACGTGAAAGTAATAACTATGAAAAACGAGCTCTTGTCAAACTTTAAGTTTTTCAAGCGGATTAAAAATGCTTTTGTTTTAGGATAATGTTACTTTTTTTAAACAGAGGTGATGGTTATTACTTTATTACGTAATTTGTTGCCTAAAGAAGAAAGTAAAATGAAAGTAAATACTCGTATTAACAGGAAACATATTGAAATAAAGACACTTACCTTATAGACATTGTAGTAAGATATAATGGCGTCGCAGCACGTGTATAAGTCGTTTAGAATTTCCACCACCTACGCGGAAACAATCAACGGTATACATTACATAAAGAGGACAATGATATATCATTTGCTATTTATTAATACAAAAGGACAAAATTATGCGTATTAAATCCAACCACGGGCATACGAGTAAAGGAACTTCGTTCCTTTTCGATCGGTGCGGACATCATCATCATTATGAGGTCTTTTTGTCTCCACTGCAGGAGCACGACCCTTTCTTGAGAGCCTTACTTGGCCAGAGCAGCTAGAGGACTTGGCCTACACTCTCCTCGCTGGCCAGACGGGTTGGAGAGGTCTCATTGATGTTTATAAGCCTTGTTTAGCATGTTTTTCCTAAGTCGCTTTCTACGACATCCACGGGAGGACTTGGAATGTCCCTATTTTACTCTGCTGGAAACACATGGTGCGGACTTGGCTAGGTGAAAAAAGTGTAAAACATTTCCAATAAAAAAAAAACTCTTTTTTGTAATTTCGTTTCAACGATGTCGCTCAGTTTTATTTTTTTTTGTTTTTTGACTGTAGCTTTTATTATGTTAATATTATGTTAAAACAAAACAGATGGCCGCCCGTCGCAAATGATAAGTGAGCAATTAGGTCTCACGCTTGTTTTAATTTACTTAAAAGGGACAATATCTCCTTTCTTTACGTTAGTCGACGTTACTACTGACCGAAATATTTACTATAGTATATACTTCTCGGCATCACCAGTGGGTTGACTGGTATAAAGCCTATGGCTTTAAGTCCGCCTATTTAATTTGTAATAAACTTAAAAAAATATATTTCTATTATCTGCCCAGATTACATGACAGATAATGGCAATAATGAAAACATTAAAATCTTTTATTACTATTACTTAAATAAAGTAGTACTAGAATTAATTAAATATGATTAAATGCAATAAATGTAACTATTTTTAAAGCATATTCAACCCTTATTTTGTCACTTTTTGCTAGTCGTGTGTGCTGCCATCTCTGTGTGTACCACCCAACTCCATTATTGCCTCCAATAACTTCTATGGCGTTGAGTATCTGTTACGTTAGTAATTATATTATCTGTGCTCACACAGAGTCCGCTTTTACCTTTAAACCCGTTTAATTGATGCTAATAAAGTCTGTGTCTCACATTAGTTTTAATCAAAGAATTTAATTTAATTAAAGTCATTAGAAGGTAAAGTCTGTTCGCAAAGAGTTGATAAATTTAGGGCTTCGTAACTCAATACAAATTTATACGCCCGCTAATTATTTAAAAACTATGTGACTGGTTTTTACACAGAGCGACTGTCGTGCGACCTCCGCAACCAAAGGGCAGACCAGAACCAATCCTTGGATAGGTTTGAGCAAACGCTAAATGGCGTTCGGGCCCCACAGTACGTGTCTTCCGAAATACGGAATCATCTTTCTTTTCGGATAATCATTCGATTCAAGCCTGCAATATCCTAACCAGACAGGAAACAACATTTCACACAGTATGCTTCCCAGTGGGGTTCGAACCCGCGACCTCCGGATCACAGGCGAACGCCTTGACTATAGACCACGAAGGCAGTTGACTTACAAGGAACCTAGTTAGCAAAGTTTTGTGGCGGATTTACCAGCAGGCTGGGTAGGCTTGAGCCTAGGGCGGGACATTTTAGGGGGCGGCAATATCGAATATTTCCCACCCCTCCCCTTCCGCGCAGGTTAGCGGGGTAACCTGAATAGGGCCAGCATAATCATGCGCTCCCAAGTTTTATTTTAAGTAATCTGGGTGGCGGACTTATAAGTAGCTATTTATTTATATTTATTTTTATTTCTATTTCCACTTCTTCAACACAGAAAAGCTGCACATGAAGGATCCGACTAAGGATGAGTAGGGGCGGCAAAATATAAGTAGCCTACATACCTCCATGGGTGAATTCATGGCTGCCAGTCTTGTAAATCCGACTATATCACTGAAGTAGATGGTGACGCAGTCGAAACTCTCCGCTTTTACCCTCTCCCCCCGCTTCAACGCCTCTGCCACGGTTCTGCTTGAGGAAAAAGATTTCTGACGAATTATATTTTTAATTTCTTATAACAATAAGACTCAAAAAAGATTTTTAATTTCAATAAGGAAAAGCCTTTGAAAACGCTCGACAAAAATATCTTTCGATTTTATGATAATATATTTTCAAGAAATAAGTTTTATTAAAAGGACTTTTTGCCAAGTGCTTTATTCAAAAATAAATTAATCAAATCAAATGTTTTTGTTCAGAGTAATTTGTCATCACGGATTTTCTGCAATTTTTGTTTACAATAGGAATGATGACTGAGTCAAAAAAAGCAATAAAATATTCAGTCCGTCCATCAAAATAAAAAAAATAATGGGCTCATATTTTTCAATTTTATTAAGTAAAAATTCACGGAGATAGCATCCAAGCACGGACCTGTCAAATTGTACGAAGTCGTTACGTTGTGTGACGACTTTTACAAGGTTATGATGTCACAAACCCCCACTATGTGACTTAGTACGTACAAAGAGTAGAGTAATGAGAAGCTCGGTGGTCTGGCGGAAGTGTAGTACACACTTAGTAAATAAATAATGTAGTGTACACACATGGTAAATCTATATCTATACATATAATAAAACAGTAAAAAAAGTGTGTCTGTACATTAAATATATTTCCAAAAAAAATATTGGGGGCGATGGAGACGTAGTAATAAAGTAAGAATTAAAAAACAAATTCTGTTTGTCTGTTTGTCTGTTTGTACACGCTAATCTCCGGAAATACTAAACGGATTCGAATGAAACTTTTTTTGTTATATAGCTATTAAGCCTGGGCAACATATAGGGTATAAATGATTTCGAAAAATGGAACGCCTGATGCAGTACCATAATGGTCCAGCTAAACTATAACAGATATAAAAATGCCGCCTTAGTAAAAGTTGTTCAGCCTGATGAGCATTTTCCAGAGACATAAAGTCCACGCGAACGAAGTCGCGGGCTTCGGCTAGTATATAAATATAATCAATAAATAATTAGATATTATTATTCTGTCATCTTGGGCAACACGTAGGGCAACACTAAGGCTGCGTTTTCACTGAAGCGGAGCAGAGCGGAGCTTAGCGGTGCATGAATTGATCAATCACAATGCTCGAAATCTCCGCTCCGCTGTGTCTATTGAAGCAGAGCGGAGATTTCAAGCATTGTGATTGGTCAATTCATGCACCGCTAAGCTGGCCGATAGATGGCAACACGGTGCCGACCAGTTCGAATGGCGACCGCGTGGCGGCAAGACGTTGAGTGTTAGCTGGCAAGCCGATGTCTAAAAATTTAAGTGTTGAGTGCTTTTGTGAGTGTCTTTGTTTACAACAGGACACTAAAGGAAGTAAACATTACTAGCACTTTTGAAAGAGACACCAGGCGTGGTCCGCCCTTACATGGGTGACTAGAAGTAACATTAAAAATTCTCGAGCTCTTCCGTGCTTCGGAAAGCACGTAGGTTGGTCCCAGCTGTCATTGAATCATTATATGGCAGTCGTTTAGTTATGTCATGCCTTTAGGCAACTTGAAAAATCTGACACCAGTGTTACAAGCACAAAAAACAAAACAAACAATACAGAGCATATCCTTGTGAATGTTTAATTATAGTTATAATTTAGGGTAAACAATTACCGGGCCTTTTTTATTTGTAAATATTAGTTTGTAGTGTATTGTAGTCAGTAGTCTTATAATCTTTATTTTAGTATTTAATAAAATTTAATGTGTATATAAAATTATTTTTCCTCAAATAAAAGCTTAATTATTTGGTAAAGTAAAAAATATGGGTCCATTGTTTTGGGTAAATTATCTAATACGCATGTGGACTAAACAACTTTTTTGCTCATTGGGAACATTATTAAAAAGTATGTATTTTTTTCTGATTAGCAAATAATGGCAAAGATACAGTGCATTTAAATTGCGCATGAGGTCACGATCAGGTATGATTTTCACCAGACGGTAACAAAACTCCGAAACTTCGATGTGCTGTACCTTTGTGAATTTTTAATACTTTACTAAACGAAAAAATAATTCCATTATTTTTAAATAATCTAGTTGACGGACTGAATTAATATTTTAACCTAGTCTACATCCCTATTGTCGAACTATAACGATTATTAATTTTGACTCCAACAATTTAATAAGACATTGTTAATGCAATACTCTGTCGCACCTCAGTTCTTGGAATGTAACGGAAAACGAGATCGCATTGTGTACAAAGTTGTCTACTCGATTCACAGAGGTCACCCTCAAGATTTTGTAACTTTGCTTGTTAACAGTTTAGAAACAACTGCCTAGCAACACATTATGATAGACCTAGATTTTTCTTTACATAGACCTGGAATTTTATACCATACATATAATAAAATGTTTAAATGGACCAATGTGGAACAACATAAAAAAAGATTTTTTTTTTGATAGTCAAAACGCTAACTTATAACAACAATTTTATAGTTCCAAGTCAAATTAAAAAGTCAGAACTTCTCAGTTGTGCGTCAGGGCAGAGCGCAAAACAGTTTTTTTATTTGATCTGAGGCAAAACAACGAAAAATTGAGGCCTTCCTAAATTTGCTCTCACAATAAAAACATTTTGTTTATATCAATTCTACTCCCAGGATACCAAAACAAACATTATGCAAAAAATTATGTGTGCAAAATTTATTCCCCCGAGTCATACTCATCTCATTCTTTAGCATACTAAAGAACCCCTTCCACAGTAGGGCGTATAATATTCATATTTCTTTTTTGTCTAAGTACGAGTATAGCATACTTTCAGGATATCCTCGTAACCTAAAGCACAGAATGAGTAATAGTATCACATACAGAACGGAAACTCACACTGTCTCCCGCAATCTGGCGTCCCCGCAACCTCTCCCCCGCTTTTCGGCCATTTTGGCCCTGTAAAACAGGGTTGTTGGTAGTCGCACGTTGACGTTACGCAAGTCACTTAGGATAATTGAATCATAATGGTGAAAAACTGCGCACATTATCATTGTTTATCCACAGAAAACAATAAGAACGAAAATTTTATAGATTTCCGAGTGATGAAAACAGGTAAGCAAAGCAACAAATTCTGTGGTGGTGACCCTGATTAACTCACACATTTGACGTGTGCACAGATATATTGTTTCGTTTGTAGTAGTACTAGGTATATTTGTTACTCCGTTTCTATGAAGTGCCATACCTGTGCCTAAAGTCTTATTTATTAAGTTAGCAAGAACTTATATGCAAGCTTTCGATTAATCACTTTAGAAATTCTTAGGCGAGGCCTGTACACACCTCAAGATAGATGATTAAACTGGCCTTTGAGTCTTGCGGCCCTGGGCTCTGCCTATTTAGAGCCGCAAAACCCAAAATGCTCTGTCTACGCCGTACAAAACTGTATGATTGTCACCAGTTTAAAATAGATTTTTAGTTTTAAAACTTACATTTTATCATTTACATACCTATGTACCCTTTTATTTAATGAAAAATTAATAACATAACAGAATATGTTTTGTCTCGTTTTTACTTTGTCAATTATTGAAATGAAAGATTGGGACAGTTTTTTAAAAACTAAAATTGGTTTAGCCAACATTTTTTTTTATTTATAGGAGGGATATAATACAAGAAGGAAATAAAATCTAAGTCATTGGTCCTCCTATTTTTGAATATATGGCGTCGTGAAATTCATCATACGTAATATTTTTAATTATATCATTTCGTAACAACCTACCAACGAAAAAAAGCCTAGCACTATAATGCTTTAATGAAACTATTCTATGGAATTACTCGTAATAAGTATTTATTACATAGACACACACGATACGTCACAGGTAGATAAGTAGGTATCTCAGGTAACACGTCTTATCTGGAAGCCTCGCTAGGCGGCTCTGGGGACGAATCCTGCCCGGGCCCCATTGCAGGCACCGTGTCCTTTAGTCTCCTATGATCTTCTAATACCGCAGATAACAATTGTGTATGTGTGTTTGTACTAACCTAGGTAGCATCCTATTCAGCAGGTCGTCAGTCCGTCCTTTCTCCTGCATCAGCTGCTCTGTCCGAGCTGCCACGACCGCTTCCAGGTTGGAAGCGTACTTCTCCATCATGGCGAGCATGTTGTCGAATATGTTCGTCTTCCTGAACAAAGTATTAGAAAATCTAAATCATATTATGTGAATCGCAATGAACCCGGTTCAACCAGTCAATCGGTAAAAAAATATAAGTATAAAACAAAACAAAATATAAGTATAAAATATAATTAGTATAAAATATCCGTGCTTCGAACGTATAAGCCGTTGGTTCCGGCTTTCAACATTGAATGACAGTCATCAAGCTATGTCATATGCCTTTAGGCAGCCTGAAAAATCTGACACCAGTGTTGGCCACATACACACACGAAAAATGTTGTTTTTCGTGTACAAAATATACACATTATTGCCGTGTGGTTCCCGGCAGAGTAGAATAGGGCCACTCCAAGTTCTCCCGTGGATGTCGTAGAAGGCGACTTAGGAAACACAAGCTAAACAAAGCTTATAAACATAAATGAGACTTCTTTAACTCATCTGGCCAGCGTGGAGAGTATAGGCCAAATCCTCTGGCTGTTCTGACCAAATATGGCTCTAGTAGTACAGAGATGGCCGTGCTCCTACAGTGGAGACTTAAAAGACCTGATGATGATGATGATGATACACATTATAAAAAACGTAACCTAGCTGCTAATAATATTATTAAACGGTTTACTATATGGCTTATAGTTTGCAGTGACCCGACGGTGTCATACTGACGTGTTACCGCTCCTTACATTCGCCCTGATTAGAAACCTGGTCGGCCATTCCGACTATATTACTTAAAGTAAACTCATGATTTATACATGGACGAAAAAGGATCGTTCTAAATCCCGAATCAACCTTTTTTGTTGGATCTAACGTTTCAAATAACTATTATGTATATCTTTCGAGTGCATACAGAATGTTCGAAAGGATTCATGCTAAATCCCGTTTATTTCTGACATAAATCATTAGTTTATGGCGACTTCTACGCCACTACGAGAAAGTAAAACCATAAATAATGAAACGACAATCGTCAACATAGATCACAAGAAGCATACAAGATGGAATGACTGCCGTGTGGTTTCCGAAAGAATAGAAGAGGGCCACTCTAAGTCCTCCCGTGGATGTCGTAGAAGGTGACTTAGGAAATACCAGCTAAACAAAGCTTATAAACATCAATGAGACCTCTCCAACCCGTGTGGCCAGAGAGGAGAGTGTAGGCCAAGTTCTCTGTCTGTGTATCTGTATATTATCTTTGGTTATGTAAACTGGATAAGAAATACTTACATGCCAGCATGCATATCCTTGAGCCTTAACCTGACGAGCCTCAAATCAGGTCGCCGATCAGGTCGTTCGCTCCAGCAGGCGTTCAGCACAGCCAGCACCGAAGGCCTGGCCACGACGCCACTGAGGGGAGGCCTGAAGAGTACCCCGCCAATGGGCTGACGCACTCGCCCAATAATTTCTGTAACAAAGGTTTCTTGGTTACTATTAATTTACTAATTTATTAACTTTTTTTTATATACGGATAAATTACACAGATTGAGCTAGCTCCAAAGTAAGTTCGAGACTTGTGTTATGGTATACTAACTTAACGATACTATATATTTTAATTAATAAATACATAGAAAACATCTAAGACCGAGGGCAGTTTGAAAAAGGCCATTTTCCTACTTTGCCTGACCGACTATCGAACCCGGAACCTCTGGGTGGCGGACTAGCATGTGACCACTACTGTCGTCAAAGCTTTGTGTATTGAGAAAAGTAGACTAAGGCGATTTTCACATTGCCCCGCACTACGCAGCGTAGCGCGTGAATGCGTGTTCTAACGTTGCTTATACGAGTAAGTATCTCCGTTTGTATAGAAAACACGCACAGTCCATCACACTGACACCGCGTCCACGCGCGTGGTCGCGCGTCCTTTTTGTATGGCGGCCCCGCACTACGCAGCGGGGCGCGGTGCAGTGTTAATCGCCTTAATGCAAAAGCATTATCTTGTTCTTGTTATTGCTGTTGTTAGATGAGCTCGGTGGCCCTCCCGGTGGGATTACTATCGCTTTCGCAAGTATAGTGACACCGGGCGTGGTCCGCACTTGGATCAGTGACCACAAGTGGCATAAAAATCTCAAGCTTCTCCGTGCTTCGGAAGACACGTAAAAGCTGTTGATCCCGGCCGTTATCATTGTAGGCAGTCGCCAAGTTATGCCAGATGCCTTTAGGCTGCTTGAAATATCTAACACCAGTGTTGGCGACTTACACACATGAAAAACAAAGGGGTGACGACAGGGTCCGAAAAGTATGATTGTAATTAGTCCGTCTTTTAGATTATCCAAAAATAATGGACCCGTATTTTTCATTTTAACAAAAAAGTAAAAATTCACAAAGATACGGATCGTCAAAGTTCCGGAGTGGGCGCTTGCGGCGTCACGGCTAAGTAAAAATCGTACCGAGCCGTGACGTCATGCGAAATTTATATGCGCAGTATCTTTGTCATTTTTGGTTTCTCAGAGGAAAGAAAAAATACGTGTACAATATTTTTTAATGATGGATGGACCAAAAATATTTTTCCATTCGTCATGCCTATTTTAAAGATACCAGGAACGCGTTAACATGAGGATAAGTGTTAAACCCGAGCGTGATGGACGAGTGTAATCAATTAGCCAAAATTCCGTCTTAGCAAGTAAAGATTTCCGAACGAATGAATGCTAGTGGAAACCGGATCGAAATGATTTTGAGATTATTTTGTATAGACGGACTGATACAATAGTTTCCGTTTATAATACAAACGGAAGAATCATAGTTTTATTATATAGTACCTGGGCGATCGAGCTTTGCGCGGTTACATCTCAAACATTAACTACATTTTTTTAAACTTGTCTAAAAACAATAAAAATTAAAAAAAAATATATATATATAAACTTGAACATATAAAAAAAAAGTAAGTAAACCGAGTGGGATTCGAACCCGTAACACTCTTTCTTGCCGTCCGCGTCTTATACCGCTGGACCAGAAGGATAGTGGCCAGCAGGACGAAATTAGCGACCATATTCTGCGTAAAAGGAAAACGCATTAAAACTCGAAAACACGTGTTTTCCCAAACATAAGACCAATCTAGATCGATTTTTACCCCAGAAAACCCCCATATACTAAATTTAAGCGAAATCGTTAGAGCCGTTTTCGAGATCACAGAAATTTATAAATATACAAGAATTGCTCGTTTAAAGGTATACGATATAAACGGAAGGATCATAGTTTTATAATATATTTATAAAAACTCTATTGATCCACAATAAACAAATTGCCCCACAAAAGCATTTCTCCCACAACCATGAAGATAAACAGAAATTTCGTTGGGGTGCAAAATAATTACCTCAAAACATCCAACACATACGTACTTAAATCTACATTTATTAAATGGATAAGTATACCTTTACATTCAAAAACTTACATACAATCTTTAGTATAGAAACAACGAATGATGATGCTGAAAATGAAAGGGGATACATTATTTTTAGAAGATAAAAGGGTACTTTTAAATGAAAATTTAGTGGAAATATCCCTGATGTCAACGGGTAACGCATTCCAGAACCGTGAAGCTTGTAGGATAAAAGAGATTAAAGTAGTGCGATGTATAATAATAGAAATTAAATTGACGAATTTCCTTCAAATGATGTCTATTCATAAAACACTCATTATCATTTTGCAAAAGAAAATAAACAAAACAGGAAATTGCAGTCAGGCTCAAGGCAAAGCTAAGAATGAAACCGGAAAGACGATAACGAGAAAAAATTCGTTTAATCCTGCCATATTCTGACCATGGCATAATAGAATATAACTTCACTATTTGCGTTTATAACGCACGCGTGTTTTATAAACTGCTTTATATATCTAATATAGCGACCACTAAAGTACTAATGAAACCCATAGGATCTGGTTTGATCCATCACCGTCTACAGGCCAGGAGTGGCACCGGGATAATGGATAATTTATTTGATTATTGCAGAGTATTTATACTAAAACATTGTACGGTGTAATATTGAATCTACACGTCCAGTTAGTACGTGATGCGCTAAATTAACAAAATAAATAATTTACTTTTTAATTAAATATATATCCTAGTTGACATCACGTACGACTTTATGGATGCTGCCATATCTAAAACCGATGAAATAAGACCCACTTTACGAGCAAGTGTGTTAACAATTAAGGGTCCCCCGACCCTATACCAAAATACAACTTTCCATACAAACGTAGTCTACGTTTTATTTCAAAACGACATGTCCGATTTGGGCAAAATTTTGTAATTTCAAAGATATTGCAATTATCTAGGTTTATATTTAGTTTCCGACATTAAAAATATGAACTTGAAATAGAATATAGTGTTTTATATCATTTTTGACCATTAGTATGGGAAACATCTAAATCGTTATATTTTCTTTCCAGTTCATAATTTTACTATATGAAACCCAATATAACCCTAGATAATTGCAATTTCTTTACAATTACCAATTTTTACCGGAATCTGACATGTGGTTTCAAAATTAAACGTGTACTACGTTTGTATGGAGAAGTCTAGGGTCGCCGGACTCTTAATATTGTGGTGTAACGATTATAAATGTTCTAAAAGCTTGCGCAAATTGTGTGTGCGAATGGCACATGTCCTGGGTATTGATTTAACCCTTTTAATTAACCCTCTCTGAGCCGCTAATGGAGAATTATAGGAAGCACTAAGCCGCTTTTAATTGGTATAATAGGTCGTGTTCCCTATTGGCAGCGATTTTGGTTCTCCGTGGTAATAAATGAACGGAGTAAATAGGTTTAAGAGGATTGTGTGGCTGTGAATTTCCATATAAGAAGCGATAACGTTTCCCCCCTTCAACATAGGCCAATTTTTTATATGTTTGATGATATATTAGATATGTGGGGCCATACGTTTTAATTTCAAAGAAATATTGCTTACGACAAAACTTATAAGCATCTCAATATCCATATTTTTCATAAAAAAAATACCTCGATCGTTTAATTTATTAAAAAAGAAAGACGTACAGCTTTTGATTTAGGTAGGTGTACTGAATCGCATGACACAAAAATTGCCTCATTTCGTTAAAGTTTAGAGGGGTGGAATCGTTATCGCATTAAACAATATTACAGAAAGAAAACAATAGGCAATCGCCTGTAGGACTTGAAACTCTCCTTATGACGACGTGAAACAAAATATACAATTAATGATAATGACGAATAACATAATCTGCATTGACATTTAATATAATTGACATTTAAATTAAAACAACATTTGTACGTTATTAAATATTACAGTATAGTATCGACTCATTAAATAAAATAAAAAATATGACCAAAATTAAATTAAATTTTAAGATATCAATAAAAAGAAATTACATTTTTATTCATAATAATTTTAACATTGAATTTGATACATACTAAGAAATAATCCGCATGCCGGTCCGTTATTTTCTGTTGCAATGCCCTAACAGGGTTCATGTTGTACCTACTAACCTAAGAAGTGACTGTGTTGTGTAATCTAATATATGTATAATGTGAAAAGCAATAAATAAATAAAATTGAAATTGAAACAGATATCATTTTTGCAAATACCTACTCGCGACGCGTATCGGCACTACACAATTCTCTTTCTTACAATATGACGGCGACGTTTGATGTGTTGTGTTCTGCGAAAACATGAATAGATATCTTTGAACGGATAATAAGAAACATAGGGAAGTTGATAATTGAAACAGTAGATTTGGAACATGACCCAAGACCATTCGTTTCTGGTCACATTTTATAATACGGTTTATCCATCTTGATAAGAGAGATCCTTATGTGGGTTTATTATTCGAGGTGAACTTCTAATAGGTTGAAATTTCAAACAAACCTACTTTCTTTCAAATACAGAGTCTTTATTATATCCCGCTGCAAAGTAATAAAGAAAGTCTCATTTTTATTAAATCTCATTCTAATTTATCTACTTAGGAAGGCAAGTAAAGTCATGAAGGGCTGACTAGCGAAATGCATCCGGGTTTTGCATACTTGTGTAAGAGATGACCAAATGACCATTCAATATTATGAAGTTAAGCTGTTGTGATGATAGACCCGGAAGATATTCGTCGGAACTTAGTTATAAAAAAAAACAACATAACCTCATTGCGTGACACTCGTTTCATTTGTGATGACGAGCACTTTATAGTAGTAGATGTCTAGTGTCTGATTACGAAGAAGGAAGGTTTTCGATGGAATTCACTAATAAAACTACGCAACTCCATCGAGTTTGGGCTTATTTCATTTATCTTAGTTAGCACTTTGACCTCACAATCACAACAAATATAATAAACATGTCAATGATCACCCAAGGATGCCGAAGTCTATGTGAAATAGAGAAGAAATAGCTGAAACAGTTTAAACGATTTGGCTACAGTTTACGACCGGCCGCCGGCCGACGGAAACCCTCCTTGGGAACGCAGTTGTAGCACGAGATGTTTGTGCTTCCTTTAGTCGCCTCTTACGACATCCAGAACAAGAGATTGAGTGGTCCGTGTCTAAGCCGGCATTTTTAAATGAGAGAACCACTTTTGTAGAAATGGGTTTATAACATTTGTCTTAGTACTTAATACCCTGCCAGGGTTCATGTACTTATCTACTAACCATCTTCTGTATGAGTGCATGTAAGCGATAAATAAAGAATTAAAGAAATACTTTGGCCTCAAAATAAACGCTTGTATTTAAAAAAAAAGCTTATTTAGCCTATACTGGTCCACTGCTGGAAATATTTTGACTTACCTGCATAAGTTAGACTTGTATCTCCCCACGGACCGTTCCTCCCTAGGATCTCGTACAGTATGATGCCAAAGGAGTACACGTCCCCTTTCTGGGACCCCCTAGCTGGGGCGTTGGGGTCCCGAAGCAGCTCTGGGGCTCTCCACAGCATGCGCCTCTCCATGTGCAGGGCGTCTTCCGAGTCTACACAGCCACCTAGGATGAAAATCTTGGTGTTTTAATACATTATCATAATAACTATTTTTAACCCCTGACAAATAAGTTTATTTGACTAAGACCTTTAAGCGTTCACCTCCTATAACTTTTGAACTGCTGAACCGATTTCCATCGAACAATTCTAATGTACATTTTCTATGTAATTTTGTTTCCCGACTGCTCGAAGAAGGAAGACCAATTTGGAAAAATCTTTTATTTGAAGGTGCATACTTGTCTAGTGGTTCCTTAGAAAAATTAAATCGGGTGTGTAGTTCGGCGTTAAAGTCAGTTTTTATTTTTAATAAATTATATATATAAACCAAACTAAATACTAGTGGCTCTGTGAGCTGTAGACCTCGCAAGCTTAAAGAGAAAGCAGAGCGAAGAAACTTTACAAAAAGAAACACCATATGTTTATCATAAAATATTAAATCTCCATAATGTTCGTTCCGCTAATGATTTCAGCCTTTTTTCCTCCTCTGTTTTTAACAGAAGGAGTTTCATAGACCTGATTCTTGTTAAACGATCTTAGACTGATGTCATCTTTGAGCCCTTCGATCAAAATCGAAGGGCTCCAAGATGACATCGCAGTAAGTCTTTAAGCCCGAGAAAGTGCGACGACGACGACCACTACTCTGGGTAAAGTCAATCCCTGTGACTTATGTACGGTGACTGCTCACGCTAATGTGAGAGGAAATTGAGTTGTAGAACTAGAACATGTGCTCTCTTTAGAACGCCTAGTTCGCGTGACAGCTGCAATAGGCACTGATCCTAATAAGGTTGGGCCAGAGTAGTTGTCAAATCTAACTATAACTACCAAAGGGCGATCAAAAGGTGATGCATGATTAGGAGCATACACCAAATCAGTAACAGTTCCAACTGAACCATTTACTAACCCTTTTTTTACCCACAAATTAGTGTTTAACATGACCCTGGCGCCAACGCAGAAATACTGAGTTTTCTCTGTTCCTTGTGCTTGTTGATCGGCACATGCCTGTGCAGCCTCTTTGTTGTTATGGTCAGCCGACACTTTATCTGTAGGCATGTGAAGGTCCTTTAGTTTAGCAAAGTTATATAAACTAACATTTCCGTTGTCTGGATACTCGTACAGCCTCATTGCATCGATAAAAAGCCGTTGCTCCTTGTCAAATAACCTACTTTTTTCACGCGTCATTAATTTTTCCCAATCTCTTTTGGTTGAGCTACCGATGCTCAAACGATCCAGAATGTCTCTGAAATGTACATCTTATCCTTGCCGATAAGATGTTGACAAAATGACGCAGGACGTAATCTCTTGTAAAGATTGGTTTTTAGTTTACTTATGAAAATGAATTCTTATAAAATTTTGGTAAAGTGATAATTTGGTAAAGTCGACTATAACTACTATAAGCACCTAGACGAATGTTACGTGTAGTTACATAATTTCCAAGAATACAAATAAGTACCTATACTTAAAAAAAACTTGTAAAATAAACTTCTAAATACCGGTTGTAAATAAATACATCGCAATAAAAAGAGAACACCTTCTGGTGGGATTCAAACTCTAGACGCTCAGTCAATAAGAGCTCTATAAAAATAAATTGGACTATTTGTCCTTTGAAAATGCTGGTGAAAAAATCCGTCTATTGTATGTCATAATGGAAAATAAGATTTCTTTGTTATTTCTTTGTCATTACAAACACAAAATGGTCGTAAGAGCCATATAATCCAAAGGTGCTTAGGAACTTTGTGACAACTCCGCCATTTTCAAAAATTTCGAAAAAAGGGCTCGACTATCGATTTTCATATGTTTATCGAACCTGCTCCCAAAATTTCACGGGAATCGGTTGAGAAATGCGACCTCTAGAGGAGAACACACAGACATACGAAAGCATTTTTGGCCAACCTAAAATGGAAGCCTCTCTCGCTTCGCTCGCTCGGTCCATAAGTACTAATCTTAAAATGAAATTAAATAATATCAAAAATGAACCTCAAATTGCAAATCATTGGCATTTAAAAAAAAAGTATTTTCCTAATTCTTTGTAAAAATGTTTGATACTTTATTGCACAAAATAAATATTTACATAGGTATACAATAATTATATATTATTTGTAGTATAATTCAAACGAACTTATCTACGTGAAGCTCTATCATAATTTTACGAATTATTCGCTCGAAAGCAGGCATGAATAACGTTACTTACATGTTAATAATTTTTTTTAGAGACCAAATAAGAAAATATTAAATAGTAAATATTTCCGCACGGAATATCATATCAATTTTGTATGCATTTTCTGCAAAATTTATTTTTAAACGCCATCTATCCTTCAAAGCTGAAAATATTCCTCATGCAAACGTTGTACGAGTAAACTGCATCTTGAGATAACCATTTTTCAATTTCACACACGTTTACACGTCAGATGTGATGCATTGAAGTTCCATTTTATATCGAGTCCGCTAGTAAGGTTCATCTCTTCACTTTAATTTTATTTAAGTACGCAATTGCTCTTATGGAGCATCTGTCTGGGAGAAAAGAAAAAACTTAGGATGTATACGCGTTTGTACGCAGCATTTTTTATTTTTATTTATTGTCACAAAATCCACAGCTCTTAAATAGTTTTACAATATTAATTTGCTGTACTGACAGCCAATAACGGATATACATTCTTTAGTTTCTTAACTAAACAAACTATATTATTCAAATATTACTTTACAGAGCAAAAATATTTGGGTACAAGGAAAGAGAGTAAACAATGACAACCAACAAACTTACTCCATGCCTATATCTATTAAGTGGAGAAAGGTGTGTATGCTGTATTTGTGCGTATGTAAGTGTATGAGGGTGTGTGTGTGTGAGGGTGTGTGTGTATGTGTGAAGAATTGTATGTTGTAACTGAAAGTACTGTGCAGTTATTCCTACAAGGTACTCTCAATCACTTGGATTGCAGTTTTCCTGAAGGTGTTCTTTTCGAATGGAAAATATCGATATCTCCAAAGCTGTTATATGTGTAGCATAAAACATATCAATTTGTAACCCCTGATTGGCCCTGACAAACAAGAGGGATGTTATAAGGTTGACGCATATGTCTGTCTGTAGCTTTGTAGCTCTCGAACGGATCGACCGATTACGACGCGGTTTTTGAACGTGAAAGCAAGTTTCCTTGTGGTGTTTTTAGCTAATGTAGAGGTATAATGGAAATTGGTGAGTTCAAACTTATTTAAACGCTTAAAAGTCGAACGTTTATTTAATTTGCCTGGCATAAACGTGAGCTCGTAAATCAAGGTATTAGCAATTCAAAATCGATAATCGCCCAGACATTGATTTATCCTTTTATTGTTACGCAGCGTTTTCAAAGTCAGATAAATCATCCTGTCGATTCAACACATGACAGCGAAATTGTACGTAAGTACCTGGTAGCAAGATTACTTACCATACATTTAAGGTTGGCTGTTAGATAATGTTTTAGAATTATTCAAGTCCACCTTTTGTGCTATGGCTCACCTACCCCCTAATATTGGTATAATAAGGTATTGGCGCATCTCAAAGAGCTACTCTCATGCCCAAACTACACAACATCTTGTACAATAGAGGACCCAAACTCTGCTAATGACAGGGGAGTAAGTGTGGCCACACACTGGACCACAACTATATAACTCACCATTTCGACTCGCTAAGAAGAAGAAGAAACTATACAAATTGTATTTTGTACATCTTTAGGTCTTTTTGTCTCCACTGCAGGAGCACGACCCTCTGTGTATTATACCAGAGCTATACAAAGGGCTTTGGCCTACACTCTCCACGGTGGCCAGACGGATTGGAGAGGTCTCATTGATACCTATAGGCTTTGTTTAGATTGTATTTCCTAAGTCGCCTACTACGACATCCACGTCAAGAGTTGGAGTCCTAGTCTACTCTGCTGGATACCACACGGCAATGTATTTTGTACAATAAACGTGAAATGATTAAAGAAAATATGTCTGTATTCCAACTGCCTCGTCGGATGATGTGCAAGTCAAACTGCGAGGCACCCCACAGACTTCAATGTCGTCTGACTGGAGAACGTGAGTCGGGGAAAAGAAAAACGCACAGACACAGATATTGATGACACCTATTGATTTTATTTAAAAAAAAATAGGTATAGTGTCGATAACCAAAGAGAAAACATTAGAAAATGTTTGTAAAGAAAAAGGCAGCTGTTGCCTAACGAGCACGTCAAAGATTACAAGTACAAAAGGCGAAACTACTCACTTTTTAAATTATGCAGTCCGTAGTCAGCTATTTGCAGCACCCATCGACTGTCCACCAGACAGTTGCTGGAGGTCAGGTTCCCGTGGGAGACCAGTGGCGAGTCGTGGAGATATGTGAGACCTTGATCAAACAGAATTATCATAAAGTATTTATTTAGGATGATTTCTGACGACCCCCGTGGCGCAATGGTCAACACGCTAGACCGCCAACCCGAAGGTCCTGGGTTCTTTCCCCAGCCTAGGCAAGTTGGAAAATGGCCTTTTTCAATTTTTCCTGGGTATTGGATATTTATCTATATATGTATTTGTTATAAAATATAGTATCGTTGAGTTAGTATCCCATAAATCAAGTCTCGAACTTACTTTAGGGCTAGCTCAATCAGATTAGTTTGTCCCTATATATTTATTTACTATTTACTAACACTAAAAACATCCAAATTGAGTAGACCTATTAAAATAACACCCCTTGGCAGAAGAACGTTATATTAAAAAAAGTGGAAATAAAATATGACGCATATTACGCTTCCAATTTAAGCTTCGGTTCGACGGATATAATGAGAAAAATTCAAATATAGCCGCATGATTTAATATAAAATTCTTCACTAACGATAAGCAACCTACGAAACAAACAGATATAAATAGATAAATTAATTTTCATCAAACGTAAGTAATAAATAAATATATAGAGACAAATTACACACATTGAGCTAGCCCCAAAGTTCGAGACTTGTGATATGGGATACTAACTCAACGATACTATATTTTATAATATTATATATAGATGAACATCCAAGACCCAGGACAATTTGAAATAGGCCATTTTCCAACTTGCCCTGACCGGGGATCGGACCCGGGACCTCTGGGTGGCGGACCAGCATGGTGACCACTACGCCACGGAGGTCGTCACCACTAGTAGATACGTATAAAGAACGTGTTCAATTGTTTGGAAAATTTTGGACCATCGTTTTTGGAAATAGTGCATTACTGCAGAGGCCGGGAAGTTAGGCATTGCCGGATGAGTATAGTTTTGACAATAATTGCGAGTCCGGTACCTATTCCCGAAAATGAAAATATACTATTCTCAATAAATGTGAGGAAATAATTTAAAAAAATCAGATAAGTATGCAAATATTTACCGAAATCAATTAATGTTTACTGCAAAGAGTATTCATCGCTACGTGGATTATATTGAAAAATCAGCTTTCCCGAGAATTTTAGTGCAAGGAAAACATAGCCCATACAGCCCAGTTACATATCTTACGAGAAATATGTATAAAGTGTAAGATGTTTCCGTCACTAACTTTTTTAGGGCGGGAGTTTTATGGGAGTTTTATTGTAACTTCGTTCCAACCGAGTATACCGCGACACTATCCTTTTATTCCCTACATCACCAGTTTGGTTGACTGGTAGATAAGATCGCCAATTTCTTTTTACAAGCTTCTTGCAATGTATCTTGTATGTTTGTTTAGGTGAAATCTTGCAACTCCATTTTCAACAAGTAATCCTTAACCGATTGAGCTCAAATTTTGCGATGACAATACAATATTAGGTATTCAATGAGCTGTTCTGATGCCGCTCACGCGAGGTTAAGGACGGGCGTAACTACGTGTTCTCGATAGAAAATCATTTTTGCAACTTTTTTATCATAAGTCATACACAAATTTGGATTACGTATCTGAACAGAGGCTTTCTATACGACATTCTTTTCTAAAACCAATGAAAAGTCAGCGTGTTTATCTAATTAAAAATAAAACATTATAAAAAAATAAAAAATCGACCCCATATCGTTACAGTCGCAGGGCAGGGTACCTATGAGACTGGCGGCATTGCCTCGTTGTATGGCCAGACCTAATCTTTGGCCAAAATGTGCACCAGCTCCACAGGTATGGCACTTCATAGAAGCGGAGTATCATTTATGCTTACTACTACATACGAAACTATACATCCGTGCACATGTCAATGTGTGTGTCGCCCCGCAATCGCAACACACGCGACAAGGCGAGGTCTGGGGAGAGGTGCGAGGACGAAGAATGAGGATGCATATTGCGCGAGACCCTAGGAGTTTCCATTCTGTATTTAATATTAAGGCTCCTCCTTGCGCTAGCGACCTTGAAAACACAAAAAAATTAATTTCTCTTTCTGTAAGTGAGATTATTAGAAACCCTCGTACAACTTTTCAGCTAGTATCCTGAAGTTTCATTAGAACCTCGAAAGTCATTAAAATACTATCCGGTTTAGAAACCTTTACAAAAAGAGTCAAAAATGGCCGTTTTTAGTATTTTTTGCAAAGGAAAATTCAGGGTATTTTATTTCAATGATTTTCGAGGTTCTAATGAAACTTAAGGATACTAGCTAAAAAGTTGTACGAGGGTTTCTGATAATCTCACTTACAGAAAGAGAAATTAATTTTTTTGTGTTTTCAAGGTCGTTAGCGCGGGGAGGACCCTTAAATTAATTCTGTACCAGCTCTATTTTTAAATTACCTCTAAGCAGATCCGCAACAAGACTCGCCACAAACATGTCGTCCAGGTGAAGGTCTCTTTCAGCCAGCACCCTAGGGAGCAGTCAGCGGAGACGATGCAAGTAGAACCACTTTCGATGCAAAACGAGACTGAAGGCATTGCCTCGTTGTATGGCCAGACCTAATCTTTGCTTCAAATGCGCACCAGCTCTATTTAACTTACCTCTAAGCAGATCCGCAACAAGACTCGCCACAAACATGTCATCCAAGTGAAGGTCTCGGTCAGCCAGCACCCTCGGGAGCAGTTAGCGGAGACGATGCAAGTAGAACCACTTTCGATGCAGAACGAGACTGGCGGCATTGCCTCGTTGTATGGCCACACCTAATCTTTGGCCAAATGCGCACCAGCTCTATTATTAACTTACCTCTAAGCAGATCCGCAACCAGACTCGCCACAAACATGTCGTCCAGGTGAAGGTCTCTTTCAGCCAGCACCCTCGCCAGCGACCCTCGGGAGCAGTACGCAGAGACGATGCAAGTAGAACCACTTTCGATGCAGAACGAGACTGGCGACATTGCCTCGTTGTATGGCCAGACTCCTTTGGCCAAAATGCGAACCAGCTCTGTTATTAACTTACCTCTAAGCAGATCCGCAACAAGACTCGCCACAAACATGTCGTCCAGGTGAAGGTCTCTTTCAGCCAGCACCCTCGCCAGCGACCCTCGGGAGCAGTCAGCGGAGACGATGCAAGTAGAACCACTTTCGATGCAAAACGAGACTGAAGGCATTGCCTCGTTGTATGGCCAGACCTAATCTTTGCTTCAAATGCGCACCAGCTCTATTTAACTTACCTCTAAGCAGATCCGCAACAAGACTCGCCACAAACATGTCATCCAAGTGAAGGTCTCGGTCAGCCAGCACCCTCGGGAGCAGTTAGCGGAGACGATGCAAGTAGAACCACTTTCGATGCAAAACGAGACTGAAGGCATTGCCTCGTTGTATGGCCACACCTAATCTTTGGCCAAATGCGCACCAGCTCTATTATTAACTTACCCCTAAGCAGATCCGCAACAAGACTCGCCACAAACATGTCGTCCAGGTGAAGGTCTCGGTCAGCCAGCACCCTCGCCAGTGACCCTCGGGAGCAGTAAGCGGAGACGATGCAAGTGGAGCCACTTTCGATGCAGACGCCGACGAATGCCGTCAGGTTTTCGTGGCGTAGTTCTCGAATCTGCGACAAGAAATAAAATATAATAACTTCGTTAGGGATATATCTTCTAAATGCGCAGTGTTGCATACATTTAAGCAACATACTGAAATTATTATTCAATAAAATATATTTTTGTTTCTTTTAGTATTAAATGTTTTAGTTATGTTCAATTGTTATCTCCTTTTGGTTTAATACAAAAAAATACTATTGAATAAATCTTTCTCGCGACAGCAAACGATTTCATATATATTTAAAAAAAATATTTTATATCCTTTAAATAGTCAGATTACACAAAATAAATTGCAGAAAACAGGAAATTAACATATTTTTTATAATTCATAAATAAAAATAACGAAACTGATGATTTTTTTATTATAGGGATTTTTTTACAAAAAGTCAGTTTTTTAAATAATATTATCCCTCATCATTATCATCATATCAGCCACAGCAAGTCCACTGCTGAACAAACAAATTTTAGCCATAAAACAAAGCAAATATTAAATTATTATAATATTAAATGTTGTTCGGGTATTATTGACCAATGATGTAAGTTTTATGAAAATCGAAAATGGGATATACGAGTATATATTATCACGCCTGTGCTATTATCGCTTTTCCCACAGGGGTAGACAGAGTCTATGGACTTCTTTGCTCCGATCCTGGCAGACCGCATTCGCTTCAACTACACTTATCAATCTTTTTATACATACCCTTCGATTACGGGTCCTTCTTACCTCTTCTTTTTAGGTAGAGATAATATTTATGAGATAAACGGTTAATATAATAATATAAAAGATAATATTGTGATCATAAAACGCGATCACGACGCCTTTGACGCCGATGGGTTTTAATAATTGTACTTAAACAATCCAAGGATCCAATTAAATATACACACAATTCATACAAATCAGTCCAGTCAACATGTTGAGACTTACGCGGTACATTTCAAGTTTTTTCTTTTCTTCCAGACTAACATAAAAGTACCTTTTTAACCTCCATTGAACCTAGACCTACTAATAACGCAGCGGCGGGCAACGCACTTTCATTGTCAAACCATATTCACCTTTATTTCTATTACAGCAATGCACAGTATAGCTTGAACAAAACAAAAGCCTCGCGACTGCCAAGCGGCCGAAATTTTTTCAAGCTATTCTTAATTTCTTAGATAGAATCTTTTCTATTCATCTTTTCTATTACGTCCCAAAGGTGAACTGGTAGACAATGCGTAGCATTAAGTTGTACCTTTGTACTATAATCTTAAAATTTTAAATGCAATACATTAAATAAATAAATAAAATAGAAATAAAGGTGACGAATTCTAGTCTATGTTTTAACAGTAAAGTTGGCTTTTTGGTGTGAGTTAAGCCTCAGAAATGTTGTAACTTCTCGTGCAGTGTCAGAAACAAACAACAAAGTCAAACACAAATTCTTGGAAAGTTAAGTAATGTGTCTGAAGAGAATTTAACTTTGATTTCCGCAAAATGTCGCCTGAAACTGCTTTCATTAGTTTGAGTTTAATTAAGTGTAATTGTGTGTGAATTTGTATCACCAACTTCAGAGAGTAAGACATATTTGTTACCGACCAAGTGGTAAGTTGGGACATTCTTCTTTAACTTCCTTAAACATGTTGGAAGGGACAAATCGAACCACAATACTAATGGGGCAAACAGAGAAAATTTGGGTCTTGCGGCTCTGAGTTAACAGGGCCCTTTGCCACAAGCCTCAAAGGCCACTTTTATGGCGTGATAACGGGTGAAAACGTGAAAAAAGGAATTGAAACAATGGTGGGTTGCTAACCGAATAAGCCGTGTGATTTCCGGCAGAGTAGAATAGGACCAGTCAGAGTCCTCTCTTGGATGTCATAGAAGGCGATTTAGGAAATACAAGCTAAACAAAGCTTAAGGCTTTTTTTTATTAATGAGGCCTCTCCAACCCGTCTGGCCAGCGAAGAGAGTGTAATCCAAGTCATCTGGCTGCTCTGGCGAAGTATGGCTCTGGCAGTACAGAGAGGGCCGTGCTCCTGCAGTGGAGACAAAAATAATAGATGATGCTAACCGACTGGATTAATCATAGTTCTTTTAATATTCGTTGTTCTTCATAGGTATTTCTATACTTATTACTTCATTAGTGATAAAGATATGGGATAAAAAAAAATCTGGCTTATTGGATAGATTATTAAAAAGTATGGTCAACTTATTTTTTCTTTTCTCTCATTAGCAAAAAATGACGAAGATACAGCGCATTTAAATTTCGCGTGACGTCACGATTGGCTACGATTTTTAACCAACGGTGACGTAAATCACCCCCACTCCGAAACTTCAAAGCGCTGTCGTGAATTTTGACTACTTAGACTAATAGGGGGCCGCCGTATGCAACCCTACCACATCGAGTAGCAAAATGTGACATATGTAGGGTGTTGCATAATAGAAAGAAAGAATAGGTGGCCCCACCTTGTGTTCGCAGAGAAGCAACTTGTGCCGCGGAACGGGTAAAGCAAGAATTAGATTCCCGACACCCACTCCACCAGTACGACCCAGCGCCTCAAAGACTAAAAAGTCGTCATAGTTTTTTAAGGAGTACAAAGGCGCTGGACTGCAACATCAAAGAGGCCAGAATAAAACTCTGGGAAAGGGGCCACACTGTGCCCAACTATATTACACCAAAAGAAGAGTTACCACCTGGACGGGATCTGCCCTGGTCTACCTGGAAGTCGCTTAATAGACTGCGGACTCAAGTAAGTCGTTGCGGAGAGCTTTTGTCCAGGTGGAAAATGATTCATAGCTCACAGAACGCGTGCGAGTGTGGTTCCTCTCCACAAACTATGGCGCACCTGATTTCCTGTCCCGGGTGCCCTACAACCTGCACCCTGGATGATTTACTTCAGGCTAACGATAAAGCTGTTGAAGTGGCCTACTACTGGGCTCATCAAATATAAAAATCCATCGACACGCAAAGAAGAAGAAGAAGATAAAAAGACATGTCTTAATGAACAGGGTCGCCTGGGCTTAACCTGGAGCATTTTGAACAGTCAGCAAAAAGTGATTATTTTAAAAAGTTGTGGAATAACCCCACAGGTTTCTTGACATACTAACAAATGATAACCATTAGTAGTATTGACTATAAAAATCATAGCCGTCTGATACTTGGAACTTTGACTTTGGGCCCAATTTGTATTTTCTCCTCTTCAAGGTTGTTTATAATATAAACAAACATATCTGTCATTACATCTTATCAACCTCATTCACCAGCCAATGGACTCAATTCCACGTTTTTCTTGCATCAGTAATTTTTTTTTTAAATAATACTCGTCTGATAAGAAAAACTCCAGGTATAAGGCCGGCAACCTAAATTAATTATTGCGAGGATGAATAGAACTATCGAATAGCACGAGTTTCATTTTGCTACTTGACGAGGTTTTTTTAAAAATAATTGCCACCTTAATATCAGCCTGACTCACGAAGGTGAGGCAACCCTATACATTTTGGCACTTCTTGATAAGGACTATCGAATGTACTACGTAACTAATTGCTAGTCGATAAGATAAAAAAAAAAAACACTTTTTTGCTGACTGTACAAAATGCTCCAGGATTACTCTGTGCTCCAGGTTACGCCCAGGCAACCCTGTACATTAAGACATCTTTTTAATATGCAACATCCTACACATGTCAAATTTTGCTACCCGATGAGGTAGGGTTGCATACGGCCCCCTCTCTAGTCTAACTGTTCTAAACGAAAAAATATGGGTCTTTTATTTTTGGATGATCTAGTTGACGGTCTAAATAAAATAAAATATTTTTGACCCAGTTCACATCCCTATATGAAAATAATAAGAGACAGTTTCCGCCTTATTATAAAACGCAGACTAACTTTCAAGGGCGTCGCCAGCCGATGGCGCAGGGGGGGGGGGGCAAGTTGACTTTACCTACTACAATTCATACTTTTCTCATTCTCTATGAATGAGAAAAGTAGGTATGAATTGTAGGTAAAGTCGACAGCACATGAAGCTTTTCACTTGTACTACGAGCCTTACATCTACAGCGATTGTAATAACAACAGTATCTTAGTACTATATACATATATATTCTGTGACAGTACAGAGTCCAATGTGTAAAGCTACACGAGCACGAGCTCTTGACTATGCAATAAAAAACTTGTATAGATACACACCCAAAGTGTGCAGCTGCCCGGGCAATTTTTATGGGAATGTCGATTTTTTTTGGTTTTTGAGTAAATAAGTTATAATAACATTTATTAGAAAAATAGAATAAAAAGGAGTTTGAATAAGTGTAAAGCGTACAGCGTATTTTTTTGTTCAAGGCTTGAACTTCAAGCAAATCAACTCAAAGACTTAGGACTTTGGTTGCATTATATTTGGCAACTTTTTTAGAATCTCTAGGGGGGGGGGGGCAGCTTTTGTTTATAACGTAAATACATGTGTTAAGTGGCGCTGATCGTCGTAAAACAAGCACTCTAGATGTATTTATTAACTACCGACGCAAAAAGAGGGGTTTTATAATAGTTTTGACGTGTTTCTGTGCCTGTGATATGTCTATGGCATCATCATCATCATGATCAGGTCTTTCTGGCTCCTCTACAGGAGCACGTCCCTCTCTGTACTACCAGAGCCATACTTGGCTAGAGCGAGGACGTGGCCTGCACTCTCTCGTTGTATGTTCGTAAGCTTTGTTTAGCTTTCTGTGGCATAGTAGCTCTTAAACGAATGGACCGATTACGGTGCGGTGTTTTTTGATATGGTTCTTAGCTACATTTGGGGGTTACCTAAAATTTTTATTTCTTGTTTCAATTATAAAAAATGTAAGTACTCGTAAACTATCATATCGGTACCTTCAATGTCGATCAAGAAGAAAAGGAAAAACGTAGAATGTACCTGTCTTCCCGCTAGGTCGTAAAACCAATAAGGAAGTTCCTTGGGCCAAAAATAAATTATTTGGTAATATTAATAGAATATAACGTCACAAAAGAATGTCACTTGTTATTGATCATATCCATTTTCAACGTGATTTTAAATTCATTATTGCGGAAATTATATCAGGAGCGCTACTTGATTCCGAGAAACTAGTCTTTATTTCATACAAATCCCACATGTTTTTACGTTAAAAAAGGGCATTTGATTTGAGTTGTTGAAAACTTTCTTAATGAGACAATTTGTGAGAATATGTGTTTGGTAACTCATTCATCTCTACCTTCTTTGATGCGACATTTCCATCATCTTTGGGTCTTACGATCCTAAACTCTGCATATAAGGGATAAAAGTGATAGTGTATATAAGTACGTAACAATTTTAAAAACTAAAAACTGTCTTCCCTCCCATGTAAACTACCTCCAAACTACATAACTCTTTAAGATGCGACAAAACCCAGACACAATAGTAAGACAATGGAAGCCGGGTGGAATTCCACCCAGTAACCGCGGAAAGGATAAAAGAAAGGGAAACATTTCTTCGGTCCAGGATACTTGGAATAATCGGTGAACGTATACATGAAAAAGTTTGGAAAATCCAAAAGAGCACGCCTCAAAGGGTCCATAAATATTTCTTTTAATTCTTACGCATATAGAAAAATAAAGATATATACTAAAACTATGAAGAACAGTCGATATTTTTTTTTGTTTATTTAATAACAATTAAACCACATCGAATCAGACCTCGTATTTCGGTCGTTATCGTGTTATCAAGAAAAGCCTCCGCACATACAGACACACGGACGTCCAAGACAGAACTTTTTAAAACTGTTTTTTAACTAGTTTAAATAACAAAAATGACATCAAAAATATCATGAGTGTTAAAAATAGAGTTTTTTTCTTAATATGTGTGTGTATATATTATGTTACAAGTGCAATGTATAAAACATAAAGACATTTTAAGTTTGAAAAATCAGATGTTTTGCGCGAAGTGACAGTAGTACCCACCTCAACGCTTCGCTTATGAGGCGTGCAAAAAGAAAATCTCCCCATTTTTGGAAGTCGGTTCAAAACATATTATTAAACAAATTTACCCTCGACAAGCAATCCAAACTTTCCACGTGTTACAATGAAAATCCAGCGGCGGTCATTGTAAACCCACGGTCTGGCTCACACAATAAAACTTTATTACGTTCGAATTATTGCAAACGGGTGTTCTGTGTGAAATTGGTCTACGTAATAAAACTTGGATTAGATAACGTTTGTTTTAAATGGAGATTTAGAGTCCTGCTGAGGAGTCTCGCTAGACAAATTAAAGTAAATAAAACAAATAAATAAATATACAATGTGGAAGGGTACCCGTAATAAATCGAACCACAGGCTATATTGGTTAATTATAGTATAATGATAAAAGAACAGTCAAAAAACAATTATAAAAATTCGACGTTCCCACACAAATAGCCAGGGCGGCTGCAAACTTTAGTATGGAAATGCCAAATTTTGTTTTGTTTTAGACTGTTATTTTAATTACATTATATTATAGTCATCTTTTTATTGCCATTCCGTAGAGAATGGATCAGCCAATCTGCGTTACCGAGGGCCCACCTACTCTCATGCCCGAACCGCCCAACATCTTGTACAATAGAGGACTTAAACTCTGCTAATGACAGAGGAGTAAGTGTGGCCACACACTGGTCTACAACTATATAAAATCGCCATTCCGACTCGCTAAGAAGAAGATAGTCATCTAATTTAAATATAGCCCGTGGTTCGATTTAATATGGGTATGTCTTTACCAAATTGTATATAAGCACAAATGACACAGATTAAGCTAGCCCCAAAGTAAGTTCGAGACTTGTGTCAAATAGCTTTATACTTTGGTTATTATGATTATGGACAGGGTATAATGTCGGCTTTATTGCACTAAATTCGTTCAAATGGTTTGCAGTAAGTAAAGTAGGTACATCGAAAAGCAATACTTGGGAACTACCTAATATGACAATAATAAATATAATTTTTAATAATTTATTTACATCCTTTAACAAAACAACGGAAATTTTAAATACTTATTAATCAGTACGCATCGATGCACCGTGCGCGTTGCACGTCAAGGCGATGATACACTCCCCGCCTCCTTCTAACGCGATTCCGCGAGTAATACGAGACAATGACACGACTTGTGTTGATACTTCCAAATGTGACACGTGCAAAGTTGTAGTCAATGAGCTACTAGCCTTTGTACATAACAAAGTTGACACTTTACCCGAGATAGGAATCGTACAGATATGTATGAGTGCGTATAAAACGGAAGACATTGAAGCTGCTAGGTTACTGGCGTTTAGGCTAATAGCCCCTACGAAAAAGGTTATGAGGAGAAAGGAAGGAAGTGAGCAGAAAAGTCTATTGGAAATTATTAGGCTTATTAAAGAATGTGAAAATGGAAGCTTACCAATGTTTGCATGTGTTAATCTAAATAAATTACCGCCTGTGTCATTTGATTACGTAGACGTGACAACATTTCTGAAACAAATGGCTATACTCCAAAAGGACGTGGCTGAGATGAAATCAGTTAAAAAATCTGATCCAGAAAGCGGAGTATCGTCGGATGATATACTACACCTAAAAAAGGAACTTGACGAGGTTAAAAATATCTTGACGAAGTTACAATCCGTTCCTCCTGCAGAGATACACCCATCTCCTAGACCTTATCGTAATGATAAGGAGACAGGAAATGTGCACTGTTCGAATGAATCAACTTGCGAAGTCGTAGGTATGAACGAGCATGAATTACATAATACGACCGTCAATATAATCAATCCGAGCCCGGTGCACCACACTAGGACGAAAAGAGGGGCGCGCGGCAGCGGAGGGAGTGTACCGCGGCCTGCGCCCGCTCGAGCGGTGACTCATACAGCCGCTGAAGCACCCGCGAGCCGTACTACGTTAGCAGTGCAACAGCTGACCGATGCGAACGATGTCTCGCGCACTGCTACATACGCCGAGACTATAAGGACTCAAAATGATTTGCAGACACATACAGATAAAGATGGTTTTACCACAGTAACGTATAGGAAGAATAATAGGTATAAATATAGGTATAGAAATACAAGAGGAACATTAGAAAATAACAGCAAACTGCAGGCGGCGGAATCTCTGGCATATGTTTATCTATCACGCACACAAAAGAACACTACGGTTAACGATATAAAGGAGTACATGAGGGACATGAAAGAAAACTGTGTGGATGTAGAATTGCTGTCCCAAACGAGAGAAACTAATTTTAACTCTTTTAAAATATCAATACAATCTTCAAAAATTGGTAATATTTTAAGGGATGATTTTTGGCCGTCGGGATTGGTTTTTCGACGTTACCGACAGCAACGTCCATCCTCTATGGGTGCTACCGCTATGCCTACAACTCATAATGGATATACGCCCAAACAGTAATGAAATCGTTGTGGCTTCTTTTAACTGCAAAAACGTTAAAAGATCCGCGCAACATATTCGTGACTTATGCAGGAGCGTAGATGTTCTTGCATTGCAAGAAACTTGGCTGATGCCACATGACCTGGGATTCATTAACGAAATCGATAAGTAGTTTTGCTGCAGTGCGAAGTCATCCATGGATACATCAGCTGAGATCATACGCGGACGTCCCTACGGTGGTAACGCTTTATTGTGGCGCGCAAACTTGTTTACGTCGTCAGAAATAATACAGTGCAGTAGCGACCGTATTATAGCTGTGAGACTGTCCCGTGATGATCGCAGTATGCTAATATTTAGTGTGTACATGCCCTGCAATAGTGAAGATAGTCTGCCCGAATTTACTCAATGCCTTGCGGAAATTAGTGCAGTGATAGAAGCCTCCGAAATAGAAAGTGTTCTCATGCTCGGCGACTTTAACGCGCACCCTGGTACGCTTTTCGGAAAGGAACTGGTAAAGTATTGTAGTGAGCAGTGTTTGCGCTGTGTGGACATAGATCGATTGCCGCCTGACTCATACACGTTTGTAAGCGAGGCGCACGGCACGTGCTCCTGGCTCGACCACGTCGCCGCGACTGTCGCCGCGGACAGATTGATAACAGATGTTTTTATTATGTACGAAGCCTCTTGGTCAGATCATATGCCGCTAGTCATTAAATGTAATTTTAATTCAATAATACCGAAAGCTATTTATAATTCAGAAAACAATTCAAGTATTTTTAAATGTATTTGGGGTAAGAGGGACGCAAACCAAATAAATGCCTATTCAAATTTATGTAATGATGATTTCCTATATATTTTAAATAACTTTGATAAGTATACATTTTACTGTGATAACGATTTTAATAAGATTGACCAATTATACTGTGATATTATTAAAATACTTCAGTCTTCGTCAGAACGAGCTTATAACAAGCCCAGTATGGATAATAAGAAAGTGGTAGGGTGGAATTTTCACGTCAAACATTTACATGCAGCGGCGCGTCGGACGTTTGGCGAATGGGTGTTCCACGGTAGACCATGTTCGGGATATTACTATAATAAAATGACGGTCGCTCGTAAGGAATTTAAAAATGCTCTTAAATATGTACAAAATAATCAGGAAAAAATTAAAATGGACATGTTGGCTCGACATCATGCAACAGATCACAACTTTATTAGGTTTTGGAAAGAAGTTAAAAAGTTAAACTATAGAAGTACTTTGCCAAAAATAATAGAAGCTGAAGAAAATAAGAAACGTATCGCTAACCTTTTTAGTAACCATTTTAATGTAAATACTAAATCAAAAATAGAAAAAAACAACAAAGACAATAATGTTAAAACATTTGGTGGTAGTTATGGCGGGGATACTTGCCACGTGACTGCTGACCAAGTCGCTCATATATTAAGATATATGAAGAGGGGCAAGTCTCCCGGCCATGACGGCCTCAGTATAGAACATTTGCTGTATGCGGGCCAACATGTCTGTGAAGTGCTGGCGCGTTTTTATAGTCTATGTGTGAAGCATTGCTACTTACCGAGCGAACTCACACGTACTCTAGTCGTTCCTATAATTAAAAATAAGACTGGTAATATCTCGAGCATGGCCAATTACCGACCGATTTCACTGGCAACTATAATGGCCAAGGTGCTTGATCGAGTTATTCATCAAAAAATGAACCCCTCTGTTGTTATTGACGATGGTCAGTTTGGATTTCGCCCTAATCTCTCAACAGATTTAGCGATTTTTTCTCTTAAACAAGTAGTTAAGTACTATAAAGTTCGTGGTACAACTGTTTACGCATGTTTTCTCGATCTAAGTCGTGCTTTTGATACAATAAACCACGACTTACTTTGGGAGAAGATGCGTAACACAGATATTAACCCTGAAATCGTTGATCTCCTAGCGTTTTGGTACCGAAATCAAACGAATAATGTAAAGTGGGATAGTGAAATGTCTGATACTTACAGGTTGTCATGTGGAGTGAGGCAGGGTGGGCTCACCTCTCCCGACTTATTCAACATCTATGTTAATGATCTGATTGTGGAGCTGAGCAGGACTCCAGTCGGACTAATGCTTGATAATAGGTATATAAATAACCTAAGTTATGCAGATGACATGGTGCTGCTCAGCCCCTCAACCAAAGGATTACAGAAACTAATATCTATCTGTGAAGAATACGCAAAAAAGCATGACTTAGTTTATAATGTAAAAAAGACAGAGATGGTGGTGTTTAGGTCGGGAAAGGGGCCTAAGTTTATACCCAGTCTGACTCTAGATGGGGAGCCTGTAAGAATTACGACCTCTTTCAAGTACCTTGGCCATATAGTGACCTCGTCTTTAAAAGACGATGAAGACATCGAGCGACAGCGCCGATCGTTATGTGTTGTTGGCAATATGTTAGCCAGAAAATTTTTTAAAGCCTCTAATGACGTGAAGGTTACACTTTTTAGGTCTTACTGCCAGTCTTTTTATACATGTCAACTCTGGATAGACTATACGCAAAAATCTTATGATAATATAAGGGTAGCGTATAAGGGTAGCGTATAACAACATCTTTAGGCACCTTATGGGGCTGAAATCTTGGTGTAGTGCCTCTGGGATGTTCACAGAGGGACGTGTCAATACTTTTAGCGCCATACACCGTCACCGCGTAGCAAATTTTATGTCCAGGGTTGCCATGTGTAAAAACAGCATTGTACAGAGTCTGGCAGAGAGACTTGTATCTACCGATACCTACAGACACTGGTTGGCTATTGCCGCCACGTTAAAGTAATTTTTTGATAAAAAATTTTAAAATATAAAATATTTAATGTATTGTGAACAATTTTATTTTTAAATTGTATTTTATTTTATTTTATTTTATTTTATATTAACTATGGATCTTTTGTGTCTGCAATAAAGCATATTATTATTATATTATTATGTTGGTACGCTTTTCAGCCACGGGTCCATAGGGACCCGGTCCTTTGAGGCGTTCATGGGGCCAAAGCCAACATGAAGAGGCCTTATTATTATTATTATTATTATTATTATTATTAAGTACATCTTCCAAAATTTTGAGTATGCGAAAGTACTAGTTTTAATTATTAAGTAATGTAACTTTTGTAAATGCAAATACAATACAATACAAATACTCTTTATTGCACCATAAACAAAAGGAAATACAAAACAGAAAAAAATAAATAAGACAGAATTATGATACAAAGGCGGACTTATCGCATAGCAATCTCTTCCAGTCAACCTTTGGGTAGTGGGTGAAGTGAATATTTAAGAGAGGCGGTGCAGTATGTCAGATATACTGTAAATACAGTGATTAAAGTATTTTTCCCTCTTTCTTACTGCACGAGTGTGTTTTCGATGGTGTAAGCGCCACTTGTCGAACCGCCGACAAAGTAAGCAAATTTACAGTCCATTTGGGCAAATGGACTGTATTTTCATGTGTGTATGGGTAACAGTATCTACCAAATAATTTAATTTTGCCCCAAGAAAGTACCCACCTGTTTCAGTTCCTTTTTGATAGCCCTGGTGACGTCAATGCTTTTCTTCTGCAGTCGCTTGATAGCCACTATGTTGCCTCGGTACAGAGCTATGGTGGTGTGCGCACGGCGGGTATCAACGTCTTGAGGCATAGTGTTCTGTAACAACAAACTTTTATTCTTAGGCCCATCATCATTATCATCATATCAGCCACAGGAAGTCCACTACTGGACATAAACCTCCCCCAAGGATTTCCAAAACGACCGATCGGAAGAGGCCTGCATCCAGCTCCTTCTTGCAACATTGCGCAGGTCGTCTGACCATCTTATGCCCAACACAGTATGATACGAGTATGTAAGTAGTAACGCACACGACGCGCGCTGGACTTTTTGAGCGTCGTTTGCGTTACTGCATATGATTGCACGGGTTCTATTTTCACAGACTAAAAAGTGCGTTGGGTGAATAAGATCAGTCCATCTCTTCCTGTAGATATCGTAAGAGGCGGCAAGCAGCAGCGATACTGTCGCGAGCTTAAAGTTAAACCATATCGCTAACGACATTGAGTAAATATTTCTTTGAATTCCTTTGTTGAGTAAGACTTCTGTACGTGAGTACTTGTACTAATTATGTGCTATTGACATGTATGTTATATATTTGGAGAAGAAAAACGGACCCCGGGCTTCGAAACAGCAAAGCTGAGGATACAACCAGGAATATGCTATGTTGAAGTGATTTACCTCATGGTATAATAAAACAGGTATTCTCTTCCCGAGAAGGAACTTGACTACATCACAAAGTGTTGCCACTGATGGTCCTTTTTAGTAAATTAAAGGACTTTCTCAATTAGTTCATAAATATTATATAAAATATTAAGTAACTTAGCTATTAAGTATCTCGCGATTCTCGCGTGATTCATCAATTCGATATTTTATAAATTGGTATATAAAGTATAATTATAATGGATTATTAATTCGAAATTGGTATATAAAGTTCAAAAATGCATTACGCTCGGGTAATTCAATTTCACAAAGTGGCAACATATCAAACTGATGACGTAGTCAAGTTTCACCTACGTCATCAGCTCTCACGGGAAGAGAATACCTTATTTTATTATACCATGATTTACCTCTATAAATGACAATAATAATGACAGATATAAATTACAATGAGAATGTCAGACATAATTGACAATGAGAGTGCCGTATGGTTTCCGGCAGAGTAAAATAGGGCCACTCCAAGTCCTCCCGTGGATGTCGTAGAAGGCGACTAAGAAAAAACAAGCTAGATAAAGCTCATAAACATAAATGAGACCTCTCCAACCCGTCCAGCCAGGCCAGCGAGGAGAGTGTAGGCCAAGTCCTCTGGCTGCCTAGCCAAGTATGGCTCTGGTAGTACAGAGAAGGTCGTGCTCCTGCAGTGGAGACTAAGATACCTGATGATGATAATGATGAAAGGCTGAGGGATCGCCGTGGTCACATACCTACTGGTCTAAGATGATTTAAAGTTAAAGCTAGATTGAAACCATTTCGACACGATAAAAAGACTTATATACAGACATACATACATACTATCACGTCTTTATCCCTAATGGGGCAGACAGAGCATTTTGGGTCTTGCGGTTCTATGCAGAGCCCAGGGCCGCAAGACCCAAAAGCCACTTTTAGCGCTATGGTGGGCGAGAAGATGGAAAAGCAATCAATACAGTGATGGGTTGCTAGCCGCATCGCCTGTTAACATGATTCGTATTTTTGCCCATTCCCTTGATCGGCTTTTACGATCTGCGCGGGAAGAGAAGCAGCTGGTACATTCTAAGTATTTTTTTATTTCTCCCAGACCAGCATGGGATATACCTATATAAATATCAATATTTAATTAAAACATAGTACGCATGTCGAAAGATTATTTAAAATTAGGATAGCAAAAATGGCCTTAGGGAAATTAGAGGTTGAATATGGTTTGATTAAGAAAACAATTCATGATTAAACTTCAAAATTCTAAGTAATTTTCAGGAGACGCCTCTTCAACAGTATTACCAATGTTTTTGCGTTCATTACTCGTTATTCAATACCATTATACACGTAATAAAAATATAATTTTCAAATTAAAAACCTACTTCATCCCCAAACTACACAACCGATTTTGATAAAATTTGTACGGGACTACCTCGCGAGCCCTTTCGAAAAAAAAAGAATTTGCCAAATCGGTTCAGCGGCGTTTTCGAAAAATCGGTGATCATATACATAAAAAAAGATAGCGACGAATTGATAACCTCCTCCTTTTTTAGAAGTCGGTTAATTAAAGTAGATCAAAAAATGAAGATTAATCAAGAATCATATATTTATTTCGAAACCTCCAAAATATACGTTTTTAATAGGATTTGTGAAATACTTAACCTTGATTTCATTGATTTTTGGAGTCAAATAAAGCTTCTAACAGTCTTAAAAAAAGGAGGAGGTTCTATGTTCGACTTTATTTTTTTGGACCGATTTTCAGAATTCTTTTTTATTGCAACGAGTGTACTTCCGAGCTGCTCTCATAGAAATTTTATCAAAAACGGTTGTGTAGTTTGGGGGTTAAGTCGATTTTAAGTTAAGAAAAATTATTAAGCTTTAATAAATGTAATGGATGTGATCGGTCATTTTGGAAATCTTTGGAGAGGCCCACGTCCAACAGTGGACGTTGTGCGGCTGAGCAATGGCAAATGACATTATTTGTGACGATTATCATAAAAGTACCACATGATTTACATATTTTTGACCCAAGATACTACCTACCAGATCAGTTTGCAGTATCCTAAAGTTAAGTATAAAATAATTTTATGCAAGACTATCTATTATTATTGAAAAACAGAGAAGAAAAGAATATTAACCCTTAAATTTCTTTAAAATTCTTCTTACTTCTTTAGATATCACCTAAATTACAGTAAAAATAGATAGCTACGCATAAGCAACAATTTTTAGCCAAGATACCAATTATTGAAGAAAAAATGCCATACCAAAATCGTTAAAGTAAGAAGTATAAAAAAAGAAAATCTTTTTATGCCGAAATAAAATCCGATTACTTACCTACAATAGAAATTCCGACATTTCCATTAAATATCTTGTAAAAATAAAATTATTTTCTTCCCGGAAGTATTACGTATTAGGGATACATAATGAACGATATTCTTAGAATCTTTCGCCGAATCTCAGAAAGTTACATCTGACCCTAATCATAAAAGTTATATACTGGAAACGATCAAATAAAATAACCGGCCAAGTGCGAGTAGGAATCACGCAAGAAATTTTCGATCAGGTCACGTGTCCTGACGCGAGTTTAAGATTTTTTACCCATTCCAAAAAAAGTGCACAACGCCGCTAAAGAAGTTTTCACTTCAATAAATCTTGGACAATAGGTATCTATGTACGAATTTACTTTATTAGATTAAACTAAAACTTACTTAATAAAATTTAAACTAAGTACCTATAAGAATTAAAAATGAAAAACAATATAAAATCACCCCTCGGCAGCATGGTCAAAAGCTGGCAGCATTGCTACGTTGTATGGCAATATTGGCAATGCTGGTTCTTTGAGCTAGATAGTTATAGATACGCTCCATTACTCGAGTGGTATGCGTGCGAAGGAATAGTTGCCGGAAAGATGGCTTACATAACGACCATGTGGATTCCAGAAGACAGGAATCGATTAAGGGGAGGGCCTTAACCTGTTATCTGTGCAAAACACCAGACACAATAGTAAAACAATGCATGTCGACCGGATTTCGGTCTGCTCACAGATGACAGGTTAAATGAGATGAGGGTAACGACCTGTCTGCTTTTGACAGAAAAAGTAGGTAAAGATCTAAATAGCTGGAAACAATAAGCGAGGCTTTTGCCCAACTATGGAACCTAAACGGCTTGAGTTGGGTAGATAACTGAGTCAATAATAAATTACTCGGTAAAGTTCATAGATTAAAACGTCACAAAATGGTGTCACTTTGATCATATCCATTTTCAACATGATTTTAGATTTATTATTGCAGAAATCTGATATAATAGTGTCACTTTTCATTGATCATATCCATTTTCAACATGATTTTAGATTTATTATTGCAGAAAATGTGATATAATAGTGTCACTTTTCATTGATCATATCCATTTTCAACATGATTTTAGATTTATTATTGCAGTAATCTGATATAATAGTGTCACTTTTCATTAATCATATCCATTTTCAACATGATTTTAGATTTATTATTGCAGAAACCTGATATAATAGTGTCACTTTTCATTGATCATATCCATTTTCAACGTGATTTTAGATTTATTATTGCAGAAATCTGATATAAAAGTGTCACTTTTCATTGATCATATCCATTTTCAACATGATTTAAGATTTATTTTTGCAGAAAATGTGATATAATAGTGTCACTTTTCATTGATCATATCCATTTTCAACATGATTTTAGATTTATTATTGCAGAAATCTGATATAATAGTGTCACTTTTCATTAATCATATCCATTTTCAACATGATTTTTGATTTATTATTGCAGTAAATGTGATATAATAGTGTCACTTTTCATTGATCATATCCATTTTCAACATGATTTTTGATTTATTATTGCAGAAACCTGATATAATAGTTTCACTTTTCATTGATCATATCCATTTTCAACATGATTTTAGATTTATTATTGCAGAAATCTGATATAATAGTGTCACTTTTCATTGATCATATCCATTTTTAACATGATTTTAAATTTATTATTGCAGAAAAACTTATTTAAGAGCGCTATTTGACTTCAAAAAACCATGACGTCACGCTTACGTATTTCATACAAATCCCATAAAAATTGTTTGTTTTAGAAAAAAGTGTCTGATTTGACTTGTTGTCATCTGGCGGATTGTTAAAATAAACCAAGCGAGAAGAACTCGAATCGGTGACCTAGTCTTTAAACGATTATGCTCTATCTTTTCATTTGGAAGAAAATGGTCGTTTCAAAACCAGGTCGCCGATTCAAATTCTGCTCACGTGTATTTTTAATCCCCAAAGATTAAGTCTGGCCATACAATGAGGCAATGCCGCCAGTCTTTTAGGTACCTTGCCCTGCGTCCGTAGCGATCTGGGGTCTATTTTTTATTTAATATAACGTTTTATTTTTAATTAGATTATTTTAGTTTATAGTTTTATAATTTAGGTAGGTTATTTAGTTTTTAGTTATATAATTATTGTATACCTATGTAAATATTTATTTTGTGCCATAAAGTTCCATCCCCAAAAAATATGTTGTGTTTATGTTTTAAGTTTATAGCAAGTATCCTTGCTGTGGTTCTTAGCATTGATATTTGATGAAAATCAGTTGTCGTTTAAAAGTTATTAAGTCATAATAAATAAATAAATATAAATATAAATATATAGGGACAAATCACACTGATTGAGCTAGCCCCAAAGTAAGTTCGAGACTTGTGTTATGGGATACTAACTCAACGATACTATATTTTATAACAAATACATATACAGATAAACATCCAAGATCCAGGACAATTTGAAAAAGGCCATTTTCCAACTTGTCATCGCTTGAAAGTTTGCCTGTCAAAAATAAATGGATAGACGGATTAATTCTGCCTACTATTTATTTCCTCCGACCATCACTAGATGGCATTTACATATGAAAGTATTTAAAATTCGGGGTTTTTTAGTTTGCCTCGCAAATAAATTCGTTTCTTATTTCGGTAAGTCTATTCTTTTATTTTCATTTTCATCTACACTACACACTACTACTTTTCATCTACACTACACTAATATTATAAAGAGGAAAGATTTGTTTGTTTGTTTGTTTGATTGTATTGAATAGGCTCCGAAACTACTGGATCGATTTTAAAAATTCTTTCACTGTTGGATAGGTATGTTATCCCTGAGTGACATAGGCTATGTATGTACCACGGGCGAAGCCGGGATGGACTGCTAGTCACAAATATAGGTTGAATCCGTACAGAATGTTGACTGTCTAGAATTCTAGATATATTTACAGGACTTTCTTCCGACCTCTAAGCCAGTATTTTTCCTCTCTAACGTAATTACAAACTACATCTTTAGGTACACGCAATAGTCTGCGGCGCCCGAGGACATTCGTGAACTATCGACCGTGAAGTTGAGAAAATAAACAACATTTTCTAGAATGTAATTTATTTTCTTATAGCATTTATTTGCTCTCTCCCTCTCTCTCTCTCATCTCAGTGTATTTCCAGTTGCATCTTCAGCTGTAATGCTGCGAAGGTCGGGGTCCGCTTTTTCTTCTCCACTTCGCATAGTCTTGAGCATCCAAACAACAAATACAAGCTAAACAAAGCTCATAAACATCAATGAGTCTTTTCCAACCCGTCTGGCAAGCGTGGAGAGTGTAGGCCTAATCCTCTGGCTGCTCTGGCCAAGTATGGCTCTAGTAGTACAGAGAAGGTCGTGCTCCTGCAGTGGAGACTTAAAAGACCTAAAGATGTTGAAAATGATTATTATGATAAATGACACGATAATTATATATCACTTAGATAATATAATTATCATGAAATTATTGTATACTGAGATTTCTTTAACCTGCGAATCTTGAGAATCAAAGCAATTGGCTTCGCTGAAGACAAAATTGGTCATTATGTCCTCTGCTTATAGGGTTGACTGGAAGAGATCCCTGACAGGGATAAGTCCGCCTTTGTACTATGTTTCATCTGTATTTCAATTGAGGCGTTTTATCCTATACCTTTAGCAATTCTTGTATATCTTATACCTTTAAACGAGCAATTCTTGTATGTATGTATATATATATATTTATTTATAAATTTCTGTGATCTCGAAAACGGCTCTAACGATTTCGCAGAAAATTTGTATATGGGGGTTTTCGGGGGTAAACTATCGATCTAGATGAGTTTTATGTTTGGGAAAACGCGTGTTTTCGAGTTTTCATGCGTTTTTCTTTCCACGCAGAATATTGTCGCTAATTTCGGCGCGCGGGCCGCCATCGGCTTAGCTCAGTGGTTACAGATGCTGACCGATAGAAAGAGTGTTACGGGTTCGAATCCCACTCGGTGACTTACTTTTGTTTTTTTTTATGTTCAAGTTTATATAGAATTTTTTATTTTGTACTGTTTTTAGACAAGTTTAAAAAAATAGTTAATGTTTGAGATGTAACCGACCGAGCAAAGCTCACCCAGGTACTTTATTTATATGTATATAAATGCATTTCTGTGATCACGGAAACGGCTCTAATGATTTCGCTGAAAGAGCTATGGCAGCTTTCCATACATCATTTTAGTTAGTAACCAAAGTTAGCGTCTATAAATGAAATATACCTTGTTTAATAGAACACATTTTGCTGATTCTAAAGGTAAAAATATCGTAATTATAGGAGGCCAGGTTCTTGAGTTATTGTGCTTAGAAGTTTTATAGGTTATGTCATTATCAACCATTTATTTAGTATACATCTGCATGAGTTATTAATTTATTGGTAAATAAAACTGAAGGAACTCGATGGCATAATAATCTTTACGTCCACTAGTAACATTATCAACGATTACGCAAGTTAAGCAACGCCAGATGTGGGTCCAACTCAGATTTTTGACCACAAAATATCATAAGCTCCTCCCTCTGTGCATTGCATAGAGGGACACGGCTTATTTTCATAAGAAAGATATCAGACGTTAAAATCAGATGCGCATATGCAGCTTTAAACATCTGCTATCAATACATATTGACTATTTATTTAGAAATCAAAGAAAAATACAACACGACTGCCTTCACAAAAATATATAGCCTATGTCACTCGGGGGGACGTTAAGATTCTAACTATACCACCCATCGAAATCGGTTCAGCCATTTAGAAGTTATGGTAGAATAAATAAACACACATACATACGTGAACTCTGAACCCACTTGACCAAGCATTTTGCTGATAGTTCTCTGTGACATTTTGGCGAAGCAAATGCGGTTAAACGGGTAACCGCATATATATTTTATTTTATGGTGCATGAATAAATAAAAATGATTTATATAAAAAAAAAACTCTAAAAATAATACACTCCTTTTTTGGGCTGTCGTGTAAAAAGTTACTCATGAGCTGATGATTCATGAATATAAAAAAAACTCTAAAAACAATACACTCCTTTTTTTGGGCAGTCGTGTAAAAATGAACTGACGACGGACGTGGACGACGGTTTCTTAATATCGAAATGTCAAATGTCATGTTGTATTTGAACGTCTCTGAATGGCAGTCTTTTAGCCAGCGCCCAGTCCTACTTTAATGTCAAAAGGAGTTTTTAATGCTGTACTTTATTTAAATCCATATAAAAATAAATATTAACAAGCAAAAATAGTATTATATAAATTAATAAACCATATTAATCTCTTCATCTATTTAAAACATTCATGTTTTTGTCTTGGAAAAAATATTTATTAAGTCTGGCAACCTTGTGGCTTTCTGACAAACCAAGGAAATGGTCATTACAGAAAATCGATTAACATAATAGCTATTTTTAATTTTATACATCTTTATCTGGCTTTATCTAAATACGACTAATATATAGAAAATCATATAAAAATATTTTATGAATTTTGGTTGTAATGAGTTTTTAAGACGCTTTTACCGCACTTAACTAAAAATCTGCCATAGCTCTTTGGTATGTGGGGGTGTTCGGGGGTAAACAATCGATCTAGATTAGTCCTATGTTTGGAAAAACGCGTGTTTACGAGTTTTCATGCGTTTTTCTTTCCACGCAGAATATGGTCGCAAATTTCGTCCTGCCGGCCACTGTCCATCTGGTCCAGCGGGTTAAGACGCGGACCGCAAGAAACGAGTGTTACGGGTTCAAATCCCGCTCGGTAACTTACCATTGTTTTTTTTATATGTTCAAGTTTATATATAATTTTTATTGTTTTTAGACAAGTTTAAAAAATAGTTAATGTTAAAGATATAACCGAGCAAAGCTCGGTCACCCAGGTACTGTACAATAAAGAATTTACAATACAATACAATACAATACAAAAAGATGAACAAATCTCAAAACTTCTCACCTTATCATTCGCACACGCTGAGATAAACGTCAGATCCTTGGCTTCTATCCTCCACAGAACAGATGCTAGCTTCTGCTCATAGCGGTAATGCCTGAACAGCAGTGTGGCTGCCAAGATGGCAGCCGCAGCCACAGCAGCTGCCGCGGAAAGAACCCCGGGGTCGTGAGGCAGGGAACACTTCGCCCCGTTGAATCCGCAAGGAGGCTCAGCGACGGGGGGCTTCCCACCGATCCAGGGTATCTTGTGGCCACCAACCAGCTCCTGGGACAACAAGTGTCGTATAAGAGAGATTGGGGCGAGGAAAGACTGAAATTATCTTTACGTCTACGCGCGTTTCGCGCCTTATTTTACAATATGAAACTCACATTCGAAATTCAAACTTTCATTACTTCTTTTCTTGCGTGCCAGTAGCACTTACATGCTATATACACAGCCAACCTCTTTCAACAACATCCTACAACCTTACATCCTACATAGTAGGTATACAAATTTACTAAGCACATGGGCGTTCAGGTTAAAAAAAGGAATAAAAATACTGACGTCTTTATAACAATGGTAGGCCATTGTAAATGTAGGCATTTCCAAGTAAAAATTAAAGGCGTGTTTGTCCCGCCCGCATCATGCAATCTTGAAACACGAACAAATCCTGCTTAGTCTGATTGTCACTAAACCCTTGTTTGGAAAAAAAGCGTAGAGCATCGAAAACAAAGAAAATGCAATTGACTTCGAAGGTATAATAAATTCGGATAATTATTAGATATTTTGAAGTAGGTAGGTCATAAAAAGTGGTAGGTACATCTTAAAGATTTAAAAAATAATATTAATTTGCTTAATTTTTTATCAAAAAAGATTAATAAGCTGAGCAGACTAGTAAACCAAAATTTCCATAGACTCACCGGCAGTATATCTGATGTGTTGGTGTATCGGAAGGTGGCCACAGGTCTAGCGCTCCAGCCGCTGGCTGCGGCGGGGTCTGCGACCAGGCCGATCACGGTGAAGTTGCCTTCTGCGTCACCAGCACTGTCCATGTTTACCTTTTAGATAAAAAAATGATTATTTTAACCGACCTCTAAAAAGGAGGAGGTTCGGAACCAGACAAGACCCGCATGGCATCATATGATACGGCTTCCGTTGTTTTACTGTATCGTATTCCACTGTATCCGTCTAATTATAAAACGCAGACTAACTTTGTTACTAGGTTTAAACCGGGAACCCATCACTTTCTCGCAATTAACTTCAACGATTTTTATTCCCCATAAAACTATTCGCAAATCTTTTAATACAATATTGAACAAATCCTAAAATCTGTTGACATCGAAATTTCATTTACTCGATTATTCGTTATTGACAAACTCAGTCTATCGTCATTTCTTTTCATATTTTATGTATTTTATCGAAATAACGTAACATCAAAGTTTTGTTACCCATCATTTTGTTTCCACGTAAGTTTCAGTTTGCAAAATAGTTGAAACATTTAAAACGAGTGCTAAGACACTTCTATCCATTTTCCTAGGTTAGGGCAATCCTATAGGTTAGGTTATGTTAGAACTGCGATCAACACACGCACGAGCCAAGCGAGCGAAGCGAGCGTGCCGCGGTAGCGGCCGGCGAGTGCTAAGACACTTCTATCCATTTTCCTAGGTTAGGGCAATCCTATAGGTTAGGTTATGTTAGAACTGCGACCAACACACGCACGAGCCGAGCGAGCGAAGCAAGCGTGCCGCGGTAGCGGCCGGCGAGTGCAAAGACACTTCTATCCATTTTCCTAGGTTAGGTTATCCTATAGGTTAGGTTATGTTAGAACTGCGACCAACACATGCACGAGCCCAGCGAGCGAAGTGAGCGTGCCGCGGCAGCGGCCGGCGAGTGCTAGGACACCACTATCCATTTTCCTAGGTTAGGGCAATCCTATAGGTTAGGTTATGTTAGAACTGCGACCAACACACGCACGAGCCCAGCGAGCGAAGCGAGTTATTATGTGTACCGTTACATATTGAAACATGTTTTTATGAACAGTTTTATCGATAACTTAATATTTTATATGAAATGTTAGTGTAATATACCGTTTTTGTGAAATGTTAGTGTGATAAACTATAAAAGAAAACCATTTTTAAATATATTTTTTTTAAATGTTGTTATTATAATATGAAACTGCGATGATAAACTATTCGTTTTATTAAGAAAGAAATGTATAAAAAATCGTGGAATAGTTTTCTGGGAAATAAAATTCGATGTCAAAAAAATCTGTATTCTAATAGACACCCGTTTAAATCACTATCCGACCAAATCTAGTTGACACCTAATAATATGCCATTGTCTTATCTGAAAATGTCAACTTGGTTTGGTCGGATAATGGTTTAAACCTAGTAACAAAGTTAGTCTGCGTTTTATAATAAGACGGAATATGTCTGGTATTGGCGGATCCCAAAAGGTTTAATTTGTAGTGATTGTTTTTTTTTATGTTTGTTCACCGGTAATTCGAAGACGACTTTACCGATTTGTTTTTTGTTTTAAAGGGCATATTTATCAGGTGGTCCCGTAGAAATTTTATCAAAACCATTAGTGTAGTTTGGAGGTGAAGTTGGCTTTTAGTTTTGAAAATTATATAATAAATAAATAAATATATAGTGACAAATTACACTGATTGAGCTAGCCCCAAAGTAAGTTCGAGACTTAACTTACCGAAGATATTTTTAGGAACACACGTAGGTACCCTCTTGAAGGCTTTTAGGCTTTAAGAGTCCCCTTATCCTAGACCAAACTACACTTCTCCGTACAAACGTAGTCTACGTTTTATTTAGAAACGACATGCCCGATTTCAGCAAAAAAATTAATTTCAACGATTTTGCACATATAAATAAATAAATATATAGAGACAAATTACACTGATTTAGCTAGCCTCAAAGTAAGTTCGAGACTTGTGTTAAGGGATACTAACTCAACGATACTATATTTTATAAAAATACATATAGATAAACATCCAAGACCCAGGACAATTTGAAAAAGGTTATTTTCCAACTTGCCCTGACCGGGAATCGAACCCGAGATCTCTGGGGTGGCGGACTAGCATGGTGACCAGGAGGTTGTATATAAGTATTAGTAAAGGGTTTTTTGACAGAGACGTTCGAACTTTTGATAATATAAGACTTTTCTGTCTTTATGGAAAAGTTTTTGGATAATAGGTAAATGTGATACATTAAGACATACCAATCATGTCTTTATCCGTTTCGGCGCAGACAACACCTAGGGTCATTATACCCAAAAGCCAAGGTTCAGACTGATACATCAGTGCCATAAAAATCATATCATGATAATGATCATATATCATGATGATGGTACTTATAAATAAGTGGAAAAGAGAATCAAAATAATAACCGGTACCTACCTACATTGCATATAATAACAAAACCACGGTATAATAAAACAGGTATTCTCTCCCCGAGATGGATCTTGACTACGTCACAAAGTGTTGCCACTGTTTGTTCTTTTCAGTAAATTTAAGGACTTTCTTAATTAATTCATGAATATTAAATAAAATATTAGGTAACTTAGCTATTTAGTATCTCGCGATTCTCGCGTGATTTATCAATCCAATATTACTTATATAAATTGATATTAATGGATTAATAATTCAAAATTGGTATATAAAGTTCAAAAATGCATTACGTTCGGGTAATTCAATTTCACACAGTGGCAACATATCAAACTGATGACGTAGTCAAGTTTCACCTACGTCATCAGCTGTCACGGGAAGAGAATACCTTATTTTATTATACCATGAACAAAACCTTTTTGATACACCTATATTTCGTTAGACTTTTTATTTAAAACAAAACCATAAATAATACACATATACTTAGTTACACTTTTAGTTAGCTATTTCTGTATTACATTATAAGACACAATATTTAGGCATAGAATTAACGAGTATAACATACTCCCATGCTGGTCTGGGAGAAATTAAAAAACTTAAAATGTACCAGCTGCTTCTCTTCCCACGCAGATCGTAAAAGCCGATCGAGGGAATGGGCAAAAATGCAAATCATGTTAACAGGCGATGCGGCTAGCAACCCATCACTGTATTGATTGCTTTTCCATCTTCTCGCCCACCATGACGCTAAAAGTGGCTTTTGGGTCTGGCGGCCCTGGGCTCTGCATAGAACCGCAAGACCCAAAATGCTCTGTCTGCCCCATTAGGGATAAAGACGTGTATGTATAACATACAAAACTGAATGTCCTAAGGTCGCCTAGCCGCCTCGACAAGGCGAGAACGGGGGAGAGGTGCGGGGACGGGGGACGGGGACGCATATTGCGCGGGATCTTAGAAGATCCCGTTCTGATTTATATAAGTATTACATATAGTAATATTTTTATAAAGATATTACAAATAGAAATGTGTAATAAATAAATTCTGTGATTTAGGTAAAGCGAGTGTCAAATTCACACCTCTATTGTTAGAATTGCGATTACGTAAGCTATCGTACGTTGTTTTTGTTTGGAAATACAAATGGCCGAAATATTATATTATTGTTTTGGAATGAGAAGCTTAATGGCTCACTTTGATGAGTTGCTTTAGTCGTGTAATACAGATGAGAATATTTTTTTTTGGTTGATCATGTAGAATATGAAAAGCAAATGTGTACGTATTTATTATTTTCTCTTAGCAAATAATGGCAAATATACAATGCTTTTAAATTTTGCATGACGCAACAATCAATTGTACGATTTTCACTATACGGTGACACATCGTCCCCGCTCCGAAACTTCAATGATCTTTGTGAATTTATGCTAAACGAAAAATATATTTAGATATCCATTATGTTTGAATAATCTAATACTTAGTCAGACGACTACAAACTAAATTTATTTAAGGAAATAAGAAGGATAAAAAAAAATACATATTTACAAATATACATACAGAAAAAAGTTAACTACTAATTTAGTCAGACTAAATATCTAAATAATTGGGTATACGCCTATTACCAACGGGTGAGTACGGTATTAAGCCTGGATTGTATACTTTTTATCTTAAATTTCCTTATGTTTACGTACTTCTCTATCCTAAATTGAAATTTTTAAGTGGTGTAAGAAAAGAACAATTAAAATTCATCCCGGACAAGCCCTTGCTCGGAATCAAAATACGAGCATTCTGAGAATTTAAACACAGATAATTAAAAGTATTTTGAAAGGTTGTATTTATACAGCGTTGTTTACAATAACACGGTGGTTTCATTTTCCAAATTGTACTTACTTTGTCCAAATTGATTAATATTTAATTTTATTTATTTGAGGCTTTGTTTCTTGAGGTTTAATTAAACTTTTCCTAGAAACATGATTTGTCAAGAAGTGACAAACAAACAGTTTTAGATCGAGGCAACTGGAGACTTAAGAGATGGCTGTTTATTTTTCCAGCTGATAGCTTAGCTGTCCGCGGGGGAATGCTGGAAGCATTTTGGGCACTTTGCCTCGACGTGGCTTAAGAAGAAATATTCTATTTAAAAGTTTTTTTGAACGAACTTCCTACTTGGACGGTACGGGACTTGGCGGATAGGGAATAAAAATGAATAGTCGATAAAAAATGAATGATATTTCCGTCATTTTTTCAATCCAGAACTTTCTGGCTGGAATTTTATGGGGGGTTTTTTAGAGGCTTCAATGTGTGTACCTTCGTTCCAACCGAGTATTCCACGACACAATTTTTTACTTTTTTTTAATTTTGACATTAGTTTTTAAACCATCAACTCACAAACTTTTTAACAAAAAGTTAGTCGAGGTGTCGGGTGACCAAAGGGCAATTATTTCACCCAACGAATAAGCATTGCCATCCAACGTGGCAATGCTGCCAGCCTTTTGGGCACTCTACCGCAGGGCAATGATCTGGAAGATGTTTTCTATTTGTAAGGTTTTTCTTTTTTATTATTATTATTTGTTTAGTTTAATTTAGAGTATAATTTAGTTTTTTATTTAGTTTTTAATTTAGTTGTTAATTGAAATTGTAATAAATAATAAGATCATTAGTTTTAAGTTGTAGGTTAGTATAGTTTAGGAAAGTACTCGTACCTATCTATGTAGTTTTATATTTTACCTACTTTTATTTTTAAGGGGTCATATTCCATTTTAAAAGGACTGATTTCATTTTAGTTTAATGTTTGATTTTTAAAAGAGTATCTGTTATTTTAAACTAAATTAAACCCAGTTACAGCGACCTAAAGTCCCATTTAGTTTACACGCCCGCAAATGACTTGCAACTTATTAGCCTATCGAGCGTCACACGAGCCAAAATGTACCTTACGTCTATAAAGCGACGGTCCGTATCCCTTTATCTCTAGCGCTAATTTTTCATCACTTTCAACCTATGTATATGAATAAGCCGCGTTTGTGCGGCGGCCTAGCTTCATAACTAAAATGCGGAGTGCGCCTGGCCTGGTTATACTATTTCAGTGATGTATGTTATACTTATCCGTATAATAATAACTATTCAAAACTAAAAACCGACTTCAACATCTATCCAATCAGCTCACTACCTGCCTAAATAACTATAGTATAACATAATAAAATGACAGTCAAATAACAAAAAAAAACGACATTCCCATTCAAATTGTCACACAGCTGGCTTAACTTTCTTAGGGAAATACAGTTTTTTTTTTTTTTTTTTTGTCTGTTATTTTAATTTCAGTACCTGGGCGACCGAGCTTTGCTCGGTTACATCTCAAACATCGAAAATACGCGTTTTCCCAAACATAAGACTAATCTAGATTGATTGTTTACCCCCGAAAACCAATTTTCAGCGAAATCGTTAGAGCCGTTTTTGAGATCACAGAAATATATAAATAAATATACAAGAATTGCTCCTTTAAAGGTATAAGATTGTACTATAATAGTGCTAGTACAGCCCATGGTCCGTTTATTACTCTTACAAGTTGTTTACATTCAATTGAGTGTCTTTCTGAATTTCGACAATTAATTATTCCGACAGAGTCTCAACTTCGAAACACAGTAGTTCGTCTACTCATTGCTTCGACAGAACATATTATATTCGACTAGCATTAGTCCGACGGAACCTACTCCGACAACATACACTTTCGAAAAACACTACTTCGCATAACCCTATATATTAACTGTCGAAATTCAGAATGTTCGAATTGACAACCTACATTTTTTTAATCGGTTGAGAACTTACATCAAACCCCTGCACCGATCTGTAGGTGGTGGGTCGAAGGAGCTTCATCAGGGTGGAGCCGTCGGTGGCCGAAAGACCTGTTCTCATGATGGCGGTGGCTGCCCTGGCCCAGAGAGTCACGGCGTCGTACAGATGAGCAGCTTCTATGGGTACCTGTGGAACGCCAGTGTTTGAGAATAGCTATTTTACTGTGTATGTTTTTGGTTGGTTAACTAAGAATGTACCAGCTGCTTCTCTTCCCACGCAGATCGTAAAAGCCGATCGAGGGAATGTGCAAAAATGCAAATCATGTTAACAGGCGATGCGGCTAGCAACCCATCACTGTATTGATTGCTTTCCCATCTTCTCGCCCACCATGACGCTAAAAGTGGCTTTTGCTCTGCATAAAACCGCAAGACCTAAAATGCTCTGTCTGCCCCATTAGGGATAAAGACGTGATAGTATGTATGTATGTATGTATGTTTTTGATCAATTCTACTATCCTCATCATCATCTTCCTCGCCTCAGCCCTATTTGGGATCGGCTCTGTGTGTCAACTCTATAGAAATTAAAACAAAACGTCAAAAGTAACAAAAAAAAATCGGCATTTCCATACAAAAGTGTGCAGCCGCCCGGGCAATTTGTATGGGAATGACGAATTTTTTTTTGTTTTCTGTCTGTTGTTTTAATTTTATTATGCTGTAGTGATCTAGTTATAGCCCATGGTTCGATTTATTACGGGTATGTCCCTTCCACATTATTAATAGTACCGTTTTTTAGGGTTCCGTAGTAAACAAGGAACCCTTATAGTTTCGCCATGTCTGTCTGTCTGTCTGTCTGTCCGTCCGCGGTCCTACTCAGAAACTATAAGTTCTAGAAAGCTGTAATTTAACATGGATATGTATATCAGTCATGGCAAAAAAGTCGTAAAATAAAATATGGAAACAATTTTTTTTTTAGGGTAGCTGCCATACAAGTAAAGAGGAAGTCAATATTTTTTTCTCTACAAGCACATTGTGTGGGGTACCGTTAAATAGGTCTTTCAAAAATATTGTGAGCTTGGTAATACCATTTTTCGATTTAGGGATCCGTGTCTGAAATATTTAGGTTTAAAGTGCAATTTTTTGTTGGAGGCAAGTGTCCCCCCCCCCCCCTCTATCTGCTAAACGGTTATATATGGCCACGTGAAAAAAATCACAGCTATAGTATATATAATGTAGTTTAAAGGAAAACTATCAGAGCTAAGTAGGGTATACAAATTAAAAAGTTATAGGCGATCAACTTATAAAATATACTCGGAAAAAGTAATTTCATACAAATTCAATAGATAATTAGTTTTAAAACGTTTTTAGTGGCATAAACTCAAAGTTGGCATTCGGAACTACGGAACCTTACATTGCGCGTGGCCCGACACGCACTTGGCCAATTATTTTATCTTCTTTCGCTTCGATACTTATATAATTTTACTTATAATATACGTAGGTAGGTAGCAAGATTATTAGGAAATTACCTTATGTAATTTAAATTTACCTCATTTATTTATTTGTTTTATTTTATTTTATTGGTTCATGTACACTTGAAAAATTTACAAATAAAACCTTTATTCTAATAAGTATGTTTTTACCAAAATTCCGAACCCAATTCGAATTAAGAAGGTCGAAATAAAAAAAATGGATATGTTATCATCGGCTTTTAGCATTACGGAGGTGATATATCGTTTACAATTTATCAAGATCTCATCTTGATAAATTGAAATTGCTTTTGTGAAAATTAAAAAAAAAACCTTTTTCAAACGGTCTTGTACGAGTTGTTTGGGCGGTATGTTTTGTTTATATACACGTAATAAATCGAACTACGGGCTATGCTAGATCATTTTAACTAATATTATAAATGCGAAAGTGAGTTTGTATTTTATATTGGTTTGTTTGTTACCTCTTCACGCTTAAACTACTGAACCGATTTGGATGAAATTTGGTATGGATATAGTTTGAAACTCGGGAAAGGACATAGAGGTACTCTTTATCCCGAAATTCCCAAGGGGAGCGAAGCCCGCGGGTACAGCTAGTTTTAGTATACTTTTTTTTTTTTTGTTAAGTAAATCTAATAAAGCGTACAACCGCGCGGACAGTTTGTATGAGTATGTCGTTTTATTTTATATTTTATTATTTTTATTTCAGTATATAAGGTCCATAAGGTCTAACAAAATATACTGAAACTATTTTAAGGGTGATTCAGTTCATGATACTGAACAACTTAATATATAATATAGGAAACACGTATCGAGATTAAACGAAAAGCCTTCCAAATATAGCTGAAAAACTTTCTTTTTAAAAACAAAAAGTGATTGCGCACGTTTAATGGACTCAGGCAAGGCATTCCACAATCTCGCCGCTTGTACAGTGAATGAGTTAGCGTAAAAGGAGGACTGATGGACTGGTGTACACAGCGTGAGATTAAAAGATGATCTTAATTGACGGGTGTTTGAATCCTTAAAGAAAATAAAATGTTCCTTAAGATATTGTAAAGAATTTGGGTTAAAAGTATATTGTAGAGGAGGGTAAGAATGCGAGCATTCCGGCGCAGTCTTATGGGGAGCCACTTGAGTTTAGTTCTGAATTCAGAGACATGATCATATTACGCAAACCAAATATGAATCTGATACAACTATCATCACTTGAGCTTTTAGCGGATTGACTTTTAACCCATGAGCATTACTCGAGCTTATTAATAGTATTTACAGCGGTACTAAGATTTTCAACAGAAGATTTAGAGTAAATTTGCAGGTCGTCAGCATGTAGGTAATTTGAAGAAGAAATATTTTTAGAAATAGTATTAATAAAAATTGAAAAAAGAAGAGGAGACAAGACGCTTCCCTGCGGAACGCCAGCAGGACGTATTGGACCATTCTGAATAAGAGTCACCAAGGCGAATCCGCTGACGGCGCCCATGGAGATAGCTACGAAACCAGTCAATCGCTGTTGGAGATACGTTAATAGAGCTCAATATTGCTAAAAGAATATCGAAATCGGCGATATTAAAAGCATTACTAAAATCTAATAAACATAAAACAGTTAGTAACCCTTACATATAGTGAGTGACCTTATACACGCTGACTTTTCATTGGTTTAGGAAAAAAAAATGTCGTATAGTAAATAAATTCCTCTACCCATATACGTTATCCAAATTTCTGTATGTCATAAGATAAAAAAGTTTCGTAAATGATTTTCGATCGAGACCACGTAGTTATGCCGGCCAAAACAGCTGCGTGGATGTCAATGACCTCCGCCGGCCGGCGGCGACGGTACTACTAATTGATCTCACAACTTTGCTTTCGAGTTTTAGCCAACATTTTTTGTTTCTGAATTTTTATTCTGACTAGCTAATTAGGTCTTACTAACGTTGCCTATGAAGTGGCCTTCGGCTTCAGAACCGATAAAAAGTCACCGTGTATATAGATAGACCTTATATAGTGATTGGGTATGTCCGCCTTCCACGTTGAATTTATCAATAAACAAATACCATGATGTTTTATCACATCTCGCGATATAACCGTAGGTAATTGATAGGATCACTATCAAAGCTCATCGGTATCTGATGCCATAACGTTTTTTTGTTAACACATTCACGGACACTTACGGCTGTGGACGTAATTCAATTGTTATTTCTATTGTGTCTGGCTTAGTGTCCGTGAATGTGTTAAATTTGGAAAACTGCCAGATATACTTAGATTTATAACTGAAGGGCGGACCTTTCCGACCTTAATGTTCTTTCAATAACTTGTACGAAATTGTGCTCCATATTTTCTTGATTTACCTTTTTCGCAAAAAAAGATACCGCAGAAAGGCCATTTACAATGATATTATATATCAAAGAGCAACACGCACTTTTCAAATTTCGGACCGTCTGACGGCGCGCCGTTCGGATAGGCGAAAAAACTGTTTCGCTAGTCAACTTTTTCGGGTTCCGTAGTAAACAAGGAATCCTTGTGGTTCCGTTATGTCTGTCTGTCTGTCCGTCCGTCCGCGGTTTTAGTCAAAGGCTACTATAAGCGTGATGCTGGGAGATAAATTAAAAAAGCAATCAAAATAGAGATGGTTGCAAATGACGCGTCTGAGCGACAGAAAAGAATAGAAGCATAGAAAAGTGCTGTTCAGTGCTTATATGTAATGCCACTCGTCCAAAATTACTCTGCTCGTGTACAGCAGGCTTGATACCTTATTACTTGTAGGTACTACTGTTGGATATCTAAGTAACGGCTTTGTTTACTCGTCACTGGCCGGGTCAGGTTTTACGCGTTAGTTTCCGGGTTATTGTACTAGAAACTTACAACAGATAATGACGTATATATACGTACAGAATAATAATAGACGTACTGAATGAGGGTTTGAGGAGGTTTAAACCTTTTTTTACAAAATTTTATAAATGAAAAAAAAATTGTGAAAAATAAAAGCTTGTTTCACCTGTCCTGTTGTCTGTAATCTGTATGTCTGCCTGTCTATAATCAAAATCTTTAAAGAAAGTTACATTTGATCCACTTCCTGGTTTCCTATTGAGCTAAAACTACTACTTACTACTACCTTTTTTCTTCTCTTTTCCTCCTCTGGGTCTGCTGGAAGAGATTTCTTATGAAATAAGCAGTACCTATGTACTCAATGTTCTTACTTTGTTTGTTTCTGTGTTTGTATTTTGTGTACATGAATTTTGTAAATAAATAAATAAATAAAATTTTGCACACATATACGCATATATATATGTCATGGAGCTGATCTGATGATGGAGCCGGAATATGGCTATAGGAACTCTGTAGCGCAACCTCATCGAATTACGGCTCGTTTGATTTATCTTTGAACTTTAATGTTTTAAGTTCATTGTTATTTTTTATAATCACTTGTTTAATAATCCTCTGAGTGCTCTGGCCAAGTATAGTTCTGGTAGAACGAAGAGGTACAGAGAGGTTCGTGCTCCTGCAGTGGAGACTAAAAAGATCCGATGATGATGATGAATTACTTGTCTATCAAGTTAGGTCTACTTATATACATAAATAAATAAATATATTAGGACAAATTACACTGATTGAGCTAGCCCCAAAGTAAGTTCGAGACTTGTGTTATGGGATACTAACTCAACGATACTATATTTTATAACAAATACATATATAGATAAACATCCAAGACCCAGGACAATTTGGAAAAGGCCATTTTCCAACTTGCCTTGACCGGGAATCGAACCCGGGACCTCTGGGTGGCGGACTAGCATGGTGACCGCTACGCCACGGAGGTCGTCATTGCATATTATCACGCCTGTTTCCCACAGCGGTAGGCTAGTTATTTATTATACTTACTACGATTCTGACAGACCTCTTTAATTTTCATCTACACTCTTTTAACATTCTGCTTCTTCTAGTTAGGTCTAGTTACATTTACAAACTTTGTAAATGAAACTACCTCTAGACCTAACTAGAAAAAGAAGAATGATAAAGAATATCTAAGTAACAACTGTATAAATGTATATAACGTTTTATTTATATAATTTTAAGTTAGTAATTCAATTCTATGCTGCTATTCCCTTCAATTTAAATGTAAGCACAAGTCAAGGAACTTGCATCGTATAGATGCGCTATTATTATGTCTGTCTGTCTGTCTGTCTGTCTGTCCGTCCTACTCAGAAACTATAAGTACTAGGAAGCTGCAATGAGGCATGGTTATGTATATCAATCATGGCAAAAAAGTCGTAAAATAAAACATGGAAAAAAAATTTTTTAGGGTAGCTGCCATACAAGTAAAAAGGAAGTCAATCTTTTTTTTTATTTACATTGTGTGGGGCAACGTTGAATCGGTCATTTAAAAATATTGTGAGCTTGGGAACACCACTTTTCGATTTAGGGATCCGTGTCTGATATATTTAAGTTTAAAGTGATTTTTTTTGTTAAAGTCACGTGTCTCCCCCATCTATCTGCTAAACGGTTATATATGGACACGTGAAAAAAATCACAGCTATGGTATATATAATGTAGTTTAAAGGAAAACTATCATAGCTAAGTAGGGTTAACAAATTAAAAAGTTATAGGCGATCAACTTATAAAATGTACTCGAAAATGAAAATTTCATACAAATTCAATAGATACTTAGAAGTTTTAGACGTTTTAGAGGCATGAACTCAAAGTTGGCATTAACAACTACGGAACCCTACACTGCGCGTGGCCCGACAAGCACTTGGCCAATTATTCTTTTATCGTGTCGGTGGTACTATAATATTTTGTCACTCCAGTTTTGGGCCACATCGATAGCTATGTCATTTGCGGCCATCAAGTGCTCCCAAGTGCAGGTGTTTGGGCACCTGGGACACGTAAGAACGTGCTCCATAGTTTGTGCAGTTAAGTGCCGCACTTTTTAGTCTGTGAAAATAGAACCCATGAAATCACATGCAGTAACGCACACGACGCGCATCTTGTGCGTTACTGCGTATGATTCCATAGGTTCTATTTTCAGAGACTAAAAACTGCGTCATGGATAGTCTGTTATATGCGTTGGGCCTAAACCACACTGGCAGACATGGCTACTTACCGAGGTAGCTTTGAAGAGCTTGTGGTAATTGGGCACACAGAAAGGCGCCGCTGCAGACAGCTCCCGGATCATCTGGCAGAGCAACCTGCAAATTATGACGTCATTAATACACACTTATCGCTTATTTCTTTGCGTTCCTCTATTCAGGATTATCCTGGATAGTTATAGTTATCTATTTGGGACAAAGAAATTTATCCCACTAATATGTACCACTTCTAGGTCTATGACATAAAATATAGATCAATAGATTTAGGTAAAAAAATCTAGGTCTATGACATTCACAAATCCGCATTGACCAAATCGGTATCTAACACGCAATCCCTCCATACAAAATAAGCAGATAAAGAAAAGGTTTTTCCATTTCTAAATATTATCTGATCTCAATGTTTTTAGCTCCCGACAAAAAGAAAAAGTGTTATAATTTTGACGCTAATGTTAGTCTGTCTGTGTGTGTGTCTGTGGCATCGTAGCTCTCGAACGGATGGACCGATTTCGATTCGATTTAAAGTGAAAGCAAGTTTTCTTGCCGTGGTTCTTAGCTATGTTTGATGAAATTCGGTTCAGCCGTTTAAAAGTTATTGAGGTTAGAGGATATAAGCCCTTACCCTAGAGTTTTCCATACAAACGTAGTCAATTTTGAAACCACATGTCAGATTTCGGTAAAAAAATGTAATTTTAAAGAAATTGCAATTATCTAGCGTTCCGGTTGGTTTCCCGCGGTATATTCTATTTCAAGTTCATATTTTGACTGTAAAACCAGTTATATGCCTAGATATGTGCAATATCTTTGAAATTACAAAATTTTGCCGAAATCGGGTAAGACTCAAGCATTTATGAGGGTGTGTTCAAATATCTTCTTAAGTAAACACCCGAATGTGAAGTATCACTCCTAGCATTCCTACCCATCGCTTTGTACACGATGATTTTTATTGGTTTTGGAGCCGAAGGCCACTTCGTAGGCATCGTTAGTAAGACCTAATTAGCTAATCAAAATAAAAATTCAGAAACAAAAAATGTTGTCTAAAACTCGAAAGTAAAATTGTGAGGTCAATTAATAGTACCGCCGCCATAAACCGCCCGCCGGCCGGCCGGGGTCATCGACATTACGCAGCCGGCGGCCGGCGTATAACTACGTGGTCTCGATCGAAAATCATTTACGCAACTTTTTTATCTTATGACATACAGAAATTTGGATTACGTATATGGATAGAGGAATTTATTTACTATACGACATTTTTTTTTCCAAAACCAGTGAAAAGTACATAATTATTTCTCTTCTCTCGTCACTAGATGGCGCTATAGGTATTAATTAAAACACAAAATATTTTATTACTATTATTTAATTCAAATTATAATTATAGTTCTATATAATTAATTAAATATGACTTGCTATTTATTGACTTGATATTTATATTAATATGAGGAAATGCAACAAAATGTGTTGAATATGCTTTAAAAATTTAAAGCATTTTCAACAGTTTTTGTCACTTTTTAGTCAGTTGTGTGTGCTGTCATCTCGTCTACCTAGTTATGCCTACTTACGATATGGGCCCTTCCATAGACATAGATTTTTGAAGTGAAAACTTCTTTAGCGGCGTTGTGCACTTTTTTTGGAATGGGTAAAAAATGTTAAACTCGCATCAGGACACGTGACCTGATCGAAAATTCGTAAGACGGATGGAGAGTAGACAGCTGGCGCGGCGTAGGAGAGGGAGTATTCCCCTCTCTTTCTACGGCGCGGCGAAAATGTATGCCTGCGCCTGCTGTTTCGTTTAGGCGGCGCAGGGCGCTTGCGCGAATGTTCGTGTGTGTAACAAATGCACAACGTTAATATTCAAGTTTTCACTTCTGCTGGCACTCCCAGAGTGCAACCCGTCGTTTTTTTTACTGCGTTCTTAAATCTATGGGCCCTCCAATAGTTTCTATGATTTTGAATATCTGTTACGGTCAAAGATTTAAAATAACAAGTAGTGGTTACGTTAGTAATTAGTACCTGGGCGACCGAGCTTTGGTCGGTTACATCTCAAACATCGAAAATACGCGTTTTCCCAAACATAAAACTAATCTAGATCGATTGTTTACCCCCGAAAACTCCCATATACCAATTTTCTGCGAAATCGTTAGAGCCGTTTTCGAGATCACAGAAATATATAAATAAATATACAAGAATTGCTCGTTTAAAGGTATAAGATAAGATAAGATATTATCTTTGCTCCTAGCAAAGGATGTGACGTAAAACTACGTTAATTCTATTACATGCTTCACCGACTTTCATGTTTTTGGAGAGTAGCCAAGGGTCTATTTACAAATAAGTTACGCGTAACAGTCACAGCCGAATTATGTTAAGGCGAAATGGTAGCAGAAGTGGCGCCGTCATTTGAAGAAAATTGTTTGAAAGCAAATATGGTTATAATTTAAAAAAATACATCCAACAATCAGTAGACCTTTAAATTATTTTATGGATAACCTTTGGAAGTATTATTGATAATCCGTCTAGTTCTAAAACGAGTTTTTGGAAAAACCGCATTTGGCGGAAACTCGTTAAAAAAAATAAAGATTTAAAGTTAAAAGGAAACTGTCCGTGACGTCACGCAAAAATTTAAATGCGCTGTATCTTCCTCATTATTTTCTAATCAGAGAAAAAAAAAGTACCTATTTTATATATTTTAAGTAATCTATCTAATGAGCCAAAAAATATATTTTTGCTACATTCCTTTTTAGGGTTCCGTACCCAAAGGGTAAAAACGGGACCCTATTAACTAAGACTTCGCTGTCTGTCCGTTTGTCTGTCACCCACCAGGCTGTATATCAAGAACCGCGTAAGCTAGACAGTTGAAATTTTGACAAATTATGTGTTTCTATTGCCGCTATAACAACAAATACTAAAAACGAAATAAAATAAATATTTAATGGGAGCTCCCATACAACAAACGTGATTTTTTTTGCCCTTTTTTGCTCGATATCGCTACAGGTAGGCACTTGAAATATTAACAAAATACTCAGTTGTATTTTTATTGTAATAATAAATAAATAAATTATAATAAAATCAATATTTAAGTGGGCTCCCATACATAAACTCGATTTTTATAGATAATAAATAGTACGGAACCCTTCATGCGCGAGTCCGACTCGCACTTTGCCGGTTATTCTTATTAATCATTTATCGTCTATGACAAATATAAGAATTGCTCGTTAAAAGTAAGTGATAGGTAAGTACTATCGCAACATATACACGAGTCCCATGTTTCAATTTCGTAGAGCGACAGTAATATGACTATATGAGCTCATGCATGACAAACTATGAGGACATTAATTATTTTTGTGACTTGGCGACGCAGGTTCCTCAAAGGACGAATTTCACATTATTTCCCGACTGCGCTATAAGGATAACGATGAAAATAAGGGTATGTTGCTACTATATAAAACGTGGAAGGGAATCTATAGATACATACATACATATAAATAAAACAGTAAAAATATTCTGTCTGTACATTTAGTATTTTTGACTAAAATGGATAGAGGGACACTTAAAAAGAATAAATGGAAGCAAGAAATTTTATTTTGAATTTTTTGTATGTCTGTCTGTATGTATGATCACGCTAATCTCCGAAAATACTAGACGGATTCGAATGAAACTTTTTTTGTTATATAGCTGTTATGCTTGGGCAACATATAGGGTTTAAATGATTTTGGAAAATATAACACTTGATGCAGAACTATAGTGGTCCAGCCAAACTATAAGAAATATAAAAATGACACCTTAGTAAAAGTTGTTCAGCCTGGCGAGCATTTTCCAGAGACAAATTGTCCACGCAAACGAAGTCGCGGGCTTAGGCTAGTCCGTAATAAATTGAACCATGGGCTAATACTAGATTATAGTATGATGGGAATAAAATAATAATCAAAAAACAGAAAAAATCGACATTTCCATAAAAATTGCCCGGGCGGTTATGTTCTGAAAAAAAATGCCGATATTAAAAAATAAAAATTGACTGTTATTTTAATTTCATCATACTATCCTATCCTATCCTACTATCCTACTATCCTACTTCCTACTTCCTACTTCCTACTTCCTACTAATATTATAAATGCGAAAGTGAGTTTGTATATTTGTTTGTTTGTTACCCCTTCACGCTCAAACTACTAAAGCGATTTCGATGAAATTTGGTATGGATATAGTTTGAGACTCGGGGAAGGACATAGAGTACTATTTAACCTGGAATTCCCACGGAAGGACATAGAGTACTATTTATCCCGTAATTCCCACGGGGAGCAAAGCCCGCGGGTACCGCTAGTAGTGATATATAGCCGGTAGTTCGATATATAGCCGGTTGTTCAATTTATTACAGGCATGTCCCTTCCACGTTGTATGTACGTACATATACAATATGTAACAAAAACCCTGTCCGATCCGTGAAGGTAATGTTGGGTAGCTTGTGTATGTTCCATTTATCGGTATCTCCCATTCCTAAAATCACGAAAAAAATTGGAAGCTCCATACAAAATTAAATACCTACCGTTCCAAAATGTATGGAGCTGCAGATTTTTTTGTGATTTCAGGAATGGGAGAAACCGATAAATGGAACATACACAAGCTACCCAACATTACCTTCACGGATCGGACAGGGTTTTTGTTTCGTATTGTATATGTTCATCTGTTCCTTCGTATCTTCTATGCTATCCATGATATCCTAACAAAAGAGGTTTCATTGGCTGTCCGCTGGTTATAGAATCTGTGACGTCACACTAAATTTAATATGGTACCCTCTATCCATACTTCCATGTCCATACTAATATTATAAATGTGAAAGATCCTCTGGCTGTCTGTCTTTTACCTCTTCACGCTTCAACCACTGAACTGATTAAGATGAAATTTAATAAGGAGGAGTTTGAGACCCGGTGGGAGAACAAAGAATAGTTTTTATCCCAAAAGTCATCCATTAAGGGAATGAAAAGGGAAGTGGAAGTTTGTATGTGGAATCCTATTTTTCCATATATCATTTTTCAAAAACCAACTTCACCCCAAAACTACACAACCAATTTTGATTAAATTTCTATGTGACCTAACAAGTATACCCTTTCAAAGAAAAAAAGAAATTTCCATTGGTTCAGGCGTCTTCGAATATTCGGTGAACTTAAGAGTCCCTTTACCCTAGACTTCTCCATACAAACGTAGTCTATGTTTAATTTTGAAACCACATGTCAGATTCCGGTAAAAATTGGTATTTGTAAAGAAATTGCAATTATCTAGCGTAATAACTAGTTTCTGACGGTAAAATTATGATTATGAAAATATAGGTAACGATATAGAAGTTTCCCATACTGATGGTCAAAAATGATATAAAACACTATATTTTATTTCGAATTCATATTTTTACCGTCGAAAACCAGTTATTGCCCTAGATAATTGCAATATCTTTGAAATAACAAAATTTTACCGAAATTAGACATGTCGTTTTGAAATAAAACGTAGACTACGTTTGTATGGAAAGTTGTATTTTGGTTTAGGGTAAGGGGACTCTTAAATAAAAGAAAAAAATAATAAAAGATCACGACAAATTGTATAATCCTCCTTTTTGAAAGTCAGTCAAAAAGTTTACTAGGTTTTTCAAGCTCTGTTTCGCTCTCCACGTGTTAAAAAGGAATAGTAAAAAATAAAACAAAAAGTAGCATTATCTCAAAAGTGCGTAGTAGGCGTCTAAAATGTCAAAGTTTGTTTCGAACTTCTGTCTCCATGGAACTATTCCATGTCAACGTTGTGATGGGCATTTAGAAACAAAGTTATAAGTATATTCGCTTGTTTTTTCTCGCACGTGTTCATTTAAACATAGAAATACATAGACAAATCCCATGCTGGTCTGGGAGAAATAAAAAAAAAACTTAGAATGTACCTACTGCTTCTCTTCCCACGCAGATCGTAAAAGCCGATCGAGGGAATGGGCAAAAATGCAAATCATGTTAACAGGCGATGCGGCTAGCAACCCTTCACTGTATTGATTGCTTTTCCATCTTCTCGCCCACCATGACGCTAAAAGTGGCTTTTGGGTCTTGCGGCCCTGGGCTCTGCATAGAACCGCAAGACCCAAATTGCTCTGTCTGCCCCATTAGGGATAAAGACGTGATAGTATGTATGTATGTATGTATAAATAGACAAAGTATGATAGTACTCACGAGTAATGCGGGTTGGTGGGGAAGGACGGCGTCAGCTTGAGAACTGCTCTAAACGCCAGGATGTTGCTGTTGTTTTGACCCAGGTGATCTGGAAACAAGGGTTGAAATAAATAAAAAGTTCAGGTTACTATTTGATCTGTAAAACCTTATAAAATAAGTAAAACGAGCGAGCAAATCCAGCGATGACGGTAGATCTTACTACTAATATTATAAACGCGAAAGTTTGTAAGTATGATGGATGTTTATTACTCTTTTACGTAAAAACTACTGAATGGATTTTAATGAAACTTAACAATAATATAGCTTATACATCAGAATAAAACACAGGCTACAATTTATAAAAATATTGTGTAATAAACCTGCACAAAAAAGTCGCGGGCACCAGCTAGTATATGATATACTAGCTTTTGCCCGCGCTATTATTTGATCCAATCATTTGTTAAGAAAAAATAAATATATACCATTGACAATAAAATTAAACTAAAAACTAATCATAATCCATAGGTCCTATATTATCTCTGGGCAGCTTAAATTATTTTTAATTATCAGTGTTGGCTACTTACACACGCGAAAAATAACAACATTCGTCATTATAATTTAAAATGCAAGAAACAATGCATAACACAAGTCTCGAACTTACTTTGGGGATAGGTCAATCAGTGTAATTTGTCACTTTATATTTAATTATTTATTTAAATATGTATCATTTTATGTACACGTACTTCATAGCTAGGTATATAACTAGAAAATACGATTGAAAATAATTTGTTATATACTTATAAGTTCTAACAAAATATACTGAAACTATTTTAATGGTGAATTCAGTCTATGAAACTGAACAACCACGTATCGAAAAATAAAAAAAAAAATTTTTTTGCCTCTCATACAGCATAAGCGATCAGCTGGGCCGAGTTTGTATGGAATTTCTTGTATGGATTTTCGTAAGCGCGAGACTAAATAGAAGTGACGTCAAGAGTGCTGTACGTGCATCTTTTTTCTGTTATTGACAGTTTCCCCCTCTTAGGCCTAACGCAGACGACAGACTAGACCGCGCCGCACTTTTTAGTCTGTGAAAATAGAAGCAATGGAATCACATGCAGTAACGCACATGACGCGCAAAAAGTCCGGCGCGCGGCGTGTGCGTTACTGCATGTGATTCCATAGGTCCTATTTTCACAGACTATCACAGACTAAAAAGTGCGTCACGGATAGTCTGTCGTCTGCGTTGGGCCTTATCAGATTTTAAAAGCATATTATAACCTACTTATTTTTGTGCAGATAAAATAAAATCATTTTCTTTTCGGTTTTGTATTATGTTACTTATTGATATAAATAATTGATAAAAATACCGTATTCACCTTTGAAATAAATTCATAGAATAAACAAGAAACCTAAATAAAACTCACTTGATATACCTAGTTTCAGTATATTTTGTACATCATACCCTTTATACATCAGACGAATTACTGAAAATATTTTCGTGGCTACAACAACATTTCTGATGTATGCGAATTCGCAGAAATTTCACGCACACTGATTTCGGTATGAAGCCTTCAGAAATCGAATCAGAATACTTAATTATATTGGCTAGAGTTCGTGGAATTTTCTATTTTGTTCTGCGTCGTAATGGGATACAGGTTTGAATGGACTTTGTAGAAATAAAATATTTATATATAGAAAATATTTTTTTTCTCATGTTTTTGTAATACAACATGAATGTACATACACAGTAAAGTGTTTTTATACAATAGACACGACGAATGGGAAAATATTTTAGGTCCATCGGTTAGAATATTAAAAAATATTGTACACGGATTTTTTTTTTCTCTGAGAAACCAAAAATGACAAAGATACAACGCATTAAAATTTTGCGTGACGTCACACTTAAGCACAATTTTTACTAAAGTGTGACGTCGAAACTTTGACGCTCCGTATCTTTGTGAAATTTTACTTTTTTGGAGAACTGAAAATACGGGTCCATTATTTTTGGATAATCTAAAAGACGGACTAATTACAATCATACTTTTCGGACCCTGTCATCACCCCTATTAATATTTTAACCCTCATCTTCATAAAAATTTATTACTGTTTGCTTAACCTATTTTAGTTGAAATATGTTTTGTCCTGTCTGCCCCATTAGGGATAAAGACGTGATAGTATGTATGTATGTATGTATGTTTTGTCCTTTTCCCTTTTTTCAATAATTGATATTAAAAGAACGAGACATAAAATATTTTAACTAAAATAGGTTTGATGGATTGTGGACTGTAGTATATTGTGCTACAAGGCGTAAAGGTAATACTTTTAAGTCAAGGGCGCTACTTTGAATCCTGAGTGAAGCGAGGGATTCACGTATAACGCCCGAGATAAAAATATTACCGTACGCGAGTAGCACACTCTACTTTTCATCGCCATCTTTGAGAAAAAGTAGCAAATAGATGTCACAGACAAAATTTGCGCTTTTTTAATTATTCCTTTTTCCTTTTTCGAAGCAAATAACATAAATAAACATTTTTACCTACATTCATCCATATTGACGATGTATTCCAAATTTAAAAAAAATACGAAATCTGTGCGAATTATTTATTGTACATATTTAAACTAAATTCTTTGATTTTGACTGATTTTACATAGATTCCACTCGTATTCCGTTTTCAAATCGTGTTTTATTCACGTAAGATTTTCTTTTTCACTTTTTAATCCCGCGAGAATCAGCAGTAACTTTAGCTCCAAATGTTTTGGGATGAAAACACCATTTTTCAAGTAGATGAGATAAAAAATAAATGATTCGGTACAGTTCATATGATTTAACGTCACAATATAGTGTCACTTTTCATTGATCATATCCATTTTTAACATGATTTTAGATTATCAATGTCGAAAAACTGATAATTTAATAAAAGCATGACGTTGCGCTTTCGTTTTTCATACAAATCTTATAGAAATTGTTTGTTTTGGCGTTAAAAAAAAGTGTAAAGTTTAACTTATTCAGTTGTCATCTAGTATATTTTTTACTCGCACATAGTAAACCTTTTGCACTCAAAATAATGAATAAAATTACTCTAGACGGAAAGAGCCAAGACTCATAATTCCAAGGAACGAAATATTTTGAAGATTTTCGTTAAATATTCATGCACAACATGCGAAGTCAAAACGCGGAGAAAGGTTCGTCGACGTATAATTACGACATAGAATTTGTTGTTATTTAGGATTCCGTACCCAAAGGGTAAAAACGGGACCCTATACTTCGCTCTGTATTTCTGTTGCCGCTGTAACATCAAATACTAACAATAAAATAAAATAAATATGGCGGGCTCCCATACAACAAACGTGATTTTTTGCCCTTTTTTGATCGATATCAATAATGGCAACAAGTAGGCACTTGAAATATTTACAAAATGCTCAATTGTATTTATATTTTAATAATAAAAAAAGTATTTAAGGGGGGCGCCCATACAAAAAACTTGATTTTTATAGATAGTGGTACGGAACCCTAGGTGCGCGAGTCCGACTCGCACTTGGCCGGTTATTTATTTATTTCAACGACCCCGTGGCGTTGTAGCGCGAATCCGCTAATCCAGAGTAGGTTCTGGGTTCGATCCCCAGCCAGGGCAAGTTGGAAAATGACCTCTATAAATTGCCTTTTGGGTCTTAGGTATATTATATTATTTTATATTATATTATAATATATAAACCTACAATACCACTGACTGACTCACTGATTGACATAGTTGTTTGCCCTGTTGCGGGGTTGGTGGGGTTTGGGTTGATGTGTGGTCGTATAGAGGGTGCTCCAGTGAGTACCAGAAAAATCTGACATTTGAAGATTTGCAGAAACCTGATGTGGAAGGGGTATGGCCTGCAAAAACTATTAAGGTTAGGGGCGTGATTTTTTTTCCATAATGTAGAATATTATAAGCAATTTGACGACCGTCATTTGTTTTTTGATTTTTATCAAAATCCAAGATGGCCGCCATACAAGGACAATTTCTTCCCATACAAACTTACCCATTTTCTGAACTGAAACATATCTTAGCCTACCTCAACAGCCCCACGATGAACCGCGGGCTGCTTGCAGCCCGCGCAGCGCCCGAAAAGCTAGTTATATTATAATATATAAACCTACAATACCACTGACTGACTCACTGATTGACATAGTTGTTTGCCCTGTTGCGGGGTTGGTGGGGTTAAGGTTGATGTGTGGTCGTATAGAGGGTGCTCCAGTGAGTACCAGAAAAATCTGACATTTGAAGATCTGCAGAATCCTGATGTGGAAGGGCTACGGCCTGCGAAGACGGTTGGGGTTAGGGGCGTGATTTTTTTTCCAGAATGTAGGGGGTTGTGAGCAATTTGACGAGCGTCATTTGTTTTTTGATTTTTTTCAAAATCCAAGATGGCCGCCATACATGGACAATTCCCTTCCATACAAATTTCATACAAACGGCCCCCCAAGTAACTTGGCGAAGCCTGAGGCCGAAGGCCGAAGGCGAAGCCCACCCCCGCGAGGCCGCAGGCCGAGCTGTGGAGCGAGGGCGAAGCCCGAGCTCCCCCCCCCCCCCCCCCCCCTTTGACACCCCCCACATACAAGTAATTTTCACGAGGCCGTAGGCCGAGTGATGCGAGCTCGAAGGGCGAGCTGCGGGCGAGGGCGAAGCCCGAGCCACTATCACAAAGCGCAGCGTCTTTTTTTTTTGGAAATCCAAGATGGCCGCCGAAAGTCAACTGCTTGCGATTTGGCTGAAAATCGATATCTATATGTAGTTTGAGCCCAAAAATCCAAATTTAATATTTTTTTTGGAATTCAAGATGGCGTCTGGATTTTAGAAAATTTAACTTTTTTCGTTCGTAACGTCTCACTGGGACTTCGTAGGGGTCTGAAATTTTGCATGTGGGGGTAAAGCACCCCGCGGAACTCGAAACTGGATTCAGATTTTGGATCCAAGATGGCCGCATCCACACATATTTTGATGTTTTCTTTACTGACTACAGTTTTTACCCATTTTCTAAACTGGAAACATTTTTTAGCCTACCTCAACAGCCGCACGAAAAACCGCGGGCTGCTTGCAGCCCGCGCAGCGCCCGAAAAGCTAGTTTATAATATATAAACCTACATTACCACTGACTGACTCACTGACTGATTGACATAGTTGTTTGCCCTGTTGCGGGGTTGGTGGGGTTTAGGTTGATGTGTGGTCGTACAGAGGGTGCTCCAGTGAGTACCAGAAAAATCTGACATTTGAGGATCTGCAGAAACGTGACGTGGAAGGGGTACGGCCTGCGAAGATGGATGGGGTTGGGGGCGTGATTTTTTTTCCAAAATGTAGGGGGTTGTAAGCAATTTGACGAGCGTCATTTGTTTTTTGTTTTTTTTCAAAATCCAAGATGGCCGCCATACATGGACAATTCCCATCCATACAAATTTCATACAAACGGCAACTCGGCGTAGCCTGAGGCCGAAGGCCGAAGGCGAAGCCCACACGCGAGGCCGCAGTCCGAGCTGCGGAGCGAGGGTGAAGCCCGAGCTCCCCCCCCTCCCCTTCGACCCCCCCCCCCCTCAAGCAATTTTCACGAGGCCGCAGGGCGAGTGATGCGAGCCCGAAGGGCGAGCTGCGGGCGAGGGCGAAGCCCGAGCCAATATCACAAAGCGCAACGTCTTTTCTTTTTTTTTTTTTGGAAATCCAAGATGGCCGCCGAATGTCAACTGCTTGCGATTTTGCTGAAAATCGATATCTTTATGTAATTTGACCCCAAAAACCTTAATTCAATATTTTTTTTGGAATCCAAGATGGCGTCTGGATTTTAGAAAATTAAACTTATTTCGTTTATAACGTCTCACTGGAACTTCGTAGGGTTCTGAAATTTTGCACGTGGGGGTAAAGCACCCCGCGGTTCTCGGAACTTGAATCAAATTTTAGATCCAAGATGGCCGCCCCCACACATATTTTGATGTTTCCCATACTGACTGCAGTTTTACCCATTTTCAGAACTGGAAACATGTCTTACCCTACCTCAACAGCCGCACGAAAGACCGCGGGCTGCTTGCAGCCCGCGCAGCGCCCGAAAAGCTAGTTATAATATATAAACCTACATTACCACTCACTGACTGACTCACTGATTGACATAGTTGTTTGCCCTGTTGCGGGGTTGGTAGGGTTTAGGTTGATATGTAGTCGTATAGAGGGTGCTCCAGTGAGTACCAGAAAAATCTGACATTTGAAGATCTGCAGAAACCTGATGTGGAAGGGGTACGGCCTGCGAAAACGGTTAGGGTTAGGGGTGTGATATTTTTTCCAGAATGTAGCGGGTTGTAAGCAATTTGACGAACGTCATTTGTTTTATGATTTTTTACAAAATCCAAGATGGCCGCCATACAAGGACATTTTTCCTCCATACAAACTTACCCATTTTCTGAACTGGAAACATATCTTAGCCTACCTCAACAGCCCCACGATGAACCGCGGGCTGCTTGCAGCCCGCGCAGCGCCCGAAAAGCTAGTTATAATATATAAACCTACATTACCACTGACTGACTGACTGACTGATTGACATAGTTGTTTGCCCTGTTGCGGGGTTGGTGGGGTTTAGGTTGATATATGGTTGTATAGAGGGTGCTCCAGTGAGTACCAGAAAAATCTGACATTTGAGGATTTGCGGAAATCTGATGTGGAAGGGGTACGGCCTGCGAAAACGGTTTGGGTTAGGGGCATGATTTTTTTGCCAAAATGTGGGGGGTTGTAAGCAATTGGACGACCGTCATTTGTTTTTTGATTTTTTTCAAAATCCAAGATGGCCGCCATACAAGGACAATTTTCCTCCATACAAACTTACCCATTTTCTGAACTGGAAACATATCTTAGCCTACCTCAACAGCCCCACGATGAACCGCGGGCTGCTTGCAGCCCGCGCAGCGCCCGAAAAAGCTAGTTATAATATATAAACCTACATTACCACTGACTGACTGACTGACATAGTTGTTTGCCCTGTTGCGGGGTTGGTGGGGTTAAGGTTGATGTGTGGTCGTATAGAGGGTGCTCCAGTGAGTACCAGAAAAATCTGACATTTGAGGATCTGCGGAATCCTGATGTGGAAGGGGTACGGCCTGCAAAGACGGTTGAGGTTGGGGGCGTGATTTTTTTTCCAAAATGTAGGGGGTTGCAAGCAATTTGACGAGCATCATTTGTTTTTTGATTTCTTTCAAAATTCAAGATGGCCGCCATACATGGACAATTCCCCTTCATACAAATTTCATACAAACGGCCCCCCAAGTAACTTGGCGCAGCCTGAGGCCGAAGGCCGAAGGCGAAGCGCCCCCGCGAGGCCGCAGGCCGAGCTGTGGAGCGAGGGCGAAGCCCGAGCTCCCCCCCCCCCCCTTTGACCTCCCCCCCCCACAAGTAATTTTCACGAGGCCGCAGGCCGAGTGATGCGAGCCCGTAGGGCGAGCTGCGGGCGAGGGCGAAGCCCAAGCCACAATCACAAAGCGCAGCGTCTTTTTTTTTTTTTTAGAAATCCAAGATGGCCGCCGTAAGTCAACTGCTTGCGATTTGGCTGAAAATCGATATCTATATGTAATTAGACCCCAAAAACCTAAATTCAATATTTTTTTGGAATCCAAGATGGCGTCTGGATTTTAAAAAATTAAACTTATTTCGTTTATAACGTCTCACTGGGACTTCGTAAGGGTCTGAAATTTTGCATGTGGGGGTAAAGCACCCCGCGGTACTCGGAACTGGAATCAAATTTTTGATTTAAGATGGCCGCCCCCACACATATTTTGATGTTTCCCATACTGACTGCAGTTTTTACCCATTTTCTGAACTGGAAACATGTCTTACCTTACCTCAACAGCCGCACGATAGACCGCGGGCTGCTTGCAGCCCGCGCAGCGCCCGAAAAGCTAGTTATATTATATATAGCTACACTTACCACTGACTCACTGATTGACATAATTGTTTGACCTGTTCCCGACTGACAGGTGTCACAAATGTTATACCATCGTGTACAGGGTGTTTTGAAACCAACCAGAAAAATCCGAAAAGTTGAAGATCACCAGATCCTGATGTGGAAGGGGTACGGCCTGCGAAAACGGTTGGGGTTAGGGGTGTGATTTTTTTTCCAAAATGTAGGGGGTTGTAAGCAATTTGACGACTGCCATTTGTTTTTTGATTTTTTCCAAAATCCAAGATGGCCGCCATACAAGGGCAATTCCCCTCCATATAAATTTCATACAAATGGCACCCCTAAAGCAACTAGGCGTAGCCTGAGGCCGAAGGCCGAAGGCGGAGCCCCCTTGCGAGGCCGCAGGCCGAGCTGCGGAGCGAGGGCGTAGCCCGAGCTCCCTCCCCCCTCCCCTTTCACCCCCCCCCCCCTCAAGCAATTTTCACGAGGCCGCAGGCCGAGTGATGCGAGCCCGAAGGGCGAGCTGCGGGTCAGGGCGAAGCCCGAGCCAATATCACAAAGCGCAGCGGCTTTTCTTTTTTTTTTGGAAATCCAAGATGGCCGCCGGATGTCAACTGCTTGCGATTTGGCTGAAAATCGATATCTTTATGGAATTTGACCCCAAAAACCTTAATTCAATATTTTTTTTGGAATCCAAGATGGCGTCTGGATTTAAGAAAATTAAACTTATTTCGTTTATAACGTCTCACTGGAACTTCGTAGGGTTCTGAAATTTTGCACGTGGGGGTAAAGCACCCCGCGGTTCTCGGAACTGGAATCAAATTTTAGATCCAAGATGGCCGCCCCCACACATATTTTGATGTTTCCCATACTGACCGCAGTTTTACCCATTTTCAGAACTGGACATGTTATTTAGCCCACCTCAACAGTTGCACGAAAAACCGCGGGCTGCTTGCAGCCCGCGCAGCGCCCGAAAAGCTAGTTATATTATATATAGCTACACTTACCACTGACTGACTGACTGATTGACATAGTTGTTTGCCCTGTTGCGGGGTTGGTGGGGTTTAGGTTGATGTGCGGTCGTATAGAGGGTGCTCCAGTGAGTACCAGAAAAATCTGACATTTGAGGATCTGCGGAAACCTGATGTGGAAGGGGTACGGCCTGCGAAAACGGTTGGTGTTACGGGTGTGATTTTTTTTCCAAAATGTGGAGGGTTGTAAGCAATTTGACGAACGTCATTTGTTTTTTTAATTTTTAAAAAATTCAAGATGGCCGCCATACATGGACAATTTTCCTCCATACAAATTTCATACAAACGGCAACCCGGCGCAGCCTGAGGCCGTAGGCCGAGCTGCCGAGCGAGGCTGAAGGCCGAGCTCCCCCCCCCCCCCTTTGACCCCCCACCCCCCCTAAGTAATTTTCACGAGGCCGTAGGCCGAGTGACGCGAGCCCGAAGGGCGAGCTGCGGGCGAGGGCGAAGCCCGAGCCACCATCACCAAGCGTTGAGTCGTGAATTTTTTTTTGGAAATCCAAGATGGCCGCCGAACGTCTACTGCCCCCGATTTGGCTGAAAATCGATGCGAAGAGCCCCCGCGAGGCCGCAGGCCGAGCTGCGGGCGAGGGCGAAGCCCGAGCCACTCCCCCCCCCTTGACCCCCCCCCCCCTCCCCTTCAAGTAATTTTTTACCCATTTTCTCAACTGGACAGGGGTTTTAGCCTACCCCAACAGCCGCGCGAAAGACCGCGGGCTGCTTGCAGCCCGCGCAGCGCCCGAAAAGCTAGTTATATTATATATAGCTACACTTACCACTGACTCACTGATTGACATAATTGTTTGACCTGTTCCCGACTGACAGGTGTCACAAATGTTATACCATCGTGTACAGGGTGTTTTGAAACCAACCAGAAAAATCCGAAACCTTGAAGATCACCAGATCCTGATGTGGAAGGGGTACGGCCTGCGAAAACGGTTGGGGTTAGGGGAGTGATTTTTTCCCAAAATGTAGGGGGTTGTAAGCAATTTGACGACTGTCATTTGTTTTTTGATTTTTTTCAAAATTCAAGATGGCCGCCATACAAGGACAATTGTTCTCCATACAAATTTCATACATACGGCCCCCCCAAAGTAACTTGACGCAGCCTGAGGCCGAAGGCCGAAGGCGGAGCCCCCTTGCGAGGCCGCAGGCCGAGCTGCGGAGCGAGGCCAAAGGCCGAGCTCCCCTCCCCCCCCTTTTTGACCCCCCCCCCCCCCCCCCAAGTAATTTTCACGAGGCCGTAGGCCGAGTGATGCGAGCCCGAAGGGCGAGCTGCGGGCGAGGGCGAAGCCCGAGCCACTCCCACCAAGCATTGCGTTTTGTTTTTTTTTTGGAAATCCAAGATGGCCGCCGAAAGTCAAATGCTTGCGATTGGGCTGAAAATCAATATCTATATGTATTTTGGGCCAAAAAATCCAAATTTAAATTTTTTTTTGGAATCCAAGATGGCGTCTGGATTTTAGAAAATTAAAATTATTTCGTTATTATCGTCTCACTGGGACTTCATAGGGATCTCAAATTTGCTTTACTAGAGTAAAGCACCCCGTGGAACTCGAAACTGCAATCAGATTTTGGATCCAAGATGGCCGCCCACACATTTTTTCATGTTTCCTCAACAGACTGCGATTCTTACCCATTTTCTCAACTGGACATGTTCTTTAGCCTTCCTCAACAGCTGCACGAAAAACCGCGTGCTGCGTGCAGCACGCGCAGCACCCGAAACACTAGTTATAATATATAAACCTACATTACCACTCACTGACTGACTCATTGACATAGTTGTTTGCCCTGTTGCGGGGTTGGTGGGGTTTAGGTTGATGTGTGGTCGTATAGAGGGTGCTAAATGGAGTACCAGAAAAATCTGACATTTGAGGATCTGCGGAAACCTGATGTGGAAGGAGTACGGCCTGCGAAAACGGTTGGGGTTAGGGGTGTGATTTTTTTTCCATAATGTAGAAGATTATATGCAATTTGACGACAGTCATATGTTTTTTGTTTTTTTTCTAAATTCAAGATGGCCGCCATACATGGACAATTTTCCTCCATACAAACTTACCCATTTTCTGAACTGGAAACATATTTGTGCCTACCTCAACAGCCGCACGAAAGACCGCGGGCTGCTTGCAGCCCGCGCAACGCCCGAAAAGCTAGTTATTTATAATATATAAACCTACAATACCACTGACTGACTCACTGATTGACATAGTTGTTTGCCCTGTTGCGGGGTTGGTGGGGTTTGGGTTGATGTGTGGTCGTATAGAGGGTGCTCCAGTGAGTACCAGAAAAATCTGACATTTGAGGATCTGCGGAATCCTGATGTGGAAGGGGTACGGCCTGCAAAGACGGTTGGGGTTGGGGGCGTGATTTTTTTTCCAAAATGTGAGGGGTTGCAAGCAATTTGACGAGCATCATTTGTTTTTTGATTTCTTTCAAAATTCAAGATGGCCGCCATACATGGACAATTCCCCTTCATACAAATTTCATACAAACGGCCCCCCAAGTAACTTGGCGCAGCCTGAGGCCGAAGGCCGAAGGCGAAGCGCCCCCGCGAGGCCGCAGGCCGAGCTGTGGAGCGAGGGCGAAGCCCGAGCTCCCCCTCCCCCCCCCCTTTGAACCCCCCCCCCCCCCCCCTACAAGTAATTTTCACGAGGCCGCAGGCCGAGTGATGCGAGCCTGAAGGGCGAGCTGCGAGCGAGGGTGAAGCCCGAGCCACTATCACAAAGCGCAGCTTCTTTTTTTTTTTTGGAAATCCAAGATGGCCGCCGTAAGTCAACTGCTTGCGATTTGGCTGAAAATCGATATCTATATGTAATTTGACCCCAAAAACCTAAATTCAATATTTTTTTTGGAATCCAAGATGGCGTCTGGATTTTAGAAAATTTAACTTATTTCGTTTATAACGTCTCACTGGGACTTCGTAGGGGTCTGAAATTTTGCATGTGGGGGTAAAGCACCCCGCGGTACTCGGAACTGGAATCAAATTTTAGATCCAAGATGGCCGCCCCCACTCATATTTTGATGTTTCCCATACTGACTGCAGTTTTTACCCATTTTCTGAACTGGAAACATGTCATATCTTACCTCAACAGCCGCACGAAAGACCGCGGGCTGCTTGCAGCCCGCGCAGCGCCCGAAAAGCTAGTTATATTATATATAGCTGCACTTACCACTGACTGATTGACATAGTTGTTTGCCCTGTTGCAGGTTTGGTGGGGTTTTGGTTGATGTGTGGTCGTATAGAGGGTGCTCCAGTGAGTACCAGAAAAATCTGACATTTGAGGATCTGCGGAAACCTGATGTGGAAGGGGTACGGCCTGCAAAAACGGTTGGGGTTGGGGTCGTGATTTTTTTTCCAAAATGTAGGGGGTCATGGGCAATTTGACGAGCGTCAATTGTTTTTTGATTTTTTTCAAAATTCAAGATGGCCGCCATACATGGACAATTCCCCTCCATACAAATGGCCCGCAAGTAACTTGGCGCAGCCCGAGGCCGAAGGCCGAGGGCGAAGCCGGCTCGCGAGGCCAGAGGCCGAGCGAGGCGAGCCCGCAGGGCGAGCTCCGTGGCGAGGCCGAAGGCCGAGCCCCTCTCCTCCCCTTTCAGCCCCCCCCCCCCTCCCTCCCACAAGTAATTTTCACGAGGCCGTAGGCCGAGTGATGCGAGCCCGTAGGGCGAGCTGCAGGCGAGGGCGAAGCCCGAGCCACTACAGTAAGCGCCGCATTTTATTTTTATTTTTGGAAATCCAAGATGGCCGCCGAAAATGAACTGCTTGCGATTTGGCTGAAAATCAATATCTATATGTATTTTGGGTCGGAAAATCCATATTTAATTATTTATTTTTTTAGAATCCAAGATGGCGTCTGGATTTTAGAAAATTAAACTTATTTCGTTCATAACGTCTCACTGGGACTTCATAAGGGTCTGAAATTTTCTCTACTAGGGTAAATTATACCGCGAAATTTGAAACTGCATTCAGATTTTGGATCCAAGATGGCCGCCCACACAAATTTTTAATGTTTCTTCAACTGACTGCAGTTTTTACCCATTTTCTAATCTGGAAACTTTTCTTAGCCTACCTCAATAGATGCACGAAAAACCGCGTGCTGCGTGCAGCACGCGCAGCACCCGAAACACTAGTTATAATATATAAACCTACATTACCACTGACTCACTCACTCACTGACAGAGTTGTTTGCCCTGTTGCGGGGTTGGTGGGGTTTAGGTTGATGTGTGGTCGTATAGAGGGTGCTCCAGTGAGTACCAGAAAAATCTGACATTTGAGGATCTGCGAAAACCTGATGTGGAAGGGGTACGGCCTGCGAAAACGGTTGGGGTTAGGGGTGTGATTTTTTTTCCAAAATGTGGAGGGTTGTAAGCAATTTGACGAGCGTCATTTGTTTTTTTATTTTTTTCAAAATTCAAGATGGCCGCCATACATGGACAATTTTCCTCCATACAAATTTCATACAAACGGCAACTCGGCGCAGCCCGAGGCCGAAGGCCGAAGGCGAAGCGCCCCCGCGAGGCCGCAGGCCGAGCTGCGGGCGAGGGCGAAGCCCGAGCCACTCCCCCCCCCTTGAACCCCCCCCCACCCCTTCAAGTAATTTTCACGAGGCCGTAGGCCGAGTGATGCGATCCCGAAGGGCGAGCTGCGGGCGAGGGCGAAGCCCGAGCCACTATCACAAAGCGCAGCGTTTCTTTTTTTTTTGGAAATCCAAGATGGCCGCCGAAAGTCAACTGCTTGCGATTTGGCTGAAAATCGAAATCTATATGTATTCTGAGACGAAAAACTCAAATTTGTCATTTTTTTTGGAATTCAATATGGCGCCTGGATTTTAGAAAATTTAAATTATTTCGTTCATAACGTCTTACTGGGACTTCGTAGGGGTCTGAAATTTTGTACATAGGGGTAAAGCACCCCGCGGAACTCGGAACTGGAATCAGATTTTGGATCCAAGATGGCCGCCCCCACACATATTATGATGTTTCCTTTACTGACTTCAGTTTTTACCCATTTTCTCAACTGGACATGTTATTAAGCCTACCTCAACAGCCGCACGAAAAACCGCGGGCTGCTTGCAGCCCGCGCAGCGCCCGAAAAGCTAGTTATATTATATATAGCTACACTTACCACTGACTGACTGACTGATTGACATAGTTGTTTGACCGGTTGCCAAATAGTAGGGGTGATGGTTTATGGTGGAACGTATAGGGGTGAGGGGGTCGAGTACCAGAAAAATCTGACATTTGAGGATTTGCAGAAACCTGATGTGGAAGGGGTACGGCCTGGCTAAACGGTTGGACCTGGAGATTTGACCCCATAGACAAAATGTAAGGGGTATCTGATCAATTACCAGAGCCAGTATTTTTTTTTTAATTTTCATAAAAAAAAATTCCCCCCATACAAATTTCATACAAACGGCTCCCCCAAGTAACTTGGCGCAGCCCGAGGCCGAAGGCCGAGGGCGAAGCCGGCTCGCGAGCCCGGAGGTCGAGCTCCGTGGCGAGGCCGAAGGCCGAGCCCCCCCTTCACCCCCCCCTCCCCCTCCCTCAAGTAATTTCCCCCCATCACGAGGCCGCAGGCCGAGTGACGCGAGCCCGAAGGGCGAGCTGCGGGCGAGGGCGAAGCCCGAGCCACTCTCGTATGAGCCGGGTTTTTTTTCAATTTTTGGAAATCCAAGATGGCCGCCGAAAGTCAAATGCTTGCGATTTGGCTGAAAATCAATATTTATATGTTTTTTGAGCAGAAAAACCCAATTTCGAATTTTTTTTTGGAATCCAAGATGGCGTCTGAATTTAAGAAAATGAAATTTATTTCGTTCATAAAGTCTCACTGGGACTTCGTAGGGGTCTGAAATTTTGCATGTGGGGGTAAAGCACCTCAAGGAACTCGAAACTGCATTCAGATTTTGGATCCAAGATGGCCGCCCACACATTTTTTCATGTTTTCTCAACTGACTGCAGTTTTCACCCATTTTCTGAACTGGAAACATATCTTAGCCTACCTCAACAGCCCCACGATGAACCGCGGGCTGCTTGCAGCCCGCGCAGCGCCCGAAAAGCTAGTTATATATATTATAATATATAAACCTACAATACCACTCACTCACTGACTGATTGACATAGTTGTTTGCCCTGTTGCGGGGTTGGTGGGGTTTCGGTTGATGTGTGGTCGTATAGAGGGTGCTCCAGTGAGTACCAGAAAAATCTGACATTTGAAGATCTGCAGAAACCTGATGTGGAAGGGGTATGGCTTGCAAAAACTTGAAGCGATCGAAGCCCGAGCTCCCCCCCCCCCCACAAGTAATTTTCACGAGGCCGCAGGCCGAGTGATGCGAGCCCGAAGGGCGAGCTGCGGGCGAGGGCGAAGCCCGAGCCACAATCACAAAGCGCAGCGTCTTTTTTTTTTAGAAATCCAAGATGGCCGCCGTAAGTCAACTGCTTGCGATTTGGCTGAAAATCGATATCTATATGTAATTAGACCCCAAAAACCTAAATTCAATATTTTTTTTGGAATCCAAGATGGCGTCTGGATTTTAGAAAATTAAACTTATTTCTTTTATAACGTCTCACTGGGACTTCGTAGGGGTCTGAAATTTTGCATGTGGGGGTAAAGCACCCCGCGGAACTCGAAACTGCATTCCGATTTTGGATCCAAGATGGCCACACATATTATGATGTTTCCTTTACTGACTGCAATTTTTACCCATTTTCTGAACTGGAAACATGTCTTACCCTACCTCAACAGCCGCACGAAAGACCGCGGGCTGCTTGCAGCCCGCGCAGCGCCCGAAAAGCTAGTTATAATATATAAACCTACATTACCACTCACTGACTGACTGATTGACATAGTTGTTTGCCCTGTTGCGGGGTTGGTGGGGTTTAGGTTGATATGTGGTCGTATAGAGAATGCTCCAGTGAGTACCAGAAAAATCTGACATTTGAAGATTTGCAGAAACCTGATGTGGAAGGGGTACGGCCTGCGAAGACGGTTGGTGTTAGGGGTGTGATTTTTTTTCCAAAATGTAGGGGGTTGTAAGCAATTTGACGAGAGTCATTTGTTTTTTTATTTTTTTCAAAATCCAAGATGGCCGCCATACATGCACAATTTTCCCCTATGCAAATTTCATACAAACGGCCACTCCAAGTAACTAGGCGCAGCCAGAGGCCAAAAGCAAAGGCTACCCCCGCGAGGCCGAAGGCCGAGCTGCGGGCGAGGGCGAAGCCCGAGCCACTCCCACAGCCCCCCTCTTTTACCCCCCCTCCCCCCCCGGAAGTAATTTGCACGAGGCCGGAGGCCGAGTAACGCGAGCCCGTAGGGCGAGCTGCGGGCGAGGGCTAAGCCCGAGCCACTTCCCCAAGCGCAGTCCAATTTTTTTAATTTTTGAATATCCAAGATGGCTGCCAAAAGTCAACTGCTTGCGATTTGGCTGAAAATCGATATCTATAAGTAGTTTGAGCCCAAAAATCTAAATTTAATTTTTTTTTTTGGAATCCAAGATGGCGTCTAGATTTTAGAAAATTTAACTTATTTCGTTTATAACGTCTCACTGGGACTTCGTAAGGGTCTGAAATTTTGTACATTGGGGTAAGGCACCCCGCGGAACTTGGAACTGGAATCAGATTTTAGATCCAAGATGGCCGCCCCCACACAAATTATGATGTTTCCTTTACTGACTGCAGTTTTTACCCATTTTCTCAACTGGACATGTTATTTAGCCTACCTCAAAAGCCGCACGAAAAACCGCGGGCTGCTTGCAGCCCGCGCAGCGCCCGAAAAGCTAGTTATAATATATAAACCTACAATACCACTGACTCACTCACTGATTGACATAGTTGTTTGCCCTGTTGCGGGGTTGGTGGGGTTTAGGTTGATGTGCGGTCGTATAGAGGGTGCTCCAGTGAGTACCAGAAAAATCTGACATTTGAGGATCTGCGGAAACCTGATGTGGAAGGGGTACGGCCTGCAAAGACGGTTGGGGTTGGGGGCGTGATTTTTTTTCCAAAATGTAGAGGGTTGTGAGCAATTTGACGAGCGTCATTTGTTTTTTGTTTTTTTTCAAAATTCAAGATGGCCGCCATACATGGACAATTTTCCTCCATACAAACTTACCCAATTTCTGAACTGGAAACATATCTTAGCCTATCTCAACAGCCCCACGATGAACCGCGGGCTGCTTGCAGCCCGCGCAGCGCCTGAAAAGCTAGTGTTTATCTATATAAGTACAATAGCTTTTATTGAAGTGAAAACTTCTTTAGTGGCGTTGTGCACTTTTTTTGGAATGGGTAAAAAATGTTAAACTCGCGTCAGGACACGTGACCTGATCGAAAATTCGTAAGACGGATGGAGAGTAGACAGCTGGCGCGGCGTAGGAGAGGGAGTATCCCCCTCTCTTTTACGGCGCGGCGAAAATGTATGCCTGCGCCTGCTGTTTCGTTTAGGCGGCACAGGGCGCTTGCGCGAATGTTCGTGTGTGTTTATGTTACAGCGTGCTACGCGCATCCATGGATGGTGACAGCTGATGGCTCGACCGTCTGTGTAGTGGCCATACTGCTGTGTTTTCACTTCTGCCGGCACTCCCAGAGTGCAACCCGTCGTTTTTTTATTTTTTATTAAGTATAAATATTTTAAGGGGCGATTAAGTCCTTTTTGAATAACTTTTTCCAATAAATGTACTTAATACGAAAAATAATGTTGATGAAAATCGGTTAAGCCGCAAGTTCATAGGTTAATGCTTTAAATAATAGATGGTACTATGGATATAAATATGAAGTTCCGCTACTCATCACCAGATGGCGTTCTTAAGTCTATTTTTTTAAATTTGGCAAATAAACTTATTAGCTACTTTGCTTTTTCTTACTCTATTTCAAAAAATAATAGCTTGTTAGAATGTAAATTTGTCTACTTAACGAAACTATCAACAAGTAATCCATACTATCCATATTTTCATATTTAATACTAGCAGTAACCCGCGACTTCGTCCGCGTAGAAGTCGAATGTGGTTGTAATAAGATTGAATTTTGTAGATCCAAGATTGAATTTTGTAAATCCTATTACTCATTTACCGCCACAGAACTCCTGCACAGTTTCGAATAAAATGGTTTAACTAATCTTGTTTATGTATACAAACTTCGGACCCCGTTTCACCCCCTTAAGGAATGAGTTTTGAAAAATCCTTTCTCAGTGCACCTTTGGACCTCATATGGAACCTTTGTACCAAATTTGGAGTCTCTAGACCACTGAACCGATTAAGATAAAATAACAAATGAATACAATAATACATTTTTTTCCCAAAAATCATCCATTAAGAGAATAAAAAAGAGAGTGTAACTTTGTATGAGGAATCGTATTTTGCCAAACAAAAGTTGACTTTTCTACAAAGTGCTAAATTTAAGCAGAAGAAGTCGCGGGTAAAAGCTAGTCCTAAATAATTAATCCAATCGAGTGTAAATATTAATCAGATACGATCTCTGAGCAGCCTTTCAAATTACATCTCGATGGGCACTAATCTAATAGTTATTAACTAAAGCTATTTATTTCAAGTAATTATAATATAATATAATTGACAACCAATTAATTATTATTGTAATACTTTAGTGCTCTTATTTTACTCTTATAATTATTTGCCGACGACCTAGCATCCTTAGAACCTTCATAAAGCTTAGGACGATCATCATCATCATCAGGTCTTTTAGTCTCCACTGTAGGAGTACGACCCTCTCTGTACTACCTGAGTCATACTTGGCTAGAGCCGCCAGAGGATTTGGCCTACACTCTACACGCTGGCCAGACGGGTTGGAGAGGTCTCACTGATGTTTTTTAAACTTTGTTTAGCTTGTATTTCCTAAGTCGCCTTCTACGACATCCACGGGAGGATTTGGATTGGCCCTATTCTACTCTGCCGGAAACCACACGGCAAGCAAATCCATACTTAATTTTGTAAGTAAATGTGAAAGTAACTTTGTCTGTTTGTTACCTCTTCACGATTCAACCACTGAACCGATTAAGATGAAACTGGTTGTGGATATATGTGGTAGTTGGAGATACGGGGAATGACAAAGGATAGTTTTTATCCCAAAAATCAACAAGTCAAACAAAAGTAGACTTTATTACAAAGTACTAAATTTAAGCAGAAGAAGTCGCGGGAAAATGCTAGTTCAAAATAATTAGTCCAATCGAGTATAAATATTAATCAGATACGATCATTGAGCAGCCTTTCAAATTACATCTCGATGGGCACTAATCTAATAGTTATTAACTAAAGCTATTTATTTCAAGTAATTATAATATATGTGACGACTAATAACTAATTATTGAGATGCCTTATAATACTTAAGTGCTCTTATAGTACTCTTATAATTATTGGTCGACGACCTAGCGTCCTTAGAACCTTTAAAAAGCTTAGGGCGATACTAACTTATTTAGACCTTTTAGAGCAGTGGTTCCCAAACTTATTTTGTCTACTGCCCACTTTGAGAATAAATATTTTTTTAGCGCCCCCATTTTTTCACCTATTTAAAAACCACTATAACTTCAAATTAAATTAATTAATTATTGTGACCTATATATGTATATTATGTAAATATTTATTCTCAAAGTGGAGGATGATATATATGTAGTTGTTGTTGAGAGTCGAGAGCTCTTGCAGTCGTTGTTTAAGAGGCCTCCTAGCTAAATAAAGCTCCTAGCAAAAAAAAAACATTTTCTTTCTGGGTCTTTTACCCTTGAGACCTGCAGCGCCCACAAGGGGGCGTTATCGTCCACTTTGGGAAAGACTGTTTTAGAGCGATATCTACGAAAACAGTTACATTGACAGCTTACCGCTTTCTCTAGGTATAGATAAATGAGTTTATTTTTAAACTTTACATATATAAGCGGCCAAGTGCGAGTCGGACTCGCCCATGAAGAGTTCCGTAGCAGCAAGTAACTTAAGTCTTGTAGTATGTTTTTTATTTGAGTTGCTTGAATGAAAGGTAATTAGCAGTTTACGATTTATGACGTATTAAAAAAAAAACTACTTACTAGATCTCGTTCAAACCATTTTTTCGCTGGTAGTTTGCATGGTAATGAACATCATATATTTTTTTCAGTTTTATCATTCTCTTATTTTAGAAGTTAAAGGGGGGGACACACATTTTTCCACTTTGGAAGTGTCTCTCGCGCAAACGATTAAGTTTAGAAAAAAATGATATTAGAAACTGTAATATCATATTTAAAGACCTATCCATAAATAACCCACACGTATGAGTTTGATCAAAAATATTTTTTTTTAATTTCAGTACTAAGTGTGGGGAACCCCTAAAAATTATGTTTTATTTTTCATTTTTGTGTGACAATCTTAATGCGGTTCACAGAATACATCTACTTACCAAGTTTCAACAGTATTGTTCTTATAGTTTCAGAAAAAAGTGGCTGTGACATACGGACGAACAGACAGACAGACAGACAGACACGACGAATCTATAAGGGTTCCGTTTTTTCCATTCGGCTACGAAACCCTAAAAATAGAGAAAGGGATGTTAAGATGGTTTGGGCAAGTAAAAAAGATGGATAAAAAGAGATTGACAAAAAATATTTATAACAAATGTGAAAGGAACAGTAGTAAAGGGTCGGCCTCGGCGAACATTCCGCGACCAAATTGCAGACGGTAAAAAAGAGAGGTAAAAAGTACCCGTAACATGGCATGGCATGTATGAAGAGATTGATAAGTTTAGATGAAGCAAAAGAGGTTTGTCAGGATCGGATCAAGCGCCTACCCCTGTGGGAAACAGGCGTGATGTTATGTATGTATGTATGTTTTAACCCCCGACAAAAAAGAGAGGTGTTATAAGTTTGACACTACTGTCTGTCTGTCTGTCTGTGGCGTCGTACCGCTCGAACGGATGGACCAATTTGTATGTGTTTTTTTACGTAAAAGCAAGTTCCCATGCCCACCACATTCTAAGCTATGTTTGATGAAATTCGGTTCGGCCGTTTACTAGTTATTGGGGGTTAGCGTTTGAAAGTCGGGGTCTTTGTAGTTAGTCTGGAAAATAGTAGATGGCGCTATGGTATAATACTATATTCTACTAATCAATTCTTCCACTCACCACTAGATGGCGTTTACTTAGGATACTATTGAAAGTCGGGGTTTTTTTATTTGCGTGGCAAATAAAATTGTAACCGATATTTTTACGAGAAATCTTAATGATAAATGCAAACAGTAATCCAATCATTTCGAGATTTTAGTCAAATTACAAATATTACAAGAGGCACTCTTACTTTGTATACTAAATATTTTTTAACGATGTTTCTAAGAAACCATCTAAGGAAAAATCCAGTGAGTAAACTTTACCTGTATTGGATATTACAAGCCATCTCTTTAACGGGCAAATTCGCTATTTTCCAACAACTCAAATTAGATAATTTTTTAGGGTTCCGTACCTAAAGAGTAAAAACGGGACCCTATTACTAAGACTTCGCTATCTGTCCATCTGTCCGTCTGTCTGTCACCAGGCTGTATCTCAAGAACCGCGATAGCAAGACAGTCGAATTTTTCACAAATTATGTATTTCTGTTGCCGCTACAACAACAAATACTAAAAACAAAATAAAATAAATATTTCAGGGGGGTCCCATACAACAAACGTGATTTTTATAGATAATGGTATGGAACCCTTAGTGCGGGAATCTGATTCGCTCTTGGCCGGTTTTATTCTAAACGTCAAAACAATTTTACTGCAATAATAAATCTATAATCACGTTGAAAATGGATATGATCATGACAAGTAAGTGAAATATAGACTAATGACTTCTTGGAGTCAAATAGCGCTCTTAATATCAGCTTTACTGCAATAATAAATCTATAATCACGTTGAAAATGGATATGATCATGACAAGTAAGTGAAATATAGACTAATGACTTCTTGGAGAAAAATAGCGCTCGTAATATCAGTTTTACTGCAATACTAAATCTATAATCACGTTGAAAATGGATACGATCATGACAAGTAAGTGAAATATAGACTAATGACTTCTTGGAGAAAAATAGCGCTCGTAATATCAGTTTTACTGCAATACTAAATCTATAATCACGTTGAAAATGGATACGATCATGACAAGTAAGTGAAATATAGACTAATGACTTCTTGGAGAAAAATAGCGCTTGTAATATCAGTTTTACTGCAATACTAAATCTATAATCACGTTGAAAATGGATATGATCATGACAAGTAAGTGAAATATAGACTAATGACTTCTTGGAGAAAAATAGCGCTCGTAATATCAGTTTTACTGCAATACTAAATCTATAATCACGTTGAAAATGGATACGATCATGACAAGTAAGTGAAATATAGACTAATGACTTTTTGGAGTCAAATAGCGCTCTTAATATCAGTTTTACTGCAATAATAAATCTATAATCACGTTGAAAATGGATATGATCATGAGAAGTAATATTATTTTGTGACGTTTTATTATTATGAGTACAAAATAAATAATTTTTGGTCCTGGAAACTGTCCTATTCTAACTTTTATTTAGAAATTACATGTCAGATTTCGGTAAAATTTTTGTTTACTGTTTGAAAGAGTATACTTGTCAGGTCCCATAGAAATGTAATCAAAATCGGTTATGTAGTTTGAGGTTAAAATCGATTTTTAATTTTAAAAAGTTACAGTTTATAATTAAATATATGTATTTGTTATAAAATATGGTATCGTTGAGTTAGTATCCCATAACACAAGTCTCGAACTTACTTTGGGGCTAGCTCAATCAGTGTAATTTGTCCCTATATATTTATTTATATATTTTTTTTTGTTTATTTACAGTTAAGGTTATAATACTTGAATTTTCCGGGGTCCAGTGCTGCCTCCATTTGAAATAATCATTTGAAAGAAAACGGAGATATCATTTAAAATTGTGTCTTAACCAAGTTCTAGATACCCCATCAAAGTATTTCTTAAACTACTGTTTAAACATATTATGGCCGTTTTTCGCAAATGTGCGTAGAAAAGCTTCACGTTCTCATTTTAAACTGTAAACAGTAGTTCATTAAATAGTTTGAAGTTTTATCTAAGGTTTGGTCAAGACAATTTTTTTTATTGATATCACTGTTTCCTTTCAAATGATTATTTATTTCGAATGGGGCGCTACTGCACCCCAGAAAATTTAGGTAGAGCTTACTTATATGACGACCTCCGTGGCGTAGTGGTCACCATGCTAGTCCGCCACCCAGAGGTCCCGGGTTCGATTCCCAGTCAGGGCAAGTTGGAAAATTACCTTTTTCAAATGGTCCGGGGTCTTGGATGTTTATCTATATATGTATTTGTTATAAAATATAGTATCGTTGAGTTAGTATCCCATAACACAAGTCTCGAACTTACTTTGGGGCTAGCTCAATCAGTGTTGTTTGTCCTTATATATTTATTTATTTATTTACTTGTCTGTGGAGGACTCAATCCCCTATATTTCTCTCTTCCAAAGCCAATGCAAAAAAGACGAAAAAAGTCTTACCAGCGTGAGTCATAGCTGTGTCGCTAGGGTCGAAGATCTCATCGTCCACAGCCACCACGGCGTACTCTCCGTTCTTGAGGAGTCCCCTCCGCTGAAGGATGTTCACGAAGTCCACCAGGGCAATGTGCTCGCCAAGGAATACGTACACTGTAGACAAAAAGTTTAATTTTAATTGATGACCTCCGTAGCGTATGGTAGTGGTCACCATGCTAATCCACTCAGTGATTTCGGGTGCGATCCCCAAACAGGGCAAGTTGGAAAATGGCCTCCTTCAAATTGTCCTGGGTCTTGGATGTTTATATGTATTTATTTGTTATAAAATATAGTATCGTTGAGTTAGTATCCCATAACACAAGTCTCGAACTTACTTGGGGCTAGCTCAATCAGCAATATGTCCCTATATACAGGCTGTAAATCTGTAACCTTGCCATATTCTCAGACGTACTTATACCAATCATACTGAACAACTTTCCCTAAGAAACATAGGTCGAAATATGAAAAAAAAAAAAAAATTTCACCCTTACAAAATTGCTAATCAGCTGATCGATTTAGTATGGGAAGTCAATTTTTTTTTTCATATTTCGGTCTACATTCCTTTGGGAAAGTTGTTCAGTATGATCGGTATAGGTACTTCTGAGAATATGGCAAGGTTACAGATTTACACCCTGTATATACATATCCTACTAGTATTAGAAACGCGAAAGTTTGTAAGTATGGATGGATGAATGGATGTTTCTCACTCTTCGACGAAGTCGCGGGCACCAGCTAGTACTATCTGAAAGTTTGACGGTTTTTCGACTGCAGTGCCATTCAGTCGATGCACCACCTCCTGTCGTGTCCGTACTGCCGTACGTCATATAGCATCGAGAACCCTAACGACGAAGGGCTCTACACTGAGTAAAAGAAAAAGCTGAACCAGTTTTGCTACTTGCAATTTGGTAATAGATACCAAAATCTTGTTCTAATTAGCATAACCATAAAGTTGCAAGTCCCAAACTACAACTATTAATTAAAACACATATTTACTATACTAGTAGCCCTGAGTTCAGCAACGTGTAGCAAATTTTTTTACTAATTGCAACCATTTACCGACACATGTCGCCGACAGGTGTTGCGGTAAAAAAAATATTAACCATTTACCTTTTAGAAATTCCCTCAACATGTACATAGGTACAAAAAGCTAAAAGGAAATAAGCACCTGTCACAATTATGCTAACGATCCTTTTTACTGTGAACAAATTCTTAGAATTCAATTCTTTCTTATTCTAGAGATAGAAATAAAAATAAAGCATTCAATTTAGGCTCAATAAGAAATGAATTTGAAGACATAAAATTAATATTTTTCTGACTGAACAGAAATTTTCACGTATCATTTTTAAGTACATTTATTCATTTGTCGTTATTCAAGCATAAAAGCCCTCTTATCCAACTCTCGGGGGGAAGAGAACCGATTTTAAATAAACATGGTGCCAGGTTCAGCCAAGTTTAATGAAAATCAGTTGAGTTGTTTAAAGTTATAAAGTGATAACGGTTCAAATTTGGGGTTTGTTATTTCCTTGACAAATAATAGATGGCGCTTCGTAGCGCCATAGTGCGCAGTAGTGTATCAATGTATTATGTAGTTCAGCCACTTATCACTAGATGGTGTCATAGGGGTTTTTTTAATTTGCCTATAGCAAATAAACCCGTAAAGTGGCCTTTGGGTCTTGCGGCCCAGGGCTCTGTATGCTTAGAGCCGCAAGACCCAAACCCCGTCTGCCCCATTAGGGACAAAGACGTGATCTTCTTTATCTTCTTAAATTGACAATAATTGGCTTTATTTTAAAACGATTTTGCCATAATTATTACACAACCTCATACCAAATTACAGCTTTCTAGTACTTATAGTCTCCAGTTAAAACCGCGGACGGACAGACAGACAAGGCGAAACTATAAGGGCTCCTTGTTTACTATGAAACCCTAAAACGTGATAGTGTATCCATTTGCACGGACGTAATCATTTTAAAAGCGTATAGAATGTTCGAGATTAAAAGTTTTATTCTCGTTGTTGCTATGCTCTAACGGACTTTTATGCTTAAAGGTAACCCAGTTAGAAAATAGGTCGACTGGAAACACAGTACACTAGCCACTTTATCACTCTAATATTCTCTGTGAACAAGCGTCAGTGCTTTTGGCTTTTAAAAATTGGAAGTGAATTTTAAACTACATGAAATGGTTTGTTTAGCTTGAATAAACGGAGTTATTAATGAAGATGCTCCCATGCTGGTCTGGGAGAAATAAAAAAAAACTTAGAATGTACCAGCTGCTTCTCTTCCCACGCAGATCGTAAAAGCCGATCGAGGGAATGGGCAAAAATACAAATCATGTTAACAGGCGATGCGGCTAGCAACCCATCACTGTATTGATTGCTTTTCCATCTTCTCGCCCACCATGACTCTAAAAGTGGCTTTCGGGTCTTGCGGCCCTGGGCTCTGCATAGAACCTCAAGACCCAAAATGCTCTGTCTGCCCCATTAGGGATAAAGACGTGATATTATGGATGTATGTTTTAATAAAGATATAACATAATTTTTAACATAAAAACTAAAAACCGACTTCGCCCCCAAACTACACAACACAATCGATTTTAATAACACACTGACTGACACAGCTGATGGGACCAGCTAAATCAATATCACCTTTATGAAATCTTCTCAACACGGGTATGAACGGCCCTAGCTCTAGAGGTATAGACGCATGTCTTGACAAACGCGCCCAGAGGTCATAAATCATTTCACGGAGGTTAACCTAGTTTTAAAAGATACTGATAAAATATTTGATGAGTCATCCTCGTGAAAGGTTTTTATCTGACTTTTCGGGAAAGGCTGCGCTATATCAACGCCATAAGGTACGCTCGTAGGGTCTGACACGCTTTGATAAAGCAAGATAGCTTTATTGCGTCTTCTAAAATAAGAAAAAGAAAAAATGCCATCGCCGCCGAAAAAAATCTTCCATGCTGGTCTGGGAGAAAAGAAAAAACGTAGAATGTACCAGCTGCTTCTCTTCCGCAGATCGAGGAAATGGGCGAGATTTGAATCATGGTAATAGGCGATGCGGCTAGCAACCCATCAGTATTTTGATTGCTTTTCCATCTTAACGCCCACCACCATGCTAAGCGTGGCCTTTGAGCTTAACGGCCCTGGGCTCTGTCTACCCCGTCAGAGATATAGACGTAGAAATATATCTGTATCTGTAAAAAAAAAATGCCGTGTTTTGTTCTTATCACCGACCGAACATTTGTTCATGGACGGGTTAAATGCACACTTCAAATTGCACATATTTGAAGTGTCCCTATAGTCCGACCACAAAAAAAATATACGTAGTATCAATAATATGTCTTTCTCTTACCCCGGTTGCTCGGTGGCAAATCTACACTACTTGTATATTCTAAATCTTTGCTCGTAGCTATATTTATAAGAAGACTCATATAAACCGTGGGTCCCGAACACCATCAAGCATTTGCTCAAACCTATCCAAGGATTGGTTCTGGTTTACCATTTGGGTTGCGAACGTCAGATGGCGGTCGCTCTGTGTAAAACCAGTAACCTCGTCAAATCTCCTTGGTTAGGTAGCGGACCCCGGGCTCTGTAGCGTTACCGCTGAGGATGCAACCGGGAATACGGGAGGAGGATGATGATGTTGTAGCTTAACGTTGTATAACAAAATACACCTATAGTGCAATTTTTGGAACGAAGTTCCTTATCACGCGCTGCGAAAAAAGGCTAGACGGAAAAAGTTAAGACCAAAAGTTGTAACGCCCTTTTTGGTATAGTTGTAAGCCGTGCGGCGTGCGCGTGTTTCTCTGTCTGTCTCTCTCTCTTCTAATTAATCGAAAGAAACTTCGTTCCATCGGGATGTCCCTTGACAATAAAGTAGGTATTCTGATAGATTTGATTTTTATGGATAAACTCAAACGGGGTTTCACTTTAAAATTCAGAAAAATTTACCGTTTCCACAAACGTTAACATTTTTACTGAGGTTTTCAATTAAATGATGGATATAATATTTCTTGGTTTTTAGGGTTCCGTAAGACTTCACTGTCTGTCCGTCTGTCCGTCTGTCCGTCTGTCCGTCTGTCGATCACCAGGCTGTATCTCAAGAACCGCGATAGCTAGACAGCCCTTAGCCAGGTAGTAATCACATAGCGAACCACCTCAGAAATATTTTTTCTGACGAGCAGATGCTAGCTAGAAACCGCAAAATGTCATCCGTCTATTGTCTATGATACAGTTGATTTCTGAACGAACAAAAAAAATACGCCTCTAGAAAAAAAAACTTGACATTTCGCTTGTCAAAGTCAAAATATTGGTCGAACAGCGAATTTTTGTGCAAATTGAAAGTGTTTTTTAGTATTATGGCGGAAAAAATCCCGGTAAGTGATATTATTTGTGTTTTTATAATAGCAGATAGGTTGAATTATATGTAATATGTTTCGGTTTTACATGATATTTGTTTTTCTTTTAAATATTTACGCCGAAAGTTTGTGGTCCACAAGTGACCTCTGCCTATCTGGAAAAACTTATTGTGGTTATTATGTAACCACTGTCCTACAAGCGTTTATCCAAGGCAAAACCATATTTACACATCAAATAGTTTGTATGGTAGATAGTAGGTTCTTGGATCGAAGAATAACCGATACCCTGGTGTCAGAGTCTTTTAACCACTACATCACAGAGACATTAATATTTATTAATATTTTTATATAAAGAAACACACAAATCTTTCCTCTTTTTAATATTAGGCTTATATGTAGATTCACCTTTATTTTTTCAATACTTACATGTTGTGACCTAACTGGGCAGTGGTCGGATCTAATCCACATCATGTATATTTAAATGGGCAGTGGTCATATCCAGACCAGAGGGTTTTTTTATAGGAAATTGTAGAAATAAAAAAAAATTAAGAAATTAGTTTTTTTATTATCATCCAATCTACCATTATCTGTATATAAAGATAAACAAATCGCCAGGCCTGGCTAAGGGTTAAAATTTTCACAAAGTTTGTATTTCTGTTGCCGCTATAACAACAAAAAGAAAATACTAATATAATATCTAACTAATAAAAGAAAATAAAATAAATATTTAAGGGGGCTCCCATACAATAAACGCGATTTTTATAGATAATGGTACGGAACCCTTAGTGCGCGAATCCGATTCGCACTTGGTCGGTTATTAATTCTATGTTTTTGAAGCGCATTTAATTGAGCACTTTGTGGACCCAAGATATCAACTATAAACCAAGCTATTCAAGGCATCAAAAATGTTCAAAAAAATAATCACACTAAAGTTTTTTTATTACTTAATTTTATTTGCAACTTGGAAGTATTAAGTTTACTGAAAAAAAAGGGACAGAAAGTAAATATCAGGAGAAAATTGAAAATACCCAACAAAGAAACTAAAATTAAAATATCTAATAGAAACATTCCCGCCTCGGTCACGTAAACTATATTGTGGGAATCGAAAATAAATATTTTCATTGCAAATAGCTTTTTCTGTGTTATTTAGACTGCCTGTCCACTAAAGCGGAGAGAAGAAAAAGGAGCAGAGATGTGCCAGAATTAACCAATCGAATTGCCTTAAATATCCGCTCCGCTTCTGTGGACAGGTATTTAAAAACTAGTTTTAAAATATAATTATTATAGTTTAGTCTTATGTATGTTTATAGTTTAATTTAGTATGTATTAATTTGTAACATCTACTGTATATTTTTTAATTTTTATCACGAATAAAGATATACAGTCTTATTATAAACGCAGACTAACTTTGTTACTAGATTTAAACCATTATTCGACCAAATCATGTTGATATTTAGTAATATGCGTCTCATCTGTAAATGTCAACTTGGTTTTGTCGGATACTGGTTAAAACCTAGTGACAAAGTTAGTCTGCGTTTTATAATAAGACAGATAACGTTTTAAAATTCATACAAATTTATACGCAGAGCGGCCGCGGTGTTAGAAGCGGAAGTTAACACTGGTCGCCGACCGTCGTTGACAACAGTCGGCGACTGTGTAGTAGTCGGTAGCTGTGCTGCTTCGGAGCCCGGGGTGTGTCTCATTTCAGCCGCACAACGTCCACTGCTGGACATAGGCCTCTCCCAAAGATTTCCAAAATGACCGATCTAGAGCGGCGGGGTGTGTGCTTCTTGCCAATGCATTTTTGCCAAAAATTTTACAACCTGTCCTTCTCTAACCCTCCTTGGGAATGCAGTTGTACTTCGAGGTGTTCGCGCTAATTACTTTTCATCTCATATACTCGAAAAACGGTGTTTTCATCCCAAAACATTTGGAGCTAAAGTTAATGCTAATTCTCGCGGAATTGAAAAGTGAAAAAGAAAATCTTACGGGGACACATTGTGTTTTACACAATGTGAAAACTAAACACGGATGTAATCTATGTAGAATCAAAAATGTGTGTTTGCCAATGTGGGTCTCTTTGTTTGTCTGTCTGTGTCATTGTAATTCTCGAATGGATGAACCGATTTCGATGCCGTTCTTTACGTGAAAGCAAGTTTCCTTGCGGTGGTTCTTAGTTTACACTCGAGTAAAACACTCTACTTTGTATCGTAAAAGCGAGGAAATAATAAAAAACTTATAATAGATTTGGTTATTTAAGAGCTCATCATCATCCGAGTGTATTTTCCCGTTTGCGTCCTCAGCAGTCACGCTTCAGAGCCCGGGGTCCGCTACCTAACCAAGGAGATTTGACGGGGTCACTGGTTTTTACACAGAGCGATGTCTGACCTCCGCAACCCAAAGGATAAACCAGACCCAATTCTTGGGTAGCTTTTATTTAAAACATTATCTATTTACAATTACATGAAAAATCATTTGAAATTGGTATGACTATGACTGCCTTTGCCTCTAGTTTTACCGATTCAAGGGTCAAATCCAAATCTTTCCTTGACCTAATCATCTTTTTTTTATTTTTTGTTAAAAATATATTTAAACTTGCCTAGCAAGTCCAATCAAGTCCAATGTCAATAAGTAGGACTGGATCCAATTTTCTCTTGAAACTTTTCAACATTCAGAAATGAACAGTTATTTTTAGAAACAGTTGATTTTGCAATAGTTAGAAATTGCAATCACAATCACAATATTCAAAGTACCAAATTCGAAGGAAATTGTGGGATTCAGGTTAATTTTTATTGTCAGGTTCTGAAGGACCTTGGAAGCAATCCGGTTAAAGCCACTCAGTAAGGGACTTCCGCTTGACACTTCCGGTTACGTTATTACGTTCCTTCCCTTTTTAAATAAGTAAATCCAACTAAATACTCATTATAACGTCTTTATATCTAACGGAGCAGATAGAGTATTTTGAGTTTGTATACGAGTGCAAATATGTTTATTATGATTACCTTTTAAGTTACAATAATTTTATTTTTGTGGAAGAAAATAAATATATATTATTATTATATTATTATTATAGTTTTGCGAACTTTTTCCCTTTTTTTGTCTCATACATGACAGAAAAATGCGAATCATTTTAACAGGCGATGCGGCTAGTAACCCGTCACTGTATTGATTGCTTTTCCATCTTCTCGCCCACCATGACGCTAAAAGTGGCTTTTGAGTCTTGCGGCCCTGGGCTCTGCATAGAGCCGCAAGACCCAAAATGCTCTGTCTGCCCCATTAGGGATAAAGACGTGATAGTATGTTTGTATATGTCAGAAAGAAGTGGAAAAAGTTAACTTACAGCGCCGATCCCAAATAGGGAAATGGCGAGGAGAATGATGATGAAACAAGCAAAGGATGCGGTTTACCCCGCTATGGTCAGCAAGTTATATTTTTATAGGGTTTTTAGGCAATTAAGACGCAGTACTAAAGTACCAATAGCGTTGTACAAACAGTTTTTGTTTATTTACTAGCAATATTGACAATAGAGAATATGCATGAAAAAAATATGTGTTATCTAACCAGTTTATTTGTAAATATTCAAAAGTAAAGTACTGACAGTGAAAACAGAATAAAAATTGGTGGAAAAAAGAACGAGATATAGCGATTTTACGAAAATATGTCTATCTCACTTGCAAAATCGCTATTTTCTATAGCAAATGTATTGATGACATGTAATTATGACGTCACCTCTAAAGTATCACATAGGTTCGTCGCTGATTAAGATATTTGATAAATTCTTTTATATTTGTTTACTATGGTTAATAAGGATTTTATTAAGCAAATAAAAAAAATGCGTGCATATTCTCTATTGGAAGCTACACAGTGGATGGTTCGCCTTTTTTTTAATGCAATGACTTAAACGGGAAATTAAGTTAACTTGCTGAAAAAATTTACGTGCTTAAAAAAACCGTTTTTTGTATAGTTTTTGTACTTATGTGTGTTATAGCAGCAAATCATCATTATCATCATCATCAGGTCTTTTTGTCTCCACTGCAGGAGCACGACCCTCTCTGTTCCACCAGAACCATACTTAGTCAGAGCAGCCAGAAGACTTGGCCTGCTTATTTTAAAGTATATAATTTAGTTATTTATGTCTTATTTAAAATAAATTAAAGTGTAGATAAACCTAAACTAATACGATAACTTATTTATAATTACTTACAAGAAAAAATGATTGTCTCAGTGTATTTTTTACTCAGTAAAACTATATATAAACTGGTCGTCTTTCACCTTATTTCAAAATGGCACTCTGCTAAATAGGTCGTGCTGTGAACCCATAAATTCCCTCAAGAATACCTGGGTTCAACGAACCCCTTAACCGATAATAAAACTGCACTAATGCACTATCCATGATACGGTTGCTAAGAAATACACTTTAGAAAATGATTTGATTGAGCAACCGTTTTCTGACGTTCATTTGTTCACCGAATCATTCACCGAAAAAACGACCCATCAAAAACAATACTTGTCAAAAAAACCAAGTCTCGCAACTCAGTTGTTCTGCGGTAAAAAGTTGTGAGATCCATGTAATACCAAGTCGGTTATTAATTTATTCAGTCTCTACTTAAGCGACTTTCTGTCTTAATACGTCCAGTCTCTAAGACCACGATCGTGGTCCATAACAATTGAAAATCAATTGTGTCTGGAATCTCCGTACTCGAAGCATTAAGTTGTTACGTAATAATTAACAGCATCTTATAGTGACGCATATCAATATTAAAATTCTTTAATGTTTTTTATAAATATATCGAGACTTGGCCATCGCACTAAATAATTGAATTTACATGTGTTTTCAGGCGATTGAATTTACACGTGTTTTCAGGCGATGGCCAAGTCTCAATATATTTATATAAAACATTAAAGAATTTTAATATTGATATGCGTCACTATAAGATGCTGTTAATTATTACGTAACAACTTAATGCTTCGAGTACGGAGATTCCAGACACAATTGATTTTCAATTGTTATGGACCACGATCGTGGTCTTAGAGACTGGACGTATTAAGACAGAAAGTCGCTTAAGTAGAGACTGAATAAATTAATAACCGACTTGGTATTACATGGATCTCACAACTTTTTACCGCAGAACAACTGAGTTGCGAGACTTGGTTTTTTTGACAAGTATTGTTTTTGATGGGATCTCATTTCTTTTTGTATTTTGTAGACATGAGAGTAGCCTTTAGTCGTCAAACTAATATAGCAATCGAAATTATCAATGAAAATCGCAAACTTATAGGTAAGAATTCTGGGCACATCCGAACAGCATTGGGTCGCTCGCGCGTATGAGCGCGGCTGCTGCTCGCTCGGCGACATTCACCTTTCCGCGCGCCCCGCCACTGTCCCCGCCCCGCGCCCTCGCGCTAGCACCACGCAGCGCGTAGTAACGGCCCGCGCTCACTCGCTAGCATCGCAGCGCGTGGTATAATAATTTACAACCTTACGCACTCGTAATAAGTACGAATACGCACGTAGGTACGTTTTTTGCATTAAATAATTTAATTTACAAGTGTTTTCATGACGGGAATACACATTTTTTGCTTGATTTGGCAGGGGCACTACAATGCGCCTATATTTATATGGGACTAGCTTAAACCCGCGGCTTCGCACGCAATAATAATAACTGCCGTAAAACATCGTTACGAATAAAGCCAATATTGAAAAATTTAACTAAAGACTTGGCTGTATGGGCTTAATTTTCTTTGCGGTCTTTTCTAGATTTTTTAGTTTTTCCTTGATTCATACACCAAACACTACTTATATTCCAAATATGAAGCTTCTAGGTCTGCTAGAAGTGCCTTAGAATTTTGATGATCGGTGAGTCAGTGAGTGACAAAATTAAGAAATTTGACCCGTTATAATTCTTAAAATACTGGTTCAAATCAAATTGAATGAAATTTGAAATATACCGTGTCTTTACAATGCCTGCATGGTTACTGAAAATTTCAGTCTTCTAGTTTTATCCACAACGAAGTTACAGGGGGTCGAAAATGGTCTGAATTGCTTCGAGAAAAGGATGGTACGGCCGTGACGCTTTTTTGCTCGACTTGGTGGGGGCACTGCCGTGCCCCCAGATTGTCTTTTTCACGATTCTCCAAAATTACGCTTTGTGTACGGAAAAAAGCTGTGAAAAAAGACCAATATTTTTTTGATTGTCTGACCAATAAAATTTATTTTCGACCTCTGGCCGTTGGTAACCCAACAATCTTTCTTTACTTTTATAATAAACTAACTGGTGTCACCCGCGCCTAAAGTAGCTTATGTTGTTATTCAGGTTGTCAGCTTCCTGCATACCAAATTTTATCAAAATTGGTCTAGTCAATTGCGCGTGCAGAAGTAACAAACATACATAAACTTTCGCCTTTCTGATATCTATGTGACTACCTATACCAATGTTAGTTTAGGCATATAAATTGAAATAAAACGACCCTTGCCTTAAAGTTGTAGGCTTAGGCTAGGCATTTTTACTTTATCTCAAGTAATAAACTAGAAGTGTTTTGGTTATCACGCACGCTCGAGGGTCATCTCCATGGTTATTCCGGGTTTCAATTTCTATTATCGTAACATTTTCAAATATAAATAATATATTATGTAAATAAATTATGTACCTCTAATAATATGTAAATATTCTATTTTGTATGTTGTATGTCCAATGGGACAATGCTGAACAAAAGTCTGTTTCATGTTTTCTATGTTTGCTATATTTTTTTTTGGTACAAATCAAAATCATTAACCAAGTCTGAGCTTCTTAAGAATGTCACCTTAGACTTTTCCATTCAAACGTAGTCTACGTTTTATTTTGAAACCATATGTTAGATACCGGTAATTTTTTTTGGGAAATTGCAATTTTAATTGGTTAAAATGTGTATGGACAAACAGATTGAGCTAGTCCCAAAGTAAGTTCGAGACGTATGTTATGGGATATATACTAACTAACAAATAACCCCTCGGCTTGTCGACGCCGCTGGTGACAAGAGGGCTGGCTCATATCTCGCGCAGAGGATTGCAGTAGCTATTCAGCGCGGGAATGCAGCCAGTGTTCTTGGCACCATGCCACATGATCAAGATTTAGATTTTTAATTTAGATTGTAATTTAGATATTAATTTTAATTGTATATATATTGGTAAATTTATAAAGAGTTAACTAACAAAACATAAATATAAACTTCCCAGGTCAATCTGAAAACGATCATTTTCCATTTTGAACTATCCTCGGATCGAACCCGGGACCTCCGGTGTGTCAGCCTGGCATGATGATCACTACACCACTACGTCGTAAAGTCTCACTTTATAACTAATTTGCCAGTAAAGTGGCAAGCGAAGCGTAGGTCACCTACCCACAAGGTGGTCTGACGACCTGACCAAGTTCGCTGGAAGGCGCTGGATGCAAGCCGCTCTAAATCAGTCATTTTGGACATCCTTCAGCAGTGGATGTTCATCATCAGGTCTTTTTAAGCTATTGCATAGCTTCTATCGCGGGCCTTGAGCGCGGGGACCGAATCCAGAAATTCCGTAACGAAAAAACCTCACGCTCCCCACTCCGCCTACCGCTGTAGGTTGCCGCTTCGTATCCGTCGTCCGTTTGCGACGTTGCCGTCCTTCCTTGTAAAAATTCACCTCTGTTGAGAATCGAACTCGACACCAAGCGTTTGCTAACATAATTACCTTATCCGCTGGTCCAGTGAGCGTAAGACCTAAGAGACGAATTTAACATTCTATTTTTTACTTAAAATCCCTTTGAATGTGTGCGTGAAAATTCCATCCGACATTAGCATTCACATTTTTAATACTTTAAAAATTTAAATGTGCTTGTATGATATGTAGTTGGGATATATTACAAATATTGCGTTGTTTTCGTTAAAAGAATTTGTTGTAAACAATAATGCACGTTTCATTCGTAAAAAATAAAACGACAAAAATAAAACATTAACGCCATCAATTATGATGAGTGAGATGAGAGAGATGACTAAGACGGTGGGGCTCCTAGCGGACCGAATCGAACCACCTTAATGCAATAGCTTTACCGCGGCAGTCCCCGAGTGCCACACGTCTTTTAGTATCCACTGCAGGAGCACGACCCTCTCTGTACTACTAGAGCCATACTTGGCCACAGGATTTGACCTACACGCTGGTCAGACATGTTGGGGAGGCCCTATTGATGTTAAAATGCTTTGTTTAGCTTGTATTTCCTAAGTCACCTTCTACGACATGCACGGGAAGACTTGGAGTGGTCCTATTCTACTCTGCAAGATACCACACGGCGATTGCTTTAAAGACTTCTTATTCTTAGCATCACCAGTGGGTTGACTGGTAGTTAAAGCCTATGGCTTTAAGTGCGCCTATTACATATATACATGTCGGCGGCGAGTTCAATATAATCCCCTTTATTATTGGTTAAGTTGTGCAAACAGAAAGTTGTTTACGTCAAAACATAACTGTTATAATTTCAAATGTTTCGACAAGTATAAAAGCGGTCGCCCTAGCGACGAGCGGCTCAGTCTTGTGCGGACCGCCGTACTGTGAACATCTCCTTTGTGTAGTGTGCTGTGGGCTTGGCCATAACTTCTTTAATTGTGATTGTTGTAATAGATGAGGATTTGGTAAACCGATTTATTACAATGATAGTTGTTTCAGCTAGACGATAAGCCCGGGTGGACACAGGTTCAATAACTGTGTGGGCCAGGGGTATTCAGACACATGTGGTTGGAATCCATGATACAGCGCGAGGCGGAGCGCTGTACTTATCGTCACCCTTTTAGTGAGTTCGGCGTAGGTCATCTCCTGCTCCGTCATCAGAAGTTGGATCTGAATCTTTTGCCCACTTGAGTGAATCCATGGGAGAATAGGGGTGAAGAGTTCGACAGGGTCCAAAGAGCGTGATTATAATTGGTCCGTCTTTTAAATTGTCCAGAGATGATGGACCCGTATTTTCAGTTTGCCAGAGGGGTAAAAATTCACAAGGATACTGAGCGTCAAGGTTCTTGAGTGAGGGCTTGCGGAGTCACAGTAAGGTAAAATCGTGCTTGAGTGTGACGTCACGCAAAATTTCAATGCCCTGTATTTTTGTCATTTTTAGTTCCTCAGAGAAAGGAAAGAGTGTGTGTACAAACTACAATGTTGTTTGATTGTCTAACCGATGGACCAAAAGTGTTTTTCCATTCGTCATGCCTATTCTGGATAATAGGAACCTGTCTATTTATTTAATAATCGTATGGCTATTATTACAGTCGTTATTCTGTATCTATTGTATTGCGTCTTTTTGCAGGGTGAACCAGTCTTCCGGCAGTCTCGAATAATGTGGTCCATGTCCTATTCAGGCGCGCCACATCCGCAAGCTGGGGAGTCAATCCAGTCACACCGGAATTCAAACCATCTAGTTCGTCCTCATCCAGTTCTCATTCTGTGGAGCTGGCATCTGCGTGGGAAAAAGAACCCTGAGAGTTTTTCAGTGGGGTTGATGGTTGTATCCACATAGGTGGATTCAAATTCTATTCTTTTTTATGGTAATGTGGTTTTTCAACAGTCAATCCTATAGAGCTGGTGTCGTGACTTTAGTCTTAGCTTTTTTAATAGTTTTTGGATGGAGTTTAGCAGTGCAATGTGTCGATAACTTTTGGGGTCATTAACGGCTCTGGTTTTAGGTTCGCAACCCATCCTGTGTTGCATATGGTCTGTGTGACAAATGGTCTGTGTGACAAGCGTCTGTGTGACAAACGTCTGTGTGACAAACGTCTATGTGACAAGCGTCTGTGTGACAAAGCGTCTGTGTGACAAGCGTCTGTGTGACAAGCGTCTGTGTGACAAGCGTCTGTGTGACAAGCGTCTGTGTGACAAGCGTCTGTGTGACAAACGTCTGTGTGACAAGCGTCTGTGTGACAAACGTCTGTGTGACAAAGCGTCTGTGTGACAAAGCGTCTGTGTGACAAGCATCTGTCTGTCAACCGTCTGTCTGTCAACTGTCTGTGTGACAAGTCTATCTGAATGGCAGCCGGTCTGTGTGACAACCTTGAGCGCCAGTAATGGTGCTAACGAGAGTGAAGCGATCAGTGTAAAGATACCTAACGTGTGTTTAGTTTCAGCTACTTCTGCAAAGTTGCTAAAGTGCTAACAAGTGAACCATAACTGTTGGCCACGTATTGCGGCCGAGTTGGAGTCAGCGGCAGTGCCGCAGGCGCTGGAGATTCCTGGTAAAGTGAGGTGAAGTGAAAAAGCGAGTTGATATCGTGTGTATTTCTGTGTCGTAACCTTATCTGCTGAATCGCAAAGATAACCTGGTGAGTTTTTATATTTTTTTCGATTTAAGAGTAGAGCAGAAAGCAATTTATTTCAAAACCTTTAGTTTTAAAACATAAAGTAGAATAATGTCTAGTCTTTTGACCACTATGCAAGCAGAAAATAATTATGATTTCGCTATTTTAAATAAGAACGTGTATTATCTGCTAAGCTTAGTGACTTTATCTTATCATCATGAATTGATAGATGAGCTTAACATCACTGAAGGTGGCATAAGTCACTGTTAGTCGGAGCTGGCAGTGGCGCCAATTAGTATCCTAACAAAAAGTCTAGTTTGAGTATTTTAAATTATAATTTTTAGCGTCTTATAAGCTTACGTGTGAATACTGGTGTAAAATGATAGTTATTAGGTACGTTACGTACTTCATTATTCGTAAAGTTGGAGAGATAGGTTCTCCTAGCCTTTGCCTAGTATTGGACTAAAGATAAGCTAAATATTATAATAACTTTTATAAAGATTATTATGAGATAATGACCAGGGTGATGATGATGATATTGATAATGAAGAGATATTGATGACGATGAAGATATTATTGATAAAGAGGCAGTGATGATGAAGAGGTGACGGCGAGCCTACCATGATGATGATCATGGTGATGACTTTATTTAAAAGGACCCTTCACCGTTTACTATGTGAGTAATAATATTTTACCATTAATTTATTATTTACTGTGTTTTAGGTTAACTGAAGTAAAGTCCCGTTACTTGAGTAAATTTTAATCTGGATAGTTAAAGTCGAGTAAATATTGTGATATTGTAGCCAAATTCAAAAATATCGTACTGATAAGCATTGTTATTTTTATTGTTAGGAAGTCCGTAGAAAAAAGATTAAGTTGCAAACGCTTTAACTGTACTAGCCACGCTTTAGTGTCACAAAAGTACTGTAAACGTTTGTTTTTGTTGACAGTTGGGTATTTTCTTGAGCCAAGGATGAATTATTTTGTGGTGTTGGCGGGGTTAAGTGTCGCAAAGTAGTGTCGCTTGCCTTTGAACGTATTCATTTTAGCGTAGTTTTGGATTTATTATTGCGGAAGGGCTGATGGTGAAAGCGTCGTTTGGCTCCGGAGATCTGTGTCGTCATCTGCCTGTATTTCATACAAAGTCCCAGTGCAGTCGAAGTGCAAACAGTGGAAACTGTTTGTTTTTACGTTTGGAAGAGGGTGTCTGATTTGACTTGTTGGAAAATAGCGTATATTATCTACCCAGTTGACATTTATTTTCACTTCTTCTTCTCATCGTGTCGGTGGCTTGAATTTTTAATTTTGTTCTTCGAGAACGTTGCCACTTTTATGCTTCCCTCCGAGGTAGAGTATAGGTCTAGTACGGTACAGCTGGTAGGGCATATAGGTGATCTAATGATCTAATCGTCATGTCCACAATCGCCCTGTACTTCTGCTTGGTCTATCGGCCTCGGAGGCAATTCAAGCACCTCCAAGTAGCCCATGGCAGTTTATGACCTGGCGGTAGCGCCTCTGATGGTTGGATGTAATCGGGGGGTGGAGCATACTGTACGCACCACATTCTAAACCTAGATAATTCCGGTTGTTCTTACGTATAACTACTTGAATCATTATGACGATTTTTCACCTGTTCAATTATTTGAAAAATCGAGATGCTTTCCGGGCATGAAACTTAAAGCAAATACACAAGTGTTTCCGTGATAGGTTGAGAAGGATGCAGGAGCCAGAGAAGCTTATTAGGAAGACCGATAGCATAGCAGAAGGCTTTATTGCCATAGGTAGAGTGATGAATTGCATTGTTTGTTTTGTTGTGACCGTACTAGAGTTGACCCGTAGTCCGTGAGTGGGCAGTATGCGGTCGGCTCTTGTGGAGGTCGAGTTTCTGGATGAAATCATAAGGTCAAGTGGACCTGGTGATCACAGGTGGTAATACGCATTATAGTGTGAGGACAAGGATGGCAATTCTGATCTCCGATGATTTTGAGCTAATGATTAATGTTTTGTTAATATGTCTTGGTGATTTCTTCTGATTTCTGACTCAATTAATAATTACTGTATCTTTTTTTTTAACATCGTGAAAATGTAGAATTTTTATTAGTTTTGACTCAATTTAATTGTCATAACTGGTAAAGGGAACATGTGATTAATAAAAAAAATTAACATGTGATCGCTGAATATTGACATGAAGTTTTTAGTATCCGATTCAATGTAAAGATTTATCGATGTTCATTGCTTGTTTTGAGTTTATTATAGATTGTTTAAACCATTATAAAAGGTTAATTATTGCAGAAAATAAATAAATACAGTACACAATAATTAATTTCACTAAAAACTAATTAACCTACCTAAATTAAAATAATAAAACAAGAACTAAAATATAACAACCCAACAAAAAAAAACTATTTAAAAAAAACATTATATTAAATAAATAAAATAGACCCTACATCACCACGATCGCAGGGCAGGGTAACTAAGATACGGGCAGCATTGCCTCGTTGTATAGCAAGACTTCTAACAGAAACAGAAATTAACTAAAGCTTCGTTTTGATCAGGTTTGGCCGAACGGTGTACCATTTATGCTTTGTGTTGATCTTAAATATGAAACCCGAGGACGGGTTTACTGTCAAGATGGCAGTGTCGACGAGTTAAAAATTGATTCTTTTGAATTGATTCATGAATTTTGTTGATTCGAATGATTGAATACGTAAGCAATGCGCAAAAAATCCCTTAGTCATGATTTCTTTATAATTATTCCTGTACGAATATTGGCTGAAGGACAAACAAAAGACCGGTTCAGAAAAGTAGTATTGTGGCACTCTGGAGTAGAATTTTGGCGAGTTTAAATTTTGTTATAGTTTTGTGAGACGCTTATTGTCAAGCTAGATCAGAATCATTTTATGGTTGTTTCTAACTATGCTACTTACTAGTTTAAATTATTATTGAAAGCGCGTACGAGGGCGTACGCATGTCAGGTTGGCCGTGTCGGCGGCGAGTTCAATATAATCCCCTTTATTATTGGTTAAGTTGTGCAAACAGAAAGTTGTTTACGTCAAAACATAACTGTTATAATTTCAAATGTTTCGACAAGTATAAAAGCGGTCGCCCTAGCGACGAGCGGCTCAGTCTTGTGCGGACCGCCGTACTGTGAACATCTCCTTTGTGTAGTGTGCTGTGGGCTTGGCCATAACTTCTTTAATTGTGATTGTTGTAATAGATGAGGATTTGGTAAACCGATTTATTACAATGATAGTTGTTTCAGCTAGACGATAAGCCCGGGTGGACACAGGTTCAATAACTGTGTGGGCCAGGGGTATTCAGACACATGTGGTTGGAATCCATGATACAGCGCGAGGCGGAGCGCTGTATTTATCGTCACACTTTTAGTGAGTTCGGCGTAGGTCATCTCCTGCTCCGTCATACATATAATAAAACAGTAAAAAAAAGACGTGTGGCACTCGGGGACTGCCGCGGTAAAGCTATTGCAAACAAGGAAGGACGGCAACGTCGCAAACGGACAACGGAGACGAAGCGGCAACCTACATGGTAGGCGGAGTGGGGAGCGTGAGGTTTTTTCGTTACGGAATTTCTGGATTCGGTCCCCGCGCTCAAGGCCCGCGATAGAAGCTATGCAATAGCTTAAAAGGTATCTGTACATTAAATATATTTCCAAAATAAATATTGGGGGCGGTAGAGGCATTAGAGTCATAGTAATGGAGTAAAAATTTAAAAAAACTGTCTGGAAAATGGAACACCTGATGCAGAACTAAAATGGTCCAGCTAAACTATAAGATGTATAAAAATGATGCCTTAGTAAAAAATATTCAGCCTGATGAGCACTTTCCAGAGACATAAAGTCGCGGGCTTCGGCTAGTTTGTAATGAAGTTAAATAAATAAATATACTGTTCAGTGGACGTTATACGGCTGAAATGATAATGACTGATTTGAGGTTATTTTTGATGCGCTCTGGTAACTTACCCCTGGTTTTGTCGTAAGTCTGGTCAACGATTCTCTCCAGCTTGGAGATGTGCAGCGGGATGTAGTCTGCGAAGCTGTGCTCGGCTGTCACCGTCATCCCGTTCTGCTGAGCCAGCTCCTATAAAAACGTACACGTTTTACCATTTTTTGTATTTTTAAATGGCTTAAAAAAAGGAGAGTATCTATTCGACCTGTATATATTTTTAAAAGTATGTTACGCGATATCTGCGCCAGTTGTGAACCGATTTGATGATTCTTTTTTTTTAAAGGCTTTAGTACCAAGTTGGTTTGTTGTTGGTCCTATATTAATTTGGTTAAGATATGATGAAGAACTTTGGAGATATAGAAGAAACTCCTGAAAGAAAATGAAGTCGAGAGAATGGGCGAAACTGCTTATTATGTTAATGAGCGATGCGGTAAGCAACCCATCACTGACGGAAATTCGGCCGGGCCGAAAATCCGCCACAATTCTGGTAGCAGAGCGTAGTTTAGATTCGGATCTGTGTTTACTAGCTCAATTATAGTTTGTTACATTGTTAAAGGTAGGGAGACCATAACTTCCCGTAAAATTTTTGGGATAAAATATTTGTTTGTAAAAATTATTTTGTTGTTATTTGTCAGTAATAACCGGGCCGATTTTCCGCCACAGTTTAGGTTCCCTTCTCTCTTGCTCTATCTGCTTAGAGCAGCAAGACCCATAGACTGCTCTGTCATTTTCTTCACCGAGTTATTATTACTGTTACGTTACATTAATGTATAAGTTTAAGTTACATTAAAGTTGTATAAAGTCGATTCCTGCGAGAGTACCCGTGTCTATCAGACTGTTTGACGAGCTTTGGGACCGGCAAGTTCTAAGGTCTATCAAAATATACTGAAACTATTTTAAGAGTGAATTCAGTCCGTGATAGTGAACAACTTTCCCATACTGCCTCTGTGGTGTAGTGGTTAGAGCGTCGGCTCATACCCGGAGGTCGCGGTTTCGATTCCTGGCGGGGGCAACGACTTTGTGTTGTTGTCTTAGTTTGGTTAGGACATTGTAGGCTGATCACCTGATTGTCTGATAAGTAAGATGATCCGTGCTTCGGAGGGCACGTTAAGCCGTCGGTCCCGGTCACTGTCTTTGACATTGGTCTTTACCTAAAACAATGTCAGAGGCCTTTAATTAAGGCGGTTTAAAAACTCTGACACTAGTGTTAGTCTCTAACACACACGATAAGAAGACGAACAACTTTCCCCAAGAAACATATAGTGAAATATGAACAGTTATTTTTGACTTTCCATACAAACTCGGATCAGCTGATCGGTCAACTTGTATGGGAGGCCAAAAATTACTTTGTATTTCCTAAGACACGACATCCACGGGAGGACTTGAAGTGGCCTCATTTTACTTTGCCGGAAGCCACACGTCATTTTCATGATCGTGTGATAGGTCTTTTAAAACTATTGAGGGTTTGCAAAGACAACTTTTTGATAAAGTGACCCATTTTAGAGATATCAAAGTGATTCTTGTTCTAGTATAGCATGACCTCTTTCGACAAGATGCGGCCGGCATCTAGGTCTTTTATTAGACCCTAGTCAAGCTCGAGCTCAGTGTCAGTAGAAATGTCTCCCTAATATTAGGTTGGGGAAAAAGTCTTTTCGCGTATAGTATGTATGAACTTGTAATAAAACCATACTATTTGTACCTGGCTGGTTTTGGTATCATTTAAAAGTTTAAATTTTAAAGAAGATAATTCCAAATTCAAATTAGGAAAATGCGTGATTTTCATTTGTTTTTCTTACCGCCAAGATGAGTGAATCTAATGAAGAAATTAGATACGTTTTAAGATTTTACTACCAAAAAGGTAAAAATGCAACGCAAGCCACGAAAAAAATTTTCGATGTTTATGGACCTAGTGCAGTGTCTGTGAGAGTAGCACAAATTTGGTTTAAGCGTTTTCAATCCGGAAATTTTGATGTCAAAGATGCACGTCGCTCTGGTCGCCCTGTTACAGATAAAATGGATGCTATTTTTGAAAAAGTAGAACAAGATCGGCATGTCAGTAGTTACGACGTAGCTGAAGAACTGGGAATTGACCACAAAACAGTTTTGGCGCATTTGAAAAAAAATGGGTACACAAAAAAGCTCGATATTTGGGTACCTCACGAGCTCTCTGAAAGAAACCTAATGAACCGTGTACTCATTTGTGATTCTTTATTACGACGTAATGAGACCGAACCATTTTTGAAGAAATTGATAACTGGTGATGAAAAGTGGATCACGTATGACAAGAACGTGCGAAAAAGGTCATGGTCAAAGGCCGGTCAGGCTTCACAGACTGTGGCGAAACCCGGGTTAGCTCGCAACAAGGTGACGCTGTGTGTGTGGTGGGATGGAAGGGCATTATTCATTATGAGCTGTTACCACCAGGCAGGACCATCAATTCAGAACTCTACTGCGAACAACTGACAAGATTAAAGCAAGAAGTTGAGAGAAAGCGGCCGGAATTAATCAACAGAAGGGGTGTGGTTTTTCATCATGATAACGCTAGACCTCACACATCTTTAACTGCTCAGCAAAAATAAAGAGAGTTTGGCTGGGAGGTGTTAATGCATCCGCCGTATAGTTCTGACCTGGCACCTTCAGATTTCCACCTGTTTCGGTCTCTTCAGAATTCTTTAGGCAGTGTCAGGTTAACATCACGAGAGGACGGCCAAAACTACTTGACGCAGTTTTTTGATCAGAAGCCACAAAATTTCTATAGCAATGGGATCATGTCTCTACCTTTAAGATGGCAAAAAGTTATCAAACAAAATGGTACCTACATACTTTAGTTAAATGTAAATAAACTATATTAAAAAATGTTTTAAAATTTCATATAAAATGCGAAGAGACTTTTTCCCCGACCTATTATAATGTCGGATACTAGCCAAAAATGTAATTTGTTTTATGGAGCCGTTCTTGTTATTTAGGTAAGATTAATGCCTACCCTGTAAAATTTAAGCTTATGTTTCAAGTTTATGACGTTTTCTCATCTGTTACCGCAGAGAGCCATTTTATAAGGGTAAATACAAAAAACACACATTCAGAAACCGCACGCACAACAGCTAGTAAGCTTTTACTGTTTTCGTATCTACATACAAGGTACACTCTGATTGAATGTCAATGATTCAATCAATCAATCAATCAATCAATCAATCAATCAATCAATCAATCAATCAATCAATCAACCAATCAATCAATCAATCAATCAATCAATCAATCAATCAATCAATCAATAAATCAATCAATCAATCAATCAATCAATCAATCGATCGATCGATCAATCAATGAATGAATAAAAGAATGAATGACTCAATCAATAATAATAATAAATAAATATATAGGGACAAATTACACTGATTGAGTTAGCCCCAAAGTAAGATCGAGACTCGTGTTATAGGATACTAACTCGACTATGCTAAATTTTATAACGAATACATATATAGATAAACATCCAAGACCCAGGACAATTTGAAAAAGGCCATTTTCCAACTTGCCCTGACCGGGAATCGAACCCGGGACCTCTGGGTGGTGGACTAGCATGGTGACCACTACGCCACGGAGGTCGTCAAATCAATCAATCAATTTGCATAACACTCACTTTGATAGCGTCCATTTGCTGCTTGGCGGCAGTGAGCGCGTCCCCTACCACGATCGCGAACTTGGTCCAGCCGAAAGCCTTCAGAAGCGCTAGCACGGACTTGCTGATCTTGTAGGCGGGCGGCAGCGTGCGCGCAAATGTCGCTCCCAGCCCGTTGCCGGATTCGTGCGAGCCGCGGGCGCCCGTGCATTTCTAGAGCGAACAAAAATTCAATATTAAAATATGAAAGTATATCGAAGAGTCAGCTGTTACACTCGGGCCGCCATATTGAAATCTTATCTATGGTATAAGCGCAATACTCCATGAAAATTGGAGGAGAAGTGCTTTACTCGAGAATAGCCGTATCATGGTATAATAAAACCAGGTATTCTCTTCCCGAGAAGGAACTTGACTACGTCACGATGTTGCCACTGATTGTACTTTTCAGTAAATTTAAGGACTTTCTCAATTAGTTCATGAATATTAAATAAAATAAATATTAAGTAACTTAGCTATTTAGTGTCTCGCGATTCTCGCGTGATTCATCAATTCAATATTTTAATAAAATATAATATTTTAATAAAAGCTAAGGAAAAACACTTCATTCAATAGGCGTGTTACTACGCCATCATATCAGCGCGCTACGTGATCGTAGCAAAGCGCTACGGAAACATTGCAATCTGCTACGAGATCGTAGCAATGCGCGACCAAATCGTAGTAAGATTCTACGCAATCGTAGCATTTTGCTACACAACTGTAGATGTACCTAGTAAATTATGTAACACGAATACAGTGGTTCCAAAACTTTCATTACAGTCGCGCCTCCCCACTTTACGGGCCTTAATTTTAGCGCGTTTTCGGTTGCATCCTCAGCTGCTACTTTGGAGCCTGTAGTGTTCTTTTTCGCAAAGCAAGTTTGTAGATTGAGAAAACTTGTGCCTAAGTATTTTTTTGAGAAATATTTTTTTTTTATTTGGCAAAGATATTTATTTCAATTTTTTTTTGCCATTTATATTTTGTATGTACTTGTGACTAAAAATAATAGATGTGAGCATAGATCTACGTATTTCTTTACTTGATAGATAAAAATAACATACGAAAATATCTCTTAAAACAACTAAACCAACAAATTGTGTTAAATAAACGGACCAGTGCGAGTCGAACTCGCGTAAAAAGGGTTTGCTACCATTATCTATAAAAAATTACGTTTGTGTTTGAACATTAAAAAAAACAAAAATAAGTCACAGAGTGGGATTCGAACCTGTAACACTCTTTTTAGCGGTCCGAATCATTAATCGCTAAGCCAAATGGATAGCGGCCGGTGCGACGAAATTAGCGACCATATTCTGCGTGGAAAGACAAACGCATAAAAACTTCAAAACACGCGTTTTCCCAAACATAAGACTAATCTAGATCGATTGTTTACCCCCGAAAACCCCCATATACCAATTTTTAGCGAAATCTTATAGCGGCAACATAAATACATCATCTCAAAATTTCAACCATCTAGCTATCACTGTTCATGATATGCCTGGGTAAGTAACGTCCCGTTTTTACCCTTTGGGTACAGAACTCTAAAAACCAAAGTTTTAGTACGTTATTATGTTCCTACAAATACACGTGTTATGTCGACCACATAGGTTTTATACCGCTTTTTTCCTCAAGTCAGAGCGTATTGCCAAAAGCGGTAAAACGAAATTGTAAATAATGTGATCTGGGACTGTTCCTGTGTATCTAAATAAACGATTTCCCTTTCCTTGATAGTGATCCCGGCAGCCGATTTCTAAGCCTTTGAAAATTTGCGGGTTCGTGTGCTGAATTATAAATACACGCCTCTCAATACACAAACCACTCAAACTCTGAACCGGGGTCTCCTTTTATCCCGACGCACAAATAGGGGAATTATAAGTTTGACGTGTCTTTGTAGCTCCTGAAAGAATGATCCCATCAAAAACAATACTTGTCAAAAAAACCAAGTCTCGCAACTCAGTTGTTCTGCGGTAAAAATTTGTGAGATCCATGTAATACCAAGTCGGTTATTAATTTATTCAGTCTCTACTTAAGCGACTTTCTGTCTTAATACGTCCAGTCTCTAAGACCACGATCGTGGTCCATAACAATTGAAAATCAATTGTGTCTGGAATCTCCGTACTCGAAGCATTAAGTTGTTACGTAATAATTAACAGCATCTTATAGTGACGCATATCAATATTAAAATTCTTTAATGTTTTATATAAATATATCGAGACTTGGCCATCGCACTAAATAATTGAATTTACATGTTTTTTCAGGCGATTGAATTTACACGTGTTTTCAGGCGATGGCCAAGTCTCAATATATTTATATAAAACATTAAAGAATTTTAATATTGATATGCGTCACTATAAGATGCTGTTAATTATTACGTAACAACTTAATGCTTCGAGTACGGAGATTCCAGACACAATTGATTTTCAATTGTTATGGACCACGATCGTGGTCTTAGAGACTGGACGTATTAAGACAGAAAGTCGCTTAAGTAGAGACTGAATAAATTAATAACCGACTTGGTATTACATGGATCTCACAAATTTTTACCGCAGAACAACTGAGTTGCGAGACTTGGTTTTTTTGACAAGTATTGTTTTTGATGGGATCTCATTTCTTTTTGTATTTTGTAGACTGTTCTACTTTTTTCCTTTTCGGTACATAATAATTTAATTTCGAATAAAGCCAATATTGAAAAATTTTACTGAAGACTTGGCTGTATGGGCTTAATTTTCTTTTCGGTCTTTTCTAGATTTTTTAGTTTTTCCTTGATTCATACACCAAACACTACTTATATTCCAAATTTGAAGCTTCTAGGTCTGCTAGAAGTGCCTTGGAATTTTGATGATCGGTGAGTCAGTAAGTGACAAAATTAAGAAATTTGACCCGTTATAATTCTTAAAATACTGGTTCAAATTGAATGAAATTTAAAATATACCGTGTCTTTACAATGCCTGCATGGTTACTGAAAATTTCAGTCTTCTAGTTTTATCCACAACGAAGTTACAGGGAGTCGAAAATGGTCTGAATTGCTTCGAGAAAAGGATGGTACGGCCGTGACGCTTTTTTGCTCGACTTGGTGGGGGCACTGCCGTGCCCCCAGAACCGATTTTATTGCGTTTTTTAACCAAAACCATGCTAGTCTGGGAGAAATAAAAAAATCTTAGAATGTACCAGCTGCTTCTCTTCCCACGCAGATCGTAAAAGCCGATCGAGGGAATGGGCAAAAATGCAAATCATGTTAACAGGCGATGCGGCTAGCAACCCATCACTGTATTGATTGCTTTTCCATCTTCTCGCCCACCATGACGCTAAAAGTGGCTTTTAGGTCTTGCGGCCCTGGGCTCTGCATAGAACCGCAAGACCCAAAATGCTCTGTCTGCCCCATTAGGGATAGAGACGTGATAGTATGTATGTATGTATGTTTTAACCAAAAGCCTTGTAAAGTTGTACAAAGGCGGGCTTTCCAAAAATCAATTTCTTCTCAGCAACCTTTGGGTAAACAGTGTTTGGAGTGAATTTTCAAAGTCCTCTCCCAAGGATTTTCAAAATTACCTAAAGCTGGTTTTAAAGTTTTGCTGATAACTAAATTACTGTCCACACCAGATAACGCATAATCCGCAATTTGCTTACGCAGTGAACTTACGCGCCATACTTATGCCATACGCTTACGCAGTGTGTTTACGCGGAGAGCTTACGCAGTGTGTTTACGCGGAGAGCTTACGCAGTGTGCTTACGCGGTGTGCTTACGCGGTGTGCTTACGCGGTGTGCTTACGCGGTGTGCTTACGCGGTGTGCTTACGCGGTGTGCTTACGCGGTGTGCTTACGCGGTGTGCTTACGCGGTGTGCTTACGCGGTGTGCTTACGCGGTGTGCTTACGCGGTGTGCTTACGCGGTGTGCTTACGCGGTGTGCTTACGCGGTGTGCTTACGCGGTGTGCTTACGCGGTGTGCTTACGCGGTGTGCTTACGCGGTGTGCTTACGCGGTGTGCTTACGCGGTGTGCTTACGCGGTGTGCTTACGCGGTGTGCTTACGCGGTGTGCTTACGCGGTGTGCTTACGCGGTGTGCTTACGCGGTGTGCTTACACGGGGTGCTTACGTGGTGTGCTTACGCGGTGTGCTTACGCGGTGTGCTTACGCGGTGTGCTTACGCGGTGTGCTTACGCGGTGTGCTTACGCGGTGTGCTTACGCGGTGTGCTTACGCGGTGTGCTTACGCGGTGTGCTTACGTGGTGTGCTTACGCGGTGTGCTTACGCGGTGTGCTTACGCGGTGTGCTTACACGGTGTGCTTACGTGGTGTGCTTACGCGGTGTGCTTACGCGGTATGCTTACGCGATGCATTTACGCGGTGCGCTTACGCGGTTTGCTTACGGTGCCGTCCGTTCTGTCCCTACACAAGAACTTACATGAGATAAGAGAGGCAGGTTCCATGCAGCAGCCAACTTCGCCTCGGTGTGGCACGTGCTGTCCGGCCCGAAAAACGCGACCACACCCAAGTCACGCATTTGTGTCATAACCCTGAAAAAATAATAATATTTAAAAACTTCATTGCACAGTTAGAAAAACCTACAAGTGTACCTATTACCATGTGGCATGCTCACCCGGTCATTGGACCAAGCGAAAAATATCCTACTATATCCTACTTCCTACTAATATTATAAATGCGAAAGTGAGTTTGTATATTTGTTTGTTTGTTTGTTTGTTACCTCTTCACGCTTAAACTACTGAACTGATTTAGAAGAAATTTGGTATGGATATAGTTTGAGACTCGGGGAAGGACATAGGGTACTCATTATCCCAAAATTCCCAAGCGCGAAGCGAAGCCCGCGGGTACAGCTAGTATTGTATAAATGTCGAATCGATTGACTACCTCCGTGGTCAAGTCGATCCAGATGTCGTGGGTTCGAATCCCCCTGAGAAGTTTCCTTTGTGAAAAGTTGTCTCCAGTCTGGTTAGGATATTGCAGGCTTGAATCACTGATTAACTAAATAGAAAGATGAGTCCATGTTTCGGAAGGCACGTATAAACTGTAAGTCTCAAATGCCATCTAGCGTCTGCTAAACCCAAGGATTGGTTCGAGTCTACCTTTCTATTCTTCTTCTTGTTATCGTGTGTGTTAGGGACTAACACTGGTGTCAGAGTTTTTAAACCGCCTTAAAGGCCTCTGACGTCCCTCTATTGTGGAAGTCAGACAGCAGTTGCTCTGTGTAAAAACCAGTTATCTCGTCCAATCACCTAGGTTAGGTAGCGGACCCCAAGCTCTGAAGCGTTACAAGTTACGGCAGGACAAGAAGATATTTAAATTAATGTAAGTTTGTAGGTAACTAACATAGTTTTTAAGTTATTCTTGTCGTACTAACAATAAATGGACTTCTTTTTTTGTCTGAATAAAGAAATTTTTATTTTTTTATTATTTATTATTATGTTACAGCTGAGGATGCAACTGGGAATACTCGAGGATGATGATGATTGAATCGATTGATTGCCTATAATATCTTGCTATCTTTTGCCCAAGGCCTAAGGAAAAATCCGCAAATGGAAGGAACTTAGCTTATCAAAATTTCTGCCATGTTCCATTCGAGTCGACATTCCTCAGAGACCGGCAAACCGACGATGAATTCATAAAATTGTCAGTTCCCTGCCGACATTCATGAAATTGTTGTTTGCATAAAAACGAGCATTCATATTTCATTTCCACGACTCAATACGAAATATAATTTCGCGATTTCATGACAGCTATGATTTGCTTTGACTATGATAAGTGCTGCATTTTTTGAAAAAGACATTTTTTTGGATATTCTAATATTTATTCATTTATTTTATCAAACTTTATTGTTCCAAAGTACAAATATACTTTAAACAAATGGCGGGCTTAATGCTAAAAGCATTTTCTCCCAGTCAACCATAGGGATATATTTATTTTATAGGGACAAATTACACAGCTCTAGCAAAGTAAGTTCGAAACTTATGATGTGGTATACTAACTCGACGATACTATATTTCATAACAAATACACAATATAGATAAACATCCAAGACCCAGGACAATTTGAAAAAGGCCATTTTGCAACTTGCCCTGATTGTGGATCGAACCCGGGACCTCTAGGTGGCGAACCAGCATGGTGACCACCACGCCATGGAGGTCGTCAAAATCAGTAACCTCGTCAAATCCCCTAGGTTAGGTAGCAGACCCCGGGCATTAAACGTTACCGCTGAGGATGCATCTGGGAATAGTATTTAGTATTTTTAGTATTTATTTATTTTATAAACAGCTGTCTTTACAGGTCTTTACCTAATGCGACATGCTTGCCTTACAGTTATAGGTGTAGATGATGATGATTGAATCGATTGATTGCCTTTAATATCCTAGCCGTCCTTCGCCCAAAGCCTGAGGGAAAATCCGCAAATGGAAGGAAGCTTAGCTTATCAAAATTACTGCCATGTTTGATTTCAGTCGGCATTCCTCAGAGACCGGCAAACCGACGATGAATTCATAAATTGTCAGTTCCCTGCCGACATTCATGAAATTGTTGTTTGCAATGTTTATACTCCATTTGGTTAGGTATTTAAATAAATGTAAACAATCCTGACATGTCCTTTTATTGAAATATACACTTTATAAATCAATACCTTTGCAAATTACAAAGTAATTATATAATTTACAACATAATTACTTTGTAATTAGCAAAATTATTGATTGAAATATAGTGTATATTTCAATAAAAAGACATGTCAAGATTGTTTACATTTATTTTAATACCTAACCAAATGGAGTATAGAGCCTTAAAAACAAGCGTTTGTATTAAATTTCCACGGTAGAATTTGAGTGATTTTGCGATTTCATAATCGCTTTATGGTTTGCTTAAATACGATAAGAGCTGAATTAAAAAAAAATAGCTTATAAAAGCTTTAGCGCTCTCAGATCAGCGATAATATGCCCGGAGCATCTGTCTGTAGCGGTCACTGATCGTCGCAAACGGTCGCATGACACATATCAATCTAGCACAAACTGTCATAAGCTTCTGCGCGAGTTTCGGCGAAAATGCTGATTATATGGCGTCCGTCGCGCGTCAGTTTAACGTTGGGTCATGCGACCGTTTGCGACAGTCGGCGACTGTCGCCGTCAGTTGTAGACAGGTGTCGCGGGAATAGTGTAATTGGTCTGTAAGAGCGCTTAGAGCTATGAAGTTGATAGCAACCTAAAGATTGGCCATTAGATAATAGAGAGTCAGCTATTTTCTGACATGTTTCGACCTCATTTGGAAGGGATGAGGTCGAAACATATCAGCGAGTAGTTGAGTCTCTTCGTGGGTTTATTTACTTCATACTTATAATATAAACTTTTTTTGGATTATTTGTGTCTCGTGTTTTAACCGGTAAAGACCCGCACGACATTAATAAATGTCAACGTTCATTGTCTTACTATATTGTGTTTGATATTGGCGGTAAAGGAACGGTTAACACTATGATTGAATTTTGTAAATTGAATAAAAAATTAAGTAAACACGCATTTAAGTATGTTATATAATATAAACTTAATATAGAAAAAATTAAAACTAATAGAAATATATTATAAAAAATATAGGAGAAAATAAAAGGAAACAGAAGTAAAAATTACAATATAAAGAAAAAAACGAAGACTAATCAAGAATAAAATAATATACTAATATAAAAGAATTAATTAATCAAATAGCACACCCATTGTTCTCTTTCATCAACAATTTTAATTAAGCTCTTGTTTCAAAGCGTAATCAAAACTTAAGAAAAATTTAATGCAAAGCGACTGGAGTGTCTGAGAGTCAAAAGTTGAGGCACGTGTAAGTCGGACGGTAATAAAAAATAATGCCGTCAGGAAGCTTGTCTCATGATGTAGCTGCAAATTGCCTCCCATGTACGTTGTTGTAGTTTGAAACAAAATGCTATGAGACTTTATATATAACTTGACTTTTTGGTCATCCTACTAATATTATAAATGCGAAAGTGAGTTTGTATATTTGTTTGTTTGTTTGTAACCGCTTTACGCTTAAACTAATGAACCGATTTGGATGAAATTTGGTATGGATATAGTTTAAGATTCGGGGAAGGACATAGGGTACTCTTTATCCCGAAATTCCCACGGGGAGCGAAGCCCGCGGGTACAGCTAGTTTTTATATAAAACTAGCTGTACTCGTGGGCTTTGCTCCCGTGGGCTATATTTCGGGATAAAACCTATTCTATGTCCTTCCCTGGGTAGTGGGTATCAAACTATATCCATATCAAATTTCATCTACGTAGGTTCAGTGGTTGAAGTGTGAAGTTGGTAACAATCAAACAAACGAGCAAACAAACAAATATACTTACAAACTCCCTTTCGCATTTATGAATGAATGAATGGATGAATTATGAATGAATGAATGAATGAATGTGAGTCATAATAAGTTATTTAATAAATTTCCAAAAAAATATTGGGGGCGATGGACATAAAGCAATAAGGTAAGAATTTTTAAAAAAATGTCTGTCTGTTTGTCTGTTTGTAGACGCTTATCTCCAGAAACACTGGACGGATTTGAATGAAACCTTGTTTGTTATATAGCTGTTAAGCCTGGGCAATATATATAGTTTACATTATTTTGGAAAATAGAACAACTGATGCAAAACCTTAATGGACCATCTAAACTATAAGAAACATAAAAATGACGCCTTAGCAAAAGTTGTTTAGCCTGATGAGCATTTTTCGGAGTCATAAAGTCCACGCGAACGAAGTCGCGGGCTTTGGTTAGTATAAAAATAATTTATACACATAAAAAAAAGAAAACTGTCCGTGAGGTATGGTGCCAAGAACGCTGGCCGCATTGAATCGCTATACAAAGTTGTGTGACAAAGCAACCATTCCTCTTAATAGCGGCGTCAGAGAAAGTCGGGGAGAGATCATAAAATATAACGGCCTATGGCTCTTGGAATGATGAAAGTATTTTAACGATACCCCCATCAAAATCTGTTCAGGCATTTCGAAGTTATAGGGAAATAAACAAGGGGATGGGTGTCGTGGTAAACTCGATGGGAGCGAAGTTCCTCACTGTATCTTATACCTTTAAACGAGCAATTCTTGTATATATATATATATATATATATATATATATATATATATTTATAAATTTCTGTGATCTCGAAAACGGCTCTAACGATTTCGCTGAAAATTTGTATATGGGGGTTTTCGGGGGTAAACGATCGATCTAGATTAGTTTTATGTTTGGGAAAACGCGTGTTTTCAAGTTTTCATGCGTTTTCATTTTTCTTTCGACGCAGAATATGGTCGCTAATTTCGTCGCGCCGACTGCCTTGTTTTTAGCTCAGCGGTTAAGGATACCGACCGCTAGAAAGAGTGTTATGGGTTCGAATCCCACTAGGTGACTTACTTTTGTTTTATTTTTATTTTTAAGTTTATATTTTTTTTTGCATTGTTTTTCGACAAGTTTAAATAAATTTAGTTAATGTTTGAGATGTAACCGAGCAAGGCTCGGTCGCCCAGGTACTATCTATAATATAATCGAAACTCTATTAAAAATTAACAGTTCTGCGCTTCTTCTTCTTATCGTGTGTGTTAGTGACTAACACTAGTGTCAGAGTTTTTAAACCGCCTTAAAGGCCTCTGACATGGTTTTAGGTAACGACCTATGTCAAAGACAGTGACCGGGACCGACGGCTTGACGTGCCCTCCGAAGCACGGATCATCTTACTTATCAGACAATTAGGTGATCACCCTACAATGTCCTAACCAAACTAGGACAACAACACAAAGTCGTTGCCCCCGCCGGGAATCGAACCCGCGACCTCCGAGTATGAGCCGAACGTTCTAACCACTACACCACGGAGGCAGATATATAAAATACGGAGGAGGATAGTTCTGCGCTAGCATAGCATTCTTTCAATATACGCATTGTAGATATATTTCTGTTACTGCAAACTACGAAAAGGAAATTTGGTTTAAAAAAATGACATACATGTATAAATACATTATCATTTCAGCCGCATAACGTCACTACTGTACATAGGCCTCTCCCAAGGATTTCCAAAATAACCGATCTAGAGCGGCCTGCATCCAGCGCCCTCCAGCGACCTTGGTCAAGTCGTCAGACCACCTTGTGGGTAGGTTTCCCACATACATACATGAACCCGCAAAACTTAAAGTCTCTTACGAGATTCACAGGTAGGGAGACGAGGAGAGAGGAACATACATAAGTCTTGATACTATAAAGACAGCATTCCTTTTTTACTTTTAGCCGACGTATCCCAACTTAAGCCCAAGAAAGATCAGCCTGACTTGTCTCGTCGGGACTGGTTAGGGTCGGCCTGATACGTTAATGCTCGTAAGCCACGAATTTGCATACAAATACAATAAAAGAAATGGGATACGATCACCGAAAGGGATCTTGAAGAGTTGACGGTCCGGTGGGGGCGCATTGCTAGCTAAACAAACCCGGGCGTAATCATATTCTTGTGTAAGTTTTGATTTATGTTTACAAAAAAAAACCAGCTTTTCGGGCGCTGCGCGGGCTGCAAGCAGCCCGCGGTTTTTCGTGCGGCTGTTGAGGTGGGCTTAGACATGTTTCCAGTTCAGAAAATGGGTAAAAACTGCAGTCAGTAGAGGTAACATTAAAATATGTGTGTGGGTGGTGAAAATAACTTGTAGGGGGGAGGGGGGGAGGGAAGCTCGGGCTTTGCCCTCGCTTCGCAACTCGGAAAGGAGAGTGGTAATGTAGGTTTATATATTTTTAAAAAAGAAATATAAACGTGTTAGTATCGAATGATCTTAAACGCAGTCTATGTAGCAACTCGTCTTAAAAGCTCTTTGTCTAAATCACATGTCGTCATCATAGGGAGTAGTCTAAATATTAATCTCGTCCAAAAATGAGGTGGTCTAAAGTGTGAAATTAAAATAGTGTCATCTTGCCCGTGCGGCATGTTAGCAGTAACGCTGAGTCACCTTCATCATGCATCATCATTTCAGCCGCTTAAAGCCCACTGCTGGACATAGGCCTCTCCCAAAGACATCTAAAATAAACGATCCAGAGCGGCTTGCATCCAGCGCTTCCCAGTGACATTGTTCAGGTCGTCTGACCACCTTGTAGGTGAGTGTCCTACGCTTCGTTTCCTAGTACGCGGTCGCCATATAAGAAGCTTTTTGCGCTATCGACTATCCGTTCATCGCGACATGTGTCCCGCCCATTGCCTGAACTGAAACCTGAATGAATTAATCCGCTGGGCTATGTCACTGACTTTTGATCTCCTACCATTATCTCTTAAGAAAAGTCACCTAAAAGAGACTCTTCAGTAGAAATGCCTTCGAAATCCCGCAAAAGCTCAAAGTATTTTAATCCCTCTTGTTTTCACCCACCCAATTAGCGGGCATGCACGGTGTCGCTCATACTAAAGCGCAAGTTTATTTGCCAGGCAAATTAAATGACCGGCCAAGTACGAGTCTCGAGCACGAAGGGTTCCGTACGATTATCTGTAAAAAATCACGTCTAATGTTCAAGATGCCTACTTAAACATTTATTTTATTCTATTTAGCATGTAGTGTTATAGCGGCAACATACATGCACAGATGATGTATCTGTGAAAATTTCAACTGTCTGGCTATCACGGTTCATAAGATACAGTCTAGTAATAGTAACACTTTTTTGACGACCTCCGTGGCGTAGTGGTCACCATGCTAGTCCGCCACCCAGAGGTCCCGGGTTCGATTCCCGGTCAGGGCAAGTTGGAAAATGACCTTTTTCAAATTGTCCTGGGTCTTGGATGTTTATCTATATATGTATTTATTATAAAATATAGTATCGTTAGTATCCCATAACACAAGTCTCGAACTTACTTTGGGGCTAGCTCAATCAGTGTTATTTGTCCTTATATATTTATTTATATTTATCTGAATAAAAAAACAGACGAACAGCAGGACAGCAGTCTTAGTAATAGGGTCCCGTTTTTAAGCTTTGTTTGGAACCCTAAAAACCCCGACTTCCAAGCTTTCACCCCCAGTAACTCCTATCGGCTGAACCAATTTCATCAAATATAATTAAGAACACCGCAAGGAAACATGCTTTCACAAAAAAAATCCGCATCGAAATACATTACGATGCTATGCCACAGACAGACAGATAGACAAACATTGGCATCAAACACGGGGTCTTTTTCCCGCCAGCCACAGATTTTATCAGATTGAATTGTAACCCCAAATGTATTGAAAATCATTGCACGTACTTCCCACGCTACTTGTCGAATAAATTGAAAATGGTGAAATCAGCCCAGAATCAAACAATTTAAATTCGAGTTTTGTGTCGCACTCGAAATCTTATGCCTTGGAGGACCTATAAAAGAATAATAAAGTATATTTTTTTTATTTCATATAATGTTTTATTTTTAATTAGATTTTTTTAGTTTACAGTTTTATTATCTAATTTAGGTAGGTTATTTAGTTTTTAGTCAAATTCATTATTTTAGGTATTCTTTGCAATAAATATTTCATTTTGGTGCCCAAATGCAACCAAACAGTTATTAAATAACTGTATTTTATTGAAATATGAAAGAAAAAAGAAAAAATTACATATTTACAAATATACAAATTAAATAAACAATATCGTAGGATCATACCATTCGCTACTCTGAAACAAGTCAAATCCGATACTTTTTTCTAAACGTCAAAACAAACATTTGAATAGATGACGTCATAGTTTCTCGGTGGTTTCTTTTCACATGACACTATACATATATAAAATTTATATGATAATGACAAGCTCGACAAGTGACATTTTTTTGTGACGTTTATACCATTCTATGTCTATGTTTATACCAAATAATTTATATTTGACCCAGGAAAGTAGAATACCCAATTTGTTGTGTCACCTTGACACGGTTTGGCCAAAGATATAGCTTCCAATCCGTAACTTTGGCGACCCTCGGGGCCTAAGTTCAGCAGTGACCTTCCTAGGCTGATATTATTATGACGTGTTTTAGCTGAGAACCGGCCGACAGTGACGTAGCAATTAAATTTAGCTATTCAACCCTAAAATTAACGTCGCGGTCACATTCGATCGGTATAAATACAATGAAAGCCTTTTGATCGCAAAATTCTAGTTGAATATTTGTATACAGTTGTTATTATTTATGCTATCATCTCATACCATTCGATACTAACTTGTTATTTGTAATACACAAGTTTATTAGTCCAGAAAATTTAAAAAAAACGATTTTCAAAAGTAGACTCCCTATTACTTTTAAACCGCTGAACCGATTTACATCAAAACAAAAAAAACTGATTAATATCGGCCCATACGTTAAGACGCTGCGATGACACAATATAATATAAATCTACTCTTACGTCTCTTGGAGTAAATGTATCTTTTACATGCTTATGAAAAATTCCTAAAAAAACACTATTATATTATTAATTGTAAACCTTTTCTATTTGTAAATATTATTTGTAGTATATTGTAGTGAGTAGTTTCTTAATCTTTATTTTAGTTTTAAAGAAAATTTAATGTGTATATATATTTTTTTTTCGTCTTAATAAAAAAAATATCACACTTGAAAACAATTGTTTATTTGAATCAATAAAATATACATACATACATACTATCACGTCTTTATCCCTAACGGGGCAGACCAAGCACCATAGGTCTTGCGGCTCTAAGCAGATAGAGCCCAAAGCCGCAAGACTCAAAGGCCATTTTACAGTGATAATGGGCGAGAAAGTGGAAAGAGGAATCAAAATAATGATGAATTGCTAAAATCAAGTATGTAGGAAAATAAGTAAATATTATCCTGCGGTGCCTCGAAGTGGACGACTGGCAGCAACGCTTACAAGACCGCAAGAAATGGCGCCATCTAGTGTCGGAGGCAAAGATCCACTTTGGGTCGCTGCGCCACCGTAGTAAGTATTTTGCTATTTACCTTAATGTTGTATTAAATATAATGCTCTTTGCCGTGTGGTTTCCGGCAGAGTAGGATAGAGCCACCCTAAGTCCTTCCGCAAATATCGTAGAAGGCGACTTAGGAAATACAAGCTAAACAAAGCTTATAAAGTCAATGAGACCTCTCCAAACCATTTAGCCAGCGAGCAGAGTGTAGGCCATGTCTTCTAGCGGCCAAGTATGGCTCTGGTAGTACAGAGAGGGTCGTGCTCTGAGACAAAAGACCTGATGATGATGATTTACCTCAATGTGAGGCTGTCCTTGTCTTTCGGGAGCGAAGCCCGGGAATGTCCAATGTTGGCTGCGACGAACCGCAGCCTCAGCCCTGGAAGTAGACCCGGCTCCCGGTTCACAGCAGCCACGGCTAGTGGCATAGCACCCAGGACTGTCTGCGAAAGAAGAGACAAAATATGAACTTTTGTATTTGACGACCTCCGTGGCGTAATGGTCAACACAACAACAGAAGTTCTGGGTTCGATCCCCAGCCAGGGCAAGTTGAAAAATGGCCTTTTTAGGGTTATGTAGTAAACAACCAAAAATGCAGGCAGGAACCCTTATAGTTTCGCCATGTCTGTCTGTCTGTTTGTTTGTCTGACTGTCTGTTCGTCCGCGGTTTTACTCAGAGACTATAAGTACTAAATTAATCATGTCGAGAAAGTGTTAAAATAAAACCTAGATTTTTTATGTTAGCTCCCTTAAAATTAAAGAGAAATATTGCTGACTAGTCTTTCAAAAATATTCTAAGCTTGGGAACACCATTTTTCGATGTAGAGATCCGTTTCGAAATATTTAGTTTTAAAGTGCAAATTTTTGTTTGAGTCAAGTGTCTATCTTTATCTGCTAAAGGATTACATGTGGACACGTGAAAAAAAAATACAGCTGTAGTATATATAACGATGTACAAATTAAAAAGTTATAGGCGACCAAGTTTTAAAATGTACTCGGAAAAGGAAAGTTTCATACATATAATTGGAAAATTCGTTTTCAGGTGTTTTTAGTGACATGAACTCAAACTCGGCATTTGCAACTACGAAACCCTACACGTGTGCGCGACACGCATTTGGCCAATTATTCATATTTTCCTGGGCCTTGGGTGTATATACCTATACATATGTGTTTATCATAAAATATAGTATCGTTGGGTTAGTATCCCATAACACAAGCTTAAGTCTACTTTGGAGCTTGCTCGATATAAAAAAGAGAGTGCCTCCGCTGCCGGCGGCGGCTCCTAAAAATATCACTATTGGGAACCGGCGGTTATACTGCCGGCAGCTGAGATATTAAAATACCGGCTACCGGCGCCAGCACTCAAAATTTTCCGTGAAGGGTAGGTTAGGTTAGAACCAAAACACGAGCGACCGAGCGAAGCGAGCGACTCAAGCTAAGGGCGAAAGTAACACAGACACAGATCGTATTATACCAACGCCGGCAGCGGAGGCACTCCCTATAAAAAATGCTTTATAGTAAAAAAGCTTACCTATAGTAAAAAGTGAAACCCTCATAGAAACAACAATCAGTTACGAGCTTTGAGCTTTCATTGGTATGCAGCTTGTGCCTCAAATGATGTGAAAAATGGCGTCGAGTTCACGTCCCTTGAATATGGGAAGCAGGCCTTGACCTATATCATATAAATGATGTTTTTACATATTGTCAAGGCTCATCTCAACTAATATTAGACGTAATCTTTCGACACTACATTTATTTTATTTTTGTTTTGTTACAACAACATTTTTTAGCTTTGCAGCAGTCTGGTAAAAAGCGAATGGCATATTGTAATTCCATTTGCACACACATTTGCGACACTACGTGTAAATTAGGATATAAATTAGGATAGTAATTATATATAGTATGTATGTTAGTTATAAGGTATTTATAATATGGGTCTCTGGCATTGTACAAAATTTGTAAGTACAATGCTATTGCCTGAAATAAAAAAATAAAGGAAGGAATTTGCGTTTCACCCGACGGTGCCAAAAATAGGGTTATGTTTTTTCACTGTATGTATAATTCTTTGGCACGCTACAGTTTACTCCACCACTCCGCCACTCACAGTGTAGGGTTCCGTAGTTGAGAATGCTGACTTTGAGCTCATGCCACTAAAAACGTATAAAGACTCATTTTCTAGTGAATTTATATAAAATTTTCCTTTGCCGAGTACATTTTGTATGTTGGTTTTCCTTTACTTTGTGACACTTGTATGGGAGTTACCACAAAAAAAAATATTTAACCACTTTTTTGCCATTATAAAAACTAAAACTAATAGTCTCTGAATAAAACCGCGGGCAGAAAGCCAGACAAATATCAACAGACATGGCGAAACTTTTAAGGGTTCCTTGTTACTAACCCTAAAAAAGAATTGACGCCGAATGTTATCAACTGGAATGTATATAGGTTTTTTTATGTATGTTCCTTGATTACTCAAAGACGCCTAGGCCAATTTGGAAAATGCTTTTTTGGTTGAAAAGACATACTTGTAAGTTGGTCCCATTAAAAATTTATCAGAATAGATTGTGTAGTTTGGAGTCAAACACGAACTTTAGGTTTAATAACTATGTTCTAAAAAAATTATACTCTTAACTTTTGTAAAACAATAATAATTAAAAGTATAAAGAAAACCCACTAACGTATATTGCTACATGATAAAAATAGATTTTCCAGTGGCAATTACGGGACACTGGATACTGTTTGAACAGTGGCGGCGTGTGAGAGTAGATGCAGTGCATGCAATCCATATCCTACTATAATTGCCTTCCTGTTGAGCGCAACACGATATCAGCACGGAAAAACTCCAGCGAACATTACACGCTTTACATGAATTTTCCGGAGTCCAGTGATGTCCATTGGAAATAAATCATTTGAAAGGAAGCAGTGATATCATTTAAAAAAAAATCTTGACCAAACCTTAGGTAAACCTTTAAAATATAACAAAACCAAAACTATTTTTTGAACTACTATTTACAATTAAAAGTGATAACGTGAAGCTTTTCTGCGCACACTTGCGAAAAACGGTCACTTTTGCCAACTGTGCGGAGAAAAGCTTCCCGTTCTCACTTTAAACTGTAAACAGTACTTTATAAAATAATTTGAAGAGTTATCTAGGACTTGATTAAGACATATTTCAAATGATATGTCCGTTTCCTTTCAAAAGGGGACAGCACTGTACCCCGGAAAAATCAGGTAGGCCCTTAACTTTCATTGTATCTCGTAGTTGTATGAATCTTGTACCTATACAGGATGACTTTTTAACCACCAGGCAAATTTTTAGAGCATGGTCTAACCATTATACTGAACTACTTTCTATAAAAACAATTAACGAAAACTGGAAATGAAAAATCGGCTTTCCATACATATCAGCGCTCGGCCAAACGAATTTTGTATGGGCGGACGAAAATTTTTTGTAGATTTTTAACAACTTTTTTGTGGAAAGTGGTTCAGTATCATGGACTGAACTTGCTTCAAAAATTTGGCTGGTGGGTAAAAAGTCATCCTGTATATACCTTAAATGTTTAAGTCAAGTCATGCAACTTAATTTTTAACAAGTTATCTTTACCGATTGAGCTGAAACTTTGCATACTTGTGTAAGTCTGATGACAATACAACATTATGGAGCTGGGAGACATTCGGCAGAACTCAGTTATACAGCTTAACCTCAACGAGTAGGACTCGTTTGATTTGTCTTGACAAGCACTTTTTGGTAGGCGATGTCTAGGGTCTGATCACGATCGAACTCAGTAATAAAACGACGCAACTCCCTTTAATATCGGCTTGTTTTCACAATAAAAACTTGTACAAAAATGTATTTATTTCAAAAAACTTATCTACGAGTTGGATTATACTTTTGCGTATTGGTAACCACGTTTCGCCACTCGCAGGTTCTGGGCTCGATTCCCAGCCATAGCAAGTTCGATAATTGCCTTTTTACAAGCTTTTAATTAACTTGCAATGTATCTTGTATGTATGAATGTTTGTTTAGGTCAAATCTTGCAACTCCATTTTCGACCTGTTATCGTCAACCGATTTAGCTGACAGTTTTTACACTTATGTTGTGCTTATTTAATTTTTCTTAATAAGTACATTGGCCTCATAATAAAAGGTTGTATATAAATATAAACATTCAAAAACTTATTCAAAACAAATTAAACTTCCTGCCTAAGAAGCAACATGTCAATTTTATTTTGAAAATATACGCGTCAACGAAATACTTTAACAAAATGCTGATACATTTTTGCTAACGTAGCATGGATTGGATTTATTACAATTTATTTTGGAAGTTGTTATGATAAGTAAGTATTTATACCTGTTACAACTTTTAATGGATCTCTAGCAGATAAGTTCATGATATTGAGATACTCTCAATTCCACGTATAAGTATATATTTTTACGAGCAACGAGGATTGCTCGTCCAACTTATAATTGGACGTGAATAATAATCGATTTAATTTCCTATATATATACAAACAGACAGATATATAAATCCTATTATCCTACTAATATTATACAATAACAAATCCGCAACACGCTTCGTCAAAAATGTAACCAGAAAAATATTGCTCCGCATCGTTCCTGGCTGAAAGATTCCCTAATACTGGCTGCATTTCCACGTTGAATGGCTATGGAAAGTCTTTAAGCCATATAAGATAGGTACAGAACGAAAGTCATTTGTACGATCAGAGATAAGTTGGCCCAATTCTCTTATAAAAGCCCTTGCCTAAGCTCTTGTCTAAGAAAATACTTAATTTATCTTACGCCCTTTCAGTCGGGAAGGTTCCATAGCCCTAGTATAGTGCGGTGTCAATAGCCAAATAGACGATAATGGCGGTCGCCGGCAATTCAAACTAAAACGTTTGTTTTTGCTGGCGACTAATGGCTGTTTATAGAGTGAGTAGACGTTATATAGATCTACTGTCTAGACAAAACTGGACACACGTGTGTCGCGAGGCGATTTCGTGTACAGGCGTCCTCTAGTCACATTCGCCGTGATCATGAAGTCGAAACTTGTCGGCCAGTAGCTGACTTCTGCGACTGACGTGCTTCGGAAGGCACGTATAAGCCGTTGGTCCCGGCTGACATCATTCTATGGCAGTTGTCAAGCTATGTCAGATGCCTTAAGGCAGCTTGAAAAATCTGGCCCCAGAGTTGGCCACTTCTTCTTATCGTGTGTGTTAGTGACTAACACTAGTGTCAAGAGTTTTCAAACCGCTTTAAAGGCCTCCGACATGGTTTTTAGGTAACGACTAATGTCAAAGACAGTGACCGGGACCGACGGCTTAACGTGCCCTCCGAAGCGCGGATCATCTTACTTATCGGACAATCAGGTGATCAGCCTACAATGTCCTAACTAAACTAGGACAACAACACAAAGTCGTTGACCCCGCTGGGAATCGAACCCACGACCTCCGGGTATGAGCCGAACGCTCTAACCACTACACCACGGAGGCAGTTCTATAGTTCTATATCTAGGCACATTTATACACGACTTTCGTTTAACAGTTAGAGCAACCTTAATAGAGACAAGTTACTAACGCATTAGTTACTTCATTCGTCACTAAGTTCCCGAAGGAGTCCCAGTGGATGCCCGAGGCGTAGCAACTGATGGTATGTGTTTATCTCACTACATATTATTACAGACAAGTTACTTACTCATTAGTTACTTCATTCGTCACTAAGTTCCCGAAGGAGTCCCAGTGGATGCCCGAGGCGTAGCGACTGATGATATTTGTTTATCTCACTACATATTATAAGAGACAAGTTACTTACTCATTAGTTACTTCATTCGTCACTAAGTTCCCGAAGGAGTCCCAGTGGATGCCCGAGGCGTAGCAACTGATGATATTTGTTTATCTCACTACATATTATTAGAGACAAGTTACTTACTCATTAGTTACTTCATTCGTCACTAAAGTGAGTTACAATTACTGGCCGTTCCCGAACGAGTCCCAGTGGATATCCGGGGCGTAGCAACTGAGTAAATCGGTTTATCTCGCTTAATAAATGTGTGCAGATAAATTAAATGTTTTTATGACGTATTGGTCGGGAGAAATAAAAAAACTTAGAATGTACCAGCTGCTTCTCTTCCCACGCAGATCGTAAAAGCCGATCGAGGGAATGGGCAAAAATGCAAATCATTTTAACAGGCGATGCGGCTAGCAACCCATCACTGTATTGATTGCTTCTCCATCTTCTCGACCACCATGACGCTAAAAGTGGCTTTTGGGTCTTGCGGCCCTGGGCTCTGCATAGAACCGCAAGACCCAAAATGCTCTGTCTGCCCCATTAGGGATAAAGACGTGATAGTATGTATGTATGACGTATGTTGGGAGAAAAAGAAAAAAGTTGAATGACCTAGCTGCTTCTCTTCACGCGCATATCGTGAAAGCTGATTCAGGGAATGGGCATGGATCTAAATCGACATCAATTTTTATTTATATTGATTAGTTTTCTAAATACACGTTCACCGTAACCGCCCTAAACTAATTTTTCCGGCGTCCTATTTGAAAGGAAATGGAGATATCATTCAAAATTGTGTCTTGACCAAGGCCTTTATAAACTTTGAAACTATTTTATGTTTGTGGTATAAAGTAAGAACGTAAAGCTTTTCTACGCACATTTGTGAAAAAGACCATTTAGCTAATGCGCGAAGCAAAGCTTAAGTCACATTTTCTTCAAAAACAGTCAGATTTATGTACAAAACTAAACAATACCTTCATGTATTTATGTAATACATGTAGGTGTTGTTTCATCATTTCAGCCGCACAGCGTCCACTGCTGGACATAGGCCTCTCCCAAAGATTTCCAAAATGACCGATCAAGAGCGGCTTGCATCCAGCGCCTTCCAGCGACCTTGGTTAGGTCGTCAGACCACCAAGCGTAGGTGTTGTTTAGTTTTGTAAATTTATATACTTAATAGTGATAAACTTATAAATGAGAAAATATGTTGAAATCTGGAAAATGGGACACCACTGGTAATGAGATTTTGACTGCGTATAGCTTTAAACTAAAGCAGTACTATAAATTTTAGAAATACAAGGGCTCATATAAATCTTTAAAACCCAAAAACATACGTTTAAACTAAATTTTAATATATTATTCAGCTTCCGCCGCGCGATATGCACGAAATCAAAGATTCACACACCTATTCAAGTTTTGCACTACCCCTGTCACTCTTCATTGGCTAGTAGATAAGGCTTTCAAGGCTTCAAGGCCGCCATTTCAATCGTATTCGTGTAAATGTCATCTGATTTTTTGATTAAAACTAACGTTCAAACATTATTAACATGAATTGATAATTAAAGAGTCAGCTACTCATTTTATTTTTATTTTTCGTATGTGTAAGTGGCCTACTCTGGTGGCAGCTTGACAAATCTGACACCAAAATCGGCCACTTACACATACGAAAAATAAAAAATAAAATAAGTAGCTGACTCTTTAATCATCAATTCATGTTAATAATGTTTGAACGTTAGTTTCAATCAAAAAATCTGCTGACAATTGACATGTCTCTGACTCGTTTTATTGATTTCCTCGACACTTTCAGCGTAATTTATTTATTTATTCAACTTCATACACAAATACGAGTGAAATGGCGGCCTTGTTGCCTTAAGGCCTTATCTACTAGCTAATGAAGAGTGACAGGGGTAGTGCAAAACTTGAATAGGTGTGTGAATCTTTGATTTCGTGCATATCGCGCGGCGGAAGCTGAATAATATATTAAAATTTAGTTTAAACGTATGTTTTTGGGTTTTAAAGATTTATATGAGCCCTCGTATTTCTAAAATTTATAGATCTGCTTTAGTTTAAAGCTATACGCAGTCAAAATCTCATTACCAGTGGTGTCCCATTTTCCAGATTTCAACATATTTTCTCATTTATAAGTTTATCACTATTAAGTATATAAATTTACGAAACTAAACAATACCTACATATATTACATAAATACATGTAGGTATTGTTTAGTTTCGTACATAAATCTGACTGTTTTTGAAGAAAATGTGACTTAAGCTTTTCTTCGCGCATTAGCTAAATGATCTTTTTCACAAATGTACGTAGAAAAGCTTTACGCTATTACTTTATACCACAAACATCAAATTTTATACATTAAACAAATTTTTACATTCAAAGTTTATAAAGGCCTTAATCAAGGCACAATTTTGAATGATATCTCTATTTCCTTTCAAATGATTTAAGGCAACACAGGACGCCGGAAAAATGAGGTAGCCAATTAACCTGTTTCTTAAATGAAAAGCGCTTAGGGCGGTTATGGTGGCCGTGTATTTAGAGAACTAATTAATATAAATAAGAATTGATGATGATTTAGATCCATGCCAATTCCCTTTCACGATATGCGCGTGAAGATAAAGCAGCTAGGTCATTCAACTTTTTCTTTTTCTCCCAACATACGTCATAACCATTTAATTTATCTGCACACATTTATTTAGCGAGATAACCAGATTTACTCAGTTGCTACGCCCCGGATATCCACTGGGACTCGTTCGGGAACGGCCAGTAATTGTAACTCACTTTAGTGACGAATGAAGTAACTAATGAGTAAGTAACTTGTCTGTTTTAATATGTAGTGAGATAAACACATACCATCAGTTGCTATGCCTCGGGCATCCACTCGGACTCCTTCGGGAACTTAGTGACGAATGAAGAAACTAATGTCTACCCAAGTAACTTGTCTCTATAAAGGTTGCTCTAATTTTAAAAGGAAAGTTGTGTATAAACCTGCCTAGATAGTTTGTTTGTTATTCGTGTGTGTCAGTGGAACTGCCTCCTTGGTGTAGTGGTTAGAGCGTTCGGCTCATATCCTGAGGTAGTGGGTTCGATTCCCAGCGGGGTCAACGACTTTGTGTTGTTGTCCTAGTTTAGTTAGGACATTGTAGGCTGATCACCTGATTGTCCGATAAATAAGATGATCCGTGCTTCGGAGGGCACGTTGAGCCGTCGGTCGGTCCCGGTCACTGTCTTTGACATTGGTCGTTACTTAAAAACCATGTCAGATGCCTTTAAAGCGGTTTAAAAACTCTTGACACTAGTGTTAGTCACTAACACACACGATAAGAAGAAGAAGTGGCTAACTCTGGGGCTAGATTTTTCAGGATACCTATAGGCATCTGACATAGCTTAACGACTGTCATACAATGATAACAGCTGAACAAACATCTTATACGTGCCTACCAAAGAACAGAGGACTAAAAATAAATTGTATGCCACTTGTCATCTCGCCCACAATCGCACTAAAAGAGACCTTTGGATCTTGCAGCCGTGGGCCCTGTTTATCCTGTAAGGAATAAAGACGTAATAATGTATATTATAATGTATATATATATATATATATATAGCATTTCAAAAACACACACACATTTTGATCTGCCTTCTATTCTTTTGCCAACTTTTTATAAATCATCTAAAACTTTCTTGTGTTATCATATAAGTACATATGATAAATAAAACAGACTTCTGTAATCTTTTTTGATACACAATTTTATTAATTATCTAATATACTAAAACTTACGATATTTTTAACAATAAGTCATCATCATCATATCAGCCACAGGAAGTCCACTGCTGGACATTGGCCTCCCCCAAGGATTTCCAAAGCGCCTACCTGCAACCTTGCATAGATCGTCTGATCATCTAGCAGGTGGGTGTCTTACGCTGTGCTTGCCGGTACGTGGCCACCATTCGAGAACCTTTCATGACAATAAGTAGCTATTCAAAATATTATTAGAAGGTTGTTAGTACAGAGACATTTTTATTTTAAAGGCTACCCGTCCTATAGTAAATTATACACATAACATATGGTAAATTACCATAAGTAATAATAGGTATATTACCAACGTAGGCGTCACTTGTCCTTATATTCACAAAAAAGACTCGAAAAAGGTAGCCCCTTAATATAGCTGTGTAAGAGAGTTAATAAAGTAAAAAGTAAAAGGTATGTGAGATTTAGCGTAGGAGAGAGCAAATATAAACTTTGTTGTAAACACCGCGTGGGCCTGTAAGTATTGTCCTGTCTCATACATAAATAAATAAATATATAGGGACCAATTACACTGTTTGAGCTAGCCCCAAAGTAAGTTCGAGACTTGTGTTATGGGATACTAACTCAAAGATACTATATTTTATGACAAATACACATATAGATAAACATCCAAGACCCCGGACAATTTGAAAAAGGCCATTTTTTAACTTGCCCTGACCGGGGTTCGAACCCGGGGCCCGGGACCTCTGGGTGGCGGACTAGTTACTTTTAAGACAGGTTAGTTAGTAGACATTCTTACTTATTAGACTTAAGGTAGGGCTACATCTTTCAAGTAGTGTAGATTTGCCACCGAGCGACCGGGGTAAGAGAAAGACATTAACCCTTTCACGAGACTTTATATCAGTTGTCGTGCCCCTAGCGCGAGACATGGTAAATCTAACATACCTATCTACAACCAAAAACGGATATGGATTACGTAAGTTATGTGCCATACGAGCATATTTTTTTTTGTCGCAAATATGCGACCTTCGCGGGATGGGCCCGACAATGTTTGTCACATATATGCGACGCTCGCGTTTAAAGGGATAATGATATTACGTATATTTTATTCATGTTCGGGCTATAGGTACACTTCAAGCATATGCAATTTGAAATGTGCATATAACCCGACCATGAACAAATATTGGGTCGGATATAAGGACAAAACACTTTTGTCTTTTTCTTCTTTTAGAAATCGCAATAAGGCTCTCTCGCTCTATAAAAGCGTGTCAGGCCCTTAAGAGTGGGTGTGTAATATATGTTATAATAACAGATAATTTAACTTCAATTGCAATAACGTTCAAATAATATAATTTTCAATTTATATAAAAACTCACTACCTAATTTCATTTCACCTAATATTTCATATCATATAACCATCATGTGCTCTAATAACTTTTAGTTTAATGTTCATATTATATAATTATCACTTGTCCAAATACTCTTTTTATATAACGTTAATTTACTAAAATGCACTAATTAATAATTAGTTACTATAATAATATAAGGGGATTATATTTAAAAAAAAACATTAGTATATGGGTATTTATTTTTTAAAGAAAATTATAAATAATCTGTATCAATAAATTACAACAGTAATGATTATTTACCTAACCTTATTTAAATGTATTTATTCATGTATGTATGTATGTTCGTCTGTTCCCTCAATATTAAAAATAATATTGAAATTTTATTTACAAAAATGGACTTACTTATTTCTATATCATAATATTTTTTTCATCTGCTCGCTCAATATAAAAAATAATGTTGAAATATAATTTGTACCTATTTAATAATATTTTTTTAAAGCGCCCTCGATCTTAAAAGTAATATTTAAATAATATGTACAAAAATTTAAATATAAAAATAATCTTTAAAGATAATTCGTACCTATACAATAATATTTTTTTTTATAATGCGCCCTCGATGTTCAAAATAATATTAAAACAAATGAACAAAAAAAAAATATAAAAAAATTTGGTTAGACATAGAAAATGCGCGGCACATTTTCTATGTCTAACTAATTTTTTTTTAAATTTCATATCTTTAAATATAACTTACCTATTTAATAATATTTCTTTATAATGCGCCCTCGATATTAAAAATAATATTTAAATAATAGGTCAAAAAAAATTAAAAAAAATTTGGTTAGACATAGAGCATAACGTCCTTTCGCATAATAATTTTAAGCATAATGTACCTAAGCATAATCATTATTTAGCTCTAACATTTTAAAGCATAAAAGGATGTAAGCATAATGTCATCAAACCATAATTTATCAAGACATAACATTACTTTAAGCATAAAAATGATTAAGCATAACATTTTTATTCATTGTATATAAATTGTTTATTAATTGCTAATAAGTTGAATCTAACTTCCTTTCTGGTCTCACAGTTGTTCCAGGTGATCATAAAAAATAAACTTAAACCTAACTTCCCTTTTGCCCTCACATTTGTTCTGGGTGGTCATATTTTTTTTTTGCATGATAATTAAAAATAAACACTTAAATAACTTAATTTTGTTTCTGTTATTTTTAAAAATATTATGCCTTAATACTATTAGTCTTATAGTTATTACGCCTAAAGAGATTATGCGAATTAACATTATGCCGTAACAAATTAGCCTAAAATATAATTATGCCCAACTTACAGTATGCCAAAATACAAATTATGCCTAAAAACTATTATGACAAAATATTTTATGCCAAACCCAGTAGGCCAAAGCATATTAGGACAAAAAAATTATGCAAAAAAAAAGGGGTCCCGCTGTACTCATTACTACAGAATAACTACTAGCACTCACGTACAGAAGTCTGACTCAGCAAAGGAATTCAAAGAAATATCTACATAATGACGTTAGTGATATGGTTGTAAATAAGTTTGCGTCAGATCTCGGCACCTTTTTGTTTAGATAACTAGAAGCGCATTGCAAGCCAATTTCATTCTTATTACTCTTGACATACGATTTATGTCACAGAAATTACTACTCCGGAGTGGTGGTATATTTTCGATACCTAAACGGGGAGTGACACAGGCCTCTAATTACTTAATTAGAATCAGCTTAGGCTTCGTCATGTTTACTTGATAAAATGCGCACCTATTTACTTCTTCTTCTTCTTATCGTGTGTGTTACTGATAAACAACTCGTAACTAACCTATTTACTGGAAAATACATACAGCTTTAAGGATATACATGATTTTAGAGTTTCGCAGTCACAATTACACAATGACGGCAGAAGGGTCGACGAAATATCTGGCAAAAGACCATATTAATCGCGGTAAGTCCCGTAATACTAATAACAGTAAAAGCATATACATACGTAAGACGCACCGAGATTTTTAGGTGTACATATTAAATAAGACCTATTTTGATAATATTTCTAAGGGACCAACTCACAATACAAACACAATTTTGACGACCTCCGTGGCGTAGTGGTCATCATGCTAGTCCGCCACTCAGAGGTCCCGGGTTCGATTCCCGGTCAGGGCATGTTGGAAAATGGCCTTTTTCAAATTGTCCTGGGTCTTGGATGTTTATCTATATATGTATTTGTTATAAAATATAGTATCGTTGAGTTAGTATCCCATAACACAAGTCTCGAACTTACTTTAGGGCTAACTCAATCTGTGTAATTTGTCCCTATATATTTATTATTTATTATTATTATTATTAAACACACACACCTTTCAAACAAATAAATTTTCAATCCAAGCGTCTTCGAATAATTGGTTAACATGCATACTTAAAAAAAGATCGCGACGAAACATTCGACCGTCAAGAACCCCATCTAGAAATGAGTAACGAAACTACCATAATACGTGGCGCCATACATTTTTGCTAGCCCTGCCTTTCATCAAACATAGCTAAGAACCACCGCAAGAGAACTTGCTTTCACGTAAAAAAAACTGCATCGAAATAGGTCCCTCCACTCAAGTGCTATTACGACTATATACAAATTCCACAGATTGAGCTAGCCCCAAAGTAAAATCGAGAAGGCCTTTTTCCAACTTGCCCTAACCGGGGATCGAACCCGGAACCTCTGCGTGGCGGACCAGTATGGTGGCCACTACGCCACGGAGGTCAAAACAGACAGACAGACAGACGTTAGCGTCAAACTTACAACACCCCCTTTTGTGTAGGGGGTTAAAAATACACAAAATAAAAACAATAAGCAATCAGTAAAGATTAATGACAGCCACTTAGTCTTAAAAGGAAAAAATCATATTTTTAGCTTGTTTGTTAGTCAGGACAGGCTCTTTGATAAATAAGACGTCTCTCAGACTGGCTTAGTTAAATATTTATGCTGTCTAGAAAACTTATTTATTTTGTAAGTTAGCTTTACAATATCGATTGTAGATAGTGTAAGAAAAGGAAAGATTTTTATGTGTACCCCGCTTATTCATATTAAATTAATAAAATCTTATGACAAACTTATACAAAACTTCAGAACTCCAACTTTATAAAAAAACATAAACAATACTTAAACTAGTAGTTCGCCACGAACTTAGACCTCGCGATTATTATTTCAGAATAATGTACCTGATTTGGATGAATTTTATTATTGGTGCAGGTTTACCGATATGCGAATTCATGGTTGTGACCAAATTTCCAAAATAGTTGCAAATCACAGCCCTTTCTTCAAATGACTTTCGATCTAGCTCTGAAATGTCAGGAGCACCTTCCAACCATACAATCCCATGGATATGAGGTCTACCGTGATGCTGAAATTCAGTTCTATACCAGTAGTCTTTCACCGAAAAATGACCCATCATTTTTCAAATGTCAAAGTCAGCTCGTTGTTGAAAAAACCAGGTTTAAATGTTTATTTGTATTGCCATGGCTCTATGCCGCTGCTTATTTTGGTTTCTTACTTTCTTCGTAAAGCTACTTCGCGGTCTTTGATTGCTGTTGATCTCTTGTTAGTTCTAGCATAATTACTAATACTACTACAGAAGCACAGACAAGCAGCGATAGCGATTGAACGAAAGTTCGCTCAACAAAATTGCTAAATTTAATAAACAAGCCAACAATCAATCAAAATAAGCAAAAACTGAAAAAAAAACTAATCGTAAAATAAGCAAAACCCTTTTATTTTAAGTCGGTTAAATATGATAAAATTTGAAGAACTACTTATGAAACTCAAAATAGTAACTATAATAGTTATTCAGAGAAATGACTTCGTGGACCCCAGGGAAGATATGTATTTTTAAGAAAGTTGTTCAGTAGCCCGGCCTGAATTCACCGTTAAATAGTTTGAGTATATTTTGCAAGAGGATTTGTATTGTATATTCGTCACGGCTTAGTCAGCTAGACTTCGCGAGTCACCCTAAACTCGTTTAAGTATAACGTATTAAAAGTTGTTCAGACAAAAAAGTTGTTCAAATAAAAAAATATCGTTTTCATAATGGCAACAAAAAAGTCTCATGACATTTTTGAAAATATTTTGAAATGGCGGATATATAACAGTTTTAAAATTTTAAAGCCCCATATTTCCGCCATTTTGAAAAATTTCGAAAAACTGGCTCGACAAAAAAATTCTATTTAGTTGCTGAACCTGCTTACAAAATTTCATGAGAATCGGTTAAGAAATGCGACCTGTAGGTGAGAACAGACAGACAGACAGACGGACAAAAGAATTTTTGGCTAGTCTCGAAACTGAGACGCTTCGCTCGCTTCGCTCGCTCGGTCAATTAAACTAAAACTATTTTGATATCAGAAAATTAATTACTTCTAAACATATATCTTATATCTTTAAACGAGCAATTCTTGTATATTTATTTATATGTATGTACATTTCCGTGATCTCGGAAACGGCTCTAACGATTTAGCTGAAATTTGGTATATGGGGGTTTTCGGGGGTAAACAATCGATCTAGATTAGTCTTATGTTTGGGAAAACGCGTGTTTTCGAGTTTTCATGCGTTTTTCTTTCCACGTAAAATATGATATAACCGAGCAAAGCTCGGTCGCCCAGGTACTTTAAATAATATCCCGCAAATCCTTCTCTTTCGGAAGGGTGCCCAGAAGGCTTACAGCATTGCCACATTAGATGGCAATGCTCATTTTTATAATTTTATTATATTAATTCTTAAAAACTAAATTAAATTGTTTTATTAAACTATATCATATTGGTTAAATATTTATCTTATATGTTGTTATTTTTGTATTCCAAAATTGTAAATGCCATTGGTGCAATAAAGTTTTTTAATTGTATCTTGCATTAAACACGTGCAACCTTCAGTTATTTGGTATTTTCAATATAATATTACGTGGTACATAGTGCCTATAATCTAGTCAAAACTCGGAACTAGAAAGGAATCCTCCGGAAAGAGGAAGCGTGGTAAACCATATAATCTGATTTATCTGATTGATTGTGTAATAGTTAGATAACGACCTAATTCTAACCTAATTAATGAAAGCCGAACTAGGCTTTCAAAGAATAGGCTAAATGAGTTGGAAGAGCTTTTGGACATAATGCCGCGCTTTATGTCTTATGACAGCCTGTGCCATATCTGCTTTATGCAATATCGTGGATAATTTCTTCCAATTTTTCAAGGCAAATGGTTTCCGATTTTTCTTCTCTATTTTCTTTAGGGCCATACAAACGCAGTTACTTATGATATGTTCGCTAATTTCGTCGCGCCGGTCCGCCATCCGCTTGGCTCAGCGGTTAACCGCTGAGGATGCTGACCGCTAGAAAGAGTGTTACGGGTTCAAATCCCACTCGGTGACTTACTGTTTGAGATGTAACCGACCGAGGAAAGCTCGGTCACCCAGGTACTATTTATTACCTTTATAAGCGATAATCACAGCTTTGGGCATCCGGTGGATATGATTTATGACAGCCCTAGCAACTAACAATCAAAATTCACTATCGACTGTGACGGCTTGGTACAGTTAATGAAAAAAGTTATTCAAAAAAAATTGGCCACTTCATACGAACGTTCTCACTGAGAAAATCTACAGGAACCAGAGACGACTGCCTTCCAAAGCAGAGAGGAGCTGGAATGCCACTCATGGTCACCTAACCAAGTGTAGACCACGCCCTGTGTTGCTTACTCGTAAAAGCGTGTCGTGTTTCAATTCTCACTTTGTTAATTTCAAAAAATATTTTTAATGAGTTACATATTTACAAAATGAAAAGTAATAAACGATTGAACTAAAACAAGATAAATTCACCTAAAACATATACATTACACAAACAATTCTAAACCCCTCGTTTGTCAGCACTCAGAAGTATGTTTAAAGCTTCTAATAAACAAAATGAAAAGTGATTAACAATTGAACTAAAACCAGGTAAATTCACCTAAAACATACAATACAATACATATAATCTATGCACCATAAACAAAAGAAAATACAACAAAACAAAAAAAATGAATAAGACAGAATTATGATACAAAGGCGGACTTATCGCATAGCAATCTCTTCCAGTCAACCTTTGGGTAGAGTGAAAACCATATATATTACACAAACAATCCCAAACCCCTCGTTTGTGAGAACTCAGAAGTATGTTTGAATAAGGGGAAAATGACAACTCATTAAGGCCATACCTGAACTTTCCGGGGTCCAGTGCTGCCCTCGTTTGAAATTAATCATTTCAAAGGAAACGGAGATATAACTTAAAATTTTGTCTTGACCAAGCCTTAGATAAACCTTCAAACTATGTAATGAACTACTGTTTACAGTTTAAAGTGTGAACGTAAAGCTTTTCTACGAACATTCGCAAAAAATTGCCACTTTTGGCTAATGTGCGTAAAAAAGCTTCATGTTATTACTTAAAACAGTAGTTCATAAAATAGTTTGAAGGTTTATCTAAGGGTTGGTCAAGACAACATTTTAAATGATATCACTGTTTCCGTTCAAATGATTTATTTCAAATGGACTCTGGAAAATTCAGGTAAGTCCTTCTTCTTCTTATCGTGTGTGTTAGTGACTAACACTAGTGTCAGAGTTTTTAAACCGCCTTAAAGACCTCTGACATGGTTTTAAGTAACGAACAATGTCAATGACAGTGACCGGGACCGACGACTTAACTTGCCCTCCGAAGCACGGATCATCTTACTTATCAGACAATCAGGTGATCAGCCTACAATGTCCTAACCAAACTAGGACAACAACACAAAGTCGTTGCCCCCGCCGGAAATCGAACCCGCGACCTCCTGGTAAGAGCCGAACGCTCTAACCACTACACCACGGAGGCAGGTAAGCCCTTAAATAAGTAATTAAGCAAAACTGAAACTCTCCCCTTGAAGTTCCACTTTTGTCGTTGTCTGTACGAATTTTGCGGATTGGCGCCGTCTCCTTGACGCCGTTCATTTGAATGACATGCCCCTAAGATATGCCCTTTGTAGATTATGGAATTATTGTAGGATTATCTTCTGTACACTTGAGTTGAGTTATATGAATATTATTATATATTACCAGCTGGTGCCTGAGACTTCGTCTGCGCAGAATTATCACACATTATCTTTATAAATTGTAGCCTATGTATTATTCTGATGTATAAGCTATATTATTGTAAAGTTTCATCACAATCCATTTAGTAGTTTTTACGTGAAAGAGTAAAAAACATCCATCCATCCATACTTAAAAACTTATGTGTATAATATTAGTAGGATATACAGGCTGTAAATCTGTAACCTTGCCATGTTCTCAGACGTACCTATACCGATCATACTGAACAACTTTCCCCACGGAACATAGGTCGAAATATGAAAAAAAGATTGTTCCCGCTTACAAAATTGCTAATCTGCTGATCGATTTAGTATGGGAAGTAAAATTTTTTATTTGAAATTTTTTTTATGAATTCATTGTAATTAATATTCAAGAAACCAAAGAAAAGTTGACATTCCCATACAAATTGGGCGGTCGGCTCACTCGGTCAGTATAGAAAAGCCAAAATTATGTTTTGTTTTTTTACTGTTATTTTAATTCCATTATGCTACTTATAGTGATCTAGTATAGCCCGTGGTTCGATTTATTACGGATATGTCGGCAACACTGTATTCCACGTTGTATATATATGTATACTTTATATATTTACTGTGTTATAATTTAGTTAGTCTCCCATGCTGGTCTGGGAGAAATAAAAAAACTTAGAATGTACCAGCTGTTTCTCTTCCCACGCAGATCGTAAAAGCGGATCGAGGGAATGGGCAAAAATGCAATTCATGTTAACAGGCGATGCGGCTAGCAACCCATCACTGTATTGATTGCTTCTCCATCTTCTCGCCCACCATGACGCTAAAAGTGGCTTTTGGGTCTTGCGGCCCTGGGCTCTGCATAGAACCGCAAGACCCAAAATGCTCTGTCTGCCCCATTAGGGATAAAGACGTGATAGTATGTATGTATGTATGTATATAATACCTACTATATAAGATAGAGATCTTATATTGTAAATTGTCCTCGTATTTCAAGGTTGACTGAAAGAGATCCTTGTCTGGGATAAGTCCGCCTTTGTACTGTTCTCTACTTCTAACTTGTATTTTATCTTGTGTTTATGTAAGTACAAATAGCTGAAGCCCGTAACTTCGTTCGCGTGGACTTTATGACTCCGAAAAATGCTCATCAGGCTAAACAACTTTTGCTAAGGCGTCATTTTTAGGGTTTCGTACCCAAAGGGTATAAACGGGACCCTATTACTAAGACTTCACTGTCTGTCCGTCTGTCCGTCTGTCCGTCTGTCCGTCTGTCCGTCTGTCTGTCACCAGGCTGTATCTCAAGAACCGCGATAGCTAGACAGTTGAAATTTTCACAAATTATGTATTACTGTTGCCGCTGTAACAACAAATACTACACGACTCGCACTTGGCCGGTTATTAAATTTCTTATAGTTTAGATGGTCCATTACGGTTTAACATCAGTTGTTCCATTTTTCAAAATCAAGTTTACCCTATATGTTGGCCAGGCTTAACAGCTATATAACAAAAAAAGTTTCATTCAAATCCGTCCAGTATTTCCGAAGATTAGCGTGTACAAACAGACAGTCTGTTTTTTTTTAAGTTCTTACTCTATTACTATGTCTCCATTGCTCTAAATATATATTTTTGGAAATTCTACATTGAATATTATTCATTGTAGAATTTCCAATATATTATTTACTGTTTTATTATATGTATAGATAGAATTAGATAACAATGTACAGTACTTGTACAATAAAAGTGCAATGTACAATGATGTTACAATTTTTTTTCTGGTATAACATTTCACAAACTTACAATTATTTTGAATCAATTATATAATCTCTTCGAAGATATAAAGATAGAAGGACGATTCGCTTACGCAAGTAAAGGGACACTGGAAAGGTCGGCGAAATGTGTAAACCTTCTAATTAAGTAAGTTCCCACTTTTTGCTCTCCGACCCTTTTTAATTCGTGGTCCGACCGATTCGCAGTCATTCGGCAAATGTCAGACGGCAAAACTTGCCAACTTGAATAAAAGTTACGTTGGATTCGGAAGCTGCGAAAGAATTTGTCTACTTTAACAGCAAAACTTAGCGGAAGGAAGAGAGACATGGAAAGCACTCCACCGACAAGAGCCCAGCTCTTAAATATAAGAAGAAGAATAAGAAGAACAGCAAAAAGATGTGTGTATAGATGGATAGATCACAGACGCTTACGCACGCATCAGTCCATCCATAGGTTGCAAGTCGAACAAAGAGCTATGGAACTAGCAATATAAGGAGAATCTCTCCAAGGTATAAGAAACACAGAAATCCGTAGAAGGACGGGACTCACCGACATAGCCAATAAGCGCAAACTGCCTCCGTGGTGTAGTGGTTAGAGCGTTCGGCTCATACCCGGAGTCGCGGGTTCGATTCCCGGCGGGGGCAACCACTTTGTGTTGTTGTCCTAGTTTGATTAAGACATTGTAGGCTGATCACCTGACTGTCTGATAAGTAAGTTGATCCGTGCTTCGGAGGGCACGTTAAGCCGTCGGTCCCGGTCACTGTGTTTGACATTGGTCGTTACCTTAAACCATGTCAGAGGCCTTTAAGGCGGTTTAAAAACTGTGACACTAGTGTTAGTCACTAACACACACGATAATAATAATAAGCGCAAAGGCAGTCTCGATGGGCGGGATATATGTCGGAACCGGAGACAAACTTTGGGGAAAAGAAGTGCTGGAGTGGAGACCTAGAACTAGCCACAGGGGCGATGGTAGACCAGTTACTAGGTAGATAGACGATCTGTTTAAAGTTGCCGGAAAGACGTGGATGAGAAAAGCCAAAGATCGAAAGGAATTGGGTATTTTCCTAAGCCAAAAATAAATTATTTTGTACTGATAACAAAATAAAACGTCGCAAAATAATGTCACTTGTCTTTAAACATATCCATTTTAACGTGATTTTAAATTTATTATTGCAGAAAAAGGGATAATAAGAGCGCTATTTGACTCCAAAAAACTGTGACGTCATCTGCCTGTATTTCATACAAAATCCCATAGAAACTGTATGTTTTGACGTTTAGAAAAAAGTATCTGATTTGACTTGTTGGAAAATAGCGTATTGCGCGCATTGCGTGATAAAGGGCTTGTAAAAAGAAAAGAAAAAAAAAGATAGATCTACTTAATTAAGCGTACGTTCATCATCACCATCAGTTCTTTTTAGTCCCCACTGCAGGAACACGACCCTCTCTGTATAACCAGAGCCATAGTTAGTCAGAGCAGCCAAAGGACTTGGCCTTCACTCTTCACGCTGGCGAGACGGGTTTGAGAGGTCTCATTGATGTTTTATAGCTTTGTTTAGCTTGTACTTCCTAAGTCGCCTTCTACGACATCCACGGGAGGACTTGGAGCGGTCCTATTCTACTCTGCCGGAAACCACACGGCATACGTTGCAAACGAACGTTATACTGGATCAAGCTATCAATAGTCCTTGGCGATTAGTCCCACTCTGTCTTAAGGACAAACTGTCACAAGGGTGAGTAAAACCACGCACAGACTATGGACGATTCGAATCTTTACTCATCCTTGGGATAGAATTAGACTCATCCACTTTATGGTCTTCATACTTGCGACTAACAGGTTTCATTAATGCATTTTCGCAAATATAACGGACAAATGCGTAATTGTACATCTAAATAAATAAATGTATAAGGACAAATCACACTGATTAAGCTAGCCCCTAAGTAAGTTTTTTTTTAAATTGTGTTATGGGATACTAACTCAACGACACTATATATTTTATGATAATTACATATATAGATACGAGTAAACACCCAAGACACAGGAAAATTTGAAAAAAATCCATTTTCCAACTAGCCCTGGCTGGGAATCGAACTCAGAACCTCCGGATTAGCGGTCTAGCGTGTTAACCATTACACCACGGAGGTCGTCAAATCAATATTATAATATTTCAAAACTAAAAACTGACTTTACCCCCAAACTACACAACCGATCTCGATGACATTTCTATAGGACCACACAGTCTACACATAGACCAAATGCCCTTAGCATTTGGTCTATGTGTGGACATAAAACAAAACAGAATTTACGAAATCAGTCCAAGAGTCTTCATATAATCATTATAAAAAAGAGCTCCTTTTTCCAAGTCGGATAAAATTATGCCTTACTTAGGCTGTATTTAACCAAACTTTTTATTCTAAGAATAACGCATAGTAAAGTCAAACTTGTATGGAGTTATTCTTCAAATAAAAGTTTGTTCGAAGGGTGTCTGGTTTGGTTTGGTTATTCAGTAAATAAGCTCCTAAAAATACATAGGCAACGTAGTAAAAAAATTCTAATTAATATTCGACATCTTATCTACCTTATTCAATTTGTATTTATAGCCTATGCTTCTTTATTGTTAATTTATTATTTTTTTGCTTACATAAGACCCACTGTAGGATAAAGGCCTCCTTCCTGCCTTTCAACTCTCGTTGTCAAGAGCTCTTGAGGCCCTATCCATACTAACTTATATATAAAGCTGAAGAGTTTGTTTGTTTGTTTGTTTGTTTGTTTGTTTGAACTGGCTAATCTCAGAAACCACTGGTCCGATTTAAAAAATTCTTTCGGTATTAGATAGGTCGTTTATCGAGGAAGGCTATAGGCTATATTGCATCACGCCCGCGACTTCACACGTGTGGTTAACGCGGGCGAAGCCGCGCGCTGCCTCTAGTCTTTGATAAAATCCATACTAATATATAAAGCTGAAGAGTTTGTTTGTTTGAACACGCTAATCTCAGAAACCACTGGTCCGATTTAAAAAATTCTTTCGGTATTAGATAGGTCGTTTATCGAGGAAGGCTATAGGCTATATTGCATCACGCCCGCGACTTCACTCGCGTGGTTAACGCGGGCGAAGCCGCGCGCTGCCTCTAGTAAAATATAAATCGAAAACAACAAATTAAAAATCTCATTTAAATACAAAGTTTTATCAGTTTGATTGAATATGAATATGTACGATTCATGCAATTCTTTTGTAATGTTTTGTTTGTTAAATCTTTATTGTACATAAACACAAGACACAAAAATACAAGTTAGACGTAGAAAACAGTACAAAGGCGGACTTACCCCAGATAGGGATCTCTTCCAGTCAACCTTTGAATGATGTTTTATATGAAATCCTCCTAAATGGATGAATTCTTCTGACATCAGGTACGCTCGTGGGCCACTTAGCCCTCATTCACTTATATAGCAGTTTGTTATGAAATTGTTCGAAGAAAGAGCTCAGAGGGCTCTTCTCAAGGTGTGCACGTTTCAGCCTTTTCTCTTCCCTACCCGAGACCTTTATGAATATTGTGAACTCCTCACTGTCCGCCAACTTTATATTTGAACACTGCGCTACTACAGCACAAAATTACCCCATATAGCCCTACTGCGGTAAAACGCAACTGTCTCGCCGCAACCTCCTCTCTTTTCAGTGGTAAATTTTCTCATTGATTTTTTTGTTTTGCAGGGCCTTTCCTATATAATAAACTTCACGCCATTTTAAATATTTTCCACCTATCAAACAGCTCCTGTAAATTTTCATTATTTAAATTTCTTCATTCTCTTGATTATAATGACACAGAAATTTTTATACACCCTCTTATATAACGGCTGATTTTTCGTTTAAATTTATACCTACATACCCAGAACTTTTATATTACCTACTTAGCTATTAAACGGAGGATACAAACTTTTTAGTTTATTTAAATTTAAGAATATAAGGCATAGTATAATTCTTTAATATAATAGTTCTTAAGTATGCATTATTACGCAAACGGGAAAATATTCCCAGTGAAATGTAATTGTCCAGAGGCGGGGAGCACTGGAGTACTGTGATACAGGCCCTGCCTTCATCAGGCTCCAGTCTCCTCCAATCTGCACTATAAAAATCCTGTATTTATTGTTTTTATTGTAATAAGTTATATGTTGTGTATATTGTTGGCGAAAATAAACTACTTTTTATCTTTGTTCGCATCCACGAAAATAAGTCTAATCTACTAAAAAAATCCACTAAATTCAGCTGTTAAAACTTTCTTAGACATTATTCGTTACATATAACCGACTCCGGCATTCTCTGACATTGAAAATATTCATAAACGTAGTCGCGACGGGTACCTATATTATATTGTAGGTACCTAAAAACTTTGTAAATCCTATAAGCACTGAATAGATCAGGCTAGGTACTCTGTACCCCGGGACCTATCTCAAAACATAAAAATCCATGGTAACTAGTCAATAAATAAACATTGGTCACATGAATGGAACATGAAGGTTGTCCCAAAGGACACATGAATTTCAAAATTATGGCTATTAGCTTACGTCTTACGAGTATCAAATACAGAATGGAAATTGTCCCCGTTCTCCGTCTCTGCGCCTCTCCCTCGTTCTCCTCTTGTCGAGTGTGTTGGGGGGCGTACACACACATCAGACATTGACGTGTGCACGCATGTATACCTAACCTATAATTTATTTTATTTTTATTTTATCTGTTTGGGTACGTAAAACAGGTTACAATCATAAACACAAATATAAATACATACAATATTAAAAGACTGGACTGTAGCCCAAAACAGACGCACACAGCAAGATTACAAATGACCTAACGTAAACATATAAAAGATTATTAAACATTTAAATCAAATTACAATAATATATAAAATTAAATCAAAAATTAATATAATAGACCTACTTATACATATACCTACTTAATATAAAATACTAGAATACATATAAAACTGATAAGATCAATAAGGGTTTTCAAGCTAGTGGACCAGATTGACAACCGTCAATCTGAAACTGCCGAAGCTTGAATCAAAGATGTCGAGTTCATCGTTCTCAGCAAGAACGTTGTACGGCCTACACATACGAGTGATAAGATTATAGCATATAATTTTGTCAGTAGTTGTAGTAAGCATTAAATGATACTCCGCTTCTATGAGCCAGTGCCATAAGCTATAGCTCTAGCACACCGGACCGGCGCGGGCCGCGGGCGTTTGCGTTTTGGGTTTTGACTCTAAGCAGACACAGGATCGCAAGACTGTCAAAACCGAAAGGCCAGAAGGTGAAAAAGTAACTCGAAAAAAAAATGATTTTTTTGATAGGAAAAACATTAAAATTATAAACAATTTAACAAGAGACAACTTATAAGTTTACAAAAAATGGCCTCCGCCCAGCATAATTTCGCGGTGGGTTGCAAAGTTTATTTTAGAGAAAATATTAACATAGGTATGTTTTATAATAGTTTATGTTAAATATAATATACATTTATATTAACCTTGTATTTGTCTATCTAAAATATAATTATGGAAATGAATCTTTTGATGTTATATCGAGTGTACGTAAAATAGAAAATATTTCTATTATTTTTCTACCCAAATACTTAGATAACTAGTTTATTTTTGTAAAAGCAGTGGCCCATGAAACGACTCCGACTATAAATAATTGAAGTTAGGCCGTTTGCCGTCACTCCCAATTATTGTCTTTTTAATTTATAACAAGGAAAAAATCTTTGTACATTTTTATAAGAATTCAGATATCTACTTTAAATAGAGATTTCCAGCGTGTATCCGTTATGACGTAGACATCGATTTGGTATTTGTTTATATATAAATAAATAAATATACATATAGGGACTAATTACACTGATTGAGCTAGCCCTAAAGTAAGTTCGAGACTTATGTTATAGGATACTAGCTCAACGATACTATATTTTATAACAAATACATATATAGATAAACGTCCAAGACCCAGGAAAATTTGAAAAAGGCCATTTTTCAACTTGAACTTCATTGAACATTCGATCGAAATCTTTACAGTCTCTATTAAATTTAGGTACCTATGTTCTTTAGGGCGAATTTGACCAAACATTAAGTTACACCAGATAACCTATTCTTTGGATAATTTTAATCTTTGAATTTAATCTTCGTTGACCTTTATTTATTCTATTCCATGAGTAAGTCTTCTTGTTATCATGTGTTTTAGTGACTAACACTAGTGTCAGAGTTTTTAAGCCGCCTTAAAGGCCTCGGACATGGGTTTAGGTAACGACCTATGTCAAAGACAGTGACCGGGACCGACGGCTTAACGTACCCTTCGAAACACGGATCATCTTACTTATCAGACAATCAGGTGATCAGCCTACAATGTCCTAACCAAACTAGGACAACATCACAAAGTCGTTGCCCCCATGAGTAAGTGTAAGCCTCGATATTGTTAATCTATGCTTGAGGAATAAACATAATATTGTTAATGGTAAATTAATGTAGGTATATCCCAACAAAAAACCGTTTTCTTTTTGACTTGGATTACGAAGAAATAAATGTCAAATTTATATTGCATTTGAAAGATGATTTCATCCACCCTCTTACTTTTTAATTTTATGTGTGTGTTTTATGTGTATGTCATCTCATCAGCTGTTAACAGTCCGCCATTAAAATACTTCCTTAAAACTCTACTATTTCTAGAAAATTGGCGGTATAAATAGCTTACTCTGGAATCGAAACCTCATTCTTATGTAACATCTCAGACCAAATTTTGGTCTGAGTGTAACACAAGTAAAAAATTATTTAGATGCGACCCCTAACGGGCATGCAATTTTAACAGCATGAGCATGCGTACCCATCGCCATTTAAACGTAATTATTTCTCTTCCTCTCACTAGATGGCGTTTTATGGTAATAATTAAAACATAAAAATCTTTTATTCCTATTATTTAAATAAAGTAACTCTAATTAAATATGACTTACTAACATGAAATGCAATAAATATTTTTAAAGCATATTCAACACTTCCTTTGCCACTTTTTTCCTAGTCGTGTGTGCTGCCATCTGTCAGTGCCTACCCGCAACTTCAGTTTTGCTTACTTAAGGGCCCTCTAATAGTTTCTTTGGTATTGGGTATCTGTTACGCTAGTATCTATATTCTCTTTGGCATGGAGCAGTCGGGACACGAGGTAATCATCCTTAGGATGCTGTTGTGGCTGTAACGTTCCTGATAAAAATGACAAGTTTATTTCCCAGGCAAACGATCAAGGCAGTTTTTAAGAAAAAAAAAAGACGTTTATGTGCTAAAACGCACAGACACCCAGATACACGCAGACACACGTCAAACTTATTACACCCCTCTTTTTCGTCGAGGGTTAAAGAGACCTAGATGTAGGTCTGTGATGAGACTGCAAAATGCTAGTACCTTAGAGCGAAATAACAGTTTTCTAGTAGGTTCTACGTTAGTACTTAAAAGCTGTTGCCTCAGTGCTAAGCCCGAATCGACTGGCAGACTGACGTGGAGAAATTGTAAGGTCCTTGTCTGGAATACGGCACCCTAAAAATATTAGTCTACGGATAAGAGCCTTAAAACGAAACCCTTATAGATTCGTCATGTCTGTCTGTCTGTCCGTCCTTATGTCACAGCCACTTTTCTTCGAAACTATAAGAACTATACTGTTGAAACTTAATTGGTAAGTAGATGTTTGATTCTGTGAACCGCATTAAGATTTTCACACAAAAATAGAAAAAAAAAACATAATTTTTTGGGGCTCCCCATACTTAAAACTAAAGTTCAAAAATTTATTTTTCGTCAAACCCATACGTGTGGGGTATTTATAAATAGCTCTTCAAAAATGATATTGAGGTACGATCTATCATTTTTTCTAAACTGAATAGTTTGCGCGGGAGATTCTTCCAAAGAGGAAAAATGTGTGTGCCCCCCCCCCCCCCCCCCCCGTAACTTCTAAAATAAGAGAATGATAAAACTAAAAAAAAAAATATGATCTTCATTACCATGCAAACTACCAGCGAAAATTGGTTTTAACGAGATATAGTAAGTAGTTTTTTTTAATACGTCATAAATCATAAACCGCAAATTACCTTTCATTCAATCAACTCAAATAGAAAAATTTAAAAAACATACTACAAGACTTATATTATGTTACTTGCTGCTACGAAACTCTTCATGGGTGAGTCCTACTCGCGCTTGGCCGCTTATTCTTTGATAAAAATAAGAAGAATTGAATAAATGTGTTCAAATCAATTAACTTAATTCACGTAACTTCAAAATAATCGGGGAACTTATATAAAAATATAATATATACTTTCGAATATTTAACTTCTTTTTTTTTAAATCGGTTAAAAAGAGTAGGTAATCTAATCATCCTCTGGCTGCTCTGGCCAAGTATGGCTCTGGTAGTACAGAGAGGGTCGTGCTCCAGAGAAGACCAAAAGACCTGATAATGATGATGAATCTAATCATAGTATGATTTTTTTTCTGCCAAGTTCTTAGAATATTTTTTATATTCTATGGGTTATAGACCTATTTTTAGGGTTCCGTAGTAAACAAGGAACCCTTATAGTTTCTCCATGTCTGTCTGTCCACGGTCCTACAGAGAAACTATAAGTACTAGAAAGCTGTGATTTGGCATGGATATGTATATTAATTATGACGAAAAAATCGTAAAATAAAACATGGAAAAATTTTTTTTTTCAGTGTAACTGCCATACAAGTAAAGAAGTAGTCAATATTTTTTTTCTCGACAAACACATTGAGTGGGATATCGTTGAATAGATCTTTCAAAAATATTGTTAGCTTGTGAACACCATTTTTCGATTTAGGGATCCGTTTCTGAAATATTTGGGTTTAAAGTTCAAATTTTTGTTCGAGTCAAGTGTCCCCCCCCTCTATCTGCTAAACGGTTATATATGGTCACGTGAAAAAAATCACAATTATAGCATATATAATTTTGTTTGAAGGAAAACTATCAGAGCCAAGTTGGGTATACAAATTAAAAAGTTATAGGCGATCAACTTATAAAATGTACTTGAAAAAAGACATTTTCATACAAATTCAATAGATATTAGTTTTTAGACGTTTTTAGTGGCAAGAACTCAAAGTTGGCATTCGCAACTACGGAACCCTACACTGCGCGTGGCCCGACACGCACTTGCCCAATTATTTTACTCTATGCTTTAGGTAAACGTGTTCAGTATCATGTACTACTTATAAATATTTTAAATCTTTGAATCAACTGAATCAGCTATACTTATCTGCTAAGAAAGCATAGTACTAACCATCTTAATTTGTTATTTAATTTAATTATTATTACGTCTCGTCTACTCAAAAAACAATGTTTTTATCCCAAAACATATTTTGGAGCTAAAGTTACTGCCGATTCTCGCGGGAGCGAAAAGTGAAAAAGAAAATCTACAGCTATTAAAAAAAAAAAAAGACGTGTGGCACTCGGGGACTGCCGCGGTAAAGCTATTTGCATTAAGGTGGTTCCGTTCGGTCGGTGAATTTTTACAAGGAAGGACGGCAACGTCTCAAACGGACGACGGAGACGAAGCGGCAAACTACATGGTAGGCGGAGTGGGAAGCGTGAGGTTTTTTCGTTACGGAATTTCTGGATTCGGTCCCCGCGCTCAAGGCCCGCGATAGAAGCTATGCAATAGCTTAATATGAAAACTGAACACAGATAGAAACTATGTAGAATAAAAAAATAATGTTGGCAGTCCATGTTGGCAGAATTAACCAATTTTCTTGCTGTTTTCAAAAAATATTTCTTATGTTTTATATAAAATATTAAACAATAAGTTTAAAAAAATTCATTTTTTGAACAATCTTATATTGTGAGACCAAAGTACTTATTAAGACAAAAAACGGAATAAGCCCAAACTCGATGGAGTTGCGTCGTTTTATTACTGAGTTCCATCGACTACCTACGGTCTACCTGGTCAGACCCTAAGCATCATCTACCATAAAGTACTCGTCATTACAAATCAAACGAGTCCTACTAAACGAGGTATGTTGTTTATATAACTGACTTCCGTCTGACTTTGTATAACTGAGTTCCGTCGAATATCTCCCGGCTCCATCATCAAACCAGCTTCTTCTTCTTCTTCATATCGTGTGTGTTAGTGACTAACACTAGTGTCAGAGTTTTTAAACCGCCTTAAAGGCCTCTGACATGGTTTTAGGTAACGACCAATGTCAAAGACAGTGACCGGGACCGACGGCTTAACGTGCCCTCCGAAGCACGGATCATCTTACTTATCTGACAATTAGGTGATCCAGCCTGCAATGTCCTAACCAAACTAGGACAACAACACAAAGTCGTTGCCCCCGCTGGGAATCGAACCCGCGACCTCCGGGTATGAGCCAAACGCTCCAACCATTACACCACGGAGGCAGTTATCAAACCAGCTCATTGACTTCATCATATTGTATTGTCATCTGACTTACACAAGAATGCAGTATTTCAGCTTAATCGGTTGAGGATAACTGGTTGAAAATTGAGTTACAAGATTTGACCTAAACAAACATTCATACTTACGCTAGTTTATAGTACTCTGTGATTTATACATAAGTGTGTAAGGCCTTATGCAACAAACGACGAAGAAAGAGGGTAGACCTATATGGTTACCCTTGACAGCCGGACATCCATCGCAGTTCGTCAGTCGGCCAGCGACCATGACGGCAGAAAGGCTATCGAAATATCTGGCAAAAAACGATATTAATCGCGGTAAGTCCCGTAATACTAATAACAGTAATTGTGACCGTGAAACTCTGAGTGGTCATTTTAGGAAAGTGTTCATTTTGGTACAGTAGGTATATATACCTAATTCTTAAAATCATATATAGCCCTATTACTGTAGATAATCCTACTAATAATATTATAAATGCGAAAGTGAGTTTGTATATTTGTTTGTTTGTTTGTTACCTCTTCACGCTTAAACTACTGAACCGATTAGGATGAGATTTGGTATGGATATAGTTTGAGACTCGGGGAAGGACATAGGGTATAATTTATCCCGAAATTCCCACGGGGAGCGAAGCCCGCGGGTACAGCTAGTTGCAAAATATATTAAACAATTTCATTTCCCTTCAATAATAATTCAAGTTGTTTATTTATTTTAGCATTTCAGCCTAAAATTACAAGACCAGCGTCTGCAAATTTTCTCAAAGATTAATTATACAAGGAATTAGTTACGATGTTATTTGTACTAATTACTTTAAGTAGGTAAACAAAATTAACAAGCATTGTTTTGCTTCATTAATTTTAGATTAAGTTACATAAGGTTTACTTTAATATCCTAATTAACAAGTATTGTTCGGCTTTGGAAAGTTTTTATTCATAATTCTTATTTATTTATTTAATAACAAGCAATTTATTAAAAAAAAACACGACTGTTTTTTTTATATAGGTATAAACGACACCTCTCAAGTCAAGCCGCTTAGGCTGTACTGTACAGCTTCTCATATACATACACATACTACCTACATACATACACTGAAAAAACATAATATGTAAGATCAAACAAAATATACTGAAACTATTTTAAGGGTGAATCCAATACATGATACTGAACAACTTTCCCCAAGAAATATGTATGTTTGTATGTTATTTTTTTATTAAAACAAAAAAGACTCCACAATTATACAGTACATAACAATACAAAAGGCGGAATTATCCCTTTAAAGGAATCTCCCTTTAAGGGATTAGGCGCCACGACATCAGTGGGATAAATAAGGGATGTTGAAATTCCGTCACCAAACGGCTTTTAGAATAGACAATGCCTAGTTACAAGAATAGACAGAGGCTCATATAATTATGATTTTTTTAGTAGGTAACCTAAGTTGATAATTAGACGTCATTGCCAGTAAATAATAAATAAATATACAGGGACAAAAAAAAATTAAGAGGTGTCAAGGGACACCCGGACGGAACGAAGTTCGAGAGAGAGAGAGAGACAGACAGAGAAACACGCGCACGCCGCACGGCTTACAATTATAGCAAAAAGTGTCTTTACAACTTTTCGTCTTAATTATTCCGTCTAGCCCCCTTTCGCAACGCGCGATCAGGAACTTCGTTCCAATTACACTGATTGAGCTAGCCCCAAAGTAAGTTCGAGACTTGTGTTATGGGATACTAACTCAACGATACTATATTTTATAACAAATACTTTTAAATTATTTTTCTTTCTTTCTTTCTTTTATACATATATAGAAAGATAAACCATCCAAGCCGCAGGACAATTTAAAAAAGGCCATTTTCCCACTTGCCCCGACCGGGGATCGAACACGGAACCTCTGGGTGGCGGGCTAGCATGGTGACCACTTCGCCACGGAGGTCGTCAAAAAAGCATAAAGATTAAATAAAATATAGCAATTTGTTTCTTCTTAGCAGTGATCGTTGAAAAGTTGGTATATATGTCGCAGTTGAATTGTATAATCCGTTGTTATTCAAAAACTCTAGCTGTTTGGCATTACAACTTGGTTTTGTAAAACAGCTGAAAATAGTTCAGCTCGATTGTCAATGAGTTACGTAATTACGTTTAAAAAAACAGCTAGCGTTGAGAGGACGTACAGGGTTACCATTATTATATAAAATTGTGTCGCCAAAAAAAAAAATGAGGGGACAATAGTTGTTCTTTATTATTTTTATATTACTCGTGGCCCGTGGGATGGAAATAAAACCTCAATTCAACTCCTTACTAAATAATTCAGTCTCCACCATCATAAAACACCAATGAAGAATGATAATCAGCTCGATGCAATTGAATATTAACATTTTGTAAACCCGACAATTCAATGGTGTAGCGATTTCTTACAGCCAATCCACGTGAATATTCCATCTTGCCGGAAGGCGGGCGTTAAAATAACAACACGGGATCCAAGCTAAAGGTCTGCTTTATTCTTTTCAATCTTTTGTAGTCCGAAATCACAAACGACGCCCCTGATGTCTCTCGATGAAAACAGCTTAGTCCCAAAACGCGCCGAAGAATTTATTTTATGGGAGGCCATATTTGTTGTTATGACACTGACACTTAAGGCCATACCCAAATTTTCCGGGGTCCAGTGGCGCCGCCATTTAAAATAAATCATTTAAAAGAAAACGGAGATCTCATTTAAAATTGTGTCTTGGTCAAGTTCTAGATACCCATTCAAAGTATTTTTAAACTACTTTTTGTAGTTTAAAGTGAGAACGTGAAGCTTTTCCACGCACATTTGCGAAAAACGGCCACTTTTGGCTAATGTGCGTAGAAAAGCTTCACGTTCTCACTTTGAACTATAAACAGTAGTTCATAAAATAGTTTTAAGGGTTATCTAGGGCTTGACCAAGACACAATTTTAAATTATATCTCGGTTTTCTTTTAAATGATTTATTTTAAATGGCGGCGCCACTGGACCCCGGAAAATTTGGGTATGGCCTTAACAAGCCACAAGTGGCAGAATTTCAAACTAATCGATCTACAAACTTACGTTAGCTCGTTTGTTAAACGTATCACATTGGACAATCTAGTTTAATGATTTTCAGCTGTATTACAAAACCGAGCTGTAATGCCAAACAGCTAGAGTTTTTGAATAACAGCGGATTATACAATCCAACTGCGACATATACACTACACGTAGGCAATATAAATATTTTTTTGATTAAAACTAACGTGAGATACAGTCATTGTTTTATTTAGAGAACGGGTTACTCACGTATAGAGTCAGCTACTGCCGACATGACATGTCGGCAGTAGCTGACTCTATACGTGAGTAACAGGTTCTCTAAATAAAACAATATAAATAATACTTATTGACACATGGACACATTCCCATGCTGGTCTGGGAGAAATGAAAAAACTTAGAATGTACCAGCTGCTTCTCTTCCCGCGCAGATCGTAAAAGCCGATCGAGGGAATGGGCAAAAATGCGAATCATGTTAACAGGCGATGCGGCTAGCAACCCATCACTGTATTGATTGCTTTTCCATTTTCTCGCCCACCATGACGCTAAAAGTGGCTTTTGGGTCTTGTGGCCCTGGGCTCTGCATAGAACCGCAAGACCCAAAATGCTCTGTCTGCCCCATTAGGGATAAAGACGTGATAGTATGTATGTATGTATGTAAAAATGCCAGTAAAGGTCTAATTACTAAATAAACATTTGAATAATAAAAGAATTACGTACCTGACTTCTTCCATAAGCGCCAAGAAATCCGATTGTAATTGTTTTTTCGTCGGTCCAATTAGCCAGCAAACTCGGGCACACTTTAGCACTGCCACAATCACTGTTCACTACATCGTACAGATTGACACCATTTGTCTCTATATTCTCTATGGACACCTTCTCGTCTATAAGATTAGTTGTTACTCCTGAGTAAATATTATTTAGATAAATAGAACCGAGTATTTTTGTATTAACGTTAACTTCATCTGTATCGTTCGTTACGTCACAAGATTTTTTATGCGCTATAGGTGTGATAGCATCTTCTATAGCATTTCGAGTTACTATCTCAACTTCTGTTATGTTATAAGTATATTGGGTGTCTGTTCCGTTGATTTCGAGATATAATTCGTAGGTATCGTTTCCGTACATTTGTATTTCGGTTGCGATGGATTCATTTTGCGTTGGTTTTGCGCCAACGCAAATACCTGTTGTAATTAATATCATTGTGAGGAGTGTGATTAGAGACGCCATCTTGATTAATTCATGCTTGATCGGCTTGAAGACAATATATCTGTGAACAAAAATAATAATATACTATATTACACACTATACGTGTTTATTTCTAATGGGGCAGACAGGCAGGATTCAAAGGCCACCTTAAGAGTGTTGGTTTGCGAGAAGGTCGAAAAAGGAATCAAAGTACCTGTTATGTTTGCTAGTCGCATCACCTATATGATAGGAATTTTAGCCCATTCCCTCGATCAGCTTCTACGATCTACGTAGAAAGAGAAGTTTCTGGTATATATTTTTTTCTTTTTTCCCAGACTAGCATTAAAGGAACGGGTATTATTTAAAAATAAATTATTTGTATGAATATATTAACTAGTTTTATCATTTCTTTTAAGCTAGCCTGAGACAAAAGAAAAAGTTAGATTCCAATGTACTAAACTTAATACAACATTATAATATATAAAAATAGTTCTACACATATGTAGTTTTAACGGGACCAATTTTTTTTGTATAAACTTTTTTGATAACTAAAAGTACATATTAAGACAAATGAAATAAGCCCAAACTCGACGGAGTTGTGTCGTTTTATTACCGAGTACCAGCGACCACCTTGTGTCTAGATGATCAGACCCTAAACATCATTTACTAAAAAGTGCTCATCAAGACAAATCAAACGAGTCCTACTCACTCAATGAGGTTATGATGTTGTATAACTAAGTTCTAACGAATATCTCCCGGCTCCATCATCGGAACAACTCTGACTTCATAATATTGTATTGTCATCTGACTTACCTACCCAAGTGTGAAAAATTTCTGCTCAATCGTTTAATGCTAACTGGTCGAAAATTAAGTTTCAAGATTTGACCTAAACAAACATACATGATACATTGCAAGTTAAGTAAAAGCTTGTAAAAAAGACCACGGCTGGATAACATTTTATATTGACTATTGGTGCATAAAAATTTGGACATCTCGAGTATTTACTATGAAAATTAAGTACATATACAGAAAACAAAAAAGAACAAAAGTTGTTCAGTTTCATGGACTGAGTTACAACCTGAGAGGTTTTGCATCATTTTATTAACACGTTGTGTATGCTCATAAAGTGAGCATATTTCAGAAGTATTCATCAAAAAATATATTTTATATGACTAAAAAATTAAATCCGTTTAGACACCTACAAAAGGATGCAGTTCACTGAGCTGGAAAATAAAAATCACTTCACCATTGAAGTAAATCCTATTTTTTTACTTTTATTTCGTGTATATTAAGTGTGTTATCTAAATACTAGCTGATGCCCGCGACTTCATTCGCGTGGACTTTATGAGTATCTTATCTCTTAAGTTGGACCAAATTGCGGTGTGCAAATCAAATTTAAAATCGGTGCAGTAGTTTAGGAGTCCATCGCGGACAAACAACGTAACTTTTATATAGGTATAAATATTTACGACGATAATAAGATTTTCAATTTCGAATAATTTTGCTAAATCTTGCCGTCATTTGGAGTTGTATGGAAAACCAAAAGTTCGGAGTGATCTTCTAGTTTAGTTCTAGTTAGTTTATTTTATATATTATCTTTTAGTTAGTTCTTTAAGTTTTCCTCCAAAAATGTTTCTACTTATTTACCGATGGAAAGTTATTTCTTCACACTTTGCCTTTTTCCTTAAGTTATATTTAAATACTTTTTAATTAAGTTTATAGCACGTTTTCGTATGGGTTTCGCTTATAAACTGTCAAAAGTACTAGGTATTCTAGTAAGGACTAAATAAAGTTTATCGACAACAATTGAACGGGACGAAAAGTGCTATATGATGTCTTCTCTACTTTAGTTCATTATAGCTTTTTGACCCAAAGCGTTCAATTCGTTTTTATGCGACTACGGCAAAGTTAAGATCTTGTTTACGTTTCAAAACGTTTCAAATGAAAGGTCTTAATTAGCACATTATATGTGTCCCCACACCTCTCACTCTTAATTAGCGCATTATATGCATCCCCACACCTCTTTCCATTCTCGCCTTGTGGAGGGTGTTGAGTGGGCTCTCTGCAAGGAGAGAACGGGGGAGAGGTGCGGAGACGGGGAAAGGGGACGCATATTGCGCTTCTGCGCCCAAAGAGCAAAACGCGCGTAAGCACGCGCGCCCAAAATTCTACGTCATGCTCCCCGGCAACCTCGACATTTACTTTGCTTTTTATAAATCAACATCTCGATTGTACGCAATGTTACAGAGTTACTATATACCTACTTGAAAATATAAGTACTGTAAAGGCCCATTTAGGCGGTGCAAGTTTCTTGCCCGTTGCATGCCATTTTATTGCAGCAATAGACAACTTGCATGGTCTAAACGAAACGTCAGCCATACAAATCATTTATTGCTTCAATAAAATTGTATGCAACACGCAAGAAACTTGCACCGTCTAAATAGGCCTTAACAGTTTATCACGTACAGCCTACTGAATTTTGGGTTGCTATAAAGCATCTCCCCAGCAAGCTCAAGTAAAATTTTGATAAATTTTAATTACCTACCTACCCAAGGCTACTTAAAGCCTTTAATCAGCACGTCGTGTACATCAAAGTTTTTCTAAAAACATAAGGTGACGTGACGTTCGAAGCTCCTAATTTTAAATCGAGTCACGGACAGCTGTTTGCGCAGCATCCTAAGAGGTTTTCGATAGATTTGTTTAGATAAGCCGTCTCGAAACTCCCTGTAAACGATCAGACGGCCTCTGTGGCGTAGTAATCAACACCCCAGTACGCTACTTCGGAGGTTCTGAGTTGAATTCCCTGCCAGGGCAAGTGGGAAAAGAGCCGATGTATAAAATATTGGAAATAAAATTAACTTAAATTCAAACTTTTAGTCCGTGGGGTCCTTCCGCCCATAGTTTATTTAAAAATATTTCTAAACGTTTATTCGAGGTATCCCGTGACCAAAGGGCTGGTAACTATCTGGCTCAAAGAATCAGCATTGCCATACAACGTGGCAATGCTGCCAGCCTTTTGGCCACGTTGCCAAGGGGTAATATTTTAGTGGGACTACATAATTTGTAATTTTTAGTTTTAATTTTAGTTTTAATTTAAATTTTAATAAGTTTGTATAGTTTGAATTTCAGATACCTAATTAAAATGCATATCGACATACTTATTACTAATTTAAGATATTAATTAATTATATAACAAAATTCAATTTCAAATAAAAAATACCTCTATAACACTAGAGATTTCAACTTTACCGACGTTAAGGAATAATTTTTAAATTATATATCTATCATAGTTCATGAGATACAGCCTGGTGACAGACAGACGGACAGATAGACGGTCAGATAGACAGCCGGACAGATAGACGGTCAGATAGACAAACGGACAGCAAAGTCTTAGAGATAGTTTTCCGTTTTACCCTTTGGGTAAGGAAGAATAAAAGACGAATGAGTTTGCTAACGAGGTAAAAGCCACCGTAATTCAATATATTTTGGTCGCCGACGTAACTAACTTTGGAAACCCGACGCTCTAGATTACCTCCGGAGTTTTTCCACCTATATTAATTGCTTACATCATTCAGTGTACAGATAGATTGTACATCTATCTTTAAAAACGTAATCAACTGCAGGTTCCCTTTCACCGCGAGACTTTATGTCAGTTGTCGTGCCCCCAGCGCGAGACATGGTTAATCTAAAATACCTATCTACAACAAAAAACGGATATGGATATGTAAGTTATGTGCCATGCCGAGCATTTTTTTATCGCAAATATCCGACCCTTGCGGAATGGGCCCGTCAATGTTTGTCGCATTTATCCGACGCTCGCGGTTAAAGGGTTCAATAACTTAAAATACACATTGTACAGAACAATAGGCAAACTAAACGCTAAAAGCGTTGTCTAACAGTCAACCTGTTATACAGATAGTCTAAATGTGGGTTCTGGATTGCAAGATAAAGATACATAAAAACAAAAAAAAACAATAAATACACTATATACTATAGACCGAGCGAGCAAAGCAAGCGAAGCGTCTCAGTAAAAGAGTTTCGATTCAAGATAATGTTAAAAAATCATTGCGGAATCATTTTGGAACAGGCCGCGAGGCCCCGAGGGCTGAATAAATGATTTTTGGGGCCCTAGGCCCTACCCCTTAATCAGGATAGAGCGAGAAAGAGGGACAAACAGAATACTTATTTATCTTTGAAAAATAAGTAAAACAAAATTCGTCAATTACGACAGACTAATCCGTGACGCACTTTTTAGGGTTCCGTAGCCAAATGGCAAAAACGGATCCCTTATAGATTCGTCATGTCTGTCTGTCTGTCTGTCTGTCTGTCCGTATGTCACAGGCACTTTTTTCCGAAACTATAAGACCTATACTGTTGAAACTTGGTAAGAAGATGTATTATGTGAACCGCATTAAGGTTTGGACACAAAAATATAAAAAAACCAAAAAAGTTGGGGGTTCCCCATACTTAGAACTGAAACTCAAAAATTTATTTTTTATCAAACTCATACGTGTGGGGTATCTATGGATAGGTCTTCAAAAATAATGTTGAGGTTTCTAATATCATTTTTTTCCGAACCGAAAACTTTGCGCGGGAGACACTTCCGAAGTGGAAAAAAGTTTGTGTGTGTCGTCGTCGTCGTCCCCGCCCCCCCCCCCCCCCCCCCCCCCGTAACTTCTAAAATAAGGGAATTATAACCATAAAAACTACCAGCGAAAATTGGTTTGAACGATGTCTAGGAAGTAATTTTTTTTTTATACGTCATAAATCATAAACGGTAATTTACCTTCTATATAATCAACTCAAATATAAAAATTAAAAAAAAACATACTACAAGACTTTTTTATTATGTAATTTGCTACTACGGAACCCTTCATGGGCGAGTCCGACTCGCACTTGGCCGCTTATTAGTCTAAAATAGATAGTCTGTCGTCTGTGTTGGGCCTAAAGCGATCAATCAAAAATACCACCCCGAATAGCACCCAGTTCAAAGGTACCCATTATGCTTGCCGTACCCTTTAACTGTCCGCGACCTAAATAAGTTCGATGACGACGCGCTTTTTTTTAAAATTCACAGCACATGTGTAGCCTTTGCTAGGAGCGTCTGAGTCTTTGCTACGTTTAAAAAACAAGTAAAGCATGCAATGGGATGTCAAAGTCTTTGAATTGCCATAGACAGCCTTTGGACCAGGTACCATCCGGAGCCTTGGTCATATACATGGTATAATAAAACAGGTATTTTCTTCCCGAGATGGAACTTGACTACGTCACAAAGTGTTGCGACTGATTGTTCTTTTCAGTAAATTAAAGGACTTTCTGAATTATTTCATGAATATTAAATAAAATATTAAGTAACTTAGCTATTTAGTATCTCGCGATTCTCGCGTGATTCCTCAATTAAATATTTTATAAATTGATATAATGGATTATTAATTCGAAATTGGTATATGAAGTTCAAAAATGCATTACGCTCGGGTAATTCAATTTCACACAGTGGCAATATATAAACTGATGGCGTAGTCAAGTTTCACCTACGTCATCAGCTGTCACGGAAAGAGAATACCTTATTTTATTATACCATGGTCATATATATCCACGGGACTTTAATCGACGTTCAATCTCACCAACGAGTAGGTAACTCCCTTCTGAATACTTGATTTTAGTCCCTTACAAGCCGGACTGGACGCCCCCTAAAAAAGAATCGGGGAACAATGTCCTACTGTACTACTAATATTATAAATGCGAAAGTGAGTTTGTATATTTGTTTGTTTGTTACCGCTTCACGGTTCAACCACTAAACCTATTTAGATGAAATTTGATATGGATATAGTTTGATACCCAGGGAAGGACATAGGATAGTTTTTATCCCGAAATTCCCACGGGGAGCGGAGCCCACGGGCACAGCTAGTTTCGCCATAAAAACAATCGACTTTCGCCTGGACCGTTAGGCCCCTAGGCCTCTAGGCAATTGCTGTTCCTTATGCTTAATCCGCCCTTGATTTGTTGACCTAGCGAGCGAAGCGAGCAAGGTCTACAATTCAAGTTGGGGCGAAAAACACATTGTTTGTATGTATGTTTGTATGTATCTATGTATGTTCCACGATAACTCTCGAACCGTTAAACTAATTTTGATGATATTAAGAATGAGTGTAGCAACTATTCATATAATTTTTAGGTTCGTTTGGCATCAAAATCGGTTGAGCCGTTTCTGAGATAAACGCATTTTGGTAAAAATAATTATTGGTCTATAACTTCCGAACCGTTTATCAGATTGGGGTGAAACTTGTCATGTCACGAGATAGTATTACTATATTTAACCGAATAAAATATTTTTGGTCAATAAGCAATTCTTTGAGGAAGTAAACTAAAAGAAATTATTTCTATACGACATTATTAGCTTATGCTCGTTGTAGAAATGGATTAAATGAAACAGCACCATCTAGCAGATTCTCGAAAAATTAATAGGTATGTTGTTTGGGGAATACGAAGATGTTATCAAACTGATTTTCGCTTATGTTTATATGTATAATGCTGTCGTATAATGATGATGAATTGACTTTGGATTTTAAATTTCCTATGTAACTTATTTAAGATTGCTATATATTTGCAGGCAAACCCGTGCCTTGAGTTCATTCAAATGACGTTAACTTTTTTTTAGAGAGTGCCTCCGCTGCCGGCGCCGGCTCCTAAAAATATCACTATTGGGAACCGGCGGTTATATTGCCGGCAGCCGAGATTTAAAACACGGGCTGCCGGCGACAGCACTCAAAATTTGCCGTGAAGTGTAGGTTAGGTTCGTTAGGTTTCCTGTGACCAAAACACGAGCGAGCGAAAGAAGCGAGCGAGCGACTCAAGCTAAGGGCGAAAGTAACATACACACACAGATCGTGTTATACCAGCGCCGGCAGCCAATTCAGCAACCAGCGCCGGCAGCGGAGGCACTCCCTTTATTTTAGTAGACGGATTTCGGTGAAACAAACTGTAAATGTTTTTTTTGAAGTGAAAACTTCTTTAGCGGCGTTGTGCACTTTTTTTGGAATGGGTAAAAAATCTTAAACTCGCGTCAAGACACGTGACCTGATCGAAAATTCGTAAGACGGCGCAGGGCGCTTGCGCGAATATTCGTGTGTGTTTATGTTACAGCGTGCTACGCGCATCCATGGATGGTGACAGCTGATGGCTCGACCGTCTGTGTAGTGGCCATACTGCTGTGTATTTGAAAATGATTTTGTTGAAAATAAATTTGGTCATGCTTGTGACATTTGTGACAGACTGTGGTTTAGAAAAGATTTGAAATATTTTATACTGATAATTAAAGCAATTCGTGCAAAATTATTCCCTAACCATTCCAAAATATCAAAAATGCACAACGTTAATATTCAAGTTTTCACTTCTGCCGGCACTCCCAGAGTGCAACCCGTCGTTTTTTTATTTAAAAACAAATCAATTGGTGAAAGTTTTAAGTACTTAAATCAGTTCAGTACTTTCGGAGTTAAGCGTGATCATACATACAGACAGACAGACAAAGAATAAAATTTTGCTTTCTATTATTCTTTTTAAGTGTCCCCCTATCCATTTCAGTCAAAAATACATTATATACAGATAAAATATTTTTACTGTTTTATTATATGACTGTACAGAATAGTTAAAATTGGATTAACCAGTTTTGGAGATATTTTGTTGAAACCTGAAATGTGACAAAAAAGTATCATAGTGTTAAAAACAGTTATATCTCCTTAGATGGAGTTGGTAGATGTATTTTATATTCGATACTAAATTAATATTACTTACTAAGCAACAAAAACTGTAAGATAAAGGTACCTTTTAGTTGCATGTAAAGTACTTCCAACATCACACATATATTTTTCAAATATGTCACTAGATGTCGCTGATACGAAAGTAATTTCTCTAAATGGATATTTGGTGGTTTGGTTATTTTTTCGAGTTTTAACCGACTTTAAAAAAGGGTCTACTTCTTATCGTGTGTGTTAGTGACTAACACTAGTGTCAGAGTTTTTAAACCGCCTTAAAGGCCTCTGACATGGTTTTGGGTAACGACTAATGTCAAAGACAGTGACCGGGACCGACTGCTTAACGTGCCCTCCGAAGCACGGATCATCTTACTTATCAGACAATCAGGTGATCAGCCTACAATGTCCTAACCAGACTAGGACAACAAAGTCGTTGCCCCCGCCGGGAATCGAACCCGCGACCTCCAGGTATGAGCCGAACGCTCTAACCACTACACCACGAGGCAGTCCAAAAAAGGGTATTGCTTATTGATTGATTACTAAATTAAGCAATTTTGTTGAGCAAACTTTGTTTGCAATTTTGTTGTGCAAACGTTATCGCTGCTTTTCTGTGATTCTGAAGTCGTATTAGTGATTATGCCACCAACTAAAAAGATCAGCATCAACCAAAGCCCGCGAAGTAGCTTTACGTAGAGAGTTAGAAACCAATGAGAAGCGGCATGAGCGTCTTTCGCAAATAAAGGAAGAAGCCAGTACTTCTCGTGCCAATGAGAGCTCATCAATCGCTTAAATCAAGAAATCTTTCCCAACGGGAAAAGGGAGCTTCGTCAGCAAGAAACTTCACCCGAACGCCTCTAACGCTTTTGTTCACAGCGTGAGCACGCAAGGGAAGTAAAAGAGCATGAACTATTCCCTGAACGCTTTAAGCGCTTTTACTCAATTCGTGAGCACGCTGTGGAGGTTCGAGAGGAATCGAGAAGAAGAATTTTTACCAGAACACGGATCCCATTCCACCCATGACCCGATCGCGGAAGACTGGCCAAGTTTCATGCTCACGTACGCAATTTTCATTGACATTTGCCTGGGCAGTAACTGTACACAAATCGCAAGGACTTTGAATAAAGTAGTCATAGATATTTGCGTTAAAGTGTTGGCGACCCGGTGTATAATCGTACATACGTTGCTCTTTCAAGTTTCAAATGTCTTACGGATATTGTATTTGATCCAGGTTTGATATAATTCGTTTGGATTTTTTTTTAAAGAAATTAACTTAGCAGCTCAGAATAGAAGAAGAAAGAAGGGTGGAAAATTTTAAAAAAATAACACAGTTTTACTGGATATTCAAATTCATTTTAATCTGTGGGCACGGGAGAGCACCCGCCAAGACGAGCCAAGGGGAGCGCAAGGGCACTACCCACCTTTTCTTGAAATGTTTCATCGTTTTTTGAACTCTCATAACTTTGGTTTGAATGATGCTAAATAGTTGAAAATTTCATGATATAATGACATCAATACAGTCATTAAACACACAAAGTTTAAATATCGTAGCTATTATACTTTAGATTTTATTAATGTCTGAAAACCCCCGATTTCGTCACTGATTCACTCACTGACTCACTCACTGATCATCAAAATTCTTAAGGTACTTTCTGAAGTTCTAGAACGCTAAAATTTGGTGTGTAAGCTAATATTACTACATAGACAACAAAAAAATTAAAAAACCAAACCTAACCTAACCTATTCCCTCGGAATAGGAGGTAGAAGTTTGTAGACGTGTGGATGAACAAATGCCTAAGAAATCTTCATAACGGTAGCAAAACGGCCAAGCATCACATTTAGAATAAAATGTAGAGTATGTGAAGTTAGGCCTGATAAAGTAAGGGCGCATAGATCAAGAATCTTGGCTCTACATGAAATCTGACCACTTTTTCATAGATTTTGTTTAAGGTGTAATGTAGAGCTTGGCTTTATACGAGATCTGATAACTTTTTCACAGGGTAAGCTACGTAGACTCGTCTTGGCATTATTTTTACATGAAAATGTTTTTGGTAGGATTCTATTTTGGAATAATGATCGCGAGGTCTAAGTTCGTGGCGGACCACTAGTTAATAAACAATTCTGAAACTTAATTGTACGTGTGGGTAGAAACCTCTGAGACCGTAGGTAATTTTGCAATTGGTGTCTTTTGTGACCTCTCCAAAGCCTTTGATTGTGTAGACCACAAAACCCTTCTATCCAAACTTGAGCACTACGGAATAAAAGGGAAGGCTCTTGAATTGATTGAATCTTATTTGAGTAGCCGAATTCAAAAAGTTAGTGTAAATCAAGTAAAATCTGAAGGATCAACCGTAGTGATGGGTGTGCCCCAGGGTTCTATCTTGGGTCCTTTGTTGTTCCTGATCTATATTAATGATTTACCATATTATGTTAAAGATTGTAAGGCTGTACTTTTTGCTGATGACACTTCCCTTGTTTTCAGCGTAGATAGAAAAACTGACACCTCTGATGAGATGAATAATATATTGTCGCAAGTGTTGGATTGGTTTACAGCAAATAATTTAGTATTAAATGCAAAAAAAACGAAATGTGTAAAGTTCTGCTTACCAAATGTTACAAAAGTTCCAACACGATTATTTATTGATAAGGAAGCAGTAGATATGGTTGATAACACAACATTTTTGGGAATAACGCTTGATTCAGGGTTGCAATGGGGTGCCCATATTCAAAAATTAGCTGGAAAACTTAGCTCTGCGGCCTATGCGGTTAGAAGAATTAGGCAAATGACTGACGTTGATACAGCGCGTTTGGTATATTTTGGGTACTTCCACAGTGTTATGTCCTATGGAATATTGCTATGGGGTAACGCTGCAGATATAAATACCATATTTGTTTTACAAAAACGCGCTATCAGATTTATATATAAATTAGGTGCTAGAGAGTCTTTGAGAGAACTATTTAAAGACATAAATATTTTGACCCTCCCTTCGCAATTCATCTATGCGAACATTATGTACGTGCGTCAGAATATACACTCATTTAAGAGAAATTGTGATATTCATAGTATTAACACGAGAAATAAAAATAAATTAGCCATCACAGCTTTGCGGTTAGAGAAAACAAAAAAATCTTTTGTGGGTCTCGGCTTGCGCCTCTATAATAAAATTCCAGATGATATAGTAGCATTACCATTATCTAAGTTTAAGACAGCCGTTAAAAATCATTTATTACAAAATGCGTATTATCATGTAAATGACTACTTATCATCATCTGAGAAAAATTCTTGGAAATAGTTGTCTGCAAATTGTAATTGTATAATTTAAATGTATAGCTTAAGTGTAAATCTGTATTGTAATTGTAACATAGCCTATCAGGCTGGGTAGGGACCAATACTGAACTGGGTTTCTTTCGGCGTAATCTTCCCAGCAGTGGTCGTTCCGAAACGCTAGTAGTTTTTAGCTTCTGCACTAAAAAAAAATATTTATTATATAAAAATATATATTATAAGAGATAAATTTATCCTACATTGAATAGAAAATTTTGACTTTGACTTTGACTTTGACTTTGATTCCACCGTGTTGCCACCATTTTAACCTAGGTAAGTACTTATTAAAGCTATGCCATCTTTTATGGCCCAACGCAGACGACAAACTATCCGTGACGCACTTTTTAGTCTGTGATAGTCCGTGAAAATAGAACCTATTTACGCGCCGGACTTTTTGCGCGTCGTGTGCGTTACTGCATGTGATTCCATGGGTTCTATTTTCACAGACCAAAAGTGCGGCACGGTTTAGTCTGTCGTCTGCGTTGGGCCTATAGGTGTTTTACTACAACTTCCACCATGATCGGAGCCTATGTTTACCAAAAATCTCTTTCATGCCAGTTCTCACTTTCATGCCTCTCGTACTTGTATAGCTTATAGGTTTAGCCTTGTAGGGCCTATAGGTTGTAACTATACGATTTTCATCAATTTTCCCCATTCCTAGGCTCCCATGCTGGTCTGGTAAAAATAAAAAAAAAACTAAGAATGTACCAGCTGCTTCTCTTCCCACGCAGATCGTAAAAGCCGATCGAGGGAACGGGCGATGAAAAATGCAAATCATGTTAACAGGCGATGCAGCTAGCAACCCATCACTGTATTGATTGCTTTTCCATCTTCTCGCCCACCATGTTCCTAAAAGTGGCTTTTGGGTCTTGCGGCCCTGGGCTATGCATAGAACCGCAAGACCCAAAATGCTCTGTCTGCCCTATTAGGGATAAGGACGTGATAGTATGTATGTATGTTCCCCATTCCTAGCCACACGCTTCGCTATTGTAGCGCGTAAAATGTCAATGGCGGGAGAATGCTATTTTTCTACTACCTAGGGAGACAGCGAAACACAAAACGTAATATAGTTTTCCAACTCACCGCTCGCGTAAAATACTTTTTGATCGTATTTTTAAAAACAATATTGTTTTACGAAGAACAATTCAAAAACTTGTCTATATTTATCTAAAAATTTCACCATAAATAAAAAAGCAGCGTGAAATGAAACATACGTAACAAAAAACACGCAGTATGATTTTAGAGTTTCACGGTCACAATTACTGTTTTTATTATTACGGTTTCGCGGTACCGCGATTGATATCGTTTTTTGCCAGATATTTCGACGATCCTTCTGCTGTTATGGTCGCTGGCCGAGTTGGCCCGTAATACTAATAACAAATAATTGGCCAAATGCATGTCGGGCGACGCGCAGAGTAGGGTTCCGTAGTTGTGAATGCCAACTTTGTGTTCGCCACTAAAAACATCTAAAAACTAATTTTCTATTGGATTTGTAAATTTTCCTTTTCCAAGTACATTTTATATGTTGATCGCTTACAAAAAAAATTAATTTGCAAACCCTACTTAGCTTTGATATGAGTATATACTACAGTTGTGGTATTTTTCACATGTCCATATACAACCGTTTAGCAAATAGAGAAAGGGGACACTTTGATCTAACAAAAATGGGCACTTTAAAACCAAATATTTGAGAAACGGACCCCTAAATCGAATAATGGTAATACAAGCTCACAATATTTTTGAAAGACCTTTTCAACGATATCCCACACGATGGGTTAGTTAAGAAAAAGAGAATTGACTCCCACTTTACTTGCATGGGAGCAAACAAAAAAAATTCTTTTTTAATTTTTCGTTTTACAACCTTTTGGCATAATTAATATACATACATTTACCAAAACAGCTTTCTAATAGCTATAGTGTTCGAGTAAAACCGCGGACAGACATGGCGAAACTATAAGGGTTCCTTGTTTGCTACGGAACCCTAAAAACACGGTTTCTTTGAGATTTGAACGCTGTCTATATAACGAGTGGTCAAGACCACTCATGCAAATCCTTCACATACGATCAATTCAAAATCACTGTGACGTTCAATTTCAAAAATGGCACTCCAGAATGTATTCATAACAAAACTCTTTGATTATAACAATAGACAGCTTGAGTACACTCTATGTTCAAAAGTTAAATATTCATTTTCCCTTCTCCCTATAGAATAAATACAAGAATTGCGCATCGCTTTAGCACGGTACAGATATCTACAGTATTGTATCTTCATACAAACGGTCGGAACACAAGTTATACCTACGCGCCTTGAAGGTCAGCATACACTGTTCCGTGACTCGGCGTACAAACAGTTGGGAATGCGCCGCAGTGGCGAACGGTGCTTTGTTGTAAGCAGTAGGCGTGTTATTTGTGAACCCTTATTTATTATATTATCTTTTTCTTGTGGGATAATCTTTTTCATTCACCTTACAATCACAAAACTAGTCACTCAAGTAGGTAGATGAAATTAAAATACTGTAGACGGACAGCCCTAGCGCACGCGTAGCGTAGGTATATTTTTCAAGGACAGCGCGGAGTTGAATTACTGTATATATCTGTACCGTGGCTTTAGGTAATATATTCCGACCTTTAGTGAATAAGATCGATGAAAATGTTTACCTATTGAAAACCTTTTATAATTTTGCCCTTGTGTTTTCAGTTGATTTTAATAAAGATAAAAATGGAGGTACATCAAAGACGTTTACAATAACAATCTCATTTACGTCATAATTGGCTCCTCAATTTTTAGAGTCCCGTAGTTAACAAGGGGGTTCCTTGTTTACTTCCGAACCCTAAAAATTGTGATGTGAATTACAGATTCGCCATGTTTGTCTGTCCGTCCGCGGTTTTACTCAGAATCTATAAAAACTAGAAAGTTGTTATTTGGTATGGATACGAATGTTAATTATGGTAAAAAAGTGGTAAAATAAAATCTTAATTTTTTTGTGTCTCTTTCACAGCTTAGTATAAATAACGAAATTTAAAGGAAAACTATCAGAACTAAGTAGGATTAAGAGTAGGACACTTATAAAATGTAGTCGGAAAAGGAAAATTCCATACAAATTCAATAGAAAATTAGTTTTTAGACGTTTTCTAACTACGGAACTACGGAAGACACTGCGCGTGGTCCAACACGCACTTAGCCAATTATTTTTTTACCTTTTTTCCTAATAGGGTAAATTTCATTTCAAAAATATATTTCTAGAGAACAATATTATTTGCTCACCTAAAAACAGTACAAAAGATGTCAATTTTATATTCAGTGTCATGTATCCAACCCAGACTAAGGCATGTAAATGTTTATTTACTTCATTATAATTTATATGTATATTAAAGTTAATAAACATTAACATGCCGGTCGGTAAACGTTGTTACCGGGTAAACCCTAACGGCTAACCCAGGCTAAACTAGTTTGTCTCAGGCTAAACCTGTTCATCCTGAGCCTAGTTTCTGATTTAGAAACTAATTTCGATTTTTTTAAATGTGAGTAAGTTAATAAAAGTATAATACGAGCCATCACGTGTCCCACTGCTGGACAAAGGCCTCCCTCCATCTTTTTCATTCAATTCTGCTCTGAGCTGTTTCTCGTTAAATTTATCCAATTAGTCACGTCGCATTCTTGGTCTGCCGGGTCTATCATGAAAATAACATTTTAAGGTTTAGACAGTTGACTCATCACGCTTGTCTATTGCGGGTTGATAAGTAAGTAATCAATCAAGTAAGTTCATCATCATCAGTCCTAGCCATGGTCCCATTTAATTTAGGATCGGCTCTCCATATCTTCTCGCGCCAATTTACCCTATTATAAATCATGTCAGGGGTTACCCCCATCGTCCTCATATCTTTCTTAATGGTACTGGACCAAGTCGTGAGGGGGCGTCCTCTGCCTCTCCGTCCTTCGGCTATATTAATCACTTTCTTCGTCATGTGGTCATCATTCCTGCGCATTACATGACCGTACCACCGGAGTCTGCTTTCTCGCATCTTGTAAGCATATTAGATGATAATATTTATTCAGACATATGCCCCGCTTACGTGGTATTATTCCACCATTAGTTAGTATATTTCAATCTGAAGGTACATAAATATTTTATTTTCAGTTTTATACAAGTGTTGTGTCCACTTTTAATCAATGTTGTACTTTCATATTCTTAGTTAGACTATTAGAATATTACTTGTCTACTTTATTGTCTTTTAATTTTAAGTCAAAGTCAATCTTTTTTATTCAATGTAGGATAAACTTATGTCTTATACTTTTATTGTAATTTTTTTTTAAATTTTATATTAGTGCAAATGCAAAAAACTACTGTGGTTTCGGAACGACCACTGCTGGGAAGATTACGCCAAAAGAAACCCAGTTCAGTATTGGTCCCTACCCAGCCTGATGGGCTATGTTACAATTATTATAATACAGATTCACACTTAAGCTATACATTTAAATTACACATTTACAATTTGCATTCAACTATTACCAATAATTTTGCTCAGATGATGATAAATAGTCATTTACATGATAATACACATTTTTTAATAAATGATTTTTAACGACTGCCTTAAACTTAGGTAATGGTAACGCTACTATATTATCTGGAATTTTATTATAGAGGCGCAAACGAAGCATATTTTTATTTTATTTTTTTATTGGACAAATTACACAGATTGAGCTGACCCCAAAGTAAGTTCGAGACTTGTGTTATGGGATACTAACTCAACGATACTATATTTTATAACAAATAGATATATAGAAAAACATCCAAGACCCAGGACAAATTGAAAAAGGCCATTTTCCAACTTGCCCTGGCTGGGGATCGAACCCAAGACCTCCGGATTGGCGGTCTAGCATGTTGACCATTACGCCACGGAGGTCGTCATATTAATCATTAATTTACTTAAATTATAATTCGAAATAATTTCGGTCAAACTAAAATTAAAGCCTAAAGTAGGCTATAAGTCCTGACACGCTTAGGATGAACCGGTTTGGCCTAGGACAGACTAGTTTGACCCATGTTTGACCTATAAATCTGTATTGTAATTGTAACATAGCCATCAGGCTGGGTAGGGACCAATACTGAACTGGGTTTCTTTCGGCGTAATCTTCCCAGCAGTGGTCGTTCTGAAACGCTAGTAGTTTTTAGCTTTTGCACTAAAATTATATTTAAAAAAATGACCTTCAATAAGAGATAAGATTATCGTACATTGAATAAAAATTATTGACTTTGACTTTGACTTTTATAATCGGGTTTGGCCGCTAAATATACAAATGTAGGTAGGTACGGGAAGTCCGTTTCTACAATCCCACGGGTGAGCTAACAGAAATGTTTCTCAAACAGCAATCTCGGGCGCTATTCCAAGCTGCATTAGGTGATAGTGGTCTAATCCATAGCTATAATAGTCTCATCTGGCTATTCTGAAATGCCAAACGATTTCAGAGGGCTTTGTACTAATGGCTTTCCCGGCTTCGGGTCATCGATATAATTTAATTTTAATTTAATTGGTTTATGTACACTTGAAACATTACAAATATAGCATTTACAAATTAAATATAGTACGTAGGTTATTTCTAAAGAAATTTCTTCCAGCAGACCCGCGAGCGGAAATGGGAAGTTAGAGGTAATTGGCGTGATCAATTCAAAAATAAATAAATAGGCAAGATACATCAAATTTTGTAGGTAAACATAAATACAACTCAAAGGTAATATGTATACTTAATCAATACAGTACCTGGGCGACCCAGCTTTGCTCGGTTAAATCTCCAACATTAACAATTTTTTTTTTAAACTTGTCTAAAAGCAATAAATTTTTAAAAAAATATGTAACTTTGCACGTAAAAAAATCAAAAGCAAGTCACTCAGTGGGATTCGAACCCGTAACACTCTTTCTAGCGGTCCGCGTAACTGCTGGGCCAGACGGATAGTGCCCAATAGGACGAAATTAGCGACCATATTCTGCGTAGGAAGAAAACGCATGAAAACTCGAGAACACGTGTTTTCCCAAATATAAGAATAATCTAGATCGATTGTTTACCCCCGAAAACCCCGTATACCAAATTTCAGCAAAAACGTTAGAGCCGTTTCCGAGATCACAGAAATATATAAATATATATTCAAGAATTGCTCGTTAAAGGTATAAGATATATTAAAACATTAAAATTGCTTGTCTGTACCTACATTTAATGAATTTATAAAAAATGAGTGTGGGTAATAAAAAAAGAAACAAATAAATCTTTCAATAATAGATTAAGCTTAGCTCAGAGCAACATATAGGCTTTGTTTCATTGAAATCTGTTATCAGGAAAAACGTTGTTGTCTTTTTTTAATTTCACGCGAACGAAGTTGCAAGTCAGCTATTAATTATACAAGATAATATTTGTTAACATGATAATAATACTATGTACAGTACCAAAGAAGACCCGACATATCACTGTTTTATCCCGTGTAGGTATTTATTTATTTAACTTCATACACAAATACAAGTGTAATGGCGGACTTTAAGCCTAAATAAATATGTAGGCACAAGTCACACTGATTGAGCAAAGTTAGAGACTTGTGGTATGGGATAACTAACTTAACGATAACATATTTTATAACAAATACATAATATATAGATAAACATCCAAGACCCAGTACAATTTGAAAAAGGCCATTTTCCAACTTGTCCTGACCGTGGATTGAACCCGGAACCTCTGGGTGGCGGACTAGCATGGTGACCACTACGCCACGGATGTCGTCCTAAGGAATTCAACTGTAATTATCACCATTTTTTTCATGTCGCTTGCTAGCTCTTATGTGTCTAGTACTTTCTACATTATTTAAAAGATAACTATATATGCTCAAACGCTGATTATTCATTGATCTGGGCAGAGTAGAGGTAGAGGGCATGTATATTCCATATCGTAAAATGATCAATTCTATTACATGGCCACTCTACAACATATAATGCATATCAAAAACTAAAAAACGGCTTCGTCGCTTTTCGTCAGAAACGCAACTGGTCAGACAGATACTAATTTCGCCAGAAAACGCATGTGCACAAAAACGCATTTCGTCAGATTTGAAACTCGTCAAAAACGCAACTCGACAGATGCGCGTCTCAACAGACATGCATCTCGACTCGACAGTAAATTAATAAATAGAATTTGAAACCGAAATTCTATTTATTAATTTACTGAGAAGAATGTAGTAATTTACTATTTCTTTTTTAATACGTATCTGTAGAGTTGCATTTCTGACAAATTGCGAGTCTATCATGAGATATGACAAGATGCTTATCTAACAAGTTGCGTTTCTGACGAAAAGCGACGAATCCTAAAAAACAGATGTGGAATCCGTTCGTCTTCCCGCTGGGATAAGACGTTGTTTGTTTTCTATCAAGGTCCTTGAAATTGTGTTTGTTTTTCTTAGAGGTACGTAGACTAAACAAGATATAGGTACGTTTAAAAACGAATACCCAGGATTTTTTACTGAAAAGTATGAATTTTTTGATTTCATCGATATTAAGTTCAAAGTTCGGCAACGATGTAAGCACATATTTTTGAAATGTGCTAATATACCTTTCATTTGATACCCTATTCGAAAATAAAACAAAAAAACTTTGTACTGTATCCAGAAAGTATATTAAAACGATTTAAAGGATTTACGTGAACTAGAAAGTATGCTATATCGAATAACGCAATTTCGTCGCCGCAGAGAAATAGGAAAGAAAATATTTTTTCCAAAATAAAATCTTTGGGTATATTGGCATGTCCCTATGTTTTCGTATTTTTCTTCAAAATTTTATCATTAACAGAAAAACCTCCATAAACCTGAAAAATTGGTACGATTTTTACTATGTTTTCATTTAGCAAATAAATTACACCAGATTATAAAACGTGGAAGGGACATACCAGAAATAAATCGAACCACAGGCTGTACTATACCACTATAGTTGATTATAAAATAACAGTAAAAAAAAAAGAAAGAACAAGAAGCATCTATATTCCCATACAAATTACCCGGGCAGCTGCAAACTTTAGCATAGATTTTTTTTTTGGGTTTTGACTGTTATTTTAATTTCATTATACTATAGTGATCTGATATAGCCTGTGGTTCGATTTTTTACGGGTATGTCCCTTCCACGTGGTTTAACAAAAAGGAAACATAAGAACACAGCCATAGCCTTTTTTATGAAAAAATAAATTAAGATTTGGGAAATCTATGAAATGATTTTGTGTACTCTTCGTAGGTATTTTCGGTCCGAGCTGCAGTTGTCTCTATCGCACATCGCGACAGGTGGTTCGGACAGAGAGTGACAGCAATAGATTTAAAAAAAAAATCGATTCTCTCGGCCTTAGAAAAAATGCGGAACTCTCGCAATAGGAGGATGCGGAAACACTCATTAACCCTAATACACGATACTGCGTCTCAGAATATCAGCTAAAATATTCCATTGTGGTAAATATCTAAAGCATACTTAATTCATATTACAAATACGGACAAAGCCAAACTCACATCATGGGTCAGTGTATTTGGTCCGTCAGAATATCCAACGAGTCATTATTTAAAAAAATCAAAAATCCCACTGCGTAATAAATCTACATATAAATGAACTGAAAATGTTATAACAGCAATATGTCTAGGATGCAACTGGGAATACGCCTGAATAATCGAGTTTATATGTTGTTTTTTTAACCACCGGCAAAAAGAGAGGTGTTGTAAGTTTGACGCTAATATCTGTCTGTCTGTGTGTCTGTGTGTTTTTTTCAAGAAAAGGAAGTTCTCTTGTGGTGGTTCTTAGCTATGTTTGATAAAAATTGGTTCAGCCGTTTAAAGTTATTGGGGATTAACGCTTAAAAGTCAGAGTTTTCCCTAGCAAATAAAAATGGTGCTACGGATATCAATTGATATATGAAGTTCCTCTTCTCATCACCAGATGGCATTCTTAACTTTTTTTTTTAATTTGCTTAGTAAATAAATTTGTTAGCATTTCTCATTCCTTCTTATCGAGTCAAAATGTATCAGTGTAGCTTCAATTTGACATCATCTTTCTGTCATTAGCCTCGTTAAGGTCCTCTAGAGCACATGACGTAGGGCAAATCGGACACGACAGAAGGTAAATAAATAAATAAATATATAGGGACAAATTACACAGATTGAGCTAGCCCTAAAGTTCGAGACTTGTGTCATGGGATACTAACTCAACGATACTATATTTTATAACACATACATATATTTATTTAACTTCATACACAAATACAAGTGTAATGGCGGACTTTAAGCCTAAAAAAATAAATAAATAAATATGTAGGCACAAGTCACACTGATTGAGCAAAGTAAGTTCGAGACTTGTATGGAATAACTAACTTAATGATACTATATTTTATAGCAAATACATATATAGATAAACATCCAAGACAATTTGAAAAAGGCCATTTTCTAACTTGCCCTGATCGGGGATCGAACCCGGAGCCTCTGGGTGGCGGACTAGCATGGTGACCACTGCGCCAAGGAGGTCGTCAAAGGTCCATTGATTGAATGGCGCCGCAGTCGCAAAGGTCGTAATCAGCGTGACGCCACTAACTCGGATTTCTAAACACCTCCTTACACCAGCCCGGTTACATAAAACATATATGGATGGAATGTGTGGTCAACAGATTTCATTGGGAAGTTTATTCTACCCTAGTACCTAAGCTATTTGGCCTCATTATTTTCTATCTCCCATGCTGGTCTGGGAGATATAAAAAAAACTTAGAATGTAGCAGCTGCTTCTCTTCCCACGCAGATCGTAAAAGCCGATCGAGGGAATGGGCAAAAATGCAAATCATGTTAACAGGCGATGCGGCTAGCAACCTATCACTGTATTGATTGCTTTTCCATCTTCTCGCCCACCATGACGTTAAAAGTGGCTTTTGGGTCTTGCGGCCCTGGGCTCTGCATTGAACCGCAAGACCCAAAATGCTCTGTCTGCCCCATTAGGAATAAAGACGTGATAGTATGTATGTATGTATTATTTTCTATGTCATTTGAAATACGTAGCGGTGATGTCATAGTAGTATGATAGCAGTCCGGCTCATACCCGGAGGTCGCGGGTTCGATTCCCGGCGGGGGCAACGACTTTGTGTTGTTGTCCTGGTTTGGTTAGGACATTGCAGGCTGATCACCTGATTGTCTGATAAGTAAGATGATCCGTGCTTCGGAGGGCACGTTAAGCCGTCGGTCCCGGTCACTGTCTTTGACATTGGTCTTTACCTAAAACCATGTCAGAGGCCTTTAAGGCGGTTTAAAAACTCTGACACTAGTGTTAGTCACTAACACACTCGATAAGAAGAAGAAGCAGACGTGGCGCCCTCATTTGAAATAAATTAAAATAAAATCACCATATTTACTTTTGAACAATTTATTTCAAATGAACCACTTCTGCTACCATCTCGCCTTAATATCAGCAAGATTCTTATTATTTATTAAAGCGGATTTAGACGGTGCGTGTTTCTTTCCTGTTGCATACTATTTTATGGAAGCAATAAATTATTTGTATAGCTGACTTTTGTTTAGAACTTTAGACTATGCAAGTTATCTTTTGCTTTAATTTTAATTGTATGCAACAGGCAACAAAATTCCACGGTGTAAAAAAATACAACATTGCATATTTACAATCATTCTCCAAAGAAGTCAGTCAGCGTCAACAGAGAACTGAAAATTTAAACTCAAAGCCTGAAATATGTCTCCGTGGAATGAAACGTATCATTTAATATGCTAATTAGGCTTGAGAATTGAGATATTTATTTTAGAAGCGTAATATTTTGTGACGCAATATTGTGTTGGAAAATATTTAACTCCCGTCCCGACCAATAAACGCAGAAATTATGTAAAACAAAAGACATTCTTCGGCGCTGACGGAAAAGTGTTATTCCTTACACATTTTACCTAAAAGTAGCCAGCGTGGCAAATCAACAAGTTATTAAGCACTAGCCAAAGCCCGTGACTTCGTTCGCGTAGACTTTATGAAAATACTCATCAGGTAGAACGCATTTTGTTAAAGCGTCATTTTTATATTTCTTATAGTTTAGCTGGACCATTATAGTCGTGTGGTTTCCAGCAGAGTAGAATAGGACCACTCCAAGTCTTCTCGAGTATGTCGTAGAAGGTTAAGAATTACAAGTCAAAGTCAAAGTCAAAATTATTTATTGATCTTTGGATATTTGTATCACTTAATAATTGTCACTTTTTCTTTCGATTTCTTAACAGGTAAATGTTGACGTCAGATCATTTACTTATAGCTAAGTATACTGCCGCTTCCTAAGCGCAAGTACAGAAGCGGTAACAAACTGTACTGCTGCATTTTCTCCAAAAACGTCAACTTACAATCATACTGATATTAAAATTATATATGTGGACTGAGAATATATTGTTATGTCATAATTATTAATTAAGCGTGATGTCAAGTTTAAAATTAATTTCAATTTGTAAATTTTGCACTAAAACATGTACAGAATGTACTTAAATCATGACATTTGTGAATGCACAAATACAAACCTTTAAGGGTCCTCCCCGCGCTAACGACCTTGAAAACACAAAAAAAATAATTTCTCTTTCTGTAAGTGAGATTATTAGAAACCCTCCTACAACTTTTTAGCTAGTATCCTAAAGTTTCATTAGAACCTCGAAAATCATTGAAATAAAATACCCTGAATTTTCCTTTGCAAAAAATACTAAAAACGGCCATTTTTGACTTTTTTTGTAAAGGTTTCTAAACCGGATAGTATTTCAATGACTTTCGAGGTTCTAATGAAACTTCAGGATACTAGCTAAAAAGTTGTAGGAGGGTTTCTAATAATCTCACTTACAGAAAGAGAAATTAATTTTTTTGTGTTTTCAAGGTCGTTAGCGCAGGGAGGAGCCTTAAGAGGGACCCGCGCCAAGCTCAAGCCAGACATTTTTGTCTCTAAGGTAAACAAAACTTATAAACATGGAAAGGCCTCGGTGGAATGCCGACTCATCGAATCAAACTGTCATTTTAATATGCAAGAAGGCATCAGACGAATTCAATAAGTACCTTTACCTACTTAAGCAACATGTAATAACATATTATTATATGTGTGTATGTATGTTTATTATGACTATTCATAAATATTTGAGTGTGTGCAATGAATGAAGCTGTGAATGATTATAACAATCGGAGAAAAAGGTTTTTAAAGCCCGGAGTGCGGGGATGAACTAAGTATATTTTGCTCTAATAAAAATAAAATATATATTAAAAACCTCTAAGGCAAGCTATAAGGAATCGAGTTATATGGTATCTTCGCTCCTGGTAGGTATAGCTGATTATTCAGCCTTCTTCTTCTTATCGTGTGTGTTAGTGACTAACACTAGTGTCAGAGTTTTTAAACCGCCTTAAAGGCCTTTGACATGGTTTTAGGTAAAGACCAATGTCTAAGACAGTGACCGGGACCGACGGCTTAACGTGCCCTCCAAAGCACGGATCATCTTACTTATCAGACAATCAGGTGATCAGCCTACAATGTCTTAACCAAACTAGGACAACAACAGAAGTCGTTGCCCCCGCCGGGAATCCAACCCGCGGCCTCCGGGTATGAGCCGAACGCTCTAACCACTACATCACAGAGGCAGTTATATAATAATATTTATTAGTTATATTTATAGGAGACAGATAATTCAGTGACGCATCATTTGTATATAGGTATGTAAGTATTTGGAATGGTGGGGCCCGCAGGGCAACCTTTGTGGGTGTCACAAGGGTGTAGGCGTATAGAAATAGGAGTGGCAGTCGTATACCAACTTGATCGTTTCGCAAAACACAACAACAAACAAGGCAACAACAACAAAAACAACAAAGTAGGCAACATCAAGTTATCAAATAGCGTCAGATAGCGAAAAGAGTAAGATGGCGAATCGCGTCGGTTTGCAAAACGATCAAGTTGGTCACAACTGCCACTTCTAGAACTCGACCACTGAGGAGATGTGGCCAAGTGCGAGTCGGACTCGCATTATCTATAAAAATAATGTTTGTATGGGAGCCCCCATACGTGCCCCCCATATCTACAACAACCCAGGAGTTAATTTAATTATTTACTTTTTAAGTAAAAATACAACTAAATATTTCAAGCGTCTACCTGTTGCCGTTATTAATATCAAGCATAAAACGGCAAAACAACGTTTCGTTTGTTGTATGGGAGCCCCCCTTAAATATTTATTTCAACAGAAATACATCATATGTGAAAATTAAAACTAGCTATCACGGTTCATGAGATAAAAGCCTGGTGATATCCAGACAGACAACGAGAAAAACAGACAGACAGATGAACGAACGAACAGCGGAGTCTTAGTAATAGAGTCCCTTTTTTACTTTTTGGGTACGGAACCCTAAAAGGAGTGACAGCAAGCCGCTGTGGGTCTTGCTGTTGCCAAGCAGTAAGTCACCTCCAAAAGTCTAAAGAGAAAAAGAAGGTCCACATTCAGACGAATGGCTTCTGGCACCACTCCATCTCTTCCTGTGGATGTCGTAAGAGGCGACTAAAGGGCTAAACACAAACATCTCCTGCTTCAACTGCATTCCAAGAGGGCTGACGACAGGGTCCGAAAAGTATGATTGTAATTAGTCCGTCTTTTAGATTATCCAAAAAAAAATGGACCCGTATTTTTCAGTTTACCAAAACAGTTAAAATTGACAAAGATACAGAGCGTCAAAGTTCCGGAGTGGGGGCTTGCAAACGTCACACTTAAGTAAAAATCGTGCTTAAGTGCGACGTTACGCGAAATTTCAGTGCGCTGTATCTTCGTCATTTTTGGTTTCTCAGAATATAAGAAAAAATACGTATACAATATTTTTTAATAATCCGACCGATTGACCAAAAATATTTTTTCCATTCTTCATGCCTATTAGGGTACGGACGATAGAAGGCTAGACGGAATAAAAAATAGACTTCATGCTTCAGGCTGTAACTATCATGAGGTTAGAGGGTAAAAGGTAACTACAGCCTAAAATCTAATTTTTTATTTCGTAGAATTCTGAAATTTCATAGGTGTTACTACTAAAAAAGCTCTCCAACTTAAAAGGGAAAGGCAATAAAAATGATTAATTTTTATGTTTTACCTGGAAATTTTAAACTTTCTGGTATATCTATATCTATACATATAATAAAACAGTAAAAAAAGTGTGTCTGTACATTAAATATATTTCCAAAAAAAATATTGGGGGCGATGGAGACGTAGTAAAAGAGTAAGAATTTAAAAAAAATGTGAAAACTGTCTGTTTGTCTGTTTGTCTGTTTGTCTGTATGTCTGTTTGTCTGTTTGTACACGCTAATCTCCGGAAATACTGGACGGATTCGAATGAAACTTTTTTTGTTATATAGCTATTAAGCCTGGGCAACATATAGGGTATAAATGATTTTAGAAAATTGAACACCTGATGCAGAACCATAATGGTCCAGCTAAACTATACGAGATATAAAAATGCCGCCCTACTAAAAGTTGTTCAGCCTGATGAGCATTTTACAAAGACATAAAGTCCACGCGAACGAAGTCGCGGGCTTCGGCTAGTTTAAAATATTAAATATATTTTTTATTTAAAGTTTACAGATATTTCTTCTCCAATTCGCAAGGATCTTGGTATCCTTGAGTAGGTATTCTATTTGGAGAAGAAAAAGCATAAAAGCGAACCCTCTCTCCGAAGCAGGACAGCTGATCTCTCCGAACCAGGACAGCTGAGGATACAACTGACAACGCGCTACAATAGAGATGAATAATTTACCCCTTTTTTTTTTTAATTTTGGCTCGACGCCGTTGCTTATTTAGCCATGCTCAAGTTAATAGAAAGTGGGAAACAACAATTGATGTGAAGTAAATATATATATATGCAATCAAAGGTTGGTATAGGTCCTTTGATTGCTTTAAGGGAGCTTCTGGCGATAAATCTCGAGTCCACTGGTTTTCATAGCCGATTGAGTGTCCGCCCACCGCAGTCCGCAAATAAATATCACTACAGCCGCACTATGATTGTCCACTTTAAACATTTTACATATTGTTTATCAGAATGAGCATTTATAACACCAAACCACACCAATTTTCATATTATAAAGTCCACTAGAATCAATTTGCAAAACAATTTAAAGCAAACTCCAACTGAACCCCTTGACTTCCCGCCAAAAACTCCAACCCCAATATTGTATGTTTGTGTGTAAAACTAATTTAAGGCGAAATGGTAGCAGAAGCGGCACCCTCATCTGAAATAAACTGATTAAAAGTAAATATGGTGATAATTAAATAATTTTGATTTTAGAGTTTTGCGGTCACAATTACTGTTATTAGTATTACGGGACTTACTGCGATTAATATTATGACTGCTGATGTCAGTCGGCCAGCGACCATGATGGCAGAAGGGCCATCGAAATATCAGGCAAAAAATTATATTAATCGCGGTAAGTCCTGTAATACTAATAAAAGTAATTAAACATTTGACTTCCAAAAATCTGTAGAAAGACCTTAAAACTATTTTATGAATAACCTTTGAAAGTATATTGATAATCCGTCTAGATTTAAAAGGAGTTTTCGCCAAAAGAGGCCGCTTTTGGCGAAAACTCGTTTTAAATCTAGATGGACTAACGCAATTACTTTCAAAGGTTATTCATAAAATAATTTAAAAGTCTTCCTACCGATAATTTTATTCCGTAAATTTTTTAATTGTTACCATATTTACATTTAAACTACTTTTACTTTCTTACTATTTAACCTACTACCACTTACTATCCGACGCGCCCCAACGCTAGCCAGCTTCAAATCCCAAGTAAAATCTTATTTTTTTTAATAAGTTTGCCTGGATGAACTTTCTTAGCGATAATGCCGCCTTTTGCGCATTTCCTAGTTTTTAAGATAATAATTATGTGCTGTATTTTATTTTGTGTAATAAAGGGTATTGTATTATACCATTTATTTCAAATGAGAGCCTTCTGCTACCATTTCGCCTTAAAAATTTAATTATAAAATGTCGATTTGTTACATGTTGCATTTAAATTAAATATTACTGTCAGAAACGTTAATTGAAATTAATTGAAAAATAACCGCCCGAGTGCATGTTGATCTCGCGCGGATAGGGTTCCGTACAATGCCAAAGTCAATTACATTTGAAATCCTCACAGTAAGACGCGAGTTAACTACTACTAGCGCTATTTAGTGGTGTTTTAGTGAACTATTTTCCGTAAGTGAACGTTTTATATTGAGTTTATAACTTTATTTTCAATTGATATTTCGCCTGATATGGTCCAGTATATTCGGAGCAAATTAGCTGTGACAGACAGACGCACGAATTATCCCATAAGGGTTACGTTTTGTAATTTTTTCTACGGGACCCTAAAGAAAACCGTATATGAAAGAATAATTATATTTATATACCTAATCTAGCCATAAATATTGTAAAAAAGAAAAAAACATATTTTTCTATTGCAAATAACATTTATTACTTTTACAATGCGTTAGTTTAATTTAATACATAACTATAAAACAGTCTTAAATATAAAATGCTTATTTGAAGTGGTCTCTATTGGCTGCAACACAGTCCTTTTTCGTACAAACACTACGTAGACGGCCAGAAGTGCTATTTTTGAAACGCGGAGTCACCTAAACGAATGGTATTTTCATACAAAAAATCGTTCGTTTAGTGACTCCGCATTTCAAAAATAGCACCTCAGATCTTAATCAAAATAACGGATTCTAAATTCAAATGTAATATTTTGTTTATTTTTAATTGTAAAAGTATTTATGGCCAGACTAAGTAAACAAAACCTTAACAACTTCCTTAAGATCAGTGGAGTGGTTTGTAATCAGTAATTACATGTTACAATCTTATACCTTTAAACGAGCAATTCTTGTATATTTATTTATATATTTCTGTGATCTCGAAAACGGCTCTAACGATTTCGCTGAAAATTGGTATATGGGGGTTTTCGGGGGTAAACAATCGATCTAGATTAGTCTTATGTTTGGGAAAACGCGTATTTTCGATGTTTGAGATGTAACCGAGTAAAGCTCGGTCGCCCAGGTACTGTAATAAACGTTCACTAAATCTGTTTAGGCACAAATAAAAGCCAGACTGCGTAATTTGTAATTAGATTTCTTCCAATCAGCTCTCAGTATACGGGGTTAATTGTACAGTTGACACTTTTTACCGGTGAAAAGAGGGGTATTATATGTATAAGTTAGTCACTAGTGTCTGTCTGTGTGGTCGCCGTACATGGACCAATTTCGATGCGGTTTTTGCGTGAAAGCAACTTCCCTTACGGTGGTTCTTAGCCATACATACTATCACGTCTTTATCCCTAACGGGGCAGACAGAGCATTTTTTGTCTTGCGGTTCTATGCAGAGCCCAGGGCCGCAAGACCCAAAAGCCACTTTTAGCGTCATGGTGGGCGAGAAGATGGAAAAGCAATCAATACAGTGATGGGTTGCTAGCCGCATCGCCTGTTAACATGATTCGCATTTTTGCCCATTCCCTCGATCAGCTTTTACGATCTGCGCGGGAAGAGAAGCAGCTGGTATATTCTAAGTTTTTTTATTTCTCCCAGACCAGCATGGGAATTCTTAGCCGTGTTTGATGAAAATCGGTTTAGTCGTTAAAAATTAATGGGTGATACCGCTTAGAATTCGGGGTTTTGTAATTTACCTGACAAAAAATAGATGGCGCTGTGATACCAATATATTATGTAGTTCCGCCACTTAACCCTACAATAGTTGTGGTTCTTTTTAATTTGCCTTTTATTATTATATATCTATACTTACAACGTGGAAGGAACAGACAAAGAGACAGACTTTTTTAAATTCTTACTCTATTACTATGTCTCCATCGGCCCAATTGTTTTTTCTAAATGTTTTAAATATACAGGCATATTTTTTAACTTTTTTATTATAAAACGTAGAAGGGACATATCCGTAATAAATCGAACCACGGGTTACACTAGACTACTATAGTATAATGATAATAACAGACAAAAATCAAAAAAACAACAAAATTTCCATGGTAGTGGTATGCCAACCACGCCTAATAACAGACAAAAAACAAAAAAAAAACAAAAGTTTACCCGAACGAAGTCGCGAGCTTCGACTAGTAGCAAATAAACTTGTTATATGATTTGTAGCCATTGCAGTTGCAGTACAAAAGTACTCAAACTAGATAATAAAATAAGAAATGGTGAAATAAAACACCACGTGAGCGGAATTTCAACGTCTGTTTGGATAAAGTAACTTATTAGTCTCAGATTAAAGAACATTATTAGTAATCTGTCGTGTAAGTTTGTTACTTCTTCACTCCTACTTTAACTGCCTCCGTGGTGTAGTGGTTAGAACGCACGGCTCATACCCGGAGGTCGCGGGTTCGATGCCCGGCGGGGGCAACGACTTTGTGTTGTTGTCCTGGTTTGGTTAGGACATTGCAGGCTGTTCAACTGATTGTCTGATAAGTAAGATGATCCGTGCTTCGGAGGGCACGTTAAGCCGTCGGTCCCGGTCACTGTCTTTGACATTGGTCGTTACCTAAAACCATGTCAGAGGCCTTTAAGGCGATTTAAAAACTCTGACACTAGTGTTAGTCACTAACACACTCGATAAGAAAACTACTTCACACGCCAACGGCTGGTCCATTAGGCTATTCAACTAAGTTTGTTTTGGGACAATATTTTATAACAAACAACAATTAGGCTGCGTTTCCACTGAAGCGGAGCAGAGCGGAGAGGAGTAAATCACAATGCTCGAAATCTGCGCTCCGCTTCAATGGAAACAGCGGAGCGGAGATTTCGAGCATTGTGATTGGTTAATTCATGCACCGCTAAGCTCCTCTCCGCTCTGCTCCGCCTCAGTGGAAACGCAGCCTTATAACACTAACAAGAAGTCCTTTTTCGAAAACAGCAAGTAAATTGGTTAGAGTCCGCAATTATCATTTCAAATACTTATAAGAGTGGGAGCGTGATGGGGACATCTAGCTATCTCTTTCGTACGCGCGAGACCTAATGGCAGTGTCGTCACGCGGGTGTATGTCCATCCTATAACTGTTACTTGACAGTTCCCCTTCCACCGGCTTTGAAACGCTTATAACTTATTTATTTCTGGGTAGATTGTCATCGGTTTCGGATTATGTTATATATTGATATGAATAATAAACATAATTAATAATAACGCTGTCACACCAAGAGGTCCCGAGTTCGATCCCCGGTCGGGTCAAGATGGAAAATAATCTTTTTCAGATTGACCTGGGTCTTGGATGTTTATCTATATAAGTAATTGTATTTGTTATAAAATATAGTATCGTGGAGTTAGTATCCCGTAACACAAGTCTCGAGCTTACTTTGGGGCTAGCTCAATCAGTGTAATTTGTCCCTATATATTTATTTATTATTATTAAATATAGTATCGTTAAGTACGTATCGCATAACACAAGTCTCGAACTTACTTTAGGGCTAGCTCAATCTGTGTGAATTTTCCGTATATATTTATTTATTTATAATTGAGTAAAATGTAGGTATATATTTATTTATATATAATATTTTTATAAAATTTGGTATGCAGGAAGCTGACACCCTGGATTAACACATATTGGTCCAGCCGTTTTCGCGTAAAGAAGTAACAAACATACACACACACTCACAAACTTTCGTCTGTATAATATTAGTGTGATGTGATGTGATATATGCACGGAGCAAATATTGTTTGTCATTGTTTATCTACCGACCTTTTGTACGCGTCCACTGTATGTAATATTTTTAAGTTCTCATTGTAAGTGAATTTGTAGATTCTTTTATGAGAATAAATTTCTTTAACCATATATATTTTAAAGAAAAAATATTATTGAAAAATCATGAAGTCATTTACATCAATGTTGGTAGTCACATAAATGTTTTAAACTTAATCAAACGATTTGTCTAGTTTGTAAACGTTTTTGTTATGTATCTCAATCATTCAAAAAAGTTTTAATTTGGATTCAATACATATCACGGTTTTATCCCAAATGGGTTGGACCTTAATTTTGAATTTGATGTTAATATTGATTTATAGATAAGTTGATTACTTTAAAATTTTGAATTTGTGACGTTTTCGAAGAAACGTAAGACCGTTGTTTGTAGAAGATAAACAATTAAGATTCTATCTATGAATGTATGTTAGCTTAGGTTTTGTACCTTATCAAGATCAATATAAATTCGTCATACCGCCCTTTGACGGTCCGTTAGTTTTCCATTGGACGCAAATATTCGGCCTAGGTTATTGAAGTGAAAACTTCTTTAGCGGCGTTGTGCACTTTTTTTGGAACGGGTAAAAAATGTTAAACTCGCGTCAGGACACGCTCGCGTCAGGACACGTGACCTGATCGAAAATTCGTAAGACGGATAGAGAGTAGACAGCTGGCGCGGCGTAGGAGAGGGAGTATCCCCCTCTCTTTCTACGGCGCGGCGAAAATGTATGCCTGCGCCTGCTGTTTCGTATATCAAAAATGCACAACGTTAATATTCAAGTTTTCACTTCTGCCGGCACTCCTAGAGTGCAACCCGTCGTTTTTTTCGGTCTATAGTTGTGAGCTCACGTTTAACACATTGTTGGACACACTACGTCTATAGACGTACATCGACAAATCCTAATAATCCGATGCTATTATTGCATAAATTATTCCTAAAGATCCAAATGTTTCTTTTTTTCCTCTTTCTTGAGAAATAATGTGAGACAATTGTTATTTTTATTGTTTCTGGCTGAGTGTCTAGCAATGTGTTAACGTAGTGCTGGGTGTGAAGGTGTAAAAAGGGGATCAGAATAGTAATGGGTTGCTAGCCGCATCGCCTATTTACATGATTGGGATTATCGCCCATTCCCGCAATAGGCTTCTACGATCTGCACGGGAGAGAAGCAGCTGATACATTCTACGTTTTCTTATGCCAGCATGAAAAAGTTAATTAAAAAAAATCGGTTAAAAGATTTCTTGTTTTTTTTTTATATATAATAATGTACATTGTAAATTAAAGCAAATATTTTTTGAACCCTCTCAATATTTTAATATTTTTTCAGAGCCATTTCTGTTTTTCGTTTTTTAGATTGACCATCGTGGATGTTTAACTGTATTTGTAATAAAATATAGTATCGTTTAGTTAGCATCCCACAAGTCCTATAAATATAAATATATGCATATTTATATTTATTATATTTATAGGGCCCATTGTTGGAAAAAAGTCCCCTCTTTCTTTCCATACGTTCCGGTCCCTTGATATCATCCTCCACTCCTTTTTAAACTGGGTCAAATCATCCATCTTTTAATTTATTTTTAAAAAAGTATTAAAAAAAAATCTTACCTTTAAAAAACTATTAACACTACCAAATAATGTCACATTATCAAACTCTGAACTTTCAAACTTTTTCGAAACTTCACAAAACTTATTTTCTACAACTTACATTAAACATTTACTGTATTATTTAATTTATAGTTTTATATAGTCATATTATGCAGTACGATATTTTCGCCATGCGAATCGAATTTTCTTACAGAGTGCTTTCGATGTCGATGCGTGCTTTGGCGCCGCGCGACCGTTATCAACTGAAGCCTGACTGAAGCTTCGCTTCTGAAAGCTCTACAGAGGTTCTACGCCGTATCTCTAGGTGCGTGGGTATGTCATTTACGTAACTGCTTCACACTTCTTTGTATACATTACGAAGTGTGACTGACGACCTCCGTGGCGTGAGTCTACCACTCAATGTCGACAGACGAAATCTCGGTGAATGCTATAACTGTCCTACTGAACGTCGAAAGTAAAAAAATCGATGTACTGTATCCAGAAAGTATATAAAAACGATTTACGTGAACTAGAAAGTATGCTATATCGAATTTCGTATGTTTCTCATTGCGATGTATGTTACTTCGACAGATTGTTAAAACGAATTACTTTATACCGTATGTTCCGCTATACCTACAGTTCATTATCTTTTTGTGCATTAGACCGACGGAAGACGAAATCGAAATAGTTATTCCCGACTGAAGTCTATCCCGACTGTTAGACCGAAACAGCAATAAATCGATAAACTATAGATCGATTGATCTTATCCCCCCTTACTGTAGACCGACAGAAGACTAGGTCGCAAAGGTTTATGTCGACTGAACAACATCCCGCCAAAGAGGAAAGCGAAAAAGCACAATTACGACAAACGGGCTAAATAAAACGAGTCTGTAATGGTCAACACGCTAGCCCGCCAATCCGGAGGTTCTAGATTTCAGCCAGAACAAGTTGGAAAAGGGTTCCGTACCCAAAGGGTAAAAACCCTATTACTAAGACTTCGCCGTCTGTCCGTCTGTCCGTCTGTCCGTCTGTCCGTCTGTCCGTCTGTCCGTCTGTCCGTCTGTCCGTCTGTCCGTCTGTCCGTCTGTCCGTCTGTCCGTCTGTCCGTCTGTCCGTCTATCCGTCTGTCTGTCACCAGGCATGTATCTCAATATAAGCACCGTGATAACTAGACAGTTGAAATTTTTACAAATGATGTATTCCTTTTGTCGCTATAACAACAAATATTAAAACCAAATAAAATAAATATTTAAGGGGGGCTCCCATACAACTTACGCGATTTTTTATAGATAATGGTACGGAACCATTAGTGCGTGAATCCGATTCGCACTTGGCTGGTTATTCAATTTTTCCTGGGTCTCAGGTGTTCATCTATCTGCCTGCGCAGGATTATCACACAATATGTCTATAAATTGTAGCCCATGGTTATTAAGCTATATTATTGTAAAGTTTCATTAAAATTAATTCAGTAGTTTTTACGTGAAAAAGTAAAAAACATCCATCCATCAATACTTACCAACTGTCGCGTTTTTAATATTAGTAGGATAGAATATGGATAGGAAATAATATAAAATATAGTAAGTATCATATAAGTATATAGTTAGTATCCTATAACATGTACAAACTCACTTTGGGGCCAGCCCAATCAGTGTTATTTATTCCTATACTAGCTGTACCCGCGGGCTTCGCTCCCCGTGGGAATTCCGAGATAAAGAGTACCCTATGGCCTTCCCCGAGTCTCAAACTATATCCATACCAATTTTCATCCAAATCGGTTCAGTAGTTTAAGCGCGAAGAGGTAACAAACAAACAAATATACAAACTCACTTTCGCATTGATAATATTAGTAGGAAGTAGGACTAGCTGTACCCGCGGGCTTCTCTCCCCGTGGGAATTCCGAGATAAAGAGTACCCTATGTCCTTCCCCGAGTCTCAAACTATATCCATACCAATTTCCATCCAAATCGGTTCAGTAGTTTAAGCGTGAAGAGGTAACAAACAAATATACAAACTCACTTTCGCATTTATAATATTAGTAGGATCATTATCATCATCATCATCAGGTCTTTTTGTCTCCACTGCAGGAGCACGACCCTCTCTTTACTTCCCGAGCCATACCTGGCCAGAGCAGCCAGAGGTCTTGGCCTACACTCTCCACGCTGGCTAGACGGGTTGGAGAGGTCTCATTGATGTTTATAAGCTTTGTTTTACTTGTATTCCCTATAGAGTATTAGTAGGATAGGATAGGATATTTATTTATTTATATTTATTTGTAAGTCAAAATTGCGATGATAAGTTCAAACAGATTATAAGTAAAGTATTACTAGATGTTAACTTATTTTTTTACTAGATGTTAAGTTTGACGTGTCTGCGTGTTTGTGTTTAAAGTCAAAACGTTATTGAGGTTGGGTGACGCTTTTAAGCAGAAAGAAAGAAAAAACATGAGAGGTGTCAAGGGACACCCGGATGGAACGAAGTTCGAGAGAGAGAGAGACAGACAGAGAAACACGCGCACGCCGCACGGCTTACAACTATAGCAAAAAGTGTCGTTACAACTTTTGGTCTTAATTTTTTCCGTCTAGCCCCGTTTCGTAACGCGCGATAAGGAACTCCGTTCCAATAAACTTGTGGAAGCTATTGTTTTTAACCCCCGACAAAAAAGAGTGGTGTTATAAGTTCGACGCCAATGTCTGTCTGTGAATTGTAGCTCTTGAACGGATAGACCGATTTCGATTGAGGTTCTTAGCTATGTTTGATGGAAATCGGAAAAAAAATATTGGGAGTGAATGCTTAAAGGTCCGGGATTTTTTAATTTGCTAAACTTGTAGACCAAGTTATACAGTTCAGTGGGTCTTCGAGTCCACTTGGACCAGTTCTTAGTCACGCAAGACATAATAATAATAAATAAATAAATATATAGGGACAAATTACACAGATTGAGCTAGCCCCAAAGTAAGTTCAAGACTTGTGTCATGAGATACTAACTCAACGATATTATATTTTACAACAATAAACATCCATAAGACGCAGACTAACATTGTTACTAGGTTTATTCCATTATCCGACCAAATCAAGTTAACATTTTCAGATGAGACAGTGGCATATTTGGTCGGATGATGGGTTAAACCTAGTAAAAGAGTTAGTCTGCGTTTTATAATAAGTCGGGCTTGCGTTTGTTTTTCTTGTGAAATTACCTAGAGTAGTAACAGACTTTTTCAGCTGCCTAAAGGCATCTGATAAAGCTTGACGACTGCCATGCCATGATGACAGCCGGAACCAATGGCCGTGCCTTCTGTCTGTGCCGGAACTTAGCAACCAAAATGTACAAATATTCTTACAACAAGAGACCTAAAAATCCATTATTTGTATAACTCAAGTTGGAGGCTTCCACAATGACTATTCACTCTCGAATTACAGTATCAGAGGTACGGTACAGATATCTACAGTATTGTATCTTCATACAAACGGTCGAAACACAAGTTATACCTACGCGCCTCGTAGGTCAGCATACACTTGTTCCGTGACTCGGCGTACAAATAGTCGGGAATGCGCCGCAGTGGCGAACGGTGTTTTGTTGTAAGCAAGCGTGCTATTTGTGAACACTTATTTATTGTATTATCTTTTTCTTGTGGGATGATAATAATGGCAAAACATAGACAATATTGTGTAGTAGTAATAGTACAATATTGTAATCAAAAGACTAGTCACTCAAGTAGGTATATGAAATTTAAATACTGTATACGGGCAGCCCTAGCGCACGCGTGGCGTAGGTATATTTTATAATAATAATTTATTCACATAAAATAGAGTATATAAGATTTTAAATAATAAACATCTCCTTAACTACTCTCTGTATGTATGACTGTATGTTTTACTATTGTGTCTGGTGTTTTGCACAGACAACACGTTAATCTATTTTGCTTATAGATAACAAGAATATGAAAATAATGAATCAGTTATTTTTCAAGTACAGCGCCGAGTTCCATTACTGTAGATATCTGTACCGTGTCAGAGGTATTAATTTCGTCCACTCTCGGCAACACGCGTGCCCATTGTGGAAAGGTTTAACGCTTATTGTTGTGAGAATGTGGCTCTTAAGGCGAAATGAGTGCAGAAGTGGCGCCCTCATTTGAAATAAATTATTACATACATACATACTATCACGTCTTTATCCCTAATGGGGCAGACAGAGCATTTTTGCGGCTCTATGCAGAGCCCAGGGCCGCAAGACCCAAAAGCCACTTTTAGCGTAATGGTGGGCGAAAAGATGGAAAAGCAATCAATACAGTGATGGGTTGCTAGCCGCATCGCCTGTTAACATGATTCGCATTTTCGCTCATACTTTCGATCGACTTTTACGATCTGCGTGGGAAGAGAAGCAGCTGGTACATTCTAAGTTTTTTTTTTCTTCCAGACCAACATGGAAAAGATATAAATTATTAAAAGTAAATATGGTGATAATTAGCAATACCTACCTGACACCTACCTGAATTTGTTTGTGAAATAAATAAATTGACAGAAAACAAGATCTCATTCAAAACTTTGGTCTCATCTCATATAGCCCTAGATAAACTTTCACACAATATAATAAACAACTGTTTACAGTTTAACGTGAGAACGTGAAGCTTTTCTTCTCACATTTGCAAAAAACGGCCATTTTTAGCTAATGTGCGTAGAAAAGCTTCACGTTCTTACTTCAAAATGTTAACAGTATTTCATAAAATAGTTTAAAGGATTATCTACAGCTTTGTGAGACCAAAATTTTAAATGATATCTCCGTTTTCTTCCAAATAATATCCTATTTCAAATGGCACCACCAGTGCGAACGTGAAGCTTTTCTACGCACATAAGCTGAAAGTGGCCGTTTTACGCAAATGTGCGTAGAAAAGCTTTACGTTCGCACTTTAAATTATAAATAAAATAGTTAAAAGGGTTATTTAGGGTTTGGTCAAGACGAAATTTTAAATGATATCACCGTTTGCTTTCAAATGATTTATTTTAAATGAGGGCGCCACTGGACCCCGGAAAATTCACGAATCCTCTTAATATACATACAATTTGTTAATAGCAAATTCTTCGTCCTAGTAAATGTTGCTTGGTTACTAAAAAGGTTTAAGTACTTAGGAGTTGTTGTTTTCGTGTCTTTAAGTTGGCAACACAGAAAAATAATCTTATTATTTTTAACCGATTTCAAAAAAGGAGGAGGTTATCAATTCAATTGTATGTTTTTTTTGTATGTGATGCGATATCTTCGGCAACCGTGGACCGATTTTTATGATTCTTTTTTTATTTGAAAGTCCTTACTCCCAAGTTGGTCCCATATAAATTTGGTGAAGACACAATGAAGAACTTTGGAGATATGGAAGAAACTCCTGAAAAAAAATGAAGTGGGTTGTTTTTTTTTTTTTGTTAAAAATTTAATTATTCATCTTTAGAATTCATTCCTCGTTATCTAATAATGTATATATTTTGTTCCGCTTGGCGTCGAAACTTTTGGTCCGTGGGGTCCAAGTACAAAAAACAAATATTAATGAAATAAACCCTCGGCTTGTCGGTGCCGCTGGTGACAAGAGGGGTAGCTCATTTCTCGCGCAGAGGATTGCAGTAGCTATTCAACGCGGAATTGCAGCCAGTGTTCTTGGCACCATGCCACATGAACGACATTTAGATTTTTTATTTAATTTAGTTTTTTAACTAAGATTGTCATTTAGATTTTTAATTTATTTAGTTCAATAATTATGACTTGTTTTTAATACATAAATAAAGACCATTTGAATACTTGAAATCTAGAATACCTATACTGAATTTGGGTTTCTTTCTGCGTATCTTTCCAGCAGTGGGCGTTTCGAAACGCTACTTGTTTGTTGCTTTTACACTAAAATTGCTTTTTTGTATTGTTTTTTTGTGCCGCATAATTTTCTCTGTTTATCCCTATGGTTGACTGAGAGAAAATGCTTTCAGCATTAACTCCGCCATTTGTTAAAAGTATTTTTGTACTTTGGAACAATAAAGTTTGATAAAATAAAAATAAATAAAATAATTTTAAACTGACTTTCAATAAGAGATAAGTTTATGCTACATTAATAAACACGACTTTGACTTCTAAGCGACCTAAAGGCTCAGATGCCTTTAGGTCGCTTAGAAGTCAAAGTCGTGGGTTGATATCTGCCCTATAGGATAGGTATCTTTATCCCAAAAGATTGTGAGGTTCTGGTTTTGTCAAATAACGAACTATAAACGCAACAAACGCCGCAGCTGACAGTACAAAATAAATTTACAGACACAAAGAAAAATATACCACAGTAACAAATATAAACTTTATTTAAATGCAAAATCAACATTGTTCTTATGTAGTTCAAAGATATTTTAGGCTTTGTCCTAATATTACACAAATGCGCGATCATTGCCAGTATGATTTTTAAGATTTATTGATGCAGAAAACTGATCTATAATAGAGAATATGCACGCATTTTTCTTATTTGCTTAATAAAATCCTTATTAACCACGGTAAACAAATATGAAAGAATTTATAAAATATTTTAATCAGCGACGACCCTATGACACTTGAAAGTTAATTAGAGAGAGAAGTCCGATATGGACTGGTGACGTCTAAATTACATATCATCCACGAAAGTAGAGACATACAATTCCATGATTTCATCAATACATTTGCTAAAGAAAATAGCGTTTTTGCGAGTGAGATAGACATATTTTCGTAAAATCGCTATATCTCGTTCGTTTTTCCACCAATTTTATTCTGTTTTCACTGTTAGTACTTTACTTTTGAATATTTACGAATAAACTGGTTAGATAACACATATTTTTTTCATGCTTATTCTCTATTGACTCCAAAAACTATGACAGTTGATTATTTTATACAAATCCCTTAAAAACCTTTGTTTTAACTTTTGAAGTATCTAATTTGACTTGTTGGAATCTAGCTGATTACTGACTGAGACTAGTAATGAAGCATGATACCATCTTTCTAAGGTAAGATATCAACTTATAAAATAACAGAGTTTACAATAGGGATGTGGACTAAATATATTAATGTTTTTACTTTACTTACTTTAATTACTTTTTTAATTACTTTTTAATTACTTTTTTATATATTAAAAAAATATATTATTTTAATCTATTAACTAGATTATCTGAAAATAAAGGGCCCATATTTTTTCGTTTAGCAAAGTAATAAAAATTTACAAAGATACAGCGCTTCGAAGTTTCAGAGTGGGGGTGATTTACGTCACCTTCGGATAAAAATCGCAACTGATGGTGACGTCACGCGAAATTTAAATGCGCTGTATCTTCGTCATTATTTGCTAATCAGATAAAAGAAAAAATATGTACACCATACTTTTTAACAATCTATCTATTGAGCCACAAAATTAGTCCACATTCATATTTGAAATCTCAAATTTTCGTGTGACGAAATACGAGCCATACCGCTCGGCATTCAAGATGCAGTATTATAATCTAATTCTTCACTTATAGTTAGCTAGTAAATTACAATTTTATTCCCCTCGCGCCGTCGCTGGGCTGGCAGACGAAGAACATTGGATTGCCACGATATTTCGATAGTATCACCCGTTTCAAGTTGTCAACTTCGTCCCTCTTTACCTAAAACAAAGGAAATTAAATTAAACTTTTAGATCAGGTTCGTGAGATAAATTAATATTCTGTCTTCTCTCTCTTTTTGAGTGTGTTAACACTTTCAGTGCCGATCTTTTAAAACAATACATAGTATGTTTAAACGTCCTAGTGCGTCCAGCACTCGATAAGTTCATAGTTTAGTATAGGTGTCAGATTGTTCGAGCTGCTTAAGGGTCCCCCGACCCTAGACCAAAATACAACTTTCCATACAAACGTAGTCTACGTTTTATTTCAAAACGACATGTCCGATTTGGGCAAAATTTTGTAATTTTAAAGATATTGCAATTATCTAGGTTTATAACTAGTTTCCGACACTAAAAATATGAACTTGAAATAGAATATAGTGTTTTATATCATTTTTGACCATTAGTATGGGAAACTTCTAAATCGTTATATTTTCTTTCCAGTTCATAATTTTACTGTAGGAAACCAGTTATAACCCTAGATAATTGCAACTTCTTTACAATTACCAATTTTTGCCGGAATCTGACATGTGGTTTCAAAATTAAACGTGTACTACGTTTGTATGGAGAAGTCTAGGGTCGCCGGACTCTTAAAGGCATCTGATAGCTCGAAAAATCAACAATCATTAAGCTACTGCTAAATGACTGTCGTCTAGTGTTATAACACACAAGTGAAGTAGTGTACAGGTTTCGTTACGAAGCAAGTGGGTAGCTGAAAGTACTAATAAATATTTTTAAAAAAAATTGCTTAGCTCCCATACAACACAAGTAAAATGGGACTTAATTTTTTTTTTCAATTAACCCATCATGTGGGCATCGTTAAATAGGTCGTTTAAAAAGTTCACAAATTAAAAAGTTATAGGCGATAAACTTATAAAATGTACTCGGAAAAGGAAAATTTGATACAAATTAGAAAGAAAATTAGTTTTTAGTCGTTCCTAATGGCATAGAGTCAAAGTTGACATTCGCAAATACGAAACCCTACACTGCGCGTGGCTCGATACGAACTTTGTAATTATTTTTTTTGTTTTAATTTGTCAGCTGAATTATAAAGAACTAGTTTCTTTATAATTCAGCTGACTGCTAGATAAAAACTATCCTATGTACTTTCCAGGGTATCAAACTATATCCATATTAAATTTCATCTCAAGAGGTTCAGTGGTTGAAGCGTGAAGTGGTAACAAACAAACAAACAAAACAAACTGACTTTCGCATTTATAATATTAGTAGCATATGAAATAGGATTCCTCACCAAAGACACGACGCAGCCACCAAACCCTCCGCCCGTCATCCTGGCACCAAGCACCCCAGGCGTGGACCTCATGATGTCCACAAGCTGGTCTAGTTCAGGACAGGACACCTCCATCAACTTGCTGAGAGATTCGTGGGACTTGTAGAACAGTTCTCCTACCTGACAGAAGTAAACAAAGAACTAAGTCAGAAGTGGCCCCATAATCTGATCTAATAAAAATTAATTGTTGTTCGTTAGTATCTAAGTATCAGTACCTAGTATCTAAGTCAATAAAGACTTTCGGTCCAACCGTAAATTCATCCTTCAATTCCCCTGTAGTGTACGCACATCTATGTAAACCTACGTAGTGTGACGACACGTGTCGTTTCACGACCTTGATAAATAAATAACATTATTGTATTATCTTATATGTCTACGTACATCTACGTAATGTAACGTCACTTGACCTAGATAAATAAAGAAGTTATATCTTATACCTTTAAGGCCATACCCAAATTTTTCGGGGTCCAGTGGCGCCGCCATTTAAAATAAATCATTTAAAAGGAAACGGAGATATCATTTAAAATTGTGTCTTGGTCAAGTTCTAGATACCCATTCAAAGTATTTTTTAAACTACTTTTTGTAGTTTTAAGTGAGAACGTGAAGCTTTTCTACGCACATTTGCGAAAAACGGCCACTTTTAGCTAATGTGCGTAGAAAAGCTTCACGTTCGCACTTTAAATTATAGTAGTTTATAAAATAGTTTTAAGGGTTATCTAGGGCTTGACCAAGACACAATTTTGAATGATATCTCCGTTTCCTTTTAAATGATTTATTACAAATGGCGGCGCCACTGGACCCCGGAAAATTTGGGTATGGCCTTAAACGAGCAATTCTTGTATATTTATTTATTAATAATATTTATTTATATATAATATATATTTATAAATTTCTGTAATCTCGAAAACGGCTCTAACGATTTCGCTGAAAATTGGTAAATGGGGGTTTTTGGGGGTAAACAATCGATCTAGATTAGTCTTATGTTTGGGAAAACGCGTGTTTTCGAGTTTTCATTCGTTTTTCTTTCCACGCAGAATATGGTCGCAAATTTCGTCGCGCCGGGTTCCATCCGCTTAGCTCAGCGGTTAAGGATGCTGACCGCTAGAAACAGTGTTACGGGTTCGAATCCCACTCGGTGACTTTTTTATTTTGTACTTTTTTAGACAAGTTTAAAGAAATTTAGTTAATGTTTGAGATGTAACCGACCGAGCAAAGCTCGGTCACCCAGGTACTTTATTATCTTATAAGCTCAATGTCAAGTGACAAAAGTCTACGCTGAGAAAATCTAGTATACATATAAGCTGCGAAAAAACCTTTAATAAACAGTTTTAGAATTCACCACAGTTGGGAAACCAGCTCTCACAAATATTGTGTTTTACTAATTACACCCCCGGCCCCGTCACGCCGCGTATACTATACCCCTTTTCCGTGCAAACAGTAAGGCTATAGAATCAGCTACCACCGAACATTTGTAGATCTAAAACATGAGTAAAATATTACTATATGTCTCATATTTAGAAATATTATCTTATGTATTTTTTAAGTGTATATAGTATGTGTATATAAATACAAATATAATATTTGTTTTGGTATATATATATTAACTCCTTTAATACCGCATAACAGGTTATGGCTTTTTATAGCCATCGGTTGAGCTCATAAAGTCAGTACTTATGAGCTCAACCGTAATCTATCATAAATTCGAATTACATTCGTTCGAAAACGGTATGACGTTTTAAATGCCAGTTAGCTTCTTTCAAATATTTGGTGTTTCTAGAATTATTTTATTAAAGCATGTCATTTTATTTTGACAGATGTTTGTTTTACCAACAATCATTTTTATTTCTAGAAGTATTAAAGATAAGAAATAACCTCTTCCGTATTTCACAAAAACAACTGGACCACGGTGGGTAGGTAAGATTCGTTAGGTTTCCTGTGACGAAAACACAAGCGAGCGAGCGACTTAAGATTAGGGCGAAAGTAACAGAGACGCAAAAACAATTTTGCCATGGAGTGTAGGTTAGGTTTGTTAGGTTTCTTGTGACCAAAATACAAGCAAGCGAGCGAAGCGAGGGAGCGACTCAAGCTTAGGATGAAAGTAACACAGACACAAAAATAACTTTGCCGTGGAGTGTAGGTATATTGAAATTTCATTCTTTTTTTATTATTTTCATAATATGGGAAACATTTTTAAAAAATAAAAACATCTAGTGAAATATCAAGTTAGAATTCAAAACATATAGCTTCAAAAAATAACAATCGGAAACCAAAATTTTAGCAATATGCAATTGAATTTTCGATCAAATGAAAATATAGAAAGTAAAAAAATTACGAAACGTTTTCGGTGTATTGACATTTTTCCAAAACCAATTCGCCTTTATGATAGGTAACCCCTTGATCTATATTTTATTTTGTTTTAACGATACGATCATAACACAAGTTAAAGCTTAGATACTTTTTTTTATTGTTTTTATTTTGGCTCGACGCCGTTGCGTGTTTAGCCATGCTCAAGTTAATAGAAAGTGGGAAACAACAATTGATGTGAAGTAAATATATATATATATATGCAATCAAAGGTTGGTATAGGTCCTTTGATTGCTTTATTGGAGCTTTTGGCGACAAATCTATACGATTCCACCGGTTTTCATAGCCGATTGAGTGGCGGACGGCGCCTAAAGACGCCCACCGCAGTCTGCAAATAAATATCACTAAAGTCACACTATGATTGTCCACTTTAAACATTTCACATATTGTTCATCAGAATGAGCATTTATAACACCAAACCACACCAATTTCATATTATAAAGACCACTAGAATCAATTTGCAAAACAATTTAAAGCAAACTCCAACTGAACCCCTTGACTTCCCACCAAAAACCCACTTATGTACTTTTATGTAAATTATACTTATTGACGTGTAAAAGTGCCTGTAAAGGTCATTACTGAATAAACATTTGAATTTTTAAACCTCTCTTCCCTCGCAGATCGTAGAATATGACCGAGAAAAAGCGATCACATTAATATGCGGCTAGCAACCTGTTCTGATGGGTCTGCTTAGAGCCTCAAGACACTTCTTTAGACGTAAAGACGTGACCTCTTAAATCCTATACCGCCTAAGGTTCACAAAGTAAACATACTTCTCAGAATAAGATATTTTATCACAGTTCTAACTTCGTATATACGATATTCTCTACCTAATTTTCTTTACTCAACCTTGTAACCTTAATATTAAAAATCCTTTCTAAAATCTTTACTAGTTTTTTTTAGGAATGATTAAGTGGATTCCTGGAACGTCTAAATTGAAATAGATAAAGCACTTATTAATTGCCGGAAGAATAAGGAATTAAGTACCGTCTTAACCTTTTAATTCGTCTTCATGATGTTAAAAGCCGATTACAAAAATTAATTTCATTTAAATTGCGGCAGTAGAGAATATATATTTAGATTTCCCCCCGCTTTACATCAAAGAGCGGAAAATAATTTATCAATTAATAGACCAGCCATCTCAAACATTGGCCCCTGTTTTATTTATAACTGACTTCCAAAACACTTCTTTTTTTTCGGATGCTTGAACCGATTTAGAAAACTCCTTTTTTGTTTGAAAGCGCATACTTGTCAGGGAAATTTTATCATAATCAATTGGGTAGACTGGGGACGAAGTCGGTTTCTAGTTTTGAAAAATTATTGAATATTATTATTATAAAAATAGCGACGTGAGTATAAGGCCCAACGCAGGCGACAGACTAATAAGTGCCGCACTTTTTAGTCTGTGATAGCCTGTGAAAATAGAACCTATGGAATCATACGCAGTAACACACACGACGCGCGCCGAACTTTTTGCGCGACGTGTGCGTTACTGCATGTTATCAGTATTATCATACGTGACGAGGCGATTTCACCCCACCAGCGGAGCAACTGCGGGGTTCGGGCTGAGGACTCAGGCCCTTCAGCAGCCGACCAGACTTTCCTACTATTCAAGACCACCGCGGACGTTGGGCTTGTCTTATTTTGTATTTTACGGCGACGTAATAAACCAGCCTTTGAGTGATACATGACGTGGCCATTTTTTTACTCAAAACGGGACAAAAGTTTATTTACGTCAATTGGTAGATTCAGGTCGGTGAAAAAAAAGCATATTGCTTTCATACCAAGACTTATTTTACGAACCTACATTTGCGTTTCGGCATAATTGAATACTCAAAGTTACAACAACAGATATTACGCGGCTATTCACTAATACAAAACGCAGACTATCTTTGTTACTAGGTTTAAACCATTATCCGACCAAATCAAGTTGACATTTTTAGATGAGACAGTGGCATATTACTAGATGTTAACTTGATTTGGTCGGATAGGTAATGGTTTAAACCTAGCAACAATAATAGTCTGCGTTTTATAATAAGACGGTAAGACAATAGGTATCTTACGAAATATGCTCGTGGCTATCTGACAGGCGAGAATGAATGATGCAATCGTGTTTCCCCGGTAACGTCCGTCAATTTTCGCGCGGTTTTGGAAAACGAGTCAATTTAGCGTCCCGAAGCTTATTTCGGGGAGACGGGGACGGAGAACCGCAAAAAAAAAGGGTCCCGTTAAAAACTGGACGAATAGTCACGTTAGTAATACAGTCCACCCTTATTTATCATCCCTTAGGACCCGATAGGATGCCTTCCATCCCTTAGGATTAGGATACGTATTTAATTTTCAAACAATGTATTGTGGTTTCATAAGTAGATACCGATGAAAAGTTATTTTTTTATACTTTGCCGTGTTCCTGGAATTATTCATACAGAATTAAAATACACAAATACACACCTAGGCATTTTCAATTATGTTGATAGAGTTTTTTAAGGTTTCAATCATAGAGTGTAATAGTGTAATTAAATAAATAAATATATAGGGACAAATTACACTGATTGAGCTAGCCCCAAAGTAAGTTCGAGACTTGTGTTATGGGATACTAACTCAACGATACTATATTTTATAACAAATACATATATAGATACACATCCAAGACCTAGGACAATTTGAAAAAGGCCATTTTCCAAATTGCCCTGGCCGGGGATTGAACCCGGGACCTCTGGGTGGCAGACTAGCATGGTGACCACTACGCCACAGAGGTCGTCAATCGTTGATGTATAGGAGCTAGTAAATTCCTAATGAGAGGTGAACGGTGATAGCTACAGTTGAACGGGACAATCGCCGTGTGGTTTCCGGTAGAGTAGAATAGGGCCACTCCAAGTCCTCCCTTAGATGTCGTGGAGTACGACTTAGGAAATACAAGCTAAACAAAGCTTATAAATATCAATGAGACCTCTCCAACCCGTCTGGCCAGCGTGAGAGTGTAGGCCAAATCTCTTAGGCTGCTCTGACCAAGTATGACTATGGTAGTACAGAGAGGGTCGCGCTTCTGCAGATGATGATGATGAACAGGCCAAAACAGTGATAGGTAGCATCATCTCTAGTATAACCTTTTTATGGATCCAGAGATTGACGTGGGACACCGCCACTCGATATCCTCCTAGCTTTGACTTGATGGCACTGGGTAGTGCTCAAGCTAAGCACTGGCTGTGAGTAGACGGGTTCCCTACGCCATTCAGAAACACTATTCATGTATAATTAATCGATTCAGGTGTTACTTTGCGGAAGTCAAAGTTACACATACTATGTGATTTGAATTACTTTGTGTGATTCCGCCACCAGCAACTTCATGCAAACTACATACAACAACGTAGTAGGTGTCTGCCGGCCGGCTAACTGATGGCGGAATCACACAAAGTAATTCAAATCACATACTATGAACTTCCGGGAATTTCGCGATAAAAACTATCCTATGTCCTTCCCTGGGTATCAAACTATATCCATATCAAATTTCATCTAAATAGGTTCAATGGTTGGAGCGTGAAGAGTAACAAACAAACAAACAAATATACAAACTCGTTTTCGCATTTATAATATTAGTAAGATAAGATTCATGGAATTATGTTTCCCAGATGACGTTCAACCGATAGTTTAATTTAGAGAATATTTATTTTGTCGACTGGTCATTACTACTATACTCGTTTAACCGATGGTTCGTTTTACTGAAACATTATTCAGCGAATAATCAAAAGGCGGTCTAGCTAACAAATAACTGTAGGCCGATACAACGTGGAAGGGACATACCCGTTAGAAATCGAACCACGGTCTATACTAGATCACTATAGTATAATGATAATAAAATAAATCGACGTTCCCCCCATACAATTTGTCCGGGCGGCTGCACAATTTAGTAGGGAAAGGATGGTCTTTTAAAAAATTTTGATAGTTATTTCAATTTTATTATACTATAGTGATCTAGTATAGCCCGTGGATAGATTTATTACGGGTATGTTCCTTTCACTTTGTATGACTTATAATTAAAAAGAGAAGTCTTACTCTTTCTAAATCGTTTTCTCTCAAACTCTTGGCCACTTCCTCTGTCCGGCTGATTTCTTCTATGACGTGCTGCGCCCTCTTCAGCACCAGCTCATTGCAGTTCATACTCCTTAGTTCTGAAAATAAGGAAAAGGTAAAAATCCTCCTAATATCATAAATGCGAAAGTGATTTTCTATATTTGTTTGTTTTTTTGTTTGTTAGTTACTACTTCACGATTCAACCACTGAACCTATTTAGGTGAAATTTGATATGAATGAAGTTTGATACCCAGGGAAGGACATAGGATAGTTTTTATCCCGAAGTTCCCACGGAGAGCTCAGCCCACGGGCACCGCTAGTAATAAATAAAAATTTATTTCTTTGGTCACTACATTGTTTACAATTTTTTTTGTAAAAAATATGCAAGTGGTACATACAGCATCCTCTGACTTCATGTGGTACAGCTCTAGTCCCAAAAGTGCCAGTAAACTTAGAACTTTTTCTTTAGGTTTATAATACTGCCAACATTAGAAAAACTTTTTTTTAATATTCTTAATCTTTGTTTTAAATAGTCACTAGGAAGATGTCAATTAAAAAAAACTAAAGTTTACCACAATAGACAAGATGTACAAAATAATAGATGAAAAATGTTTGACATAAGTTTGGTAAATAATCATCATGAAGCTAATCATCTACCAAAATTAAGTCATTATTTTTTATTAATCCTTGAATTTTATTCAGTAAAAGTGAAAATATAAATGTGTTTCCTTTACTGACTGCATTTTTTACCCATTTTCTGAACTGGAAACATGTCTAAGCCTACCTCAACAGCTGCACGAAAAATCGCTGCTTGCAGGCTGCTTGCAGCACGCGCATCACCCGAAAAGCTAGTTTATTTATTTAATCGTATTTGTATCGCCGTGTGGTTTCCGGCAGAGTAGAATAGAACCACTCCAAGTCTTCCCGTGAATGTCGTAGAAGGCGACTTAGGAAATACAAGCTAAACAAAGCTTATACAGATCAATGAGACCTCTCCATCCCGTCTGGCCAGCGTAAGGAGTGTAGGCCAAATCCTCAGGCTACTTTGTCCAAGTATGGCTCTAGTAGTACAGAGAGGGTCGTGCTCCTGCAGTGGAGACAAAAAGACCCGATGATTATGATGAACCTTTATTGTACAAAATATAATTTGTAAAGCACAATAGGCGGACTAAATGCTGAAGCATTATCTAACAGTTAACTTTTGGGTTGTTAGAGAAATTTAGGTAGTTGCAAAATAATTTGTTGGGTTAAAGTGGTACTACACTACTAGATTTCGTAAGAGGCGACTAAGGAAAGCACAACTCGTACTTCAACTGAATTCCTAAGGAAGGTTGATTTTTTATACAGATATATTTTCTAGTCTTTATCCCTGATGGGGTAGACAGAGCACAGTGGTGATGGTGGGCGTTAAGACGGCAAAAGGAATCAAAACAGTGACGGACTAGCCGCATCGCCAATTAACATGATTCAAATCTCACCCATTCCCTCGATCGGCTTTTACGATCTGCACGGGAAGAGAAGCAGCTGGTAAGTGTTTAGTTTTTCCTTACTTCCAGACCAGCATGGAAGTTGTTTTTTTTTTCCTATTTCGACATCCTTGGCAAAAGACTTTCTGTATCACTGACTGACTAAATCTGCCTTTATAATTGTTGTACGTAGTATATTATTACTTTCTAATAATATTATTAGAATATTTTGTAACAATGGTAGGTTATTTTTATATCGCTGCTACGTTTAACCCATTGTCTATGAATTTACTCATCATCTGGTATTTTTGTCTCCACTGCAGGAGCACGACTCTCTCTTTGCTAGCAGAGCCATACATGGCCAGAGAATAATTATTATGACTGTTGTAAATTTAAGAATCGACTTGATTGACAATTTATTTTAATTATTCTGTTTGTAAGTCTCTAGCATGCAGATATTTTGGTGTAAATATACTGTAAATCTGTATGTACAATTATTAAATAAATAAATAAATAAATAAATAAATAAATAAATAAATAAATAAATAAATAAATAAATAAATAAATAAATAAATAAATATATAAATAAATAAATAAATAAATAAATAAATAAATAAAGAGCAGCCAGAGGATTTGGCCTACACTCTCCTCGCTGGCCAGACGGGTTGGAGCTTTTTTTGCTTTGTTTAGCTGATATTTCCCAAGTCGCCTTCTACAACATCCACGGGAGGACTTGGAGTGGCCCTATTCTACTCTTCCGGAAACCACACGGCAAATATGAATTTACTAACCGACTTCAAAAAAAGAGGTAATCATTTCTAATGAATATTTGTTTTTTATGTATGTTCCCCGATTACTCGTAAACGCCTAGACCAATTTGGATAATTCTTTGTATGTTTCAAAAGGTATACTTGTCAAGTGGTCCCATAATTTTTTTATCAAAATCGGTTGTGTAGTATTGCTACGTCGTAGCAACTATTTGCTACGGCGTAGACCAGCGATGCTACGTTGTAACCTATGTAGCCTTGCGATGCTACGCGGAGAAGTCTGGATACTACGTCAATTATGTCATTGAATAATATTACTACGTCGTAGGATTTATTTGCTACGGCGTAGACTACCGATGCTACGTTATAACCTACGCGTAGTAGACTAGTCCACTCCGCGTAGTAATACTATTCAATGACATAATTGACGGTAGTATACTACGTTAATTATGTCATTGGCTAGTATTGCTACGACGTAGCATTTATTTGCTACGGCGTAGACTGGCAATGCTACGTTGTAACCTATGTAGACTAAGACTTGCGGTGCTACGCGGAGTAGACTCTAGATGCTAGGTCAATTAAGACATGGCCTAGTATTGCTACACCGTAGCACTTATTAGCTACGGCGTAGACTACGGATGCTACGAGCTAGATGCTACGTTGTAACCTATGTAGCATTGCGATGCTACGCGGAGTAGACTCTTTATATATTTTATTTATTTATTAAGCAAACACAACAATCACATACAATTTTTATAAATTTTACAAAATATATAGAAACTAATCTAGATCACTAACCAAAAACGTGAATGCACTACATATTTATCTGCAAATTTATAGGTTAAGCACTACTAAATATTAGACATGGAACAAAGATCTAATTTAATTATTACTACTTACACTAGTATTGTCAATTTACTTGATATTAATCTAATTAAGCTGGGACTAGCCGGCATTTCCGACCAGATCAGTAATAAGTAAACTAGATGCTACGTCAATTATGCCACTGACTAGTATTGCTACGGCGTAGATCTTGGTACTAAATCGTAGTTCTCGAGGCTAAAGCTCAGCTATACATTTGAGTTACGACTCTTAAGGTAGAGAACAATATAGCTTAGTATTATTATATATTGTTGCAATAATACATAATATAAAAAAATACCTTTTACAAAAATAGTATTTTATGCAACAGTTTTATAAGAGACGCCATGGAGGATTTTTGACGTACTACTTATACAACGTTGCATACAATACTTCTTCTACGACTATATTCTAAATAAAATACAAAAATAAACAAAGAAACATATGAAAATTTTTGGCATATGTTTGGTAGATACTAAAAATACTAGGTATTTATAGTAATCTTATTTTTTTTTCTTCCATGCTAGTCTGGGAAAAAAGAAAAAACTTAAAATGTACCAGCTGCTTCTCTACCCGCGCAGATCGTAAGAACCGATGGAGGAAATGGGCGAGATTTGAATCATGGTAATAGGCGATGCGGCTAGCAACCAATCACTATTTTGATTCCTTTTCCATCTTAACGCCCACCACCACGCTAAGCGAGGCCTTTGGGCCTAACGGCCCTGGGCTCTGTCTACCCCGTCAGGGATATAGACGTGAAAATGTATCTGTATCTGTATTATTTTTCTTAATTGACGTCTCCCTGGCTATATTAAAAAACGTTTTTTCTCCTACAAAAAGTCGGTCACTGATTAACGGATGTGGGCGGGCAGCCTTAAATAAAACATTGATTTTATTTTTATGCGGTCTAGGAGAAAAAAGTCTAAGATTTTTCCGTAACTTTTTTCCGTCACAACCGAGTGTTCCACGACAGTCAATTTTTTTACGTAATCGTCATTATCAGGTCTTTTTGTCTCCACTGCAGGCAATGGAGACAAAAAGACCTGATCATGAGGTACTCCTGAGTACGACCCTCTCTGTACCACTAGAGCCATTGGTCAGAGCAGCCAGAGGATTTGGCCTACACTCTCCAGTCTGGCCAGACGGGTTAGAGAGGTCTCATGATGTTTACAAGCTTTGTTTAGCGTATTTCCTAAGTCGCCTACGACATCCACGGGAAGACTTGGAGTGGTCCTATTCTTCTTTGCTAGAAACCACACGGCGATACAATCAAGGTTGAATAAATAAATAAATAAATACAAATTTATACCGGAAGCCACACGGCACATTATTCTAATTTGTGCGTTCATTTTGGCCTTACCGAGCGTGATATTTTTCTTTAAACAAAGCTTATAAACATCATGAGACCTCTCCAGTCTCATAATATTTATAAGCTTTTCTAGCGTAGCGTATTTCCTAAGTCGCCTTCTACGACATCCATGGGAAGACTCGGAGTGGTCCTATTCTACTCTGCCGGAAACCACACAGCATTTTAGAGTTCCGTAGCCAAATGGCAAAAAACGGAACCCTTATAGATTCGGCATGTCTGTCCGTCCGTATATCATAGCCATTTTTTTCCGAAACTTATAAGAACTATAATGTTGAAACTTGAAAGTTATAAAAAACTACAAGAACTTTTATATTATGTTACTTGCTGCTACTACTCGCCCATGAAGGGTTCCTTCATGGGCGAGTAAGACTCTTACTTGGCCGCTTTTTTCCAGTAACTTACTGTCTAAGTCCGATATCTTGGCAGTCCTTAAGGAAGGTAGCCCTAACTTGTCCGCCGCTTCTTGACACTGCGCCCTCCTCTGCGGGTACTCGCTGCCAGTCAGCTGGTGCTTCACGTTGGAGTTCGTCACCAGGATGACGGCGTCTCCAGTCTTCATTGGAATGTGGGTGGAGCCGAAAGATCTGTTAACAAGTAAATAATAGTTAACTATTTAAACAGCATCAACCAAATTAAAAACAAAATTAGTTTTTTTGAAAACAATAAATTTTTAGTACAAGCTTTTATTGTGAGACCAAAGTACTTACTAAGAAAAATAAAATAAGCCCAATCTCAATAGTGTTGCGTTGCTTATTACTAATTTCAATCGACCATCTTCAGTCTCCGTGATCAGACCTGTCTACCATAAACTGGTCGTCAATACAATTCAAACGAGTCCTACTCAACAAGGTTATGTTGTTTTATAACTGAGTTCCTTCGAATATCTCCTGGTTCCATCATCAGAACAGCTCATTGACTTCATAATATTGCATTGTCATCTGACTTACACAAGTATACCAAATTTCGGCTAAATCGATTAAGAAACACTGGTTGACAATTGAGTTGCAAGATTTAACCTAAACAAACCTTCATACATACAAACAAGATAACTTGGAAATTAAATAAAAATATTTCAAACAGCAGGAACCTTTTTAAAAAAAATGAGCGAACACTTTTCCATACAGATGTGTCTCTCCCTGGTTTTATTGAATAATAAAATTTATTTATTCAGACTATCGTCGCAAACAGACGCCTAGTGTACAAATAAAATCGAAACGGTCTAAAACAAGATATTTTCTTTTAAAATTTCATTAGGTTTGGTTAAGTTTTGGAGGAGGAACCGTCAAAAACAAAACCTCGATTTTAAGATTTTTATCTCGGGTTTAGTCGAAGCGAGAGAGAGAGTTTATTTATTAATTTACTAGCCGAAGCCCGCGACTTCGTTCGCGTGGACTTTATATCTTTGGAAAATGCTCATCAGGCTGAACAACTTTTACTAAGGCGACATTTTTATATCTCTTATTATAGTTTAGCTGGTCCATTATGGTTCTGCATCAGGCGTTCTATTTTCCAAAATCATTTATACCCTATATGTTGCCCTGGTTTAATAGCTATATAACAAAAAAAGTTTTATTCGAATCCGTCCAGTATTTTCGGAGATTAGCGTGTACAAACAGACAAACAGACAGACATTTTTTTAATTTTTACTCTATTACTATGTCTCCATCGCCCCCAATATTTTTTTTGGAAATATATTTAATGTACAGACACAATTTTTTTACTGTTTTATTATATGTATAGATATAGATATATATATAGATTTAACTTTATTACAAAAAAATATAACAGGCGGTCTTAAGGCCCAAGGCATTTCCTACCAATCAAACACATATATACAAAAATACAAAAAATATTTACTTTACTCCACAAGTTATTTACAACATAAATACATCAGCTTAACTTAAATTTAGATCTTGTGGGAGTCCTGAAGACACCAAACTAAGCCGAAGCCTATATCTTAACGTATCTATGACAGTATTACAGATATATGTACCTATTTACTCAAACATTAACAGCTCATTTTTCCTCTTAAGTGCGTCTTGTTATTATTAGAACAGCCTTCTACGCGGGCAAAGACCTGACCTACTGCAAGTTGCAACAATTTTCTCATTTCAGAGTAATGGAAATATGTTCGTAGTACCGTAAATAAAACGTACTTAGCAACAAATACCGAAAGTATACAAATGTATCCTATTTACGTCATAATTGATGTCTATTAGATATGTGTTTGTTTGTACTACTTACTTGTTATTTTGTACTACATTTGAAAAATCACTGATGAAGGAAGACTCTGAAAGCCCGGGCTTCTCAGCATTGCAACTGAGGATGCAACTGGGAAAACGCTCAGATGAGAGAGAGAGAGACAGAGAGAGAGAGAGACAAGGAAGTTTTAAATAACAGAAACCAGTTGAGTGGGAGTCGGATTCGTACATGAAGGATTCCATACCTTCCTACGGAACCATTTATGTACTTTGGTACGAAACACTTTAAAGTATCTAGTTAATGCCATTATTAAGGTCAATTTAAAAACACTGAAAGAAACACGTTTCTTGTATGACGACTTTAATATTTTAACTTTATATTTTTTTTTGTATTTGTTATTATACATCATCTGTAAAATTTTAACTGTCTAGCTATCACTGTTCATGAGATACATGACAAACAGAAGTATAATCGAGTCTTAGTAATAGGTTCCCGTTTTTACCCTTTGGGTACGGAACCTAATCAAAATTACTGAAGAGGGTTGATAGGCAGGTCGAAAAAACTATAGCCAAATCATTTAAAATGTTTCAGCTTATGGAGCCTGCGAGCACCTGGGCGGAGCGTCCCAGATAGGGAAATGAGTACAGAAGGAGGAAAAGAAAATAAATGATACATTTTAGTTTGTAATTTATTACGTAGGTAAGGTACACCAGAATTACAATGAAAACAAAAGGGACCAAAGAATTAAAAGGATAGTAGACCGAAAATAAAGAAATTAAATAAGAATAGATGATGACGCTAAAAGTGGCTTTTGGGTCTTGCGGCCCTGGGCTCTGCATAGAACCGCAAGACCCAAAATGCTCTGTCTGCCCCATTAGGGATAAAGACGTGATAGTATGTATGTATGTAAATAAGAATAGATTAAACCTGAGCACAAATTAGATAAAATTATTGGATCATGACAGGCAGAGAATAAGAATGATCTTTGTCAGTTGGTTAATATAGAGAATGTATGCGCGTGGAACTGACAACGACCACCGCTTACTAGAAGAGAACAAAGAGTATGAATATGAGTTAAATGAATAAATGTAATAATAATCTCTTCTGCTTGTAGGGTTGACTGGAAGAGATCCCTGACAGAGATAAGTCCGCCTTTGTACTATTGTGTTTCATACATACATACATACTATCACGTCTTTATCCCTAATGGGGCAGACAGAGCATTTTGGGTCTTGCGGTTCTATGCAGAGCCCAGGGCCGCAAGACCCAAAAGCCACTTTTAGCGTCGTGGTGGGCGAGAAGATGGAAAAGCAATCAATACAGTGATGGGTTGCTAGCCGCATCGCCTGTTAACATGATTTACATTTTTGCCTATTCCCTCGATCGGCTTTTACGATCTGCGTGGGAAGAGAAGCAGCTGGTACATTCTAAGTTTTTTTTTATTTCTCCCAGACCAGCATGGGAGCCAGACCAGCATGTTTTTGTGTCATTGTGTTTCATCTGTGTTTTAATTGTGTCAATTTATGTACAATAAAGAATTTACAATACAAAATGAATGGGAGAAGCCCACAGGCTATTTCTTCTCCACTATGCAAGGTCTTTGGCATCCTTAGATAACCGTTGACATTATACTTACTCGGAGAAGAAAAAACAGAAAAGCGCGCCGCGGGTTTCGAAGCAGAACAAATGAGGGATCATTCAAGGGGGTTACTCCAGAAGCGGTCCGCAACACGTTACTGCGTATCCGCGTGTCAATGTCAAGCTACGTTGAGCACTAACGTATAATGATAAAGTCTAATTTAGTTTGAATTAAGGCCTGCGCAGACGAGGGATTTTTGTCTTCGGCCTTTTTTATCTGCTATAATACGCTTACAACTGTATCAAGTAACGCAAACGAGGGATCAAAAGTACCGCATACAAAAAGTCCCCCGAATAACCGAGGACATGCAGGGAGCGGACTGGACAAAAGTACGGAAAAAAATAGAACTCGTGTGACTAGGCAAAGCAACGCACATGGCGGAGTTTTGTCTACGTTGTGCGCTCAAGAGTGACGTACGTAGGTACGATACGTGTGTGTTGAGTTCACGGTAAATCCGCGGCGGACTTTTTTTTCGTGGAGCGTACTTTTTTCTCCGCCGCGCCGCGGAGAAAACTCCGTCGTCTGAACTCCGAAATAGGACGTAACTATCGTACGACTAACGTTTTTGTGGAGTAAAAGGAATGCGCTTTAGTTTGCAAACACAAGATACCTTCTGGGTGTATTAACAATACAACTTTATTTATGATAAAAAGTAAATAATATACAGTAGATGTTAGAAAATATAATATTGAAAATAAACTAAACTATTTTTTTTATATATAGCGACAAGGGATACTAACTCAACGATACTATGTTTTATAACAAATACATATATATAAACGTCCAAGACCCAGGACAATAGAGAATATGCATGAAAAAAATATGTGTTATCTAACCAGTTTATTTGTAAATATTCAAAAGTAAAGTACTAACAGTGAAAACAGAATAAAAATTGATGGAAAAATGAACGAGATATAGCGATTTTACGAAAATATGTCTATCTCACTCGAAAAAACGCTATTTTCAATAGCAAATGTATTGATGATATGTAATTATGACGTCACCAGTACATATCGGACTTCTCTCTCTAATTGAAACTTTAAAGTATCAAAGGTTCGTCGCTGATTAAGATATTTTATAAATTCTTTCATATTTGTTTACTCTGGTTAATAAAGATTTTATTACACAAATAAAAAAAATGCGTGCATATTCTCTATTGACGACTGGGGATCGAACCCAGGAACTCCGGATTGGCGGTCTAGCGTGTTGACCATTACGCCACGGAGGTCGTCAAATATTAAACTATAACTATAGTTTTAGACTAAACTGGGTTCATTTCTCTACTTCATTAATTTGCGCATGCAAGAAATAGGGCAATTGCTCAGTTGCTCATAATAATTACAGAGATTTCTGCATTAAATGTTTACTGACTGAGTAATGAGGTCACCATTTGCTTTCAGAATGTATAAAAACCAAGCAACTTTTTAAACGTATTGCAATAAGAAAAAAACACATTAAATATGTTACTCATCATAAAACTTTTTAGATATAACAAAGCCAAACAAATGTCCACTCCGGTACCTGGTGTGGTGAATTCTAAAGAAAGGCAGTCATTTTGTATCTGTCACCGATAAATAGCAAGAATCGTAAGTTGATCAATTTTCTAGTTAATTGATTAACTGACGAAAAATAACAAACGTTAGTAGAAATGTATTATTTAACCCAGTGCATTTTAGCTAATTGGTCAACTTACAGTACCTGGCAGTAATTTAATAATTTACGATTGTGCCACAAGTAAAATCATCCACTAACGGGCCAATCGTAGCTCAGTGTACTATTTAACGGTATTCTATTACCCGTCACATAATACACTGTTCTCTGATTGGTCGACGGCATTTTATAAGCATTTGGCTAGTGTTTATTCATAGGGTTAACAAACACTTAGATATGTTATTTTAATACCGATGATGAGATGTGAAATATCATGTATATTTTTTTTATATTTTATATTTTCTTATTTAGCAATACAGTTTTATGACTTAGTATATGTAATAAAAGGAAAAATATTTTAAATGACAAAAGATACTTGAGCTCAGATATTAATTATCACTTATTAACCTAATAAGTATTATAGTTAGTTTAATCAGTAAGTACAATCAGTCTGAATATCTATTATTTGTCTACTCACATGCTTGTAAAAGCAAGCACATGAGTCGTTTAACCAATCAACGTACACCTCGCCTTCGTCGGATGATCTTACGACAAGGCGCCGTAAATTAATTAATTTACTAAAATACATACGTTAAATAATACTTTTTAACTGCTGTTTATTATTTTCCGGGAGTTGATCAACTACCTTGAAAATTGATCAACTTACGAGTCTTGTTATTTTCCGGTGACATATCTACTACGTCATAGTTTCTTGGGGAACCTAAAGTATCGAGTTTTCTACATTATTTAATCACGTATATATTACTCACAAAATCACGTTATATGATATGATCAAATGACAACATGCAAGTGACATTAATTCGTGACGAGTTTCTCATAGATTGAGATGAAAAGTAGAGTGTGGTGCTCGGGTACGGTAAATTTTTTCATCATCATCATCATCAGCTTTCAAAAACCCACTGCTAGGCATAAGCCTCCCTTTGTCTACGCCATCTCGATCTGTCTGCTGCCGCTGCTATCCAGTTCTTACCAGCGACTTGCCTGATATCGTCGACCCACCGAGCCACTGGACGTCCCACACTGCGGCTACCATTTCTGGGATACCACTCGGTAGTGGCCTTACTCCACCTACCATCGTTCCTTCTAGCCAGGTGTCCTGCCCAGTTCCACTTAAGAGCCGCAATTCTAGAGAGTACATCTTGAACTTTAGTCCGACGGCGAATCCCACGTTGCGGACTCGGTCTTGTAATTTGATGCCGAGCATGACTCGTTCCATGGCTCTTTGTGCAACCGCAATCTTGTGCATGGTTCCTTTGGTAAGAGTCCATGTCTCGGCACTATACGTCATGGTTGGCAGTACACACTGGTTGAAGAGGCGTGCTTTGAGGCATTGTGGTATTTTTCTGTTTTTATCAATGGTGCTCCTATTATGGCGTTGAAATCTCCAATAATGGTAGTAAAATGACATTTGTTTTCCGCTATTGCTTTATAAAACGTCTCTACTTCGGCATCGGTGTGACTTGAAGTTGGGGCGTAAACCTGTATTACCTTAATAGAATATCTTTGATTTAATCTTCATATTGTAAAACAGACTCTGGTGGAAATACTTTTAATTGAAACAATTTGAGATTCTAGCTTACGACTAATCAAAAATCCTACTCCACCATACGTGATATCTTCCGGTGTATTATAATATAGTAAATTTCCAGAAGACAGTTTAATTAAATTTTCTCCTCTCCTTTTGATCTCAGATAACCCAATAATATCCCATCGAATATTTTCTGTTGCTAATTCTAATTCCTGGAGCCGTTCGTCTAGTCTAATCGTCCTGGTGTTGCAACAAGCCAGGGTCAGGGTCGTCGTGTGGCAGCCTGATCGAACCCAGGGATTCTTCGCACCCTCTGCCCCACCGTAAATTTTTTATCTTGAGCGATATACATGAAATGAATCTCTCGCTTCAATCAGGATTCAAAGTAGCGCCCTCGCGTTAAAAATATTACCTTTACTCCTTATAGCATAATCTACTATTGATTCTGGTTGCTACCCTATTGTTGCTTTGGTTTACGAGTATTTTTGTACCAACAATATTAATATTTTCATTTAATATTGTCCCCATGTTTTCTCTGACAAAATAAAGTTGATTCAGGCCTTTTTGTACAAAAACACGCGGCTTTTATGCCAAGGGGACCAAAGCTGTTTGAATATGAAATTAGATTCTTTATAATGTACACTTTTTGTCAGAACAACGGGACAGTCTGTATAAATTAAGAGAAAATGTTTGTATCCTTTAATAATTGTGGCTGGTTGAGAGCCGTTCCGGCGAAAGTGGTTTTTAGGGAATCTGAAAGTTAAGATATTCCGGCTGTTTTTCTCTCTCGCACATATCGTAAAAGTTGATCAAGGGCACAGATGTTTGATATTTTTTTGGAATTTTAAACTTACCGACGATCTTAAAGCAGAGCATGGTCCTGATGCTGTTGATATTTTTGACATTTTGGATACCTATTTTTGATACTTTTAATATGTTTGATATTTTTTTGGTATCATTTTGATACTTTTGATATTTCTGATATGTTTTTTGGAATTTTAAACTTACCGACAGTCTATAAGCAGGGCATGGTCCTTCTTGCCCATGGTCACGATGTACTGGTCCATAATGCCGCATGGTACGCCAGGGAATTCGTGTTCAGCACTCTGACAAAGCCTCGCCTTTTCTACAGGGCTGTGAAAAAATAAATAAATAAAGGAACAAATTACACAGATTGAGCTAGTCCTTAAGTAAGAGTTACACTTCTGTTATGAGATACTGACTCTTTAACTCAACGATACTATATTTTACGATGAATACATACTTACATAGATAGACAGAAGGCCCAGAAACCACTTGTTGTTTGATATCCGGCAGAGTAGAATAGGAACACTACAAGTCTTCTCGTGGATGTCGTAGAAGGCAACTTAGGCATTACAAGCTAAATGAAGCTTATAAACATCAACCACCGTGGAGAGACCAGCGTGGAGAGTGTAAGCCAAATCCTCTTACTGCTCTGGCCAAATATGGCTCTGGTAGTACTGAGAGAGTCATGCTCCTCCAGTGGAAACAAAAAAAGACCTGGTGATGATGATTATGATTCAGAACCAAGGCCAAAACGTTCAGCGAACCTTAACCATTGCGCCATGCAAGTGGGAAAATCTTTAAAAAACTTTTTGTCTCCACTGCAGGAGCACGACCCTCTTTGTACTACCACAGCCATACTTGGCCACAGCAGCCAGATGAATTGGCCGACACTCTCCACGCTAGCCACACGGGTTGGAGAGGTCTCATTGATGTTTATAAGCTCTGTTTAGCTTGTATTTCCGAAGTAGCCTTCTACGACATCCACAGGAGGACTTGGAGTGGCCCTATTCTACTCTGCTGGAAACCACACGGCTTATTATGATGTCAGATACATTTTCACGTCTTTATCCCTGACGGGGTAGACAGAGCACGGGGCCGTAAGACCCAAAGGCCACGCTTAGCGTGATGGTGGGCATTAAGGCTCCTCCTTGCGCTAGCGACCTTGAAAACACAAAAAAATTAATTTCTCTTTCTGTACGTGAGATTATTAGAAACCCTCGTACAACTTTTTAGCTAGTATCCTGAAGTTTCATTAGAACCTCGAAAGTCATTGAAATACTATCCGGTTTAGAAACCTTTACAAAAAGAGTCAAAAATGGCCGTTTTTAGTATTTTTTGCAAAGGAAAATTCAGGGTATTTTATTTCAATGATTTTCGAGGTTCTAATGAAAACTTAAGGATACTAGCTAAAAAGTTGTACGAGGGTTTCTGATAATCTCACTTACAGAAAGAGAAATTATTTTTTTTTTGTGTTTTCAAGGTCGTTAGCGCGGGGAGGACCCTTAAGATGGAAAAGGAATCAAAATAGTGATGGGTTGCTACCCGCATCGCATATTAATGTGATTAACATTTTCTGATCTGCGCAGAAAGAGCAGCTGATATACATTTTAGATTTTTGCTGGTCTCTTAGGCCCAACGCAGACGACAGACTATCCGTGACGCACTTTTTAGTCTGTGACAATGACACTAAGACAGTGACGTGCACAAATAGTAATAACAGAGTAGGCACTAAGTAAGTATATTTAGACCGGCGGCAGCTCCCCACGCAAAACGGGACCGGCAAATTCGGGCCTAATTGCGGAAAATCTGTCCTCGAGGGAAGTAAGGGAAGTAAGAAGTAAAGACACTAAGTAATCTTACCTAAATTACGAGAACGACTGCATATCAAGCAAAATACATTTTTCTCTAGTATCCGATACTATATTAGGGTGACTCAGGGTAGACCAAGTCTATCCATCTTATAAAAAAAATCAGGACTAACTTTATTACTAGGTTTAAACCATAATTCACCCAAATCAAATTGACATTGACAGATGAGTTAGTTTCACTTTGCAAAAAGCCAACTTGATTTGGGCGGATAATGGTTTAAACCTAGTAACAAAGTAAGTCTGGGTTTTATAATAAGACTCAATCTATCGGCAGGTTGACTGGAAGAGATCCCTACATGGGATAAGTCCGCCTTTGTATATTTGCTCTTTCGATTTTTTTGTATTTCATTTTGTTTTTTTGGTACAATAAAGTTATTACAAACAAACAAACAAGACGGTATGTGTCTATATGAAATGCACATTACGGCTCTAAGACCAGCTCAAAAGAATACAAGTTTATTAGCTAGCAAATTCTAAACCCCCGATCGTCAAGAACAGCATCTAGTGATGAGTAGAATCTACCGATACCTCTTCGGTCATCTCATTAGATGTATTTCCATTACGCCATCTATTATTTGCAAGAGTAAGCCCTGACTTTCAAGTTAATCTTTAATAACTTTTAAATGGCTCAACAGATTTTTATCAAACATAGCTAAGAACTATAGCAAGAGAATAAGCTTAACGTAAAAAAAAACACATCGCAATCAGTCCATCCGTTCGAGCGCTGACAGACAGACTGACAGACCGACAGACATCGCGTCAAACTTAGAACACCCCTCTTTTTTGTCAGAGGTTAAAAATAAATAAGTCTCTGTTTATTATACCCATGATTTGCCAATGATTGACTGGCCTATATTGTTTTGTTCAATCAATACGAAATACGGGTTTGTCTGCTTCCTAGAATTATACGCTAACTTATATTGCTTTTGTGCCCTGAGGCAAATTCAAACAGGCGAAACTAATCTATACATCTCTACTTATAATATCTCTAAATATAATAAAACAGTAAAAAAAGTGTGTCTGTACATTAAATATATTTCCAAAAAAAATATTGGGGGCGATGGAGACATAGTAATAATAGAGTAAATTTTTTTTTTAAAATGTCTGTCTGTTTGTCTGTATGTCTGTTTGTCTGTTTGTACACGCTAATCTCCGGAAATACTGGACGGATTCGAATGAAACTTTTTTTGTTATATAGCTATTAAGCCTGGGCAACATATAGGCTATAAATAATTTTGGAAAATGGAACGCCTGATGCAGAACCATAATGGTCCAGCTAAACTATAAGAGATATAAAAATGTCGCCTTAGTAAAAGTTGTTCAGCCTGATGAGCATTTTCCAGAGACATAAAGTCCACGCGAACGAAGTCGCGGGCTTCGGCTAGTCGTTAATATACACGTATTACGTACTAGCCGAAGCCCACGACTTTGTTCGCGTGGTCTTTGTGACCCCGAAAAATGCTCAGACTGAACAACTTTTGCTGTGGTGTAATTTTTATATTTCTTATATATGTTGCCTAGGCATTACAGCTATATAACAAAATAAGTTTTATTGGAATCCGTCCAGTATTTCCCAACGAGCTATAAAGAGGGCTATGCACGGTGATTCTCTACGTGATCGAATCAGAAATGAGGAGATACGTAGAAGAACGAAGGTTACTGACATAGCCAAGCGGATTAGCTCATTGAAGTAGCAGTGGGCGGGGCACATGGACATTATTTAAATGAAATAGTAGTCTAATTAATTAAATATGACTTAAGTATATAAAATGCAATAAAATAAATATTTTAAGAGCATATTTAACCCTTCCGTTTGGCACTTCTTTGTGTGTGCTGCCATCTCTGTGTGCCTACCCGCAAATTCCAGTTTTGCCTACTTACGGGCCCTCCAATATTTTCCATAGCATTCGGTATCTGTTACGTTAGTAATTTTACCTTTGGTAGTGTTAAGTACTTACTCAACTTTCAGTCCAGTCAGCTCCTCTAAGAATGTGAACACGGCTACCTCCAGAGAAGCACTGCTGGACAACCCCGCTCCCATGGGCACGTCTGATACGATTACAGCATTGAACGCCGGAACTGGTTCTGGATGAAATACAAAAAATTCTAAACTTTTCTTCTATGTATTTTCCTTCTTCCATGCTAATTTCCATGTTTCTATTTCTAATACAAGTCAATAAATCGAAAAGTTGTCTTTGCAAATTCTGAATGATTTTAAAAGGCCTATCTAACGATATCCCTCACTGTAGGGCACACGCAAAATAAACAGTATTCCCGCTTCACTTAAAAAGAGTATTGTCCATAAACGTAATCCGAATTTGTGTATGACATAAGACAAAAGATGCGAAAATGATTTTCGTGCGAGAACACTTAGTTACGCCAGTAAAAACCGATGAATTTCGGCCGGCCGACTGGCGGCGGTACTACTAATTGATCTCACGATTTTACTTTCGAGTTTTTGTCAACAACGTTTGTTTTTGAATTTTTAATTTGACAAGCTAATTAGGTCTTATTAACGACCCTTATGAAGTGGCCTTCGGCTTCAAAACCAATGTAAAATAACTGTGTTAAGGGGAGCTATATAAATACTTTGTGGCCTGTGGAGTGGAGGGCGCTACATTAAGTTTACAGTAACATCACATATCCTATAACCAGCGGACAGCCAAGATGCTTCCAAAGATACATTATTATTTAATATTATTGAGAATACGCGAGAAAAGACAAACATCATCATCATCATCATTTCAGCCGCATAACGTCCACTGCTGGACATAGGCCTCTCCCAAAGATTTCCAAAATGACCGATCAAGAGCGGCCTGCATCCAGCTCTTTCCAGCGACCCTGGTCAGGTCATCTGACCACCTTGTAGGTGGGTGCCCTACGCTTCGCCCTTACAAACATTCATACCTATAAACCTACATAAATACACACTCGTTCTTAGCTGCGAAACTTTACGCATTAAGAAAATTCTCATACTTATAGCGAAACTAAAAAAATCTAGGTCTATTGGCGAAACATACTATCCTCCTACAGCTTCGCTGTAGCCGGGTAACTTACCAGGGAACTTAGCGACGACGCCTTTCACGTAGTTAGACCACCAGCCGCGGGGTCCAGGGGTCAGCTTGCTGGAGCAGGGGAAGGTAGCCCGGAGTTCCTCCTCGCCAGTTTGGACGGAGATCAGGTTACATTCGTCGGAGTTGTTGTAGCTCCCCACTACTAGAGTCACGAAGGGGAGAGCCTGAAAATATGGTAGATTCATTTTTAGCCCACATCAAGTCACTTTTCTCCATTTTGACTCCATTAAATAAAAGAAAAATTAAACGTGAAAACATATAAAGAGGTTAAGAACTTAGCGGAAGGAAGAGAGACATGGAAAGCACTCCACCGACAAGAGCCCAGCTTTTAAATATAAGAAGAAGTCACTACTGGGTAAAGCCTTATTATGATTTATTTATTTTGAAACTAATATTTTTTCAAAACTAAAATCCGGGTCACCCCCAAAACACAGAACCGATTTCAATAAAATTTGTATAAGACCAATGTGACTTCAATGCTGTTTTTCCATCTCAAAAAATACCCTACGCGCCTAAAGAAGTTTACAATTAAAAAAACAAAAGATTCCGTCAAATTGAAAACCTCCTCCATTTTTGAAGTTGGTTAAAAAAAAATTCTGACAAAAAAGTTGCTTCTTAATAAGTATAACAAAAAGAATAACGACATTTAAAAAAATAGAAATGGCTGGAATGTGACATCTATAAAGATTTCAACCTCCATATTACAGCCATTATAAAAAACGACGGGTTGCACTCTGGGAGTGCCGGCAGAAGTGAAAACTTGAATATTAACGTTGTGCATTTGTTACACACACGAACATTTGCGCAAGCGCCCTGCGCCACCTAAACAAAACAGCAGGCGCAGGCATACATTTTCGCCGCGCCGTAGAAAGAGAGGGGGATACTCCCTCTCCTACGCCGCGCCAGCTGTCTACTCTCCATCCGTCTTACGAATTTTCGATCAGGTCACGTGTCCTGACGCGAGTTTTACCCATTCCAAAAAGAGTGCACAACGCCGCTAAAGAAGTTTTGACTTTAAAAATTTCGAAAAACTGAGTCTGCAAAAAAGTTCTATATAATTTTCAAACCTTCTTACAAAATTTCACCAGCATCAGTTGAGAAATGCGATCAGAGGTGCTATTTTTCAAAAGCAGAGTCACTAAACGAACGATTTTTGTATGGAAAAACCATTCGTTTAGGTGACTCCGCGTTTCAAAAATGGCACTTCTGACAAACTGACAGCCGGACAAAAACATTTTTGGCTTATCTCGAAACTAAGACGCTTCGCTCGCACGGTAAATAAAGCCCATGGGCTAAACCCATGGCTAAACCTATTCCGTCTTATTATAAAAACAAAATTAACTTTGTTACTACGTTTAAACCTCTTCAAGTTAACGTCTAGTAAAGTGAAACTAACTCATCTGTCAATGTCAACTTGAATTGAGTGAATAATGGTTTAAACCATGGTATAATAAAACAGGTATTCTCTTCCCGATATGGAACTTGACTACGTCACAAAGTGTTGCCACTGATTGTGCTTTTCAGTAAATTTAAGGACTTTCCCAATTAGTTCATGAATATTAAATAAAATATTAAGTAACTTAGCTATTTAGTATCTCGCGATTCTCGCGTGATACATCAATTCAATATTTTATAAATTGATAAAATGGATTATTAATTCGAAATTGGTATGTAATGATCAAAAATGCATTACGCTCGGGCAATTCAATTTCACACAGTGGCAACATATCAAACTGATGACGTAGTCAAGTTTCACCTACGTCATCAGCTGTCACGGGAAGAGAATACCTCTAGTAACAAAGTTAATCCTGTTTTTATAATAAGACGGATTAAATCGAAGTGTCAGTTATTGGTACCTGCCTGTTAGATTTGTTCCCGAACTAAACTGACTTAATTGGTTAGACCGTCGCGTCGTAATTATCAAAGTTTTAATCGAAAGACCATCTGAGCCGGCTGGAAATAGCAACCGGCAATTTGTCTTGATCTGTTTGAATTCTTTGCTGATTGGATTATTGGATACTGAGTGCAGTAATTACTGGTTAAGGGTCGATTCACACGGAGTAAGTTTCTTGCATACAAATGAATTGTTTATATGGTCTAAACGACGCGTCAGTCATACAAATCATATTATACTTAAGATTACCCTAAACTAATATACACTTTTCCATACAAACTTTTGTAATATCAACGTTCAATTATCTAGCAATCTATCTGGTTTTCACAATCAAAATATGAACTTAAAATAGAATATAGTTTGTTATGTCATTTTTGACTATCAGTATAGGAAACTTCTACATCCTTATATTTTCTTACCAGTTAGTCCCAACGCAGACGACAGACTAAACCGTGCCGCACTTTTTAGTCCGTGAAAATAGAACCCATGGAATCACCATGCAGTAACAGGCCTTAATAATATTATTGTGGGAAACCAATTATAACCCTAGATAATTTCAATTTATTTAAAACTAGCCGAAGCCCGCGACTTCGTTCGCGTAGACTTTATGTCTCTGGAAAATGCTCATCAGGCTGAGCAACTTTTACCAAGGCGGCATTTTTATATCTCTTATAGTTTAGCTGGACCATTATGGTTCTGCATCAGGCGTTCCATTTTCCAAAATAATTTATACCTACCCTATATGTTGCCCAGGCTTAATAGCTATATAACAAAAAAAGTTTCATTCGAATCCGTCCAGTATTTCCGGAGATTAGCGTGTACAAACAGACATACAGACAAACAGACAGACATTTTTTGTAAATTCTTACTCTATTACTACCTCTCCATCGCCCCCAATATTTTTTTTGGAAATATATTTAATGTACAGACACACTTTTTTTACTGTTTTATTATATGTATAGATTACAAATTTTTACCGATATCTGACATGTGGTTTCGAAATAAAACGTAGACTAAGTTTGTGTGAAAAAGTGTAGGGTATTTTTTTCAAAACTAAAAACCGAATTCACTCCCAAACTACACAACCGATTCTGATAAAATTTCTATGAGACAGCGTCTGCGGTTAGGTCCATTTAGATGGTCCAAGTTTTTTGCCTGTTGATGTACCATTTTAACCGACGTCCAAAAAGGAGAGGACTTGAAATAACAATTTGATGTCTGGACCGATTTGGAAAAATTTGTTTTGAAAGGGCACACTTTTTGGGTGGTTCCGTAGAAATGTCATCAATTTTTTTTGTGTAGTGTGATGTTAAAGTCAATTTTCAGTGCTGGAAAGTTATACTGTAGCAAGTTCAGTTCATGATATGATTCTACTTTCCGTACAAATGAGCTATCTTCTAATCAAATTTATTATCTAAGTAAGTTTGTACTTATGTGGTCATCAAATTATTTGTTTAGATTCATCATCTTCCTCGCCTTCTCCCTATTTGGGTTCTGTATATCAACTCCCTCCATAGTTTTCTATCTTTTAGATTTGTTTAGATTCATAAATTAATTTTATGGAATGTATATTACCTACTCAATTAAAAGTACCTAAATTTACTTTAAAAGTTAAACTGAAAGCCAAATTTTCCATTTACAACGTCACGGATTGAATTTAATAAATTAAATCTGATAATTGGACTATCGGCAGATATTGATACCTAAATGTGAAATTTTCCTCTGAAAGCAATTTCTCACCTATTTTTAGACGCCGTCAATTACAATAAGTGTTCAGTAATTTATTTGATCAAAGTGCCATTATGAAATTCTAATCTCAACACTTCACTCAAAATTACGTTGATTTTGCAAAAGTTTATGCTTTTAATAGTAAGTACTCCTTTCTCAGGGCAAAGTTTTCAAAAGTTACTTAAATAATAAGCTACGTTTTTATAACCTTCTGGCAAAAGAAATATCTCGTTACATTGAAGCACTTACAACGATTTATTTTGCGAATTCATTAAAAGATCAAAGGCTCGGTGTAATTGTATCATGACGCGCGTGTAGGATGCTTTAAGGATGCTAATGAGTTTTTCATCTCAGTATTCTAAAAACGATGTACTTATTTTTGGAGAGAGGCTTCCAAATCAGAAGATGTAATGGAATGAATTATTGACAACAATGCGCAGTTTACGAGTATATACAAAATTATTTACAATGGAACTCGTCATTAACCAATAATAATATTTGAATTAAGAAATGGTTAACCAATAAGAACGCGATCAATTTGTTTCTAAGCGGTGACAATTGGAGTGTCATTCTGAATTTCGACAATTAATTATTCCGACAGAGTCTCAATTCAAAACACAGTAGTTCGTCTACTCATTGCTTCGACAGACATATAATATTCTACTAGCATTAGTCCGACGGAAACTACTCCGACAATACACACTTTCGAAAAACACTACTTCGCAGAACCCTTCTTCGATATGCACTTGTTCGGCGTATAACATACCTTCGACATAACACTGCTGTAAAATGTGTCAATAATTACAAAATAAAACTATACATAAAAATCAGTTATGTTATAACGTAAGTTACACTGCGTTTGCTGTTCCATGGCCGCCATTCAAGAATCTTGCCCCATCGTTTTCTGTCTATCATATCTGCTCGCGAGGTATTGTATTTATTGTACTGTATTGTATTGCAACATTTGCAACTAAAAGTACTCCCGACTGGCAACACAAATCCTTCGCAACACATGCTCGCCAATCAAGTTGACGCGGCCCGGCGCGCACCTCGCAGCAGCAGTCTCATTACTAAACGCGGTGCGGTATTGTATTGTATTTTAACTAAGAAAACTCCCGGCTGGCAACAAAATATCCCTCGCGTAGTCCACATGCTCGCCAATCAGGTTGACCCAGCCAGGCGGCGCGCACGCCGCCGCTGCGACAGTTTTGCGACTAAACGCAGTGCGTACATTGCATTGTAACTAAGAAAAGTCACGACTGGCAACACATATCCTTCGCAATAGTCCACATGCTTGCGCACCTCGCAGCTACAACCTCACGACTGAACGCGTCACGGTATTGTATTGTATTGCAACTAAGAATACTCACGACTGGCAACACATATCCTTCGCAGTGTCCACATGTTCGCCAATAAGGTTTACGCGGCCCGGCGTGCACGCCACAGCGACCACCTCACGCACGACTGAACGCGACGCAGTATTGTATTGTATTTTAACTTAGAAAACTCACGACTTGCATCACACATCCTTCGCAGTAGTCCACATGCTCGCCAATGAGGTTGACGCAGAACAGCGCGCATGCCGCTGCCGCGACTGAACGCGGCGCGGTATTGTATTGTATTGCAACTAAGAATACTCACGACTGGCAACACATATCCTTCGCAGTAGTCCACATGCTCGCCAATGAGGTTGACGCGGCCCGGCGCGCACGCAGCTGCGACAGCCTCGCGACTGAACGCAGTGCGGTATCTGTCGCGCGCCAGTCGCAGCAGTGTCGCTTCGCCGACAGGAACCGCCTCGTTGCTCATCTGCAGAATTTTATTTACTCATTAAAAAAACAGTCCGATCACAGACATATAAAAGGAAACAGGCCAAACATTATTGTTTATTACAAAGAATACCGCGTGGCATGCTTTCTGTTACAGATACAAATAAAGATACATTTTCACATCTATATCCCTGACGGGGCAGACAGAGCCCGGGGCCGTAAGACCCAAAGGCCACGCTTAGCGGGATGGTGGGCGTTAAGATGGAAAAGGAATCAAAATAGTGATGGGTTGCTAGCCGCATCGCCTATTATCATGATTCAAATCTCGCCCATTCCCTCGATCGGCTTATACGATCTGCCCGGGAAGAGAAGCAGCTGGTACATTCTAAGTTTTTTCTCCCAGACCAGCAGGAAGAAATGCTTTTTGTTGTTTTCCTTAATCATAATTAGTAATATTTGGAACAAAAATTGTAAAGTACTATACTTATGAATTTGAAAGAGTACTTAAGTATACAAATACCCGCAATAACTGCTTATAAAATATATTAATTTGCCAATTAAAAAATAAGCTACGACTGAAAAATTGCCACGCGTTCTAAATGTTTGGTCCGCGTGTAATGTTTGGTCTGCCTCCCTTTGTACCTACATCTGTGAGCCTGATGTATATTCCTTGGGGTACATACGTTGATGAGTAGTACCTATCATAAATAGACCTCAGACTGAAATTCACTTGTTTTCATCATCAGGTCTTTTTAAGTCTCGATTGTTTAATTTTGTTATTTATTTTTTGTCTACTATTTGTAGTTCTCAGCTACAGCTGGATATGTTTTCAACAATTACGGGCTATTGCCAAGTAATTGCTGAATATAGATTAGTAGTTTATACATTTTCTACTGGATCGGGAATTTCATCAGCCTGCATGAACTTTCGCACGGTCCTACATGTATTGAGTATTGCTGCTTTTTGCATAATAGCATAAGTGTACTGTGGTATGTCTAATAGTTTTAAGCTGTGGTGCAGGTGTTTTGGTATAACCCCAGTAGTTGACAACACTATTGGTACTATGTATACTTTTGATGATTTCCATATTCGAGCTATTTCTTCTTTTAATTCAATATATTTGTTGACTTTCTCAGTTATGGTTTTAACAATATTGTGGGTGTTAGGAACGGCTATGTCTATTATATATGTAGTATTATTATCTTTATCATTATATATATTTATCATGAAGAGTTATGTCAGGTCTGTTGTAATGTATTGTTTTATCGGTAAGTATGGCGCGATCGTAGTATAATTTATGTGTATCATTTTCTAAAATTGTGGTTGGGGTATATTTATAATATGGTTTTGGAGTGCTAGGAATTAATTTGTATTTAATAGCAAGTTTTTGATGAATTATGTTCACTATCTGGTTGTGTCTGTGGGTGTAATCAGATTGAGTTAAATTTGCGCAAGCTCCTGTTATATGTTGGATCGTTTCGGGTTGTCTTCTACATTTACGGCATTTATCATCTGTCATATTGAGATCTTTTATTATGTGTTTTCTATAATTTTTAGTATTAATGACCTGGTCTTGGATTACTATTGCAAATCCTTCGGTTTCAGGAAAAAGACTTCCATTAACTAACCATTTGTTAGATGCGTGGGTATCAATGTGTGCCTGCTCTAGGTCGTGTGGGTGTCTGCCATGAAGGACTTTTGCTTTCCACTGTAAAATTTTTGTCTTTTCGGCTTCTAATCCTGAAATGTAAGTATATATTGTATTTTCGGCGAGGTTTAACGGGGTATAATTGCAGTCACTTTCTGTTACAGCTTTATGGATATTGCTAGAAGTAGCTTTCTGTAAGAAAAATGTTTTTAACCTATGTTTTTGGTTTTTCCATAATTGTATAATATCGGTTAGGCCCCTTCCTCCATTTATTCTTTTAATTGTCATTCTCTCTATTGCAGATTTTGGGTGGTGGTGGTTGTGGTTGGTGAGAATTGTTCTAGTTTTAATTTCTAATTTATTGATATTTGTTTTGGACCATTTTATTACTCCAAATGAGTATGTTAGTATTGGGACAGCGTATGTATTAATAGCTTTGGTAAGGTGTTTTCCAGATAGTTGACTTTTGCAAAGGGATTGTACTCGGTTTTTATATTCATTACTTAATGCTGTCTTTATAGTTGTGTGGTCTAGTTGTTTTGCTTGTTGGTATCCTAGATATTTATAGAATTTATTCGGTTCTATGGCTGTTATTACTTCTCCCATATTAGTTGTAAAATTTTCTGACTCTATTTTTCCTTTTTTTATATTTAAAGTTTTACATTTGTCCAATCCAAACTGCATGTTATACACATGCAGTTTGGATTGGACAAATGTAAAACTTTAAATATAAAAAAAGGATCCTTGCTGAAAGTGGAAGTTAGGTATATCAATTATTATCATTTATTATTATTATCATTTTGTTATGTTTATTTTATGCAATTTATAGAAAACTAGCTGTAACCCGCGACAATGGTTGTAATAGGATTTTTAATTGTTTTTTTTTTGTTATAACATATGAATTATTAAGTTAAAATGTTTTAATATAATGTAGGGATATAGAAAATAATTTAAAATTTTTCATTTCCCTTTCCCGACGACTTAATTCGAGCGACGGTACGCTTCGTACGTAGTATGTCACCCCTTTTCATCTTTATAGGGGTTGAATTTTGTAAATCCTAACTTTTTACCGCCAGAGAACTTCTGCAAAGTTTCTTTAAAATAGTCTAACTTATCTTGTTTTTCCATTAAATCTTTGGACCCTGTTTCACCCCCTTAGGGGGTGAGTTTTGAAAAATACTTTCTTAGTAAACCCCAAACCTTATAAGAAGATCTCTAGGCCCAGCGGTTTGGGCTGTACGTTGATATGTCAGTCAGTCATTTACATAGTTTCTTCTTTTATATATATTTATGTATATAATAACCCCTGTAAAAGTACATATAACCTGTAAACCAATGTTGTTTACTGTGTGACGTCATGCGAAGTTATGTAAATTTTGTTTGTATTTTCTTATCAGCGAGCGGATAATGAGATCTGAAGGAATGTAATAGGTAACTTACCCGACTGCCGTAAAATGTTACGGCATTTTTTTACAATTTATTCAATATTTATTCCATTTTTTTGCTAGCCTGGGGAAAAAGAAAAGTACCATATCTGCTTAGCAAAACCCAAAATGCTTTGCCTGCCCCATTAGGGATAAAGACGTAATAAAATAATAAATAAATAAATATATAGGGACAAATTACACTGATTGAGCTAGACCCAAAGTAAGTTCGAGACTGTTATGGGATACTAACTCAACGATACTATATTTTATAACAAATACATATATAGATAAACATCCAAGACCCAGGATAATTTGAAAAACGCCATTTTCCAACTTGCCCTGACCGGGGATCGAACCCGGGATCTCTGGGTGGCGGACTAGCATGGTGACCACTACGCCGCGAAGGTCGTAATAGTTTAAAGTAGGTATTTTATGTAAGTACCACTTGTTCAGCCCAAACAGTGAACTCTCTCCCGGGGCAAACCTTTGACATACAGTAAAAAAATCTATCAATGTTTAACTTAAAAATTCTATTAGCCTCTTTGATCTGATCGGAGACAGGAATATGTACTTAGGATACCTAATTCCTGTGTCAACGTTCCTGAAGCTCCGATCAAACAGGTATCGTCGAACAAACACACTCGTACAAGGGTAGGTATGTACGTTTAATAAAAACTCTGTATTTTCCAAGTAGAATCTTCAAAAGTTTTCATTTTAAAAAAAATTACAAGCTTTGTAATGCTAAAGTGAAATATTCCCCAAATCGATAAAGTTACGTCATTATATTACTGAGTTCCATCGACCATCTTCCATCTCCTTGATCGGACCCTAAGCATCGTCTTCCATAATAGACCGATCAAAATAGCACAACCTGGACATAAATAATAAACTCGTTGTTTTCAATATTTTATCGGATATCAATATTGAGTATCAAATATTAATTAGATATATTATGTAATTTATCCGCGGTCGCAACCGTATTATATAAAAATCGTGAGATTTTGTACACTACTCAACTTTTCCCTAAAAGCATAATAGGTAACCAAAGACCTTGTTAGTTTAACTTTTAGGTGCATTCAAATGCGATCACTTAATAGCAAAATTAAACTGACCCCATTTTTGTTTATACATTTTTTTTCGCAGTTTTCACCTGATCTCGATATCTAGTTGAGCCAAAATGATAACCATAATGTTTATATCTTTATAAGCTATATTGTGTCTTTTTAGACATTAAAGACCAAAATTAAACATCATTTTTTAATGTTTTAAAATTAATGTTTTTCTCAGTAGCCAGAAATAGTAACTGTGTTATTTTTGTTTAATTATAGTTTTTTGTGTACTATAATCACATTTTCATCAAAATTAAACACATTAACGTCTTACTTAAAACAAAAAATATTTGATTGAAAATACGCGAGAACATGTCGTGAAGCGGGATGCTTGCGGTGATTGCGGTGCGGTGCGGGGAGAGAGAGCGAGGCACCAGCCGGGTGAGCGCGCGGCTGCGAACGAGTTTATACGTGTTTTCAATCGATCGCGCCGTGTGCTTACAAAACATATAACTCGTAAATATGGAATTTTGCTAATTGTAGGATTGTTTTGATTGTGCCTTGAACTTTAACCCATTCGCAACCGCCAATACCAGACACAATAGAAAGACGATGAACGTGGGCATTTTAATGCCGTCCGGGTCTTTACGGGTTAACGTGGTGACACAATGAACAATTTAAAACTCTAAAAACAATATAAGTCTTGTAATACTCTTGTTGTCACGGCAAACCCGTACAACATGACAGCCCCTGGACTAATACCGTTCCAAAAATGGGCCCCTGCTGAAATATTCCGTTTCCCGTGACATTGCATATTAATGGGATGTAACATGAGAAAAAATTAAATACATAAATATATAACGAAGTTTTTATGCTGTCGTACTAAAATGTAGTTGGGTATTTACAGAGTGCAAGTTGCGCCGTGCAACTTAAGTTTCATTATGTTATGCGCTTACATAGTGTCGCGAACGAGATAAATGTAGAATATTCACGAGCAAGAACTCTGCTGGCGAGATAGACTCGGAATGTTCGCGAGCAGAATGGTATATAAAAGACGTCAGGATAATGCAAGCGAAACTAGGCCTTATATCCTTATAGCATAAAGGCTAGAGTTCTTTGAATGGTCGTCGGCTTAGTCGCACTCACACACACATACCGGCGTCTCGATGTTTCCCGTCAATCGAAATACATTCGTCAAGATATGAGATTATTCGAGAACAATGTAGACCGCTGTATCGGCGCTTATAAAAAGGCGATCGAGTGCACGTCCCGCCAGTTCAGTATGAGCTACGAAAGCGATAACTTCGAAGCGAATTGAAGCGAAGGAAACCTACCTCAGTGCGACAAGTGGAAGTACCTGCGACTAATTTGGCGAGATACCTGGACCTCAGATGCTACGCGACTTGGACTTGGACATCAGGAAGACCATCTTCACGTGTCAACCTTTGGGTTCCGTAGTGAATAAAAACTTTGGCGTTTTTCTCCAAATCTCGAAACCAGTTTCGTAACAATAGCATTTTACACAATTTCTACCCTTTCACACGATGCGACGCCCAAGTTACGTCTCAACGCAATTCGCACTGCACACGTGCTCGCAAGTGCCCGCACAGAGGCCGTGTAGTGTTAGAGAACAGGACTAAAATGTTTGACATAGATAGACTTATTTTTAACATAGACCTTGTCTATCAGACTTCTATGGGAAATGGCAGCATTTCACTTCTCTACATCAGCTGTCTGAAAGAAATTATCGCTATTAGCTATAAGACCACCCACGCCCATTGGACATTTTAATGTCTTTTTCTGTGTGCTATGTACATTTTAAATAATATAAGTTTTTTGTATTTAATAAAGTATTATTACAATTTATTATGTCGTATTATAATAAGCGCTATGGAAGTTAAACTCAGTTGCTTTTTAATGCATAAATATAATCAGTAAAAGCCAAAACGAAAACCACACTTTAATTTTTATGTGTATAAAATACTATTTTCAAACCACTACACGACACTAGTCACTAAGTATCGACTGGCCAGCTTGTTCAGTATGACTTCATCACATGGCCAATTAATTCCTAGCGTGGTTCATCTAGGTATCATGTAATGAGGTTCAATGAGTTTTTTAGTTAAAAAAAATAGAATTTCAGTCACATAAAAATTTATTATTTCAGTAAAATAATTATTGGGTTTGGACCAAAAATGACGAGAGCGATTGGACACATTTAAGGCTAGGTATTCCCGCAGAGGCCGTGCTTTAGAGTTTTTGAAAACCATTTGAGGCATAGACAAAAGTGTTTTTTTCATCCCATCTACTCAAAAAACGATGGTTTCATCCCAAAACATTTGGAGCTAAAGTTACTGCTAGTTTTCTCGGGATTAAAAAGTGAAAAAGAAAATCTTACGGGATTAAAACACAATTTGAAAATTGAACACAATGTTATCTATGTAAAATCAGCTAAAAAAAAAAGAATTAAGTTTTAATACAATAAATAACTGGAACAGACTTCGTATTTTTTTCAATTTGGAATACATCGTGAATGTAGGTAAAAATGTTTATGGTCTTTGCTTCGAAAAAGGAAAAAAGAATAATTACCGCAATTTTTGTCTTCGATTCAAAGTAATTACAGATGTTTTAGGTTATATTGTGTTAAAATTAATTATTTTGTGTAAATTTAAATCCTTTTTCGTAAGTTTAAGCCGATAGTGCACATTAAATTTATTGTTATTATAAAAATCTTAAAATATGTAGGTCCACGCAAACAAAGTTACGAGTTTATGCGTGAACAAACATTTTTTTTAGAAGTTGGTTCTTAAAAATTATTTCTTAGTATTTATTGAATGAAAACGACACTAAATAAAGGTTAGTTCTTGTCGGAGCTTTGATTAGGTATTGTAGTTGTTCTACTTTCTCCATATTCTGTTTTGTATCTTTTTGCTAGTTTTTCTCATGGATGGCGATGTAATGTGTGCTACTTGCGTACGGTAATATTTTTGTCTCGGGCGTTATACACGAATCCCTCGCTTCACTCAAGATTCCATCGTAAAATCACTCGCTACGCTCGTGATTCAACTGAGGAATCCTTTGTTTTGCTCTGGATTCAAAGAAGCGCACTCGACTTAAAAGTATTACCTTTACGCCTTGTAGCACAATCTACTATTAAACTCTTAAAAAAAGGTATGTATAAGTTAAGTATCCAGGCTCGTCAAATTCGCATTCAGTTACAAGATCCTATAAACTTCATTCGGTTGGAGTTTGACTTGATATAATTATTTTCTTAATAATTATATGAAATTCGCTAGCGCGACGACTTGAACTCGGCAGGTCCGATTAGACGCGTGCTAGCGCTTACTAACATTTGACCAATAAAACAAGCTTTTACAAGCTTTTATTTAAATTGCAATGTATGTATAAATGTAAGTATGTTTGTTCGGGTGGAATCTTCAAACTCAATTTTCAACCAGTTATCCTCAACCAATTTAGCTGAAATTTTGTATACTTTTGTAAGTCGGATGATAATACAATATTATGATGTCAATGGGCTGTTCTGATGATGGAACCGGGAGCTATTCGACGGAACTCAGTTATAACCTCATCGAGTAGGTCTCGTTTGATTTGTCTTGACGAGTACTTTTTGGAAGACGATGCTTATCTAGGATCTGATTACGCAGACGGATGGTGGTCAATAGAACTCAGTTATAAAACAACTTAACACAATCGAGTTTGGGCTAATTTCTAACCTTTAGGTACGAAACAATAAAAAGACTTTTTAGCTCATGTCACTTTGAAATGTAAGGATTCTAACGAAACGCCATTCCACAGGTATGGCACTTCATAGAAACGAAGTAACAAATATACCTAGTACTACAAACGAAATAATATATCTGTGCATACGTCAAATGTGTGAGTTAAACAATCAGGGTCGCCACCACAGAATTTGTTGCTTTGCTTACCTGTTTTCATCACTCGGAAATCAATAAAATTTTCGTTCTTTGTTGTTGTTTGTGGATGAGCAATAATAATATGTGCAGTTTCTTACCAATATTATTTCAATTACCCTAAATGACTCGGGGAACGTCAACGTGCGACTAGCAACAACCCTATTTTACAGGCGCTTACAAGGTCCAAAAACGTGCGAGTTTCCGTTCTGTATGTAATACTATTATCTGCTCTGTGGCCATACATTCAAATCCGTGGCGACATTAAGCAATAAAGAAAATCAAATACATTCAACATACATACATGCATATACAGGGTGGAATTGAATTCGTTGGCAATATTTTAAGTATCTACTATACCCATGATACAAAGTAATTTAGGACTAATAAAACTTCAATCAAAAGTCGTCATTTTCATATTCAAGAAAACCTCTAAACATGCGTCAGACTCTTTGATACATACCTGTACTGCAATTATAAAAAAAAAATACGAAAAATAAATTAATTATAATAGTATCAATTTCGTTGCGTCTTGGTACCCTAACATTCGTTCCTACTTCAAACGTACCTATTGTCCTCAAGCTTTCGTGTGACACGATCGTCCCCATTCGACTTCAAACCTTATTCACGTAAATTAAGGTCTACTTTTGTATGCCGGTCGGTCGCGCCGTTTGGCTGTATCCGTCCAAGGTCTTTGACCTTGCAACACGTAGGTATCAGTACGCGCGCACGACTCGAAGTGTTTTGATACTTTATTCATTTTTCTTACTTTTTGATACTTTTTAATTACTGCATTAATTGCAGTATTGTTACCATACAAAATATCCTTTAGGTGAGTATGATGATAAGTTAAATCAATGCTAATGATTTCAATTGCACCCTATAGACTATATATTCGTAATCTCCTTCTTTGCAAGTCGTGTGAAAAATACTGGGATCTAGGTGAGACCCATGTTTTTTAAGTTCAGTGTTGTATCATAGATAGTAAATAACAAAACAACATAATACCCATAAGTTTATATTCAAGAAAAATAATAAAAACCGACTTTAAGGTGTTTACTCCTAATAAATTTTGAACGGCTGAACCAATTTCTAATAAATATAGCTAAGAACTATGACGAAAAGTCAGTTCTCAAACAAAAAAAAAATTGGTTGTTTGTAAAGTAGGTTTACGATCGAGATGTTTACGTGATAACGTCGTTTCACGGAATGACTGGCAGCGCTCGAGATGAGACGGGAGATCGGTCCGTCTCTCTCTCGTTATACCTGCGATCGCGCTCGTGAGGTTTTGGTGTGACACAAGTTTCTGAACATGTCACCCGACTAAAACGATTTTAAAGACGTTATCACGTCAAAATTAAATCTTCGTTCAGGCCTTACGATGCCATTAACAGACACCTAGATACACAGACATACCGACACGTCAACCTTATAACACTCCTCTTTTTGTCGGGGGTTGAAAATAAACAAAGACACTAAATAACGACTTTGCAGGGTTATTTGTTTCTATTAATTGTTTATTAATAAATCGCTACTGTCAAATTATGTTAATAGGCGATGCGGCTAGCAACCCATCACTATTGATTTATTTATTGATCACGCTAAGCCTTTGGGTCTTACGGCCCTGGACTCTGTCTACCCCGTCAGCATTAATATAAGATAATGTAGCTGTATCGAACACTACTTTAAACAAAGTTTAATCAAAATAAAACTATTCTTCTGCTTATTTCTATACTGTGTCGCTGGTGGGGTCACATGTGAGCTCACCGATGCAGCGTCCACGCGATGCAAATTGCGGCCGGGGCAGCATTAAATACCTACATTTGTAGGAATACCCGGCTTTAACGATTGTTTCGTGAACTTTCATGAGAAAACCCATCAATTAATTGAATGGGTCAGAATCAGAAGACCCGGATCGACTACTCACAACAGTTCAGTATTGGTTTAGACCTTAAAGATTAAAGGAACAACACATCTCTAATAACCAACAATACTATCGATAGTTTGTGTACTATTGATAGTAATTCCTGTTTTAGGGCAACAATATGGATAACCAACAATACTATCGATAGTATCGATCCTGATGACGAATAAACTAACTACAGTATTGCGTTTCATAAACTATCCATAGTATCGATTATTTATTTATTAGAAAAGCAATCGTATCGATAGTTTGTTCGTCGTCAGAATCAATACTATCGATAATATTGGTTTTATTCAAAATACAGATAGTCTATCGATAGACTAGCGATAGTGTATTATCGAGAGGCAACACTGGTCATCGCAGTGTTGTGCGTCGCGATCGCGACTCGGTAGGTACGGGAATGTGGCTCTTCGCAGTCGAGTTTCATGCGGAACGGTAACATAACAACGCGTAGATACGTACCGGTAAAATTACCTTTAAATTTTAACAATACCTATAACGTTACTATTACTACATAAACGATACCCGTACTATACGAGTATTACCCTTAAAATTTTAACATAATAAAAATTCTGTTACTGGTACTTAAAATGTGAATTTGGTACCAGTAACAAACCCTGGGGATAAGTCCGCAGTTGTACGTTTACTTTTCTGATTTGTGTCTGTGTTCTTTATTATGTACCATAAAAAGCTTTATAAACAAACCAATAAAAGCTCAACAATGTAGTTATTATCGATCTTATAAACACAATATTTCAATAAATCTCCACCCTAGCCGATCCATGGTTAGTAAAAGTTCCCACGTGCTTATAAAAGTTTGACAATGATTGACTACAAATAAATGCATAAGACGACGCGACGAAACTACTGTACACGAGAATCACTCGCGACTCGCTACAGCACGGTCGGGAGTTGAGGCACAAACCAATGACGACCTTATTGTGCAAGAAATAACGTTCATATTAAAACGTAAGTAAGAAAAAAATTGAAAAAAATTATAATCATAGATATTTTTTGTTTGATTTGTTCCTTATAGTATCAAAAATATGTTGACGGCATAAGTTAAACACTTTCAAAATAGTTATGTATTTTGGCTTTACAAAAAATACAAAAATTTGTAAATGTATAAATGCATAAAATGAATTTGTTTAATTTTTAATAATTTATCAACACACATAATATAGTATTTAGAATAAATTGTTGAAAGACAGTAATCTATAATTTCTGGTGAGATAAGCCTGAAAATTTGTAACATACCGAACCTTCTTTATTAACGATAGTGCTAATTGATTAATTTGTTTAATTTAGATTTATTCAACTGGAATGCACACGTTATAATATGGTAGAGGTAGTTTTCCAAAGTTATTAATTATGCTGTACTTATGAAATCAAAATTTGTTCAATTTTCAGTTTTTTGTTTTTTTTACACTGACGCAGAGCCCTAAATTGTTTAATTCGGTTTATTTTAACTATAACTAACATTACTTTATATCATACAAAAAGAAACTTACGGTTATAGCATTATGTCCAGGTTCAGCTATTTTTACTGGTCTATAAAGTGCTCGTCTAGACAAATCATGGTTTGATTCCTACTTAATGAGGTTATGTTGTTTTATACTGAGTTTTGTTAAACATCTTCCTGCTCCATCGTTAGAACAGCTCATTGAGTTTATAATATTGCAGGGTGAATCTTGAGAGGCTCAATTTGCGCTGTCGGGGAAAATAAAGTACCTGTGGTATTTAAATTTGAAAACAAAATATATTTTTTTTTGTGCTACTATAATGTATGATCTAACTGAAGCACTATAGTTTTTGTGTCTATTTTAATGCAAACGGTCGAAAAAAAAAATCTGAATGGTCTAAATATTGATAACCCTTCGTGAACAACTTACCAACAAAACTCTAAATTATGAACGGAAATAAAATAAAAAGTGAGGTTTGATCGCTAGCAGGGTTATTGTTAATATATAAAAAATATACAGTATGTGTATTTATGACAGATTTATTTAGAAGTATAATATAAAGTTTGTCCGAGACTAAACAGTGATTCCCGTGGAGCGCTACTAAAATACGTATATCCCTAGTAGAATGTTCTAAAGGGCTGCGTCCGAGTCGACGCATGAGTGCTACTAGTAGCTCTTCGAACATCGTTGAGGAAGATTGTGCCGTTCGTTGCTCCAGGACGAAATTACGAAGACAAATAATTGATTCCCCTGGTTTTGTTTCAGTAGGTCGTTGATTACCCTGACTACGTTTATAAATATCATTAGATTTTTCAGGAATTGTTTTTCGATGTTAATGGAATAGCGAAAATAATCATTATGTATTTATTCTGTTATAATTATTTAAAACATATTGTTTTTATCACAATTGATAAAAACATTCTACTTTTTGATTCCACTGACGTCGATTCCCTTGTTATTTGCGCCAGGGTACTCAAAATTCATGATGATAAATCAAAATTTTCCTGATTTTCCGTGAAAACAAGAAAGGTTTCTATCTTATTTATTACAAATATGTTTATTTTTAATCTATCCTTACGATTAAAATCATTTATTAACCCTCGATTCAAAAATAAGGGCGTTACAAGTTAGACGCAAATATCTGTTTCTCTGTGGGTCTGTCTATGTGTCTGTGTGTCTGAATTGTATCATAAACTAATATTAATTAATACTTAAGTTTTCTGAATGCAAGTCGTTCAATGATCTGAGATATTTTTTTTATGTGGAAATTGAATAATTATTGATAATGATGTTACTAAAAATATCATCTGTTAATTTTTTATAATTTTTACTGATATTGCTTTTATTTAAGTAAGCACTTACCGAAGTCTTTTTATAAGAATAATTAAATAGTCGATTTTAAAACTGAACAGTTGTACTTTTAGTTGTTTTCAGTACATTTTTCCATAATTAATTAGTTATTAAGGATAAAAATGCCAATTTCTTCAATCAAAAGGCTGATTATATAGTTCTTACAGATGCTACCAAAAGGCTGATTAGTTATATTTACTAACTGTAAATTAATAATAAAACTTAATTTACTTTTATATTGATTAAAAATTGATTCTCTTGACGTCATTTATTGATTCCCCTGCACAGAAACATTTAAATTGCTATAATTTAGGAACCAGGCAGCTTAAGTGATGCCTGTTCGTTATAAGTGTTAATAATTGAGTAAAATTGTATGTTTCCTTGTTACTTATAAAAAAACTGTTTAAATAAATTCCGCCAAGGGAATCAACTAAATATGCAAAATCTGAAGATTCACCCTGTATTGTCATCAGACTTACACAAGTATGCAAAACTTCAGGTAAATCGGTTAGGAATAACTAGTTGAAAATTGAGTTACAAGATTTGACCTAAACAAACATTCAAACATACATACAAGATACATTGCAAGTTTAACAAAAGTCTGTAAAATTCGCTGGCATCGCTCGCTCGATTGTTACATGCGTAACTCAATTGCTTTATTTGCAAAAGAAATAAAACATTCCCTTATTCTTTTGTGTGTTTTCTTGATTTTAGTAATAGGTATACGTAGTAGTCGATTCAGTAATAATTTTATTGCTTACGTAGATATCTTTTTCGTCATGAAGAATCATTTAATTGCTTTATTAGACAGTAGATAAAGCCGCTTAGATAATATATTTTATCTACGCACATATCATAAGTGCTCTAAAATGCGTTCAGAAACCATAGGCAATGACCAGCATTACCAACCAGGAATTAACGGGGACGTTATGACTTATGATAACATTACCTCCTGAAATCAGTAGGTAATGAGTTTTAATTTGGAACAGCTCTCAACTTCAAATGGGTGTCTATTCTAGTATCTATAGATATTAAAACAGTTAATTAGACGAATGCCAAATTCAATATATTTTTTATTATAAATCGCACGACATTTGATCTCGAGTGACACAAGAATAGGGACGTCCATTCGTTTGTCTATGATTAAAAAAAATGACAGATTCGAATTTCGAATTCGAAACGCCGCCATTCCGAGTTGTCATTTGTTTGTTGATGTTTTACTGTTTACGAGTGTTTGTGAAAAGTTGAAACGAATTAAAATAGTTAAAAAGTTGCGAAAATGAGTGATACAGACCTATTTTAAAGCACTATGATAATTATGTGTGTAGATAAAGTAGTGTCTGCAACTATACTAATTAGGCATTACAACACTCATGTAATGTTAATATGAAACTTACCTTTGGCTCGTTTTATAAGCCCACATTCGTGTTGTAATGCCCTTCATTATGCACAGTCGCATAAACTACTAAAGACGGTAATTTTTTGAATAGACTAAGTAGTAACTACCTACAAGAGGTATATGCAGTTTTTTTTTCCAAATTAAGTAATTTTTTTTTCCAATTTAGATTTTAGTTTAAATTATAGAAATATTAATGAATTCGTAATTGGGTAGTCATCTAAAATATATAAAAGTATATGATTTTAGAGTTTCACGGTCACAATTACTGTTAGGTATTAGTATTACGGGACTTACCGCGATTAAAAGTAAACTAAATAGCTAAATTAAAATACATCAGGGTGATTCGAAGTCACGTAGCCCATTTGGTAGTGCACTCACGGCGTCAGCGTGAGGGTCGTGGGGTCGAATCCCACTCGTGGCAAAATTTTCACCACATGTTATAATTTGGATAATAATCAGAATCTTAATAGTTGCTTTTTGCTCAAAGGATTTTACGGATTAGCATTTCTTTCTTTCATGCTGCTTGGGATGGGCAAGACGACTTCTTTTTATGAGTATAGGTTTTTTTATTTTTTCTACCTTATGAATTGGATATTTTCCTAAGCCAAAAATAAATTATTTTGTACTGATAACAAAATAAAACGTCGCAAAATAATGTCACTTGTCTTTAAACATATCTATTTAACGCGATTTTAAATGTATTATTGCAGAAAAACTGTTAATAAGAGCGCAATTTGACTCCAAAAACCTATGACGTCATCGGGCTGTATTTCATACAAAATCTTCTTCTTCTTAGCGAGTCGGAAAAGCGATTTTATATAGTTGTGGACCAGTGTTTGGCGACACTTACTCCTCTGTCATTAGCAGAGTTTAAGTCCTCTATTGTACAGGATATTGGGCAGTTGGGGCACGAGAGTAGGTAGTAACTATTTGACGTCAACAACTGTGCAACAAAATAATGACGATTATTAAGAGATATTATAAATATCCTATGATAATAAAGATATATTTGAATTGAATTGAATTGAAAGTAGGTGGGCCATGGTTTGTACATCTCCACAGTCACGACGGTCGTTATTTGAGAAACCCCACCTGACTCGGTTTTCATGGCACCTTCCAACACTAGCCCGGAGCCTATTTAAGGACTTCCAGACTGTCCAGGGGAGGTCACCACCCGGTGGGAGTTTCTCAGCAACTGGGAGATTTGATGGTAGCGGGGGATATTTACTATTCCACAATGCCAACCTAGTATCTGGGGCTTCACAAATGGGGATATTTGGTTGCCAGAGAAAACTTTTCCGGCTTTTCAGTCGTGGGGGTGGAACCTGACCGTATAGTTGGTGTTTCTTATAAGTGCCGTAAATAGCCTTTTTTGCGCCCTGTGCGAGCTTCTATAACTGCGCCCTTTTTTTTTAGATATTATAGGTACCCTAGAGCAATGCTATGTATAGGTCTACTTTATTTCATTCAGGATGATAAAATAAAGCACAAGGAACTTGGTGTTGGTGGACTAATTATCTAATATTTTGGAAGAAAAATCTATTTTTTTAAAGAATTGATGTGGGCAAACAAGCAGATGAGCCATCTGATGTTAAGTGGACCCTTCGCCTATTATACCACCCACTGTGTCTCACTCACTAAAACTCAATCGCAAGTTCACTAGTGTAAATGCGTTGCCCACCCTGATCTTGAACTTATCAGGAGCAAACCAAAAAAATAATAGTCCTGCCTGATCTGGCCGTTCTTGCGCCCCCCAGAGTCTACGCCCTGTGCCTGGGCACCGGTGGCACCGTCCTATTTACGGCACTGTTTCTTATGGTACAACTGTCTGGATTTCTCCACCGCACAAGCCACGTTACGTCATACACTTATCGGAGCTATCTCAGACAGTGTATAGACATGGTGTAACGGAGTTGGTTTCAGGGTACCAGTAACTATGCGGCAGGAGGCGTTTAGGGCAACATCTACCTTTTTGGCGTGCGCTGAGCGAGACCATACTGGACACGCGTATTCACCAGCTGAATAACAATTAGGCTACTCGTTCGCAGTACGTGAGGTGATGCTCCCCAGTGAGAAGTCGTACAAAATACGTGAGTATACAGAAGTCTTACTCAGCTAAGAAATTCAAAGAAATGCCTGCATTCGCCTTAAGTAAACGAGGACGCCACTTCTGTCCTGCATTCGCCTTAAGTAAACTGAATGGCGACATGAATGAGCCACTAACGACGCGCCGCGTGGCAATTTGATATCCACGTCCCTTTAATTAAACCATACTACCCTCATTTGCATACAACCAATTATGTGAGTACTATCCCCAGTGTTATAGTGTGATCATCATCATCAGTCTTTTTAGTCTCCACTGCAGGAGCACGACTTCTCTGTACTACCAGAGCCAGTGTATACTTGGCCAGAGCAGCCAGAGGACTTGGCCTACACTCTCCTCGCTGGCTAGACGGGTTGGAGAGGTCTCATCGATGTTTATAAGCTTTGTTTAGCTTGTATTCCCTAAGTTGCCTTCTACGACATCCACGGGAAGACTTGGAGTGGTCCTATTCTACTCTGCCGGAAACAACACGGCTTTGTAGTGATAGTGTGATATAGGCATATAATATACAGACTGCTGGTTTTTCACACGTAGCGGACTTAAAACTCCACATTTTGCCCGGGAAGACGTAGTATATCTGAACAATGGTTCGTAAATTAAATCGGTATGAATGGACCTCTAATGACGCCGCGTAGTAATTTTGGATTTACACAGAGTTTTAATTAAAAGGGCTTCTGAAAATTTTCAGGGTCTAGTGCTAGCTGCCATTTGAAATAAATTATTTGAAAGGCATACGGCTCTAGATAACTCTTAAAATTATTTTGTGAACTAGAAGGTGAAACTTTTCTTAGCACTTTTGCCAAAAGTGGCTGTTTTTCGAAAATACTGGACCCCGAAAAATTTATGTCTTTTGAAAATAATAGTAAACTGCAAAAAAGTATCAACATTTCCATACAAATTGCCCGGGCGGTTACACATTTTTGTGGAGAAATGCCGATTTTTTTTTTTGATTTTGACTTTTCATTTAATTTCACTATACTATAGTGATCTAATATAGCCTGTGGTTTGATTTATTATAGATATATCCCTTCCAAGTTATACACTTCATTTCTAATTATTGACAAAATATCGATTTTCGTATAAAAAATTCAGCAACACATCCTCTTAAATAATTTTTCAAAACTAAAAACCGACTTCTCTCCCAACCTACATAATCGGTATTCATAAAATTTCAAAAAATTCTATGAAAACATCTGACAAGTATGCCTTTTCAAAACAAAAAAATAATTTTCTAAATCGGTCGAGGGGTCTTTGAATGATCGGTGAACATACATAAATAAGCGGCCAAGTGCGAGTCGGACTCGCCCATGAAGGGTTCCGTAGTAGTATTTTTTTTAATTTTTATATTTGAGTTGATTGAATGAAAGGTAAATTGCAGTTTATGACATATTAAAAAAAAAACTTCTTACTAGATCTTGTTCAAACCAATTTTCGCTGGTAGTTTTCATGGTTTCACCATATATTTTTTTTAGTTTTATCATTCTCTTATTTTAGAAGTTACGGGGGGGGGGGGGGGGGGACACACACTTTTTTCCACTTTGGAAGTGTCTCTCGCGCAAAGTATTCGGTTTAGAATAAAATGATATTAAAAACCTCAATATCCCCCACACGTATGGGTTTGATAAAAAATATTTTTTTGAGTTTCAGTTCTAAGTATGGGGAACCCCCAAAATTTATTGTTTTTTTTTTTCTATTTTTGTGTCAAAACCTTAATGCGGTTTACATAATACATCTACTTACCAAGTTTCAACAGTATAGGTCTTATAGTTTCGGAAAAAAGTGGCTGTGACATACGGACGGACAGACAGACAGACAGACATGACGAATCTATAAGGGTTCCGTTTTTGCCATTTGGCTACGGAACCCTAAAAATGATCGCATCAAATTATATCGGTCGGTATAGATCGGTCATTTTGGAAATCCTTGGGAAAGGCAAAGGCCTCACATTCAGCAGTGGACGTTATGCGGCTGAAATGATGTCGATGATAATGTTCTTCTTCTTTCCTTGCCATATCCCTATACGGGGTCGGCCCCCCTAATACTTTTGCGCCATTCTTGACGATTTTGTGTTATTTCTGGGCTGATACCCAACGTCTTCAAATCGTTGGAGATGGTTCGATTCCAGGTAGTGTCGATAATGATGATGATACATAAAAGAAGAATAAAAGATCCTCCTACTTTTTGGAAGTTGGTTAATCAGTGAGTCGTTCTTTATAGACTTTCAATAAATACGGTGGTATAGTCTTAAATAATTCAAATCTGATAATAATGACCTTTAGCCTTCATAATCAAGAAAACGGCGATATTTATACTAACACTGAAGTTATCTTAACTGGGAAGTGAAACTAAATGACCTACCAAAGTCATACCTATGACTTTGGTAGGTCATTTAGTTTCAGGTTTTTATTGGTAGGGTAACGTTTGGTTATTTACTGGATCTCATACCATATGATAAGGCTGACCGCCCTGGGTCAAAAATAAATTATTTGGTAATAGAATAAAAAGTCACATAATAACTTGTCACTATCGTCTTTGATCATATTTATTTTTAACGTGACTCGTGGAATCAAATAGCGCTCTTAATATCGTTTTTCCGCAATATTTTCAAGATCACTCTGAGTAAGCAAATCAAAGTACATTTTCTTATTTTTAAATGGAAAGTCTTGAATGAGCGAACGAAGCAAACGAAGTTTCCAAGTCTATTTGAACAATCCGGCTATTGTGCCCTAAGTGCCTATGTGAGTATGTAAAAGCTACATACAAACTACTAGAGCACTGATTGCCAATTTGCGACCAGAGGATCTCAATCACAAAACAAATTACAACGTCATGTAACAATTAAGGTTACTAAAGTGTACTTATTTTTTTAATAAACAATTAAGTATACTTTCATTGCGAGGTACCTATGTAAAGGAGTTATTCTCGAATGGTCAAACGCAAACAGTCTATATAGAAACTCGTCTAAAACGCAACTCGGAACTCGTTTTAATAACAACTCGTCTAAGTTACAAGATTATGGTCTGTTAACTCACGCTAAAACCGCAGTTTTCTTCTGACAAAACACAAATAAAAGCACAGTATCGAGTGTCAAATCACAAAACCCACAGACGTATAATTTCTTCACAACACAGCACACGCACGGCTTGAGCTAACAAGTGAACGTCGAGTCGTAATTTATCATCGTTAGGCTAAGTGCTCATGACAGTATGGCACGAATATAGATCTAGGTACATATTTCGGTGTATCTGAAAAGTAGCCTTTGTATATATTTATCTAGATCAATTGCAGGAGGCTAAAAAACATCTAAGACTAACTGCAGTTTAGGCTAAGTAACATTATATATGTAGGATCTTGATCAGTTGCAGGAGTAGGCTAAAAACATTTAAGACTAACTGCAATTTAGGTTAAGTAACATTTTATAAGAGAGCTGGATAGCAATGGCGGCGCCGGCGGACAGAACGGGATGGCGCAGACAAAGGGAGGCTTAGGTATACGTAGGTTTTTGAAAGCTGATGATGATGATGAACACTTTAGACTACTTGCATTTTGTACGAATTGATATTCAGACCACTTTCAGCAGTAGACATAATAACATAAGAGACTAGCCGCAATTTAGTCAAAAAAACATTTGAGAGTTAAACGAGTTCCGAGTTGCGTTTTAGACGAGTTTCTACATAGACTATTTGGATTTAAGACCATTTTTTTATTTATTTCATTGGTTCTTGTACACTTGAAAAGTTACAAATACAACCTTATAATAAAAGTAAACATAGTACATAGGTGCTACTTATTATATACCATGCGAGACTAACTCTGATTTACTTACCTACAGTCCATTTACTTACATAAATATATACTGATTTCATTACCAACTGACACCTTTTACCCGTACACGTGTCTATTAATTAAATTATGGTGATTATGAGAAGAAACTTTTTGACAGCGTTTACTCGCATTTTAATTACAAATTTTTAACTGACTTCCGGAAACCACACGGCAGTGGTTTCCGGCAGAGTACAATAAGGCCACTCCAAGTCCTCCCGTCGTAGAAGGCGACTTAGGAAATACAAGATAAACAAAACTTATAAACATCAATGAGACCTCTCCAACTCGTCTCAAAGTCCTCTGGCTGCTCTGGCCAAGTTTGGCTCTGCTAATACAGCGATGGTCATGCACCTGCAGTGGAGACAAAAAGTCCTTATGATGATGATAATGAACCGACTTTCAAAAAAGTAGAAAGTTATCAATTCGAAGACGACTGGACACATTTGGAAAATTCTTATTTGTTTGAAATTATTATTATCTAGCCGAAGCCCGCGACTAAAAAATTCATCGACTAGAAAATGCTCATCAGGCTGAACAACTTTTGCTAAGGCGTCATTTTTTTATATCTTATAGTTTAGCTGGACCATTATAAATCTGCATCAGGTGTTTAATTTTCCAAAGTCAATTATATCCTATAATATGTTGCCCAGGGTTAACAGCTATATACCAAAAAAAGTTTAATTTGAATCCGTCGAGTATTTCGGGAGATTAAGATGTACAAACAGACAAATAGACAAACATTTTTTTAGGGTTCCGTACCCAAAGGGTAAAAACGGGACCTTATTACTAAGACTAGCTAGACCGTTGAAATTTTCACAAATTATGTATTTCTGTTGCTGCTATATTGTTAAATTGTTATACTAAAAACCAAATACAATAAATATTTAAGGGGGCTCCCATACAATAAACGCGATTTTTTATAAATAATGGTACGGAACCCTTAGTGCGCAAATCCGATTCGCACTTCGTCGGTTATTTACATTCTTTTACTATGTCTCCATCGCCTCCAATTTTTTTGGAATTATATTTAATGAACAGACACATTTTTTTAACTGTTTTTTAGTATAGATTACCGCCAGTGTAGCCCCAGCTCAACCGCTATATAGTAAACTGTTATCAAACGGTCAATTGTTTTACTGACTCTGATACGTTATCGGCGATGTTAAACAACGATGCATAATAAACTACCAACTACTTACTATCTCCGGGGTTATAAACACTTATTGGGGAGTAGGTACAATGTACTTGCACCTATCAGCTATACACGTGTATATAATGTATGTAAGTACGTAGTTATTTCATTTAATACATAGCAGGCCTATATCCACGTTATGCGGCTGAAATGATAAATAAAATAAATAAATATATAGGGACAAATTACACTGATTGAGCTAGCCCTAAGGTAAGTTCGAGACTTGTCTTATAGGATACTAACTCAACGATACTATATTTTATAACAAATACATATATAGATAAACATCCAAGGCCATTTTCCAACTTGCCCTGGCTGGGGATCGAACCCAGGACATCCGGGTTGGCGGTCTAGCGTGTTGACCGTTACGCCATGGAGGTGATGATGATGATGATGATTATGATAGGCAGACGGCAGAGTAGAATAGGACCACTCGTAAGTCCTCCCGTGGATGTCGTAGAAGGTGACTTAGGAAATACAAGCTAAACAAAGCTTATAAACATCAATGAGACCTCTCCAAACCGTCTGGCCAGCGAGGAGAGTGTAGGCTAATTCCTCTGGCTGCTCTAGCCAAATATGGATCTGCTAGTACACAGACACACTTTTTAACTGTTTTATTATATGTTTAGATGTACCTATCCTCACCGAGGATTTTTTTATTTATTTAAAAGGGTGTTCCCAAAATGTTTTAATTAAATATTCGGTTGTGTAGTTTGGTGGTGAACTCGGTTAATTTTGAAAAAAATATTGAAACTCTTCCAAGCTGGTCTGGGAGAAAAGAAAAAACTTAGAATGTACCAGCTGCTTCTCTTCCCGCGCAGATCGTAAAAGCTGATCGAGGGGCGAGATTTGAATCATGGTAATAAGCGATGCGGCTAGCAACCCATCACTATTTTGATTCATTTTCCATCTTAACGCCCACCATCACGCTAAGCATGGTCTGCCCCGTCAGGGATATAGACGTGAAAATATATCTGTATTTCAATACAGTGTTTTAACATTGAGTCGTTTATTGACTCAGCGTTTTAAAAATGGAAGCACAGGCGTTACTGACCTGCGCAACAAAATATTTACAACTATTTCCGAGAAGGTATAAATAATCTTCTCATTATTATTCACAAGCTCAATCTGTTGAGAAAATCGCAACTGACAGGTTCTACTCTACCGAGACTAATGCAGATGATAATTTAAAAAAAAAACCAATAGGTCGTTGAACCCTTCGTGTGCAAGTTTTTCTCTTGTGAAAATTTATCTGACAGATTGAAGGGATATCGACTACTAATAATCTCAGTATAGATTATCTCTTTTATTAAGAACAAAGTAATTTTTCAAAGTAATGATATCACGTGACTACTTCGATTTCTATGAAAACCTATTTTATTTTTTTTGTATTTCGATATACATTTATTGGGAAAAGTTGTTCAAAATGATGGTCTCAATCACCCCTTAAAATATGTATTTGTTCTTAATAAAAAAGGACATTGTCTACTTACCTACATACATTTTAAATTATTATAAGACACAGGTTTTTAGGATAGGGTTTAAACCGGCCAAATGCGAGTCAAACTCGCGCACGAAGGGTTCGGCTATCTATAAAAAAAATCACGTTTGTTGTATGGGACTTAAATATTTATTTTTTCTGTTTATTATTTGTTATTATAGCGGCAACAGTAATTACGTCATCTGTAACATTTCAACTGTCTAACTATCACGGTTCATAAGATACAGCCTGGTGACAAACAGACGGACAGATAGTTGGGCAAACAATCGGACAGACAGACGGACAGACAGTCGGACAGACAGTCGGACAGACCGTCGGACAGACAGTCGTACTGACAGACGGACAGACAGTCGGACAGACAGTCGGACAGACAGTCGGACCCAGTCGGACAGACAGTCGTACAGACAGTCGGGCAGACAGTCGGACAGACAGTCGGAAACATAGTCGGACAGACAGTCGGACAGACAGTCGTACAGACAGTCGGGCAGACAGTCGTACAGACAGTCGGACAAACATTCGGACACACAGTCGGACAGTCAGTCGGAAACATAGTCGTACAGACAGTCGTACAGACAGTCGGACAAACATTCGGACGCACAGTCGGACAGACTGTCGGAAACATAGTCGGACAGACAGTCGTACAGACAGTCGGGCAGACAGTCGTACAGACAGTCGGGCAGACAGTCGGGCAGACAGTCGGGCAGACAGTCAGACACATAGACGGACAGACAGTCGTATAGACAGTCGTATAGACAGTCGGACAAACATTCGGACACACAGTCGGACAGACAGTCGGAAACATAGTCGGACAGACAGTCGGACAGACAGTCGGACAGACAGTCGTACAGACAGTCGGACAAACATTCGGACACACAGTCGGACAGACAGTCGGAAAGACTGTCGGACAGACAGTCGGACAGACAGTCGTACAGACAGTCGGACAGACAGTCGGACAGACAGTCGGACAGCCGAAGGGTTCCGTTTTTATTCCCTTTGGGTAAGAAACCCTAAAAACTAATAAAAAATTCAAGCTAGACTAAAGTGGAACTGAGCACTTCACATCAGCTGAAAGACATCGGAGAAATGGTCTACAGACTAACACACTGGATACCTAGGAACGGTCGGCGAGGTAGCGGAAGACTTGAAAGCGTTGGCGTGACGACCTTGATCCTCGACGCTTTTGAGTTCAGCGAAGTTGGTCTGAAACTGCTCTGGACAAGTGGAAGAAAATTGGAGAGACCTTGCCGAGCAATGGCAAAATAAATTAAATTTTAAAATAAAGACTTATGAAAAATTACATTTTTTGTACAAGCTTTTATTACGAGGCCAAACCTCAACATTACACCTACTCGGAAATATATTGTCATTTCTTATTTCTCATAGAAAAATTATTTTCTTATAAATACGTGTATAATATTTTGAATAATCTGACCGATGGACTAAACATATTTTTCCATTCGCCATACCTATACTTTCCTCAGTTGCCAAGAGGAAAAAGGCGAGGAAAAATCGTAAAGGTACTAGCGTTGAAAATGATATGTAAAATACATGTGTTGCAATAACAAATGATATGTGCCATGCTGTTGGGTTGATGTTGGTGTCCAGTAGGTAGCGTTGTGGTTGGGAGTGGTGATGGAAACACGAGAGTCGTTGATTATATTTATTCCATCTTCTTAAACCTACTACTTACATAGTGACGACTCTCACTCTATTGATTACAACTACAGCTTATATACTAAATTAGCCCTTAGCCAGGTAGTGATCACATAGCGAACCACCTCAGAAATATTTTTTTTCTGACGAGCATATGCTAGCTAGAAACCGCAAAATGTCATCCGTCTATTGTCTATGATACAGTTGATTTCTGAACGAAAAAAAAATACGTCTCTAGAAAAAAAAACTTGACATTTCACTTGTCAAAGTCAAAATATTGGTCGAACAGCGAATTTTTGTGCAAATTGAAAGTGTTTTTTAGTACAGGGTGGCCAAATAACAGGTATACACTTTAGTTTTGTATTTTTATTCTAATAAATATAAAATATATCAAGTATGTATTCCTTGTTAAATATAATATTTAGGGCTGGCAGTTAAACATGGAAAATAATGTCAGACATGTCCACCTCTAGCAGCATCACAGATGTAAACCCTTTTCATCGCGTTTTTCATCAATTTTCATATATTTCCTACGTTATCTCAGTGACTGTGTCTCGAATATTTTTATTTTTATTGCTGAAGGTTCATTGGCCTGTTAGCATAGACGTCCCTTTAGATAGCCCCACAGAAAAAAGTCAGGAGCTGTTAAATCAGGCGATCTTGGGGACCAATCAATGTCATCGTTTCTTGAAATTAATCGACCGGGAAACATTATTTTTAATGTTTTGTTAAACGTTTTAATAATTAAAAGACGTTGTTCCATCGTACAACGCTCCATAATAAATTTGCCGTATCTACACAAAGTAATATTCATGCAACAACTGTCATATTTACCGCCAAAACAAAATGGCGGCAAAAAAAAGTTGTATACCTCCAAATTGGCCACCCTGTATTATGGCGGAAAAAATCCCGGTAAGTGATATTATTTGTGTTTTTATAATAGCAGATAGGTTGAATTATATGTAATATGTTTCGGTTTTACATGATATTTGTTTTTCTTTGAAATATTTACGCCGAAAGTTTGTGGTCAACATGTGACCTCTGCCTATCTGGAAAAACTTATTGTGGTTATTATGTAACCACTGTCCTACAAGCGTTTATCCATATAAATAAAGGCAAAACCATATTTACACATCAAATAGTTTGTATGGTAGATAGATAGGTTCTTGGATCGAAGAATAACCGATACCCTGGTGTCAGAGTCTTTTAACCACTACATCACAGATACATTAATATTTATTAATATTTTTATGCAAAGAAACACACAAATCTTTCCTCTTTTTAATATAAGGCTTATATGTAGATTCACCTTTATTTTTTCAATACTTACATGTTGTGACCTAACTGGGCAGTGGTCAGATCTAATCCACATCATGTATATTTAAATGGGCAGTGGTCATATCCAGACCAGAGGGTTCTTTTATAGGAAATTGTAGGAATAAAAAAAAATTAAGAAATTAGTTTTTTATTATCATCCAATCTACCATTATCTGTATATAAAGATAAAATAATCGCCAGGCCTGGCTAAGGGTTAGAGTAACCATTACTGACGTAAACAAGTTATGTTATTGGAATCTATCTTACAAAGCACGTAACTTATAATAAGCATGCATATGCATATTATCACGTTACTACAGTGTCTTCTTTCAAACGGAGGCGAGGAAAAGTCGTATAGGTACTCTGCCGTCACCACACACCCACAAGGCTATGTATAATAACATCCCACGTAATTACACACAGACTTGAATAATGTAATATTCTGTTTTGTATGGGATCAGCTGGAGTTTTGTATAGGGATTAAATACTTAAGTACAATGTCTTGTCTCGACTCACGGCCTATTGTAAATACTAGAGCCCTTGCTTAATTACTTAAGAGGCGTTAATTAATCTTTGTTCAAGTGTGTAAATAAAAGTAAACAAGTAACCTATACACGGTGATTTGTGGTTTTGGAGCCGAAGGCCACTTCATAAGGATCGTTAGTAAGACCTAATTTACTAGTCAAAATAAAAATTCAAAAACAAAAAATGTTAACTAAAACTCGAAAGTAAAATCGTGAGATCAATTAGTAGTGCCGTCGCTAGGCACCGCCCCTGCCAGCATAACTACGTGGTCTCGATCGAAAATCATTTTCGCAACTTTTTAGGGTCCGTAGTAAACAAGGAACCCTTATAGTTTCGCCATGTCTGTCTGTCTGTCTGTCCACGGTCCTACAGAGAAACTATAAGTACTAAAAAGGTGTAATTTGGCATGGATATGTATATTAATTATGGCAAAAAAGTCGTAAAATAAAATATGGAAAAAAAAATTTTTTCAGTGTAGCTGCCATACAAGTAAAGATGTAATCAATATTTTTTTTTCTCGACAAACACATTGAGTGCGGTATCGTTGAATAGGTCTTTCAAAAATTTTCTTAGCTTGTGAACACCATTTTTCGATTTAGGGATCCGTTTCTGAAATATTTGGGTTTAAAGTTCAAATTTTTGTTCGAGTCAAGTGTATCTGCTAAACGGTTATATATGGCCACGTGAAAAAAATCACAATTATAGTATATATAATGTAGTTTGAAGGAAAACTATCAAAGCCAAGTAGGGTATACAAATTAAAAAGTTATAGGCGATCAACTTATAAAATGTACTTGAATAAAGAAATTTTCATACAAATTCAATAGATATTAGTTTTTAGACGTTTTTAGTGGCAAGAACTCAAAGTTGGCATTCGCAACTACGGAACCCTACAGTGCGCGTGGCCCGACACGCACTTGGCCAATTATTTATTATAAGTCATACACAAAGGATTACGTATATGGATAGAGGAATTTATTTACTAAACATCATTTATTTTTCCAAAACCAATGAAAAGTCAGCGTGTATACTTATTGACGACCGTGTGGCCTAGTGGTCATCGTGACAAACTGTCACATCGAAGGTCTCGGGTTCGATCCCCGGTCAGGTGAATATTGAAAATGATCTTTTTTAGATTGACCTGGGTATTGGATGTTTATCTTTATAGGTATTTGATAAAAAATATATCATCGGTGAGATAGATCCCATAAAACAAGTCTCGAACTAACTTTGGGGCTAGCTGAATCTGTGTGATTTGTCCTTATATGTTCATTATTTGATAGTTCATGATTTGATAAGTATTATTTTATTATAAGTCTGTAAGTTACTAGGTACTTCTATTCTCTTTCTATAGCTATTTCAGCCCATGTTCTTGACGTCTTTTTTTATCTGTTGTTACAATCCTACAAATATTATAAACGCGACAGTTTATAAGTATGGATCGATAGATGTTTGTTACTCTTACGTAAAATTTTAATGAAACGTTACAATAATTAGCTTATACATCAGAATAACACATAGGCTACAATTTATAGAGATATTGTGTGATAATCCTGCGCAGAAGAAGTCAAAGAGAATACAATCACTACGACGAAGTCGCGGGCACCGGCTAGTAAGTAACCGATACGTCGTCAGCGAATAAGAAGGTACTTAAGAACGGCTCGTCATAGATAACTGGTGCGATTTTTCAAACGCGGAGTCACTAAACGAACGGTTTTTTGTATGGAAAAACCATTCGTTTAGGTGACTCCGCGTTTCAAAAATCGCACTTCTGAGCTGCCATCCGTCCGGGTTTCCGGGATTACGGGAGAGTCCGGGGTGTCCTAATTAAGCCCCTCCCCCGCACCACTACGCTATCTTTCAGATAGAGAATAATATAGGTATAATAATTAGTTAATTCAGCGTTTCATTTGTATTGTTGAGGTTTAAGTTGGCTTTCTTCAGATACCTAATTATAGCTATATGATATTATATCGATGTTACACTTTACCACAGGTATGGCACTTCATACAAACGGAGCAGCATATATACCTAGTACTACTACAAACGAAACAATCCGTCCGTGCACACGTCAAATGTGTGAGTTAAACAATCAGGGTCGCCGCCACAGAATTTGTTGCTTTGCTTACCTGTTTTTATCACTCGGAAATCTATAAAATTTTCATTATTTATTGTTTTCCGTCGATTAACAATGATAATGTGCGCAGTTTCTCACCATTATAATTCAATAATCCTAAGTGACTCGCGTAATGTTAACGTGCAACTACCAATAACCCTGTTTTACTGCCACCTACACCTCACAATAACGGGGGAAGGGTTGCGGGGACTTAATACTATTATTAATTCTGTGACTTTACTGTAAAAAAACAACTACTACCTGGTATTTTTTTTACACGAAAATATCCGGGGTTTTTGGATTTTCGTCACCTGTTATGTCAAGGGCGGAACCAGGGGGGTGGTAATGGGGGTCATGATCATGACATACCCTGGGCTGGGTCCAGGACCTAGGTGGACCACTAAATATTGTTAAACATAATGTTTTAATATATTTTTTGTCATAATAAATATTTTATGTTAATTATATGTATGTATATTAAAATATTTCGTATGATGACAAACTCATTATTAGAGAACGATCGCATCGAAAATTTGAATTTAATCGCGCCACTACCACTTTACTTCCGATGTCACATTTTGTGTGACACTTGCGCGTGTTTTGTTTCGTCAACTAACATCTAGCTAGACCTAACTTCAATTGACTAAACTTACATACATTAATAAAATACCTTCTTTCCTTTATATTTGTATCTATGTGACTTGATCACAGTTATGTGACCCCCCTGGCACCAAAGCTGGATCCGCCCTTGTGTTGTGTGAACAAAACGATTGTACCTATTTATACCCAATGATTTACCCAAATCTTCGTCGAAATCAAGAAGTGATTATTATACTCTTTGACACGGGCGTGTCGTTATAATATTTCTGGCGGATTAACTGTTGGATAATAACATATTTACGTATCCTACTACGCAATGTAGTAAACGAAATGAGATAAACATATTTACCATACGCATATTACAGAGGGTTATTTACAATCGGCACAAGGTAAACATAATTTGAATTTTGCCAATGTTACGGAGTAAGTGGAAAAACTTTCCATTGCGACGACGTCTCAGAAATACACAGAATTAGATATTTACCTACCAGTTCAATGCCTTGGATTTCAGCCTCTACAAAAGTACTTATGATCAAAATATATTTGTGTCACTAGGTATCTTAATTTCAGTTAACATCTAAATTAAAAACTAAATTAAAATCTAAATTATACTAAACAAATAATAATGATAAAAAAGAAAACCTTACAAAAAGAAAACGTCTTCCAGATCATTGCCCTGCGGTAGAGTGCCTAAAAGGCTGATAGCATTGCAAAACAACTACTACCTGGTATTTTTTTTACACGAAAATATCCGGGGTTTTTGGATTTTCGTCACCTGTTATGTCAGGGCGGATCCAGGGGGGTAATGGGGTTCATAACATACCCTGGGCTGGGTCCAGGACCTAGGTGGACCACTAAATATTGTTAAACATAATGTTTTTATATATTTTTTGTCATAATAAATATTTTATGTTAATTATATGTATGTATATTAAAATATTTCGTATGATGACAAACTCATTATTAGAGAACGATCGCATCGAAAATTTGAATTTAATCGCGCCACTACCACTTTACTTCCGATGTCACATTTTGTGTGACACTTGCGCGTGTTTTGTTTCGTCAACTAACATCTAGCTAGACCTAACTTCAATTGACTAAACTTACATACATTAATAAAATACCTTCTTTCCTTTATATTTGTATCTATGTGACTTGATCACAGTTATGTGACCCCCCTGGCACCAAAGCTGGATCCGCCCTTGTGTTGTGTGAACAAAACGATTGTACCTATTTATACCCAATGATTTACCCAAATCTTCGTCGAAATCAAGAAGTGATTATTATACTCTTTGACACGGGCGTGTCGTTATAATATTTCTGGCGGATTAACTGTTGGATAATAACATATTTACGTATCCTACTACGCAATGTAGTAAACGAAATGAGATAAACATATTTACCATACGCATATTACAGAGGGTTATTTACAATCGGCACAAGGTAAACATAATTTGAATTTTGCCAATGTTACGGAGTAAGTGGAAAAACTTTCCATTGCGACGACGTCTCAGAAATACACAGAATTAGATATTTACCTACCAGTTCAATGCCTTGGATTTCAGCCTCTACAAAAGTACTTATGATCAAAATATATTTGTGTCACTAGGTATCTTAATTTCAGTTAACATCTAAATTAAAAACTAAATTAAAATCTAAATTATACTAAACAAATAATAATGATAAAAAAGAAAACCTTACAAAAAGAAAACGTCTTCCAGATCATTGCCCTGCGGTAGAGTGCCTAAAAGGCTGATAGCATTGCCACGTTGGATGGCAATGCTTATTCGTTGGGCGAAATAATTGCCAGCCCTTTGGTCACCCGACACCTCGACTAACTCTTGGTTAAAAAATTTAAAAAGTTTGTGAGTTGATGGTCCCCACGGACCTAAAGCACAGAATTAATAATAGTATTACATACAGAACGGAAACTCGCACCGTCCCCCGCAATCTGGTGTCCCCGCAACCCTTCCCCCGTTATTGTGAGGTGTAAGCGGTAGTAAAACAGGGTTATTGGTAGTCGCACGTTGATATAACGCGAGTCACTTATATTAGGATTATTGCATATAATGGTGAGAAACTGCGCACATTATCATTGTTTATCCACGGAAAACAGTAGATAACAAAAAATTTATAGATTTACGAGTGATGAAAACAGGTAAACAAAGCAACAAATTCTGTGGTGGCGACCCTGATTGTTTAACTTACACATTTGACGTGTGCACGGACGAATTGTTTCGTTTGTAGTAGTACTAGGTATATATGCTGCTCCGTTTGTATGAAATGCCATACCTGTGCCTAAAGTCTCAACCCCAAACGGCTCAAATATGAAGCCGTTCCCTAAGCATTCATATTTGCGCCGTTTTAGATTTTCCGCAGCTGCTGCAGCTGCGCCAGCCTTATAGCTTGTACCGTGAAGATGGGAGGCTGCCAGAGTGTCGACTTACGTAGCGTCCCACACCATCGGCTTTCCCAACCTCCACGGCACAAGCGTCTTATTGAAAATGAAAACTAAGATACTAGTTCCAAAAATTTCAAACCATTTTACATTTCATTATAAAAAATCGTACTGATTTTGTTAACCTTTGTGTCATATTTAGATTTATTAAATACCTATCAGAGTCAACTTATACATAATCAACTTAACCTAACAGGATGTAAACAGGCCATTTAACCGCAACCTAAATAAAATAGCTTTTCAATCAGTATATTTAAAGAACTTAGGTTCTCCATTAACGATTATCATGTAATAATAATATAATTCACGCACGATCGGCAACTGGCGTCTGGCGTGCACAGAATCAGAATCAGAATCAGAAATCATTTATTGCACAACTGTGTTTACAAAGATGTTACATATTATTGAGATAAGTATGTTTCAACAGTTTGCCCTTTCAGGCATGCAATAGTGACAAATTGACAATGTAATGTCATTTATATATTAAAATACAATTCCATGTACATATTAAATATTTAAAACATATACTGTTGCCTTATATTCCTTAAGACTAGTTAAAAACATATTCAAATAATATTTTTCTGAATAAAATTTAAATATTTATATTTAAATAACAATTTACATTAATTAGGTTAGACTGTATTTAAATTATCTATATCTTCCTTTTTGTGTATTAAAATTAAAATATTCTTCTAAGTCATAAAATATATGCTCTAGTAGCCAAATCTTTAGTTTTTTCTTATATAAGTTACAGTTATATATGCTTTTGATTTCTGTTGGTAAATGGTTAAATACTTTTATGCCAGAAATAAAAGCGCTTTTGTTGAACATTTCATTAACCTCTGGCAGTACTAGTTTTTGTGCCTCTGGTGTTACAGGCGTCCTTATACCTACCACTTACTATCAGCTGGGGTGGACCGTATGCGTGTCCGCCTGAAAACATGCTTTCAATCTCTTCATTCTTTAAAAAGTAAACTTTTGCTGACAGCTGTCACTGTCACTCGCTGTCATTTCGTGTAAATAGTTCGTTGTAATTTTTATTTTGGTGTTGTAAAAAGGAAATAGGAAATAAATTTTAAAGACGCAATTTTTTAACTTTAATAGCGCTGTGAATAGTATATTATAAAGAACAAAGTGTTCCTAAAATGTCTTTCAATACAAAGGATGTGGTTCTCAAGGAGGACCGGCCGAAAACATTACTTTTACAGAAGCACTCTGACTACTTGGCTCAGTACGGCCTGAACAAGGATGACTATGAGTTTTGCATGACTGAATACCTCAGGATGTCGGGAATATATTGGAGTCTAACAGCTATGGAACTAATGGGCCAATCTGCAAGGTACAAGTTTTTCGTTGCAAAAGTTTATATTTTGTCTCTAATTACTTACTTGACTGTCTCATATAAGTAACTAGTTGTGCCCGTGGGCTTCGCCCCCCGTAGGAATTTTGAGATGAAAACCATTACGACCTCCGTGGCGTAATGCTACACGCTAGACCGCCAATCCGGAGGTCCTGGGTTCGATCCCCAGCCAGGGCAAGTTGGAAAATGGCCTTTTTCAAATTGTCCTGGGTCTTGGATGTTTATCTATATATGTATTTGTTATAAAATATAGTATCGTTGAGCTAGTATCCTATAACACAAGTCTCGAACTTACTTTGGTACTAGCTCAATCAGTGTAATTTGTCCCTATATATTTATTTATTATATGTCCTTCCCAGGGTATCAAACTATATCAAATTTCATCATCTAAATGGGTTCAGTGGTTGAAGCAAGAAGAAATAATGAACAAACAAATATACAAACTCACTTTCGCATTTATAGTATTAGTAGGATAAGGATAAGCTCAATCTGTGTGATTTGTCTGTCTGTATATCTTATACCTTTAAACGAGCAATTCTTGTATATTTATTTATATATTTCTGTGATTTTGAAAACGGCTCTAACGTTTTCGCTGAAAATTTGTATATGGGGGTTTTCGGGGGTAAACAATCGATCTAGATTAGTTTTATGTTTGGGAAAACGCGTGTTTTCGAGTTTTCATTCGTTTTTCTTTCAAAGCAGAATATGGTCGCTAATTTCGTCGCGCCGACCGCCTTGTTTTTAGCTCAGCGGTTAAGGATACCGACCGCTAGAAAGAGTGTTACGGGTTCGAATCCCACTTGGTGACTTACTTTTGTTATTTTTTATGTTTAAGTTTATATATAATTTTTTATTTTGCATTGTTTTTAGACAAGTTTAAAAAAAATAGTTAACGTTTGAGATGTAACCGAGCAAAGCTCGGTCGCCCAGGTACTATTTATTTAATGTATGCAACAAGCAAGAAGCTTGTACTGTGTAAATGACTCTTAATTCTACTCCGGAAATACCTGACTGTTCAGAATATAAATTATTTTATATTTATTTCAGAATGCAAAAAGAAGAGATAATAGAATTCATCAGTACCTGTCAAGACAGTGAGAGCGGGGGTGTTTCAGCCAGTATCGGTCATGACCCGCATATGCTGTACACACTCAGTGCCGTACAAGTAAGAGACATTTGTGATACCTCATATTATACATAAATTTAGCAAAAAAAAATCTATGTCTATGCATAGACTTTTACACTTGTATGTGTTGTGATTACACATACTTGACAGTGATAATTTTTCAAAACTAAAAACCGACTTCAATTCCAAACTACACAACCAATTTTCATAAAACTTCTATGCATATAGTACCCTAACAAGTATGCCCTTCAAAACAGAAGATAAATTTGCAAATCGGTCTGATAGTTTAAAAATAATTGGTGAACATACATACATAATAAAAGATAGCGATGAATTGATAAGCTTCTTCTTTTATCAGAAGTCGGTTTAAAAAAAATTTAGCTGATTGGTTTTCACACACAGCTAGATTGACCTGGCTTTTTCATCCTGCTCGTCTGGGAAAAAAGAAAAAATGTACCAGGGGTAAGATTTTTCTGACATCTTAGTAGTTTGCTGCCATGGTATACTTTTTATGCAGGTGCTGGCAATGTACGACAGATTGGATGCAGTAGACGTGGAAGGAATCGTCAGATTTGTATCTTCGCTGCAGCAAGAAGATGGGAGCTTTTTTGGTAAAAATATAATATTTCTAGATCTTTGAACTCATTTCCAAATAAAACGTATTTTCCCATTGTCCCCATTGTACGTAAAGGTAATGGGGACACATTCAATAAAAAAATTGACTATGTTGTTTACTTTATTTATTTTTTTACACGACGGTAATATGTATAGCGTAGCTAATATAAGACTGAAATGAATGATATTTTGTATATAATAGATTTCAATTAATAATGTAAAAACAAGGTTGATTTTTTACATACGAAACACAACTAGACTCAAATCTAAATCAACAGTAGTAACTACCTATAAGTTTCAAACTAATCAAAATAAAAAGGAATAATTTGGAAAAATATCAAATTATTTTTTTTTATAACAGAATCAACTTGGCATTTAGTATTAACTATACATAATTTCCGTTGTTTACTTTAACCAGGACTCCGTATGCAGACAATGGGAAGTAGGTAGTTTAATTATTTTATTAATTTTCCTCTGTCCCCATGAATAGGGACACGGACGATGGGGACAACGGGAAAACACGAAATTGTGCTTCATCAATCTGTGACGTCCGTGATGAGTGGATGAATGATTTAAAATATAACAATAAAACCATAAAAGAAACAAAATAGACCTGTAAAAGAAACTAAATTTATCTAAAACAATCCTATATTTCAATCAGGTTTTAAAAACAAAAATTAATAAATAAAAATAATTAAACTAAAAAATAACCAAAAGTAGATGTCTTACTATTTAAAATCGAATTGCGACTGCGCTGAAAAAAAATAACAATTTTCTAAGTATATTTATTTTTTATGTAAAACAGGAGACAAATGGGGTGAGGTGGACACTCGGTTCTCGTTCTGCGCAGTGATGTGCCTCTCGCTCCTCCAGCGGCTGGATGCCATCAATGTCAACAAGGCGGTGGACTTTGTGCTCAGTTGTATGAACTTCGATGGTGGCTTTGGCTCCAAACCTGGCTCTGAGAGTCACGCAGGTTAGTAAAAAAAATAATGGAAAATAACTTTATGACATTAATAGAATACTACTACTAGCTTGCCGTGTCGTTTCTGGCAGAGTAGAATAGGACCACTCCAAGTCTCCCGTGGATGTCGTAAAAGGCGACTCAGGAAAAACAAGCTAAACAAAGCTTATAAACATTAATGAGAACTCTCCAACCCGTCTGGCCAGCGAGGAGAGTTTGGCCAAAGTCTTTGCTCAGGTTAACTATGGATCTTGTAGAACAGAGAGGGTCGTGTTCCTGCAGTGGAGACAAGAAGTGATGACTACTAGATACCATGCTTAGTTTCTTAGCTTTATCATCATTTCAGCCGCACAACGTCCACTGCTGGACATAGGCCTCACCCAAAGATTTCCAAAATGACCGATCCAGAGCGGGCCTGCATCCAGCTCTTGTGTGATTTGTCCCTATATATTTATTTTTTTATTATATTTATTTGTTCCATATCCAGGTCTCATCTACTGCTGCGTGGGCACCCTGTCGATCTGCCAGCGGATGGACGCCCTCCGCGGCGACGAGCTGGCGTGGTGGCTGTGCGAGCGGCAGCTGCCCAGCGGGGGGCTCAACGGCCGGCCTGAGAAGTTGCCCGACCTGTGTTACTCGTGGTGAGACATCCTTCAACAGGTCCAATGCTGGACATTGATCTCCCTAAAGCATTTCCAAAGTGACCTATTGGAAATTGCCTGCGATCAGATTATTTAACTTTGCTCAAGTAATCTGGCTACCTAAAAGGCTATTTTACTGTGTATGTTTTTGGTTAACAGTTTATATAAAACAAAATATAACACATTTGTTTTTTAAATAGCAAAAGATTTAATACTTAGTTAAGCAGCAATTAGCATTTGAAATATTGCTATGAAGAAAAGTGGGAGCGCGGTGAGGTCATTTCGCTATCTCTTTCGTACGCGCGACATATAATAGCAGTGACGTCAAAAGCGCAGTACGTGCATCCCTTTTCTGTTACTTGATAGTTTCCTATTCCTTCAGATTTTAAAAGCTTAAATATTACTTATTTTTGGATAGATTAAAAAAACATTTTGTTTTGGGTTTCTGGTTTTGTTTTCTGTTTCTGTTTGTGTATGAATAATAAAAATAATTAATTAAAATACCGTATTGATAATAGGTTACTAGAATCATACGATCATACTTTCATTGCATGAAGTGGTTAAAATCATTAAATTTTTTACTGCGTCAACTAACTTGAGACATATCTAATTAATGAAGTCAATTTTTTTCTGCCTTTCAGGTGGGTGATGTCATCCCTCTCAATGCTGAACAGGATACACTGGGTAGACAAGAAAAATCTAGAACAATTTATCCTCGCCTGCCAAGATGCAGAGACAGGGGGCTTCAGTGACAGACCTGGAGACATACCAGACCCCTTCCACACTTTATTCGGCCTAGCAGGCCTCTCTTTGCTAGGGAACACCAGTATCAAACTTGTTAACCCTACGTATTGTATGCCACAAGAAACAATAGATAGGCTAAGATTGAAACCGCAGATTTTACAAGTGTAATTTTGTTAAGTATAAATATTTTTATCACATTTTATTTATGTATATTAAAATTTTATTCTTTAAGTAAGCATATTATAATTTCATCGCAGAGAACTGTGTTTTATTTGACTTACTATGTAATAATAATCATAATATTTTTTACTTTAACTATACTTCACCTTTCGCACAGAACGCAGTTATGGATGACGAAAGCCTTGGCTGTATAATTAGTGATACTGTAGTCATGATTTAAAAACTGTCATTCACAACACAACGTCAATGTCAAAATTGAAAATGTAAACATAACCTAAAAATGTAATTGTTCAACTTGGAAATTTAGTAATACCCGAAAATATTTTATTAAATGATGGCACTCGTTCATTGCTTCCAGTTTTTTTTACTCAGTGTATGTATTAATTCTTTTACAATATTCATGTATGTGATGTATTACGGTGATTTACTGTGGACATCATATAACCAGTATGTTGAAGAGGAATACGACTATATTATTGGTAAGACGCCTTTTTCTGGTAAAAACTATTGATGGTCTGTGGCTATGTATCTTCACTTATGTTATACAAACTCCACTGCTGTTGCTGAGGTCATAATTCAAGTTTTAATTTGAAAATCAAACACTCGCCTCGCCTCACATCGTCAAATCATATTTCAACTACAATAGTGGGTACAACTTCTACCGCCTTTTAGCGACGGCTGAGTACAATGCATGTGGGCTAAACGTGGCCTTTGCGTTTTATGGCTCTGGGCTCTGTCTGCCCAGTTAGGGATAAAGACGTGGTGTATCTGTATGAACCTAATATGAAAAACAGCATCCAACATCTGTTAAATTAGAAATACGACAGACCATCTTTTTAGTATTATTAAGTCACTGTATTTGCCATTGGTCGTTAACTAAAACCATGTCAGAGGCCTTTAAGGCGGTTTAAAAACTCTGACACTAGTGTTATTCACTAACACACACGATAAGAAGAAGAGTATTAAGTACCACAATAATGCCTTAATCTTAACTTCTTATTTGGGCTCTAACAGACTAGCGACGTAATGCCCGTGATACTAGTCGGTGACAACATTTCGTAACAGCAGTAAGAGCTGGCGAACAACGCGCCACACAACCGCGGGTCGGGGACACACTGTCGCTCCCATGTAATTACACTAGCTGGGACACTGTTACGTACTTAAAGTAGTCTATGTGTTAATCCAGGGTGTCATCTTCCTGCATACCGAATTTTATCAAAATTGGTTCAACTGTTTGCGCAGGAAGTAGTAATAAACACCTACATACACAAACTTTTACCTTTGTAATATTAGTGAGATATTCAATCTATATATATAAAACTGAATCCCTATTTACCTTGGTAACGCCATCACATGTAAACGGCTAGTCCATTTTAAATGAAATTTGGTATGGATATCTCTTCAAGATGCGACAAAACCCAGACACAATAGTAAGACAATGGAAGCCGGGTGGAATTCCACCCAGCGACAGCGAAAAGAATATTGTTTAAGACACAGAAAAGGACATAGGGTAGTTATCATTTCGAAATTCCCACAGGGAGCGAAGCCTGCGGGCTTAGCTAGTTGTTCATAATTTCAATATTTTCTTTTAGTTGGATCCGGCACCGCAGGGTCAGTGATAGCTCACAGACTAGCAACGGAGACGAACTACAGTTTTGTAGTCCTTGAGGCCGGCGGTCACAGCAACTTCTTGTACGATGTGCCGGTCCTTGGCCCGTTGCTGCACGGGTCTTTGTATGACTGGCAGTATGAGACCGTGCCGCAGGAAAATGCTTGTTATGCAATGGAGAATAAGGTTAGTTTTTAATTTTTTGTTGGTTCTTATTGATCTAATTCTTGTTGTTGAAGTGGCAGTAGGCGGGACACATAACGAGAAGAACCCATTGCCGATGGAGCAAAAAGGTTCTCAAATGGCGAACACGTACTGGCAAGCAAAGTCAACACCCATAGACAAGGTGGTAAGACGATTTTACCAAGGTTGCTAGAAGCCACTGGCAAGCTGCTCTAGATCGGTCATTTTGTAAATCCTTGGGAGAGGCCTATTTCCAGCAATATTACGTTGTTGCAGCTGAAATGATGATGATGAATTTGATTGATAATATCAATCACACAGAAAAACTGTCACATTCCATGTGTTTGAAAAATTAAAGAAAGAATTTTGTTGTTTCTGCGAGACAATAAGGGGCCGTCCAAATATTACGCCTTTTTCTGATACTTTAACACACACTTTTACATCGCTTTAAGTGAGTCTATTAATTTTAGATAAACTAAAGTGGTGCCATAAAGACTTCGAGCTCCTCCGTACTTCTGAAGGCACGTAAATCCGTTGGTCCCGGCTGTCATCATTGTATGGCAGTCATCAAATTATGTCTGAGGCGTTTTAGCTTGAAAAATCTAACACGAGTGAAGGCTATGTAATATAAAAGATATTTTTAAGTTTAATAAGAGGAAAAAATATTAAAACTTGTTTCAGAAATGCCAACTATTTCAAGGCAAAATCATCGGCGGCTCATCGAAGCTCAACAACATGGTCCACGTGCGAGGTAACATTTCTCACTATCTCGACTGGTTCCACGGCAAATACGATGAGAGTTTCGTCAGAAAACAGTTCGAGTTCATTGAAGATCACATCTTGAACTTAGACGAAATCAGGTTTCAGAGTGAACTGGCCGACGCCATTTTGGAAGCGGCTGAAGAGTTGGGATACCAAACTATAGATATAGAATTCGAACAGGGTTTTAGGAAAAGCAAATTATCTCAACAGGACGGCAAGAGATGGTCTTCCAGTGACAATTTGGATAGCAAAAATATTAAAACAGATGCTCTAGTCAAAAAAGTACTTATTAGGAATAATGTAGCTTATGGTGTGAAAGTAATAGTATCAGATAAAGAAAAAAGAATATTGGCAAAAAAAGGAGTTATATTATCAGCAGGGACGTTTAATACTCCGAAAATCTTGCAATTGTCTGGAATTGGTCCTTCAAAATTGTTGAAATCATTGGGTATTCCAATCATAAAAGATTTACCTGTTGGTAAAAATTTACAAGACCATATAGGTACGGGCTTAGATCTGATCATGTTTAATAAATCATTGTCGGTGAGTACAATCAATATGTTGAACCTTTATTATGCAACGCAATATTTTGTATACGGCAAGGGACCTTTTACAACGCCAGGTTGTGAAGTAGTAGGTTTTATTTCTACTAGAAATGAATCCACGCCTGATTTACAATTTATGGTCCTGCCAATTGGAATATCATCCGACAGGGGGAGTCGTTTAAGAAATAGTTTAACTATTACCGACACTATTTGGTATAATTACTTTGCTAAATCTTTTGAGAAACACACTGCGACCGTGCTTCCTTTAATATTACATCCGAAAAGTAATGGAGAAGTCAAAATCAAAAGCAAAGACCCTAAAGTACCACCGTTGATTGATCCGAAATATTTGTCACATAGAAACGACGTAGACATATTAATCAGAGGTCTAAAACTGATTGTGAAGTTTGTAGATACACAAGCGATGAGGAAAATTGGTGCTCATATAAACCCAATGCCTTTTCCGGGATGTGAAAGATACGTGATGTTTTCAGACCAGTATTGGGAGTGCTATATCCGGCATTTGACTTTAACTAGTTATCATCCTGTGGGGACTTGTGCAATGGGGTTGGAAACGTCGAAAGACAGTGTGGTAGATACAGATTTTAGAGTTTTAGGAGTGAAGAGGTTGTATGTTGCAGATGGGTCAGTTCTTCCAACATTACCTAGTAGTAATATAAACGCTGCTGTAGCAATGATGGCTAGCGTCTTCTTTGAATCGAATTTTATGTCAAAACCAAACTCGGTGCGCTCAAGACAGCCTGTTTGTCACAAAAATGATTACTTAACTGAATATTTGTTTAAAATCTGTATAACAACATTGTGATATTAGTATTTAGGTATTTAATAGTTAAATATGCTTATTTTTAAAGTACAAAATGCTTTTGCTGTGTGCAAAGCAGGTACGGTAGAACGTGTATTGATAAGCAGCAAAACTATTATGTTTTTTCTAGATTTTTATGAAGAAAGTTCTATGGTTGTCTAATTGGTATCATGTATATTCGTTTACTTTTTATTATAATAAGAAATATAAGTATGAAAAGTCAACGAACGATCGTAATTTTTAGACGCAGACAATGAGTCGCGCGATTTTCTTTCTATAGAAATTCACAACTCATTTTCTGTCGCCGTGTGTATGAACAGGTCATATGAAACTAAATGCAGCAGAAATTTAATTAAAAGACAGAATTACTTCCTTAGTCTTTTTTTTTTTTGTAAAATCCAATTTTATTGTATTATGAAAACACACAACGTCGGGCTTATCGTGTAATGGAATCTCTTCTCAGCGCCTAAATAACTACAAAACTTACTCATATTAAGTGTAGAAGGGCGCACATAGAATATTTAAAAGTGTTTTCATGTATAAATCATGGCTAATAGTAGTTTCCTGTTTCATAATGAGGGGTATTATACACAGGTGTGTTATTACCGGGTTATGTGCAGTTTCATACACTATTCCACCTAATCTCATAAACTACTAAATAAAAGCGTGTAAATGGCACCCAAACTGGCTCTATTATATTGACATGACACTTTTGTGGGTGTTATAATGTGATTCTTTTTTATCTGTGTTCATAAAAATCGGTTCAAAGTTAATAATCCAAATTGTACGATATGAGATAAGATAAAAGTATTAATTACATAGTTGCTTGTATATTGTTTAACTACCAAAGAAAATGATAAATTGTGGAATTAAAAATACGAATATATTTTTAACACTTTATTGAAAGTAGTAAGGACACTTCTAAACATGAAATATTGATACAGGACACTTTGAGCCTTGTTAAGAAACAACCATTTCATGTACCTAACTAAGTACATTTGGCGGAATAAATCAGGTTTCCATATCATGTAGCTCATAAGTCAGTACTACTTAGGGGTTGTTCATTAATCACGTAATGTTTTTAGCAACTTTTGAACCCCGTCTCCTATGGTAATATGGGTTTAAATTACTCCATGCACTACTTTTTGGTATAAAAATAGCATGTTTAACGAAAAATTAAATACACGTGATATCTGACCCCCTGCCCCTTGTGATATTTTGTTATTTTGACCGAACACCCTCCCCCACCTTCAGGATTACATAATTAATGGACGATTCCTTAAACAGTCGCCTTTTCTTAACACACCGTACACGTTCGGTGAACACCTATGTGAATTTATAACGGGGATATATTTCGGGAATTTATAATAGGTATATTTAGAAGATATGGACCATTTTCATTCCGCTAATTACTAACTTAATTAACTGATTGTAGAGTTTCTCGGCCACAATGACTATTGTTCATATTACGGGACTTAAATAAATAAATAAATTTATAGGGAAAAATCACACTGAATCAAAAGATTACTTGCTCAGCATCACCTGTTGGTTGACTGGTAGAAAAGGCCTCAGGCCTTAAGTCCGCCATTGTACTAAAGTACGTACATTGTACACATGTATTGTAGTAAAGTTAAATAAATAAATAAAAAAAAACTATTTAAATGTTACCGCGATTGATATATGGGTCTACCCTCTTTCTTCGTTATTTATTGCACAGTTTTTTACACAAAACCACAGGTTTAATACAAGGCTCTGGTAAAACAGACAGGGTCGTGCTCCTGCAGTGGAGACAAAAAGACCTGATGATGATGAATTCAAGTTTAAACTTTGATTGATTTGTTCCGTATTAATTTATTTATTACAACTCGGTCGAGCTAACTGCGCACCTCGTTTGTATGCGATGCCACGGCCGCCAGGTACGCAGTTAACTCGACCGGGCTATACGTACAGAACAGATCTCCTAAGGTCCCACGCAATATGCGTCCCTGTTTTCCGTCCCCGCACCTCTCCCCCGTTCTCGCCTCGTGGAGAGTAATGAGCGGGCGGCTGCAGGTGCCTGCAACCACTTGTATTAGACCATGGTATAAAAAAACAGGTATTCTCTTCCCGAGATGGAACTTGACTACGTCACAAAGTGTTGCCACTTATTGTTCTTTTCAGTAAATTTAAGGACTTTCTTAATTAGTTCATGAATATTTAAAAAAATATTTAGTAACTTAGCAATTTAGTATTTCGCGATTCTCGCGTGATTTATCAATTCAATATTTTATAAATTTATATTATGGATTATTAATTCAAAATTGGTATATAAAGTTCACAAATGCATAACGCTCGGGTATTTCACACAGTGGCAACATATCAAACTGATGACGTAGTCAAGTTCCACTTACGTCATCAGCTATCACGGGAAGAGAATACCTTATTTTATTGTACCATGTATTAGACGAGGACGGCGAACGGTGACGCATATTGATTCTGTTACAAAACACTAACAACGGTGTCTGTACGTTTTAAAACTTTGCAAAACGACCCGTCATATGAATAATAGTAATTTAGAATTCTTTGTTATATTAAGTAAATACAAATTATAGATAGTAACTATTTACCACGGGCATGAGTCTACTAGTCGAAGGGGTGACGACAGGATCAGTATTATTTGTAATAAAAAGGACATTGTATTTAAAGATCCAAGCGTAATTTCCATTTATAGAAACTTTTTGTATTGACGAGCCGAGTCACCCTGTCATCCCCCTTAAGTACAATGTCGACGAATACATCAACATCTGATATCTTTAAACCTTCGCTCATACTCATGACAATCGATTAGTATATTCAAGCCACAGCTATGTTGAACTGCATTTTGTATAAATTATATAAACGAGATCATTATAATTTGTTTTTTTTTTACTAATAAACCACTTCTGTAGCCGACTGTACTGTGAAGTACTGAACGTAAAGTGATGATACTTTCTGTGAAGATAAATCTAAAAATAAGTAGTTAGCGGCTCACTCGATATTAATTCACTTACAATGTAAAACTACCCATACATAACTAGTAAAAAAATCTTAAAATGGTTATTTATTGTTGTTGTTGCAAAAGTGTTGTAAATAAAGATCAGTTAAATCCATTAAAAAAATCTAATTTAAATACCTCCTACTTATAAAATGTATGTTTCCTACAAGCTAACACTTTTATTACAAACATCACGACTAGAGTTTATCTTAAATATTAAGATTAGACGAAAACGTGTCATGTCATAATCATTACGTAACTCATATTTACGCCCGGGCATATTGCATAAATGCCGAATAAATGTCCGTATATGCCGAATAAATGCCCATTGTCAGGGCCAAAACATTAACATAGTTTTTATGCTTCTTTTCGCTAAAATCAAATTATTTGTTTCTGCCCAGCGATTAGGCAGTTATTTGGGCGTAAACTCTTTTTTGCCTAATACGCCCGTTTATGCCCATTTATGCCCAATTTGTTTTTGCCCTCGACCCATTCTAGCTCATAACCCGAGTAGCCAAATGAACCCTCATTTGGCTACTCGGGTTATGAGCTAGAAGATGAGAGAAAGTTCTAATTTTAAAAAATGATCAATAAAATCTTGGTTCTCCTTTGTGATTTATAGGTGAGTATGCCTTTTACGACCCCCTTTTTAGGGTTCCGTAGTAAACAAGGAACCCTGCCATGTTTGCCTGTCTCTCTGCCCGATCGGGGTTCTACTCAGAGACTATATTTAGGTACCTACTAGAAAGGTAATATTTGGCATGGTTATTAATATAAATCATGCAGAAAAATGTACTCGGAAACTGATGATTTCATACAAATTCAAAAGAAAATTAGTTTTAAGACTTTTCCTCTCAAACTCAAAGTCTGCATTCGTAACTACGGAACCCTACCCTACACTGCGAGTGGCCCGACATTCACTTGGCCGGTTATTTGTAATAAATTTTAGATTTTGAAGCAAATCGTGCGTGAAAAAGATCTGAAGAAACTGTTTTTGCTTTTGCAGAGACAGGTACGTAATGTAAAATAATTTAAAACTAACGTACGGAAAAAAAAATGTACCTATGAAAACGTCTGGTCATGTCAACGGACTGATAAAGGCCAAATCAATACTACTTAAATGTAATTATTTGGACTTATGACATTGTAGCTCATCAATACAAATCATTAGTTTATTAGATATAATCACGGATCTAATGGTAGCGGCATGAAACTCTAGCGCTGACCGTTATTGCGCAGAAGTCAAAAATTAATACTGTACCCTTGCGTGTATACTGTACCCTACTGTACCCTTACTGTACCTGTACCCAGTCAGTATACCTTCTACATATCACTCAGCGCTAAACTTACGTGCCGCTACTTGTACCTTATATCAAGCGGTTACCCTTTATGCTACAGAATATTAAATGTTTACCTTAAGACACTCATGGACGGAAGATAATCTGTATTCCACTAACCTACAATAGGTACATTTTCACGATTTTCTAAATCGACTTTTGTGCAAATACAATATATGTCACATTATACACTAAAACACCTTAAATATTAAAACTATATACATTTATTGCGACAAAAGACACTTTGTGCTGAGCAAGATTTACCCAAAATGCAGCTACTGCATGCAATAATACTGGACGGATTGTCTGATAATTTGACATCATTTTTTTTACTTTTTAACCGGTGACATTTACAGCGCATATTAAATTCCACAGGCATATAAAGGGACCATTATTGTATAATACAAAGAAGCCGCGTGGCATGAATTTACACTTAATATTTACACATAAGTTTTGTTGTTTTTCTTTTTGATAATATTTTAAACAAAAATAGTCCTGTACTATACTTATGAATGCAAAATAGTACTTAGTATACAAAACACCAGCAATAACTGTTTATAAATATATTATTTAGGCAATTCAAAAATAAGCTACGAGTAAAAAATTGCCACGCGTTCTAAATACGTAATGTTTGGTCTGCTTTCCTTTATATATCTGTGTTAAATTCTCATTTTCTAGGATCAACTTAGTTGTTCTGATGGCCAAATACCATACATCATAAATACAAATGTATAAAATAATTCTAAGTAATGAAAGCCTACCAAGCAGCGTCTGCCATACAAAAGTAGACTTAATAGTTGGAACAAGGTTTATTATTGCATATGGTTTGGGGGTAACCCGAGAGGTTCTTGTATATTCCGCCTCTGTTTTATTTATAATAATAATGTGTACACGTATTATTATTTTTTTCCTTTTTTGTTATAGTTATTCAGTAGCATTAACTAAAGAAGCATTAATCTAAATAAATGATGAGATTTCAGAAGTTTAGCACTTATAATATGCATGTGAGTAGGTATTTGGCCCTTAATATAGTTAATAAAGATGGCGATAGAAAATAAGAAAATAGTAACAGTTTAATACACCTTGTCATCCCGGTCAAGTAAGAAGTTTGTATATTCATTTTAAAAATATACATATTGCCACACTTACAAAAACTACACTAATAAGTTAATACTTTTGTACGCACGCATACCTACACAATAATACTGAGCGGTAAACTTGTCATTTATTTACAATTTAATATTATATAAAAAGCCTTAAATTTGCTCGTGGACGGAATTATATTCGATATATCAGTTTTATATTTTTGTAAATAATTTATTATGTAAACAGTTTTTTCAAGAAACAATTTTCTTGTCATATGTACCCAAAATGGTACTGTTACGTATATAGTTTTTCTTTTATCTATTTTTAATATTTTTTTCATAATACTGAGCTTTTACAATTTGAGCAAAACTATTATAAATTGTGAGCTGAAGTATTTAATACTTTTCTATCGTGTATTCACAAGCTTTTCGTCCCTATAGGAAAATAATTGTGCAAAATCATTAATGTTAATATTTATAAATATTCAATATTCTACAACTATAAAATTTCACTCTTTCGCCTGAGCCTTTGACTAGAATATTATCTTTAAACTTTACGTACTTTACGTATAGATACCTACTTATCTACGTTGGTATGAATATTTTTTTTTGGGTAGGTAAAGTTTACCTCCATACAAAACGGCAAACCACGACTGCCAATGCTATGTTCTTGTAACATTTCTCGAAGATACCTAATTATTTATAAAACACCAATACAACCAGCCTTATAAACGATGAGAACAAAAGTACCCGACACGCATTTAACAGCCAAATCTTACTTGAAACACGAATCCAAGTAATTATCCAACATATCCAGTTGCAAATCATCCCAGTCTGTAGGATTCAGAAGCAAAGAGGACAAGTCATCTTCCTGAATCAGCGGAGGGGGTGACACTGGCTCCACAATCACATTAGCGCCAATATTCGTCTGCAAATCTATATCTATGGGCTGTATACCATTCAACGTGAACTCAGGGAGATGCAGAGTCACAGCATTGTCTGTGGCCATTTCTTCAACGAACTCCACTTGAGGAATATTAGACACGGCAACACTTTCCTCTGTTGGTTTAGCCTCTTTGGTTTCTGGGTGCTTCTTCTTCTTGTGGGGTCTGTTCGAGATACGCTTGGTGCCTTCTAGATGGGCTAAGTCTAGTTTCCAGAACCCCCCTTTGCCTGGTTCGTGTTTCGATCTTGCGACTTTGACAAATACTTTGTTTAGAGATAAGTTGTGCCGTATGGAATTCTGAAACAAAAAATAGATATAAGTTTTTGAAAAAGTAACAACTGTATTTGTGAGGCCAAAGTACTTATCTAAACAAATTAAATAAGGTCAAACTCGATGGGGTTGCTTCCCAGAGTTGCGTCATTTTATTATCTACAAGGTTTCTCATGTCCATCTTCCAGCTCCATCATCAGATCAGCTTGTCATAAAAATATTACGTATCATCTCATTTACTAATGCGGGAAGTAGGTCAAACACTTCGTCTGCTATAAAACACACTGTGTGTAGTGTATCGAACACACCCACAGTGTGTTTTTCAGCACTTGAAGTGTTTTCAAGTTAAAAAGAATAACCGGACACTTGGCCGGTTATTCCGTACTTCTATACCATTATCTATAATTGTTTTTATTATTTTTTGTTACGGCGGCAACAAACATACATAATTTGTGAAAATTTTAACTGTCTAGCTATCGCTGGTTCTTGACATACAGCCTGGTGACAGACAGACGGACAGACAGCGAAGTCTTAGTAAATAGGGTGTTTAACCCGTTTTTAACCTTTGGGTACGAAACCCTAAAAAGTATGTAGATAGTATTGTATATTATTGCGATGTGTATATTCTTTCATTTAATTTATACTCCTCAAACATTCAGAATGAGTATAATATGGATAATGATCTATTTCAATTAATGTTCAGGATCTTAAGGTGTACCTATTTACAAATGAAAAAGCTTTAGCTTTATATTTTACTAGTATTCGTTTTTAAATACTTAGTACATACTACTGGTGTAACTGATTAACAACTAGGTGTTGAAACAGTTTGGGCACGGTGGACCATGGTTTGAATAGCTCCATAGTCACAACGGTCGCTATTTGAGAAACCCCACATGACTCGGTTTTCATGGCACCTTCCAACATCAGCCCGGAGCCTATTTAAAGACTACCAGATTGCCCATCAGGGGAGATTCTACCCGATGGGAGTTTTTCAGCAGCTGGGAGATTTGATGGTAGCGGGGGATATTTACTATTCCACCATGCCAACCTATAATATCTAGGGCTTCACAAATTGGGATATTTTGGTTGCCTGGGAAAACTTTTCCGGCTTTTCAGACGTAAATACCAGATAAAATTTTTATGCAATATTTACGCGGACTCGATTCCCTGTGCGGCCGTGCTCAAATTCAATCCCTAAGCCAATTAGTTGCTATCTAATCGCGATTGATATTAGATTTAGCGTTTATTAAATATAAACAGGGATTCCCTGTTCACTACCGTAGTAGCAAAGATTAATTTCCATGCGGTTTCGCGTATGGCAATATTATTATTTTTTATATTTATTAAACTTTATTACAAAAAATGTAACTGGAACCAGTCAACTGACAGGTGATCCCAAAAATAGCTAATTTTGAACGACATGGCACAGTCTAATTTAATCTTGTAAAATTGTACCGAAAGCAGATTTACCTAACTATAATTTTATTTATATACCTACCTATTTAGATTCATAAATGTACATGTATACCATACACAAATATTGCATACTGTATAAAACTTTAATAATCTATGACAGTTGGTGAAGATAATGAGCACGCACGCTTGGCGAGTAGGGGTTTTGAGGATATCTCAACGGGAAAGGATTCCATAGCATCGCGGCTTGTTTGGTGAAGGAATGATCAAAAAACCCACTCCGGCAGCAAGGCATATCAAAAAGAAGATTGTTGGAAGAACGAAGAATTATGAGATAAAATCATCGTATCAAATTTTTGTGCTGGTTTGGGAAAACCTGGGACCCGTGATGATGTTGATGAGAAAACCTGGGACCTGTGATGATGATTATGATGATGACACAGAAAAGACTTTAAAATTTACAATGGGCGGTCTTATCGCTAAAAGCGATTTCTTCTAGACAACCGATGGATGGCCAGAATATAAGTACTCAGTGAAACCTGTCAGTAGAGGAATTTGCATTGCACAATCACAAATCTCCTAAACTGATGTGGACGTAATTTTTTTGTCAGCTCATTCGGTAGATTACTAAAAAGTATGATGTAAGTACGTGTATATTTTCTTTTTTCTAACATGATGTTTATTTTTAATGTCGACAATACTTTTTACTGTGCCGTGGTAACGTACCCGAAAGACTGGCCTAAATGAAAATAATAGCGAAGATACAGCGCATTTAAATTTCGCATTACGTCACGATCAAGTACGATTTTCCAGAAGGTGACGTAAATCGCCCTCACTCCGAATCTTCGATGCGCTGTATCTTTGTGAATTTTTATTACTTTGCTAAACGAAAGAATGAGTCCATAATTTTTGTTTAATCTATTGGTTGTCGGACTAAATATTTTATACCTTTCACATTATTTACCCAATCAATTTTAATAATTAATAATAGGTATACCTACCTACTTACTCCCGTCTGTCACCAGGTTGTGTCTCATAAATATTTAAGTTGGGCTCCCATTAAAAAATGTGATTTTGTATAGATACTTACCTAATGGTACGGAACGCTTAGTGCGCGAGTCCGACTCGCACTTGGTCGATTTTTAATTAGGTTAATGATTACAAAATCGTTGAAATCTACTAAAGAAGATGTCATAGACTAAACTTGCTTTTAGATAGAAAAGGCTGTTAGATACAAAGTCAGTCGGTATTTTTGCCACGCGAATATTGTTTACGATTTACCTGGAAGTCAAACTTCAATGATTTGTTCATACTATTACCTACTATAATACGTGAACTTAGATCGTCATTTGTACAAAAAACAAAACAAAGCATAGATAAAAAAAGATATAGAACACTCACTTGCCACGTAGGATCAGCATTCCTATAATACTTGAAGTTCTCCCGGATCCACGAGTAAATCGCTGAAAGCGTCATCTTGTCATTGTTATATCTCATGGCCATACAAATGAGCGTACTATAGGAGTATGGCGGTTTCTTCTCACTGTCAGTCTGGTATTGCTCCTTGTTCTCTGTGAAGTCCTTCTGGCACTTCGCGATCGTCTGGTTGAACTTCTGGAGCCTCGTGTTTTGCGGCGGCACCTTCGCTTGAGGGTTGGGAGACATAGGTGGTATGGGAAACTGCGGGAGAGCCATTATGTTCGTTATGTTTTGCAGCCATGTCAAATTTGTTAAATCTGTTTCCGTGTCGTCGACTTGAGGTTTGTGCTTTGTCTTGATCTTTTTAGATAAACTATCTTTTGATACAGTTATACTTTTAGCTGTATCTGCGTTTCGAATAGTCTCAGGTTCGTATACGTATTCTATTTCGACGGTATGAGAAGACTCTGGGACTGTGTGGTCTATTTGGAAATAAGTAGCACAGTCCCCGGAGTCTCCATAGAAGTTGAGCGTGGATGTGTCGAGCATCTCGCCTGAGGCCGGGGAGAGTCCTGAGGTGATATGCATCCTGAACTACATAGCTCGGCGGTCCTGAAAGAAACGATAAACGATGACTCATGTTGTTCAATGACAAATGATTCATTCTGTAAATGACATGTTGGAAGTTATAAATAGTTAAAGGGAAAGCTTAGGGCGTATTGATGTGCCGTTATTAAACAATTTCTAAAATATGACTGGAAAATACTTCGAAAATAATGTTGGATGTAAACTAACAGATACAGGTAATGAAATGTAAATTAAATATATTTCATGGATAGGCTGCGTAAATTCAATTATTCAAGTAGGATTCAATTATTTAAAATAGTTACAAGAAGTAACCAGTTTAACCATTTGAAATGGCTAACTTTAGGTACTGTGTGATCTCGCTTTGTCATTCACTTTAAACTTTTGAACAGTTTTCGTTCAAGAAGGATTGTTGATTTTGTTCTCCAAAAGCGATTATCACTGGCCACTTTCAAACCAGCCATTGTTAATTTAAATTAGGTTCTTAATTTAAATTTGAAGGACTTACCGTTGAGAAAGATGGTGTCCAGTGTCCAAGATGCCGGACGATCGATCGGCGCAGGGTATGACGTCGCAGCGGTCAGCGTGGTAGCGGTGGTGTGGCGTGGTGCGTATACATGCGCGCGGGGCGGCCGCGGGCGAGACAGTGGGCAGGTGCGCGGCCCCACGGCAGAACAGGTGGTACCAGTGCGCGATCGATATATTTCCGCCCCAGGCTGGCCCGCATTTGATAGGCACGGACAATTAGACACGGTTATCGGCTGAACCATGGCAGAGACGCTGCGGGTGCTTCCGTTAGGGTATGATAAATCTGGATGGTATTTTTAGGTCTATGATAAGTTGTAGAGTTCACTGCAAAGGTTCAGTGTTAAGGATGTTCTATTGTGATCGATGATCGTGAACTGGGATAAGGGTCTCTGAACGAACAAATTAACTATATTACTTGTAAAGCGCAAAACAATCGTATAACATTTTTGAAGTGAAAACTTCTTAAGGCGCGTTGGGCATGCACGGAAAGCATGGGAAAAACCATTGAACTTACGACACTGACACAAAGTTTTCACTTCTTTTTGTTGCCACTCCCGAAGTGCCACTGTTCTTTTTTAAACGAACAAAGTAGGTAGGCAAAAAGTAGCTTTTATAACCCCCTGGTGATAAATGGTTACCGTAGATTATGTAGCGCAACTCGCGCTTTGCCAATCAAAATACCTCATGCTATAAACACACACTATAACCTACACGTCTTTGTACTCAGATTAGAGTTCTCGGGTCGTTAGAACCATTAGGTTTGCGTGAATTCTGAAAAATAATGCGCGGTAGGTGTAAGTACATCACAGAATTGAGCTACTTTTATGCAAGAAAGTAACTAGTACCTGTAGTGTGGGAATCATAATAGTGAAGAGTTGCTAGCCACATTGCAAAGATTCTCGCCCATTCCCTCGATCGGCTGTACGTTTTCCGCGGGAAGAGTAATACCAGCTGCAATCTTTTCTCCCATAGACCAGCTTAGAAGTCTGCTGTGTCGTGTCTCGGAAAAAGCCACTGGCGCGTGCTGACGTTAGAAGACTAAATGGCCGAGGCAAAAAATTATAACTCGTTATAATTGAAGCAATAACAGACGTGTAGTATCTCTTTGAAAGTCATTAATTTTTGACGATTAAAATAGAAATCTTCTACATGCTATGTTTTCTTTTCAGTTCATAATTTTACTATTATAAACCAACTAGCTGTGCCCGCGGACTTCGCTCCCCGAGGGAATTACGGAATAAAAACTATCCTATGTCCTTTCATGGGTCTAAAAATGTATCCATAATAAATTTCATCTAAATAATTCCATTGGTTGAAGCGTGAAGATGTAACAAACAAATAAATATACAAACTCACTTTCGCATTTATAATATTAGTTGGAATTATAATTTATAACCCTAGATAATTGCAATTTCTTTAAAATTACACATTTTTACCGAAGTCTGACATGTGGTTTCAAAATAAAACGTAGACTACGTTTGTAAGGAAAAGTCTAGGGTAAGGGGATTCTTAACAAGTGCATTTACACTAAGGGATAGTTTACACTTGATGTTTTTCCACGTCCCCCCTATTTGTACAAGACTCGGCGCGACGCTTCAATTAATTTCAGTCAAGGAAAAGTTCCGATTACTTAGGGATATTAGTACAAGAGTTTGCTCGGCTTTGAAGTGTCACCTTGTCCATACGTTGAGTGTAGTGTGTTGAAAAAGTCGTGAAGGTTTTTGACTTTTTATGTCGATGCTGTGTTGACTTGTGTTATGGCTTAACTTAATAGAAATAGAAATAGAAAAATCTTTATTCAGCGATAAATTATACACTTACAAATTTTTTATAACTAAACACTGAAAGATATAAGAGCTTAAACATTAACTAAAACTATTAAAACAATTTTATCACTGAAAGTGATGTCCACTCAGCATAAGCTGCTGGTCGCCAATTAAGGCAAACAACAGCACTGGTCTTACGTGGAACCACAATTTTACAAACAAGGTCGACCTTTTGAACTATGCTATGCGTAGTGTTAATGCGAGAAATATATATTTAAAATACACAATTAAAATATGGTTAAAAATTAGGATAATATATAAATGAAAAAATACAGTAGATATACTTATAGTATCATTGAAATGTGAAAATTAATAGTAAAGATAGGTTATAATTAATAAGTCTAACTATGAAAATTGACATTAATGATAATAACATAGTAGAATCTCGTATGCTTTTTTAGTAACTTTTTAAGTCTTAAATGTTTCTGAGCTCCTTAGGGCTTCACACACAGCTGCTGTAATGTAAAGATGTTCATTATAGCACGATATCTTATTACACACGGCAGCTATCCTTACTAATATTATTACTGCCAAAGTAAGTTTGTATTATTTGTTTTTTACCACTTTACATTTCAACCACAATTTCAACTTTTCAATCTTTCAATATAATCTAAAGGTTCACTATTTAGATAAAATTTGATACTGATATAGTTTAAAGAAGATATAGTTTTGAAAAAATTCTCAAGTTCGACCCAAAAGCCAATTTTCAATAATTTACTCGTAAGTATCATCTATCCATTATACAAAAATCGCACAAAGACCCCTGAACAATGACTTGACTTAAATGTGAGTCAACATAAAGGCTGTTTACAGGTACCAGTACCAAACAAGGGGTGATCGACCCCAGGCCAATGTGCCACTGAGCCAGAACTTCTCTAAAGTACGTAAGTATACATAAATAAGTTTGTAGGAATATTTTTACACGACTGTTTACCAAAAAGAGCGAAATGTTTTCGGGGATCATTTTATTTCGACATCGAAATGCCATTTGAATGTAGGTAATGAAAGTATCATTACATTAGGTAGTATGCTCAAATCATCCTGAGTGGCATAAGTAGGTAGGTAAAAAGAATTTCAGGTGCATTCGGATTCATACGAAAGTTCGGTTTATGCCACACGATGACAGATAAGCTTTTTGATTAAAACTACATAACGTGAGATGCAATCATTATTAAATTCAGTAAACGGGTAACTCACGTATAGAGTCAGCTACTGCCGACATGTTTCGACCTCATCCGGAGGTCTTCATCAGGGCGAATGTGACGAGAGCCGGTGCGGTGTACGGGCTCTCGTAACCCGTTTACTGAATTTAATAATGACAGATAAGTTGTGAATATCTATAAAACATTGAGAAACAAAAATGCAATCACAGTTTTGGCGACTAACAACTCCAATTAAATTTTTGACAAAAAAAAACAACCAACTTCCATTTTTTTTGGAGTTTCTTCCATATCTCCAAAGTTCTTGATCGTGTCTTCACCAAATTAATATGGGACCAACTTGGGAGAACCTAAGGGCTTTTAAATAAAAAAAGAACCATAAAAATCGTTTCACGGTTGCCGAAGATATCGCGTCACATACATACAATAAAAAAAACATACAATCGAATTGATAACCTCCTCCTTTTTTGAAGTCGGTTAAAAATGAGGTAGTTCGTTCGACAGGATCCTTGCATTGCAAGTTGACAATGTAATATTTAAAAAAAAGCTTTTAAATCCGTTTTTTATATTGGTAAGTATTATGTACAAGTATTTGGTATTATAACAAGATAATAACAAAGTATGTATACTTACACTGGAAAAAATCTGTGGCGCTCAGAGAGTTCGATAAAACAGCTGCATTTGAAACAAAAAACTTTCGTCAACATTGCAATTAGAATAGTAATAACAAGGGTGGTTGCACGGACGTAGATAGGGCTTTTGCAAGGGGACAACGAATTATTCACTTTAGATGAACTTACCTAATTTAAATTTTTCGCAAATTGACTTAATTTCCGTAAAATATAAATTGACTTAATTTGTGTAAAATGTAAATTGACTTAATTTGGGTAAAATCCAAATTGACTTAGGTAATTTGCGTAACATGTAAACTAGGTAATTATGTAAATCTATTTTCAAATGAAAACATTTTTCATTGAATTTTTATTAAACGTACCTATTTTATATTTTTGAAATCATGAGTCGAACATATTTATTTTATTTATTTAAAAACTTTATTGTACTTAGTAATAAACATTTACCATAGATCATTTTGAACACGGTACCAAATGGTGGACTTATCCCATAAGGGATCTTCCGTCGACCAGAAGCAAATATAAGTAGCGCTTCTTAATCTCGTAAAACTTGCAAGCTGTGCCCAGAGGAGCTTTTAAACTCACTAAGACTTAAAAGTCAACAAGACATGGTAAGACTACTCATATTTACTTGCTTACACGTTACGTATGTATGTAAGCCAAAAGATTAGTAGTCATCGTCGAAATTGCTTAGGTACCTATAAAATAAATATATAAGGTCTAACAAAATATACTGAAACTATTTTAAAGGTGAATTCAGTCCATGATACCGAACAACTTTTCCCACGGGACATGTATTGAAATATTAAAAGTAATTTTCGGCCTTCCAAACATGTTGACCGATCAGCTGATCCGAGTTTGTTTGGAAAGCAAAAAAAAATATTTTCATATTTCGACATATGTTTCTTGGGATAAGTTGTTCTAGTGAACACGCACTAGAATCGGACTGAATTTACCCTTAAAATAGTTTCAGTATTAGTATATTTTGTTAGACCTTATATTAATATATGTGGACAATCACGCAGATTGAGCTAGCCCCAAAGTAAGTATTATGGTATTTACTCAACGATGAATTTTTATTGGATTTGAAGCCGAAGGCCACTTCATAGGCATCGTTAGTAAGACCTAATTAGCTAGTCAAAATAAAAATTCAGAAACAAAAAATGTTGTCTAAAACTCGAAAGTAAAATTGGGAGATCAATTAGTAGTTAGTACCGCCTAGCCCGCCGTCCGGCCAGGGTCATCGACATAACGCAGCCGGCGGCCGGCGTGATAACTACGTCACAGTACAGACAGTATTGTATCTTCATACAAACGGTCGGAACGCAAGTTATACCTACGCGCCTCGAAGGTCGGTATACACTTGTTCCGTGACTCGGTATACAAACAGTCGGGATTGCGCCGCAGTGGCGAACGGTGTTTTGTTGTAAGCAGCGTGCTATTTGTGAACACTTATTAAGAAGGTATATTATTCTTTTTCTTGTGGGATAATAATATGGCAAAACACAGACAATATTGTGCTGTTTTTGGTTGTTTGAACTCGTCAGTAAAGTAGTTTTTATTCATATAAAAACTACTTTACTGTACCTACTAGGTAGTACGTCGTTTATTATTTTTTTAATAGGTTAGCATTTCAGTTTCTCTACTGAGTAAATTACCTGGATTAAAAATAAATGATAGGGTTGAATTGAAGACAGACTTAACCCACGACCACGAGTGAGCTATTTTACCTACGCTCGCGATAAAAAAAACTAGTAGGTAAGTAGGTAGTGGTTTCCTAGGCTACATGTCTACTTACTAATGTGGGAACTTAGCTACTTACATATACCTATTATTGAAATATGCAATTTATGTTTATTAAATATGCTAATAATAATAAAAAATAACACGCTTCCTTTTTCATTCACCTTACAATCACAAAACTAGTCACTTAAGTAGGTAGATGAAATTAAAATACGGGGCAGCCCTAGCGCACGCGTGGCGTAGGTATGTTTTTCAAGGACAGCGCCGAGTTGTTCTACTGTATGATATCTTTACCGTGACTACGTGGTCTCGATCGAAAATCATTTACGCTTTTATAAAATCATAAACTTTTTTATCTTATGACATACAGAAATTTGGATTACGTATATGGATAGAAGAATTTATTTACTATACGACATTTTTTTTTTCCAAAATCAATGAAAAGTCAGCGTGTATAGACAAACATTCAAGACCCTGGCATGTTAGCCACAAAAGTCGTAGTATATTTCTTAATATGTAAATTCCCTATCGTACAAAAAGAACACGAAAATAAAAACCATTTCGTCTGATGGATGGCGTGATGTAAGTACTTACCTACCCTTCCTGTGTAACATTACATACGCCCATGCAACTATGCATTGCTCGCGAGAGGACCGCCTGGCACCCAGGCGGCCGTTGTGCGGGGCTTACGCAGGGCCCACGCAACGTGTCGCGGTAAAAACCGCGGGAAAATTTTATTGTTTTTCGACAAATAGATGACGTTGTCGGAAGGGTTCGCTTTTTATTCGGCGTTTAAAAAATTGGAAAAATTACTGCACCGGAATCGTTTTTTATTAAAATTGATGTTTTGTTGACTTTAAAACAAAAAGGGAAGAAAAAATATGGGCTAGTTAATAGATGGGATTTTTTAATCCCTTATAGTTCTCGAATCTCCTCAAATAAAAAAGTTATACAGAGTGGTAATGTTGGGTATAACGCAAATCTAATTAGGTAGGTAAGTAAATTATTTGGGCAAATCTAATCAGATTTTTGAAAAATAAATCTTGGTCTGTTAGGTTTCTTAAATAAAATGATAGGATCAAATCGCACAGAGTTTAATTAATTCTTCAAAACACACCACGCTTCAATCTGGAAACTATTTATTCGTAAGTTCTTTATGTACCTACCAAAAATAACAATAATTAAGATATACACACAGAAAAAGAGACATTAAAATGTACAATGTGCGGCAGATATCTATCTCTATAATTACGAGAGGTTGTGATTCAGTCATTTGCTATAAAAAGAACCGAATCGACACCCCAAAATTAAAAGTAATGTTGCGTCAAATCGCCCTTGTAAGACATGATACGGACAGCTACCATATTGCTTCCAATTCCCTCAAGTGCAGTCAATATAAACTTTCCACTTCACTCCATATTAATTGTTGAAACAATTGTCCAGCTAACGCCCGCTGTAAGCCGGAGCGCCGCTTAAGGGGTGTTTGCCATAGACTTCACAAATGTAGACGAACAATAATATATGCAATGTGGAAGGGACATACCCGTAATAAATCGAACCACGGGCTACACTAGATAGACACACTATACTATTAAGGAATTAAAATTCAAAAACCAAACAAAAATTTGACATTTCCATACTACTCGTAAAGTATTCAGCCGGCCAGACAATTTGTATGGGAATGTCGATTTTTTTTTTGGTTATCTGTATCTATGGTGATATGTCCCTTCCACATTGTATACAGACATTAATAAGACACGCACATAACACGCTGATTGAGCTAGCCCCAAGGTTAATTGAAACTTGTTTTTTGAGATACTAACTTAACGATATACCATTAACATGGCAGGAAATCCACTAGTGGACATAGGCCTCCCTCAAGGATTTTCAAACTATACTTTCCAACGATACTTTATTTTATGTTTGCACACAGGTCTAATGGTCTTATTGCATGAAAACCTTTTGAAATGTTAATAAAGTGTTTTGAAGAGTTGACTTTTTGTTATGACTTCCGCGCTTACCTATCCATAAAATCCAAAAATTACAGAAGTCTGGCTAGGTCATCGTTATTGATCGTTATTGATTTTATTGACAGGTCAAGTTGGACCTTCAAGTACTTACATAAGTGTAGAGTTGGACTGTTCATTTGAACCTTGTATGGATAAAGATAAATTACTTCTCATAGAACATTAACCAACACCCGTATGTTCGTCTATTACACTCAGCCGTACGACCCCACACCCTCATCTATGTCGTTTGCGAACACATGTCACGCTCACCTGTCCCCGGCCACCCTCTACCGCTTGTGCCATATAATTCTATATTATTTATTGCTCATCAGGATATTAGACGGCCAATTCACTTGTACATATGTCTTTCATCATCATCATCATCATTTCAGCCGCATAACGTCCACTGCTGGACGTAGGCCTCACCCAAAGATTTACAGAATGACCGATCCAGAGCGGCCTTGTCTTTCTTCGTGTCTGAAAGCATTAGTAAGCAGAGACAAAATGTAGAATTTGCCAGCTGTTTCTTCTTCCGTGTAGGTCGTGAAAATCGGCCAAGGAAATGCAGCTGGCACATCGAGGTTTTTAGACAAAAAATCACTGTGTTGTAGGATACTGCAAGGTAGTGACTTATTGGGTTAGAATTTTAATCATAACTAGCCGAAGCTGGCAACTTCGTTTGCGTGGACTTTATTCCACCGGAAATACTCGTCAGGCTGAACAACTTTTGCTAAGGCGTCATTTTTAGGGTTCCGTACCCAAAGGGTAAAAACGGGACCCCATTACTAAGACTTCGCTGTCTGTCCGTCTGTCTGTCACCAGGCTGTATCTCAAGAACCGCGACAGCTAGACAGTTGAAGTTTTCACAAATTATGTATTTCTGTTGCCGCTATAACAACAAATACTAAAAACAAAATAAAATAAATATTTAAATTTATTTTATCCCATACAACAAACTGCGATTTTTTTGCCCTTTTTTGCTAGATATTAATAATGGTAACAGGTAGACACTTGAAATATTCACATAATACTTAGTTGTATTTTTATTTAATAATAAATAAAAAAATTATGGTTCTGCATCAGGTTTTTTATTTTCCGAAATCAATTATACCCTAAATGTTGCCCAGACTTACAGCTAATTATATACAAAAAAAGTTTCATTCGAATCCGTCAAGTATTGCCGGAAATTTGCGTGTACAAACAGACAAACACACACTATTTTTTTTTAAATTCTTACTTTTATTACTATGTCTCCATCGACCCATATAGTTTTATTTTTTTTCTACTCCTCTACTGTTATCTGCCTTTTACATAGTCACGAACACTATTATAAAAACATTGATTATTTATAACTTCAGGAAAGTCTATAGTCTATTCCCCATAACAGCACTTGTATCGTTATTTCGCCAAAACGATACTCCTAGCCATAGACTTAGAAAATTTATTTTTCTTTGAATCTATCATACTGCCAACATAAGAAAAACGTTTATTAATATATTCGTGATATATTCACTAGGGAGACGTCAATTTAAAAAAAAATAAAGTTTACCATAGATGCCTATTATCTACCAAACATAAATGATGTCATACATTTTCATATTTTTCTTTGTTTATTTTTGTATTTTATTTAGTAAATATAGTCGTAGAAAAAGTATTGTATGCAACGTTGTATAAGTACGTCAAAAAATGCTCGATAGCGTCTTCTTACGATGCTCGCTAAAGCTCGCATCGTAACCTGCGCCACTCGCATATTTTGAACCCTCTTATAGAACTGTTGCATAAAATACTATAATATATTTAATGTAGACACCATTTTTACACTTTTTTATTAAATGTACGAGTAAAGATGATTGACCTTATTATTTCTTTTCAAGTACTTCTTACATCGCACATAATAGAAAGTATTAACACTTGTACTTTGTACGTACAACTTTTTTAACTACCGAGCAAGTTTGAAAAGTTTAGTCTAATTGGTAAGTACTTCGGCATTTGAAGGTATGATTGTATATGTGATCAAAGATGGGTGAAATATGGAATGGAAAAAAGGTAAAATAACCGGCCAAGTGCGAATCGGATTCGCGCACTAAGGGTTCCGTACCATTATCTATAAAAAAATAGTATTTGTTGTATGGGAGCCCCCCTTAAATATTTATTTTATTTTGTTTTTAGTATTTGTTGTTATAGCGACAACAGACATACATAATTTGTGAAAATTTCAACTGTCTAGCTAGCGCGTTTCTTGAGATACAGCCTGGTGACAGACAGACGGACAGATGGACAGACAGACAGACAGACAGCGAAGTCTTAGCAATAGGGTCCCGTTTTTACCCTTTGGGTACAGAACCCTAAAAACTAAATCTGTCGAGAAATCCGGGATAAGAGGATAAAACAATCTACTAGATATTTTTGATTTAAGTGGGGTAGTAAATGAAACAATTCATTAAATTCAACACTTTATTTTTTTATAATTATAAATTTATAAAAATATACTGGCACATGATTAATACATCACACTTAAAAAATAATGCGCGTGAAAAATGCTACGATTTTTGGTCGGAGAGTTCCCCGCTCCCCCCGCATACCTCAGACGAGCGTCTGAGTTTGAGCTTTTATATAAGCTGGGCATACACATGCTGAAATTTAGATATTGTCTTTATACATATCTTTGTTCGGTGTATTTATTTAATCTTTATTGCACATCAAATACAAATTATACAGAACAAAAGGCGAACTTATCTACCAGTCTATCTTTAGATTTAACCTCGATGTTTCTCTACGGGATCGATTCAGAAATGGCCGATGGGGCAGAAAGGTTATCGAATGGCAAACAAGTACTGGCAAGCAAACCGTAGGACACCCACCACAAGGTCAGACGACCTGACCAAGGTCGCTGGAAGGCCAGGCCGCTCTAGATCAGTCATTTTGGAAATCCTTGGGAGAGGCCTATATGTCCAGCAGTGGACGTTATGCGGCGTGGACGTTATTATTATAAATGATAATGATGATGCTGATTTCTTTTTGTAACGATACAATGCAATGCTGTCTGGGAAAATATAACGGATAACAGTTTAAACCTAGTACAAAAAGTTAGCACGTGGTATATAAGACTGGTAGCACACTAGCAGTGCTGCAAGAACCAAAGCATCCCGTTGATGAGGTTGTCCATCTCGGCGGCCGGCGACGACAGCGAGTGGTTGTCCTCGTACATGTATATTCTGGAACAAAAGTAGGCTTATTGAATTATTAATATTTTGAATCTCCTTGAGAATCACGGGTCTTTTCCCCCCGGTCCTTTGAGAGGCTTGTGGGGATACACGTACACGTATCGAACACGTAGAGACACTGTGGAGAAGTTGATGTCATATAGCGCTGCCAAAACCTATTCCTGGATATACCTATGAATGGTGTACCCTTAAATAAGTATTACGGTTCAACAGATGCTCAGACAGACAGCGGACTCTCAGTAACAGGGTCCTATTTTCACCCTATTACTGTATAATCCACTACTACGGTCAAGAGATAGAGCCCAGCTGTGACAAACGGACAGACAGACAGCGGAGTCTCAGTAATATCCTTTGGCACCCTTTGGGTACAGAACCCTAAAAGTAACTTACCTAGTAGGCACCCCGTTCGCCTTCAGCCTCCTAGCGTACTCCAGCCCCTGATAGTGCGGCACCCGCTTGTCTCCCGAGCCCAGCATCAGAGCGGTGGGAGCCCTCACTCTGTGTACGTGTGCTATCGGGGAGCACCGCCGCATCGCCAGCAGTTCTTCCTCAGACACCGGTCCGGACTCTTTGAACTCAAAACCGACGTCTACTGCACAACTGTACGAAAATAAAACTTTAAATTGTATTTTTGTTACATTTCGAATTTACATGAATAAATCGCATTAAAATTAAGAAACAAATACCCAGTAAATTTCGGTAAAAATAGAACAAAACGGGCCATTATATAAAATTACTTATTAAAAATGTAATGATTTGAGTAAAATCAAACAATAACGTAGATTTCTCAGTGTTTCTCATCGTTACTACAATATTTATTAAGGGTCCCCCGACCCTAGACCAAAATACAACTTTCCATACAAACGTAGTCTACGTTTTATTTCAAAACGACATGTCCGATTTGGGCAAAATTTTGTAATTTCAAAGATATTGCAATTATCTAGGTTTATATTAAGTTTCCGACAGTAAAAATATGAACTTGAAATAGAATATAGAGTTTTATATCATTTTTGACCATTAGTATGGGAAACTTCTAAATCGTTATATTTTCTTTCCAGTTCATAATTTTACTATAGGAAACCCAATATAACCCTAGATAATTGCAATTTCTTTACAATTACCAATTTTTACCGGAATCTGACATGTGGTTTCAAAATTAAACGTGTACTACGTTTGTATGGAGAAGTCTAGGGTCGCCGGACTCTTAACGTAGTGTTGAGAATCATTAAACTTATACTACGCAGAAGTAAAATCCTACCATGACACTAAAAAATCTAAGTTATTTATAGATAACACATTTTAAAGCCTCCTCCATATCGGCATGCCTACCCATCGCCATACAAACATAATTATTTCTCTTCCTTGTCACTAGATGGCGCTACAAAGTAATAATTACCATATTAAAATCTTTTAATACTAATATTTAAATAAAGTAATACTCTAAATAATTAAATATGACTTATTTGAAATGCAATAAATATTTTAATTTACTACATCGTACCATATCGTACGTAACTAATATAAAGTATGTACGTACAACATTTTTAACGACCGAGCAAGTTCGAAACCTTTAGTCTAATTTGTAAGTACTTCGGCGTTTGAAGGTATGGTTGTATGTGATCAAAGACGGGAGAAAAATGGAATGAAAACAATGGTAAAAATACTAAAACGGTCGAAAGCTTGCCGAAATAAGAGGGTAAAACAAAACTAGGTAAATTAAGATATTTTTGATTTACTTTTATGTGGAGTAGTAGTAAATAATACAAGTCATTAAATTCAACGCTTTATTCTTTTATAATTATAAATTTATAAAAATATACTGGCACATGATTAATATATCCCACTTAAAAAATAATGCGCGAGAGAAATGCTACGATTTTTGGTCGGAGTGTTCCCCGATCCCCCCGCATACCTCAGACGAGCGTCTGAGTTTGAGCTTTTATTTAAGCTGGGAATATACATGCTGAAATTTAGATATTATCTTATACATTTCTTTGTTATTTATTTATTTAATCTTTGCACATCAAATACAAATTATACAGAACAAAAGGCAAATTTATCTACCAGTCTACCTTTGGATTTAACCTCGATGTTTCTCTACGTGATCGAATCAGAAATGGCCGATGGGGCAGAAAGGTTATCGAATGGCAAACAAGTACTGGCAAGCAGACCGTAGGACACCCACCACAAGGTGGTCAGACGACCTGACCAAGGTCGCTGGAAGGCCAGGCCGCTCTAGATCAGTCATTTTGGAAATCCTTGGGAGAGGCCTATATGTCCAGCAGTGGATGTTATGCGGCATAAATGATAATGATGATGCTGATTTCTTTTTGTAACGGATAACAGTTTAAACCTAGTAAATAAAGTTAGCACTTGGTTTATAATAAGACTAGTAGCACACTAAGAGCAGTGCTGCAGGAACCAAAGCATCCCGTTGATAAGGTTGTCCATCTCGGCGGCCGGCGACGACAGCGAGTGGTTGTCCTCGTACATGTATATTCTGGAACAAAAGTAGGCTTATTGAATTATTAATATTTTGAATCTCCTTTGAAAATCACGGGTCTTTTCCCCACGGTCCACGGTTGAGAGGTTTGCGTGGGGATACACGTACACGTAGAGAACACGTAGAGGCCCTTTGGAGAAGTTCATGTCATGTGGCGCTCCCGCCAAAACCCATTCCTATGAATGGTGTACCCTTAAGAGCGCCCAACCCGTCTTACTTTTCATACAAACGCTCTTACGTGATTTTGGCGTTGTAACAGATCTTTCTTGGAAAGTTTTGAACTAACAGGAATCTTATGCGCTATTTCTTGGTTTCTATCGAAATAAAAATTTTTTGGAGAAACAAATTCAGTATAAGCCTCCAAAAATCTGCTTTTTTGTACAAATTTTACCTGAACTTCGGCCGTTCATATAGTACTCATGAATTGTAAAAGTAGAGAAAATTGTTCCATATAAACCTTGCAAATGTAGTGAAAATTCTTAATCAAAAACATTTATTTCACACACTCGTAAGGTTTACTGAAAAACACGTATTAGCTGGAACAAGTTTTATGAAATTTCCGCACCCTATATAGTTAATATTGGTTCAATGAATAGTTAATAATAATAATAATTAATAGTATACCCTCAATTAGAGGAGAAAAAAAATCAAAAGAAAATAATAATAATTTCATTCAATAGAATGCAAACTAAGCGCTCAGGCACTATCTCTCTTTTTTCGCTTTGTTTTTTTTTCTAGCATTGCGCTAAATGAAACAAAAAGCATTTCAAACCATGCTCGCGTTGACGATAGACGGGCCGGGAAGGGCCCTCTTAAATAGGTATTACGGTTCAACAGATGCTCAGACAGACAGCGGAGTCTCAGTAACAGGGTCCTATTTTTACCCTTTGGGCACGGAACCCTAAAGAAACCTACCTAGTAGGCACCCCGTTCGCCTTCAGCCTCCTAGCGTACTCCAGCCCCTGATAGTGCGGCACCCGCTTGTCTCCCGAGCCCAGCATCAGAGCGGTGGGAGCCCTCACTCTGTGTACGTGTGCTAGCGGGGAGCACCGCCGCATCGCCAGCAGTTCTTCCTCAGACACCGGTCCGGACTCTTTGAACTCAAAACCGGCTTCTACTGCACACCTGTAGGGAAAAATATACTTAAAATGTATTTTTGTTACATTTTAAGTGTACATGAATAAATCAAATTAAAATTAAGGAACAAATCTATATATATAAAAATAAATTGCTGTTCGTCAGTCTCGCTAAAACTCGAGAACGGCTGAACCGATTTAGCTAATTTTAGTCTAAAAGTAAAAGAAATAGCAAAAAAGCAGGAAGCGGGAACGGAAACGGTGAAGGGTAACGGGCACGGTGCAACGGAAACGGAAGCAGAATTGAGTAAAGTCACAAAAATTAATCAATAACGTAGATTTCTCGGTGTTTCTCATCGTAACTACAATATTTATTAACGTAGTGTTGAGAATCATGAAACTTATACCACACAGAAGTAAAATCCTACCATGACACTAACAAATCTAAGTTATTTCTAGATTACACGCTTCAAAGTAATGCTTTATATAGGTACAAACAATTATTTTTGTCCCTTGTCACTAGATGGCGCTATAAGGTAATAATTAACATATTAAAACCTTTTAATACTAATATTTCAATAAAGTAGTACTCTAATTAATTAAATAAGCCTTATATGAAATGCAATAAAGATTTTTAAAGTACGTTCAACACTTTTTTTTGTTTTTTTTGCTAGTCGAGTTTGCTGCCATTTCTATGTGCCTACCCCGCCCTCCGATAGTTTCTATGGCGTTGGGTATCTGTTACGTTAGTAATTATACTATCTCTGATATCGATAAAGAAAAGAAAAACAAATTTTACTTATTTACCAACTTAGCTGTCCCAAAATGAGTACTTAGATAAATGTGTTTATTTATTATTATTTATTTTATTTTTTATTTGGGAAACAAACAATCAAATAAATTTTCAACAGTAACAAACTTAAATAATGCAAAAACTAATTAAGTTTCCTCCTTTAACTTATACAGAAAATACCGAACAGACTGTTAACAAATTAAAGAAGAAAAAATAAGAATTGGGTAGTCTAAAAACTAAATTTTAATCAAAAAAATTTTTTTAAAATTACAAATGTATTTTTAAATGTCGGCACTATGCGACCTAATACCCCTTTTATACTAACCAATATACAACATAAATATATCAAGGTCATTAAACAGTGTATTATAGTTATGACAAGCACGATATATTAATGTATTTTTGTGTGTAATTTGTTTTAATTAATGGTTCAAAAAACAATTTCTTATTCCTAGAGTGAGGACGATGGCATCTCAAACCGATATTACTTAAGCTTTTCTACGCACATTAGCAAAAACGGCCACTTTTAGCTAATGTGCGTAGAAAAGCTTTACGTTCGCACTTTACATTATAAACAGTAGTTCATAAAATATTTAAAAGGGTTATCTAGGGTTTGTTCAAGACGAAATTTTAAATGATATCACCATTTGCTTTCTAATGATTTATTTCAAATGGGGGCGCCACTGGAGCCACTGGACCTCGGAAAATTTGGGTATGGCCTTAAAAGGTAAGCAGAATCTAAAGTCTATTATTGACTCACCCATCCGAGTTGTCAGCATAATGACCCTTAGTAGCTAAATCTATCAACGGGTTTCTCATGACCACAGCCTTAAACAGATCCGGGTACCGGCCCGCTAGATGCGCGTTTATAAAGCCGCCATAACTCCCACCATTGAGAAACACTCTAGACTTGTCTATGGTATCTTCTAAGGAGGATAAGGTTAAAAGGCAGTCGTCTATGTCGATGGTTCCAGCTTTTCCAATAAGGCTTCGCAGGAATCTGTCGCCTTGGCCCGAGGAACCGCGGTAGTTTATTCTTACGGAGGCCAGGCCTGAGACAAAAATCTTAAGTAAGTTATTATAAAATAATGAAATGAAAACAAATTAAGAATTTTCTTGAAAATAAATAACTACGATTCGTGTAGCGTAGGATCTGTAATAATTTTTAGGGTTCCGTACCCAAACGGTAAACACGGGACTCCACTATCCGTCTTAACTGATGTCTGTCTGTCACCAGGCTGAATCTCATGAACCGTGATAGCTAAACAGTTGAATTTTTCATAGATGTATTTCTGTTGCCGCTAAAACAATAAATACTTTTTAAAAAAAAATATTTAAATGTCCCATACAACAAACTTTTTTTTTATAGATAATGGTACGGAACCCTTCGAGCGCGAGTCCGACTCGCATTTGCCCGGTTTTATTTTATCTCAAATAAGTATAATGATACGTAGATTCTAAGCTAATGAATTAAACAAGTAAAATAAAATAAAGTTTAATATTCCATACTAAAATTGTATGTTACCAGATTTATAAAAAAAGGAATAAAGGTAAAAAAAAATTCAAGCTAAGGTCAGACCTCCGTACAAATAAACCTACCGCTAGATTTCTGTTCTGAAGTCTGTTTCTCGATGTTTCTCAACCTCTTGCCCAATGTTTCTCAATCTTAAATACACACATGGTTTAAAGCAGACATTATTTTAATCTATTTGAGCAAGACTATTATCTAGTCTCCGATCAATGATCAATAAAAGTACCGTAGGCAGTTTCTCGATGATCACTGACTGAATAAGAAAATATTGTTCAGAAAGATTAAAATAATATACGCTTATAACATACATCGACGAAGCATCAAAGAAACAGCATACTTGAAGAATGTTTCTCGGTATTTCTCGACCTGAAGTACAAGAATGCTCTGCACAATAACACTTACTAGGTTTAGGTGATGAGCGCAAGTAGACGTCAATTTCAGTAAGATTTCAACTCACCAATCCGCGATATCCGAACGTACTATCGACATCTATGACCGGGTTAATCTGACGGCTCATGTGTTTTACCAGCGAAACCTGCCTCCACCCTCCCCCCACTCCCTCTCTACCAGTGCTCTCCACCTTTTGGTCATCTAAGCAGCTCAGCATTTCAAGAAAATGTTAACTCACCAATCTGCGATTGATGATTTAAGCATAGTAGCGACATCTATGACCGTGTTGCTCGACACGACTGCATTATACGTGTCCGGGTACTGTCCGATCAATTGAGTATCCAGGAACAAACCCCACTCTCCTCCCAGTGAGCTCCGACTACTGCTGAGTCTAAGAGGTTCTGCATTTTAGCAAAATGCCAACACACCAATCTGCGATATATAAAGACTTTAACATACTACCGAAATCTATGACCGGGTTTCTCGTCACAGCTGCTTTCAACCAACCCCTTTCTTCTTCTGGTGAGCTCTAACTACTAAAAGACTCTGAGTTCTGCATTTCAGCAAGATGTCAAATTGTCAACTCACCAATCTGGGATATCCGAAGAGTTGAACATACTAGCGACATCTATGACCGGGTTTCTCGTCACAACAGCTTTGTACGTGTCCGGGTACTGTCCGCTCAGATGGGTCACTAGGAACCCTCCGTGGGACCCCCCGGTGAGCCCCACCCGCTTGGGGTCTATGGGGTACCGCGCTAGGGCCTCGTCGGTGGCCAATTTACAGTCTTTGACGTCGAAGTCCCCAACCTTTCTAAGAAGGGAGGTGATGGAGGCCTGACCCGCGCCTGATGAGCCGCGATAGTTGATTTGTAGGGACGCAAAGCCTGCAAGATTTTTATAATGCTCTTAATGAAATGAGTGTCACATTTATTTATTTAACTTCATTACAATACATGTAAATACTGTAAGTGACTATCGACCAACTCAAAACCTGGCACTTATTTGTAAAAATACAAAATCACTGTCAAAATAGAAACACGTGCAAGATTGAACTATCATTTAATAGATATTTTGTCCAGATTAGGGCGTCTACTAAGAGACGCGGGCGCACGCGGCGGGTTTCTGTCTGTCTCTGTCTAAAACTCTCAGTGCGAAAGAGATAGCAGAATCCGTCGCGGGTCACCTGTCTCTGTCGCACGTAGCGTTTGTGACAGAAATAGACTGAACCCGTAGCGTGCGCCCGCACTTAGTGCACTCCAATCATTGTAAGGTTTTCCTGTTTGATTATGAACTATTTCTTACCTAGCATTGTATGCAGAGCCCCTTCAATAGAGAACGCGTTGACAAACCCCGAGTGCGGGCCGCCGTGGGGCCACACAATCAGCGGTAGCTTCTTCTCGGACGCCGGCGCGAAGTAAATCGCGGTGAACGATTCTGAAAATGGTTACAAAGTTGCTTTTGTCGCCCGAACTTGGTTTTGACGAGATTCTCGTATTGGTAAGGCGATTACTTACATTACTTATTACTTACATTGTAATCTGGATTATAATCTAGTAAGTGGCTCACTCATATGACAAAGATTAATTGTCTTTTGTAATTATTATTATCATCATCTTATCAGCCACAAAATGTCCACTGCATGACAATAGGCCTCCTGCTTTGTGATTACAAAAATAAAAAATAAACGAAACAGTGCAAGCAAGATTTGAATTATGGTTAAAAAAAACTATGCGTAACTTAATGCCAAAACTAATTAAAAAAACTTGAGAGTTGTCAAGGGACACCCGGATGGAACGAAGCTCGAGAGAGAGAGAGAGAGAGAGAGACAGAGAAACACGCGCACGCCGCACGGCTTACAACTATAGCAAAAAGTGTCGTTACAACTTTTGGTATTAATTTTCTCCGACTAGCCCCCTTTCGCAACGCGTGATAAGGAACTTCGTTCCAATAAAATAATTGATCAGTCAAAATAATTTAATAATTTGTCCTTGAAAAACTAGTTGATCTTGATACTCACTGACTTCATCAGTAGAATCTTTGTGTTCGAGCTGCAAGTACTCCACTTTGGCCGAGGAAACCACTTCTGGCACTTCGTTAGGCTCGCTGATTCTGATCCAATCGATGCTAGACTCTTGACCCACTGCCGGTAATTTGGCTATGAATAGCTGTAATAAAGTATATAATTAAAGGTACTCTATTTATTCTCATAAAATCATTTGTCATAACATAAATTCACATAATGCTTATTTTTCTCATACTATTTACAGATCACTATGGCTTATGTCCAGCAGACGTTATGCGGCTGAAATGATAATGATGATGATTTACTAAACATACATACATTTTTTTAATTTATTTTCTTAACCTAATTTTTCTGAAGTATTTTGTTTAAAATCACGATAAACACACCTAAATCATAATTTCAAGCAAATATAAACAAAAGTTTAGATCGCGCAGTTCGCGGTGAAGTGAAGTTCGCGGCTTAGGGGTGGCCCAAGGGCCAAACGAAGCACCTGAACCTAGACTACGAGTATAGTTTCTGCCATGTCATATCATATAACATTATGAGACGAAATTATGACAAAAAATATTAGGTAAATAAATTCTATATTACCTGGGGCGGTGTATTTAAGTCTGAACAGACCGCCAACACGTTGGAGCCGCGGACATCCAGCACGCTCGTCGAGCATGCTCGGGATCGGTTTGAGATATCCACTATTCTTCTGCCATCTGTTGACAGAAATGATGTAATAAATTAATTATATTGTCATATCTATCATGTTACTAATCCAGCATGTGGGAATGTAAACTATTGTAATATGTATGTAAATGCTTTATTTCATACACAGGTATTTCGAAAAAATCATCATGGCGAAATGAGCTTTGTTGCAAATGCATTAGGGTTTAATTTCCACATTTTTAATCAGCAAGTTAGGTAAGTTCTGAGTTCGTTTTTTTGAGACATTGAGAATTATTTCATGTGTTAAATGGGGGCTATGTAGCGCTTGGCAGAACTTTCCTTAAACTTTGCTAAAGATAAACCTTGTTGCGATTACACTAAATCCAATTTTCAATAGCAAAAAGTTTTACCAGGGTCATCAATATAAGTTACGATTTGGTTTTTCTGAGGCGTTAAGAAATTAATCTACCATCGTTGGAAACATGTCGGCAGTAGCTGACTCTATACGTGAGTAACCTGTTCAGTAAGTAAAATAATGACTGTATCTCACGTTAGTTTTAATCAAAAATCAATCTTCTTACCAAGGTCGGTGACGTAAGCTCTGACTTCGTTCTTCTGAGGCGTAGAGAATACAATCCTGCCGTCACTGGTAAAACAACGACTGGGTAGCGCTTGGTTGAACAATCCGTGGAAGTCTTGGCTGTCTGATATCTTCATTTCGGTGTCTACGATTGGGATCACCGTAGTGATTCCACTCTGCAAATAATCCCTTATATTCATAGAAATCTGCTCTCCTAAATCCTACTTCCTACTAATATTATAAATGCGAAAGTTTGTATGGATGGATGGATGGAGGTTTGTTACTCTTTCACGTAATAACCACTGAATAGATTTTAATGAAACTTTACAATAAAGTTCCTGCGAAGACGAAGTCGCGGGTACCAGCTAGTTAGTCATATAGTGAATATGCTACCAATTTAAATAGTACCGACTTCTTTATGTCAGTGACAGAGTAAACACTGATTCTTAATTTACATACATACATGCTATCATCGACCTCCGTGGCGTAGTGGTCACCATGCTACCCCGCCACCCAGTGTATGGGTTCGATCCCCCGTCAGGGCAAGTAGGAAAATGGCCTTTTTCAAATTGTCCTGGGTCATGGATATTTATCTATACATGTATCTGTTATAAAATATATAGTATCGTTGAATTAGTATCCCATAACACAAGCCTTGAACTTACTTTAGGGCTAGCTAAATCAGTGTAATTTGTCTCTATATATTTTTTTATTTATTATTTTTTTACTATCAAGTCTTTAGCCTTATGGGGCAGACAGACAAAGCATTTTCCTGTCCAAGATTGTTCTGTAAATTCAAAGTCAAATATATCTTTTTTATCATAGGATATTTATAGTATATCTTAATAATCGTCATTGTTTTGTTGCACAATTTTTGACATCAAATGGTTACTTAGAGGTTAGAGGTAAGTTTACTTCCAGTTCCAAAGCGCTAGTGCAAAAGTAGGTGTGCGTTACTCTACCTAGAAAGTAGCTCCTAGAGAGATATGAGTGGAATATATAATTAGTACCCAATATGCTGTAAATGTGCCCGGCATAAATAATTTGTGGGGGTTGTCGTTTTTGAAAAAAATGGGTAAAACGGTTTCTGCTAGGGTAACGTTGTTCCAGCAGGAAAATTCTAAACTACTGATCGAAAGAAGAAACAATGTGCATGGTCAGATAGCTTATATTTGTGGAAGTATGTGCGGCGAATATGGAATATGTGACGGTTCAGGTTTTTAAGATATCGAGTTTCCTGCTGGAGTAACGTTTAGCGAAATCGTTGTGCTCTAAAACTGTTACATGTGCGCATGTAGAATAATTTCACATGAGTAGCTCTTGATTTGTGCTAATGGCACACATAATTATATTTAAGAAAATATTTATAATTTTCGAGTAATCGCGCTTTTTTTGAAATACAAAAAAAAATTCGCAGCGCCGTTAAGAGAAAACGTATAAGCTCACTAAAAACTGTATTCGGTCCATCTCGACTCCTATTAAATCCATAAAAAATTGGGAAGTGTAGGTACATCAGTTATCAAATAATATTACAAAAATCAAAATTATCCTATCATAATTTTGACGGTCAACATACAAGAAAACGGATCAACGCAAGACGTTCGGGTATGAACTAAAAATTAGTACCTATAGTCGAATAACTCATTGCGAATTTTCAGCTAGAAATGTTTCGTATGTAAAAAGTTATAAACAAAAAACAAAACCTGGAAACAAGGGCCGATAACCCGACCAAATTCGAATGACTACAAAAAAGCGGCGGTTTCATACATATCGATGACCTTCTTAACTTAGTCACGAACCGGTCGAAACGTGTTGAGCCGAAGTACACTCAAGTAGAAAACAGACAAGTCAACAATAAATAAACTTGTATGTATACTATACAATATGTTAAAAAAAACCTGTACGATCCGTTAGGTAATAATTGCTATTTTTTTACAGGGGTTATTTTTATTAGAATCTTCCATCTATCATACATACTTACATATATACATATTATCACGTCTTTATCCCTTACGGGGTGGACAGGACCACGTTTAGCATACTGGTGGGTGGGTATAGGTGGAAAATGTAATCAAAATAGTGATGAATTGCAAGCCCCATTTTTGGGTTTTTTTTTACATTGACTACTTTTGGTTCTCTAATATATGACCCAGATTTCATTTCTGGCGAAAAAAAAAACAAAACAACGCGAAGAGGTTGCATTGGCTTTTTAACTGTTTAGCTATCACGGTTCATGAGATTCAGCCTGGTCACAGAAAGACAGACGGACAGACAGACGGACAAATGGACACTGGAGTCTTAGTAATAGGGTCCCGTTTTTATCCTTTGGGTACGGAATCCTAAAAGTAGTTAAAATCCACAAATAGAGATGTAAATCACGCAAAAGTAGATGCACTTCGCGTTTATTTATTTAAGTAATACCTTTTGCCGCCCGGTGCCGGGGCGTTAGCGGTATCGATGCATTGAATCGTCATCGGGCGAGTTGTCATGTCATGTCATGTTCGGACATGACATGTCATGAACGTTCATTCAGCGCGTCCGGCCGGGCGCACGCGAGTTTGCTTGCCAGCGGTTCATTCAGCAGCGGGCGGCCAGCTGGGCGCCCGTAGGTAGATACTTGCAAGCATAGTTTACGCTCGACGATTTACGGTGAGGTGCCAAGTGGTAAGTATTTATGTTTTCATGTAGTTTTTATTTACAAGTGTGTAAATTATATGCATAGTAATTATATATAAATATTATTTTCGTACCACATGCTCAAAAAAGTCACATTCTATGGCACAAAAGCGAACATAACAATAGTCATTTTTAATCTGTTAAAAACAGGGAAAGTAAAATGTACTGAATTTCATTCATCCTCTAAGTTTGGAATACTTACCGAAATTTATACTGAACTGAAATCATATCTATATCGTTAAGCGTAAAAAAATAACGATTTGAATCGACAAAATGTATCCACAAAATCCACAAAACCACTTAAATTTCATATAATAAACAACTAAATCAAGTCATATCATTGTTTGTTTACACCAGCTGTTTAGTTTTCCAAAAAGAAAAAGCAAAGGGCCATTTGAGTCTCACACATACAGCCAAGTTTTCTGCGTAACTATATTTATTTACAACGTAAAACATTTTGTATTTTTTATGTAACTGAATATAAATTGATTAAAGTCCGTAGTAAACAAGGACCTTATAGTTTCGCCATGTCTGTCTGTCTGTCCGTCCGCGGTGTAGCTGCCATACAAGTAAAGAGGGAGTAATTCTTTTTGAATAGGTCTTTTAAAAATAATGTGAGTTTGTGAATACCATTTTTCGATTGATTAAATATTTAAATTACCATTAATTATTATTATAATTATAATAATATTAAGATTCATCATCATCCGAGCGTATTCCCTGTTGCATCCTTAGCCGTAACGCTTCCGAGACCGGGGTCCGCTGTATAATCTATGGCATTTTGACGAGGATACTGATTTTTACATAGTTTTTATTCTTAGGAATAAGGTTATAAAATTGCCAACAAAAAACGCTCGGGTGAAAAAAAGGAAATGCCAAAATACCTTTGAACGCGACTGTATGACAACGTTTTAGGTATAAGACGTCCAATAAAGAAGGTCATCGATATGTATGAAACCGCCGCTTTTTTGTAGTCATTCAAATTTGGTCGGGTTATCGGCCCTTGTTTCCAAGTTTTGTTTTTTGTTTATAACTTTCTACATACGAAACATTTCTAGCTGAAAATTCGCAATGCGTTATTCGACTATAGGTACTAATTTTTAGTTCATACCCGCACGTCTTGCGTTGATCCGTTTTCTTGTATGTTGACCGTCAAAATTATGATAGGATAATTTTGATTTTTGTAATATTATTTGATAACTGATGTACCTACACTTCCCAATTTTTTTACGGATTTAATAGGAGTCGAGATGGACCGAATACAGTTTTTAGTGAGCTTATACGTTTTCTCTTAACGGCGCTGCGAATTTTTTTTTGTATTTCAAAAAAAGCGCGATTACTCGAAAATCTATACATATAATAAAACAGTCAAAAAAGTGTGTCTGTACATTAAATATATTTCCAAAAAAAATATTGGGGTCGATGGAGACGTAGTAATAGAGTAAGAATTTAAAAAAAAATGTTTGTCTGTTTGTCTGTATGTCTGTTTGTCTGTTTGTCTGTTTGTCTGTTTGTCTGTTTGTACACGCTAATCTCCGGAAATACTGGACGGATTCGAATGAAACTTTTTTTGTTATATAGCTATTAAGCCTGGGCAACATATAGGGTATAAATGATTTTGGAAAATAGAACGCCTGATGCAGAACCATAATGGTCCAGCTAAACTATAAGAGATATAAAAATGCCGCCTTAGTATAAGTTGTTCAGCCTGGTGAGCATTTTCCAGAGACATAAAGTCCACGCGAACGAAGTCGCGGGCTTCGGCTAGTTATAAATATTTTCTTAAATATAATTATGTGTGCTATTAGCACAAATCAAGAGCTACTCATGTGAAATTATTCTACATGCGCACATGTAACAGTTTTAGAGCACAACGATTTCGCTAAACGTTACTCCAGCAGGAAACTCGATATCTTAAAAACCTGAACCGTCACATATTCCATATTCGCCGCACATACTTCCACAAATATAAGCTATCTGACCTTGCACATTGTTTCTCCTTTCGATCAGTAGTTTAGAATTTTCCTGCTGGAACAACGTTACCCTAGCAGGAACCGTTTTTGCCATTTTTTTCGAAAACGACAACCCCCACTAATTATTTATGCCGGGCACATTTACAGCATATTGGGTACTATATATATATTCCACTCATATCTCTCTAGGAGCTACTTTCTAGGTAGAGTAACGCACACCAAAAGTAGCGGTAACAAACTGCAGCACTTTCACAGTCATATACTGTGTTCAGTATCTGACTGAAGATATATTTTGTAAGACCTCATAATTTTAACAGTATATGTCCTTTTATATGTATATGTGTGGTTTCCGGCAGAGTAGAATAGGACCACTCCAAGTCCTCCCGTGGATGTCGTAGAAGGCGACTTAGGAAACACAAGGTAAACAAAGCTTAATTTTTAAATAATTAGACCTCTTAATTAATGAGACCTCTCCAACCCGTCTGGCCTGCGTGGAGAGTGTTAGCCAAGTCCTCTGGCTGCTCTGGCCTAGTATGGCTCTGATAGTACAGAGAGGGTCGTGCTCCTGCAGTGGAGACAAAAAGACCTGATGATGATGCTGTCCTCTTACCTGTCCCCTCTTGACGAGCGCGTGACACGCGTGGTGCGGCCCCCCGCTGCAGCGCTGCAGCCAGCACAGCGCGCCCGCAGCATCGAACCGCGGCGACCGCACAGCGACGCCCTCAGCTGATATCTTAGCTAAAAAATACATATATTATTACTGTTATTAGTATTACGGGACTTACCGCGAATACCGCGATTAATATCGTTTTTTGTTAGCGACCATGATGGCAGAAGGGCCGTCGAAATATCTGGCAAAAAACGATATTAATCGCGGTAAGTCCCGTAATACTAATAACAGTAATTGTGACCGTGAAACTCTAAAATCATATATACATATATTATTAGGTTGGGGAAAGTCTTTTCGCATATAGGATATATAGTATGTATGAACTTGTTATAAAACCACTTTGGCTATACTATTTGTACCTGGCTGGTTTTGGTATCATTTAAAAGTTTAAATTTTAAAATAATTCCAAATTCAAATTACGAAAATGCGTGATATTTATTTGTTTTTCTTACCGTCAAGATGAGTGAATCTAATGAAGAAATTAGATACATTTTAAAATTTTACTACCAAAAAGATAAAAATGCAACGCAAGCCGCGAAAAAAAATTGCGATGTTTATGGACCTAGTGCAGTGTATGTGAGAGTAGCACAAATTTGGTTTAAGCGTTTTCAATCCGGAAATTTTGATGTCAAAGATGCACGTCGCTCTGGTCGCCCTGTTACCGATAAAATGGATGCTACTATATTGAAAAATGTTTTGAATCTATATCTATACATATAATAAAACAGTAAAAAAAGTGTGTCTGTACATTAAATATATTTCCAAAAAAATATTGGGGGCGATAGAGACGTAGTAATAGAGTAAGAATTTAAAAAAAAATGTCTGTCTGTTTGTCTGTTTGTCTATTTGTCTATTTGTACACGCTAATCTCCGGAAATACTGGACGGATTCGAATGAAACTTTTTTGTTATATAGCTATTAAGCTTGGGCAACATATAGGGTATAAATGATTTTGGAAAATGGAACGCCTGATGCAGAACCATAATGGTCCAACTAAACTATAAGAGATATAAAAATGCCGCCTTAGTAAAAGTTGTTCAGCCTGATGAGCATTTTCCAGACCACATAAAGTCCACGCGAACGAAGTCGCGGGCTTAGGCTAGTTTTCATATAAAATGCGAAAAGACTTTTTCCCCAACCTATTATTTCTATGCACAAATCTTCTCAACCATAAATACATTATTTCGTCTTCATTCCAAACTGAGCCAGGCCTGTGCCACTCCCCGTTTAGGTATCGAATATACCTACATTATTACTATGCGCGCGGCGACCATTCCGGATTGGTCAATCCAGTGTCGTGAGTCGTATGTTTAGAGTAATAAGAATGAAATTGGCTTGCAATGCACTTCTAGGTATCTAAACGAAAAGGTGTGGTGAGACAGAGTTCTGACGCGAGCAAAATTAAACCATATCGCTAGCGACATTGAGTAGATATTTCTTTGAATTCCCTTGCTGAGTAAGATTTCTGTGCGTAAATACTAGTTCTTATTCTGTGATGGAGCTGACCCAAGGACCACTTTTAACCTGGCGGCACTCCCCCATTCTTGCCTTGTACCTAGAGGCGACTGCAACCGCCCGCTCAACACCCTCGATAAGGCGAGAATGGGGGAGGTGCGGGGACGGGGGAACGGATACACATACTGCGCGGGACCCCAGAAGATTTCATTCTGCATGTAATACTTATGTCAATTCTGAAGAGTTTTCCAAATCGGTTCTGTCGTCTTCGAATAATCAGTGAACATACATAAAAAAGAAGATTCCGACAAATCGATAACCTTCTTTTTCGAATTCGGTTAAAGACTCACATGATGTGCCACACCACGGCACTTACTCAGTTTCAATGCCGTGTGGTTTCCGGCAGAATAGAATAGGGCCACTGCAAGTCTTCCCGTGGATGCCGTAGAAAGCGACTTAATAAATACAAGCTAAACAAAGCTTATACATCAGTGAGACCTCTCCAACCCGTCTGGCCAGCGAGGAGAGTGTAGGCCAAGTACTCTGGCTGCTCTGGCCAAGTATGGCTCTGGTAGAACAGAGAGGGTCGTGCTCCTTCAGTGTAGACAAAAAGACCTGATGATGATGATTATATATACTACGGATATTAACTCAACGATACTATATTACAAGCTAGTCCTGGGTCTTGGATGTTTATCTATATATGTATTTGTTATAAAATATAGTATCGTTGAGTTAGTATCCCATAACACAAGTCTCGAACTTACTTTGGGGCTAGCTCAATCTGTGTAATTTGTCCCTATATATTTATATTTATTTATTTATTTATATTTTATACTTACATATGGCTGCCAAACATGGGCTCTCACTAAAGCACACATGAAAATGCTACAAACCTGCCAAAACTCGATGGATAGGAGCATGATGGGAAAAAGGCTGTCTGATAGAATAAGAATTGTAAACTTAAGAAAATACACAAAAACAAAGGATGTAACAAGAACTGTAACAAAATTGAAATGGAAGTGGGCAGGACATACAATCAGAGGAAAGGAAAAATGGTCTCAATCAATAATGAACTGGTTCACAAGTTACAGAAAACGTAAGCGAGGCAGGCCATCTCGGAGGTGGGTGGACGACATCAAAGCTGTTGCAGGCAACACATGGACCAGAGTGGCTAAGGATAGAGAGAAATGGAGGCAGTTGGAGGAGGCCTTTGCCAACCTATGGCATACAGACAGAGGAGGCGATGATAGTGTATAAGTGTTAGATTTAAGTTTGAAATGTAAAAATGTCTGAATAAAGGCTATTATTATATTATATTATAACTTGCAATGTATCTTTTATGTATGAATGTTTGTTTAAGGACGCATTTACAAAGAGACGCGCTTTTATTTTAGGTATTTAACTGTACTACTACATGCGCAGGGCATACGCACACAGCGACGCCCGCTTAGCTGAAATCTACAGGACTAACACATCTTGATACTTTTAATATTTTTTGTATAATAATTTAAATTCATTAAAGTTTAATTTATTTTTGTATAAAATATTTATTTTACATTAGTTTTTTTATTCTGTACTAGCTCATGCCTGCGACTTCGTTCGCGTAACTGATTTCAGTATAGAGGTTATATTAATTTATAGTAAATATTTTTGTAACATCGATATTTATTAAGTTTCCGTACCCAAAGGTTAAAAGCGGGACCCTATTACTAAGACTCCGATGTCCGTCTGTCTGTCACCAGGCCGTATCTCATGAACTGTGATAGCTAGACAGTTTTTTTTTAGCAGATGATGTATTTCTGTTGCCGCTATAACAACAAATATTAAAAACAGGATAAAATAAATATTTAAGTGGAGGGGTCACGGTACCCTTAGTGCGCGAGTCCGAATTGCACTTGGACGGTTATTTTTAATTGGCATACCTAGTAATTATTATACGAGTAGTAATTTAAAAACTACTAAAACTAGAACTAAAAGCGTAATTCCGGATTATTCGAATAGGTATATACCTCAAAATAGGTTAGATGAGATGAGATTTTTGAACAAGCGATGTTCTCACAGTCTACTTGAACAATCCGGCGTTTGTTTGTATGTATATATGTACCTATATACATTTGTATGTATGCATATGTCGCAGTTGAATTGTATAATCCGTTGTTATTCAAAAACTCTAGCTGTTTGACAATACAGCTCGGTTTTGTAAAACAGCTGAAAATATTTCAGCTCGATTGTCAATGAGTTACGTAATTACGTTTAACAAAACAGCTAGCGTTGAGATAGCATACAAGGTTTTTATTAAATAAAACTGTGTTACCAAACGAAAACGAAACTGTTTTTTTTTATTTCTTCCATGCTGGTCTGGGAGAAATAAAAAAAAAAGAATGTACCAGCTGCTTCTCTTCCCGCGCAGATCGTAAAAGCCGATCGAGGGAATGGGCAAAAATGCGAATCATGTTAACAGGCGATGCGGCTAGCAACCCATCACTGTATTGATTGCTTTTCCATCTTCTCGCCCACCATAACGCTAAAAGTGGCTTTTGGGTCTTGCGGCCCTGAGCTCTGCATAGAACCGCAAGACCCAGAATGCTCTGTCTGCCCCATTAGGGATAAAGACGTGATAGTATGTATGTATGTATTACCAAACGAAATAATATATGAGGAGACAATAGTTGTTCTTTATTATTTTTATATTACTCGTGGGATTGAAATAAAACCTCAATTCAACTCCTTACTAAAAATTCAGTCTCCAACATCATAAAACACCTATGAAGAATGATAATCAGCTCGATGCAATTGGATAAGAAATATAGAAATTTTGTAAACCCGACAACTCAATGGCGCAGCGATTTCTTACGGCCAATTGATCCACGTGAATTTTCCATCTTGCCGGAAGGCGGGCGTCGAAATAACAATATGGGATCCAAGCTAAAGGTCTGCTTTATTTTTTACAATCTTTTGCACTCTGAAATCACAAACGATGCCCCCGATGTCTCTCGATAAAAACAGCTTAGTCCCGGAACGCGGCGAAGAATTTACTTTATAGGAGGCCATATTTGTGGTCATGACACTGACACTTCACAAGCCACAAGACCCACAAGTGGCAGAATTCCGAAATAATCGTTCTACAATCTTACGTTAGCTATTTTGTTAAACGTAACATATTGGACGTTCTAGCTGAATGATTTTCAGCTATATTACAAAACCGAGCTGTAATGCCAAACAGCTAGAGTTTTTGAATAACAGCGGATTATACAATCCAACTGCGACACATCTTATACCTTTAAACGAGCAATTCTTGTATGTATATATATTTATTTATAAATTTCTGTGATCTCGAAAACGGCTTTAACGATTTCGCTGAAAATTTGTATATGGGGGTTTTTGGGGGTAAACTATCGATCTAGATTAGTTGTATGTTTGGGAAAACGCGTGTTTTCGAGTTTTCATGCGTTTTTCTTTTCACGCAAAATATAGTCGCTAATTTCGGCGCGCCGGCCGCCATCGGCTTAGCTCAGTGGTTAAGGATGCTGACCACTAGAAAGAGTGTTACGGGTTCGAATCCCACTCGGTGACTTACTTTTTTTTTATGTTCAAGTTTATATATAAATTTTTATTTTGTACTGTTTTTAAACAGGTTTAAAAAAAATAGATGTAACCGACCGAGCAAAGCTCGGTCACCCAGGTACTATATGTTTATTCGACGATAACTCTAGTAGTTATCGGTGTTTCATACAATTTGGTAGGCATGTAGAAGCAGCCAAAAGAATTTTTTAGTCTAAATACCGAACACAAATCTGTCAAAGGGTTGCCGAGATATAGGATTCGCAGTTACAGTTAAACTAATTAAGTTTAAGTATTAAACTGATTTTGATCTACACTTTTATTGGACTCTACCAAAGTCTTCAAATTACTATGACTGGTAAGCTTACTCCTGAAATAAGAGTACCGGAATCAAGTAACAATTAAAGTTTAAATTAGACCTATAATTGATAGCTAATTGAAAATAACGAGTAAGAATCATACATACATTCTTGCCTTTTCTAAGTTACTTCTAATTGCACGAAGGTTTTTGCGATTCATTCCGAATGCCTTAGACCGTGGCATCTAAAAAAAAATTAAGTATGAAGAAAAATTGTTCATCGTGTAAAAATAAAGCTGACAGGCATCAAACACCATTCTTACATTAAATCATCATCTGTAATAAAATGACGTAAATCCCATCGAGTTACGATGGGGTGACGTCGTTTCCATCCATTCCATCATCAAGACTCTGGACTTCATCTAGGACTAGAGTACTAGTGAAGGCAAACCAAACAAGCCCAAACTCGACCGGATTGCATGGTTTCGTTACAGAGTTCCTATAGAAATCTACCGGCTCCATCATCAGGACTCTGGACTTCATCTAGGACTAGAGTACTAGTGAAGGCAAACCAAACAAGCCCAAACTCGACCGGGTTACATGGTTTCGTTACAGAGTTCCTATAGCAATCTACCGGCTCCATCATCAGGACTCTGGACTTCATCTAGGACTAGAGTACTAGTGAAGGCAAACCAAACAAGCCCAAACTCGACCGGGTTACATGGTTTCGTTACAGAGTTCCTATAGCAATCTACCGGCTCCATCATCAGGACTCTGGACTTCATCTAGGACTAGAGTACTAGTGAAGGCAAACCAAACAAGCCCAAACTCGACCGGGTTACATGGTTTCGTTACAGAGTTCCTATAGAAATCTACCGGCTCCATCATCAGGACTCTGGACTTCATCTAGGACTAGAGTACTAGTGAAGGAAAACCAATCAATCCCAAACTCGACCGGGTTACATGGTGTCGTTACAGAGTTCCTATAGCAATCTACCGGCTCCATCATCAGGACTCTGGACTTCATCTAGGACTAGAGTACTAGTGAAGGCAAACCAAACAAGCCCAAACTCGACCGGGTTACATGGTTTCGTTACAGAGTTCCTATAGTAATCTGCCGGCTCCATCATCAGGACTCTGGACTTCATCTAGGACTAGAGTACTAGTGAAAGCAAACCAAACAAGCCCAAACTCGACCGGGTTACATGGTTTCGTTACAGAGTTCCTATAGAAATCTACCGGCTCCATCATCAGGACTCTGGACTTCATCTAGGACTAGAGTACTAGTGAAGGAAAACCAAACAAGCCCAAAGTCGACCGGGTTACATGGTTTCGTTACAGAGTTCCTATAGTAATCTGCCGGCTCCATCATCAGGACTCTGGAATTCATCTAGGACTAGAGTACTAGTGAAGGCAAACCAAACAAGCCCAAACTCGACCGGGTTACATGGTTTCGTTACAGAGTTCCTATAGCAATCTACCGGCTCCATCATCAGAACTCTGGACTTCATCTAGGACTAGAGTACTAGTGAAGGCAAACCAAACAAGCCCAAACTCGACCGGGTTACATAGTTTCGTTACAGAGTTCCTATAGCAATCTACCGGCTCCATCATCAGGACTCTGGACTTCATCTAGGACTAGAGTACTAGTGAAGGCAAACCAAACAAGCCCAAACTCGACCGGGTTACATGGTATGGCACCGGTGCGCGACACCCGAACGAAGCAGACGTGTTATTAATCCTCTCTGAGATATTTTGAGTTTTAAGTGGTAAAAAGTTACCAATTTGAATTTGTTTTTTGTGTATTTCTGTAGCTGGAAGTGTAATCTAAGCAATTGTGCAAAGTGTCATACCAAACACTAAAGGACTTAAAAATCTGTAAGTGATTAAAGTTCATATTATTTTTGTAACTGCCGGCCGTGTTGACGCTTGCAAGCCGCGCTCGCGCCCGCTGTCGATGAGTCATCGATCGACCCATCGCTGTCGCCGCTGCCTCGGTGCCCCGTTTGAACGTGCTAGTTCGCTTGCCGCTGTGCCTCGTTTGATTGCACTGTCTTACCAATCTGTCACTGAAGTCTGAAGCGATCGAAAATGTCTAATACGTCAGTGAATAACTGTGCTGGTTGCAATAAACCTGTGCCTAATAAAGAGTTTATGTGTTGTTCTTTATGTAGGGCTAAATACGATTTGGAATGCATTAATATTAGTACACAGCGATTCTACTCATACTACATGCATGATAAAAATCGTCGCGACAGCTGGAAATGTCCCCGTTGCCAAAGTAAAAAACCTAAAAGTTGCAACCAGAACACTCCTGTTCACTCTAATACCTCACCAGAACAATCGAGCAATGTTACACTTCGTCGACAGTTGACATCGAGGAACTTGAATGACACAAGTACGGACAAGGTTGAGGATCCTGGCGATCACGAAGCTGGAGTTATGATGACGTCTACGGCGGAATTTAAAGTGCTATTGGAAGAAATGAGGGCTATACGTAGTGAAATCAGTGTATTCCGCACCGTTACGTCTGACCTCGTAGCCACCATTAATTCACAAAACTTACGTCTGCAAACACTCGAAGGCAGAATAGAAGAATTGGAGGCCAGACCTGTTGAACCCCGGAATCAGATAATTTCCAATTTGGAGAAGACAGTCGAACAACTAAAACTGGAAATAGACGAAAGAGATCAGCATATGCTAGGAAACGATATCGAGATCGCTAACTATCCTGAATGCAATAAAAACTCCACTCATGTCGTCCTGACGGTCGCTAAAATACTGGGAGTAGAAGTCGGCGAGCGCGATGTGGTGAGTGCTGTGAGGATAGGTGCGCCCCCTGCGCCCACCGCGGACAACGGCGTGCGCCCCCGGCCTATCGTCGTACGCCTCGCTTGCCGCGATCAACGGGACGCGCTGCTACGGGCCGCGCGCGTGCGTCGCCGTCTCACCGTGCCTGCGAGCAACGAAAGCGATGCATCCGCGTCCCCTCGTCTTTTTTACGTCAATGAGAGGCTCACCCGCCGAAACAGACAGCTGTTCTTGAGAGCGCGAGAGGCTGCCAAGCGTCTGCATTGGAAGTTCGTATGGACGCGAGATGGAAAGGTCTTCGCCCGACATGAGCATGGCGGTGAGCGTTATCGTCTTCGCTCTGAAGCGGACCTGGTCGAGGTTTTTGGGGTTAACGTTGTTGGTGATGTTGGCCAGAGTGCTCAGTAACTTTCATATAACATTACGTATTTTGTTTATTTTTCGTGATTCTATAACTTCGCAAATTTTTTGTATTTTAACTGTCATTTCCTGTCTGTTTCTAATGTTTAATATCTGTTACGTATTGTATCCAAAAATACTCATATGTGTTGCTCCTTTATATCAAGAAAGTACTACTGCGCCACTGTCGCTCTCTTTTAATTACTACTTTTGTCCTTTCATTTTCTTTTTTATATTTAAAAATAAACGCCACATAACGATTCTTAAAAAGTTTCTAGTCAATTCTAAATTTATTACGATTTCGCATTCTTTTGTTTTCCAATTTCTAAAGAAGAAATTATTTACATTGGGTTTTTTAAACAAAGGGTCATTGGGAACAAAGCATGATGAATTTTTGATAGCATTGGAGAATCGTTCGGTGGATATTATGGCTGTAAATGAAACATGGTTGAAGGAAAATGAAGAAAAGCGAGCACCTATGCCTCCAGGGTACAGACTGAGACACATTCCGCGCCCTAAGGACTCCAAGAAGTTGTGCGGTGGTGGTGTGGGATTTTATATACGTGACGACATATATGTGAGGCAAATCAAGGTTCCTCATTCAGATACAGTTGAGCAAATGTGGATAGGAGTTTCGCTTGGTGGCCGTAGGCTAGCTATTGGCACTGCGTACCGTGCACAATGGGTAAACGTGAACACGTTTTTTGATGCTCTATCTGAATCAGTTGTATCACTCTCCAACTATGACCATGTTGTGGTCTTAGGTGATTTCAACATTGACCTACTTAATCCTTCTCTACCTGATACGATGAAACTTAATAACTTTCTTCAGTGCATGAATATGGAACAGTACGTTAGTAAACCAACTCACTTTACGGACCATTCTGAGACACTGATAGATGTCGTGTGCAGTACCACCAAAGTGTTAAACATATGTGTTGACTATATTCCTGACTTGGGCCATCACGCTTTCATTACATGCCAACTCCGGCTTGATAAACCAAAACCATCCCCTAGATGGATACAGTATAGACCGCTTAAAGATATAAACGTAAAAGAGTTTGACACTCTGGTGAATTCCATTAACTGGGAACGATTGCTTAGTACTGACGTAAACGTGGCCGTGACATCTTTTAATGCTTACTTATTACATGTTTTCGATATTCATGCTCCTATTATTAAATCTTGCATTAAAAATCACGGCTATCCTTGGATAACACCAACTGTTAGGATGATGATGAGGCTGAGAGATGAAGCTTATGATAAAAGTCGATTGTCAAAACGCGAATCCGATATAAAATACTACAAAGAACTTAAGTCTACTGTCAATAAGGCTATGTTCTCGGAAAAGGCCGCATATTTTCGCCACAATATTAATTTAAACGCGCAAAATTCTAAAAAATTATGGAGTAATATTAAAAGAAATGTTGTTGATTTTAAACAAAAGCGAACTCCCCTCCCTTATGGCCTAAATGACGCCGATCTTGTCAACAATCACTTTCTTAATGTCCCTGGTAATAACAACGTTTCTAGTGTAGACCTCATGTACTTCAAAAACAATAGATTCTCCGAGGCATCATTCGGATTGAAAACTGTTGATGAGGACACTGTTTTAAAAATAATTATGGAGATAACTACCAACGCCGAAGGTTTGGATGGTATAACTCGTGACATGGTCATGCTAACTTTGCCACGAACGCTTAAAATTATAACCGCGATCGTCAACTTGTCTATTCAAAATGGAGTGTTTCCAGAGATTTGGAAGGAGGCACTTGTTAAACCCCTACAAAAAATAATTAACGCCACTGAACTAAAAGATCTCAGACCTATAAGTATACTTCCATTCTTGTCGAAAATAACTGAGAAAGTCGTATGTCAGCAGCTAACTGAGTTTTTGAGTACTAATAACATTTTACCTTTGAAACAGTCCGGTTTTCGCGCTGGCCATAGTACAGCTACAGCCTTAATAGATGTTATAGACAATATACTCGCCGGAATTGATGTAGGAAAAGGATGTATAATTGCTTTACTTGATAACTCGCGCGCGTTTGATACCATTAACCATGAGCTTCTTTTGTCCAGGTTATCATTTTACGGTTTTGATGACCAAGCACTAAAGTGGTTCTCTAGCTACCTCAATGGTCGCTCACAGCGTGTAGAGATTACTAGTGAGACTGGAATCAAAACATATTCAAAAACGCTTCCTATAGTCCGAGGCATTCCACAGGGCTCTATATTGGGTCCAATCCTCTTTAATTTATATACCGCAGACTTACCAAGTAATATTAAAAATTGTAGTCACCATATCTATGCCGATGACGTTCAAATATACATAACCTTTTCACCTGAACACACTTTATCAGCAGTAACTAATATCAATGCAGATCTTGAAAGAATTAGTGAGTGAGCACGTAGAAACTGCTTGGTTATCAACCCTCAAAAATCGAAATTCCTCGTCCTTGGATCTATCGGCCAAATAGATCGAATTAACTCTTTTAATCCTGAGCTTGAAATTGGAGGAGCTGTTATTGAGAAAGTAACAGAAGCGCGAAATCTTGGAGTTCTTATGGATAACACTCTTAGGTTCCACAACCATGTTTTAGAGACAGTTAAAAACTGCTTTTATAGGCTTAAGGTTTTGTACCAAGTGCGCAACTATTTGGATGTTGATAGTCGTATTATGCTTTGTGAATCTCTTATCCTCTCTAAGCTGAATTATGCGGATACCGTCAATGGCGATTGCTTGTTTGGTTACACTAAAAATCTTATCCAACGTGTGCAAAATGCTTGTGCTAGGTTTTGCTTCCCTATTCCGCGACGGGCTCACGTTACCCCGTTTCTCAATCAGAGCAATCTAATGAATATGAAAACTAGGCACAGTTATCATTTTGCTTGCTTGCTCTTTAACGTTGTGCATACAAAATCACCTCCCTATCTATATGCTAAGCTGACTTTCTCACAACGTCCAATTAGATCTGCCCAGCGTTTGCTGGGTGTGCATCACAGCACAGCAGCATTTCGTGGCAGTTTTCGTTATGCTGCCACGAAGTGTTGGAATAATATTCCACCACCCATTAGGAACTGTCTTACTGTTAAATCTTTTAAAATTGAGTATAAAAAGTATCTTTTGAATAAACAGAAATTAACTTAGCCTGTGCTGTGTTGTACAATCTATTCTAGTTATTTATTTAATAACAGATACCATAATCCCTTTTGCAAGTGTTTAAGTGTTTTGTTCTTTTTAAACTTACGTTATTTTAATAATCGATTCACACAGTTCTGTTATTATGCGATTTTGTTTAAAGGTATGTAGCAAAATAATAGAAAAATATTTGTTTGGATCATATATACAACTACAAAAAGTACTTACAGAAAATCACTTATAACTAACAGAATATGCCACCAAAATGGTTTCTCTCACTGTACGTATAATGATATTGTTGCATGTAGTGGTGCTTCGAAATAGAATCTTATGTCATGTCAAATGACATGGTTCGGCGTGTCGTTGCAGTGCGCAGTGGTACTTCTTGTGTGGCCGGTGTCACGGAAGACCAGCGTTGGGGTGTTGTAAAATGCCTCGACACATGCTGAGTGGACGTCGGATTAGCGTCATATTTAGATTAATTAATGTACCAATTTGTAAAATTGCAACTGTATACATATTTCGCTAATAAACCATATTCTATTCTATTCTATTCTATGGTTACAAAGTTCCTATAGTATACCTTCCGACTTCATCATCATGACTTATCTTGATTTAGGACTGCAGTCTACTAGTGAAAACTTGGTTTGAAAAGTATAGCTTCCAAGTAACAAGTTAATAGCGGGCAGTATGTGTTGGAAGCATTTAACCTTTTTTTGTAGATATCTGACTTGTATAAAAAAGAACTGTTTATGATAGACTATGGAAAGCACTCCACCGACAAGAGCCCAGCTCTTAAATATAAGAAGAAGAAGATGATAGACTATATGTGAAGTTGTCAAATAAATTTCCACAAGATAAATTTTCGTAAGACACACTGGAGTACTAACGAAGTAAAAATAAATAGATACTTTTGCGTATCAAAACCAGTTGATCTAACTAAGTCTTCCTATCTGCACAGCGATGTATTCGTCTGCGGAATTTTGCTCCCGAGCGACACAGAGACGTCTTTTCACAATGGCGCACAGGCGCTGTCTGACGTTCCGTTTGAAATGTCCGTCACTTTATAGTATAGAAAAACGAAAGACTGAAAGTCATAATTTTTATTTTGTATAATTTTTGCCAAAACTTTATAATTTTTTTAAAGCAATCAATTGATGATTATCTGATTTACATGCTTGTATTTTTCTTTTAAAGAATAATCCTCAAATTCCTTAGGTTTTTTGTACCGAAACCTTACCCTGTTTTTGTAGTTTTCGCGAGAAGAGGCTAGGAAAAACTAATTTTATAGCATTAAAAACGACTTTTTACACAAAATCAAATACACCGAATTATAGTTAAAGGTTTACTGTACCGTTTAGTATCCGCAATACTTTATGAAGTACAATGAATTTATCAGAAAATGTTCCGACAAACGACGAATTTTATTAATTTTTGTAAACACGTCCTTAAGTCAAATCTTACGACTCCATTTTCAACCAGTTATCCTCAATCGACTAAGTTGAAGTTTTGTATACTTGTTTAAATCGGATGACAATACTACTTACTCAGTTTCCCATCAAGCGTCAAGCTGAATATGACAGAAGGTCGGTTGGTGCAGAATATGAGTCCCAGTCGCCTCGGCTCTGTCTCCCACGCTACGCCTACTACGCTTTTGCCGTCTGGAGCGAAGCGTACCTGCAAAACGTAACATGAGATAATAAATAAATATATAAGGACAAATAACACTGATTGAGCTAGCCCAGAAGTAAGTTCGATTTTTGGAACGAAGTTCCTTAACGCTTGTAGGTGTAGAAGATGACAGGTAGCAAATGTAGACCCTCTCTAGACTCTCTAGATAGATAGAAAAATGGAATAGTCATTCCAAACGTTTCTCGGTTTTTAGGCCCGAGAAACTTCGATCCTGATATCGAACTTATTTTATATATATTTCGAAGCCATTTGGTTAAATTAGCCATCCAATTGAAAGCCTAGCCCGGACATTAAAATCAGGCTTCTTTATTTCTTTGCGTGTCGATGGTTTATTTGTTTAAGTTATATTCTATCAGTTGGATAGCTAATTAACCGTTCCTTTTCCGCCAATACAAGACACAATAGTAAGACAATCATCATCATCATTTCAGCCGCATAACGTCCACTGCTGGACATAGGCCTAAAGACAATGACCGTGAACATTTATTAATGTCGTGCGGGTCTTTACCGGTTTAACTAGATGGCTGCGACATATAAATTTTTGAAGCAGGTTCAGTCAGCGATTGTGATTTATATATTCGCCGAGAAACATTTATCGAAATACGAAAATAAACATCAAATTCCCATATAGCTAATAAAAAGTGCTATTGTAAATTTAGGGGCGGGTTCTTCCATGGACATCATGCGGCTGAAATAACGATGACTAGATTATAAGCTCACCTGCCCCGGACACCACGAGTCCGGCAACCCCTCAAGCACCGTGACCTTCTCGCTCTGCAGCTCACAGACCACTATCGACGAGAGGTACTTCCCCACCAGTTGCTCGCCCCAGTCCTGGCGGTAGATGAACTCTTCACCCTGGAAAATATATTTTTTATCCACATATGAAAATATATTCAGTGCAAAGCAGTTCCTAACACTTGCCCTGAAGATGATCGTCTGAATCGATGGGAACCTGGTCGGCCTTTGAAACTTTATCACGTGACAGACCCGAAAAAAAATGTTGAAAAAAAGGTATTTATTTAACTTCATTACAATATTAATGTAATACTAACACAAATATAATAAGAACATAAAACAGATCACTGATATAAATTGAATAAGAAATATAATTTAATTTGCCTCTTATCTTAACCAAAAGATAAAATTTTACTAATAATAATAATACTGTGAATCTAATATAAAAATAATTATAATAAAAAAAGTACTAATTTAACTGTAACATGTGATATAATGGCATGACCTGCATTATAAAATCAAAAACTAATATTGTATGTAAGGAATCAATGAAAGCTATTTTATTTTATTTATTACAATATAAATGTAAATGGCGGACTTAAGGCCAGGGGCCTTTTCTGCCAGTCAACCAACAGGTGATGCTCAGAAAGTAATCTTTTGGGGTAAGTACCTACAGCAGCAACTGTTTAAAAAAGACAAAAAGAAAGGAGTAAACAAGGAGTAAGTAAGGATAAGGTTGCAGATAGTTAAAAAAAAATTTCAGATTAAATAAATAGAAGAAACATTGTGAAAAGTATATAGTATATAATACTGACCCTGTCGTGGCCCCTATTTCCCCCTCATCTCGAGTATCATAATCAAAGCGCCCTACTGCGCGCTTGACTGCGGCGAGGCACGATGCAGGGGGGAGGGGTCACTAAATATCTTCTTTGCCGCCTTAGAGCCGCGCTACATTGGATTGGCATGGCATGGCATCGGAAGCGATTTCAAAAAAGCTTTATGTCAAGTGATATATGCATCTTATATCACTTGACATAAAGCTTGTTTTGAAATGACGCGTCGCTTCCGATGCCATGCCATGCCAATCGAGTGTAGCGCGGCCCTTAAGCCTGCTTTTACCTTTCTAGGAGCCTCTTTAGCTTCTCCACTGCCGTCAGTCTTGCCCTTATCGTCATTCTTCCTCTTGATGTAGGGCTCAAACTTGGGCAGTTTGCGCTCGGCGACGTATACGACGGCGCTTTCGTCGTGCGACCAGTTGAGACCGCCGAATTCCGCTACAATTCAAAAATGATGCTTTAAAACAAGTTTTCATTAAAATCCCTGATTTGAATATTTTGTTGAAAAGATAAGGACATGAAGGGGCTTGATTAACGTGTCAATCTTTTGGCATTGGAGGTAAAAAGAGGAAAGTTGTCCGCTAATGATATTGGAAAGATCGGTCATATCATATTGTACTCGTAAGGATACTAAATAGGTATCATGATAGGACTTAAGGGTCCCCCGACCCTAGACCAAAATACAACTTTCCATACAAACGTAGTCTACGTTTTATTTCAAAAGCACATGTCTGCTTTGGGCAAAATTTTGTAATTTCAAAGATATTGCAGTTATCTAGGTTTATAACTAGATTCCGATACTAAAAATATGAACTTGAAATAGAATATAGTGTTTTATATCATTTCTGACCATTAGTATGGGAAACTTCTAAATCATTATATTTTCTTTCCAGTTCATAATTTTACCATAGGAAACCAGTTATAACCCTAGATAATTGCAATTTCTTTACAATTACCAATTTTTACCGGAATCTGACATGTGGTTTCTAAATTAAACATAGACTACGTTTGTATGGAGAAGTCTAGGGTCGGGGGACTCTTAAGGATATATTCTTATTATTTTAAATATTTGTGTGCCCATTTGTGTACCTATTTACTATTTGAAAAAATAGGTGCTTTCACATTTTTTTTAAACGCAGGACTAGATGTTTGTCAGAAGAGAAAAGAAGTGATGATTTACTACATTACACACACATACAACCACCCAAAAGGTGGTTAGACGACCTTACCAAGGTCACTGATAAGCGCTGGATGCAGGCCGCTCTAGATTGGTCATTCTGGAAATCCTTCAGGTTTATCTATCCTTCCGTGCTGGTCTGGGAGATAAGAAAAAACTTAAAATGTACCAGCTGCTTCTCTTCCCGCGCAGATCGTAAAAGCCGTTCGAGGGAATGGGCGGGATTTTGATTGAAACTAAGTGCAAAGTACTGCATTTATTATGTACAGTCGGATTATTACATATGTATAGGCCTCTACTTATATCTTGCATTTTGTCTTTGTTTCTTGTGAATCATGTTAATAGGCGATGCGGCTAGCAACCCATCACTATTTTGATTCCTTGTCCATCTTAATGCCCACTATTACGCTAAGCGTGGCCTTTGGGTCTTACGACCCTGGGCTCTGTCTGCCCTGTCAGGGATTTAGACGTGAAAATGTATCTGTATCTGTATATCTTCAGGTCTATATATCCAGCAGCAGATGCTATGCGGCTGAAAAGATGATATTAACTTCAAAGTTTTAATATCAATAAAGCCTTCCTCACTGTCAGCATAAACGTCGCCATGGATGTCCAAAGCAGTCAGGTCGATGGAGTGCTCCAGGTTGTTCTTGCTCCAGATCTCTAGGTACTGCTTTTTGGCATCCTTTTTATCTTTCTCCTCGCGGATCACAGCCCTGTACGTCTCTAACGGCGATATCGATGACAACAATCTGAGAATATATAGGAGATAAAGCTTCACATACTTATCAACTTTTGTTGTCTTTACTTTCTAAAAGTTACGAAGTTAAGGCAAATTACAAACAAATAATTAGTAATTTGTACTGCCATCACTGAGATATCGATGACAACAATCTGAGAACATGTGGGTCGTTGTCATTTTAAGGGTCTAAGTGATATAAGATGCATAACCGCCCGAGGGCGTCTTTTCCGCGGGAGTGCGCGGCAGGCCGCCGGCCGGCTCTCCGCGTTCAAGCGGTTATGCATCTTATATCACTTGACATAAAGCTTGTTTTAAAATGACGCGTCGTTTCCGATGCCATGCCATGCCAATCCAGTGTAGCGCGGCCCTTACTGGTTTAACTGTCCCTTTCGGACAAAGCTTCACATACTTATGCAAATTATGTTCTGTCTTTTCTTTCTAAAAATTAAGTTGGGGCAAATTACAAAGAATGTTTGATGAATACTGCCATTGCTGACTGGCAGACTAGCCCTGAGTAAGGACAAGTGGAAGGTAAAAGGGGAGGCATTTACCCAAGAGTGGGACACCAATTAAGGCAAAAAAAAACAAATTTCAGCATCTTTACCCATCCTTCATCCATAGGACAACATCGCCCCTCCCTCAAAGACCTTGATTAAAAACCTTCAAACTCGCAGGCCTTTTATTATTTAATAATAACAAAAGATCAATATCACGTCAACCGGATCTCAACTTGGATTTTGAAATACAAGTTCATCAGCTCTACAATATGAAAAAAAAAACAGATACTGATAAATAGAACATACACAAGCTCCCAACATTACCTTAAAGGATCGTACAGGGTTTTTTTTCATATTGCATATAGGTAAACCTCAAAAGAAGGAGCAAATAACTCACTCATTACTAATATCATATCCGAACGAACTCTGAGAGACGACCTTCATATTGTCGTCCAGCACATACTCCAAGCTGTACTTGGTGGTCTTGCCTTTGTCGAAGTTTCTGACGGACCAGTTCGAGGTCACCCTCCGGCCGTTGTTGGTCAGCTTCCCACCAACTATGGACGGGATTTTTGCTAGCGTCTTGTATGCATTTATTATGGTTTCCAGCTGCAATAAACATAAATAAAGGCGATATAAAAACATCAGCACGATAAGATTCAGTACATCAATGACCCATTTAGTGTATTGCCTAAAATGCCTAAGTAAATGCATGTAAAAAGCTTAGCAAATTTTTTTCATATAGTTGTTGATTCTTAAACATGACTATTAAAAAGAAACATTCTGAGAAGGAGACTTCTGTGAAAGAGGCATTCTGCGAAAGAGACATTGTGAGAGAGACAATTTTGTTATATATAGGGTAGTTACATTATTATGAATGTAGGTACGCGAGTTTTATGCCGAGCTTGGCAGTCTAATAAACGCAGTCGCTAAGAACATACAGTCTTTTATCTATCAGTGGCGACGAGATAAAACTCTAATCGGTGTCGTGGACATTTTATACCGATTAAAAGCGTGCAAAAAGACAATATGTCAGTGGGAAAAGTGCGAGAATTTGACATTAAAAAAATGGAAATTGGCGCGCGTATGTTGACCTTTTGGAAATGTACTTCGTGGCAAACGAAATATCGGACAAAAATAAATTGCCGTCACTCATAGCATTAATGGGTGAACAATATTTGAATAATATAGTTTGTTTTGTATTTAAGAAGAAACTAAATAATGTAAATCCGTTATTGCCTGTCAGTGCTGCAAATTAATATTGTAAAACTATTTAAGAGCTGTGGATTTTGTGACAATAAATAAAATAAAATAAATAAATAAACAAGCTTATGAGTTATTATCAACTTTGGCCAGCCCGAAAAAGCTTACTTATGAAGAAGCCGTCGTATTGTTGGAAGGTCATTTACAACCTATCTGACTCAAGGCTAACTTCAATAAGACTAAGCCAACTTATCTGACTCAAGGCTTGGGACAGCAATGTGGATCTTGATTTTTAAGTACAAAATTTTCAAAAACATTTATCAAGTAATAAATAAGACTCACTGTACTACCAGAGCCATACTTGGCCAAGGCAGCTAGAGAATTTGGCCTATATTCTCCAATTTGGTCAGACAGGTTGGAGAGGTCTCACTGATATTTACGTAGGTATTAAACTATAATAAAATATAAAATAAAACTACCATAAATACTACATACCTGTGACGCCATTATAAAAAAAATATAAGGTCTTTATTAAAACTGTTAGAAAACCCTGCTTGCTGCTTGAATCCTGAAACAGAACAAATATTTAAAATAGATATTTAAATAAACATTGTTTGTGAACAGACTGATAACTATACCACAATTACACCACAAAGATATTTAATGACACTTGTTATCAGTGATAACACTGTTAAATGTGTGGAAGTTATGCAGTAATAGTGCAACTGTGTGTTAATATTCCATCTTATTACAAAAGGCAGTCGCAATGCGGCTGGCCGAAGATCGCTGAAGATAGAGACGTGTGGAAGGATAAGGGAGAGGCCTTTTCCCAGCAGTGGAACACAAAACCTTCAGGCTAGACAAAAGAAAAAATAAAATAACACAACTAGAAACAAAGTTAGTCCAACTTTATTGTACTATCGCATTAGGTGTCAACCTGTAATGATATGTACCTATGTATATGTTAATAAATAAAATTAAAAAATTAAAAAAAAAATCTGTTTTTAAATTATCTACCTAATCAAGTTCACATTTAGTAAAGTGAAACGGTTTAGGTTTAAGGACTGTGAGCATATGGCTTAATTTTCATGCTCAACTGGCTATGAAAAGTAGTGGACTTATACAGGGTGCTATTGAAATCATTATCATTAATTTAACTTATTAACATACTCACTTAAAGGATATTTTGTAGGGTAACAACACTACAATTAATGCAGTAATTAAATGTATCAAAAAGCAAGAAAAATAACCAAAGTATCAAAACACTTCGAGTCGTGTGCGCTCACTGATACCTACGACTCGCAAGGTCAGCGACCCGCTACAATACAGCTAAGCGGCGGGCGCGGCCGGCATACAAAAGTAGACTTTAAATTACATAAATAAGGTTAAAAGTCGACTGGGGACGGGTCGTGTCACATGAACGCTTGAGGATAGTAGGTACGTTGAAGTAGGAACGAATATTAGCGTACTACGTAGCGACGAAATTGATACTATTACAATTAATTTCTTTTTCATGAATTTGATGACGATTAGTTTCTTTTATTTATAATTGCAGTAATGGTATCTATCAAAGAGTCTAACGCATGTTTAGAGATTTTGTGTGATATGAAAATGACGACTTTTGATTGAAGTTTTATAAGTCTTAAATTACTTTGTATCATGGGTGATGCGGACAGTCGACGGATAGTATAGTTAAGGCTAAATAAAGTATTTTAAATAATTAATAGCTAGGGAAACCATGTAAAATAGTTAGGTTTATTCATTCTCCCTTAGAAGTAAGATAGTTTAAGACTTAATAAATCATTTAACACCTAGAGTAGGGAATAAAAATGTACTTAGTTAGGTTTATTTCCCCTTTTATCCTGACTCGTAAGAGTATTGTAGAGGGCGCCTAGAAACTAAGAAATAGAGGGTGCTAGCGATGCAAAAAGGAAAATGTAAAAGTAATACATTCACGAGAACAACATAGGGTTTTTTATTAAGGAAAATTCATACTTTGTAAAACTTATGTTTTACTCCCGAGAAACCTGGCAAAAACCAGAAAAACTTAGCAGAAAGAGATAGCACCATAAGAAAAACTAAGAAAGGGATATTGGTGCCGTGTGCAAAAAATCCAATTTTTTTATTGGCTGCAATTTTCTATAACATCAGACCAGGTCCCGGGAGCAAGGCATTCAGTTCTCGACTTCTGAAAAATAAGAATAAAAGAAGAGAAAAAGTGCAAATAGTGGTTTTATTATACAGTCCTCAACAATGGGTATAGTAGATACCTATAATATTGCCAACAAATTCAATTACACCCTGTATAGATTTGTCTTCAGAACTTGATTGCAAAACTATAACAATGATATATGATTTTAGACTTTTGCGATCACAATTACCATTATTAGTATTACTGGACTAACAGTGATTAATATGGTTTTTGCCAGATATTTTGATGAACAACAAAAAACATGAGTGGATACCGTCAGTGTTTTTGTTGTGTGTCAGGACCACTGACCTCCATGTATATATGGAGGTCAGTGGTCAGGACTTATGCAACAAACGACAAAGAAAGAGGGTAGACCGATATGGTTACCCTTGACAGCCATCGCTGTAATTCCTCAGTCTACCAGTGACCATGACGGCAGAAGAATCGTCGAAATATCTGGCAAAAAACGATATTAATTACAATCTAGATTTTTTACTGCAGGTGTTATATTTTAAAAGTATAATAAGTACTTACGTTGGTGTAAGTTATTAAATGGATATCCGCACAGAAAAGTATTATGAAAGTATTCAGTAGGTAGTTTGCAAAACCTCCAAAATACCAAAGAAAAAAGCACAACTGTACCTATTTTTTGCTATGGATGTGCGAAACTGCATACTTACAGACAGAAAGAAATCAGAGTTGGTTTATCAATCAGAGATCTTAAACTTTGAACAAACAAACAAGATTTATAAAATCAGCTGCAAAACTTGACTTGAACTTGACTTGCTATTTTGAATTTTGTTGTCAAGCAAGTTGGTTGACATTGACACCAAGTTGGCACATCAAGCAGTCAATGTCAACCATAGATTGAAGCTCAACACGCTCAGTGTTACCAAGTGTTGAAGGCTGGTACTGTACCAGAAATATAATGCAATACCTATCAACACCATCTTTGGGAGAGGCCTATGTCCAGCAGCGGTCGTTGTGCGGCTGAAATGATGATGATGATGATTACACCATTTATTACATACACGGTTACACTTACATCTCGAGTACCGCGACACGACACGCACACACAGTCTTGGTGAGATCAAGTGGTGCCATTTTGAGTAGAATCGAATACTTGAAACGCAGAGGCACTAAACTAATGGTTTTTGTTTATAACTACGAAATCATATTTAAAAAATATATTATTTTTTAAAACAATGAAGTTAAAGGGCCGCGATTGGCATGGTATGGCATTCACACTTAGAGATGGGCGGTGGGTATATACCCAATCTACCCATTTGGGAATATACCCGGTAGATTGGGTAAATACCCGGTAAATACCCGTATCTACCCATTTGGTGGGTAGATTGAATTTTATGAGTAATTACTTCGCAATTCGTGTCCGAACGTGTGTGCAAGGGCTTTAAAATGCTTAAAATGCAGGTAAACGTCAAATCTGACAATTAAGTATATGAAAACACCATACTAATCATACTTTGAAAGTAGGCTTCTTTGATTTATTATCATTTTTTTGCTTGGAGGTGCGCAAACACATACTTATAGGTGTTTCAATGAGCAATCAGACATCAAATGCGATGTAAATATATTAGCACCCGCATACATATATAGAGAGTAGTATTTTTGACTGCTCATAAAAAAGGCAAAACTACTGATTTCGGGGTTGGTCTCGGAACAAAAGATATTCGTATAGACGAGTTCTTCGATTCCCTATCGACTTGTTGTTACATTTCCTGCAAAATAGTATGCCGGGTATTTACCCGTATCTACCCGTTGTATGGGAACATACAAATTTACAGGTCTAAGTTTATATTTTTTGCTGTCAAATATTTGTAGACCTAACTAGATGTTAAAATAAGCAATCAGTCATCAAATGCGATGTCAATATACGAGCACTCTGATACATATATAGAGAGTAGGTATCTTTGACTGCTCATATAAAAGCCAAAACTACTGATTTTGGGGTTGGTCTCGGAACAAAAGATATTCAAATCAATGAGTTCTTTGATCCCCCATCAACTTATTATAACATTTCCCGCAAAATAGAATGCCGGGTATTTACCTGTATCTACCCGTTGTATGGGAACATACAAATTCACAGGTCTAAGTTTATATTTTTTGCTGGCAAATGTTTGTAGACCTAACTAGATGTTAAAATAAGCAATCAGTCATCAAATGCGATGTCAATATACGAGCACTCTCATACATATACAGAGAGTAGGTATCTTTGACTGCTCATATAAAAGCCAAAACTACTGATTTTGGGGTTGGTCCCGGAACAAAAGATATTTGTATCAATGAGTTCTTTGATTTCCCATCAACTTATTATAACATTTCCCGCAAAATAGTATGCCGGGTATTTACCTGTATCTACCCGTTGTATGGGAACATACAAATTTACAGGTCTAAGTTTATATTTTTTGCTGGCAAATATTTGTAGACCTAACTAGATGTTAAAATAAGCAATCAGTCATCAAATGCGATGTCAATATACGAGCACCCTCATACATGTATAGAGAGTAGGTATCTTTGACTGCTCATAAAAGAGCCAAAAATACTGATTTCGGGGTGGGCCTCGGAACAAAAGATATTCATATCAATGAGTTCTTTGATCCCCCATCAACTTATTATAACATTTCCCGCAAAATAGTATGCCGGGTATTTACCTGTATTTACCCGTTGTATGGGAACATACAAATTTACAGGTCTAAGTTTATATTTTTTGCTGGCAAATGTTTGTAGACCTAACTAGATGTTAAAATAAGCAATCAGTCATCAAATGCGATGTCAATATACGAGCACTCTCATACATATATAGAGAGTAGTTATCTTTGACTGCTCATATAAAAGCCAAAACTACTGATTTTGGGGTTGGTCTCGGAACAAAAGATATTCAAATCAATGAGTTCTTTGATCCCCTATCAACTTATTATAACATTTCCCGCAAAATAGTATGCCGGGTTTTTACCTGTATCTACCCGTTGTATGGGAACATACAAATTCACAGGTCTAAGTTTATATTTTTTGCTGGCAAATGTTTGTAGACCTAACTAGATGTTAAAATAAGCAATCAGTCATCAAATGCGATGTCAATATACTAGCACTCTCATACATATATAAAGAGTAGGTATCTTTGACTGCTCATATAAAAGCCAAAACTACTGATTTTGGGGTTGGTCTCGGAACAAAAGATACTCATATCAATGAGTTCTTTGATTTCCCATCAACTTATTATAACTTTTCCCGCAAAATGGTATGCCGGGTATTTACCCGTATATACCCGTTGTATGGGAACATACGAATTAACAGGTCTAAGTTTATATTTTTTGCTGTCAAATATTTGAAGACCTAACTAGATGTTAAAATAAGCAATCAGTCATCAAATGCGATGTCAATATACGAGCACCCTCATACATGTATAGAGAGTAGGTATCTTTGACTGCTCATAAAAGAGCCAAAACTACTGATTTTGGGGTTGGTCTCGAAACAAAAGATATTCATATCAATGAGTTCTTTGATTTCCCATCAACTTATTATAACATTTCCCGCAAAATGGTATGCCGGGTATTTACCCGTATATACCCGTTGTATGGAAACATACGAATTAACAGGTCTAAGTTTATATTTTTTGCTGTCAAATATTTGAAGACCTAACTAGATGTTAAAATAAGCAATCAGTCATCAAATGCGATGTCAATATACGAGCACCCTCATACATGTATAGAGAGTAGGTATCTTTGACTGCGCATATAAAAGCCAAAACTACTGATTTTGGGGTTGGTCTCGGAACAAAAGATATTCAAATCAATGAGTTCTTTGATCCCCCATCAACTTATTATAACATTTCCCGCAAAATAGAATGCCGGGTATTTACCTGTATCTACCCGTTGTATGGGAACATACAAATTCACAGGTCTAAGTTTATATTTTTTGCTGGCAAATGTTTGTAGACCTAACTAGATGTTAAAATAAGCAATCAGTCATCAAATGCGATGTCAATATACGAGCACCCTCATACATGTATAGAGAGTAGGTATCTTTGACTGCTCATATAAAAGCCAAAACTACTGATTTTGGGGTTGGTCTCGGAACAAAAGATATTCATATCAATGCGTTCTTTGATCCCCCTTCAATTTATTATGACATTTCCCGCAAAATAGTATGCCGGGTATTTACCTGTATCTACCTGTTGTATGGGAACATACAAATTTACAGGTCTAAGTTTATATTTTTTGCTGGCAAATATTTGTAGACCTAACTAGATGTTAAAATAAGCAATCAGTCATCAAATGCGATGTCAATATACGAGCACTCTCATACATATACAGGGTTACTGGCAACTAACGCAAAACCTTTTAACATCGGAATCAGACTCCTCAATAGATTATAGATCTGCAAAGAAAAAATCAAAAATCTAAGAAAAAAACTTGGACTCTCCATAGAAACTCGACCAGGTGATCTGTGAATTTGTATGGGATGCCTATTTTTTTTCTGCAATTTTTGTCTTTTTTCTTGCAGATCTATAATCTGTTGAGGAGTCTGATTCCGATGTTCAGAGGTTTTGTGTTAGTTTCCAGTAACCCTGTATAGAGAGTAGGTATCTTTGACTGCTCATATAAAAGCCAAAACTACTGATTTTGGGGTTGGTCTCGGAACAAAAGATATTCAAATCAATGCGTTCTTTGATCCCCCATCAACTTATTATAACATTTCCCGCAAAATAGTATGCCAGGTATTTACCCGTATCTACCCGTTGTATGGGAACATACAAATTTACAGGTCTAAGTTTATATTTTTTGCTGGCAAATATTTGTAGACCTAACTAGATGTTAAAATAAGCAATCAGTCATCAAATGCGATGTCAATATACGAGCACTCTGATACATATATAGAGAGTAGGTATCTTTGACTGCTCATATAAAAGCCAAAACTACTGATTTTGGGGTTGGTCTCGGAACAAAAGATATTCAAATCAATGAGTTCTTTGATCCCCCATCAACTTATTATAACATTTCCCGCAAAATAGAATGCCAGGTATTTACCTGTATCTACCCGTTGTATGGGAACATACAAATTCACAGGTCTAAGTTTATATTTTTTGCTGGCAAATGTTTGTAGACCTAACTAGATGTTAAAATAAGCAATCAGTCATCAAATGCGATGTCAATATACGAGCACTCTCATACATATACAGAGAGTAGGTATCTTTGACTGCTCATATAAAAGCCAAAACTACTGATTTTGGGGTTGGTCCCGGAACAAAAGATATTTGTATCAATGAGTTCTTTGATTTCCCATCAACTTATTATAACATTTCCCGAAAAATAGTATGCCGGGTATTTACCTGTATCTACCCGTTGTATGGGAACATACAAATTCACAGGTCTAAGTTTATATTTTTTGCTGGCAAATATTTGTAGACCTAACTAGATGTTAAAATAAGCAATCAGTCATCAAATGCGATGTCAATATACGAGCACCCTCATACATGTATAGAGAGTAGGTATCTTTGACTGCTCATAAAAGAGCCAAAACTACTGATTTCGGGGTGGGCCTCGGAACAAAAGATATTCAAATCAATGAGTTCTTTGATCCCCTATCAACTTATTATAACATTTCCCGCAAAATAGTATGCCGGGTTTTTACCTGTATCTACCCGTTGTATGGGAACATACAAATTCACAGGTCTAAGTTTATATTTTTTGCTGGCAAATGTTTGTAGACCTAACTAGATGTTAAAATAAGCAATCAGTCATCAAATGCGATGTCAATATACTAGCACTCTCATACATATATAAAGAGTAGGTATCTTTGACTGCTCATATAAAAGCCAAAACTACTGATTTTGGGGTTGGTCTCGGAACAAAAGATACTCATATCAATGAGTTCTTTGATTTCCCATCAACTTATTATAACTTTTCCCGCAAAATGGTATGCCGGGTATTTACCCGTATATACCCGTTGTATGGGAACATACGAATTAACAGGTCTAAGTTTATATTTTTTGCTGTCAAATATTTGAAGACCTAACTAGATGTTAAAATAAGCAATCAGTCATCAAATGCGATGTCAATATACGAGCACCCTCATACATGTATAGAGAGTAGGTATCTTTGACTGCTCATATAAAAGCCAAAACTACTGATTTTGGGGTTGGTCTCGAAACAAAAGATATTCATATCAATGCGTTCTTTGATCCCCCATCAATTTATTATAACATTTCCCGCAAAATAGTATGCCGGGTATTTACCTGTATCTACCCGTTGTATGGGAACATACAAATTTACAGGTCTAAGTTTATATTTTTGGCTGTCAAATATTTGTATACCTAATTAGATTTAAAAATAAGCAATCAGACATCAAATGCGATGTCAATATACGAGCACCCTCATACATGTATAGAGAGTAGGTATCTTTGACTGCTCATATAAAAGCCAAAACTACTGATTTTGGGGTTGGTCTCGGAACAAAAGATATTCATATCAATGCGTTCTTTGATCCCCCATCAATTTATTATAACATTTCCCGCAAAATAGTATGCCGGGTATTTACCTGTATCTACCTGTTGTATGGGAACATACAAATTTACAGGTCTAAGTTTATATTTTTTGCTGGCAAATATTTGTAGACCTAACTAGATGTTAAAATAAGCAATCAGTCATCAAATGCGATGTCAATATACGAGCACTCTCATACATATACAGGGTTACTGGCAACTAACGCAAAACCTTTTAACATCGGAATCAGACTCCTCAATAGATTATAGATCTGCAAAGAAAAAATCAAAAATCTAAGAAAAAAACTTGGACTCTCCATAGAAACTCGACCAGGTGATCTGTGAATTTGTATGGGATGCCTATTTTTTTTCTGCAATTTTTGTCTTTTTTCTTGCAGATCTATAATCTGTTGAGGAGTCTGATTCCGATGTTCAGAGGTTTTGTGTTAGTTTCCAGTAACCCTGTATAGAGAGTAGGTATCTTTGACTGCTCATATAAAAGCCAAAACTACTGATTTTGGGGTTGGTCTCGGAACAAAAGATATTCAAATCAATGCGTTCTTTGATCCCCCATCAACTTATTATAACATTTCCCGCAAAATAGTATGCCGGGTATTTACCCGTATATACCCGTTGTATGGGAACATACGAATTAACAGGTCTAAGTTTATATTTTTTGCTGTCAAATATTTGAAGACCTAACTAGATGTTAAAATAAGCAATCAGTCATCAAATGCGATGTCAATATACGAGCACCCTCATACATGTATAGAGAGTAGGTATCTTTGACTGCTCATAAAAGAGCCAAAACTACTGATTTTGGGGTTGGTCTCGAAACAAAAGATATTCATATCAATGAGTTCTTTGATTTCCCATCAACTTATTATAACATTTCCCGCAAAATGGTATGCCGGGTATTTACCCGTATATACCCGTTGTATGGAAACATACGAATTAACAGGTCTAAGTTTATATTTTTTGCTGTCAAATATTTGAAGACCTAACTAGATGTTAAAATAAGCAATCAGTCATCAAATGCGATGTCAATATACGAGCACCCTCATACATGTATAGAGAGTAGGTATCTTTGACTGCGCATATAAAAGCCAAAACTACTGATTTTGGGGTTGGTCTCGGAACAAAAGATATTCATATCAATGAGTTCTTTGATCCCCCATCAACTTATTATAACATTTCCCGCAAAATAGTATGCCGGGTATTTACCTGTATCTACCCGTTGTATGGGAACATACGAATTAACAGGTCTTAGTTTATATTTTTTGCTGTCAAATATTTGAAGACCCAACTAGATGTTAAAATAAGCAATCAGTCATCAAATGCGATGTCAATATACGAGCACCCTCATACATGTATAGAGAGTAGGTATCTTTGACTGCTCTTATAAAAGCCAAAACTACTGATTTTGGGGTTGGTCTCGGAACAAAAGATATTCGTATAGACGAGTTCTTTGATTCCCCGTCAACTTATTATAACATTTCCCGCAAAATAGTATGCCGGGTATTTACCCGTATCTACCCGTTGTATGGGAACATACAAATTCACAGGTCAAAGTTCATATATTTTGCTGGCAAATGTTTGTAGACCTAATAATATGTTATAATAAGCAATCAGATAACAAATAAGATGGTATGTGTATATTTAATATGGATAGCATCAGTGATTTTTAATGTTTGTTATTTTTTCTTTTAGAGATAATCATTGTTTTATACATTAAATAACGTTTTTGTACATTTCTACACATAAATAGTGTACCCGCACTAAATTTTAAATAAATTTTCCAATCTACCCACCCAAACGGGTAGATACGGGTATATACCCGGTGCATATCGGGTAAATACCCAAGCGTGGGTAAATACCCGGGTAGATGCCCATCTCTATTCACACTAACATTTGAAATACGTTTAGTTAATTTTTCATCGCCAGAAAAACCTTGTTGGTAGTAAATTGCTTAGCTTGGCAACACTGCCTACAAAACTGTCAACTGCCATAGCATGTTTGCACGTCATGACGTCACTCCACTTACTCACTGTCACTGTCAGTTTGCTGTCAGTCAGTCAAGTTATCATGTTTGATTGAGTGTGTTTGTAGAATAATTGTAATAAAATTCTCTTCAAGTTCGCATGGCAAGTTTGCAAGTTTAGTTTTGTATATTGCTTGCACCTGCATCTCCCATGGTTTCTCAGAGAGTAGGTAAGACGTATTTATTTGTATAATATGATTGAGGATTAAAATCTTAGTATACCTAATCTTCGATTTGCTACACAAAAGTATAAAAATAATTTATTGCCAACCGTTTTGACATAAGAGTTCAAATTGTAACTTGAAACATTTTTTCATACTAATTTATCATTTAAAGGCACTTAAGATTATATTTTCTTTGATGACCGGAAACGGTCAGAAATGGCGACCTTACAGCAATCACAACTACAAACGACCACCAAGAAATCCTGAATCTCCTGATCTTTTCACAATTACCTAGGTTTTGTTGAAAGTCATTGAATCATTCACAGTTTAAAAGAGCAAGATGAAGATTACCTACTCCCTTGAAAAAGCTATATATCAAGACGTGTAATGGATGAAATTATGTAGAACTAGTTGTGTCCTACAAGCCCCATGGTGTTACCAAGTAAATTAGTATGTGTCAATCCAGGGTGTCAGCTTTCTGTGTGCCAAATTTTATTAAAAATTGTTCTAATCTTTGCATGTGAAGAGGTAACAAACATACATTCACAAACATTCATCTTTATATTACTGTGATTAGGCTTAACTCACACTGAAACTCCAGCGGCAACGGGTAGCAGTACTATGGATCATAGCAATGAAGATAGTTTAAAATCATATGAAACTGCTGCATCGCTGCCATTCCACTGTGAGTGGTAGGGACCAGTAAAACTAAAGTTAATCTCTATCAATTACAGAGAAGCTGACTATACTGCCAGAACAATGAGGAAGAGAGTGGTCAACGAAGTTCCAAAGGTGAGTTTTTATATTGACTTAATCATCATCATGTCTTTTTGTCTCCAATGCAGGAGCACAAACCTCTGTGTACTACCAGAGCCATACTTGGTCAAAACAGCAAAAGGAATTGGCCTACACTCTCCACACTGGCCAGACGGGTTGAAAAAGTCTCATTGATATTTATAAGCTTTGTTTAGCTTGTATTTCCTAAGTTGCCTTTTACGACATCCACAGGAGGACATGGAGTGGTACTATTCTACTCTGCTGGAAACCACACAGCATACAACTTTTTAACTATTAACTTAATAATATGTCTGTATAATTTGTAATTTGTAATGTCAATCTTATTAAGTTTACCACTGGTACACAGTACTCGGAACCACTGGTATAAGGAACGCTTCAGCATGGCTGGAAGTGTTTTTTACTCTCTCGCTCTTTAGCAAATGATGGTTCTGAGTAACAGAAAAGGACAGCAACATAGAAAAGTGCTGTTCTGTTCCGCCAATGGAGTCCCAACCCTTAAACTACATTGTGCTTCTCTTTGTATTTTGTTTTTCGTGTGTGCAAGTGGCCAACACTGGTGTCAGATTTTCCAGACCGCCCAAAGGCGGACATAGCTTGACGACTGCCATGCAATGATGACAGCCGGGACCAACAGCTTCTACGTGTTTTCCGAAATATGGAGGAGCTCGAGAAAATTTTATACCACTTGTGGTCACCCAATCAAGTATGGACTATGCCCGGTTTTGCTGTACTTGCGAAAGCGCTAGCAATACGCACTCTGGCCAGACCACCGAGTTCCTCGTTCTCTTGATCAGCTTTCTTTTTTGGTCAAGAGCCATTCAAGCAAGCAAACACTGAAACTGATGGATTATTCAAAAAATCTGGCCTTAAGTGCTTATTAACTTCACTATAAAAGTTATACCGCAGCATGTTGATGCTCCATACTTTTGTATAATTTGTGAAATACTTGTTTAGAAGCCTACTTACCAAGTGAAGTTATTTGCACATTTTAGCTTGCCTGGCAATAGTTCTATTTATGAATTAAAAATTACAAGACATTTTAAATTGACTGATCAAAACATCTTATGTTTGTCTATTTCAGTGGCTGAATCCATATATAAAGTTGGAGATAATAGATGTGGATAAGTACGGCAATTCACAAAACTGTCTAGATGAGGATAATGATGTGAAATTGGAGAATGAATCTAATCAAGTCATTGAAGATGTAAGATACATTTCCTAAAATTTCTGATCAGGTTTTCATTATTGATTTGCTATTGCTTTTACTATGCTATCTTTGGGTACCGATGGAAGGTCATTGGTACCAACGGCAACGGATTAAAAGCCAGGGTCTATGTTTAATTTTTTAGAAGTACTCTCTTGTATCTTTAACAGTTCACTGCTGGACTATAGGCTAGTGTTGCCGAAAAGTCGATAGTTTTACAATCGATAGTTTAAATCGAAAAGTGCCAAACAGACCAGCTGTTTAGAGCAATACTATCGATAACATCGACGAATAACTATAGTTATCACTACTTATCACTATCGATAGCCTATCGATGGTTGACTAGCAGCAACACTAAAGGATTTGTCTATAAATTAATCACCACACTGCACAGGCGAGAAATTGAAAAATAAAATTGTCGCACTATGTACTCTCCTGCAAGTTCTTAGTTGACTGTATCTGCCTCAGGCGCCTTTAACAATATCCGTACTCGTAGAAGCTGAATTTGCAGGGCATCTTTAACTTAGTAGTACAAGTTACAGGTCCGTACTTCTTACTTTCCTCGAGGACATTTTTCATATAGATATCATCGAGGATATTCATCATATTGACCCTTCCTATTGTGGGGAGCTGACCCCAGCCTCGTTGTCGAACCAGTCCAGCTCCTGCAGGAAGCTTAGAACGCCTGCTGGCGCCCTGCACGCCTCTGCTATAGTTCCCGGGTGTTCTAGGAACCTAGTTACAGATAGCGGCAAGAAACTCTAGCGCTGACCGTTATTGCGCAGAAGTCCAAAATTAGTACTTTACCCATGCGCAGTATCCGCCCTACATTTCGCTCAGCGCTAAACTTAAGCGCTGAACACGCGCGCCCCGTCCTTGCCCCGTCCTTTCTGTGTGTTCTACTCCGCGGCGTTTCTATACATTTTGTATGAAACCGTCGCTTGCCGTCGCGGAACAGAAATATGGCTGCGCCCCGTCCGCGTCCTACGTCTTTTCTATGTGTCCTGCGCCTTACGTGCCGCTACTTGTACGTATTTAAGTGACAATTATCTGAAGTGCGATTTTTGAAACGCGGAGTCTCCTAAACGAATGGTTTTTCCATACAAAAAACCGTTCGTTTAGTGACTCCTCGTTTGAAAAATCGCACCACTGTGTTATGAACAAGTTAATGGTTTTCTCGACCTTCATATTTGTAGTGTACATTTCAAACTTGTTGAATTTATTCTATGTTAAAATAAAGCCTTTTTTTACAGACCAAAACCCTTCAAGTAGTACTGCAGAAAACCAAGATATTTGAATGCAAAGAATGTTATTTATGTTTTACTACGGAGAGAGATTACAGACTGCACCTGGTGAAGCATGCTGCGCCCATTGTGTAAGTATATCAATATATGTTTAGTAAAAAGACATTTTGTGGTAAAGAGAGCATTGTCCATGTTTTCTTTATAGAAAAAAATATAAAAAATAATATGTGAATAGTATTTAAGTACATTACCAAGCTGTGCTAACGTAGATATAATAATACTAACTAATTTACGATGCTCAAAACAATATCTAAATTGAAAGAAAATAGGTGATAAAAATTGTCGCCAAGGTTCGAATCCCGAGATTTGAACACACATTCCTCATGTCTGTACCTTCTTATTCTTTTTTACTATTTTTTTTTATAGTAATTAGACATTTTTTCAGTTTGTAGATAATAGAACTAACATAGTTTCAGGTTTTTATACATTGGTTTTGCTTTTTTTTAATTTTTCTCGTTATTTCAACTCCGAAAATGTTAATATTTGCAATTATCACCATGAGAAATTGATCTAAAATGTATCTCGAGACTTAAAAATTATATAAGGAATTTAAAAATATCAAGTTTTTTTTTTAATTGTACCCAAATGTAAAACAATTTAATAATAAAAATATCTTAATTACTTATTATAATAAATATCATAGATGTTTAAAAAAAGTTTTGTTGGAATGTCTTAAATTAACAATTACTAGTGTACAGTGCCTTTTCCCTAACATTCGACCTCCAGCCAGGGTGTTAGGTTAGTACAGAGTATATCATAGTAGTTAATGTGTTCTTTCTTACAAGAGATTTTGCAGCACGATGTCTACTATCGCCCTTAGTTTGCTTTCTAATAATTTCAAGCAATCGATAGCTCCGTGCCAACATTAGCTTAGCGTTTAGCTTAGATTACGGTCTTGTTTGTCTATGTTACCTTCCATAGACAACCAAGATATTAATTAAGACTCCATATTTGAAAAATCCTTATGTTTACTACCCTCGTACTTTCTTGAACTTAACATAATACAGTTTTTTTTTTAAATGTGGATCAAAATATCTCAGAGTGTACTAGGTATTTTCATCAGCTTTTATTAAATTGTTAAAAAATCAATTTTCTATTCCAGGAAAACTGAATTTTCGTACGAAAAACACAGTAGTTATGTAAAAAAGTTCAAATGTCCAGACTGCGACCTGAGATTTGTGGCAGAGAGTACTTTGCTAGCCCACTCTGTTGTGCATCTCCCGTTCCCATACGTGTGCCACTGCGGCATCGGCTATAACAAGGAGGACGACTTCTTTGGCCACAAAAGACTGGTACATCATGAAACCCAAGAAAAGATCTGGCGACCTACAACCTCGTACGCGGGAAAGAAATTAAAGTCAGAGTTTTGCATCAAATCCGAACAAGTCCCACCCCAAAGCAACGTCGTCAAGACAAAATTAGGAGTTTTCATACCAAAGTCTATCAAAAAAAATAAAAAGAAGAAAGTTAAATCTGAGTTCAAGCCCAAAAATTATTATAACGTGATAATGCCTGACGTAAAACATGAGAAAATTTCAGTTGGCGGCCTCACGAAATGTGTGTGTCCAACGTGCAACAAGGTGTACGCTTCATACAGGGGTTTACAAGTTCACACTTTAAGCCACACTGGAGAGAAACCGTACGCGTGCGACGTTTGTCCGAAAACGTTTAGTCAGTCCGCAGCACTAAACGTACATAAACTAAAACATGACGGAGTGTATTTTGAATGTAATATTTGTCTAAAACGACTCGCGCAAAAAGCCGCTTTAAAGTTACATATGCGAATTCACACGGGAGAAAAGCCTTATGATTGTGATTTCTGTGGAAAGGCCTTTAGCGACCCGAGCGCGTTTGCCCGCCATATCCGAACTCACACGGGGGACAAACGATACCAATGTACAGAATGCCCAATGCGCTTTTCTGACAAAAGCGGGCTGATAGTACACAGTAAGCGACACACCGGAATAAGAAACTTCAAATGCGAAATATGTGAAAGGAGATTCTATAGTAAAACTCATCTAAAAGTACATTTAAGTGTACATGCCCCTCAGTATAAATATGAATGTGATTATTGTGGCAAACGTTTTGCAAAGAAGCACTACTTAGCAGGCCATATAGTTCGTTCTGGGAAACACTCTGCGTTGAAGTGCCCATTCTGTCCGAGAACATTTAGTAGTGCTTTAAGAAGAAGTATACATTTGAGGGTACATGACCAGTTTGAGTTTGCTGACTACAAATGTGACCATTGTGGAGAATCGTATGACGGAAAGGCGTCAATGATACAACATCTGAAAACTGAACATTCTTAGCATCTTTTTTTACACTGTTATTATAATATCACTCATCGATCTTCCTTTCACAATGGTAACTGATTATTCGAAGACCCCTGGGCCGATTTGGAGAATTCTTTTTTTTTGTCTGAAAAAAAGTTTGTTTTTTTTTGCTTCCGAAGTGGTTCGATAGATCCAAATTTTATCGAAATCGGTTGTATAGTTTATTGGGGGTGAAGTTTAAAAATTATTGTTTTAATTAAGTAGATTAATTATGCGAACATGTTATACTGCAACAAATATGATTATATTTAGCCCATAATTAAGTAAAGATAAATTAATATTTTACTGTTAAGTTTTAAATATAAAAGACTGTTTAAATGATTTATGTTAATAACTCATTACGTTTTCATGTAATAAAAATAAATTCAATCTTTATATAAAGTTGTTTTTTCTTACATGAGTCCTTTAAATTACCTAAACATATATAGTCAATAAAATATAATTATTTGGACTAAATAAATTAACGTTAAGGCCCCTTATATTGCAAAAACATTTTGTTGTACATCCTTCGTTCAAACAACGCTTCTGATTTGATCAGGTGTGAAGAATTTCTGTCAGTGGCGTAAAAATGACAGTAGCATATGTACTGACTGACTGATTTAAGAAGATTTTTGTGCATAGGTATGTGGGTAAATGTTAATCTACAATACATGTTTACTGCGTTATTTCTCTTCTAATTGCATGGAACATCGCTGCCTAGGTTCTACCGAATTTTTCACAAAATGAAAAACAGAACTAAGAATTACAAGAATCCAATTAATTATTATTGCAGTTAAGTAATTTAAAGCTATTATCGCCAAACCAATAAAGTTAAAATTTACAAGTTTTACAAATATACTTAAAATAATGTAATTTTTTTTATTAAATAGAAATATTTTGAGGAGTGGTTTATTCTATAATTTTGGACAACTTTTCCCATGTATATCAAAATATGTTTTTTAATGTATATCGAAATACGAAAAAATTTCCAAGTCGAAATTGATTGCGCCGGTCTTCTCCTTACGTGGTCGAAGGGACTTTGAAGTAAAATTCCTTGACTGCTACTTAAATGGTATAATTTATTGACTTTTGAAAATTACAATAAATAGATGTGAACAGGTCGGAGGTTCACTACGCAATGGTTGATAGCCGAAACACGATGTTACACTTTGTTGTTTTGCTCTTCCAAATTGTCAGCCGTAGCATACGGCCTAAACAAAGTAGTCACGTGATATCGATATGTTAAATGATGTTTTTTCGTATTTAGGAAAAGTTGTTCAAAATGATGGACTGAATCACCCCTTAAATATTTCTACTTAATAAAAAAGACATTGTGTATATATATGTTACTTATATGTAGACCAGCCCCCGTAGCATGAAGGCACCAGCGTCAGCGTTTATCGAGCGCTATTGTCTATCACTATCTCACTCTACGTCATAATAACGAGAGGAATGGCACTAATCCGTCGCGCCATGTAAATTTAATCTGGGTTTACCCATGGTCCCATGCTAAGGGGGCTTATATTATGCTACACATTTATTTATTTATATTACAATCATTTCTCTTCCAGGGACACTAACTTTTCTTATGAAAAAAACAATTGTGATATAAAATGCGAAGACAGCTACTTGAGACCGGCCGGGTCAAGTGATACAAAAGCAAACTGTTTTGTCCATCCTACGATGCCACACAAATGCTATTGTGGCACCGGCTTCAACAAGGACGACCTTGTAGGACATACACACCATGAAAGAGACTTGAAAGTCGGTCACCCAGAAACTGCGTACATTGAAATTAAATTAGAATCAGATTATAATTCTGTCAAAGAAACACATCAAGAAAACACAAAACTCAAACAGAAACCCGCATTGGGAATTAAAAAGAAAACGCATAAATCAGAGCAGAAACAGAAAGCTACTAATACCGCTGCATTCCCTCGAGTAAAGTTTAAAACTATAATAGTTAATGGCAAAAAAAAGTATTTATGTCTGACATGTAAAAAATCATATGCTTATCAATCTGGCTTAAAATCGCATGCTTATATTCACACAGGGGAAAAACCGTATAAATGTGACATTTGTCCGAAAGAATTCACGCAGGCCGGGTCATTGAAAATACATAAAAATAGACACGAAGGAGTGACTTTTGAATGCCCGATTTGTAAGAAACGATTGGCCGAAAAAAGTAAATTGACTATTCATATGCGTGTGCACACTGGAGAGAAACCTTACGACTGTGGCCTTTGCGGAAAGGCGTTTAGCGACGGAAGTGCGTATAGAAGACATGTTCGAACGCACACGGGGGAAAAGCCATATTGCTGTTTAGAATGCCCAATGCGCTTTTCTGATGCAAGCGCTCTGATTCAACACAAACTGCGCCACGCCAGAAAAAGAAATGTAAAGTGCGACATATGTGAGAAAAAATTCTATTCTAAAACTGAACTTAAATTACATTCAACAATACACGCACATCAATATACTTATGAATGCGATTATTGTGGCAGGAGTTTCAAAAGAAAAGAGTACCTACACCGCCATATTGTCCTGAACGGGATACACGCTGCATTTAATTGCGAATTCTGTCCGAGGGTATTTTACTCTGCTGTTAATAGAAACATACATTTGAGAGTTCATGAAACAATGGAGTTGGATGACTTTGAATGCTATCATTGTAAAGAAAAGTTTGACAATAAGAAGTCCATTGATAAGCACTTGAAGATGGAACATTCATAGAAGACCGAATAAGACGTCTTTCTATACATTCTTTTGCTACCTATAGTTTTTATTTAACAAATATATTATATTTACCAAAATAACAACTGGGGAAAACTCCTTGGTGAACTTTCGAGTTTCATCTAATTAGAACAACTGCTTAAAAAACAAGAACTTTGCCTAATAATGTTATTTTTGTGGAACTGTGTTAAAATCAATTAAAAACATGTACTCAACGGAAATTAGAGTCCAGATTATGTAGGTTAGATATCCTATGGTCGAAATTATGCAATGAAATATATATTTTGACACTGAAATTTAGTTTTCTTATACGCACTCAAATACTAAACCCCTAAATTATTTTTGTTACACTGTAATTGCTGATCGCTCCCGATTGAAGTCAATTTTCTTCCCTGTAGGTATTAATAATATCGAGGAAATTGTCACCAGAAGCAGCGAATGAAAAAACAAATAATCTTATAGTAATTGTTACGTTGAATATTATTTACCTAAGAATCTTGATTTATGACAGTAATTTCTATTCCAGGACTACTGAGTTTTCTCGCAAAACAAATTATAGTTCTGTTAAAAAGTTAAAGCGTGAAGACTATGGTTTGAGATTTGTTATAGCTAGTACTACAAAAAAAACACTCAGTAGTACATCCTTCGTTCCAACATGAATGTTTCTGTGACTGTGGCCTCGGCTTTGACAGGGAGAACGATCTCGTAGCCCATCAAATTTCAATTCATTCCGAAAATAAAGAAAATATCTGGCAGCCAAAAACAGTGTACACACGAAATAAATTGAAATCAGAACTTTCTGATTACAGAACTCATAATAGCGAAATAAAGTCAGAATTAGGAATATTAAAAGCAAAGACGCGACAGAAAAGTTCAAGTAGTGTTATTATGCCCGAAGTAAAGTGTGAAAAGATCAAAGTTAACGGCAGAATGAAATATATATGTCCAGTATGTAACAAACAATACGCCTCTTACAATGGTTTACAAGAGCACACTGTTTGCCATACAGGAGAGAAACCATACAAATGTAACATTTGTTCGAAAGGTTTTACTAGACGAGGGGCATTACACATTCATAAAGTCAAACATGACGGAGTGATGTTCGAATGTTCAGTTTGTAAGAAACGATTTGCCCAAAAAGGGGGACTGGCTTTACATATGCGCATACACACTGGGGAGAAACCGTACGAATGTGACCTTTGTGGAAAGGCTTTCAGTGACCCGAGCGCGTTCGCCCGCCACGTGCGAACTCACACGGGAGACAAACGATACTTATGCCCAAACTGCCCAATGCGCTTTTCTGACAAAAGCGCGCTGATCCAACACAAAATCCGACACGCTGGAAAAAGAAATTTCAAATGCGAGATATGTGAAAGGAAATTCAATGTTCTTGACGACTTAAAGAGACATTTAATTGTGCATACGTCTCGATACATATACGAGTGTCATTATTGTGGGAAACGTTTTAAAAGGAAAGGTTATGTGCGCAGCCACATACAGAGAACTGGAGACCATACTGGGTTTAAGTGTATGTTCTGTCCGAGAGTGTTTTACACTGACGATCAGAGAAACATACATTTGATGGCGCATCAGATTGTTGAGTTTGATGACTGCGAATGTGATCATTGCGGAGAAAGGTTTTACGACCGGGCATCGATTGCTAAACATTTGGAAGTTGAACATTTGTAGTCTCATTCTCTCGTCATTTGTAGAATCTTGGTTTTATGAGGGCTTTGTAGGTTTCGCCTGAATTTGTATTACTAGATTTTACACAATATGTAACGGACATATCCTTAATAAGTCGAACCACGCAGGCTATACTAGATAACTATAAATAGTATTTTGATAATAAAATAACAGTCAAAAAACAACAAAAAAATCGAATTCAGATTGCACACTTTAGTATGGAAATGACGATTTTTTTTTAATTTTTGGCTATAGTGTAGTGATCTAGTATAGCTCGTGGTTTGTTTTATTACGGGTGTGTCCCTTCCACGTTGTATAGGTAGATACTCGTAGTTATCGAATGTTTAGAATTTTGGTTGAGTTGTTATATAGGTATAATAGATACCTACTTGTTATTTGTTAAATAAAAAAATATTCCAAAATGTCAAATTAATAGTAGAAATAGAGTAGATAGATCGTCTTTCTTGCGTATTTCTGGACTGAAAGAAAAGAAAAAATAGAATGGACAAACTGCTTCTATTTCTACGCAGATTATCAGAACTGAAGTGCCATTCATGAAACGCCGAGTCATCTAAACTAATGGTTTTATCATACAAAAAACCGATCGTTTAGTGACTCCAGCTAGCAACCCGTCACAACTTTTATGTCTTTTTCTACCTCATGTGGCTAAAACTGGCATTAAAAAAACAGAGCTTAAGACCAGGCTCATGTCTTCTCCCCAAGAGATAAAGACGTGTGTCTGTATCTATAGATTAATTATATTATTTATTTATTTATTTATTATTAAAACCTGGGCCTAAGTAATTGTGACATTTACACCAGTGGAGTGGAATGGCCCTCAGTAAACACTCCAGCGCAGCTGATTCCTATAATATGATACAAGAGATAAAGACGTGTTTCTGTATCTGTAGATTATATTATTAAAACCTTGGCGTAAGTAATTGTGACATTTACAACAGTGGAGTAGAATGGCCCTCAATAAACACTCCAGCGCAGCTGATTCCTATAAACGACGATGCTCACCTTCGTTCGCTAAAGGGCAAGTTATCCTATCGACCAAATCGCTCATTGGGATGCAAAGTATTGGTATATGTACGAATGTGTTTTAAACTCTCGGAAGTGTTAGACCATAAGAGCAGCAAGCAAGCAAGCGACTAAGGGGATACATAAATTTTTCGGGTTTCAGTGCTGCCCCCGTTTGAAATAAATTATTTGAAAGGAAACAGAGATAACCTAACATTTAAAATTTTGTCTTGACCAAGCCCTAGATAACCCTTTGTTTTACGAAAAACGACCACTTTTGGCTAATGTGCGAAGAAAAGCTGTAAAAAATCGTTTGAAAAGTTATGTAGGGCTTGGTCAAGACAAAATTTGATATCTCCGTTTTCCTTCAATTCAATTCAAATATATCTTTATTATCGTAGGATATTTATAATATCTCTTAATAATCGTCATTGTTTTGTTGTACAATTGTTGACGTCAAAAGTTTACTTACAGCTAAGTTTACTGCCGCTTCCAAAGCGCTAGTGCAGAAGAAGCGGTAACAAACTGCACTGCAGCATTTTCTCCAAAGACGTCAACTCACAATTAAATTAATATTTAAAGTTAATGTGGACAGAGAAATAATTTAATTTTAATGAGGGCAGCACTGGACCCACCAAAAATTTAAGTATTCCCATAGTGAAGTGCGGTGGTGTCTCCTCTAGTAGGTACGTCAGTAAGTATCTCGATGACTGGGTTGTAGATTGCCAAAAGAATGGTACCTCTAGCAGAAAATTAGTCTTCGAAATAAAACAATATTTTATATAAGTTTCGTCTGAATTTTATTCAACCTGAGGCTCAATGCCTTCGAAGCACTCTCCGACGAACGGCATCGACATCTGCGTCCCGAACTCTGCTTCGTACAAAATCTGCAACACAAAAAATTGCCCTTGCAAACCTTGCAAACTCTTCTTCTTACCGTGTGTTAGTGAGTAACACTAGTGTCAGAGTTATTAAACCGCCTTAAAGGCCTCTGACATGGTTTTAGGTAACGACCAATGTCAAAGACAGTGACCGGGACCGACGGCTTAACGTGCCCTCCGAAGCACGGATCATCTTACTTATCAGACAATCAGGTGATCCGCCTGCAATGTCCTAACCAAACTAGGACAACAACACAAAGTCGTTGCCCCCGCTGGGAATCGAACCCGCGACCTCCGGGTATGAGCCAAACGCTCCAACCATTACACCACGGAGGCAGTTCACCTTGCAAACCATCGACATGTATGTCATCTTTGGCGAAAAAATAGAAAGTGCACCCCGGGCTCTTTAGCAGCTTAGCAACGAACGCGGAAACAAGCTTAGACGAGCTGGTAGAAACACACACAGAAGTGGTACGTAATAAGTAAGCATAGAAGTAGTTTTTTTTTTTTACTAATATTTATTCTGTGGCGGTTCGCTAGATGGCGATGGTAGTATCTTGACAAACCTGGCGAACTGTTCACTCAATCGGTTTTGTGTAGGTACTATGATGAATCGTTTGCCTATCTATAGTGTAATAAGATATGGCTTGGGCTGAAATTCTACGTATCTAAACGAGGTGTCGAGTTCTGACACGAGCTAAATTATACCATGTCGCTAACATTATTGAGTAGATAGTTCTTTGAATTTATTTTTAGAGTAAGACTTTACGTGAGTACTACTATTTATTCTGTGGAAGTGGTTATATCCATCTGCAATCTCCAACCCGCCTACCCAGCGTTAGTGACTATGACGAAATCCTCTCTGTGTAACCCACGACAAAAAAGATGGTGTTATAAGTTCACACTTAACGTCTTAAAGCTGCCTCCGTGGTGTAGTGGTTAGAGCGTTCGGCTCATACCCGGAGGTCGCGGGTTCGATTCCCGGCGGGGGCAACGACTTTGTGTTGTTGTCCTAGTTTGGTTAGGACATTGCAGGCTGATCACCTGATTGTCTAATAAGTAAGATGATCCGTGCTTCGGAGGGCACGTTAGGCCGTCGGTCCCGGTCACTGTCTTTGACATTGTTCGTTACCTAAAACCATGTCAGAGGCCTTTAAGGCGGTTTAAAAACTCTGACACTAGTGTTAGTCACTAACACACTCGATAAGAAGAAGAAGAAGACTTAACGTCTGTCTGTCTATCTTGCTGTCTACGGCATCGTAGCGCTCGAACGGATGGATCGATTTTCATGCGGTTTGCCCGGTTATTGGGAAAATGGATTGATACAGTTGATTACAATCTACTGTACATTACCTAATGTTTGCTTACGCAGCTATCACTAGGCGCGCATCATACCTAATTTATTTGTTATAAGTATTACACAGTAAGTGTGTGTGTAGTGCATTGAACCGGAGTGCATTCGCACAATGAATGGAAAGGAATATATAGCCAAAGTTTTCATAAAACTGTAATACTTATCTAACTAGTTAACTCCTTATAATAATATTAAATTCATTTATTCACAACAAACGGATTTACAAGATAAATTTAGCCCTGGCTCTCGGACTTAACAAATATACAACAAGGAATGGACATACCCGTAACAAATCGAACCACGGGCTATACTAGATCACTATAGTACAGTGGTTCCCAAAGTGGGCGATAACGCCCCCTTGTGGGCGCTGCAGGTCTCAAGGGGGGCGGTAAGAGACCCAGAAAGAAAATGTTTTTTTTTTTTTGCTAGGAGCTTTATTTAGCTAGGAGGCCTCTTAAACAACGACTGCAAGAGCTCTCGACTCTCAACAACAACTTGTGAACATCAACTAATATGAATTAAAAGATTGCTCAAACTCGGTTCTATATTTCTCTCCGCGTAGTTCATATATCTGTCCTATTTTATTGATTATAGAAAAAATGAAAATCATGTCAATCGGTCGCTCCGTTTCGTAATGAAAGTAGACACAAACAAACAAATAAAAAGGCAACAGACACACTTTCGCATTTTAATAGTTATTAGTACTCGTAGATATCTATCATGTTTTAACAAGTTTTTGTTAAATAATCCGAATTGTGCATTCCTGTATCAGTTGGCTGGTTTTTAAATAGGTGAAAAAATGGGGGCTCTAAAAAAATATTTATTCTTAAAGTGGGCAGTAGACAAAATAAGTTTGGGAACCACTGCTATAGTATAATGTCACTAAAATAACAATCAAAAAACTGAAATAAATTCGACATTCCCATACAAATTGCCCGGGCGGCTACACACATTCGTATGAAAATGCCGCTTTTTAGGGTTCCGTAGCCAAATGGCAAAAACGGAACCCTTATAGATTCGTCATGTCTGTCTGTCTGTCCGTCCGTATGTCACAGCCACTTTTTTCAGAAACTATAAGACCTATACTGTTGAACCTTGGTAAGTAGATGTATTATGTGAACCGCATTAAGGTTTTGACACAAAAATAGAAAAAAAAACAATAAATTTTGGGGGTTCCCCATACTTAGAACTGAAACTCAAAAATTTATTTTTCATCAAACCCATACGTGTGGGGTATCTATGGATAGGTCTTCATAAATGATATTGAGGTTTCTAATATCATTTTTTTCTAAACCGAATACTTTGCGCGGGAGACACTTCCAAAGTGGAAAAAAGTGTGTCCCCCCCCCGTAACTTCTAAAATAAAGGAATTATAAAACTAAAAAAAATACATGATGTTTATTACCATAAAAACTACCAGCGAAAATTGGTTTGAACGATATCTAGTAAGTAGTTTTTTTTTAATACGTCATAAATCATAAACGGCAATTTACCTTTCATTCAATCAACGAGTATATCCATTCCAAATTTTATAGATACTTACTTACCGTTCATTGTGATTAATTTGGAGATTTTCTTTCTACATTTCAACTATCCTTAGATCCCATCATCCACCGAAACACTACTCTACTCTTCAAACTTCCAACTCATCTCACCTCAGGGTAAATATACAGGATTCTCAGTTGACCCAAGTATATATAAAAAATGTCATAAAGAAGAATAAGCCGCGAGTTACCTGTTGAATCTTCAACCGCGCCTTAGCATTCTGCTTGTCGTTCAACCGCTTCAGTATGGGTGCACAGCTGAGCAAGAACAGCTCGTCGGGGTCGGTCCTGTTACACTGGCTGCACGGCGTGTCCTCGTCAGTGGAGTTGAGGCGGGGTTTTTTCGGCGAAGGTGCTGCATCTTCGTCGTCTTCAAACTTGTCTTTTTCAATCTAGTATAGCTCGTGGTTCGATATAATACGGATATGTCCCTTCCACATTGTACTAACTTACCGTTCAATTGTGATGGTTTGGTGATTTTCTTTCTACAGTTCAACTATCTTCAGCTTCTTCCATCCATCGGAACACTACTCTTCAAATTTACAACTTACTACAACTCATCTCATATCAAGTGTTGGTGTCTATTATACGGATACAGGTAGCGGCACGAAACTCTAGCGCACGTTATTGCGCAGAAGTCATAAATTAATACTGTACCCGTGCGCAGTATCCCCTCTACTCTTCACTCAGCGTGCCGCTACTTGTACCTAACTAAGTGATATAAAAAAAATGTAATGCAGAATAAGCCGTGAGTTACCTGCTGAATCTTCAACCGCGCCTTAGCATTCTGCTTGTCGTTCAACCGCTTCAGTATGGGTGCACAGCTGAGCAAGAACAGCTCGTCGGGGTCGGTCCTGTTACACTGGCTGCAAGGCGTGTCCTCGTCAGTGGAGTTGAGGCGGGGTTTTTTCGGCGAAGGCGCCGAATCTTCGTCATCTTCAAACTTGTCGTTCCCAAAGGATAGGTCTGGTAACGCCTGGAGCGCCCGGTTCCGTATCTCGTCTTCGGGGTCGGAGTCTTCGTCTTTTTTGGAGGGCCTGGAAGTAGATAGTAGGAGTTGCATAAACGAGATTGTTGTACTTGTTTATTTTTTGCTGTTGTTCTTTTTTTTGTATTTCATTTTGTTTATGGTGCAAATATAACGGACTGCCGTGTGGTTTCTGACAGAGTAATAAGAATAGTAAGTAGAATAGGATCACTCCAAGTCTCCCGTGGATGTCGTAGATGTACTTTTAAATATTCTTAGATTTTAAGATATTGCTTACTATTTAGGTATTTTGGAAAAGCATGGTACGTATATATATATATATGGTTACATTTCGTGCTTCGGAAGGCACGTATAAGCCGTTGGTCCCGGCCCGTCATCATTGTATGGCAGATGCCCTAAGCAACTTTCAAAACTCTGACACCAGTGTGCTCACACAAAAAAATCAAAAGCTCTTTTAACCGACTATCAAGGTCAATTAGAGAATAATATAATGTATTTAGTGCATTTGTACCCTGTTTCCCCTTTAGGTTCAACATGCGGCAGCAAGAACCGCATCGCGTGGTGGTACGGCCACCGCGTGCGGCCTCCGTGGGTGCGGCGCAGCTTTATGAAGGAGTCGCGGAGGGAGCGCCAGCGCTTCTTGCATTCCGACTCTGGAAGACACAAATAGTTGTGGAGGTTAACTTATTATTCGAAGGAAAATAGTAAAATATTGTACAGTGTTCGTTTTTAATCCTTTAACCGCGAACGACGGATTTATCCGACAAACATTGTCGGGCCCATTTTACAAACGTCGAATATTTCCGACAAAAAAAATACGCTCGTTTAACACATAACGTTTTTAGTTGTAGGTATTTATTTTAGATTTGCTATGCCCCGCGCTGGGGGCCAGACAACTGGTATAAAGAACCTCGCGGTGAAAGGGTTACACACACCGGCAACATTTTTGAAACAAGTTCAGTAAATGATACTAAACTATTTTCTAAATAAATAATTTGAAAATCGATACAAAAAAATTCGTCTTCCAATACAATTCGTGAATTGTTTTAATGGAAAGTATAGTTTAATGTCACGGACTGGACTTCAAAAGTTTTGCCGCTATTGCAGGTGTTTAAAAAGTAACGCTATATAAAATAACCCGCAATAAGGTAGAGTTTAATTGGCGCCCAACGTGGTACTTGCTTTGAAAAACCTGTCTATAAAATCTAGATGTTTAGGGAACTAAGTCAATACTTTCCACAACTTCACCGTGAGATAAAGGTATTATTCTTACCTGAAACGTTCAGAGCGTCTTGCACTTCCTTCCAAGCTTCGTCTCTAAGTTTAGTTCTGTTAAAACCCGCCACAGATTTATCATACAAAATCGGTCGCTTCTCAACCTCCTTTATCAAGTCTATCTCATTCATTTTAAAACAAGGTTGTCAAAACTTTTGCCACAAATGCGCGGGAAACCTGCGGTCAACTTCTATGTACTTTTAGCGGTGCGTAAAATGAACTTAGCCACTCAATTACTATCGAATTTTGGTAGGTTTATCACAGGGAATTTAATATTTATATTTACGGCAAAAATTTACGCTGTACTTATATCTATTTTTATAGGCACTGGATAAAAATTAAAAAGTGCCAATCTATTTAACAAAAAGGTCGAACTTATGATATTATTCTTTTTTTTAATATTTTTTCTTCGTAATTTGTATTAGGAACAGAGGGTTGACCGGGGTGCGACAACGTACTGGCAGGCAGGTTACACGGGACGCCGCACGGTACGCGCGCGCCGCGCGTATCGAGCGGCGCGGCGAATCGACGCGTCTGCCGGATTTTGCCGCATGGCATGGGGACCCCGGCTTCCAAATGTGGATTGGGACAGAATTAATCAATACTTTATTGTTAGACGCTCTTTGTGCTCTAAATCTGATAATAATAATGGCGATATTGAATAAACTAAAGTAGGTGGTGTTTTATTTTAGAGTTACTAACTTAGACGTCCATTTATGTTACGTAATTTGTCTTTTGTTTTAAGTATTGAACGAGAGCGAAGTTCTTCGAGTCTGCTTTAACAATCCGACGTTGGTATGTACGTATGTTTGATCGACGATAAGTCGAAGTAGTAGTCGATTGAAGCTTTATGAAATGTACAGTCAAGTTCGAACATCAGCCGATATAGTGCAGGAAGTAGTGTCATAAGGTGCAAATTTTGGTATCGGAAGAATTCACTTGGCACAGATATAATATACATAAAGTTAAGCTAATTTAGCCCGGTAGCCATCCCCCACCCCCTGGGGGGTAGGTAGGGGGGGCATTCGAAGTTACTCGCCGCCGCGCTTCAGAAAAAAAATCATATCAGCTTCTATTTACCTAACACCTCTAGTGTGGTATCATTTTCTGATAAATCAGGCATGAGGAATTCAATTTTGAGTACAATTTTACATTTAATGTAAAGATTAATAGTAAAAAAGGGAAAATATTGACGAAAATATTAAAATCGGATCACATTTATTTTTATTTTAACTGATTTATTTTACCAGAAATCCTGTAATTTGTGCAACAAAAAATATCATCTTAAAGAATATTTATCTAGCTTTTGAAAAATATATACTTTATTATATATAGCTGTCAAACATCTATCTGAAAAAAAATCGAACATGGCACGCGGCGGTGCCTAGGAACTAATCCAACCATCTCGTCTCACACAATTTGTTGCAAGTATTAAGTTGTTTTTTAATTCAAAATATATAGAATACATACTTTACTTAATTATAGACTGTCGCTTATAGTCTAATGTATCAATAGTAGCATTTTTATATTTATATTAGTTCTTTTTTTCATAACATTTTCCACCACATTGTCATAATTCGGTACATTTTAATAGTTTTCTTATACAGTTGCACCTAACACTGCACCGTGACTTGCACTTGCACCGAATCAGTTGTTCACGACAAGCGGTAGCAGCCACTGGTGCAGTAGTTCACTTCGGTTTCCAATTATTTAGTTCAATTTCCTATCCCTAATCTGCCGGACTGGAACGATTTTGAATAAGCCCCATACGTGCACCCCATGGTAAACAGCTCTTTGAAGATGCTGCCGAAAATTCTCTGGCTGTCGGTCTTTTTTTAGAGAACAGCTCCATCCTGCACTCGTTTAGCGATGTGCACTGACTGGACCTGAAATGAAAATCAGGTAAATAGGTATTGCAGTATTATTTTGGTCAAAATAAAATACAGCTATATATACATATCATTTATAATATAACCCACGTAGATACAATTTTATTGTGTGCTCATTTATCGTACATCATACATCGTTACAAATTTTTAAATAATTTGGTTTGAGTTTTCGACGTCTCTGTCAGTGAGCATATTAAATTCACTAGTTGCTGATGAAAAAGTATTCCATGCTTTATAAGCGCTGCTAAGAACAGTCACACGTTGTTCTTAGCTGCAGCGATCGTTGAAAAAATAACATCGACCCCTGTAACGACGAAGAAGCTGAGTGCTGATACGAGAATAATGGTGCATGTTGCTGACGAAGCATGGAATACTTTACCATCAGCAACTAGTGAACTAATATGCTTGCTAACAGAGACGTAGAAAACTCTAACCAAATTATTTAAAATATTGTCATAACGATGTATGATAAAATTGATAAATGAGCACAAAATAAAATTGTATCTGAGTGGTTATAAATGACAGACATATATAGCTGTATTTTATTTTGACCAAAATAATACTGCAATACCTATTTACCTGATTTTCATTTTAGGTCCAGTCAGTGCACATCACAGAACGAGTGCAGGAGGGAGCTGTTCTCTAAAATAAAACCGACAGCTAGCGATTTTTTCGCAGCATCTTCTACGAGACACTGAACTGCGCTCCAGGACTGAAATTGTCGATGTGGGTGTCAAAACGGCAAAACTGAAGTGGGAGTGGCCCGGACATGTTTTTGTCGTATAAGACCGGAAAGATGGGCAAGAAAGGCGACGTTATAGGTTCCAGAAGGACGCCGGCGTAGTGGAAGGCCAAGGAAAAGATGGAGGGACGATATTGAAAGCTACATGAGTGGATGGCAGCAAGCTGCCTTGGATCGTGAATCGCGGAAGCATGAAGAGGAGGCCATTGCCCGACAATGGGACACTATATAGGCTATTAAAAAAAAAAAACAAAATCTTCTTCCGAGCTGTTAACCATTGGTTGCACGTATGGGGCTGATTCAAAATCGTTCCAGTCCGGCGGATTAGGGATAGGAAATTGAACTAAATAATTGGAAACCAAAGTGGACTACTGCACCAGTGGCTGCTACCGCTTGTTGTGAACTGATTCGGTGCAAGTGCAAGTCACGGTGCTGTGTTAGGTGTAACTGTCTAAGAAAACTATTAAAATGTACCGAATTATGACAATGTGGTGGAAAATGTTATGAAAAAATGAACTAATATAAATATAAAAATACTACTATTGATACATTAGACCATAACCGACAGTCTATAATTAAGTAAAGTATGTATTCTATATGTTTTGAATTAAAAAACAACTTAATACTTGCAACAAATTGTGTGAGACGAGACGGTTGGATTAGTTCCTAGGCACCGCCGCGTGCCATGTTCGTTTTTTTTCCAGATAGATGTATGACAGCTATATATAATAAAGTATATATTTTTTAAAAGCTAGATAAATATTCTTTAAGATGATATTTTGCGTTGCACAAAATACAGGATTTCTGGTAAAATAAATCAGTTAAAATAAAAAAAAATGCGATCTGATTTTAATATTTTCGTCAATATTTTCCCTTTTTTACTATTAATCTTTACATTAAATGTGAAATTGTACTCAAAATTGAATTACTCATGCCTGATTTATCAGAAAATGATACCACACTTGAGGTGTTAGGTAAATAGAAGCTGATATAATTTTTTTTCCGAAGCGCGGCGGCGAATAACTTCGAATGCCCCCCCTACCTACCCCCCAGGGGGTGGAGGATGGCTACCGGGCTAAATTAGCTTAACTTTATGTATATGACATCTGTGCCAAGTGAATTCTTCCGATACCAAAATTTGCACCTTCCATACATTGGGTGACACTACTTCCTGCACTAATATGCGGTTCGCGAGTTCACTCACAGTTTGGGGCGAACTATTAATAGTTTATTAGTGTACTCTAATAAATAATTAAGTATTGTATAGTATATTTCTTAACTTCTAGCAGGTACCTGATGTTGTTCAGTATCTGAAATGAATAGGTATTTTGTATCTTCAAGTTTAGCAAAAATAAAAATAGGTAAATATCGGATTCGCGAACGTAGAGTACCGTACCCATTATCTATAAAAAAAGTCTCTATTGTTGTAAGGGAACCGCACTTTAATATTTATTTATCTAACTCTGTTTTTAGTGTTTGTTGCTATAGCGGCAACAGAAATAGGAACCTACATCATCTGTAAAAATTTAAACTGTTAGTTAGAATTACTGTGTTATTTATTCGTTTTGTGTCATTTATAAATTCGGTTTAATTTAATTATAATAAGTACTTATTATACTTCAACTTAAACTAATAATAAATCGTAAATAGGTAGATAATCCTAAACGGCAGATAGGTAGTAGGTATGCCACAATATGACGTTTGCCTCCATTTTCCTTCATAATAGATATAGGGTGGGTACCTATGAGTAACTCAGCTTGGATACATTTAGGTAGGTATTATTCAAACACGACTGTTTTACTAACATGTTACGGGAAAAATACTTACTTATTACTTCACAGTAAGTTTATGAACCAAATCATTGGATAACATTTCTTAATACCACAATTTTCCTCGTTACAATTAAACACTACACACATATATACTACTTAATCCTACTAATATTATAAATGCGAAAAGTTTGTATAAGTATTTGTTTGTTTGTTTGTTACCTCTTCACGTTTAAACTATTGAACCGATTTGGATGAATTGGTATGGATATAGTTTGACACTCGGGGAAGGACATAGGGTACTCTTTAACCCGAAATTCCCACGGGGAGCGAAGCCCGCGGGTACAGCTAGTATTTACATAAACACGAGACGTATTAGTTACTTACCTATGTATCTCTTCGTCTTTTTGAGGGTTCCGTCGCAAACAAGGAATAATAGTTTCGCCATGTCTGATTAATAAAGCTGTAATTTGGCATGGGTATATTAATCATGCTGAAAAAGTGGTAATTGTTTGTTAGTAATGTTTTAGTTTTTCCACTAACCTCGTATCTAACCAATTCAGCAATCTAGTAGACGTATCTACCTGATACGAAATGTTTTCTGTCACTTTCTCAATTATCAGGAACCCAGAGAAGACAAGTTACACTTCTTCTGTTACCAGCCTACCTATATCAGTCCAATGCTGGACTTGAGACATCTTCCAGTAACGGCATTTGCTCATAATCATAAAAGGGTTCGATCCCCGGTCAGGGCAAGTTGGAAAATGGCCTTTTTCAAATTGTCCTGGGTCTTGGATGTGTATCTACTATATATGTATTTGTTATAAAATATAGTATCGTTGAGTTAGTATCCCTTAACACAAGTTTCGAACTTACTTTGGGGCTAGCTCAATCAGTGTAATTTGTCCCTATACATATATTTAATTTATTTTTCTAATAGACAAAAATAAATTTTTATTGAAATAAATACAGGACACAATAATTATTTAACTTAAAACTAAATAACCTACCTAAATTAAAATAATAAAACATAAACTACATACAATTAAAACAAAGAAAACAACTAAAAATAAATAATGAGTATAAAATATCTTATACCTTTAAACGAGCAATTCTTGTATGTATGTATATGTCGCAGTTGGATTGTATAATCCGCTGTTATTCAAAAACTCTAGCTGTTTGGCATTACAGCTCGGTTTTGTAATATAGCTGAAAATCATTCAGCTAGATCGTCCAATGTGTTACATTTAACAAAATAGCTAACGTAAGATTGTAGAACGATTATTTCGGAATTCTGCCACTTGTGGGTCTTGTGGCTTGTGAAGTGTCAGTGTCATAACAACAAATATGGCCTCCCATAAAGTAAATTCTTCGCCGCGTTCCGGGACTAAGCTGTTTTTATCGGGAGACATCGGGGGCATCGTTTGAGATTTCGGAGTGCAAAAGATTGAAAAAAATAAAGCAGATCTTTAGCTTGGATCCCATATTGTTATTTCGACGCCCGCCTTCCGGCAAGATGGAAAATTCACGTGGATCAATTGGCCGTAAGAAATCGCTGCGCCATTGAGTTGTCGGGTTTACAAAATTTCTATATTTCTAATCCAATTGCATCGAGCTGATTATCATTCTTCATTTGTGTTTTATGATGTTGGAGACTGAATTATTTAGTAAGGAGTTGAATTGAGGTTTTATTTCAATCCCACGAGTAATATAAAAATAATAAAGAACAACTATTGTCTCCTCATATATTATTTCGTTTGGTAACACAGTTTTATTTAATACTGGTAACCCTGTACGCTAGCTGTTTGGTTAAACGTAATTACGTAACTCATTGACAATCAAGCTGAAATATTTTCAGCTGTTTTACAAAACCGAGCTGTATTGCCAAACAGCTAGAGTTTTTGAATAACAACGGATTATACAATTCAACTGCGACATATATATATTTATTTATAAATTTCTGTGATCTCGAAAACGGCTCTAACGATTTCGCTGAAAATTTGTATATGGGGGTTTTTGGGGGTAAACAATCGATCTAGATTAGTTTTATGTTTGGGAAAACGCGTATTTTCGAGTTTTCATGCGTTTTTCTTTCCACGCAGAATATGGTCGCTAATTTCGTCGCGCCGCGACCGCCTTGATTTAGCTCAGTGGTTAAGGATAGCGACCGCTAGAAAGAGTGTTACGGGTTCGAATCCCACTTGGTGACTTACTTTTGTTTTTTTTTATGTTTAAGTTTATATATTTTTTTTATTTTGCATTGTTTTTAGACAAGTTTATAAAAAATTAGTTAATGTTTGAGATGTAACCGAGCAAAGCTCGGTCGCCCAGGTACTATAACTAATCGAAGAGCCCGCCCCAGAGTGTACCGGGCTTGGAAGTGCCCATAATACCAGCAGCGTTGCCGCGCTGAATGGCCAGGGCGATGTGTTGCGTGAGGTACGCTCCGGAGCGGGGATCACCTCCGTTGTCACGCAGGCGTCGCCCTAAATTCGCGATAAATACCAATTTAATACCAATTTTTTCTAATTACCACGTTAGGCACACGTATTCTCATTTGCACCATTGACCAGGACCATTGATGGTGCAAACGTAACAAATTAGTTTCATTTGGCTGGTGATCGCATATTCTTTGCGCGGGACTGCAGTTAACCCTTTCACCTTGAATGCCGGATTTATCCGACAGTGAATTTTCTTACTGAAATTATAAGACCCTGGATTCTCATACCCAGACCCCAAAAAGGGCACGAAAATTTTCGACGTTTGCGGTTAAAGGGTTAAAGGCAGGCTGGTGAACAGTAGTAGCTATAAACTGGCAGTACCTCTAGATGTATAAAGTCGATGCGCAGATGAAGATGCTACCTGTAAACTGTTACCAACCTTAGTCGCCTTTTACGACATAGTACCCACGTGACAGAGGAAAGAGGCGGTGACGAATTGTATTCCACTTTGCTTGCAAACCCAGCTATATGTAGAAAGCCAGTTCTTGACCAAAGGAAGACGTGGGTACTTGTCAGTTTGTAAGAATTTATGTACAATTTAATGCTGGTCTGGAAGAAAAGAAAAAACTTTAGAATGTGCCAGCTGCTTCTCTTCCCGCGGAGGCATCGTAAAAGCCGATCGAGGGAATTTAGAAAGATTAGCCCATCACTATTTTGATTCCTTTTTTGGGTTCCGTACCCAAAGGGTAAAAACGGGACCCTATTAGTAAGATTCCGCTGCCTGTCTGTCCGTCACTCTGTCACCAGGAGACATATTTTTGAAATCACTCGTCACATTACGAAGGGTTTGCGCGGGCGTTTCTAAACGGGCGCATTTTTGAATCGGTAGTTTGCGAAGGATTTGCAACGAGTGGTCTTGACCCAGAGATATGGGACTTGACCACTCGTAATTTTGACATTTGTAGCGTAGATATGTCATCGAAACCAATCAGGGGAAATCAGTTACATTTCACGTTGCTTTTTTATTCATGTTCGAATTTTTAGAAAAGCATAGACAAATTATCGATGTTTTCTGCGTAAAACAATATTGTTTTTCGCTGACACGACGGTTTCAAAAATACGATCAATTTGTATTTTACGCGAGCGGTGAGTTGGAAAACTACACGTTTTGTGTTTCGCTGAGTCCCTCAATGAAAAATAGCACTCCAGGTTGTATCTCATGAACCGTGATAGCTATCACAATTACACAAATTTCAAAAATGTTCACAGATGATGTATTTCTTGCCTTCAAGCTTCTGGAATGGCAAGGATTTGGCATCAACATCAATGGCGAGTATATCACTCACCTTCGATTTGCCGACGATATCGTTGTCGTGGCAGAATCGATGGAAGACCTAAGTACTATGCTCGGAGACCTAAATCGAGTTTCCCAACAAGTGGGCCTTAAAATGAACATGGACAAAACGAAAGTAATGTCGAATGTCCATGTTGCGCCCCTACCTGTTTGTGTTGGGAGCTCCACCCTCAAATTTGAAGACCAGTATATCTACCTGGGTCAATTGATCCAGGCAGGAAATTCCAGCTTCGAGGAAGAGGTCTTTCGACGAATCCGACTCGGCTGGGCAGCGTTCGGGAAGCTACGCAATGTCTTCTCGTCCAAAATACCTCTGTGCCTCAAGACTAAGGTCTACAACCAATGTGTGTTTCCAGTGATGACTTATTATGGCTCTGAAACGTGGTCCCTTATTATGGGTCTCATAAGAAAGCTCAAGGTCGTTTAACGCGCTATGGAGAGGGCTATGCTCGGTGTTTCCCTACGTGATCGAATCAGAAATGAGGAAATCCGTGGGAGAACAAAAGTCACTGACATAGCCCAGCGGATTAGCTCGTTGAAGTGGCAGTGGGCGGGACACATAGCGCGACGAACCGATGGCCAATGGGGCAAAAAGATTCTTGAATGGCGACCGCGTACTGGCAAGCGAAGCGTAGGGCACCCACCTACAAGGTGGTCAGATGACCTGACCAGGGTCGCTGGAAAGCGCTGGATGCAGGCCGCTCTTGATCGGTCATTTTGGAAATCTTTGTGAGAGGCCTATGTCCAGCAGTGGACGTTATGCAGCTGAAATGATGATGATGATGATGATGATGATGTATTTCTGTTGCCGCTTTAACAATAAATATACTAAACAAAATAAAATAAATATTAAAGTGTCTACCCCGTAATGGACAAAGATGAGATAGTGGATCTGTATGTGTAAAATTATACATAGGTGTATAATACAAGCTACATATTCTTATCTGGGCCTACGGCTAGAGAGACGGCGCCTGGTGACGCAACCAGTCCGTTTCGTAGAATAAGGAAAAAGCAAAACATACTTCCTACATGCAAACTCGTACTTACCTAGTCAATGATTTAAAAAATAGATTTATAGGCAGATCCTCCATTTATTGGGAAAGGCCTTTAGTTAAACAATAAACTATTTAGAGAGTACGACGTAAACATCTAAAAGTTTTTTGAAAAATTTCATTTTTTCTCACAATATTTTATTGTGACGCCAAACTCGATGGGGTTGCGTTGCTTTCTAAAGGCAGCTACACACGACACAATTTAGCATACAATCTACGGTGACAATCTGGTGCTGTACTGCAGATTGTCATGTGTGTAGACGTGTTGTGGCCCACAACACGTACACGGCTGCAGTAGAGCAACAGATTGTTGCTGCAAATTGTATGCCGAGTTGTGTCGTGTGTAGCCACCTTTACAGAGTTCATATGGCTACCTCTCGGCTCGATCAGTGAAAACAATTCTATCCGATTTATTATAAAAACTGGACTAACCGTGTTACTAGGTTTAAACTATTACCTACGCAAACCTGTAGTCCACATGCTTGCAGCTTGACAAACTATCTATTTATCTCTCTTCTATTTTCATTTTAAATCGACGAAAAAGAAAAATAAACAACAAAAAATTACGTGCGCCCACAATTAAATCACAATTTTTTGTCAAATAAAGTAATCTGTATGTTAACACAGACATTTTTCAAACGTTTTTGTATGGGGAAACCGTTTGTTTAGGTGACGCTGTGTGTGTGCTGGTGTTCTGTGAGCGCTTTCAAATGTGTGGTGGTGTGGTGTGGATGGCACGTGCGTGAACGCTTCAGTTAACCTTTTAATTGAGTAAATGTCTCTCAATCTATCGCAGGTTAACTGGAAGAGATCCCTACATGGGATACGTCCGCCTTTGTATATTTGCACTTTCGAATTTTTTGTACTTTATTTTTTATTTTGTTTTTTGGTACAATATTACAAACAAACTTCCTTCTAAGGGTTCCGTAGCCAAATAGCAAAAACTGTAACCCTTATGGATTCATCATGTCTGTCTGTCTGTCCGTCTGTATTTCACAGCCACTTCTTTCCGAAAACTATACTGTTGAAACTTGGTAAGTAGATGTATTCTGTGAACCGCATTAAGATTTTCACAAAAAATAGAAATAAATTTTGGGTGTTCACCATACTTAAAACTGAAACACAAAAAATGATTTTTCATCAAATCCATACGTGTGGGGTATCTATGGATAGGTCTTCAAAAATGATATTGAGGTTTTTAATATATTTTTTTTCTAAACTGAATAGTTTGCGCGAGAGACACTCCCAAACTGGACAAATATGTGTAACTTCTAAAATAAGAGAATGATAAAATTAAAAAAATATATGATATTCATTACCATGCAAACTACCACCGAAAATAGGGATGTGGACTAAAATAAATTGTTTGGCTCAATAGATAGCTTGAAAAGTTTCCCAAATAATGACGAAGAAACAGCGCATTTAAATTTCGCGTGACGTCACGATTGGCTACGATTTTTAACCAACGGTGACGTAAATCACCCCCACTGCGAAGCGCTGTATCTTCGTGAGTTTTGACTATTTTGCTAACCGAAAAAATATGGGTCCCTTATTTTTGGATAATCTACTTGACGGACTTTATTATAATGTATTTTTGATCAAGTCCACCTATTGGTTTGAACGAGATCTAGTAAATCGTTTATTTTTAAATCTAGAAAAAATCGGTCGATAAAAGTTACAACGAACTACATACAAGAACTTTTATATTATGTTACTTGCTGCCACGGTACCCTTTACGCACTCGCACTTGGCCGTTTTATTTTGATTTCTGCCAAAAAAACGACAGCCGTCGTATCGACGGCACGCCATGACAAACCCCTGTACCGCACGTTCGCGAAGGCTTGCCGAGACTTGGCAAACATCTGGAGTGCTATTTTTCATTGAGGGACTCAGCGAAACACAAAACGTGTAGTTTTCCAACTCATCGCTCGCGTAAAATACAAATTGATCGTATTTTTGAAACCGTCGTGTCAGCGAAAAACAATATTGTTTTACGCAGAATACATCGATAATTTGTATATGCTTTTCTAAAAATTCGAACATGAGTAAAAAAGCAACGTGAAATGGAACTGATTTCCCATGATTGGTTTCGATGACATATTTGCGCTACAAATGTCAAAATTACGAGCAGTACTACAGCACCACTCGTTGCAAATCCTTCGCAAACTACCGTTTCAAAAATGCGCCCGTTTGGAAACGCTCGCGCAAACCCTTCGTAATGTGACAAGTGATTTCAAAAATACGTCTCCTGTATCGCAAGTTTACGTTCGCGAAGGCTTGCCGAGACTTGGCAAACATTTGGACGTTACACGTTATACTATTACGAAAACAGCTGAGTCTGAATTGGTCACAGCCTCACGCCACCCTACTCCACTCGGGCGGAAAGCGAGACTAATGCTGTTCTTGTAATCATTTGTAACGTTATTTGATAAACTTACATGCCACTTTCAACAGAAACATCTCTGTCAATTTGAATTAAAATAAAATTTTAAAAATCCGTATTTGTAATTATGTTTTGAATATAATTCATATTTAATTGTTTCAACACTGCCGGCTCGGTAAGCTTCGGGGTGGGCTCTTCGATTAGTTTATAGGGAAAACTATCAGAGCCAAATAGGGTTTACAAATTAAAAAGTTGTAGGTGACCAACTTATAAAATGTACTCGGAAAAAGAAAATTTTTATTCAATAGAAAATTAGTTTTTAGTAAATTTTCCTTAAGGTCGTTGAAAAATACTATAAATAATTGAAAAAACTTAGAATGTATCAGCTACTTCTCTTCCCACTCAGATTGTAAGAGCCGATTAAGGGAATGCTAGCTGCATCACTATTTTAATTCCTTTTTCCGCCTTCTCGGCCATCATCACGCTTAAGTGGCCTTTCGGTTTTGCTTAGAGCCGCAAGACTCAAAATGCTGTCCCCCATTTAGAAATAAAAACGTGATAGTGTCATCATCAATAAAGCCGTCTGGTTTCCGGCAGAGTAGAATAGGGCCACTCCAAGTCCTCTCGTGGATGTCGTAGAAAGCGACTTAGGAAACAAAAGCTAAGCCAAGCTTATTAACATCAGTGAGACCTCTCCAACCCGTCTGGCCAGCGAGGAGAGTGTAGGCCAAGTCCTCTGGCTGCTCTGGCCAAGTACGGCTCTGGTAGTACAGAGAGGGTCGTGCTCCTGCAGTGGAGACAAAAAGCCTGATGATGCAGTGATGACGATGACTGTCATCATCATCTTTCTCGCCTTCTCCTTATTTGGGGTCGGCTCCGAATGTGGTGAATGTATTTGTAAATATAACCGGAAAAGTGCAAGTCAGTCTCGCGCACGAAGGGTTCCGTTACCAATATCTCTATCATTGAAAAAATCACGTTTTTTGTATGGGAGCCCCACTTATTATAACATATTATTTACTCTCTTTTTAGTATTTGTTGTTACAGCGGTAACAAAAATATACTTGCGATCTGTGAAAATTTCAGCTGTTTCGCTACCACGATTCATTAGATACAGCCGAACGTAGACAGACAAACAGACAGACGGACGGAAAGCGGAGTCTTAGACATAGGGTCCCGTTTTTACCCTATGGGTACGAAACCCTAAAATTTAAATTATGGGACTTAAAAATTACAGAAATCTATTAGTTGCGCTTTTGCTCCCCCCAGTTTTAGGTAAATAGCTGATGCTACAATCTGAGTTACTCCGGTCTGATCCACCAAACGAATCCACTCTTCATTATTATTACACATTTCATGATTTCTTTATCGCTGCTGTGGGCGTGAATCATGTTTCATTGTAATAATATCTCCTTTTACTGTAACATTTGTATGGTACTGAGCAGCTTTTCCTGTATTGATAATTATGGAAGCTGTATGTAGGTATTCTTTACTACCAATTATGTTTATATTGGTATTTAAACTATCGCACTTTGAACACATTATTGATTTATTATTTAACCTTTATTTTGTTTTGTCTAACGTTTTCGAATAGGAGTTACATCCTTCGTGGTCGCAGACAGACTGGCTGAAGTGCCTAAGTAATACCTATTTAAGTACACAGAGTGACTTTATAACCAACTACTTTACTTACTCCATAAAAACGAAAGATAACGAAAAAAAATGTCTACATATGTGCATTTTCTTTGAAATTACAAAATTTCACCGAAATCTGACATGTCCTTTTAAAAGCTACGACTACGTTTTATGGAAAAGTCTTATTTTTTCTAGAGAGAGATAAAAATAACCGGCCGTGCGAATCTATCACAATTTTTCATGTAATTGAAATCATCAACTTTTCCAGAGAAAGCAGAATAAAAATTATTTGTTTCCTGTTCATGTTTACAGACCGAGAACTCATTATTATGAGTATGAGTATAAGTAAGTAATATCTGATTTCTATGTACTTCAATATTTTGAAGTACATAGAAATCAGATATTACTTACTTGAATTATTTTAAAAAAACATGCAATCTAAGAGTGTTTGCATTTTCCTTGAACTTTCATTATAAGGATATGAGGTAAGGAGGTATCATATGATATGATACCTACTATTACTGCTACTTCTGATACCCATTTTCCATTTTTACACCTACAACGTCATGCTAAGCGTGGCCTTAAGTCCTAGGCCTCTCGGCTCTATCTGTATCATTTTCGTATCTTATTAGTGCTCTGTGAGCTGAAGACCTCGCAAACCCGTTGAAGTTATTGGGATAAAAAGTTGTTCAGTCAAAAGGTTGCGTTTTTCTAAGGCTAATTAAAAAGTTAATTTTTTGAAAAATTTCGACAACTGCATCGATAAAAATATCTATATAATTTAGAACCTGTTCACAAAATTGTCTTTACGCGAGAACAGACCGACAGACAAACTGAAAGACTGAGACGTATCGCTCGCGGTCGGTCAACTATCTACCTATACAAGTAATTATTTTCAGTACAGGAAATACGAAGCGGAATATTCCACATCCGTTTAATTAAAGTCATATAAAGCCCTTTGACTGATTTGAATAAAATTACACACAATTAACATATAAATAATAATTTATTGCATGTCATCAGCGCATCAGCATTCTCACGATACACAAATAAGTGTCACATTTAGCTTACAAGTTAAATAATGCTATTAACAATACTAACAAAATATATTGACTAATTAGTTATGCCTACTGTAGAATCAACAATTTTTTAACAAAAACGAGTGTCTTAAAACACTCGGTTGGAATGAAGTTACAAAAATTGAAGCCCCTAAAAAAACCCCAAAAATTCCAGCTTTTAAATTACGTTACGGAAAAAAGTGACGGAAAAACCTTACACTTTTTTCGCCTAGTCAAAGGAACTTTGTTCCAAAATTTGTATAATTTGTTCCCTGTCTCGTATTATCACTTGTTATATTTGTAGGACTCGAGGGCCGGGCGTAGGGCCCATGTCCTCATCTAAGCTTATTTCTTTCCCATATCGTTTTAACAGTTCCAACACTACACCGTTCGTCCATCCGAACCCATCTTGCACAATATATTCACCACCACTCCCTTCATGCCCGGGATGTAACACACTATATTTTTCGAACATTTTCTCCCACGTGCTATATCCTATATAATTCGCTCGTAACCACAGTTTTGCTTGCTCTTTGGCTAGTTGTCTGGCTTCTTCGTAACCACTCTTGTCCAAGCCAAAAATCAGTATCGATTGTAGAGGGGGCCACGCGTTAGGGTAGTCCCACTGCTCTCCAGAGTCTAACATAGAAGTCGGCACCCCGCCTGGGAAATCTAAAGCACCACTTTTGAGCAGATATCTAACTATTTGAGCGGCATGTTTAGGAGCTAAATCAATGTCGACGGCATCAGCCCATAGTGGGGCTATACAACTCGGATAAAAGTGTCTTCGTAAACTTTTCGCGTCTATATCATAATCGTACCATATGCCGTCCTGTTGGTCCCACAATACTTTCGAAATAGCATTCCGCCAATATTTGGCAAGGCTCCACCACTTTTGCGCGGCACGACGATCTTTCAGGTGACTTCGAAAGTCGCCGGCGAGTTCAAGGGCGCCGGCGAAAATAGAGTTCAGGTCGACGGGCACGATCGACGTCGTTTTGATGTCCTTCAAACTGCCAAGCTCGATGTCTGACGCCGACACGAACCATCGCGAGGAAAAGTCCCAGCCGCTTTCTGCTGCACTTTTTATTTGCAAGAAAAAGTTTTTCCGCTTTTCCTCTTGCATGTCTAAAGAATTTGTGTAGTCTACATAGTAAGACTCGGGACGAGGCTCCTTGTTCGTGGCATCCGCTAAATATCTCAAGAGCACGTATTCTGTATCATTTACCATAACATTAATTTTCTTGTTATCTAACCAATACTGTAATTCTTTCTCCACAGTAGCTATGTGCTTCTCCAGAAAGGCCAGGTCTCCGGTAGCTTCGTAGTAATTCGCCACCATAGCAGTAAGCAATGGCGGGTGACTTCTGCCAAAGTAGTAGATCCGGCCTCCGTTTGGTATGTAGCCGAATTGCTCCACTAAATATAACAGGTTCTCAATCATACCTTTAGCCGTCTCCGCCATGTTGCTCAACAGCAGCCCCCGCACCATCCAGAAGGAGTCCCAATAATATAACTCCTTGAACCGCCCTCCAGGAACTATAAAACCGTTTGGCACGTACAGCAGACTAGATCGCCCCGGATTCATAGCGACATCGGGATCCACTTTCCGCCCCAGCTTGGCCCAAATTTTCACAACATCTTTGGCGAATTCTCGTAATTTAGGATCCGATATTTCTTTAAGAAACGGAGGGTTAGGGTCGAAGTCTGGCGGATTCCAGTACAGAAGCTGACTGCCTTCCGTGAAATGGCTTTCCACGAACTCGAACAGCTGTTCATGTGACGGATCCTTGTTAGTGTCGTGCATGAGCTTCGCGAAGTCGGCCAAAGTTTCGTTTTCGGAATATATAAGTTTCATATCGACGAAAGTTTTCGAGTCAGGGTAGATGCGCGCGAGTTGCACTCTGTGTAAAAGTTCCCCGGAGCAGTAGATAGACGAATTGCACACTGATACTTTAGTGATGGCTTGTACATACGCACCGAGCAGTCCCAGGAAGGGATACAGCCGCTTTACAGTGGTCATGTTTGCTATTGGGATTTCCGATACGCGTAGTGATAAACATAACCTTTAGCGGCGTGACGCGGCGGCCAGTGGCGCGGGACGAGTGGTGGCAGGCCGGGCCCGCGACCCACGTTATACGATGCTCGCCTCATCACTGACGTATGCAATGTTTGCATGCCGCGCGTCCCATCTCAGCTGATCCAGTGCAGCGTCGACGGCCGAGCCCCCGCTTTCTCTGTCGTACACTGCGATGCGCACGCAACGAGAGTAGGACACTCTATGCCCTGACCTCGAACTAATGCCAAGTAGTGCATTCCCCGAAAAACAACTTTAAACAACACATGTGTCCCTTGCGGACGGGAGCGCACTGTCTGTCTGTCACACTGACTTTCTGATTGACATTGAGATAGTGAGTTGTCTATTGTCTATGACCGACCAACGAGTAAATTCATGCAGTGACTGCAGCAAAAGTAGCAAAACCGTTTGGGCCGCAACACTCTTCCTGATGATGATCGTTTGAATCAATCGAAATTTCGGACTTTCCAATTTGATATGTTTTGTTCCAACTTTATACGTGAATAAACCGTTTAACAGTATTCGTAATGAGTAACGTAATCAACAGAAAAAACTACGAATCTCCCCACATCAAGTTGCGTAAGCCGCGCTGTTATCAGATTATTATGTTAACATTAATCACACAGACGTAAGAGACACAGTCTTACAGTATATGAAATAAAGATGCTTTTCGCGTGTGACTGCTACTTGTCTGCTAACTACGGAAGTTGATACAGTTTACTACAAAACCACTGGACGGAATTTGATACAGTTTTCATTATCATGAAGAGCGTATTCTTTTAGAAAAGTCGTATATATCGAACGGGCCCTCGTCGATAAGAGAGATTGCGTTGATTCTATTTTTTGACTACATGTTAATTCGAATTATATGTAAACAAATATACTAAACGCATATACTTAAGGAAAAATCACACAGATTCAGATAGTCCCAAAGCACAATAAATACTAGTACCCAAAGTAAGTTAGAGACTTGTTTTACGGGAAACTAACTCAACGATACTATTTTTTATTATAAATACATATAATGATAAACATCCAAGAGCCAGTTCAATCTGAAAAAGATCATTTTCTATTTTGACCTGACCGGGGATCGAACCCGGGACCTCCAGTGTGACATGGCATGATGACGACTAGGCCACAGACAGAGGCGTCTTATATGTATCACTTCATTCTAAAAACCGAGTCTAAAAGTGGAGTCATTCGTTCCAAAATGTAATACAGGTATCTTGTGTGGTCCTAGGCGTAGTAACTGCGCTAGTCTGCCACCCGGAAGTTCTAGATTTGATCTCCAGACAGGGCGAGTTGGAAAATGGCCTCTTTCAAATTGTCTTGGACCTTGGGTGCTTATAAAATATAGAACCGTTGAGTTAGTATCCCATCATGTACATAACACTAGTTTGAAACTTACTTTAGGCACAGAATTAATATAAGTATTACATACAATACAATTTGCGTCCCCGTTCCAGGTGCAGCTGCCCTTTTAACACCACCCACAAGGTGGTGTGGGGACGGGGAACGGGGACGCATATTGCGCGGGACCCTAGGAGTTTCCCTTCTGTATGTAATACTTAGTACCTGGGCGACCGAGCTTTGCTCGGTTATATCTCAAACATTAACTACATTTTTTTTTAAATTCTAAAAACAATTAAAATTTAAAAAAATATATATAAACTTGAACAAAAAAAAAACCGAAGTAAGTTACCGAGTGGGATTCGAACCCGTAACACTCTGTTGCTGTCTACGTCTTAGACCGCTGGGCCAGACGAATAGTGGCCGGTAGAACGAATTTAGCGACCATATGCTGCGTGGAAAAAAAACGCATGAAAACTCGAAAACACGCGTTTTCCCAAACATAAGACTATCTAGATCGATTGTTTACCCCCGAAAACCCCCATATACCAAATTTCAGCGAAATCGTTCGAGCCGTTTCCGAGATCACAGAAATAAATTTATAATTGTCTGTCGCAGTTGAATTGTTGTTGTAAAATTCTTGTATATTTATTTATTTATATGTTTATATAAACATATAAATAAATAAATACCTATACAAGAATTGCTCGTTTAAAGGTATAAGATATGATTTCTGTGGTTTGGGACTAGCTAAATCTGTGTAAATAGAGTGACGCCTACAGAGCAGACTGTAGAGTAACTACTGAAAAAGTTACTGAAATGTTTTTAGTTTTAATTTAGGCTATATTTTGTTTAGTTAATATTGCATTAGTTTACTAGTTTCTTGAATAAAATCCCCTGTAGGACCCAGGTAGGAATATCCTCGTCAAAATAATATAGCAATGACTCAAAACTGTTTTTGGCGTGATGTTCAGGAGTTCTGTTGGCGCAAACTAAGCTTCGACGAAGTTTGAGCGCTATCTTAAATAACCGGTCAAGTGCGTGTCGGGCCACGTGTAGGGTAGGGTTTCTTAGTTGTGAATGTCAAATTTGAGTTTACAGAACTAAAAACTAATGAAATTTTATTTGTCCGAGTATCTTTAACAAAAATTTGCAAAAATCTATAAAATCATAAATATATAAAATCTCTAATTCGAAAAATGATGTCATAAAACTGACGATATTTTTGAAAGAACTATTTAACGATACCTCACAAAATGGGTTAGTGTAGAAAAAATATTTACTCCCACTTTACAAGTAATAGGAGCTACCCCAAAATATTATGTGCTAGGCCAATTCTTTATAGAAAATAATAATTTATAGACGCCATCAAAATTATAACTAGCTATAGGTTTCTTCATAAAATTATTGTGTGTCCTTATACACAATCGATTTGGTTCCGATTTTCTTTTCCGGTTTTCTTGATGATCAATAATTAAATTATAGTCGACACAACACTATTTGAAAGTGTCAAGATAATAAGAGACAGACATATTATGCCATTGTATGGTGCTGTCTTGCTCATACATACTTCGAGCGCACGATAAATAGTCCCTGAACAATTCACACTAATTGAGCCCCAAAGTAAAAGTTTGAAACTTGTATTACATATGGGTTTTTAACTCCACGCAACGATACTAGGTATATGGCTATACGAAATAAAATGCAATATATGGTATACACAGCCTTTTATTAAAATCTATAATACTTAGGTAAATAGTAAAAGGAAAACAATTGTGGTCATATATTTTTTAAATACTATGTTTTTGCATTTCTTGATTGACATGACTTAATTATTTATTTATCGTTGTACCTAAGCTTTTTTTACATTTGTACTCACTTTCATAACTATTGATATATAACATACATTAAAATACTTTGTTATGGCGTTGTAGTAAATAGTCGTTTATAAGAAAATAAAATAAAAAGTATATGTTTTGCCCAAAAGTAAATATTATGTAAGTAACGATTTAAAATTATTTATTTTAATATTCACAACTCAAATTATTGCATTTGCCTATCTACACTAAAATAAATTAAAATAAATAAATGATAGTGTATATACACAGCACACATTTTACGCAATATTTATTTTGTGTGATATTATAATTTCATGAAAATAACATACGACAAATATTCAAATAGGAAGTATATATAAAGAGAAAACAAATATAATAAACACTGTGCATCATAGAAAAAAATATCCATAAATACTTCAAGGCAAAGTAATGCAATAGCAAATAAATTGTAAGTGTATTGTCTTAGTAAATATCTATTAAGTAAGTAATACTTAACAATTAATGGTAACATTTTAATTCATTTTTTAAATCTAGTATTAAACAACCTAATTAACAAAATCAATCGTTTTACGATTCATTTGTTTTATTATAGGAATGTTTTTTGTACCATGCTTTTACTTTAATACGAACATAGAGCACCATTTACCTTTATGGAATAGGGAATAGGTATATGGGATATTATTATGTAATTTTGTCAAAAAATATCACCTATGTACTGTTTTGTTTCTCAAAGTCGAATTCCGACGCTAAATTAATTAATAATGAAAATCTTTATACATTTGAAATAATAGATTAAACCCCTAGAATTGCCAAGTATATTATAAACAAGTATAGTATCTCAGGCTTTCTTAATCATCGAGTGTGTATTAAGCCCTTAGCTTGACGGCCAAGGGAACCGTTAATTAATTTTCGTTAATTCTGTAAGCCTTAAAAAACGATTTTAAACCCGACTCTTAAAAAAATCTGACGCCAGAGTTGGTCAATAATTAACCCATTGAAAAACTGACTGCATAAGTGCAATATATGCTTATGCAATTCGTTATTTGATCCATATGGCACTTTCGTCAAAATATTTTACAAGTATAATATAGCAACATCAGACAACATGGTTTTTTAGGTAAATAATAGGTATTTGTGATGTAAGTTAGTAATATTTCATTTTTTCTAGTACTAGTTATAGGTACACGAATTCGTTCGCTATGCTTAAAATTATGCTATTTATTATCAAACTTTAGATATATGGTAAACTGATATTCAAAAGAAATTTCAGTCTAATAACAAATATATTCCTTGCCTACTCTGCAAAAGTTATCTTTACTAAAAACATCAAAAAATCTAGATATATTTAATTTAACCTATTACATTACAACTAATCGTTCAAAACAGTTTATATTATAACTATCTTTCTCGTAAAATCAATAAATGCTGATTTTTAAGTACACTTCTATCACAATTAATGGACTGTAATTTTTTGGCGAATCAGCTAAACAGGTAACTATTAACGATGTTTGAATTGTAGCCGATTATATTATTGCATTATTATGATATTCTAACTGTTTGCTGCATTGCAAAAATGCGCACGATTGTTTTCTGCTAGAAAATATCAATCGCTGCACTTTTTAACATCAAATATTTTAATTGAAAACTATCTTTGTTTTCTAGCTGTGTTTTGTATGATTTTAGTGACTACTTTCGTTGCTCTTTGCATCTTCTGTAGATTCGGAGTCGGCCAAGGAGTCTTTAGCTGTAAGAGTTCTCCCATACTTCGTTAAGAATTCCAGAACAACTCCATTAGACCAACCGAAGCCAAATTGCAGAGCATATTCTCCACCGTCACCGAATCCCCCAGGAGTATTCACATCATACTTCTCAAACATTTGCCCGTTCTCCGAAAACCCTTTGTGGCAGGCTCGGACCCAGGTTTGCGCTACATGGAACGCTAATTTTTGTGATGCTTCAGTACCTAATGCCTCTAGAGCATTGACAACTATGCTCACTAGTGGAGGCCAAGCGTTAGGGAAGTCCCACTGCTCTTTAGTGTAAGATAACGAAGCAGGAACTCCTCCCGGGTAATCTAGACCTTTGGAGTATCTAAGGTAGTGTAAAACACGCGGCGCATGTTTTGCTACCAAGGGTTTTTCCACCGCCCCCATCCAGAGAGGAGCGACATTGCTGGGGTAGAAATATTTACGATGCTGCTTGTGTCTCATATCGTAATCATACCACACCCCATCTTCCTCGTCCCACAAAACCTCTTCGATTGAACTCCTCCATTGCTTAGCCAAGTAGCCCCAATGGGCTGCCTCATTGGGTCTCCTGAGTATAGCTTTAAAATAAGCCATGTTGCTTAGAGCATTTGCGAAAATAGAGTTCAAGTCGACAGGAACCAAGTATTTGGTGTGAATCTTCGTCAAATTGCCGTCGTTGCTTCCGTCTTTTTCTATAAACCAACGCGACGAAAAGTCCCAACCACTTTCGGCAGCGCTTTTAAGGTCGATGTAAAATTCACGCTGTCGTTCTTCGGTTTCGAATTGTTGTGCGTTCGTCCAATCTTCGTAATAGGACTCTGGACGAGGTCCTTCGCTAGGGGCGTAATATCTGAGCAATGTGTACGTTCTTCCATCTTTGTCAAAAGCTACGATTTGAGTATCCAGCCAATATTTTATTTCCTCTTCAAGTGCGTCAATGTTAGCTGCGAGGAACTGTATATCACGCGTCTCACGGAAGTATAACGAGACCATGGCTGAGAGAAGAGGTGGCTGGCTCCTTTGTTGATAGTACCATCTGCTCCCGTTAGGGATATGCCCGAACTTCTTGAGCAACTCAACAAGGTTTTCTATGACACCTTTAACGGTATCGTGCATACCACTTATGAGGAGACCTTCGATGATCCAGTAGGTGTCCCAGTAATAAAGCTCTTTGAACCTTCCTCCAGGTATAATAAAACCTTGTGAAACTGGCACTAAGCTATATCTGTCGGGATTTTCGAACACCGACGGTGCGACCTTTCTTCCGAGAATTGGCCATATATCGTTAATGTCCTTCCCGAACTTCCTTAGATCCTCGTCCCGTATGCTTTCGAGGAACTCAGGATTTTCCGAATAGTCAGGAGGCGTCCAGTTTTCGAGTTCGGTGCTTGTGTTGTTTTCAAAGTATTTTATCACAAAGCTTATAAGTTGTTCTTTACTGGGGTTGTTGTCGGTTTCGTTGAGGAGTTGGTCGAAGGCGGCTAGGGTGGTGTTTTCATCGTATTTCATTTCGTTGTCGACGAAAGTCTTGGAGTCAGCGTAGACGCGCGCCAGCTGTACGTGGTGGAGGAGGGTGCTGTTGCAGTACACCGGCCGGTCGCAGGAGGGGGGGAGGTCGCTGGTCAGGGCCGGAGCCGCCGCCAGCAGGAGCAAGAACTGCCACATCTGGAACAACGCGATGAATTTTTAACATTTCAAAGAATTTTCATTATTTCAAACAGAGTTTAGAGCGAATGACTGGTCAAGACGTTCGCCTTGTGACCCGAAGGTCATTGTTTAAAACCTCACTGGGAAGCAAACTTTGAAAAAAAAATAAGTGAAAAGGTTTTTCCAGTCTGGTTAGGATATTGCAGGCTTGAATCACCTGGTTATCCGAATCCGACAGTCGCTGTGTGTAAAAATCAGTAACCTCGTCAAATCTCCTTGGTTGGGTAGCGGATCCCGGGCCCTGAAGCATTATTGCTGAGGATGCAACCGGAAAAATACGCTCGGATGATGGATGGAGTTTAGAGCGAAATTAAATTTTAGGGGATAAATAAGTAAATAAATACATAGGGACAAATTACACAGATTGAGCTAGCCCCTAAGTAAGTTCGACACTTGTGTTATGGGATACTAACTCAACGATACTATATTTTATAACAAATACATATATAGATAAACATCCAAGACCCAGGACAATTTGAAAAAGGCCATTTTCCAACTTGCCCTGACCGGGGATCGAACCCGGGACCTCTGGGTGGCGGACTAGCATGGTGACCACTACGCCACGGAGGTCGTCAAAAGGGATTGACATATAAGTACAATGCAATATTAATGAATAACTATAATGCCGCTGCAATCTTAGCTTACAATTAAATTGAAATAGTGCATCTAAGTTTATTTTCGTCGAGTCAAAATAATTGAAAAAAAAGATTTCTTACATCTGATATTACAAAGAGCAAAATAGTTTTTACGATTTATCGGCGTGGACAACGAAAGAGCAAAACTCATAATAAATTGAACCACGGGCTATACTAGGTCACGATAGTATAAATTATAATGATAATAAATTAACAGACAAAAAACAAAAAATCGTCATTTATATACAAATTGCCTGTTGCACACTTTCATAAGGATATGTCAATTGTTTTTTATTTTTTTACTATTATTTCATTATTTTTATACTATATAGTGATCTAGTATAACCCGTAGTTCGATTTATTACTGGTACGTCCCTTCCACGTTGTATAGGAACGTCATCTCTCCCTGCGCATGCGCATGCAGTTGTAGCACGAGGCTTTTAAGCTTATTTGATTAGCCTCTTACGAAATCAACACTTGAACGTGAAGTGTGTGATTATAGATCTAAAATATTAATAATGACGATAACTTTTTTCAAAGACAATAATTTTCAAAGAATCCATTCGGCTTTTTGGAGATCAGCCTGTACAGACAAAAAAGTGTTCTGTTAGGTATTTTTAATATTCGGCGGGTGTGGCGACAACCTTGAATACTGGTTTTGACAAAAAATTATAATATTAATACCCGCTAATTTAGTATTTACTTTTGTAATTTTTTTTCTTGACCGTCTTGCTTTTTAGGGTTCCGTAGCCAAATGGCAAAAACGGAACCCTTATAGATTCGTCATGTCTGTCTGTCTGTCTGTCCGTCCGTATGTCACAGCCACTTTTTTCCGAAACTATAAGACCTATACTGTTGAAACTTGGTAAGTAGATGTATTATGTGAACCGCATTAAGGTTTTGACACAAAAATAGAAAAAAAACAATAAATTTTGGGGGTTCCCCATACTTAGAACTGAAACTCAAAAAAATATTTTTCATCAAACCCATACGTGTGGGGTATCTATGGATAGGTTTTCAGAAATGATATTGAGGTTTCTAATATCATTTTATTCTAAACCGAATACTTTGCACGAGAGACACTTCCAAAGTGGAAAAAAGTGTGTCCCCCCCCCCCGTAACTTCTAAAATAAGAGAATGATAAAACTAAAAAAAATATATTATGTTCATTACCATGAAAACTACCAGCGAAAATTGGTTTGAACAAGATCTAGTAAGAAGTTTTTTTTTAATATGTCATAAACTGCAATTTACCTTTCATTCAATCAACTCAAATATAAAAATTAAAAAAAATACTACTACGGAACCCTTCATGGGCGAGTCCGACTCGCACTTGGCCGCTTATTATTATGCCCATTTATCAACTTCAGTTTTTGTACATTTAGGTACTTGTTCTCGACATAGGATTTCAAAGAAACGTCATGTCAGTAACTAAGTAATCTTCATTGCAATGAAAACAAAAAACGTAAATACATTTGTAATTTAAAATTTATTTTTGCGGACTGGAAAAAAATTACACTATGTGCGCGTACACTTTACAAAGGCCGGGGCTTAAAGTTCCATTTTTTAAACGCGAAGTCACCTAAACGTATGGTTTTTTCATACAAAAAACCGTTTGTATATTTACTCCGCGTTCGAAAAATGGCACCACTGGCCGCGTTTAATTAATCAAGCTACATACCTAAATCTGCTTATACGCATATTTATACCTAATTATTTGCCTAAAATGTTATTTAAAATTCACCCCCAATCTACACAACCGATTTCGATAAAATTAATATGGGACCACCTCGCAAGTAAACGCTTTCAAAAGATTTTTCCAAATCGATCCAGGTGTCTTCGAATAATGAACAAACACAAAAATAAATCGCATCAAATTGATAATCTCCTTTTTAGGAAGTTGGTTAGAAAGACATTGATTGAAAAAACTGGCAGCATTCGCAACTGCGTAACTACTGGTAGTAGGCGATCAAGTACGTCTGGCTCTAATTGGATTCCGCGCTAAAAAAAGAGTCTAGCCTGCCAACAGGCTTGTAGTCTGTAAAAAACCGGCCAAGTGCGAGTCGGACTCGCGATTTAAGGGTTCCGTTACACTAGTGGCTCTGTGAGCTGTAGTCCTCGCGAATATAATACTAGTAGTTCGCCACGAACTTAGACTTCGCGATTATTATTTCAGAATAATGTACATGGTTTGGATGAATTTTACTATCGGTGCAGGTTTTACTAATATGCGTATTCATGGTTGTGACCAAATTTTCAAAATAGTTGCCAAAATGAAATGACTTTCGATCTAGCTCTGAAATGTCAGGAGCACCTTCCAACCATACAATCCCATGGATATTGAGGTCTACCGTGATGCAGAAGTTCAGTTCTGTACCAGTAGTCTTTCACCGAAAAATGACCCATCATTTTTCAAATGACAAAGTCAGCTCGTTTTTGGAAAAACCAGGTTTAAATGTTTATTTGTATTGCCATGGCTCTATGCCGCTGCTCATTGGTTTCTTACTTTCTTCGTAAAGCTACTTCGCGGGCTTTGATTGCTGTTGATCTCTTGTCAGTTCGTAGCATAATTACTTAAACTACTACAGAAGCACAGACAAGCAGCAATAGCGATTGAAGGAAAGTTCGCTCAACAAAATTGCTAAATTTAATAAACAAGCCAAAAATCAATCAAAATAAGCAAAAACTGAAAAAAAAAACTAATCGTAAAATAACCAAAACCATTATATTTTAAGTCGGTTAAATATGATTAAATTTATAGAACCACTTATGAAACTCAAAATAATAACCATAATAGCTATTCAGAGAAATTACTTCGTGGGAACCAGGGGAGATATGTATTTTTAAGAAAGTTGTTCAGTAGCCCGGACTGAATTCACCGTTAAATAGTTTGAGTATATTTTGTAAGAGGATTTGTATTGTATATTCGTCACGGCTTAGTCAGCTAGACTTCGCGAGTCACCCTAAACCCGTTTAAGTATTACGTATAAAAAGTTGTTCAGACAAAAAAGTTGCTCAAATAAAAAAATATCGTTTTTATAATGGCAACAAAAAAGTCTAATGACATTTTTGAAAATATTTTTAAATGGCGGATATATGACAGTTTTAAAATTTTAAACCCCCATATTTCCGCCATTTTGAAAACTGGCTCGACAAAATTTTTTTATAAAGTTGCTGATCCTGCTTACAAAATTTCATGAGAATCGGTTTAGAAATGCGACCTGTAGGCGAGAACAGACAGACAGACAGACAGACAGACAGACAGACAGACGGACAAAAGAATTTTTGGCTAGTCTCGAAACTGAGACGCTTCGCTCGCTTCGCTCGCTCGGTCAATAAGAATATTAAAAATTAGTGGTGACAATCAAGCAGGGTTCCGTGTTTTTCCTCTTGAGGTACGGAACGCTAAAAACAGTACGAAGAACGCAAAAATCGTTTAATGTTTGTCATATAGTCTTCATAAAAATGTAGAAGACGACAGTCTTCTGCATCCCACTGTTGCATATTATGTCAAACAACCTGTTCCATATATGTCACGTATTATGCATATATCGACAGATGAAGATAAGATATGTTAAATATAGTATCACTATACGGAACCCTAAGTGCGTGAGTTCGACTAGTATGACCTTGACCTATTAATTCAAAAAGTTTTTGCACGGATGTGCTAAATTTCAACTGGTTATTTAAAATATCTACAAAACTCATATCTATTAGATCAATTAATTTTGCACTACAACTCTACAAATCATTTGAGAGTGCAAAAAAAATTCTTAATATTTGTTTTTTTTTTGTTAAATCTTTATTGTACTTACATAAACACAAGACACAAAAATACAATTTAGAAGTAGAGAATAGTACAAAGGCGGACTTATCCCAGATAGGGATCTCTTCCAGTCAACCTTGAAATAAGAGGACAATTTACAACACAGGGTAGAGAGTGGGTACAATATACAGGCATATATTGTATATGTAGGCATTATTAATTAGTTTTTATTTTTCATAAAATAAAAAAATACAGGACATAATAATATCTAATAATAATGAAATTATGTTAAACTAAAAGCTATTCAATAAATTAAAACTATTACTAAAAATGTAGGCATTTGTTTATAGGATTAGAAGTACTTTTGTTTATAGGTAGTTATGTTAGTAAGTAAATAATACAATTTCTCACTACCCTCTCTTCTCCCATAGGTGACGTAAGAGGCCACTAAGGCATAATGAATGATTATTATGGGAATATGGAGTCATTCTCCATTTCTTAGGAGAGGCCTTTACTTCAGCAGTGGACTGATATAATCCATTGCCTAAACCACATGGCCAACACCGCTTTTCTGTTTGAAATCCGCAGATGACAACAACTCAAACTAAATTTCCTTTGAAATTATTCCGAATAGGATATGTAAATTGGTTCTTAGCCGGGGCTGCTGGTCTGGGAGAAATAAAAAAAACTAAGAATGTACCAGCTGCTTCTCTTCCCACGCAGATCGTAAAAGCCGATCGAGGGAATGGGCAAAAATGCAAATCATTTTAACAGGCGATGCGGCTAGCAACTCATCACTGTATTGATTGCTTTTCCATCTTCTCGCCCACCATGACGCTAAAAGTGGCTTTTGAGTCTTGCGGCCCTGGGCTCTGCATAGAACCGCAAGACCCAAAATGCTCTGTCTGCCCCATTAGGGATAAAGACGTGATGTGACGTGAGCCGGGGCAAGGAGGTACTATATACTTGCGACACTATCACTTATTCCTAATGTGGCAGATAGAGTATTTTGGGTCTCTTGGGAGATCAGGGCCGCAAGACCGTGATAGTGGGCGCCAAGGTGGAAAAAGAAGTCAAAATAGTGATGGGTTGCTAGCCGTATCGCCTATTAACATGACTTGCATTTTCGCCCATTCCCTCAATCGGCTTTTACGATCTGCGTGGCAAAAGAATACATAGCTGGTATATTCTAAGTTTGTTTCTTCGAGACCAGCATGATACAAGCTAATCAAGTCAAGTCTAAATATGTATGTATATAATAATTTGCAACGAATTAAATGCGGGTAAAATATGCTAAATGATCTATTAATAAAATTCTTTGGTATAACCTACAATTATACGGGTTTTGTTTCTATTATTGGATAGCAATTGTAATAATGTAGAGTCTTTTTAGACCTTACTCGTAGAAATGCAATTATAGCGATGAAATATGAAAACTAGGTGTCTGTCCCTGAATAGTTTTTAATTAGAATAGGACCACTCTAGTCTAGTCCCCACGGACTGAAGAAAAACACTTTTAAAGAAGAAAAGGACTGAGCTTAAACATCTTGTGCTAAAACATTGGATATATTAATTTTTTGGGGTCCAGTGCTGCCCCTGTTTGAAATAAATTATTTGAAAGGAAACGGAGATATCATTAATTTTTTATCGCATGTGCGTTAACGTAAGAACATAAAGCTTTTCTTGGCATTGTTGCGAAAAACGGCCACTTCCTTTTCTTTTTTCTTTTTCTTAAGTAAATACTGAAAGAATTGAAATTTGTGTTGAAAGATGTAGAATTGTTAATACATTTATGATTTTAAAGAGAGAAGTAAGTGCATTTAATTTACTTATCTAAAAACTTATGTAAACTTACAAAAATAATAAAATTCACTAAAGAATTAACGCCAGTAAAGCTTATAAATCTAAGGAAGTATGCGGCAGTAGTCATAGAATTGTTGCAATTTTGTGGTGTCAGCACAACGTTACAACAATTATTGTTATACCCAGTAAACACGGCCGGTATAGAAGTTATATTGGCAATAGCATCTGTAAAAACTTTTTTGCAACTTCTTTTGCCATTGTATTATCAAAATACCAACTACTTACAGTTAAAAGCAGTCGCAATGTTGATAATGATGACATCTTCTTTAGCGAAGCGTTACACGAATCAAAGGGAAAACCGCAGACTAAAAACTATAATGGAGTAGAGGCGGCCTTGCTTTTTTTCTTAGTGAATGTGTAAAAAATCTGTTTGCAAATTAACTGCGATAAATAGACAGTTAAATGAAGTGGAACTTGACATAATGATGTGTAATCGTTAACAGCTGATTTAGGCCCTGAGGATATTTGCTAAACTTCTTAGGTAGGTACGTTAAAAATGATAAAATATACTTATTAGCTTTATTAGCAATCGGGTGGCAGAAAACCTTGCCATATTTAGATAATAAGCATAGTTACCAATTATCTAGTAGGAATAGTTACCTATTAGCAACGTTTATGTATACGAAACAATATTTACCTAATTGTCATGACACATGAATACTATTTTTGTATATTCGACAGAGATATCTGGGTCGATAAGGGCGAAAATGTCTTTTGTATAAAAAAAAAATATTTTTGAAAAAATTACTCTAGTAAATACAAATCAAGCTTTGTGGTTTCCGGCAGAGTAGAAAAAGAGGCCACTATAAGTCCTCCCGTGGATTTCGTAGAAGAGAGTTTGAAAATACAAGCTAAACAAAGCTTATAAACATCAATGAGACCTCTCCAACCCGTCTGGTCGTCGAAGACAGTGTAGCTGAAGGCCAAGTCCTATGTCTGCTCTGGCCAAGTATGGCTCTGGTAGTACAGAGAGGGTCGTGCTCCTGCAGTGGAGACAAAAAGAGCTGATGATGATGATACGAATCAAAGGATTAGGTACTACATAAGTGAGTATTAGATCAATATTTCCAAAGCCATTTCTGTAACTTTTTAAGTCAATCAAAAGGGGCATTTATTTTTAAGTATGTATATATGGTCGAATCAGCATATAAATATAATAAAAAGTGGCAGTGTTGTCTTATTGTCTGTGGACGGCTGCTTCATGCTTTCCATGGCTAGTTTGTTAGTTAGTTAGATTTTAAAATGATATTAAATCACATCTTTTCAAAAGTGGTACAAAGTATAATGGATGTGCACGATCGAGAAAACTAAGTCATTCTGACTCTCAACAATTCAATTAATAAAATTAACAAGAATACTTGAACTCTAGAAAAATATTTGTAATATAGAAGCCGAATATAATATTTATTTATACATTAAATATTATTTTATCGTATTTAATATTTTATTACCTCTACAAACAAGGTCTAATAAAATATGTACTTACACTGAAACTAATATTTTTAGAGAATTCACTCCATGATACTAAGATACTTACTTTCCCAAAGGGACACACAGATATGAAAAATATTTTTTGGCCTTCTGTGTAGGTTGACGGATCAGCTGACCCGAGTACAGAAATAAAATAAAAAAATCATATTTCGATGAGTCCTTTGGGTAAAGTTGATTTATATTACGGACAGAATTCTCACTTAAAATAGTTTTAGTAAATTAGAAAAATACTAAAGAACAAACATGAAACGCATTCATTATGCTACACGAAATAATTCATAACGGGTTTTTCTCATGAGGAAAAAAATCTTCTCTTTTTGTGTAACTTCAAGGTCTTTTTTTATAATGTAACCTAAATATATTAATATAAATACATATATTATACAATAATTATATAAATTAAATTTATAAAGCAGCCTATAATGGCAGTCACGATCATCATCATCATCAGGTCTTTTTGTCTCCACTGCAGGAGCACGACCTTCTCTGTACTTTCAGAGCCATACTTGGCCAGAGCAGTCAAAGGACTTTGGCCTACATTCTCCTCGCTGGCCAGACGGGTTGGAGAGGTCTCATTGATGTTTATAAGCTTTGTTTAGGTCATATTTCCTAAATCGCCTTTTACGACATCTACGGGAGGACTTGTAGTGGTGCTATTCTACTTTGCCGGAAACCACACGGCACATTGCATAATGGCATTATTATGAACGAAGTATCATCGTGATGGAAAAAGAAGTTGAGGAGGGAAGGGAAGAGTCGGAAGAATGAAATCATGAGTGGCCATCATCATCATATCCATACTTATATATAAAGCTGAAGAGTTTGTTTGTTTGTTTGTTTGTTTGTTTGAACGCGCTAATCTCAGGAACCATTGGTCCGATTTGAAAAATTCTTTCGGTATAAGATAGGTCGTTTATCGAGGAAGGCTATAGGCTATATTGCATTGCGCCCGCGACTTCACTCGTGTGGTTAACGCGGGCGAAGTCGCGCGCTGCCTCTAGTCAGCTATAAGAACCCAGTGCTAGACATACATAGACCATCGATTTCCAAAACGAGCGGTCGGAACTTGCATCCAGCCCCTCCTGCACCTCGTTCAAGTCGTCTGACCACTTAGCAGGTGGGTGTCCTACGCTGCGCTTGCCGGTACGTGGGTGGCCGCCAATCGAGAACTTTTCTGCATAGTCAGTGGCCCATAGTTTAAGTGTATATCCTATTTTCTATTTTTCAAACGTGAAGACACTAATCGAACTGTTTTTAGGGTTCCGTAGTAAATTTCGCCATGTCTGTCTGTCTGTCTGCTGTCCGTCCGCGGTTTTACTCAAAGACTGATCTCAAAGACCAATTAGGTTGAAAATTAGTTTTTAGACGTTTTTAGTAGCATAAACTCAAAGTTGGCATTCGCAACTACGGAACCATACAATGCACGTAGCCCTACATGAACTTGGCTAATTATTATGGTATAGAAAAAAACCATTCGTTAAGATGACTCCACGTTAGAATAAAAAGCGGCCAAGTGCGAGTCGGACTCGCCCATGAAGGGTTCCGTAGTAGCAAATAACTTAATATAAAAGTCTTGTAGTATTTTTTTATTAATTTTATATTTGAGTTGATTGAATGAGAGGAAAATTGCAGTTTATGACATATTAAAAAAAAACTACTTACTAGATCTTGTTCAAACCAATTTTCGCTGGTAGTTTTCATGGTAATGAACATCATATAATTTTTTTAGTTTTATCATTCTCTTATTTTAGAAGTTACGGGGGGGGGGGACACACTTTTTTCCACTTTGGAAGTGTCTCTCGCGCAAAGTATTCGGTTTAGAATAAAATGATATTAGAAACCTCAATATCATTTCTAAAGACCTATCCATAGATACCCCACACGTATGGGTTTGATGAAAAATATTTTTTTGAGTTTCAGTTCTTAGTATGGGGAACCCCAAAAATTTATTGTTTTTTTTCTATTTTTGTATCAAAACCTTAATGCGGTTCACATAATACATCTACTTACCAAGTTTCAACAATATAGGTCTTATAGTTTCGGAAAAAAGTGACTGTGACATACGGACGGACAGACAGACAGACAGACATGACGAATCTATAAGGGTTCCGTTTTTGCCATTTGGCTACGGAACCCTAAAAATGACACCACAGGAAGGCACCGCGTGTCCTTTGCCGTGAAATAACTACTTTGTCATCCCATGGCTTCTACCCGTAGGTCTCGATAGGTACTTAGACCTTGGCCTTGCTTTTTATCATGGTTTTATCAATGCTCGCGGCAATGTTGCATGACAATGCACCAGTAACCGATTATCGGCTAAACGTGATTTCAATTCAGCGTGTACTATGACTTTGTAACTTAGAAAAAAAAAGACGTGTGGCACTCGGGGACTGCCGCGGTAAAGCTATTGCAAACAAGGAAGGACGGCAACGTCGCAAACGGACGACGGAGACGAAGCGGCAAACAACATGGTAGGCGGAGTGGGGAGAGCGTGAGGTTTTTTCGTTACGGAATTTCTGGATTCGGTCCCCGCGCTCAAGGCCCGCGATAGAAGCTATGCAATAGCTTAAAATGTAAAAAAATATATACTTGTATACAATGCTCAATTTGTATCATTTCTCTTATCGTGAGTTTAATAGGTATAACATAGTCAAAACATACGCACAAAAATAAAAGACTTAGGTATACGACACTTCCATATAGATTAGATTATATGTATATTTAGTATATTAGATACAAATTAAAATGATTAAACTTAGTAGTTATTTATAAAACCAGTAAATAAACAGTGAATAATAAAAATATATTTTTTTGAGTAAAAATAATATATTTTAATTGGACGTTGTACGGCTGAAATTAATAAAATAAAGCTCAATATAAAAAAATAAGTACTAGGTACATACTTAAAGTTCTTTAGGTTTTTTTCAGGTCACTTTTTATATTAGTTTTGAATGTTTTATACTTACATTCAAAAATATCTTCAATAATTTTCACAAAAGGTTCATAAATAAATATAAATAAATGAATAAATATATAGGGGACAAATTACACTGATTGAGCCTAGCCCCAAAGTAAGTTCGAGACTTGTGTTATGGGATACTAACTCAACGATACTATATTTTTATAGCAAATACATATATAGATAAACATCCAAGACCCAGGACAATTTGAAAAAGGCCATTTTTCAACTTGCCCTGACCGGGGATCGAACCCGGGACCTCTGGGTGGCAGACTAGCATGGTGACCACTACGCCACGGAGATCGTCAAATACCAACCTACAACTGCTACGAGTAGGTACCTACTAACTTATAGCAATGCTATCACATATAAGTAGTACACACTAATGACACTAGTGACAGCTACCACATATTATAGTAATCAAGTGTTTGTTGTTTTATATTTTTTTACTATCATAAGTACTCCAAGTCCTCTTGCGGATGTCGTAGAAGGCGACTCAGGAAATACAATACATGATAAACCAAAGCTTATAAACATCAATGAGACCTCTCCAACCCGTCTGGCCAGCGTGGAGAGTGTAGGCCAAGTCGTCTGACTGCTCTGGGCAAGTATGGCTCTAGTAGTACTGAGAGGGTCGTGCTCCTGCAGTGGAGACTAAAAGAGCTGATCATGATGATGATCCTAAGTACTGAAGACACGTTTGCTAGTAAGTAGATATATCTCACAGAATAACGTGACATGCACGTGATAGCATGATAGTGAAGAGCGTGTCAGGAGTGCCTCTTGGTGATAAGAGTTTATTGATAGTGCTTGTTTAGACGTAAACGTTTAGAAACAATGTACCTACCTAACCTACAATAAAAAGCGTCTCTACATCGATTATTTGTCTGTCTACCTATCAAGTTACGATTTAGTTACAATTTGGAGCAATGATATATTATATAAACAAATTTGGAGGATATCTTTGTAAAAGACGCACAGATTAAGAGAAAAAATAGCGACTCCTGCTTGCTTCCTTCCTCATTTCTGATGCAAAGGTTGGCCATTGCCATTCAGTGCTGTAACGCAGCTAGTGTCTTGGGCACCTATATACGAATATAAAGTATTTTAAACCTAATATATTATACTATAGATCGCGGTCATTTTGGAAATCCTAGGTAGAGGCCTATGTCCAGCAGTGGACGTTATGCGGCTGAAATGATGATGATATTATAATAATTTTTCAAAAGTAAAAACGACTTTACCTTCAAACTACACAACCATTTCTATAGGACCACCTCTCAAGTATACTTTGTAAAACAAAACCGATTTTCCCAAATCGATCCAGGCGTTTTCAAATAATCAGAGAACATACTTGAATTGATAATACTCCTCCTTATTGAAATGAGGAAATCCGTGGGAGAACAAAAGTCACTGACATAACCCAGCGGATTAGCTCGTTGAAGTGGCAGTGGGCGGGACACATAGCGCGACGAACCGATGGCCGATGGGGCAAAAAGGTTCTTGAATGGCGACCGCGTACTGGCAAGCGAAGCGTAGGGCACCCACCTACAAGGTGGTCAGAAGACTTGACCAGGGTCGCTGGAAAGCGCTGGATGCAGGCCGCTCTTGATCGTTCATTTTGGAAATCTTTGGGAGAGGCCTATGTCCAGCAGTGGACGTTACACGTCTGAAATGATGATGATGATAATGATTGAAAGTCTTTTAAAAAAATAACAAAAACGAAGTAACTATACTGTAAATATATACCACGATTTGCGGTGAGGAATACCTAATATACGTAATAATGACGCTGATTGTTATGTTTGTATAGTATTTTTTGTATCTCAGACGCTATGAGATAAGACAAGTAAGTTTTAAAAGACAAACACATAGCTATGACTGCGACACTCATCAATCATCGTTTCAGAGCCATTATCTAGGGCTTTTAAGGCACACAATAGGATATAAGTATATTTAAGCATCCATTGTACGGAGCAGTGACGTATTTATACCATCTAAAAGTTATTAGTCTGTGAAATATAGGTAGTTTCGAGGGAAATACCCTATTTTAGATTAGATTTCTGTACGTGACATTTTTTGTTTGAAGCGAAACATACTAAACACTATCACGTCTTTGATCCCGATTTGGCAAAAAAAAAACATTGTCTTGCGGCTCCAACTAAGCAGACCGAACCTTAGGACCGAAATACCTACAGACCACTTTAATGTGGGAATCAAAGGCCTTCAGCTGCGCGACTTTTGTTTTCCCAAGCAATTAGATGTATAGGTAGATAATTTATTTCAATAAATAACTGCAAGCAAACACTGATTTTCATAAATTATAGGTGAATGGCTTGATAGTGAAAGAGGTTGTTGACCGTTGCCATTTCAGTCGAAATCGGCGCTAAGAAAACATCTGTAAATGTACCAAAAGTTTATTATTTGATACTGTATCACATATTCCTACAATAGAGATAGCTGATAAGGTGTGATACTGATAAGGATGCCTCGTAATCACTTTTGGTGTATCATAGTTTTCATAGTAAGTCCTACTACTACAAGTCGAGTGGATACAAGTGTGTAAGTATGAATAAGCGTTTACATGGAATTTTGAAAATGTTATTGTGCTTAGAGGAATGTGGCGGTGATGGGTAGGGCTCGGATTTTACCGACTTCCGAAAAGGAGGAGGTTATCAATAACTATTTCGTCGCCTGGACCGACATTTGGAAAATTCTTTTTTTGTTTGAAAGGTTTTACGTACTATTTATCGGCTTGTCTCTTATTTTTTTTTTCAAAATCGGTTATTTAGTACGGGAGTGACGTCTGTTTTTAGTTTAAAAAAATATGTTAGGTAGAATATGGACAAAAGTGGCAATTTGAACACGGTATTTGACTATATTTTTTTAATGCATATAAAAAAATAACATAATCCGAAACAAAAATTATATTGTTTTTTATTTTGAACCGACCCAAAATTTACGAATATATTAGTAAAATTATATTGTATAGACTTTCATCGTTGGTTATATTTATCGGAAGTAGAGGTTACTATTACAAGTAGAGATATGTCATTTTATACTTTTTATCTAGACAGGTTATTCCCTCACTTGTTTTGATATCAATTCAGAACAAAAGATACAAAATACTTAAGTTTTTTTCACAACCTAATACATAAAGAAAACGAACTGTAGATATGTAAAGAACTTATACACTTATTGTAAGATAATAACGATAAACAAAGAAATAATAAATATATAGGGACAAATAACACAGAATAAGCTACTGCTATCCCCAAAGTAAGTTCGGGACTTGTGTTATGGGATACTAACTCAACGATACTATATTTTTTAATAAATAGATATATCTCTTTGAGATCTGCCAATACCAGACACAATAGTAAAACAATGGAAGTCGGGAGGCATTAAATAAATAAATAATATATAGGGTCGAATTACACTGATGGAGCTAGCCCCAAAGTAAGTTCGAGACTTGTATTATGGGATACTAACTCAACTATACATATTTTACAACAAATACATATAAGATAAACATCCAAGACCCAGGACAATTTGAAAAAGGCCATTTTCCAACTTGCCCTAACCGGGGATCGAACCCGAGACCTCTGGGTGGCGGACTAGCATGGTGACCACTATGCCACAATTTTTGATAAAATTTAATGAAATTCGATATGGATATAGTTTGATACCTAGGGAAAGACATAGGATAGTTTTTATCCCGAAATTCCCACGGGGAGCAATGCCCACGGGCACAGCTAGTGTTAGTATAATTCGCTTTCTTTACATTCTAAAAAGGGAAGTTTCAATCATTTTCATCATAGTATAAGATGGCGTTGAATGTAACTAATCATTGCGAAAACGTGACGAATCGCTGCGTTGACAACTACTCTATTTTAGCGTTGTATTAGCTCTTCTAGATTTATGTAAATGTTAAGTATGTGACTAAATGGCATCTACCGCAATGGAAACAATGCCGTGTTATAACTTATGGATTTAGTGGAAAAGTTTGGTATTATACTCAGATATATCATCATTTACCGTCTTATTATAAAACGCAGACTAATTATGTTACTAGGTTTAAACCTTTATCCGACCAAATTAAGTTGACGTTTTCAGATGAAACAATGGCATATTATTAGATGTCAACTTGATTTGGTCGGATTATGGTTTAAACCTAGTAACAAAGTTAGTCTGTGTTTTGTAATAAGACGGTTAGAATTTAGATAATAGAGGTGCAGTTAAGATTGTACTTACTTTGCATGAAATTACTTACGCAAGTTACGGATTCGTGTGCGTAGCAGACGTACATACACTAGAATTCAGGACTGTTGTTTCAAAAACTGTTTATGTTTTACTGGGTAAATGACTGGGTCAAAAATAAATTATTCGGTACGGTTCATAAAATAAAAGGTCACAAAATGTGTAGTGTCACTTTCTATTGATCATATCCATTGCAATATGAATTTGGATTTATTAATGCAGACAAACTGATATTGAGATCGCTATTTAAACAAAAAACCATGACGTCACGCTATTGTATTTCATAGTTAATCAGAATATGTTTGTTTTGACGTTTAAAAAAGTGTGTTTGAGTTGTTGTTATCTAGCTAATTGTGTGTAAATGCCAATTTTTGGTCCCGCCTTTTCGCCGACGTAGATACACAAGATAAAGTGAAGAACACTTAGAAGGATTCTCTTTTCTTTGGTTGGGCTAGGCTATTTGGGGCCCTTTTGGAAATTTTGTTAGACTTTATATAAGTAGGTAATATGTACAACCCATCCAAGTATTTTATAGGGTTTTTAGGCATTCAAGTTACACTACTTATAAGTACCTACTCAAACTAAATAGTGAAATAAGAAATGGTGAAAAAATACCGCGCGAGCAGCGATTAAGCCAACGACCTTGATCTTGATACTACCATGCCCTGCGGACATCATGAGGAAACCAGCACCCTGGTTGTCACTATTGCTATCATCATTATCATCATCATCAGGTCTTTGTCTCCACTGCAGGAGCACGACCCTCTCTGTACTACCAGAACCATACTTGACCAGAGCAGCAAGAGGACCTTGGCCTACACTATCCACGCTGGCCAGACGGGTTAGAGAGGGCTCGATGTTTATAAGCTTCTTTAATTAGCTTGTATTTCCTAAATCGGCTTTTACGACATCCACGGGAGGACTCGTAGTGGCCCTATTCTACTCTGCCGGAAACCAGTAAAACTATTACTATATCAGATGCTTTTCTAGCTCGAAATATCCGACTCCAATTTTTTTTCCAATGCCAATGACGTCCAAGTGCAAAGTAAATACATCCTGAAGGTCTTGGACGAAAAACCGAGTTTTCCGGGCGCGTACGTGTCGTCACGTCTCCATACTAATGTGGGCTTTGAGGAAAATACGACCTCTGTGGTCAAGTAGGTGTTGCCCCGTATTTTTTTCTATTTTTATTTATTGCGCATAGACGCGGATTTTGTGTACTATACTGTCTGTACGGAGAAAAAAAAATGAGACGTTTTCCAGCTAAAAAAAAAATATCGATTAAAAAAACATTCTCAATAGTTAATGTTAATAGTTTTGAGATTGTTCTGTAAAAATAAGAATAGGCCGTTTGGTTTAATCCTATTAGTAAATTTATCTTATACCTTTAAACGAGCAATTCTTGTATATTTATTTATTTATATGTTTATAAATTTCTGTGATCTCGAAAACGGCTCTAAAGATTTCGCTGAAAATTTGTATATGGTAAACAATCGATCTAGATTAGTCTTGTGTTTGGGAAAACGTGTGTTTTCGAGTTTTCATGCGTTTTCTTTCCACGCAGAATATGATCGCTAATTTTGTCGCGCCGGCCACCATCCATTTTGGCTCAGCGCTTTATGATGCCGTAATGCGGACCACTAGAAAGAGTGTTACGGGATCGAATCCCACTCAGTGTGTTACTTTTGTTATTTTTTATGTTCAAATTTATAAATATTTTTTTATTTTGTATTGTTTTTAGACAAGTTTAAAAAAATGTAGTTATTATTTGAGATGTAACCGAGCAAAGCTCGGTCACCCAAGTACTAATTGATTAACCTTGCATTTTAGTATATACAATATTTATGCATAAATAGTATAATTTAAACTAAAAAATAAAAATATTCCAAAGACAAACCGACACCATGAAAATTATTGTCAGATCGATTTATGTGATTGATGCGCTATCTATCTTATGCATGATGCAAGTTAGAGGGTAGGGATCACGGAATTATATGTACTTTGTCTGTACTTTCGTGGTAGAGATCTTATGTAAACATGTAACGGTTGGAAGTTTTCTTTTTAAATAAAACGCCTCATTTCGAATAAAGAGAATCTTTATCAGCAGGGCCCCATTTTTGAAGCGCTGAGTCACTAAACAAGTTTCTTATATATACATACATACTATCACGTCTTTATCTCTAATGGTGCAGACAGAGCATTTTGGGTCTTGCGGTTCTATGCAGAGCCCAGGGCCGCAAGACCCAAAACCCACTTTTAGCGTCATGGTGGGCGAGAAGATGGAAAAGCAATCAATACAGTGATGGGTTGCTAGCCGCATCGCCTGTTAGTTAACATGATTTGCATTTTGCCCATTCCCTCGATCGGCTTTTACGATCTGCGTGGGAAGAGAAGCAGCTGGTACATTTTAAGTTTTTTTATTTCTCCCAGACCAGCATATATACAATGTCCTTTTCGAACAACTATTTCCAATAAATGTATATCGAAATAAAATAAAAAAATTCATTTTCGATAATGATATCACGTGACTACTTCGATCTGTATGAAAACCTAAAAATTTTTTTACGTATTTCGATTAACATTCATTGGGAAAAGTTGTTCAAAATGATGGACTGAACCACCCCTTAAAATATTTGTACTTAATTAAAAAGGTCATTGTATGTAAAAAAAACCATTCATTTAGTGATATTGCGTTTCAAAAATGGCACTTCAGATCTAAAACTACGAAAATAGAAAAAGCTAGACCATTCTGAAAATACTATTATAACATTGTAAAACAGCTGGATGCTAGCCGCTTCCGATCGGATGTTCTCGAAATTCTTGGAGGAAGCCTATGTCCAGCTGTGGTCTTGTAGCTAAAAAAACTTGACAAAACAGCTTTTGTGTTTTAAAATAACATAATACATATTTATCAGATAGGTAAATACCGTAAAGGTATATGTAATAAGTATAATTAGTTTGCTTTTGTTATGAGTGTTGCTGTCACAGTCACTTCGTCACTTTTTCACGCTATGTTATGGTTGAATTTTCACGATGAGTTTACGGTATTTTCCCGTTGCAATTTGCTGTTCTAAAACTTTGAAAACCTTGGATAACGTGAAAAACTCAGTCAAAGTCAAAGTCAGAATCATTTATTCTCTTTGGATATTTGTGTTGTTTCTACATCAAATTCGCTGTAAGTACTTATATCACACAAATTACACAGGCGAAAGTTTGTGTGTGTGTATGTGTTTGCGACTTATTCACGCGCAAATGGCTGGACCAATTTTGATAATATTTGGTGTGAAGGAATCTGATACTCTGGATTAACACATAAGTAGGCTTTTTCCGGGGGTAACACCACGAAGCGCAGCTAAAAAATAATAAACCTCTTTTATGGCAACATTATCGAAACTCTGATCTTCTATTCCAAGATTTTCCAAGCTGCCTATAAGTATATTACCTATATCGCTGCAGTTCAGTTACCTATCTACTAATTGCTTGCAATTACAGTAATTTAAGTAAATAAATAGTGAGGACTTTCTTACAAAAGAGAAATCATTTTCCTGCTTTCTCTTTTAGCAGGAAAATTAATAGAATGTTCACGTTTTGGCGGATGCTATTGACTTGCGTGGTAGTAGGTCTAAGGTGGTCAAGGAATAGGAACCAGTGGATTCAAACGTGCAGGGTTGAAGCGCGATAAACCAGATGGAAGGTCGTGGGTATAAACCCTGCATATATACCCAGCATGGCACCATCGATAAACCAGGGTAAAGTTTATGTCGCGTTTACCATCCCACTCGTTACTAATACAACTAAGAGTGATATAGTGATATGCTACTGGGTAGCATCACCGGCGACAGAGTTTATCAAGCGCTGTCATCTATTAGTATATCACATTACGTTGTAATAATAAGTGGGATAGCACTAATCCGTCCTGAGATATAAACTTTAACTGAGTTTATCAACAGTGCCATGCTACAAGGGCTAATCGCTGATTAATTTTACTATTTTTTTATACATTTAATTTCCTTATTTAGTTTGATTACTGCAATATAAATACGAATTGCAAAAAATTTTGATCCAGTAAAAAAACATTTGATATAAAATAAGTAGGTATCTAAACGTAAAGTTAATTAGCAGGAATAATCAACTCGCTGTTAGCGCTATGGTAACTAACGCAAAAGTAATTACTTTGCATTTAGTATGTACTTCGCTTTATGTACGCATGGCGAGTCTATGGTCATTAGAATAATCGTTTTTATATGGACGCCTGGTAAAATCTGATGCATTATCATCATCATCAGGTTTTTTGTCTCCACTGCAGGAGCACGACCCTTTCTTTACTACCAGAGCCATACTTGGCCAGAGCAGTCACAGGACTTGGCCTACTCGCGGGCCAGATGAGTTGGAGAGGTCTCATTGGTGCTATAAACTTTGTTTAGCTTGTATAAGCTTCTTTTAGCTCTAAAGGAGCCTTATTAAGAAATTATTTGAAGGGGAAATTCACAGTGAGATTAATACTTAAATCGTATATAAAAACAGCCTATATAGCAGTATTTATCGACTTACCTCTAGGGTTTAAAAAGTCATTATAAGTACTTTTCGTCTAGATTTTATTAGGCAAAAGATATTTTATTCTTTGAAGTGTTGTGTTAAAAATCATGCAAATATAAATAAGGGAAGGGTTATTGCATCAAGGTACATATTGACCACGACTCAAACTTTAGGTATAATCCTCGATCAGGTTGTTTGTTCTTTTTAATTGATTTTGGGATAAACACAAAATTTCTGATCAGAGTCCGATTCTATAAGACAAACTCGATAATCACTTCACGTATTCTGGATTCGATTAAAATCGGCGTAAGTACATATCTAGATATCTACGTATCTATTCCTAGTAGGGATGCAACGATACGGCTATTACGATACCGATACAAATGACGAATACATCGTAATGGCCAAATACGATAACGAATTACGATACGAATGCATTACGATATTTGTTCAATACCATTTTGATGAATTTACTGGAAGCTTTGTTGTATGTTATTATTGTAAGACTAAGTAAAAGTATAAAAAAAAGCATTTTTAATTAATATATTTATTAATTTTATCAATTTTCATCAATAACTTATATTTTAATTTGTTACTATTTGTTACATTTACTATATTTAATTTTAATTGTAGTCGTTATTTATAACTGGCAAATTCTTATTCAGAAAACACAACATATTTAAGTTTTTTCCCTTATGTCGGTTTCTCTCATCACTGTGTATCAGTCCTGCCCACAGATTAGACAGATTATATCCTAACGGAGTCCTGCCTGCCTGCTTAAAACTGTCAATGCCAAAAGTGACAGATGCGAAGCGTTCAGAAATTGAAGCGTTATGCGTTACGTTTCACCCGAAACAGTAAAAATTTAAAATTTTTGAAGTAAATGTATCGTAAAAATATCGTATCGTAATATTTACGATAACGAATGATCGTAAAGGTTTACGATAATCGCCGATATACGATTATCGTATCGGTATCGTTGCATCCCTAATTTTAATAAGACATGATTAGTTTTCAAATAATAATATTGGAGGGAAAAATAGAATGAGGAAGAGGCAAAGGAAAACCAAGAGATAGTTGTTTAAAACATAGACATAGAAAATGGTTTAAAACAACAAAAACATCAAATCAAAGTTTTAACTTTCAAGGATGTAAAGGAGTTGACTTTAGACAGAGAGAGTTGGCATTGGTTGCTCCACAGACGAGAGCTTAGCTCTTTAAAAAGAAGAAGAAGTAATTGAAATCAAAAGTGAAGTGAGCGTAATCGGTGTTCATGATTTGGGAGTTGACTTTGGACAGAGAGAGTTGAAAGGGCATTGGTTGCTCCAAAGCTAAGCTCTTTAATAAGGAGAAGTAATCGAAATCAGAAGTGAAGTGAGCGTAATATATGTTCGAGATTTAGAGAATCGCACCCCTCCGCCAACAACCGGTTCATATTGACCTGCTTTGTCAACGACCTCAACAAAACAAGGAACTTGATCCGTGCTTGCAAATCCGAAACCAGTCCATTATCTTTGCTATAAGACTGAATGCGCCCTTGGCCGTCGAACGGTTAAGCAGATAATGATTTGTTTATTATTTTTCGACCTAATTATATGTAAAAAAAAGGAAAAGAAAGAGGTCAGGATAGTAACAAGTGGAGCGGAGGTCCATTTATTATGTCTCTGGTCTCTGCCTACTCCAGTGGGAAACAGGAGTGATATTATGTATGTATGTATACTATACACTGTCACGTCTTAATCCGTAATGAGGCAGAGAGCCTTGCGGCCCTGGGCAGATAGCACCCAAAGTCCACTTTTGGCATGATGATGGGACGGGCGAGGAAGTAAAATATTATTTTTCAAAACTAAAAACCGACTGCAGCCTCAAACTACACAATCGATTATGATATTTTTATTATTTTGGGGACGCCTGACAGTAAGTATAAATAACCGTTAAAAAAGTTTACAATTTAGTCTACATCGGTCTTTCCTCAATTCACCCACCTAAAACTATTTTTTGGCTTCTTAGACAAACTCAGATCAGCTAATCGGTCAACTTGTATAGAAGGCCAAAAACTACGAACGAAAGTTCAGTATCATGGACTGAATTCACCCTTATAATAGTTTCAGTGTATTTTGTAAGACCTTATATAATCTCTCTTACAAATACACATGACAAAAGTGTGACCAAAGAAACCATAGCACTTTATTACAATCCTTTCGTTCCGGTTGTACTAGAAATACAAACAAACAACTTTGTTTTGATACAATTCGCGACGTACTCGAGTACATATGTTACGAAACATACACAACACATATATTACGAAATATCAACTAATTTGTGCAACTACTGACTAATACTAGTAGAAACTAACCTAGCCATAAATTAAAATACCTAACCATTAGTTATTTAAGGTGGTCCAGATGTCGCGAAACTTCGAGAATGATCTAGTTTTAGGTTCAAGGATATTGAATATTAAGTAAGTAGTATACTCAGTTAAAGTACGGTTTAGTAAAGCTTAAAATAAACTTATCGCACGAGTTTACTTGCCAGGAAAATTTGAAAAACCCCGACTTTCAGGCGTTTCTCAGCATCACCGGTTGGTTGACTAGTAGAAAAGGCCCCTGACCTTGTTAGCTCTGGAATGGCTAAACCGATTTCCATCAAACAAAGCTAAGAACTAGCTCAAAAGACAATGCTTTGGATCAAAAAATACATTAACACTGAATGTATATGAAGCAAAAGAGGTTTGTCAGGATCGTAGCAAGTGGAGGTCCATAGTCTCTGCCTACCCCTCTGGGAAACAGGCGTGATGAATGTATTGACATCGGTCCTTTCATTAAGGAGTTACGGTGTCACAGACAAACACGCCAAGCTTATGATGACACCTTCCATTTTCCATGACTTTTTGTTTAGTTGTAGATATAGTTTGTTTGTGTTAAGTTTTAATTACTAGATGTGCCCGTGGGCTTCGCTCCCCGTGGGAATTTCGGGATAAAAACTATCCTATGTCCTTCTCTGGGTATCTAGCTATATCCATATCAAATTTCATCGAAATAGGTTCAGTGTTTGAAGCGTAAAGTAGTAAAAAAGAATACAAACCCACTTTCGCATTTATTAGTAAGTATAAGGAAGTGAGGATTTTATTCTCCTTTTCTCCAAGAATCATGTGCAGTCTTATTAAGAATGTCACGATGAATTTTACGACCGGTCGCCTGCTTACTTCTATTATAATAACGTAACAGTTTATCCTGCTGTCAGATATGATGAAGAGACAGTTTATCGTGTCTTAGTTTTACAGTACTAACATTAAAATGAAGCGAGGAAATAAGAACAATGAGATTCAATTCCGAACACGACCTCGGTCACCACTCACCATCAATACCATCATGGCTCGCGGCTGTTCTTGAATTTGACACCGTTTCTCACTTCTAGTTTCATAGATAAGAAATGTTATCATAACATGAGCTCGTAGAAATATTGAATATTTTTATGGAAAATCAGAGAGTTATGTAAGCATATCGTCCGAAATGGGAAGAAAAAATGAAAAAAAATATTATATTATTATAAAGTAATTTCATAAAAGATACATTTTTGTTTTAGACGACCTCCGTGGCGTAGTGGTCACCATGCTAGTCCGCCACCCAGAGCTTCCGGGTTCGATTCCCGGTCAGGGCAAGTTGGAAAATGGCCTTTTTCAAATTGTCCTGGGTCTTGGATGTTTATCTAATTATGTATTTGATATAAAATATAGTATCGTCGAGTTAGTATCCCATAACACAAGTCTCGAACTTACTTTGGGGCTAGCTCAATCAGTGTAATTTGTCCCTATATATTTATTTAATTCGTTAGTTTTTATTTAAGGTTGTATTTTATTTAGTTACTAATATATCGTTATTAAATTGATAGAATTCTGTAACAAAAATCATTTTTTAAATATATTTTTTTTAATGATTAGGAAACCGGCCATTAACACAAACTATCGGCAAATTTAGATTTGTATATTCCAATACCTCTATGGTTGATATAAAATTGGGGGCCCATTATGGCAGAGGACAATAAAATTCAGAGAAGCTTTGAAGAAGCTGGAGGAGGCCTTTGCACGCCGACTACAGTTGGCAACCAAAATACTAATAAATAAATATAAATAAAAATTCCAATACCTCCGGTTACTAACCATACCTTCTTCTATGTATGGATATAAGTAGACTTATATTAATTAGTGTTAATATTTAATAAAAATAATATGATAATATATCCAACACAAGCCATCTTAGGTGGGAAAACAATTACAAAGGTAATAAAAGTACGAAGAATATCTTACTACGGCCATATACTACGACGACCAACTCCGCACCTAATTAAAGCAGCATATAAACACAAAGAAATGAAAAAAAAAAGTGGGGCGCCCTATCTATACATGGGAAGACTCCCTTAATCACGACATATATTACTACACAAATAAAACAAAGACGGAATGGGAGGAAATAGCAGAAAACAGAGCCCTTATAAAAAAAGAAGCCGAAAAGATTTATGATGCTCCAGAATCAGACTCAGAAACCGACCCGGAACCAGAGGAACCCACCTTGAACTCAACATAAATCAATTTAATGCAGCTTTCACCTACAGATAGAGTGATTTAAGAAGGCTTTAGGTACAATACTTATACCTATCTTGAAACTTGTTTCATATTAAAAACTTATTAGAACAGCTAAACACAGTGAAATTGTACTAAACCACAACGGTCGGCGGCGTAGACCAGGGAACTTGAGAAGAAAATAAGAAGTGCCAAGCCAAGGGACCAAACTCAGAGAGGAGCTTGGAAATAGAAGACACCTACGTACCGATAAAAGATTCAAGAAGACCATAGAAGAAAACGACAGAAGAATCAGAGCCTCAGGAACAATACTTACACAAGATTAAGGCAGACAATACTGATATTCGAAAGATACATCAGGAAGAGAAGACCATCGCAGAGGGAAAAAAAAAAAAAAACGCAGTCATAATCCTTTCCTTATTATATATAACACACCAAGTATAGAATCCTATTACCCTATGTTTACTTGTTGCTGGTATACGGTAGACTCTAAATTCCCATGTCTCTCCCATCCCCCAGACTGCAATCCCCCACACGCCCCATAATACCCTATATACGTGCTCACTTGGTTTCTCGAGCCTGGTACTGGTTCAAAGAGGTCTGACGTGGCTGCGCTAGTAAAACGGAGACGATAAGTTCCCATATCGGCCCGTAGCTGTAAGTGCTGTCATGTTCATTCCAAAGTGGACCTAGCTCCAACGCTCTTGCTGCGAAAGCTGGCTGGGTGAGCACAGAACTGAACTGAAACTGAACTGAAAATAATATGATAATATATCCAATTAAATCTTTAAATAAAAAAAATGGGTGAAAAGGAATTTTAAATCCTACGGACGGACAGCGGAGTCTTAGTAATAGGTAGTATATTATTACTCTGTGGTAATAGGGTCTTAGAACGGTACGAAACACAAAAAGAAATACAAATACTTTTTAAAAAAGCCCACAGAGTCTGTTCCCATTGGCCTACATCAGAGATCCACATGGCACTCGATTTGCAATACGACTTTCACTACGACAAGTAGGCTGATCATCCGATACTGTCAATCAATGGTATAATGTTTGTGACTTCCCCGCGATGCAACTGGCGGAAATTGCAGCTGACCCACTGACTCTCAGTATTTATGTCATTACTGGCTATTTATTTTGGTCGAAAAATGTCTTAAATTATATTTTATTAGACCAATCCTAGCCACGGCGTTGTAATTGGTCATATATTTATAAATTAATTAACATTTGACAATGAAATCATGACATTAAATATATTTTTTATGGCAAAAACAGCGTAATTAAATAAATGTTTATTTTTAACCGACTTCTAAAAAGGAGGATGTTATCAATTCGTCTTTTTAGGGTTCTGTAGTAAACAAGGAACCCTTATAGTTTCGCTATGTCTGTCTGTCTGTCCGTCCGCGGCTTTACTCGAAGACTCTAAGTACTAGAAAGCTGTAATTAAGTATGAGTATAGGTATATTAAATATGCCGAAAAAGGTATAGAATAATATCTTGAATTTATTTTAAGAAGCTCCCATACTTGGATACGAGTAACATGGGAGTCAATAAAAAATTTTTTTCTTTATTGTTAAATAGGTCTTTCTAAAATATTGAGCTTGGAAAAAACATTTTTTGATTTAGGGTTCCGTTTCTGAAATATTTGGTTTGCAAATTTTTGTTAGAGTCAAGTGTCAATATTGTCGATCAATGTCATAATGTTTGTGAATTCCCCGGCGATGCAACTAAACCGGCCAAAATTACAGCTGACCCACTGACTTTTAATATTTATACATATCGACTACTTAAATTGGTCTAATAAAATCTGATCTGATTTTAAACGTAATTCTTAATGACATAAAACATCTATGTCAGCCATTGCATCTAAATAAAATGTTTATTTTTCCTAACCTGTATTATTTATGCTTCTACTAACTTTAGGTTTTGTTATAAATATATTTCTTCCATAAAATCCCTACATGAATAATCTAGGGGTCTATGGATATTGAAAAATGGATTTTACTTATTGACATACTACCAAAATACATTTTCTTTCTCATTAATATGAAAGTAGGCTGAACGTCCTTCTTCAATCCTTTTGTTATAAGTAAGTACTATTATACGAAGTGTACTATACCAACTTATTAGTAATCTGTGACAGCACTATGAATAATATAAAAATAAAATTTTATATGATTATGTATTCCCCAACGATGCAACCGGACGAAATTACATTGACCTAGTGACTTTAAATATGATTGGATATTACTTTACTTTGGACTAATAAATCGTGAATTCAAAAAATAATTTATGTCATAAAATAGCTGAGGTCATATTTTTGGTTGCAATACCTATGTCTGATACAATACCATGTGATACCTATGTCTGACATTTTTGTTTTTTATTTCCTTTTGTTTATGGTGCAATACTTAAGTTCTTGTATTTAGGAGAGTTTCAGTCTTTTAAATTATTTTACATCTGTGGATATCTTTATGTCTTCGTTTCTTTATTCCTATCTATGTTTGGTTTAGGTCCTTTGATTGCTTCCAGGGAGCTTTTGGCAACAAATCCCTAAGTTTACTGGTTTTCATAGCCGATTGAGGGGCGGACATGTCACTATAGCCGCACTATTAATAAAAAAAAAATAACTTTATTGGCAAAACTCAGTTTTACGTAAATAAAATACAGCCATATATTATTAATGACTGTCTACTTTAAACATTTTACATATTGTAATACATTTTATTATTATTAAAAAAAAATTGTCAATGAGCATTTATATGCGTCAACATTATATCATCCAATTTTATGATAAATAGGGTAAATTCGTCCCAACAACATGTATTATAACTAGGTTTTATGCATTAGTTAACTTATAAATGATTATATCAGCCCACTGATTATTATAATGAAGTTTCCTGGGTCAAGAATAAATATTTTGTACTGATAAAATAAAAAATCATCACAAATAAATACATAAATAATAAAATAATCTTAAGAGGTAAGTTTAATTTATTCCAATGTACTTAGTTTACATTATGAGATCACGGGTTTATTTCATACTGATCCCATTGAAAATGTTCTTTTTTACGTTTTAATGAAAAAAGTACTTATATGATTTGACTTGTTGGCAAATCGAATTATGGTGTAAGTAATGCAAATTAAATTTGTGAAAAACCTAACAGATAGAAACTGATAGCTCAGAATAAGAATAATTAAAACTACATAGCTGAATAATTTGATGGTCAAGTTGGAAACACCTAGTATCTAACCGCATCGAACAGCTATATATTATGCGGTGGCATCTCGTCTTGTTTTAGCTAAGCAACGCGTTTTTGCTGCAATTATTAAACCCACAATATTATCATTACATCTGAATAATAATGAAATCCGGTCACCGCTAATTAGTTGTTTTTATGTTACTTTTATATTTTGTTTGGATTACGCTTATTGATGCTAGGTAATATTTATGTGTACAAAATGAATATTATATTTTACCTATTTTATTTATTTAGAACTAATTAAGTAATTTTATAGTACCGAGGTTTCTTTTACCTATACAAGTATCTAATAAAATAAATTGAACAACGCAAGTATATATATATGTACTTACCTAAGTATATACAAATATATTTTTTTATACAACCTACGTAACTGTAATTAAATTTCGATGCATTTGATCGAAAAATAAAATAAATTAATTATGTACTTTACTTTTACTACATATACAGTAAATAAAATCATTTATGTATTATATATATTTTAGGCTAAGGTATATATTATATAATAATATCTATGCTAGCCTGTAAGGTATTTATTCTATGGGCATATTGTAAATAATATTATGTTGCCTGAAACAAAATGATTTCATTTTGATTTGATTATAAAGTAATTTTCGTGGTCTACCTAAATAAAACCTGTACTTAGGTATTTCTTTTACTGTAGTATTATTTTTTAAATATTTTTCTACATACAGCATCCGCATATAACTTCCTATATGACATATAGTTGTACATCATTCTATTGGATCTAACCAATATTGTCCGCAATAGTTGATCATTAACCGACCTTCATACATGCCATAAATAATTGCATAAGGAAATTACTGAACAATAAACTATCTCTAGCTCTACACTATTTTTAGCTTATTATTAAAACTAAAGAGAAACGGATAGAATACTTGTATATCTTGAAATTGTGCAGATATCATTCCTACATATCATTCAAATCATTGACAAGGATAAGAGGACTCTAACACTAGTGTTAGTTGTACTGCCTCTGTGGTGTAGTGGTTAGAGCGCTCGGCTCATACCCGGAGGTCGCAGGTGCGATTCCCAGCTGGGGCAACGACTTTGTGTTGTTGTCCTAGTTTGGTTAGGACATTGTAGGCTGATCACCGATTGTCTGATAAGTAAGATGAACCGTGCTTCAGAGGGCACGTTAAGCCGTCAGTCCCGGTCATTGTCTTTGACATTGGTCGTTACCTAAAACCATGTCAAAGGTCTTTAAGGCGGTTTAAAAACTCTGACTGTAGTATTAGTCACTAACACACACGAGAAGAAGAAGAAGGATAAGAGAGAAGCAGCGGAAGATCGATCAACGAAAAGTACATCGATAAAAAGGAGGGAAGACTTTTTGACTCACTCTTTTTTTACTTTTGCTCAATAAAATGGATAACAAATAAAAAAAATAGTAAAATAAGTCTGTCTTTAAAAAAAGAACTCACCATAAAGATTGTGGACGAAGAAAAAAAAACTTCGAATTCGGAACGATTTTAAAAGTCCATAAACTCGTCACTTAATTTTTTATTCACCGCACTGGCACAAGAGATTTTTAGCATTTAGTGATGTGATAAGATTTATCGTAACATTTCTAGCGGCGCGTGTTTCGGTTGGAAGGTGACTATGTACTGTGAATTTTTCTATGGTACTGTGCTCGGCGTGGTTGTCCGTTGCCGGTAGATATTCCGGCTAAACTTTGGAAGGCCGCACCGCACGCGCACTCTTTATATAAGTACAACAGATGACAAATATATTAATCGCATGCAGCCAAAGCCTCGATGCATGAATTAATTAGAAACATATTAAAACCTTATCTCTCAATGAGTTTGTTTGCAAATATTCCGTCGCTCAGGGTATTTCTTAAGTATTTTGTTTTGATAACTTGTCTTATCACGTGTTTTTGAGTAGCAGGCACTTGTTTCTATAGTTTTTGAGACTTGGAACAATAGAATTCTTTAGATAATTAAATAAGAAATACCCAGCCCTGCATATGACGGGTATGTCCCTTCCAAGTTGTATAAAATAAAATGCAAAAAAAATATCTACCTAAGTCAAAATATTTTTTTAAAAGTATATGAATACTCTTTTAAGTATTTTCACTTTGCAATTTAAATTCCGGACCGCCATTTGAGCTTCTTCCCTAATTATTTGGGAACATAGGTACGGGCAAAATCACAAAATTTTAAAAACAGTCGACAAAGCTTTCTTTTTGCCTTCAAGTACAAAAACTTATAATAAACTTTCTAGATGTAAAGAACTCTACTAGAACTACAGGGTGCTTCAAAATGGCGAATAATCCTTGAAGATTGATAGAAGCCGTAAATCGTAATATTGAACAGCTTACTATACTAAGAAAGGAAATTTCGTAATATGAAAACTTTTACTTGACTATCTATATTTTGACTCTATCAGCTGATTGCTCACAATTTCTTCCTAAAATTCAAACAGGAATACAAAGAAAGAAAATTTTCATTCGTTTCCACTGGGGACAACTGGAAATTGTAATGGAAGTCTGTCTATTCGTCCCTAGTGAGGACGAATTGTGAAATTGTAGTCATTCCCTTTCATCCGAGTGGGGACGACGCGGTTCATGCATGCATTCAATGATTATTTGGGCGTGCTGAAACAAACCTCTTGGTACTCTCATCTTAGTCTATCATCTGAATTGCATTTATATTGCTTGCCCTCGAAAGACCCTGTGCCAAACTTGTTAAAAAGCCTATATTACTCAATCATTTATTGCATCTCATGTGTTTACATAGTATGTACACATGGTGTAATGTACTCCATTAAGTTCAGACATTAACTTTGTAAGGGCATAGCAAAACAAAATAATCTAAAATAATAATCATCTACATATACCTGACGGATAAAAAATATTTACATAAACAATAAACAAAAAAATAAAGCATAAAAAAGTAAAACGTCTTTTTGCTATGATTTTTTTTTAGTTTCGAACGCCGGATTTTACTCGTATAATTTTAATAGGTACCTAATTTATTTTATTACTATATTATCTGTGCCCCGCAGTGTTACCCACGCCTAAAGTAGCCTATGTATTCCAGGGTGTCAAGTCCCTGCATACAAAATTTTATCAAAATTGGTACAGCCGTTTGCGCGTTAAAAAGTAACAAACATTGTGTTTGTTTGTTACTTTTTCCTTCACAAACTTTCGCTTTTATAATATTAAAGTCATTCTGTGTTTGACTTGTTGTATTTTCCTTATGAAATCTGACATCTGGAAATAATATTCGATTTGTTTTTCCAGATTAAGTACAAAACGAACTTGTTTTGAATCTAGCATGAAAAATTGCCCGGTATGTAACCATGTAAGCATGTAACCTATGACGGGGCCAGGTGACGATGTTGTTTTTCGTATAGTGGTTAAAACTAACACAACAAAAGGGTAGACCAAAAATAGAATGATTTTGACAGAACAACTGAAACTAGATCGAACAACCGATAAAAATGTGGGCACCTTTTTCGCCCACAGACTTTTTTAACCTCCAAAAAAAGGAGGATGTTTATTAATAAGTCGCGATGTTTTTTATGTATACCGATAATTCGAAGACGGCCCGGACCGATTTGGAAAAATATTTTTTCTTGAAAATACTTTCAGGTCCCATATAAATTGTATCACAGTCAGTTGTGTAGATTGGAAACAATTCACAGACAAGAGCGAAAAAATTTGGGGGGGAAGTCGGTATTAAGTATTAAAACAATATTTTACTGGAAAACAGCTCAAAAATATGACACCAGTAAACACGCTCAATAAGAATTAACGAAGAGTGGCATAGAATATATTGCTTGTCATAGAGGGACCCTGTGTCAAATTTGTTAGGAAGTCTCTGATACGGATAAACTAAAAAAATTAAGCACAAGAATGTAAACTATCTTCTTTATTCTTCATGCTGTCAAAAATAAAAAATATACAAAAAAATAATTTTTCTTTCTAGTGGATGGTGATGACCACAAGAGGCATACAAAATTCTTGAGCTCTTCCATGCTTCTGAAGGCACGTATAAGCCGTTGATCCCTGCTGTAATCATTGTATGGCAGTCGTCAGCCACGTCAGATGCCTTTAGGCAGCTTGAGTCTGAAACCAATGAAGGCCACTTGTGCAAGTGTGTGTGTACGAAAAACCACAATTTGTATGCAAAATTTCGTAAATGAACACGTGTGGCATTGGCTTAATTAGTAGAGTCTAGAGAAATAAGGATGTGGACTAGGTAAAAAATATATTATTTTACTTAGTACTAGCCGAAGGCCGCGACTTCGTTCGCGTGGACTTTATGTCTCTGGAAAATGCTCATCAGGCTGAACAACTTTTACTAAGGCGGCATTTTTATATCTCTTATAGTTTAGCTGGACCATTATGGTTCTGCATCAGGCGTTTTATTTTCCAAAATAATTTATACCCTATATGTTGCCCAGGCTTAATAGCTATACAATGTCCTTTTTAATTAAGTACAAATATTTTAAGGGGTGATTCAGTCCATAATTTTGAACAACTTTTCCCAGTAAATTTTTATCGAAATACGTAAAAATAATTTTCATTTTCCATAGTAATTATATCACGTGACTACTTCGATTTCTATGAAAACCTAAATTTTTTTTTCCTATTTTGATATACATTTATTGGGAAAAGTTGTTCAAAATGATGGTCTGATTCACCCCTTCAAATATTTGTACTTAATAAAAAAGGACATTGTATAACAAAAAAGTTTCATTCGAATCCGTCCAGTATTTCCGGAGATTAGCGTGTACAAACAGACAAACAGACATACAGAAAAACAGACAGACATTTTTTTAAAATTCTTACTCTATTACTACGTCTCCATCGCCCCCAATATTTTTTTTGGAAATATATTTAATGTACAGACACACTTTTTTTACTGTTTGATTATATGTATAGATATAGATAGATAACTCTTTATTGTACACCAAAAACCAAAATGTAACAAAGAAATATAGAAATAGAATAATGAACGGTCTTAGGTATCGTTTAAAGCGATCTCTTCCAGAAAACCAGTGGATGGACAGGAATACTTATATCATTATAGGGCTGAAATTTGTTAAGCAACCCATATGCAATATCTTTATGGACATATTAAATTAAACATAAAATACGTTTCATCAAATAAACATCTCGGTGAAGGTCGTTCTATTTCGGGATCTTAGACCATATGGGAAAGTCCTTTAACTAAATTATCCAAAAATAAAGGACCCATATTTTTTCGTTTAGCAAAGTAGTAAAAATTCACAGAGATACAGCGCTTCGAAGTTTCGGAGTTTGATTTACGTCACATTTGGTTAAAAATCGTAGCTGATCGTGACGTCACGCGAAAATTTTAATGCCCTGTATCTTCGTCAGTATTTGCTTATCAGAAAAAAGAAAAAATACGTATACCATAGTTTTTAATAGTCTATCTAATGAGCCAAAAACATAATTAGTCTACATCCGTGTTGTGAGTTCGTATATTTTTCTAGACTAATGTCTAGGCCTGACGTAAGGTCACATTATCTATAGCAACCTACTTTCTATTTTCCAAACGACCTTTGTTTTACTAATTACTACTTTTCCCTTGTTTCTTATAATTGTCCTTTGATAAACAGTTTTAATGGTTAATTTTCATTGCTGTTTCAACATACTTCCTAAGTACGTAAGTCGGAAGGTCTTTTTTACGAATGTACTTACGAGGTCAATATATTTTAGGGTTCAGTACCCAAAGGGTAAAACTAAGTTACTAAGACTCCGCTTTCCGTCCGTCTGTCACCCACCAGACTGTATCTCATGAACTGTGATAGCTAGAAAGTTGAAATTTTCACAGATGATGTATTTCTGTTCCCGCTATAACAACAAATATTAAAAACAGAATAAAATAAATATTTTATACTGCCGCCAAACAAGAAACGCTATTTTTTGCCGTTTTTTACTTGTTTATTAATAACGGCAATAGATAGAAATAAAGACATAATATTCAGTTGTATATTTACTTTAAAAACAAATAATTAAATAAAAATAAAGTAAATATATAAGGGGGTCATTCGGTCATTTTGGAAACCTTTGGGAGAGGCCTATGTCCAGCAGTGGACGTTATGCGGCTGAAATGAATGAATAAACGAAACAAGATTCTTTTTATAGATAATGGTACGAAACACTTCGTGAGCGAGTCCGGCTCGCACTTGGCCGGTTATTCTTTCATTATTTTGCTTAACAGTCTTTTCTTCATACCTTGAATTAAAACATTTTTTTTACGATTTTTACGTTAATAGGATTAGAAATATAAAGTGAGTAATCGTATTATAAATATGTATTGATAATTATTTCTTGTAAAAAGTAAAAAAAATTAAAGCTTAAATTAGGTCTTGCTACTTAAAATAGATATTATCGAATGAATATAAAATAGACTTATAACATTGTTAATGTCATTGAAGAAATCATTGACTCCTTGAGAATGCGAATACGAGTAATAAACATCGTTGTTCATGAGTTTCTTTTTCATGGTAATTATTATGTACTCAGTAGGTATTGCCAAATTAGCCAGCAAGTAATAAATAAACAACTTTAGGAATGAAAAACACACGTGTTTCGTGACGCTGAAATACAAGCAATTTATTTCATTTTCAATGGAGCTTGGCAAATAATAGCTCTACCTGATGAATCCAGATGGCAAATACCTACGTCATTAATAAATAGTTGTTCTAATGTAAATAATACGTTTTATTTCTATCTTGCCGAAGCTCGCGACTTCGTTCATGGACTTTATGTCTCCGGAAAATGCTCTTCAGGCTGAACATCTTTTTCTAAGGCGTCATTTTTTTATTTCTTATAGTTTAGCTGGACCTTCTCAAAAGAACTAAACCTTTTGAACTAGTGTAGTTTAAAAAATATATTGATCTTATAGTGCAGTGATGTGCCAGCAGAGACATAAGAACAAAGTGCCTTCCCCTTAATATAGACAGTGAGAAAAGTGCCCATGCCAAAAACATAAAACTAGGTCAATGTTAATTACTTATTTGTCTAAGTTAAGGCTAGATTGTAATATTATTATCTTACTTAATTACTTTAGTTAAGTAAGTACGTTATCGAAGAAAAAACCCTATTTTAACTCGCAGAGAGAAGCAGGCCTAATTTCATGTTCTTTTTGCAGAATTACGCAATTATGACGATGAATTTTATCACTGATCGAGCGAGCAAAGCGAGCGAGGGCTACAACTACAGTTCAAGTTAGGTCAAACAGTGTCAAAAAACAGGGAAGTACTATTTAAAATAAATACACACAAAATAAACAATACTGACAACTGAACACACACCGCCGGTCGTTAAAACCAATCTTTTATATTCTAAATCTTTGGTTAAAACAGACGTGAACGTTACTTTGAGTGACTCTGACTAAAAGCGATCATTTGGTTGAAGATTAAAAAGACAATAACCTCGCACTCCTCGCAGATCTGGAAATAATTTGATTTATTTCATTTTTCGACTCGCATATGACTGGCTAATCGTTTTTACGTAAAAAGTCTAGTTACTGAATAAACATGGCGAAACTATACTTAAGGGAAGTACTTGTTTACTACAGTATCCTAACGAAGAATTAAGAATTAAGGATCATTTTAGTCATGCCTAGCTGATGTGGCTCTCAGGCAATTGTCTCACTCTGCATAGAACTTTCTTTCTTTCTTTTCATGTGTGTTACTTACACACATGAAAAAATTACACAAAAGAAAGTTCTAGTGTTTACTACAGAATCCTAACGGAATTAAGGATCATCTTAATAAATAAACTGGTAGTTCGCCACGAACTTGGACCTCGCGATTATTATTTCAGAATAATGTACATGATTTGGATGAATTTTACTATCGGTGCAGGTTTACCGATATGCGAATTCATGGTTGTGACCAAATTTCCAAAATAGTTGCCAATCACAGTTCTTTCTTCAAATGACTTTCGATCTAGCTCTAAAATGTCAGGAGCACCTTCCAACCATACAATCCCATGGATATGAGGTCTACCGTGATGCAGAAATTCAGTTCTGAACCAGTAGTCTTTCACCGAAAAATGACCCATCATTTTTCAAATGACAAAGTCAGCTCGTTTTTGTAATAACCAGGTTTAAATGTTTATTTGTATTGCCATGGCTCTATGCCGCTGCTCATTGGTTTCTTACTTTCTTCGTAAAGCTACTTCGCAGGCTTTGATTGCTGTTGATCTCTTGTTAGTTCGTAGCATAATTACTTAAACTACTACAGAAGCACAGACAAGCAGCGATAGCGATTGAACGAAAGTTCGCTCAACAAGATTGCTAAATTTAATAAACAAGCCAACAATCAATCAAAATAAGCAAAAACTGAAGAAAAAAAACGAATCGTAAAATAAGCAAAACCCTTTCATTTTAAGTCGGTTAAATAAGATAAAATTTATAGAACCACTTATGAAACTCAAAATAATAACCATAATAGCTATTCAGAGAAATTACTTCGTGGACCCCAGGGGAGATATGTATTTTTAAGAAAGTTGTTCAGTAGCCCGGACTGAATTCACCGTTAAATAGTTTTGTAAGAGGATTTGTATTGTATATTCGTAACGGCTTAGTCAGCTAGACTTCGCGAGTCACCCTAAACCCGTTTAAGTATAACGTATAAAAAAGTTGTTCAGACAAAAAAGTTGTTCAATTAAAAAAATATCGTTTTCATAATGGCAACAAAAAAGTCTACTGACATTTTTGAAATGGCGGATAGATGACAGTTTTAAAATTTTAAACCCCCATATTTCCGCCATTTTGAAAAATTTCGGAAAACTGGCTCGACAAAAAAATTCTATTTAGTTGCTGAACCTGCTTACAAAATTTCATGAGAATCGGTTAAGAAATGCGACCTGTAGGCGAGAACAGACAGACAGACAGACAGACAGACGGACAAAAGAATTTTTGGCTAGTCTCGAAACTGAGACGCTTCGCTCGCTTCGCTCGCTCGGTCAATAAATATATAGGGACAAATTACACTGATTGAGCTAGCCCCAAAGTAAGTTCGAGTCTTAGACTCAAAGATGTGGCTCTCAGGCAGTAGTCTCACTCTGCATAGAACTTTCTTTCTTTCTTTTCATGTGTGTAAGTAGCCAGCACTGGTGTCAGATTTTTCAGGCTGCCTTATGGCATCTGACATAGCTTGACGACTGCCATACAATGATGACAGCCGGGACCAACGGCTGAAACGTGCCTTCCAAAGCACAGATAAGCATAGATCAAAACACTCGTACCTATACCTGCGTCATAAGGCCTCCTCATGCCCTTCTGCGGCTTCTCTCATTATCTTTTGTTTGTCATTCATAATTTTCATTCAAAGCATCTCGTAAACAAGGTCGGGCTATGTGAAATTGATTTCCTTATGGCTAGAAGGAAAAAGTTTAGAGATAATGAGTCAGGTAAGCCTCAAATATAAGTAGGTGTATCTATGTTCTTAATTACGTTGCTACTTACATATTGCAAGATTTTAACTATCCAAAGATTATTAAGTTACTTCTCAGATTAATGAGGTTATATACGTACCTAACTAACTAACTATCTACTCCGAGGAATGTAAAATATAGGTATGCGAGATTGTATTATATAGATAAAATTAGTGTCCTTAGAAATATAGCAAATCTAAAAATATGCCGTTTAGAACATTTGAAAATTTCAGAACATTATTTTATTGTCCAAGCTATAAAACTATGGAATGAATTACCAGTTGATATCCAGAAGGCTAAAACCCGCTTTTCATGTAAGAAACAGGTGAAGGCCTTTTTTTCAAAAATACTATCAGATAGATCATAGTGTATTTATGTAGTATATGCAGGTATTGTTTATTTTAGCGTATACTTTATAGTGTGTATTATTTGTATGTAGATTATTGTTTACATTATTATTTTTACATATTGCCTTTTTCACCATATAAGTACTTTTTAAGTTTTGCACTATCCCTATCATTCTCCACGTCATACGTTTGGTTGACTGGTAGATAAGGCCTTCGGCTTTCACTTGTATTTATATACAACGTGGAAGGGACATTAACATAACATTCAGAAACTAAAAAAAAATCGGCATTTCCATACAAAAGTTTGCAGCCGCCCGGGTAATTTGTATGGGAATGTCGAAATTTATTTTTGTTTTTTCAACTGGTATTTTATTATCATTATAATATATAATTATCTAGTGTAGCCGGAGGTTCGATTTATTACGGGTACGGGTCCACGTTGTATACAATAGGATGCTATGGAAGCAAGTAGGCACCCTACCACTGTTTTAATAATATGTACATTTGACGTAACGTTGGCCCAGAAGAAAATTAGTTAGTTATTTAGTTAGTATTAGTTTTGAGAGGAGATCGACCTCCGTCTTATTATAAGCCGTAGTCTAGTCTAAGACTTTGTTATTTTTATTTTAAACCATAGAAGCAAGAAGAGTGAATCAACACGCAACAAAAAGAACTCAAAATATGAATGTAAACGGGAATAGGGACAGGATCAGACCAAAGAATCCCCATATCTTGCCTAACGCATTTTATCCGAGTTGAATGGTACGCGTAAGGCAAGATATGGGGGTCATAGGGGTAGATGTTAGTGTGACAGGAAATAGAGATCTGTGTAAGATACTGCACCGATCCCAGATCATGGGATAAGGTGAGGGATTGTTATTTTTATGGTTCCGTACCCAAAGGGTAAAAACGGAAGCCTACTATTACTAAGACTCCGCTGTCCGTCTGTCTGTCCCCAGACTGTATCTCATGAACTGTGATGATGTCTATAACAACAAATACTAAAAACTGATTAAAATAAATATTTAAGTGGGGCTCCTATACAACTAGACTCGCACTTGGCCGGATATTTTTTTTAAACTATCATTCACCCAATTAAGTTAACTGTGACAAAAGAGGTGGCATTTTGCGGGAGATCTTTTTAAACCAAGTTAGTCAGCTTTTTATTATAATACGGATAAAATTCCTCTTGCTCAGTCATAGATAATAGCACAGAGTAATAATATACTACGTACAAATAATAGCATAGTCTGTGTGGGCGTGAATGTGATATCACGGGAAACCAATCCCACAACTCACGTAATTATTGCGTAAACCACACCATTGCAGTAACGTCAATTTCATTCACTCATCTATACCTGTACACGTACAGTGTACAGGTATAGATAAATATAATAAAACAGTAAAAAAAGTGTCTGTACATTAAATATATTTCCAAATAAACTATTTGGGGCGATGGAGACATAGTATAGAGTAAGATTTTTTTTTTTAAATGTCTGTCTGTTTATACACGTTAATTGATTCGAATAAAACTTTTTTTGTTATATAGCTGTTAAGCCTGGGCAAAATATAGGGCACAATTGATTTTAGAAAATCGAACACCTGATGTAGACCCATAATGGTCCAGCTAAACTATAAGAAATATAAAAATGGCGCCTTAGAAAAAGTTGTTTAACCTGATAAGCATTTTTCAGAGTCATAAAGTCCACGCGAACGTAGTCGCGGACTTCGGCTAGTTGAATAATAACTGTGAAATTTACCGATGACGTTTTTACAGTTTACCAAACTTGCACATACGCTAAACGTCACCGTATATACCATGATACCACACACCTGGTGAGTCATTAGCATTACGACCCGCAGCATACTTGCAGGTTTTCCTATGACTTGTTTTAGGGTTCCGTATCGAGAGAGTGCGGTGGTCCATGTTTTTTTAAATCCGCCCAAAAATAAGTTATAAGCTTTTAAAATCTTATGGAAAGGAACTCTATCAAGTAACAGAAAAAGGATGCACTTACAGCGCTCTTGACGTCACTACTGTTAGGTCTCGCGCGTACGAAAGAGATAGTAAGACCCCCACCACGCTCCCACTCTTTTATTGGAAACGCTGATTGCTGCTTCATACATACATACATACATACATACTATCACGTCTTTATCCCTAATGGGGCAGACAGAGCATTTTGGGTCTTGCGGTTCTATGCAGAGCCCAGGGCCGCAAGACCCAAAAGCCACTTTTAGCGTCATGGTGGGCGAGAAGATGGAAAAGCAATCAATACAGTGATGGGTTGCTAGCCGCATCGCCTGTTAACATGAGTTGCATTTTTGCCCATTCCCTCAAGAAGAGAAGCAGCTGGTACATTCTAAGTTTTTTTATTTCTCCCAGACCAGCATGGGAGAAATAAAGCGGAGTTTTTGTTCCATATAAAATATTAACAAAAACATACACAGTAAAATAGCTTATTGGTTTTCCCCGGCACGCCCACAGGAGTTCGGTGGAGATCTCCTCAGGTCAGAAAGGAAATTCCAAATTTTGCCGCAGGCCGTATTTGCAGTATGAGAGAGAAAACAAATGTTAAAAATTAAAGTGGCTCCCCGTGCGATAAGGTTTTTTGTTTCAAGATGATCCAGAACCCACTTTGTCCGAGTACGACTCATACTTTGCCGTTTAATTATTCAACTTTTACCTATTAATTGTGATTTGATTAAAAAACCTATGCGTGTATCATTCGTAATATCATTTTGGAAGTCATTGTTTGTTGAATCAGCAGGTAATCGACAGGGGTGTCTGAAATAGGGGATGTCAGAAGTAGAAAGGTTGTGCCCGAATAGAAGTAGGAGGTTGTGCTTAGAATAATTAGTAAAGGGACTAAAACTTTAAGCTGACACGGTGATGCGCGTCGATGCCGCTAATGATGCGAGGAACTTTTGCGGAATATCGTTTATTTTATTGGTCCATTTATGTACTTAAATAGGTATTTGGTTAAACTGAAATAGGTAAATAAAACACTTCCCATACATAGATCTATTATTTCATGTGGTGACGTCACTCTTGTAGGCTGGCGGCTGGTTGTCGTAGCCGAGTTTCCTCAAATCCTTGGACACCATTGACAGTTTAACTGTGATGCTGCCATATGATTCTGTTCTTAGCACTGAAATAATTTAAATCCATTTTATACAAATACCTCCTATACGTACATCTCTTTACTTTCAGTTTAGCGACATTACGAAGAAGATACACATCTATAATTTAATCTATCTATCTATCCTAAAAAGCCAGTTAGGTTTTGGCGGGAAGTCAAGGGGCTTAGTTGGAGTTTGCTTAAAATTATTTTGCATATTGTTTCTGGTGGACTTTACAATATGAAATTGGTGTAGTTTGGCTCAATATGTATATGTTAAATGTTTGAAGAGAACTGTGATATTTATTTGCAGACTGTCAAAGACTCCTGGCTATGAAAACCAGTGAAATCTAATAGTTTTGTCGCCAGAAGCTCCTTGAAGCAATCAAGGAACCTTCACCAACCTTTGATTGTATGGTTAGGAATGTTAGGATTAAAAAAGTTAATGAAAAAAGAAAGATGAGCTCTTAAGGATTAGTATAAAGAGACGTAAAATAATTTAAAAAAAAAAACCTTAACACCACATCTGCTATCCGCCGTTATGGGGCATGTGATTTATAATTAGACGCTGACAAAAGTTTACTCATAATCCACCTACATCACACCTCTTGATACACCGCGATACACCTGGCTGTATTGGCAAATTTTTCTTTCCGTATAGTCCACCAGATAGTACCGAGGTTAATTTATTGTTAAATGGCTTTGGCCTCAGTTAAAATACGCAATATGAAAAAAAATATCAGTTCCCTTAAAATAAATAAATTAAATATATAGGGACAAATTACACAGATTGAGCTAGCCCCAAAGTAAGTTCGAGACTTGTGTTATGGGATACTAACTCAATAATACTATATTTTATAACAAATACATACATAGAAAAACATCCAAGACCCAGGACAATTTGAAAAAGGCCATTTTCCAACTTGCCCTGGCTGGGGATCGAACCCAGGACCTCCGCATTGGCGGTCTAGCGTGTTGACCATTACGCCACGGAGGTCGTCATCAGTAGTCACGAGACCACTTCGATTTTTAAATATATATAACGTAAAAGGCTCATACCCGTAAAAAATGGACCTAAGAGCTATACCAGACCACTATACTATAAAGAAATTAAAATAACAGGCTAAAATTTAAAAAAAGTCGGCATTTCCTTACAGTGGTGTACAGCAGCAAAGTTACTTTGTATGGGAATGTCGATTTTGTGTTTTATGGAATGTTATTTATTATCATTATAATATGGGTAGTAATCTAGTAAAGCCTGCGGTTCGATTTATAACAGGTATGTCCCTTCCATGTTGTATATAGCTTATACAATGTCCTTTTTAATTAAGTACAAATATTTTAAGGGGTGGTTCAGTCCATCATTTTGAACAACTTTTCCCAATGAATGTATATGGAAATACGAAAAAAAAATTTTAGGTTTTCATACAAATCGAAGTAGTCACGTGATATCATTACTATCGAAAATGAAAATTTTTTTTTTTCGTTTTTCGATATACATTCATTGGGAAAAGTTGTTCAAAATGATGGACTGAACCACCCCTTAAAATATTTGTACTTAATTAAAAAGGACATTGTATATTTGTACGAAAACCAAAAAATTTTTTTCTTAATTACGATATAGATAGGTACACCCACGGGGTACACCTAGGTATATTAATTGATAAAAGTTGTGACGGACAGAATCGGTCTTTTGAAATATTTGCACTTATTAAAAAATCACCTTGTATACACCTGTAAATTGTAATTTTCCAAACTTACAATAATTTTCCTTTCCGCTAGCCAGCATCTTCGGGTCAGCCAACTCTGGGTACCTGCCCGTGAGCCACGCGAGCCACTCCCCAAACACGGTGGCTGCCAGGGGCCGCACCAGCGGAGCTGTGATGACCCTCGACCCAGAGCTCGGTGGCATCAAGACCGCAGCGTAGCCGCGCAACGAGTCTCCACTTATTGCATTTTTTGCTCTTACTGTAATAATTATTTGAGGCCCTGTAATAATGCAAAAATATTAACTTCGAATAAACACAAAAAAATATTTTAATCCCTGTAATAATGCAAAAAAGACCTTTCTCAATAAAGTTCGAATAAATACAACAACAAAAAACAACTGCTTTCATTGGACTTTAGTTCTTTCATATTCAGAGTACTTACATCCAAAAATGTTTGTGCTTCCAAACACAATTTCTAAGGGCATATTGAATACTACTTTCTCTGGATCGCTGCCAGAGGAAGCCATCTGACTGGTTCCTGAGGTAAGGCCTGAAACAGGGTCCCAATCTGGCCCCCAAACCACTTCATACTGCATATAAAGTTGGTCATCGAATACTCCGGCAGGAAACACTACATATTCTATCTGGCCATTAAAGGACACCAGAAACTTAGTTATGTTGCTGCCTTTCATTGAAAATTAAGAGGTTTTTGTCACATTCAGAAAGTTAGTGAGATTATTTCACGTAATTTTTTGAATCGCTGATCACTGAACTTGACAAGACGAAAACAAAACATTCGGTTGCTATGGTTACAAAAATGTTGCCATATAAAAGAATAAATAGTAGACTAGGGTTTCTATCCACTGGGTATTGATTTTATCAATAATATCGATTCGTGAGCTTTTGTTTAAAAAATATCATAATTAAGGAATTTATGAGATCAAGTGAAAAGATCATTGCTAGAATATTTTGGAATAGTTTTTTTAAAGTATTTCACTTTCTTTTTGTTTTATTTTTTGATAGCCATAAACAAAAGAGCACATGTTTCCGGTGTGCTGTTTTACCGACTAGTTTGCCAAGTTCGGTCACAAGATGGCGCTACATTTGCTTTCAAAATCCCAATCGGCCACCATTGTTGAAGGCGAATCCATTCAATAATTTCATGATTTTTCCAAATTTTGTGATATTTACCGGCGAAATATAGCTTTTTCACTGGTAAGATACAGTGAACAACATTCCTAAAAGCGATATATAGACTTTTGACGCCGTAATAGTGCTTATTTTCAAAACCTAAATGCGTTCAAAATGTCACGCGAAGTGAGCATCAGATTCGAGAACACCATACCATGCACGAAATAAATGTAGTTTTCTTTCGTTAAAGTGTTCATTGACTGTATAAAAGTACTGCTTTCTGTTCGTGATACTTTGTGACATGTGTTGGAACGTCGGGCACTAATGTGCACACATGAAAACGTTTCAGAAGTTTCTGTACACGTCGTAAGGGAGCGCAGTTACGCGGGCGAAGGCTTCAAAGTTGCCGGCATCATTATGGTGGACTGAGAGAGTGTTTGTTGACGGATCAGTGTTGATTACAAGTTGTAAACAGTGCCGCGAAGGCCCCGCGCACCATGTCTGGCGGTTCGCAGCACAACCCCAACGGGCGGCAGTCGCAAATGGGCCCCAGTTGGAGCCCCTTGCAGGTGGTGCTTATTTATCCAATTTTTGTTGTATGCTTCATTCGTAAGTCTAACAAGATCTATTATCGACTCTGAATCCGACCATTTATTTAGATTGTAATGCTTAATTTGCATGCTAGAAAGGTGTTTATACTATTACCACAAAACGTAAGTAATTAATTATCATCACAAGTTTCTATTTTGTAAATTTGACGTAATTGTCCCTGTGTTGCATGGTTATGTTCTATCAATAATTTGTCTTTGTTTACTGCATGTGGTAGTGTGCTAGCAATCAGCTGTTTGTTGTGATAACCTGAATTGAAGGTATTTTCCATTCACAAAATACAAATTTTACATTTGCATGATTAAAAATATATATATAATAATAATAATAACTAGTTTTAAATATGTATGAACTACATTAGAGTACATTAGGCTTCACACTATTAAAATGTTAGATTGAAGTGAATAGACACACCTGTTCAAATATACATTTCTGTCCTTGAAAAGCATTACCATTTTATTTTTTCATATACATAATAAACCAAATTTTGAAACTTTTTGTACCATGTAAAGCCTATGTTCAATGGACATAATGTTGATAGAATGGTGAAAACAAATCTTGTGATCTGATCTGGATCTATGCGAGTATATCATGTAAAATTGTAACAAAAACTAACATATGAACTTATGGCACAATCATTGTCATCAAGAGCTTTTAGGTTCCCACTGATGGGCTTAAGCCTCCTTTGTCTGTGGTATCCAATTCCCTGTTTCTTGTCATTTTGTCCTTTTGCCAGTTTTTGGCTTCCCTGCCATGCTGGTCGGGGAAAAAATAAAAAACTTAAAATGTACCAGCTGCTTTTCTTTCTGTGCAATGGGCGAAAATGCGAATCATGTTAATAGGCGACGTGGCTAGCGACCCATCACTATATTGATTATTTTCCATCTTCTTGCCCACCACCACCCTAAAGTGGCTTGTGAGTCTTGCGGCCTTAGGCTCTGTCTGCTTAGAGCCACAAGATACAAAATGCTCTGTCTGCCCCATTAATGAAAGACGTGATAGTACGTATGTATGTATGGCCAAATACTTTTGTTGTTATGACAATATGGTACATATGATGGCAAATGTCATCATAGCTCAAGGACAGTAATAGCACCAAAATTGTTGTTTTTCTCCTCTACTTTATTCAGCCTTTGCTGACTGTCTGTTTCCCTACATATTTGTATAGCTTTCTAGATAATAAAAAATTTTTTTTTAGGGTAAAGTCAAGTCACGTGTCCCCCCATCTATCTGCTAAACGATTATATATGGACACGTGAAAAAAATTACAGCTGTAGTATATATAATGTAGTTTAAAGGAAAACTATCAGAGCCAAGTAGTGATAACAAATTAAAAAGTTATAGGTGATCAACTTATAAAATGTACTCGAAAAGGAAAATTTCATACAAATTCAATACTTAGCCGTTTTAGACTGCAAGTTGGCATTTACAACTACTTCCGTAGTTACACTCCCCTACACTGCGCGTGGCCCGACACGCACTTGGCAAAAATTTGCATATTATTTATCTGAAGAATTATAATGTTATTACCACAGATATGTATACTGAGGTTATTTATTACCAGGTACTTGCTAGGATTTCATCATAAAAATCATATAAAAATGTGTTTCTAGAAACAGTAACTTTCATTACTACAATTTTATTGGGCAATTGAAAAGTTAATGCTCTAAACACATGATAGTTGACAGTTGTTTAGTGGCATGGTAAGTAGTAACTTATAACTTTTATAATCTGGGGCATGGTACCTTGTCACTTTTAATGTGTACCCCAAGCTTTTACAATCTTTTTAACTCTCAACAAAAAAGACACGTGTTATAAGTTTTGAGATGTCTGTGGAGTCGTAACAAATGAACCGGCTTTGATGGGTTTTTCTTGCTAAAAGCTGACTTGATCGATATGGTTCTGAGCTATGATTAATGGAAATTGGTTTAGCGGTTCAAAGTTATTGGCAATGAACACTTGAAAGTTGGGGTGTTTTCAATTTGCCAGGCAAATATATTTGTATGTAATCGTAATAAACATAATAGCTGAAGCTAATGAACTCAAAAGATGATGGAGACCATGCAAAGTGAAGACGATAGTCAGAATCATTTAAATGATTACTCTTAAGAAATAGACAGGCTTTGTTTTTCGTGTGTGTAAGTGGCCAACACAACACTGTTAATAGATTTTTCAAGCTGCCTTAAGGCATCTGACATAGGTTTACTACTTACTGCCTTATGATGATACAGCAAGGACCAATGGCTTATCTTGCCCAAATCACGGAGGGCTCAAAATGTTTTTGTACCCATTTTAGTCACCCATCCAAACGTGGACCACGTCAGGGGTTGCGAAAGTGCTAGTAATGCTCCCGCCGAGCCACCAAGCTATCAGGCAGCTATGACGATTTTTATAATCAGTACTACATTTGTTAGTATGGCATAAAACCTGTGGGGTTATTCCACAACTTTTAAAATGATCACTTTGTTGCTGACTGTACAAAATGCTCCAGGTTATGCCCAGGCAGGCAACCCTGTACATTAAGACATTTCTTTTTTATATGCAACACCCTACATATGTCACATTTTGCTACTCAATGAGGTAGGGTTGCATACGGCCCCCTCTTAGTCTAATAGGCCAAGTATTCTGACTGCAATGGCCAAGTATGGCTCTTGTAGTACAGGGAGGGTCGTGTTTTCTGCAGTGGAGACAAAATGACCTGATGATGATGAAAAGACATTAAGAGCTGGTTGGTATCAGTTACAGATGGCGAATTTACTGGCGCGAGCGCCGCAAGCGCACATGGCGTCCGAGCGGGGCGTCACCTGGCACACGCCCACGCCGCCGCCGCACCTCTACCACGTGCCGGCGCCTTCGCCCCCGGACCCTCTGCAGGTAATGTAGTTACCATCTGCAACCACTGCAACCTTAGGCGTAAAAGACTCAGGAACGGCGTAAGTTGAAGATGCGGAGCAGACGCGGCGCAGATACGATGTCGCTTAAAAAAGTTTTCATACAAAATGTATGAAAGCGACGCGCGATAGCAATTATACTATGTATGCGCCTTCGCCGTATCTTCACCTTACGCCTTTGTAGACTTTTCCATACAAACGTAGTATCAACGTAAAAATTTTAAATTAAAAAAAATGCGATATCTTTGAAATTACAATTTTTTGCTGAAATCGGGCATGTCGTTTCTAAATAAAACGTAGACTGCTTTGTATGAAAAAGTGTAGTTTGATCTAGGGTAAGAGTAAGAGGACTCTAGTGCAAAGGAAACATAGTCCAAACAGCCTATTCATACTTTACACAAAAAATGTAATAGGTACTGTAGATTATTGTTTTTAGGGCTGCATACCCGAAGTATAAAACGGGACCCTATTATACTAATACTCCACTCCGGCTGTCGGTCACCAGGCAGTATCTCATGCACCGTGATAGCTAGACAGTTGAAATTTTCACTTGAAATTGCATTTTGCTGCTATAAAAATTTATACCAAAAACAGAATGACATTTTAAGTGGGCTCCCGTAAGGCTCCCCTAAAACAAACATGATTTTTTATAGACAATCGAACGGAACCCTTCGTGCGCGAGTCCGACTCGCACTTGGCCGGTTATTTTCCTTACACATCCACATATATTGTTCATATTCTTGACAAAATAATTGGCCAAGTGCGTGTCGGGCCACGCGCAGTTTAGGGTTTCGTAATTGCGAATGCCAACTTTGAGTTCATGCTACTAAAAACGGCCAAAAAACAAATTTTCTTATTCCGAGTACATTTTATAAGTTAATCGCCTATAACTTTTTCATTTGTAAACCCTACTTAGCTCTGATAGTTTTTTACACTTTAGCTGTGATTTTTTCACGTGGGCATATATAACCGTTTTGTAGATAGAGGGGGGGGGGACACTTAACTCCAACAAAAATTTACACTTTAAACCTAAATATTTCAGAAACGGATCCCTCGAAAAATAAAAACATCGAAAAATGGTGTTTACAAGCTCATAATATGTATTTTTGAAAGACCTATTCAACGATACCCCACACAATGTGTTTGTCAAGAAAAAAAAATTATGACTACCTCTTTAAATGAACAGCAGCTACACTAAAAAAAAATTTTACTACATTTTATTTTACGGACAGACAGACAGACATGGCGAAACTATAAGGGTTCCTTGTTTACTACGGAACCCTAAAAAGTGTCGACGTCGAAGTAGGCGGCCGGTCGCTACTAAACTAAAACCAAATTGTTTAAACTGTTCTGGCTATTTCTTCTTGATTACGCGTGGTGTTCCGCGCCCCAACCTCCAGCAAACAGGGACGCCCTAAGAGAAATAGAGCCAAGTGGGAGTGTATTATAGTTATAGCAGATCACTTTCATTTTTATTTATTTATTAATTGTTTCATATTTATTTATTTAATAAATTGTTATTGACCATTTTAATGGTACGATTGATGGACTTACTGCCTGAATTTTTCGGGGCCCAGTTGGAATAAATGACTGGAAAGGAGAATGAGGTATAATATAAAATTATTTCTTGAACAAGCCCTAGATAATCCCTCAAACTATTTTATGAACCACTGTTTCCAGTTTAAAGCAATAAAGCTTTTCTACGCTTTGCAAAAAACCGCCACTTTTGGATAGTGTGCGAATAAAAGCTTCACATATGACAGATGTGTGCGACACCATCGCACACTTCTAGGAGATGGCTCGCAGTTTCTTAAGCCTCCATGCATATCCTGCACAGAGGATTGTCAGTAATCCCTAGGGTGGAGAGGTGTTTGTTTAGTGCACAATGACCAGTAATGATGTCAATCATTCGGCGTAGGTTCCTCCCTGGCAATAACTAACAGATGTAGGGATCAGCTACTGTCGGTATACTTAATCTCATTATCCGTTAGTGAATTGCATATTCTCCACTTCGAGACCAGAATGGGCACAGAATTAATATGTGTATTACATACAAAACGGAATAAATAAATAAATATATAGGGACAAATTACACTGATTGAGCTAGTTCCAAAGTAAGTTCGAGACTTGTGTTATGGGATACTAACTCAACGATGCTATACTTTATAACAAATTTAATATAGATAAAAATCCAAGGCCCAAAGCAATTTGAAAAAGGCCATTTTCCAACTTGCCCTGACCGGGGGATCGAACCCGGGACCTCTGGGTGGCGGACTAGCATTGTGACCACTACACCACGGAGGTCGTCAAATCTCCCAAGGTCCAGCGCAATATGCGTCCCTGTCCCCCGTCCTCGCAACTCCCCCGTTCTCACCTTGTGTTGAGTGGTCGGCTGCGGGCGCCTGGCCGCCACTTCTTCTTCTTATCGTGTGTGTTAGTGACTAACACTAGTGTCAGAGTTTTTAAACCGCCTTAAAGGCCTCTGACATGGTTTTAGGTATCGACTAATGTCAAAGACAGTGACCGGGACCGACGGCTTAACGTGCCCTCCGAAGTACGGATCAGCTTACTTATCAGACAATCAGGTGATCAGCCTACAATGTCCTTACCAAACTAGGACAACAACACAAAGTCGTTGCCCCCGCCGGGAATCGAACCCGCGACCTCCGGGTATGAGCCGAACGCTCTAACCACTACACCTCGGAGGCAGTTGCCGCCACGACAAGGCGAGAACGGGGGAAAGGGATGCATATAGGGACGGGGAAGAGACGCATATTGAGCGGGACCTTAGGAGATTCTGTTCTTTACGTATTATATTAATTCTATGCCAGTGGTACTATTATAAATTCTACCATTACGCTTGAGTGACCGCCGATGGCGTCCACTATACTTAGGAGATACGGCGGAAACTGCGCAATCGATAACAAGTTTAGTGTCTGCTTTACGCAAAAACCGTAAATCCTAGACTTGTAACAGATTTGTTCATCGTTTCGTTATTTTTATTACAAAGTTGTAAGTTGACATTGTATAAATTGCGCAGTAGATTGGTCATTCTTGGCGAAAATAGTTGAGTTTGTTACAATTACGCAGAAATGGGTAAACGTATGAGTTAGAATGATTTTTTTTATCGTGTGAGTAGCCAAGACTGGTGTCAGATTTTTCAGGCTGCCAAAAGGCACCTGATATAACTTGACGACTGCCGTACAATGATGACAGCCGGGATCAAGTCCGTAGCCAATATCCTTTATGGAAATCTCACGCTGTTTCGATTTATTCAAATAGCACACAGCATTCAGGATTTTCAAAATTTATTTTTTTCTTAATCTTTAATCAAACTGTTTAGATAGTGTCTAACCTCTGTTGTGTAGACTCTTTATAAGTTATTTTTCTTTTATAAGTGTATTTTATTGACATACATTTTTCATATTTAATATTTTCTAAGTTACTTCAATTAAAAACATTCTTGACAGAAACATCTCTTTACTTTCTTTTACATTTACATGCTCAAAACTCCATAATTTAACTCAAACGTAAAAAAAAAATTAAAACCATATCTTTGATTTGTTACGTAAAAACTAGAGGGGGAGGGAGGGGCTTGGCATATACTACGGATGGTCACCGAAGGGGGAAGGAGAGTTAAAAAGTGAAAAATCTGTTACATAACATTGGTACGTAGATACGAAGGTCACCGGTTAATATAAAACTATTGTTATCCTAGCAAGAAGAATTCGCGAGACATTTTACAAGCATATCATTAATGTCATTAGTGACAATAGAATACGAAAAATTAAACACACTATGTACACAGCTTTTCCAGTTTGTTTAACAACATTTATAACTAGTGGTTCGCCGCGAACTTAGACCTCGCGATTATTATTCCACAAGTTTATTTGCCAATTTGTGAAAAACCCTGACTTTCAAGCGTTTACCTTCCATAACTTTACTATTATATAATAGTTACCTATATAATGTTATTTTATATTATAGTACATAGTGGAAGGGACATCCGTAATGAATACCACGGGCTATCTATATTAGATATCTAATCTGACTACTTATGCTAAGAGTGGCTCTGTTAGTACAGAGAGGGTTGTGCTCCTGCAATGGAGACTAAAAAAGACCTGATGATGGACATTAAAACTTGGAATGGCCCTATTCTACTCTGCTGGAAGCCACACGGCATGTTTTAATGTCCTAAAACATTTCTATTTTATTCATTAAAATTGCGCGTTGTTTAGTCACCATTACAAGCAACAGATTTTCTAGCCTTCTTGCTTCTTCTATTCTAAACTGTAACAATTTAATTTTAGTACCTGGGCGACCGAGCTTTGCTCGGTTACATCTCAAACATTAACTAATTTTTTTTAAACTTGTCTAAAAACAATACAATATAAAAAATTATGTATAAACTTAAACATAAAAAAAAAACAAAAATAAGTCACCGAGTGGGATTCGAACACGTAACACACTTTCTAGCGGTCCGCATCCTCAACCGCTGAGCCAAATGAATAGCAGCCGGCGCGACGAAATTAGAGACCATATTCTGCGTGGAAAGAAAAACGCAAAAATTCGAAAACACGCGTTTTTTTCAAACATAAGACTAATCTAGATCGATTGTTTACCCCCGAAAACCACCATATACCAATTTTCTGCAAAATCGTTAGAACCGTTTTCGAGATCACATAAATGTATGCATAAATAAATAAATATACAAGACTTGCTCGTTTAAAGGTATAAGATAGTACATTGCGGTAAATTTGCTTTTTGTTTTTGCGTTCCTTCATTAGATAATATAAAACAATATTTGTTAGTAACACAGTAATTTAATAGTTAGTGCCTTTTGACCTTATATCACAGAATTAATAATAGTATTACATACTTATATGCCAGTTAGTTCAGAAATGCGGCCTTCTCCTACATTCATTGTCGCTTATCGAGTTTCGAAGGTAATATAATGAATGACTTTATAATAGTAATGATTCTACCTCCTCTTCGAGTTTATTCGACGACCTTCGTGGCGTAGTGGTCACCATGCTAGTCCGCCACCCAGAGGTCCCGGGTTTGATCCCCGGTCAGCGCAAGTTGGAAAATGGCCTTTTTCAAATTATCCTGGGTCTTGGATGTTTATCTATACAGGATGATTTTGTTCTCCCTAGCTTTATTTAAGGAACACACTCTATAAGTGATATAAAAAATACATGTTGAATTACTTTTATCTCGTTTCATAGTAAAAACCAAAGATATCAGGCGTCAAAGATATCCCAAAAATAACCGAATTTGTCGCCCGCGCCGCGCCGTAGTGGTAGGCAGCGCCGAGAGTCGAGCGAGACGCGTTTACGCTGCAAGGTCATTGATCTTTTATCGCTACGTACCTATTGTATTACGTTTAATTAGAGGTAACTTCATGTTGATACTCAAATGGCTGCATAAACCTTGCGTTTTTACCATTTACTGGTAGCACGATCGTGGTGCGTATTTTATTAGCGTTAAGTAGCCCTGGGCGTGTGCTATACCAGGATGGGTGACCATAAGTGGCATAAAAATTTTACAGCCTCCTCCAGCTGTCATCATTAGATAGCAGTCGTAAAGCTGCCTTGAAGCAGCTTGGAAAAGTCTTGCAAACAGCGTTGGCCACTTATTCGTAAACACACGAATTCACATGATAAACAATAAACTGTATTTAGTACCTAATCATAAGTCGCAATTTCCCTTCATACTTTACGGGCTTAGGACCGTCAAAATACTGAAGCTGTTAATAGTTGTTACTGAGCAATGAAAAAAACATAAGGTACCTACCTAGACACAAATAAAAATTGGTATGTAGATAGTAGGTAATTAATAAAGCATTTACCAGCTTCTGCATTTAGGCGTATTTAAAAATTGAAATCAACTTATGGTACAATAATTAAAAGTCTAAATCAACTTATGTACAAATGAATAATTAAAATCTACGTAATACCTACTCTACTAACTTACTTTTAAGAGCTGCTCAAAATGGAGTCCATTTCTCACTAAGCAAAGTCTTGCTCGTTTCAGACAATTTTTTTTCAGTTTTCTTATCATGGCACGGTCACTTTTTAAACTATTGAACGCACTTATTATTAATTCTTTAAGTTCGTCTCTGTTTTGTGGCTCGTGCATCTCATACACCCTTCTTTTAATTTCTCCCCACAAAAAGAAATCGCAGGGCGTGAGGTCCGGCGACCTAGCTGGCCAATTAACAGGCCCACCGCGACCTATCCACCGGTCTCCGTAACGATCGTTCAGATATTCGCGTACTTGTCGAGCGTAATGCGGGGGTGCTCCGTCTTGTTGGAAATAAAAGTTCTGCAAATACGCGAGTGGAACGTCTTCCAAAAAGTCTGATATCACACCAATCAACATGTCGAGGTATGTACCTCCCGTCAAACGCTCCTCAATAAAATAAGGTCCAAGAATTCTGTCCCCAATAACACCAGCCCACACATTTACGCTGAAACGCACTTGAAAATGGTTTTCGCGAATTACATGCGGGTTTCTGTACGACCACCAATGTTCATTGTGACAGTTGTACAGACCAACACGCGTAAACATCGACTCATCGGTCCACAAAATGTTCGCATGCCGATGCCGTCTGAGCCACCTGCAAAATGTACGCCGAGGTCCTGCATCAGCCTCCTCCAAGCGCTGCACGGGCAGAAAGTGATATGGGTGAAGCTTGGCGTTATGTAGTAACTTCCACACTGCTGGTTGGCTGACGTTGAAACGCCGAGCTGCATCTCGCGTGCTGGCTCGGGGGTTCCGCTCGAAAAACTCGAAGATGTTATCTTCTATCTCGACGACCAGACGTGGCGCTCCGCTTCCTCGTGCATGGGACGGTATCTCGAACTGACCATAGTCGAGAAGCCGTTGGTTTACGGCCAAAATCGTTTGGCGGTGAGGCACTGTAGCATTCGTTATGCCTTGAGCACGAAGTCGAGGAATGCTCTCACTTTCGTAGAGCCTCCTGGCTTCGTGTAAGTTTTCCCCACTCAGAATGTACATGCGCACCATTTCGTAATACTCTCGAGCGGAATACGACATTGTTATGCACGGCGCGGCGCAGAGAGCGGGAAAAAAACTATCGCAACCTCCCGTGGCGCGAGGGTTGAGCCGACTGGCGGCGCGTGCGGCAGGGTGATAGCAACAGGGTGGCGCGGGCGAGGCGAGCGAGCGATAGTAGCGACGCGGTGGGATTGCACGAGTGAATCAGCTGTGTGTGCGGCTGTGCGGCCGGGGCCGAGCGAGTTCATTCATTATTCGGTGAGCCATGTATTGAAAATTTGCGGATTTTTTGAAATATTTTTTTTCAACTTTTTTTATTTTTTTTTATTACGATTTTGTGTTCTATTAATGATTCTGATCCTAAGATTTCAATAAAGCTAGTGGGTATAAAATCATCCTGTATATGTATTTGTTATAAAATATGGTATCGTTGAGTTAGTATCCTATAACACAAGTCTCGAACTTACTTTGGGGCTAACTCAATCTGTGTAATTTGTCCCTATATATTTGTTTATTTATTTACTAGCTGATGCCCGCGACTTCGTTCGCCTGGACTTCAGGACTACGGCATATAAATATGGTCATCAGGCTGAAAAACTTTTGCTAATGCGTTAGTAATGTATATTTCTAACAGTTTAGCTGGACCATTATATTTTTGCATCAGGTGTTCCAGATCTTCGAGTTTTATACCTCAACAATTAAAATTCATCAGGCTGAATAACTTTTGCTAAGACGTCATTTTTATATTTCTTATTATAGTTTAGCTGGACCATTATGGTTCTGTATCATGTGTTCCAGTTTCCAAAATCAATTCTAGCCTTTATGTTGATAAAAAAGTTTCATTCAAATCCGTCCAATATTTCCGGAGATTAGCGTGTACAAACAGACAGATTTTTTATTTTATTTTTTACTATATTACAGTCTTAATCGCCTCAATTTTTTTTAAATATATTCAATGTACAGATACCATTTTTTACTGTTTTATTATACGTAGAGACCATTATGTTTCTGGATCAAGTGTTCCAGACTTCGATTTTTAAACCTAAACAAAAAATGCTCATCAGGCTGAACGACTTTGGCTTAGGCGTCACTTTATATTTCTTATAGTTTACCTGGACCATTATGGTTCTGCATCAGGTGATCCAGGTCTTCAATTTTTATAATTCAATAAAAAATGCTGAGTAGGCTAAACAACTTTTGCTAAGGCGGCATTTTTATATCTTTTAGTTAAGCTGAACCATTAAGTTTTTGCATCAGGTGATCCAGATCTTCGATTTTTATATCTCAACAAAAAATGATCATCAGGCTGAACTACTTTTGCTAAGGCGTCATTTTTATATTTCTTGAAGTTAAGCTGAACCATTAAGTTTTTGCATCAGGTGTTCCAGATATTCGATTTTTATAACTCAACAAAAATATCTCATCAAACTGAACTACTTTTGCTAAGGCGTCCTTTTTATATTTCTCATAATTGAGCTGGACCATTATGGTCCTACATCATGTGTTCCAGATCTTCGATTTTTATATCTCAACAAAAAATGTTCATCAGGCTGAACTACTTTTGCTAAGGCGTCATTTTTATATTTCTTGAAGTTAAGCTGAATGAACCATTAAGTTTTTGCATCAGGTGTTCCAGATCTTCGATTTTTATATCTCAACAAAAAAATTTCATCAGGCTGAACTACTTTTGCAAAGGCGTCCTTTTTATATTTCTTATAATTTAGCTGGACCATTATGGTCCTACATCATGTGTTCCAGATCTTCGACGTTTTTATCTTTTGGTTGCCCATCCACTCTCACACCCACCACGAAAAGCTGCCAGGCGCTCGAATAAATAAATAATGATAGTATGGCATACTAACTTGAGGGGTTTCGTTGCTCTATAAATTGTATACATATTTCCGTAGCCAGCTCTCCATCTATATTTAAAGCTGTTATTTCGAAAGTATGCATACTCATGTGGTACCTACGTACCTACATATAACGTTTGAAACTGGGTAGTGATTCTAAAAATAAATGTCAGACTTGAAACAAAAGCAAAATTAAAAATATCCGTCCTGGTCTGGGACTGCGAGCTGCTGCTCTTCCTGCGCAGATCGTAAAGCCGATTGAGGGAATGGTCAAAAACCTGAAACATGTTAATAGGTAATGCGGCTAGCAACACATAACCATTTTGATTTCCTTTCCATCTTTACGCCCTCCGCCATCACGCTAAGCGTGGTCTTTGCTCTTACGGCCTTAGGCTCGCCCGTCGGATATAGATATCATCTTCAGTTCTTTTTAGTCTCCACTGCAGAAACATGACCCTCTCTCTACTACCAGAGCCATACTTGGCCAGAGCAACCAGAGGATTTGGCCTACACTCCACGCTGGCCAGACGGGTTGGAGAGGCCTCTTTGATGTTTATAAGCTTTGTTTAGCTTGTATTTCCTAAATTGCCTTCTACGACATCGACGGGAAGACTTGGGAGTGGTCCTATTCTACTCTGCCTGAAACAACACTGCATAGATATTAGAAATGTCTGTATCAAAATAAAAAATCCAGACCTATTTGTATACTGATTTGAATTTTTATTATAAGGGCGGACTAAATAAATTTTATAATAAAGAACCCTGAATATATTATTTAGCTAGATACTATAGTGTCATAAAATACCTAGTTTTGATAAACTAGACCACAGCTGTTATCTTTTTCCCTCGCCCACTGAAGTCAAGGACAAAAGCTGTACAGCGCAGTGTTACAGACATTTTTGATGATGACGACCTCCGTGGCGTAATGGTTATAATACCTGTCCGCTACACGGGAAGTTTCGAGTTCGATCCCCGGTCAGGTCAAGATGGAAAATCTTTTTCTGACTGTCCTGGGTCTTAGATTTTTATCTATACAACGTGGTAGGGACATACAAGTGGTTTTTTAAATTTTATTATGCTATAGTGATGTAGTATAGCCTGTGGTTTGATTTTTACGGGTATGTCCATTCCACTTTGTATATTTACAAAAAAATTGCGTTATATGGGAGCCCCCCTTAAATATTTATTTTATTCTGTTTTTAGTTTTTTTTTTGTTATAACGGCGAAATAAATCCTCCATTTGTGAAAATTTTAACTGTCTAGCTATCACGGTTCATTAGATACAGCCTGGTGACAGACGGACAGACAGACAGACAGACAAGACTACTAGTAATAGGTTTTCGTTTACTTTTGGGTACGGAACCCTAAAAATTACAACCTTTCCTAATTTCAGATTTTAATGAAACAATACCTAAAAAAATATCTGTCCAGAAGTTTCGAAGAAGCGTGAACATATATACAGACAGACAACATTTTTTTCACTTATTATGTTCAGTTGTTTTTTTTTTTTATCGCCCACACTGATATGTATGTTTTCCTCTCGCCTCTGTAGTCCATCTTTCAAAAGTATTAAATGGAATGTGCTGTGTTCACTAAATAACCTAACCGATATGACCACCGTAGGGTCTGTTGCAATTGCAGGCGATGAAGAACGCAGGAAACTCTGTGTTCCGACACACAGCGACACCGCCCGAGCTCTACCGACACACGCCGACGCCGCCCGACAAACATCACATGAGGTAAGCAGAGCAATCAATCTCATCTTCATTTCAGAGGAAGGCCACTGCTGAACATAGGCTGAGGCTTCTGGATTTGTGAAACGACGGACTGGAAGCATAGTTCTATTTTTCACTTTGTAGGTGCGTAGTTTATTTTTGATCTTCCTTTCTTACATACTATTTTTTTTTTTATTTATTTAACTTTATTACAAAAGTTGTAAATGGCGGACTTAAGGCCCAAGGCCTTCATCAAAGACTTAGATTTGATGTGTGCTTCAAACGCACACAAAGTAAACCAAATCATCATCCGAGCGTACTTTCCCGATTGCATCCTCAGCAGTAACGGTTCAGAGCCCGGGGTCCGCTACCAAAGAGATTTGACGAGGTTACTGATTTTTACACAGAGCGACTGCCGTCTGACCTCCGCAACCGAAAGAGTAAACCAGAATTAATCCTAGCTTAGTTTGATGATCAAACGCTCCGGATAGTTTACACGTGCCTTCCAAAACACGGAATCATCTTTCTTTACGGATAATCAGGTGATTCAAGCATGCAATATCCTAACCAGCCTGGAAACAACTTTTCACAAAGTATGCTTCCCAGTAGGATGAAAGTAAAATCATCTATCTTTATTTTGTTACTTGCAGACACACTCCTTCGCCTGGTGACGTAAAGGCTGGCGGTGCCCTGCCTCCTGCTGAATTGTACGCACATTTGGGACCAGGTAGAGGTGAGGTTCTTTTATCTTTTTGTCATAATCCGTGAATTTTCATCGGACTTTACCTTCTACTTAGTACTTCGGACGTGTATTGTCAAATGACCTTTACAAGTTGGTAGATTACCGGATGATATTTAGGAAAATAATATCCATTATTAGTTATATATAAAGCTAAAAAGTTTGTTTGTTTGTTTGTTTGTTTGAACGCGCTAATCAGAAACCACTGGTCCTATTTGAAAAATTCTTTCGGTATTAGATAGGTCGTTTATCGAGGAAGGCTATAGGCTATACTGCATCACGCCCGCGACTTCACTCGCGAGGTTAACGCGGGCGAAGCCGCGCGCTTCCTCTAGTTATTCATAAACACGACCTCAGAGTCTTATACCCGTATAGGATTACTCGTGCATGTGTCTGTCTGTCTGTTTGTCACAGCCAATTTGCTCCGAATCTACGAGACCAAATGAAGTAAAATTTGGTAGAATGGTGTAATCCTTTGACCCAAACACAGACGTGTAAAGTCAACGATAATATAATTACTAACATAACAGATACCCAACGCCTTAGAAACTATTGGAGGGCCTGTAAGTAAGAAAAGCTGGGGTAGCAGTAGATACACAGATGGCAGAACACACGACTAGCAAAAAAGTGACAAAGAGAGGGTTGGATGTGCTTTAAAAATATTTATTGCAATTCATATAAGTCATATTTAATTAATTAGAGTATTTAATTAGAGTAGTTATATATCTTTATTTGAATAATAGGAATAAAAGATTTTAATGTTTAAAATATTACCGTAAAGCGCCATCTAGTGACAAGGACGATAAATAATAATGTTTAGTATGCATGGTAAAATAAATAAATACATTTTTTTAATAAGGGTCATTTTCGGGGAACAAATTAACAAATAAATAAAAAAATCATAATTTTGTAATAGATAAACTGCGGCCCGACGAGCTCCTAAGCTACGCGCGCGTGGGCGTGGACCTATCTCTGTCGGGGCGCAGCTCGGCGCCCAGCAACGGGGCCGCGCCCGCCCCCGCCGCGCACCCGCACCCCGCGTCCCCCGCGCTCTCCATCCGCGACACCACCACCATCAACAGCCTCATTGCGCGCGCGCAGCCGAGACACCCCCACGCGCGGGTGGACGCTCTCTTGGAGAGGTTGATCCCGTCGCCCGTGTCGCCGCACTCGGTGATAGTGCATTCCAGAGCCGCTCCGACGCCGTCGCCGCCGTCTTCCAATGAGGTAAGTCTTTGATGGTAGCTTCGCTCTGAACAGTCTGATTGCACGTGGGTAGCCGAGACATCCCCACGGCAGAGTGTAAACTGATTCCAATAGGTAAGTTTTTTTTATTTATTTATACGGCTACATGTGCAAATAAGATGTTTCTTAGGTCAAAAATAAATTATTTGGTACTTTTGAAATCTTTTGCTAAATTTTTCTTCGCTAAATTATGTTTTACCTAAATAAATTAAGTATAATATGTTACGTTACAGGCGTGTTATTATGTATGTATGTCTTGTTCCTGCAATGTCAAATATAGAAAAGAGTAATAGGGCCGAAACATATTTTAGCTAAAATAGGTTTAGCTATAGTTAGTTAATTTTTATGAATATGAGGGAAGGTCTACAAAATTAAGAGATAATATTCAATCTCTTCTATTTCCAGGACTCAGCAGACTCGTGCGGAGCTCCCCCCGGCTCGAAAAGGAAACGGAAACCCGAGCGCACCATCCGCGTGCCTTCCGTGCCCCCCGGCCTGCCCCCCGCCAGCGCGCCCGCCCCCCACTCCCCCGCGTTGGCCCCTCCCCCCGCGGCGAGGGTGTCCCCCCTCGAGCTTCCCCCCAAGCCGCTGGAAAACGGTGACGCACACGCACAAAGGAATGGCCCAGAGGATGAGAGACCGCAAACGCCTCCGCAGAAGATGGAAGAGGCAAAACAGGAGCAGGTAATGTGCCTTTTGTTTTCCGTATGTGTATAGCCAATACTGGAGTCAGATTTTCCAAGACATCTGACAAAAAAAAATGTTTGCAACCCACCTTCCCCACTAAAACTATTTTAAGGTTTATCTATCGTTAAAATAATCGGTTCATATGAAAAACAAAGTTTTATTCTCGTAGAAACTCGGATTGGCTGATTGGTTAACTTGAATTGGAGATCAAAAATTGTTTTTCATTTTTCGATTATATGTTATTTGGGGAAAGTTGTTCAGTATCGTGGACTGAATTCAGCCTTAAAATAGTCTCAGTATATTTTGTTAAACCATAAATACTCTTTGCCATAAACCTTAATTGTTCTCGGTAAATGTTTGCATAGTTGGTTATTTATTTAATTACTTCCTTACATTTATCGAGGAAAGAACTATACTTACCTCGGTGGGAATAGGATTGCCGGACTCGTAATTATGACCTAAATATGAAAACTGCTCGTCCGGCAATGCCATACTTCCCGGCCTCTGCACTAAGTACTATTGTTTCAATAACTCTTGCAGCCAGAAAAAGAGCCCGAGCCGCCCCAAGACAAAGCGCCTCAGCCCCAACAGCAAGCAGACCGGCCGCCGACCCGGAGAAAATCCCGGTCCGGCTCCGCGGAGACCATCGACGATATAGCCGCCATGATCGCCAGCACCACTAGCCAGGACGCGCCGCCGAAGACACCTACACCTCCTGAACCACCTACGCTACCTGCCGATCACATGCCAGCTACTATAGGTACAGTTCTAACCCCACCCTCTGACCTGACAACCGACCTCCGTGGCGAAATGGTTAACATGGTCATCATCAGGTCTTTTTGTCTCCACTGCAGGAGCACGACCCTCTCTGTACTACCCGAGCCATACTTGGCCAGAGCAGTCAGACGACTGGGCCTACGCTCTCCTCGCTGACCAGATGGGTTGGAGAGGTCTCATTGATGTCTATAAGCTTTGTTTAGCTTGTATTTTCTAATTCGCCTTCTGCAACATCCACGGGAGGATATGGAGTGGCCCTATTCTACCCTGCCAGAAACTACACGGTCGACACCACCTGAAAGCCTCCGAGGCGTAATGACGACATGCCTGTCTGCTACTTGGAAGGCCCCGGGTTCGATTCCGGTCAGGTCAAGATTTTCTGATTGGCCTGGACTGGTCTTAGATGTTTGTCCATATATATATTTATTGTAAAATATAGTATTGTTGAGTTAGTATCCCATGACACGTCTCGAACTTAATTTGGGGCTAACTCAATCCGTTTGATTTATACTTATAAGTATTTATTTATATTTACCATATCCTAAGGGTTGTAACAGACGAACTTTGAATGCGTTAACATGGACACAGACACTATCATGTATTTATCCTTAAAGGGGCAGAAAAATCCTAGAAGTGCCATTTTTGAAAGGCAAGAGTCACTAAACGAACGGTTTTTTCATGAAAAATCCATTAACCTCTAAGGGTGCAACCAGGAACATGCTAACATGAGTTAGGGCACTGTCTAATGCCTGTCGACGACCAGCGGCAACCATTTCTTTCCTAATGAGTGAGACATAGCATTTTGGGTCTTGCGCGAAAAGGTGATTCTATTCTGCTACATAAATCACTGCATAATATCATTTCACATAACTAATTTTATCCATCCACAGATACTCTAAAAAGCGTTCTCGCGAGTCCGGAACTCAAGAAATCGGAACCCGAAGCGGAAATCAAAAAATCCCCCCCAAAAACAGAAGAAAAACCAGAAGCGCCGCCAGTAGAAGCAGCCGCCGCGCCCAGAAGGCGAAGCGCTAGGACATCGAACTCAGAAGCTACCAATGTACCTGTGGAATCTCCCTCGGAAGCCAAACCGGCGGAACCGGAAGCGGCGACGAGGAGTGCGGAGCCGACAGCTGCCAGTTTTGTGGAGGTTGAGAAGCAGTTGGAGAACATGTTTGCGGGGTTGGAGGAAGAGAAGAGTGAAGAGAGGAAAATGCAGGCGAGCAAGGCCAGGAAGAGAAGGAAATCGGCGCCCACTAAAGGTGAGTTCATTTCTATTTGGGCTGTAGTTATACTACAGTAGGACATATGACGGAACGAGAGATGCCTTAATACCTTATTAAAAATGTGACGATAAGTCAGCGCCCAACCTCGCGCATATCTATGAATTTTAACCACATTAGTTAAACCCACTAACCCGCACAGATATTCTGTTTCCACCTGGGCTTATCGTCCTGTTGAACAAACTGTCAATGTAATAAATCGGTTTACCAATCCAAATCTATTACAATGATCACAATTTGAGTCATGGCCAAGCCAAGCAACACTACACAAATAAGTATCATTCACAGTACGGCGATCCGAACAAGTCTAACTAGACTAAGTTACTCGCCGCTAAGGCGACCGCTTTTATACTCGTTGCGTATTTCTTTATTGGAAAATCTAATCGTTATGCGCTGCATCAAGCCACTTTCTCTTTGCACAAGTTACAAAATTATAAAAGGTAAGGCGAACGCTTTTATACAGTTGAAACGTATTTCTTTATGTGAAAATCTAACCGTTATGCGCTGTAGAAAGCAACTTACTCTTTCCACAATATAAAAAAAGGGAATTTATCTTGAACTTCCCGCCATATATATTTAGTGTACAGGTTGAATAAATGAGGAGAGAGAACAAAGTAAAACTCGCCTCATCTCACACGGCGACCCTGCCAGTCGTTAAGTTAGTATCCCACAACTGTGTGATTTGTCCGTATATACTTATTTATTTATCTACACTCTCTTACATTACAGGAGACCGTAAAGACAGGAAAGCGTCCCGCCGGTCGAGTCGAGCGTCCACGGGTGACGACGCGCCCCGGAAGAAGATGGCCCGGAAGCGGGGGGACGGGGGGAAGGGGAAGAAGGCCAAGGAAGCGTCCGTCAGAGACGCGTACGACTCGGGGAGCAATGCCAGCTCCAGTCGGTCGCGGGGGCCGTACATACAGGTGAGCGGCAAAAAACATTCGTTAATACACATAGACTTTTTATTGATTTTGGGTAATCGTATATCTATAATATAATAATGAATCGCATAATGTGTTGGTAAGCGCATAACTCAACAACGCCTGGACCAATTTGGCCAATTATTTTTTTTAAATGTTCGTTGAAATTCAAAGATGGTTTTTACGGCGAGAAAAATTCGAATAATTGCCGGCAAAACCCTAAAAACAGCCCTTTTCTTTTTCCCATACAAACGTACATTTTGACAGGCTATATTTGGCAGTACGAAGTCTGCCGGGTCAGCTAGTAGTAAATAAATTCCTGTGTCCATAATACGTAATTTTATGTGGATAAGATAAAAATTTTGCGAAAATTATTTTCGATCGAGACCACGTAGTTACGACCGTCCAAAACTGTTGCGTGACCTCGACTAACTCGGTACTGCTAATTGATCGCACGATTTTACTTTCGAGTTTTAGGCTCGGCGCAAACAGGCCGCCAAGAAACGCCATCGACCACTTTCTTGTAGTTTTCATACATTTTATATGGACTCGCCGCTCACGGTGACGCCGGTACCGGTCATTAAATTAGTATGAAAGTGGTCGGTGGTCTGTTTGCGCCGAGCCTTAGTAAACATTTTTTGTAGGCCAGCTAATTAGGCTTTTTAGGCGCATATTAGCTTCCTAAGCGCAAGTACAGAAAAAGCGGCAACAAACTTTACTGCAGAATCTTCTCCAAAAACGTCTACTTACAATTATACTGAATTAACTAATATTGAAATTAGATATGTGGACTGACAATACATTGTTATGACATAATAATTATTAATTAAAACTGATGTCAAATTTTTAATTAATATCAATCAGGAAATTTAGTACTAATATGGGAGTTGAAAACTTAAATCTTGAAATTATTCACACTTCAGATCCGAGGGCCCCGCGACTCGCCTCTCTCAGTAAGCGTCATCAACGCCTCCACCGGTGAAGACGAAGTTGAGGCCACAGTGACCCGAAGGAAGCCCGGGGAGGAATTCCGCAATGGCCTCAGAGCGAGGGGCCTCCACGCCAGCACTTTAGGGCTCCGGTACGACGCTACGACGCCGGACGCGACATGGTTGTGCGTGTTCTGTGAAAGGGGGCCTCACGCAGCTGGTCTAGGGGACTTGTTCGGGCCTTACACTGTGGACACGGACTGTGAGGAGTATAGGTAAATACATAGGTAACCCTTTCACCGTGAATGTCTGTTTTATCCGACAGTGAATTTTCTTACTGAAATTACAAAAGACCTTAGATTCTCTAAGACAATCCCGAAATGAAGACGGCACGAATTTTTGTCGGAGATCGACATTCGCGGTTAAAGGGTTAAAAGGTACAAGATGGATATAGTGTTTTGTAAAGTGAGACCAGAAACTAAATATTATTGTATGATCTTATAATTTTTTACAATTAAAAACGAACTTCAGCCCCAAACTACACAACCGATTTTGATAAAATGTCTATGGGAACACCTTATAAGTATGCCCTTTCAATAAATAAATAAATATATAGGGACAAATTACACTGATTGAGCTAGCCCCAAAGAAAGTTTGAGACTTGTGTTATGGGATACTCAACGATACTATATTTTATAACAAATACATATATAGATAAACATCCAAGACCCAGGACAATTTGAAAAAGGCCATTTTCCAACTTGCGCTGACCGGGGATCGAACCCGGGACCTCTGATGGCGGACTAGCATGGTGATCACTACGCCACGGAGGTCGTCAATCAAAAATAAAAATCTTCAAACCGCTCCAAGTGTCTTTGAATAAAAAAAAGATCGTGACAAATTGCTAACCTCCTCCGTTTTGGAAGCTTGCTAAAAAGAGGACCATAAGTGGCGGAATTTGGGAGACCTGTGGTCACAGAAGTATTACACACAGAACGGAACCTCCTAAGGTCTCGCGCAAAAAGCGCCTACAGTCGTCAACTCAACACTCCACAAGGCGAGAACGGGGAGAGGTGCGGGGACCGGACGGGGACGCATATAATACCTATAATAATTCTATGCAGTTGCTGAGTGAGTTTACTGCAAGTAACTAATAGATAATAAACATGCCGATAGCACCTATAGATTTTTACAATGCGCCGGGTATTACAAATATAGACGTTCGGCATTTTGACAAGCAATCAATGGAAAATGTATATATATTGAGAATAAATACTAATTTCAATGTGTGCATAAACCGCAATGAATTTAAAACCATTCGTTGTCCATAAATAAATAAAAACTGGCTAATTGCGAGTTGGAGTCGTGCTCGAAGTGTTACGTACTATTTTTTATAAAAAAACAAGTTTGTATTTTTTTATGAATAAGGAGGTAAATATTTTTGTTTAATATGTTCTGATGTGCTATGTTGTGTGCAGGGCGCTGGACGAGGCGACGCGGCGGCGCTTCAGTGGCAGCTCGGAGGTGTGGTTCCACGAGGCGTGCGGCGTGTGGGCGCCCGGGCTGGTGGCGGCGGGCGCGCGCCTGTGGGGGCTCGCGCCCGCCGTGTGGGCCGCGCGCGCCGCGCGCTGCGCCGCCTGCGGGGGACACGGTCAGTTGCTTGCTCGGCACGTTTACAGCGGTTGCAAGTTGTCAGTCATACACGAGGTGGTTAGGCGCACGAGCGGGCGGAGCGAGTGAGGGCGCTTATAGTTCGAGGGTGTGATTAAATACTTACTCGAGTTGAGCACTACTTTTCATCATAAAAGCGAGGAATAATGGAAAATGAAAATAGTCCCAAGTAACAATTTAATGGCAATTTGCTTGAAATCGGGGATAATAAATGATCTATGACTGCCTTTGCCTCTACTTCTACGGATTTTAACGTTTAATCCAAATATTCAAATAAACGCGTCATTTCTTGTTAAAAAAAAAGGAAAGATTTTATCAATTTAGCACGCCATACCATATTATTTTTTTATGGCCTTGCCGTGGCACGGCATGGCGCGTCACTTGCCGTAAAACAAGCGCATTGGCCGCCACGAACCGCGCGCAACGTTTTTTTAAACGTTGCAACAAAAAAAAATGCAAAACATATTTTAACAAAAAATTATGTATTCAAGTGAATAATTGGATTTGACCCGGAATCGGTATAATAAACGCAAAGGCATTCAAAGAAAGCTATTACCTACTTTAAAGAAACTTTCTTTAAATTGTAAGTAAATTGCTTCAAATTAATTACATAACCTTTTTTGCTATCTGGCATATCAAGGACCATCGACAAGAGCATAGCTCGATATATAAATAATTTATTTCCAGGAGCGGCCCGAATTACTAGGAATATTAATGATTCGCCGTGTAATATTGTGCAGAGTAAAAATATCAATGAGACCTCTCCAGCCCATCTGACCCAGAGAGTGTAGGCCAAAGTCCTCTGGCCAAGTATGGCTCTGGTAGCACAGAGGGTCGTGAAGATCTAATGATGACGATAAACGTTGTTGTTTCCAGGAGATACATAGATAGATAACTCTTTATTACCTCTTATCGTTGAAAGTGATCTCTCCCAGACAATCACCATGCAGGAGCGGCACTAATAACTGGAATTATATTGTGTTTGCAGGCGCGGCGCTGGCGTGCGTGGCGCGCGCGTGCCGGGCGCGCTGCCACGTGCCGTGCGCGCGCGCGGCGCGCTGGGCGCTCGACCACGCGCGCCTGCTGGCGCGCTGCGCCCGCCACACCTAGCGCGCCCCACGCTAGCAGCACACGAATCTCCTCGCCCACTGTGTGACGTGAACTGTGGCCCAGAAGTAATGATTTGGAGATGTCCACGCGTCTCATTTACTTTTCGGGTCGCCTTAGACCGATTTCACGATCGCGCGACCCGATTCGCATTACTTCGCTTGCGCGGTTGACTGTGTAACGATCGAAGAGCCCGAAAAGCGAACTATCAAGCGCGTGACTGTGAAATCAGCTTTAGGAACTTGTCAGTCTAGCTGAAGTGTGCGTTACTGACGTTAAAGCACATAAGCGACCCAAAGCAAGACTTTAACCACTTGTGCGTTACTCTTTAAAAATAGACTTTCTTTAAAAATAGACCAAATTTAAAAAACTTTGTTGTTAAATTTTTTATAGCTACGTCTCCAAATCGTTTCTTTCGAGGCATTAGTTACACCGCTGATTGAAACCCGGTGTTAGTAGCATTGTATAACCATGAAGTTGTGAAGTGAAATAAGCAATAACGAGGTATATGTAAAGATTTTATTTTTAAAATCTTTGTTAATTTAAGTGGAAACTGTGGGTAATCAGCATGGGTATACCACGATACGATATGAGCCATTAATTTACGTTCCTGCTTATGCGAGGGCAATGTAACGACGCTAGTAAGTAATTTTCACTCGCTTCAGCGCCCCTAGCATGGCATGAGTTTATCGAGCGCTATCGTCTGTCACTATCTCACTTTACGTAATAATAACGAGCGGGATGGCACTAGTTCGTCAATTTGGAACTTAACATAGCAAATTCACCCTTATCTCCATAATGTAATGCTCAATATTAGTTCTCAGACATGCGAATCACAAAGAATACGCGCATCTTTTTATCTGAGAATAAATTTGTACATTACATTATAGACTTAAAGTTGAAATGTTTTAAAATTGACGCTGTGACTCCGGTAGTATGAATTAGTTTGTCTCTGTTTATCAACAAAAATCCATTCGTTTAGTGACAACGCGTTTCAAAAATGGCACTTCTAAACTCAGGTGACTTTTAACCGGTCAAGACCCGGACGACATTACTAAATGTCCTCGTCCATTGTCTTACTATTGTGTCTGGTATTGGCGGTAAAGGAACAAGTAATTGTGGCTATAGGCGCTGCTGACACCGAGTGGTATGTCACGAGGTGTACGTACAACCTACGCTTCGCCCCTCTCTAGACGTATGTAATATAGAGTGTAGATACGAGAATTCTCTGATCTTAGATCTAATTTATTGCTGCCCGAAACGTACAGGTGTTTTTTGTGCGCAAATTTTTACAAGGTTTGTCTATGACTCTATGTAGTACTTTTTCTGTCGATGGTACTTACCAGTACCTCTACCGATAACTTTATTTTAAGCTAAAAATGATATTTAACATGAAAAAGTATATTTAGAAAGACTTAATTAAATTCTGTCTGAATATATACACCAATGATGTTTAGAAAAAAGTATCTGATTTGACTTGTTTGTTGTAAAGTAGTGAATTCTTAGAACGAACGATGGTAAATCCAAACATGGAACCAAACTATTTTTTGTTCAATAAAGAATTTACATACATACATACTAAAGATTAAATTTCAAAAGAAAAATGTAATAAATATAGGTACCTTCCTTTAACCAGGTGTTGACGTGGATGTATGTCCGAGAAATAGTCTGCATCATAAATATAACCGTAAAAATTTACGCATTAAAAAAATTCATCCTGTACACATATATATGTACAGAATATTTTACATATAATTTGAATTAACGGTGATTAGTAATTTCTACTTAGAGTGTATGTAAATATAGATGTAATGTACATAATTTACGCGCGGAGCACCATTTTTAAATTAGTGTAACATACAACATAGTCCACTCTGTGTAGTTATTTTACCTCTAACAGCAGACTAAGCCTGATTTTGATACTGTTTAGTAGTATTACAATGTAATACGCTTTTATTACGGTATTAAAGTAAAACGAGGAATTTATAACTGTATGGAGTGGAAATAATCAAATTCATGCAGTATTGAGTAGTATATTTTGTCGTCGCATAGACGGGCCACTGAACTGGATTCTGTTCGGATGGTCTCTGAATTCGTATATTAGTAAATAAGTCTAAAAACTACCATATGAAATAAAACGCATAGAATTTTTTTTAAATGTACTTATAGCAATTTTAAATTTGAATGAATGTAAAGGTCATCCGAATGGGTGTCCGAAAGTGAGCAATGAGTAACACAATCTCTATGCGTTTATTCTACGTACTTCGAAGGCTATCACAATGTACTCTGTAAAAAAACGTTTACTTGAAAATATTTTTCTTTTTACAGTATAATGTAAATAGTTTTTAATAATCTTTTTATTAATCTATATGTACATCCTTGCATAATTCCATGTATATATGTTGCTTTACTCATTGTAAACTCGAACATGTCTCGTTTTCGATGACGTCATTTGTTTACATTATGTAACGATGCAGTGATATTAAAAGTAATAATGTTTTACTTGATGTAATAATTATATTTTATGAAACATTCAACTGTTCAGTTGCCATTTTGAATGAGAACTAGTCTAATTAATAGTGTCTTGTGATTTTTGAAATTTATAAATCGTTTGGGTCTATTAAAATTTACAATAAAATTTTAGCTTGGTGGGTGCGACTGCATTGTTATGGGAGGTTGCATTGTGTAGATCTTAATGTAATACCACGACTTTACGCTTAATGTCAAGGAGGCCGCGAGTGTTGGATGCTACTACATAGGATTACATAACATAACGTACCATTATGTTATGTAATGCAAGAAGAAAAAGACAAGTTTGAATAGCTGCACATTTTGACGATAATTATCGTTTATCGTTACAAGTAAAGCTATTATTTTTGCGTCCGAGGACGTCGAAAAAAGGGGAACATTCTGCGAAGTGCCCAAAACAAATCGTTTCGCATTATATTAGACAGAATCGCGCGTCTCGTGAAAAACGCGCGTAAAGCTCAATCGAGCTGAAACTTCGGAGGCAATTATCTTTTTTAGAAATTACGGCACATTGGTGCTTCTTTGAGTATGACTTTTTTATATTTTTCCACTGAATCTAAGCTGACCTTAACATTTTACTTTAAAATCACAGCTTTAATGTTTCAGTGGAAAAGAAAAATGCGAACAAATATACTAGTTTATGGAATTATGACACATATAAAAACCTATTTAAAAAAACTCTAAAGCTGGCAATAAAACCTCGCGGCGTCAATCGAGGGATGTACTGCGCCGGCGTGAGTGCTAAACGCTGTGAAATAACTCGTGTACTTTAATTCCAGTGAATAGATGATAGAATTTATCTAGAGAATATAAGGTACAAATTTATAGTAGGGAGAATTGGGCCAGTTTAGTATTTTTAAAACTATTAAATGACGGGCAGATTTGGGCGGTCCGCATGGTAAATGAAAATGCCTATTAGCTTATTGAAGCTCGCCGGGTCGTAATGACGGATTTTGTCGATGACGTGGCTGCCGTAGACGTCTTGGATTGTAGGAAATTAAATATAGGTCGACCTTTACAAAGCAGGCAACGTAAAATCAGCATCTGAATTCAAGTCAGTGCAATTCCAGCCATCGAAAATATAGCGAGGCGATTTCGCAGCAAAGCGGCGGTTCAGGCCCGGCCACATTGCATTAAAATGTTTATTACACATGCATAGCCCGTTTTGAGATAAACAATCTAAAAGTAATGAAATCGGTCACCGAATAAAATTGTGTGTACTAGCGCTATGACATAAATCGCTTCGCAACAATGCGACCCGTTCTGCCCCGCCGCAGTGCACACATGGATCGGGCGGATTTTTTCAATGCGGCCCGCCCAAATATGCCCAAAGCATTAGGACATTGGACGACGCAAGCACGGACAGAATCGAAATCAACATCCCAAAGCCTTCATAATTGTAAATGGTGTAAGATTTTTTTTTATCACATACAGCAAATGATTACTTTATTAAGTATGTAATTGTTATAAATTATATTTATCATGACATTATAAGCAAATTTAAATACAACATGTTTAAAATGAGACAAGTTGGTTTTATTTAAGATTTTATTCCGAAACATCCACGCAAACATAATTTGTACGGGCTATTTTTGAACCATGTCTTAAAAAGTAAGTTCAGTCCATGTGAATCGCAGTGGAGAGGATTTTTACGGACACTCGAAAATAAACTCATATTCATAAAAATTGACAACCGCTTGCTAAACCTATTTTAGTTAAAACATGTTTTGTCCCTTTCCCTCATTTACAAACATGATTTATTATTTAAAAAACATACAAGTATCAGTCATATAAACCGCCCTTCATCGTTTCCCGTGCAAAGGTGCCCAAAATGCTGGCAGCATTGCCGCGCTGGATCACAATGGCTATCCTTTGCACGAGAAACGAACCTGAGCGGGAGTCACCAGTCTTCTTTCCCTCATTTTACTTTAAAAAGACGACACAAAACCTATTTTAATTAAAATATGATATGAATATGAGGGTCCTTATAAGGTGTATAAAAGTTTGGACATGACTAAATGCTCGCGCGTCCCGAGACCATGCGAGCATATCGATCGCGTCTTGTTTGTTTCAGAAAAAAATCCTCTCCAAAGCTCTCCCAGTCTGAACACCCTTATTTATTCATTCCGACTAATAATTTGACTAATATGCATCTTACAGTCGTAAAATGAGCACGTAGCAACCATTTTCTCGTCACCATACTTCCAATCAGCCCCATAAGCTATACTATCATGTTCCAAATACTCGCCAACCACATCAATTTCATCATTCCTAATCTGCAGTAAGCGGAAGCCTCCATACATGCAAGCTGCTAAAATTGTTTTTTTATTGTCCTCGGTTTTAGGGTCCCATTTGAGCCGCCACACTCCACCCTTGACGTCTATCTCCGAAATGCATCTCTTTAGGTTCCTCGCGTCCCAGAGTCGTACGTTTTCGTCGTAGCTGGAAGAAGATAAAACTTTGAATCAAACCTTGGCACGTTGGGGAACAAAGAAAATAAAATAACACATGCATGACGGCATAGACCATACCTACGTAGTGTGCCAACGAGATAACTGGGCCAGCCCTCTTATAGTAACTTGACTTTTTTAGAAAGATTTATATGAAGACTTTTATTTTCATGTTCATATTATTTCGAGTTTAAGAGTCCCCTTACCCTAGACTTCTCCATACAAACGTAGTCTACGTTTAATTTTGAAACCACATGTCAGATTCCGGTAAAAATTGGTAATTGTAAAGAAATTGCAATTATCTAGGGTTATAATTATAACTGGTTTCCTATACTAAAATTATGAACTGGAAAGAAAATATAACGATTTAGAAGTTTCCCATACTAAAGGTCAAAAATGATATATAACACTATATTCTATTTCAAGTTCATTTTTTTATGTCGGAAACCAGTTATAAACCTAGATAATTGCAATATCTTTAAAATTACAAAATTTTGCCCAAATCGGACATGTCGTTTTGAAATAAAACGTAGACTACGTTTGTATGGAAAGTTGTATTTTGGTCTAGGGTAAGGGGACTTTTAAGAGAAAATTCAAGATATAGGTCCGGTTCAGGTATCTCGTTGGCCTACTGTGCCATAGCTGCTTCTCCAGCACAAGTAATAAAATGATTATGAAAAGATTTCAAAAGTTAAATAATAAAGAACTCTTGAGTTTCAGGATCAGTTACACGTGTAGCGCCCCTCACCATCGAGTCGGCCGTATGGATGGTTGTCTTCCTACTCAATTTTATTTAATAACCGGCCAAGTGCGAGTCGGACTTGCGCATTAAGGGCTCCGTACCATTCTTATTATTAAAATATTTATGCCCCTCTTAAATATTAATGTTATTCTGTTTTTATTATTTGTTGTTATAGCAGCAACAGATATACATCATCTGAAAATTTCAACTGTCTAGCTATCTTCTTCTTTTTATCGTGTGTGTTAGTGACCAACCAGGGGCGTAGCTACCGCCGTATCTGCCGTATCAATTATACGGGGCCCCCGGCCTACGGGGGCCCCTAAGGTGCGTAAGCAAAAATTAATAAAAAGTTCCCAAATTTTTTAAATTTCAGAAATGAGAAAAGTAAAAAAAAGCCGTTTCTTTTTTCCCGAGTAAAGCGTGCGTTCAAAAGTTGGCAACACCCTACATCGGCTGCGGGATTTCCCCGTTTAAGTCATTTACGTGGCGCAAACCGAGCTTTGCCTTGGTGTGAGTGTATACAGATAGTGTAATGGCGTCCAAATAAAAAAATATTTAAGAACTTCTATGGGACAGAAACGCCTGTCAGACCTGTCACTATTGTCCATAGAAGCAGAATCTTTAGAAAAACTAAAGTCATCATCAGCTATGAATGATTTAATTAATCAGTTTGCCGAAAAAAAGGCAAGGATAAGTAATATTAAATTTGCATGTGACAGACAGATAATTATGATGAATAAATATTTATTCTAATTTTATGCAAAAAATTTTTTCTTTTTTGAGAAATCTTTACCCTTCCTAAGGGCCCCCAAACAAATTTTTATACGGGGCCCCGCCAAGGTACGCTACGCTTCTGTGACTAACACTAGTGTCAGAGTTTTAAAACCAAAAAAGGCCTCTGACATGGTTTTAGGTAACGACCAATGTCATAGACAGTGACCGGGACCGACGGCTTAACGTGCCCTCCGAAGCACGGATCATCTTATTTATTCAGACAATCAGGTGATCAGCCTACAATGTCCTAACCAAACTAGGACAACAACACAAAGTCGTTGCCCCCGCCGGGAATCGAACCCGCGACCTCCGGGTATGAGCCGAACGCTCTAACCACTACACCACGGAGGTAGTTATCTAGCTATCACGGTCCATGAGATAAAGACTGGTGACAGACGATCTTAGTTAAAGGGTCCCGTTTTATCCTTTGGCACAGAACTGGAATGAACCGAGAAATGGAAGCTCGGCGCTCGCTATTATATCAGCGTGAAGGTAATTATCGGAAAAAGGTACTCTAATGGCGGCCCGGTACCGGCAAACGTAGAATAGGATATAAGTGCTCAGGCGACTAAGTAAGGTTGCTTATAATACGCTGCAATCCGCAATGGACTGTCAGTTCGGAACGGACGTGCAGCAATGGGATACGGTAAGTACCATAGATTCGTAACAGACCTGCCGGTGAGCAGCTGGTGTTCTTCGTCTACGTTACTCCGGACGGCTGTCACACCCGCCCCATGGCTTTTGTTGACAGACGACGGTGTATCAGGCACACGCGTATCGTAACTCTTGAACAAGCAGTCGTCCCCACCTGAGAATAGAATGGAAGAATTTGATATTCATCACCATTAGGTGCCATCTTCATTAGGAACGATGGTAAGGGATAAGTTTTTCAAAGTTGCCCGAAGTCAATGGGTAGAATAAAACTGTTTTTTTTAATATCGCTTTACTTAGTAAAATGGCGACGAATGGTCCTAACTCGGCATAGGTATTTTAGATGTGAAAAGAAAATAATTATATACTCAAACGGACCAGGCCATAAGGCATGGTGGCTGGTCTTTTCCAACTTTAGTATTTTTGCTACTTTAGTCAATTTCACACTGCGGTCTTCAGACTCCAGAACTACCGTTATCTTCAGACCAATTTGTAATTGTGTTCTATGATAAAAAGTATTTGGAAGTACCTACTTATCTACTTATTTTAAAGAACATAAAGACGTCGCCCGTGTTACCTGAATAAAAAACAGCCGGGTTCCAATAATTAAAAGCGGCGATCCACGCTTCGTAATCGTGCGCTTTCCACACACCAATCTCCTGCAGTCCATCTCCAACCAGCTTCAAGACCCTCACATGCCCTGAAGAGTCACTAACCACCAAGCAATGTTCTTCAGACTGCGTTTTATTAGTCGACCAATCAACTGACAACGCTAGAATATCCTCGCCTTTAACGTGAGACATCCACAACTCTAATTTATAATCTTCCTCTTTAGACAGTTTGTACAGTTGTAACTGGCCTTCCGATGTGACTACGGCCAGTATTGGGTGGTTGTGGATGAGGTGGTAACACCACTTTTGGTCTAATACGCCTGCTGTGTCGACGATTTGTATAGGTGATAATTCGAGGGTGTTTTTGTTGATGACGAAGAGGTATATTCTCCCAAGACGTTTCTGCTTTATTTTTTCACCTGCAAAAATATAATTAAGTAATATTTAATAAGCATGCCGGTCTATTAAGCGGGTCTGGGTAAGAGCAATGTAGCAGCTACTTTACTTCTCGCTTTCATTGTGAAGGAAGGCCTATGGAAAGGGCAAAGTATTTGAGAACATAAGTAATGTGTGGCGATGCAAAAAGAATTAAACAAAAAACAAAACAGAAAAATGAAGACAGAGTTAATTATGATACAAAGGCGGACTTATCGCATAACAACCTCTTTCATTACGTAGTACGAGTATTTAAATTCTCTTCTATCTATCTATCTATCTATAGCAGCCTTTATAATATTATCATTTGACACTTAATATCGTCCAACCAACGCATTGCCGGGTGTCCTCTACCTCGCTTGTTGGCCCATGGTCGCCACTCTTCCTCTCTTACAGTCAACCTTTGAGTAGAGGGAGGAGTGTAACCTACTGTTTTGAATCACGCTGAAACTGGCTTCTGGGTTTTTAATGGATCTTGGACTATTATATACTGAACTTAAATTATATATGTAATTTACCTCCTTCGTCCTTCTCCAACTGGTATGTCCCGCAGACGAGCACGTCCCGGTAGCCCTCCACGGGACACCACTCCACGGAATCGGCGCTGTAGTTAGTATCCCATCTCCACTTGGTTTTAAAATCTCTTACTTCTATTTCCCCCATCTGCACCTACACAGACACATTATTAAAATCATTTATAAGTACCTTTAAAAAGAATAGGTAAAAAGTACCCGTAACCGAAGGGCATGTATGAAAAGATTGATGAGTTTAGATGAAGCAAAAGAGGTTTGTCAGGATCGTAGCAAGTGGAGGTCCATAGTCTCTGCCTACCCCTGTGGGAAACAGGCGTAATATTATGTATGTATATATACCTTTATTTCTTCATCAGCCAATAAGCCACTGTTGGACTAAAGGGTTCTCCCAAAAGAGGATTGATGGAGGCAGACGGGTTGGTGGTGGTTCAAACTTTCCTTTGCATCAGTTGTACCATTGATGGTACGTGAAACAACTTTGTTAATCTAGCTAGTGCCATCAATGGTACTAGTGGCACAAATTTAGGATATCAGTAGTATCATTGTCCAAGAGCCCAGAGGTACAATCATAAATATTGGTTGTCGCTTTCCACCATTTTAATATGGTCAACGGCATAAACGAATAAATATAGGTTGTCATCGATATGCTGGTCATCTTAAGATAATGGTACAGACATCATATTTATGTATGACTTTCATTAAAAAAATGAGTGTTAGTGGCCAACACTGGTGTCAGATTATTCAAGCTGCCTATAGGCAACTGACAGCCATACAATGATGACGTTTTCCGAAGCCCCCGTGCTTCGGAAATTTATATGCCACTTGTCACAAATCCAAGTAGGGACCACGCTCGATGTCGCTTTACTTGCAAAAGCCATCGAGAGCTCCTTCGATTGATGTAATAAACGCTAACGAAGACACAAAAATAGCAGAGGTTAACAAAAAGCAAAATAAAACCAAAATTACTAGTTTAGACCCATTTATTATAATAATAAAAATATGTCCATACATGAATAAATACAGCTGACTAACTCTATATCATGAACTGCGATGAAATAACATTTATATCAACTTATCGCCACACGCTACACGTAATATTTAATATTCTCTAAAATTTGTACTGATTCATGGTTCACCTCTTACAATTACTTTGGGAATAACATGACCTCATGTCAACCAACTAGGGACCTTATAGGATTAAAAAGCATAATGTACTAAATATTGAATAGTTGTGTAATATTCGGAATGATTCCAGAGGACCAAACAACTATAAGTTAAAATATCAACTTATCATCTAAATTCACAAATGTTGATAAAGATTAAAACATTACTATTGCACCGAATTTTTGTACCTAAATTATTGTAATTCAGTGATTTTTAAGACAAATCTTAGATTGGACTTCCACAATCTTAAAATTATCATCTAGGTAGATACAGTATAAATTCTGGCACCCAGTAGGTCAAGTCGAAGCGAAGGCCAATCTTTTAATATACATATTTTATTCAAAATAAGTAACTTGATACCTTTTAACGATATCAGTAACTTATCAAATGTAATGATTCATCATTGATGAGTTGTCGGTTGACTGCGTGAATGATATTTATTCTATTGCACTAACTAGTTTTATTTTCCGTTTATTAATTTAGCTGTTTTGTTCTTTGTTACATGATAATCATAAACTTAATCAAGTTCAGCTAAATGCTTTATAAGGTCTAACAAAATATACTGAGACTATTTTAAAAGTGAATTCAGTCTATGATACTGAACAACTTTCTCCGAGGAACATGTATCGAAATATGAAAAGTAATTTATCTGTTTAATAATGATCTGAGTTTGTATGTAAAGTCGAAAATTATTTTTCACATTTCGAAATATGTTCCTTGGGGAAAGTTGTTCAGTATCTAGGACTGAATTCACCCTTTAAATAGTTTCAGTATATTTTGTTAGACTTTATATAAATCTTAATCATGAATCATTTAGTTTGTCAATCACAGGTACAATAGGTGTTAGGTACATAAATCGATACAAATTTTTTTTTAAACCCAATCTACTCTACTCAAAAATAGTAAAGTTATAAAGGTCAAGTGGTTGCCATAACACGAGATCAGTACCCGCAAGAAGCCTACAAGTAGATAACCAAACGAAATTGAACTGAAATATCTACGCAAAGCAACTGAGAGTACTAAACGATCTAACGCTACATGTCTTTGACATCGTTTTTCGTATACATTCTAAATTTTCATTCGAGCTCTTTATTTAGTATAATCAGTTGCTTGTGAATTGGGCACCAATTATCGCCCTGCAGTTTTGCTAATACATCCATCTCTTTTACTCAAAAATATTCTTTAATGATGTATTTGAGCAATAGAAAAGGATGGATATAGAAGAAAATCTTTTGATTGGTGGAAATTAATTCTAACGCTGGTACACATACGCAGTCGCATGGGAAAGATTGGAGACGTACGGGCAGACGAAAGCTGGTTTATTTAACACGAGTGCGAAATGTGATTGGGACTGACATAAGTTTATAAACCTTAGTTCTAGTACATAAGATTTAACTTTTAATTTCTTAGGATTCCAGCGGATCCTAGAGGATTTTATGTGAGCAAGTTAAAATGTCCGCTTAATGTCTCTAAAAGTGTGACTACCTATTTGAAGCGTCTGTTCGGAGGTCGGAAGAATGTTGGGTTATGTGGGGTTTTACCTTACTTAGCGACCACGCAAACCGGGCAAAGACAAATAGAGGCACCATGGGGTTTAAGTGGATTCGAGCCCTACACTACCACGCTCCATCTCCGTGGATGACTGGTGTGGGTTGGTAATTTTTCCATGTAAAAAGTCGTGAAAAGCTAAAACAAGACATGCTTTCCTCATACGAATGCGATCGAGTACTAAACAGCGTGAATAGATACCCAAATTCTACTTCATATTCCACTTCATAAATCATTTTAAAAGAAGATATTACCATTCAACAAAACTTTGTTAAATTTTTCAGTCTTATAAAACGCAGACTAACTTAAGGACGAGGTTTAAACCATTATTGATCCAAATTTAGTTGACAGCGACGAAAGAGAAGGTGACTAATTTCGGGAAATCTTTTTGTTTTCGGCGGATAGTGGTTTAAACGAAGTACTAAAGTTAAACTACCTTTTATAATAAACCGGTTGATGTCTAACAGAATTACCATTTGCAGTTGTATATCAGAAAATGTTTTATTATATATAAAAAAATATCAATTGCAATGGACTCAAAGACTACAAATATTAACATTTATGTAAGTACTTTATTTATTAATGGTAACTTATTCGATAAAGTTAAAACTATTTCGTAGTTTCTCTTACGTCTATCTACACTAGAGTATACGTGACGGCAGTTGGACCAACATTTCAAAGGTTTGGGAATAAATGACATTTTGTAATGCAAAAAAGATTTTGACATGATAAAACACTGAGTACACATACATAATTAAAGATAACACTTATCTTTATATGTCGGTAAACTATTGGCTTTAAATAAAAGAATACCGAGTATGCATAAAAGTAATTTTACATTTTAATCAATAATGTTCGTTCTGACAGCATTTAATTCTGGTATAGACGGCAGATACAAGTTTTCAATGCTGCCATTTGGGTTTAAAATTCCCAACTTCAAAAAGTTAATTTTTAAACAAAATGTATTTTATTGTAGTGACATCGTAATGTATAAACTGGTTCAAAATCCAACTAGATTTTAAATAACATTAAAAAAGTTTTAAAGATCAAGAGAATTTCCATAATTTCACAATAATATGATTTAATATACATAACTGTTTTGTTCATAAAATTAGCTTTAAAACTAAATTATATACAACTTATGGCTACATAAAGGGAAATTATCAAAACAATGAGCATGTTTCTTATATCTATGCCATACACATCTACGCTGAGGTCACGAAATTGGCTTGAGTTTAATATTGGTAGGCTACTTACACAGGCTTACAGTTAGAGGCCATGTGGATTAGGTCATTGAAGTGGCCGGGGACGGGGTACATTGCACGAACTGATGGCCGATGGAGCTAAAAAAAATCTCGAATAGCGACTTTCAACCTGGTTCCATTTTTAGCACAGGCAAATGCTTGAACTTGTTTTCACAGTATAAGTGTGTGTATACATATGATACAAACTTAGAACTGAGGGCCGTGTTGTGGGTCATCAAGAAAGAAATGGTCCTCATAGCCGGGAGATATGTTATAATGAACAACTTGAGCATTGCGACTAAAAAGCACTTGAACTCTAAGCCTAGTGTAGACATAGCCTGGACCACATACATAATATCAAACAAATATTGCTGCATACTTATAGTGCATATTTTTTCACATCAACATAAAATACACTCGCTAGCACTCTTATGAAACCTATTTGATGGGGAACCTCCTTGTAATTTCTAGGCCTATTTTTGAAATGGGGAGTCGCTACTCTTAAAAGTTTGGTTTTTGCTGACATCCATAATCGAAATACAAAAAATGTCGCACGTTTATTTAAAAATTCTAGGTCTATGCGTTTAGTAATGACTCTCATTTCAAAAATTGGGCTACCATTTTCTATATAAATTGCAGGCATTGTGATGTGCAGATTTCCATTTATTTCAGCAGGGTAGATAACACTTGATTGTTCAAACATTTAACAATCTATAGTAATCATGAATTGTTCAAAAATAATTACAGAATGTATTGAAATTATTGTTGTCTTTCACATATTGGCTAAGGATTGTTTCATCATTCAACATGCATAAATGAAACAATGTTAAGTACAATCATTTTCGAGTTAACTACCCTATTTTGGATGTGTATAATATGTATTATGTATGTAGTTTATATACTGTATCTTATTCAATATTATTACGTAATCTGAACTAAACGTTTTGCAAAAATCAGTAAATTTCCATTTACGTCTGAAAATGCGCCTAAGGGACCACTCTCTTGCGTGTTTTCGGCTAATAAAAATCTTAGAAAGGTTAGAACGAATGTAATATACATGGTGTTGCCTTGGTTGGATTCCAGATGGATGTCACTATCAGGTACAAGCACGATAGCAAGCTCAAAGACGTATCTCCCTCTCTGAATTGGAGGCCGAATCCACCCTTGAATAGTGTGAAGAAAATTCTTTGCGAGCGAGATTCGAACTCACACCCCTCAAGTCTACCATGAGTGCACTTCCAATTTGTGCTACCGTGACGAATTTCCTCATCACATATAACTCTTCAAGCTGCGCCAATACCAGACACAATAGTTAAACAATTGAAGTCGGGAGGAATTCCTCCCAGTGCCGGCTTAGAGGATAAGGAACTTTACAAATGTTAACGTAAAAAAGTCCCTTCAGACCACCTGTTCCATTGGGCAGTACCATTGATGGTACAAATGACACTGATTTGTCCCACTAGTACCATAAATGGTACCGATGTATACCATCCCATTTGTACTGGACCACTACACCCAAAACTGATCCATAAAGTAGTTTAATATTAGGGAGACAGATACAGTCTGATGTGTGAAATTGAGTCGAAAACCTCCTGAGAAAATTATCTGCCGAAAAAATGGGCGTTATTTCGAAAGATACACAACATTACGACGTATTATCTCTGGACCCAGTGTCACACCCCAATAAGCAGGAGTAATGTCATATCAATCGCTAAAGAGTAAGGCTGAAGACCAAGAAGTCTGGCCCATACTCCACCGACAAGACCCACTACGATCTTAAATATAAAGACCCAAAGTATCAAGGTCTATTGAACTCTACAACATAATATTAAAGTCCCATTTTGCTTGGCAGCATCAGCCAGCATGGATATACACATTAATGTTGTGTGGCTCTCCGAGTAACGCTCCACGCATTATGATAAAACAGCTAAAAGTTACAAAGACGATACAAAATTACAAATATTATACATAGTTTGTTGTCTGAGGTAGTTGTTCACAATAAATGTTGCGATCACAGCCCGTGGTTAATCAGGACATACATCTGTTCATTGCAAGACTTTCCATTATAACTATGTATAGGTCAGCAACTTAGTTAGTGGACCGGGAAAGATGGCGCAACCGGTAGTTTTTAAGGTTCCGTACCCAAAGGGTAAAAACGGGACGCTATTACTAAGACTTCGCTGTCTGTCCGTCCGTCTGTCTGTCTGTCTGTCATCAGGCTGTTTCTCAAGAAGCACGATAGCCAGACAGTTGAAATTTTCCCAAAAATTTGTTTTTTTGTTGCCGTTATAACAACAAATACTAAAAACAAAATAAAATAAATATTTAAGGGGGGCTCCCATACAAGAAACGCGATTTTTTATAGATAATGGTACAGAACCCTTAATGCGCGAATCCGATTCGCACTTGGCCGGTTTTTTCTGTGATTTGGGTGGTGCCATGTTTTTAGTTCCGACTTTACCCGCAATATGGCGAGGTCCACTAACTTAATTGTCAACCTTTAACTGAATTCACAACTGCCAGATTTTCTTATTTTACTGCTTATAACTATTATATATCAGATTTTCCTACGAAAACTTTGATTCTGTAACAAGGTTTAACACTCTTTGGGATATTGTTGTATTTTATGCCTTGACTGAGAATATATGATATTTTTATGAAGATTGAAGATTGAGAAATCTGGCGCATAGGAACTCCACCAACAACAATGTTAAGCTCTTAAATGATCTTCTTATAAGATCTGAACAGAAAAGCAAAATTAATGTAGCTATAAAACAAGGTGTTAATCTTTAAACTTGCCATATTCTCAAACATACCTATACTGATAATACTGAAAAACTTTCCCCTAGGAACATAGGTCGAAATACGAAATATAAATTGGATTTCTCATACTAAATCAAATCCATTTTTTGTTGAAAGTTGTTCAGTGATCAGTAAAAGTATGTCTGTGAATATGGCAATGTTACAGATTTATCCTCATATTCATAATAAAAAACAGTTTGCTAAACCTATATTAAGTTAAAACATGTTTCATCTTTTTCTCTCTTTTCAATATTTGATATTGAAAGAACGAGATAAAAGATATTTTAACTAAAATAGGTTTAGCAAATGTTTGTATTTTTGATGAATCAGAGGGGTATACCTTGTATACTTGCTACATTTATTTTGAATACCATGATTTTAGCATGAAGGTAAGTAAATAAATTTAATATGTTATTTAAATAGAGTCACCTTACCAATTAAAACATAATGCCGAAAATACTTATTAATTTATAATTAGTATCACCTTAGTGAATTCAGTAGTACTCTTATTACTTTAAAGTATGGCATATTCTCATAAATTTTCAGTCAAAGTATAAAAATATTTTTTGTTTATAATAAGGTTTATAATAAGTTCAAGGTTAAAATTCAATAAAATAATGTTTGTAAAGATGTGGTTTAAAATATACTTGAAACCTTACATTTAAGTCTAAGTACCCTGAATTATATATTTAAATTCTAATAATATGATGTCTCATGAAAACATTAAAATCTTTAAGTTACACAATAATTATCAAATCATGCTAATATCTAATCACATTGTTCAAATATATTGTTTTAAAATAATTGTAAATATCTAATTTAATATAAACAATTTATCTGGTTTGAGGCAAGGGGCAATCACTATATCATGGCTAAATGGTATACATTTTCATAGATTTGTTAACTTTATGTTTTAAAATATTATTTTATCATACAAACTGTCTTATGGATATAATGGTAACAGTTTTACTGGCAGTCATTTGAACATCTCTTATAAAGCAATACCAAATTCTGAAGTACTAATAAATTGACTGTTATAGGTGCTATCCCACAGTCAGCAGTCTAACGTTCCTAGGTCACTGGTTAAAGTGACGGTTTGAGATCTTAAGAAGTGAAAACTTAACTCGCACTTTTCTTACCAGCTGCTTGTGGGAATTGCACCTCTATACTCAGTGAAGGGAACTACTGCCGTGCAGACCTCTCAGTTTCAATCAAGCATTCTCTAACAAGAATGCGGGCATGCACAATGCCTCGCTTCAATCGCTCAGCAGAGCTGCGGCTCCCGGAGTAACTTGGCCGCACTTCCTTACCCATCTCCTCGATGACGGCAAGCAATTGCGCGTACTTTGACGTTCCATTATCTTTGTCCTTCCCACTCGACGACGGCGAAGACGCTGGCACCGTAGAAATCGTCGCGTGGCTGTTTCCACCGTGCCCAATGTCCTTATGAACGTTCTTTCCGCTCATAGGTATAGCGGTCACCGTCACGTCGCTAAGCTTCGACTCCACAGCCTGAATATCCATCGCCTCCATCACTGCAAAGATACGCGGTTTTACCATAACAAAATATGCCGATAAAATCAACAATGAAACACATAACTTACCTATCTACGAACTACCACTTCTAAGAGATCACAAGTAAAAACACACTAACAAAAAGATACAAACGCGCGACGCAAATAGTAAGTGATAAATTCTAATAAAAAATTACTTTGTAATGTAGGACATACCTAATTCGCTTACGTCCAATCTCAAGAAGTCTATTGATGGTGGGTATCGATTATGCGTAAAACTAATAGCGGTTGCAGTTGGAAACGCTGGAATGTGTTGTTTTCACTAAATGCAAATGAGTTTCCTAAATAAAACCAGTACTATTTTATTAATTTTAATAACAAACAAGTCCGCTAATCACCACATTGACAAGTATGTTTTTTTTTAATTTTGTTAACACTGCAGCGCTCGCTATGTGATAAATATCTGTGACATTATGACAGCTGTGCTGTGTCCACAGATTAGACAGATTATATCCTGTGTCTGTGTGTGAATGCTGTACTGCTGTGCTGTCTGTGATATCATAATACTGTCAATCTCAGTAATCAAATTGTAAACTTTGGTCTTAGTTTTATGTATTAATGTGGGAGGGCGTTAGTGTGGGATGCCACATGCGTTGACACACTGGCACCCTCCCATCTCAGGGGATCAGTCTCGCTCGAGAACCGGTTCGGCTGCTGAAAACGCTGAGATCGCCAAGCGGCGCAAATATAGTTCTTTAAATGATGACTATATTTTTGTGCCGTTTGGCGTGGAAACTTTCGGACCTTGGGGCCCCGGTGCTAGGGGTCTCCTTAAAGAGATCTCTCCAAGACTGATCTGCGCCGCTGGTGACAAGAGGGCTGTCTGTTTTTCGCACAACGAATCAGTTTTGCGATCCAACGCGGAAATGCGGCCAGCGTTCTTGGCACTACGCCACATGGGCAAGATTTTTTAGACTAAATTAGTAGTTAACTTTTTTCTGTATGTATATTTGTAAATATGTATTTTTTTTATCCTTCTTATTTCCTTAAATAATGTATTAATTAAACTATATTAAACTATAAATAAACGTTAAACTAAACTATAATGATTATATATAAATTAAAACTAAATTATGTAAAAACTAAATAGAATCAAAAATTCCGCCTCAGATAGTACCTGGTTCAAAGGTGCGTGCCCATCACACTAGCTGCGTTCTCTCTTTGTATTGTGATGGCAATTCTTTGAACCAGATACCATCCATTTGTCTGCTAAGCGGCGTCCTATCTCACTTATAAAGCTTTTTGCTTCTGAACACCACGGACCAGCAGTTTCAACAGCTACAAAAACGAAATCATAATTTGTAGAAAGGACCGAATATTTTTGTATTTTTGTGAAATTGTAAACTCCACACAAAATTAAAAAGTCGGCTCAACGGTTGAGCCTTAAGGGCCTGCTAGACGGTTGCCAACAAGCCTTCCGACGTGTTGACCTTGGTCGGTGCCTCGTCGGCGCCGACCGTCGGAGTGTTGCGGCTACAAGGAGGGTCGGTCGGCCGACCGCGCTTTGGCTTCAGTGTGTTTAGAACTCGCAGACTGACAATATCTCGTAAAATGACTACCAACCTATCGAAATTTCAACGAGTTGGCGTGGTTTAAGTCCTATTGAGCTCAATAGAAGAAAAAAAAAGAAAAAAGGAAACGTCGGATATGGATATGCGAAAGTTTCATCCCTTAGGAAAACAGAACTTTTAATATATTTTTTTAAGTTTATTAATTTAAGAAAATATTAAGAATTTCTTCAAGCCTAACCACCGCACCGATTTCAATAAAATATTTAATTTTAATAATTCAATTATGTACATAATCTATCATTAAAAAAATATTGTAAAATCAAACCCCAAAATTAGATTTTTTTTTTTGAAAAAAATGGAAATAGTCTTTTTCCTTAATTTTACTAAAAAAAATATCCATGGGATAATAATGGGTTCATTAATATTTTGGGCATATTAAATACAGTATTTTATAAAGAAAACTGCATGTCAATATCCTTCATTTTAGAGAGATATAAAATTAAAGCATCCGCGTTGGGATTGGGACGCCGTCATCATTAATGCATGCACATCCGCACGCGTCGACTTCTTCTCGCGAATGGCCTAGCGCGGTCGACAACAGGCGGCTACACGGTTGCCAACCGGCAGTCCCGACAGCGGTCGAGAGCGCACGCCCGACGACCAAGGGCGTTGGAATGTCAAACGAAATTTTGTCGCCAACAGCCTTCTACACGGTCGGACCCGACCAAGGTCACCTGGTCGGAGGTGCTTGCTGGCAACCGTCTGGCAGGCCCTTAAGCAAGACTTCGCGCAAACGTAACCAAACCTGTCCACATGCTTTCGAGAGCTTCCAAACTATTTATTAAACGATCCATCCTGTCTGCTATTTTTATTTAAGTTACTGGAAAAAACTAAACAAACAAGATACAAAGAGAATATAATCACTACCTACGTTTTACAAGATGTGCACTGTGCACCCCTTGCCCTTGTCTTGTTGATGCCCATGTACTTAACTTTTAATATATTTTAGTCGATTTATTTATATCGATTATTCGAAATAAAGCCGCGATTACACTTCACGATTCGTCGGGGACGATTTCACGCAGGCGCCCTAAATCGGGAAGTGTAATCGCTGACAGGGAGGCAGTGTCCCGATATCGGGTGATCGGGGCTTCCCGACCGCCCTGTTTCCCTATTTAGGGCGTAAATCGGGTGATGTAATCGCTGTCCCGAGACAGGGCGTTCAGAAGTGCCATTTTTGAAACGCGGAGTCTCCTAAACGAATGATCTTTCCATACAAAAAACAGTTCGTGTAGTGACTCCGCATTTCAAAAATGGCACTTCTGATATGAGCTTAAAATAAAATCATATATACTTCTTAAAACGATACTCTTTGCTCCATTTCGGCATCGGCATTTTCTTTTTTTTTCACATTTACACGCGCAGTTGCGTCAAGAGCGACACGCACTTGACCAATATTTGATTTTTGGCAAGCACAGGTGCCACTCTTTCAACATCAAGTTTGGCTGACGACTGAGTTAAGCGGCGATTACACTTCACGATCCGTCGGGCCGATGAGTAGGGGCGACAGACAGGGCGTTGTGATTACACTGCACTAGATCGCCTCCCTAACTCAGTTGTCAGCCGAACTTGACGTTGAAAGAGTGGCACCTGTGCTTGCCAAAAATCAAATATTGGTCAAGTGCGTGTCGCTCTTGACGCAACTGTGCGTTTAAATGTGAAAAAAAAAAGAAAATGCCGGAGCAAAGAGTATCGTTTTAAGAAATATATATGTATTTATTTTAAGTTCATATCAGAAGTGCCATTTTTAAAACGCAGAGTCACTACATGTCTTGAAGAAAGACTATTTGGAGTTGGTACCTTGGTGGTAAAGACGTGTAAATAGTCCCTACTTGGGTTTGTGATCGCTCACTAAGAGTGAAAATACCTAAAGGTATCTCACAGCGTTGTAAAAGGGAAAATGAGAACTGCTTTCGATTTACTTATGTGACTATGGCTAGCACTGACCTGGAATATCGTCTTCGTTCCCAACTACTCCCAGGATCTGCTGCAGGCACTTCTGGAAACTTCGGAGGCGTGGGTCGGGTTTGACGAGCACGCGGTCGGCTTCACACAAAAGTCCAGTACACGAAAGTCTAGAGTCCTCACTAACACCAATTCACAAAATAAATGGAGACGAACTCCACAGCGTCGCAAGGGCGGCGAAATCCCAAAACCGGGAAGGAGAAAAATGTGCAAAACGGGCTGCACACTGCGGCGGTCGGCGCAATAGCCAAAGGAAGAATGCATAACTTCTTCGAGAAGTCTTTTTGAGTGACCAAAACTGTCACCCCTAGTGCCATCTCTCGGTTTCATTGAGAACTACAACGAACCCAGAGGCCAGCACACAGCACACATAGTAATCGAAAAGCAGTTATAAAAATTATCTGTTAATTAGCGTATCAATGTTTATGCAAAAAAGAAAAAACAGATGGCGCTAACGCGTCACCATGCACCCCGCCTTGGAACATCGCAGGATGTTTCAAAACGAACGAAAAGTTAAATAAGGAGATAACTACATGAGTATATAGCGAAATTATTCTGAGATAAATATTTATTATATGTTATTAAATATAGCGACTTAAACTAATTTATGTACTAAACGCGTAAAATTTTAAGGGAGTTTATTGTGTAGGTATCGGATATAATTTAGTTACGGCGCGTTTATAAATGCCACTTTGAGTTTTGACAGTTGCTACTCGAACGACGTTATCTGAACCCTTATAGACGTGAGTAATTATTCCTAATTGCCAATTCAATGGAGCTGAATTTTCCTGTTCAACCAGAACAACTGTCCCTATCTCTACCGGCTTATCTGGAGTAGCCCATTTTTGTCTGACTTGCAACGTATGCAGGTATTCGAGGTGCCACTTCTTCCAGAAGGATTGCACCATGCTATCGAGTAATTTCTTACGATCTAACAAACTTAACTGCTGGTTCGAAAGATCAGAAGCAGGTAAATACTGCAGCGGAGTGGACATTAAGAAGTGTGCGGGAGTTAGAACTTCAGGCTGCGGGTCCGAAGATATTAAACTTAAGGGACGAGAGTTCAAGATACACTCTACTTGCGCTAAAACTGTTTGTAACTCTTCATACGTAAGCAACTGGTTTCCAATCACCCTGTATAAGTGCGTTTTCATGCTTTTTATGTTCCCTTCCCAGATCCCACCGAATGAAGGAGATCTAGGAAGTATTGTTTTCCAGTCCACCCTACGAGACAATAGCTCAGTGGATAGTGCGTCTTTATAGGTAGAACTTGCTAAAAAACTATAAAGTTCGTCTAATTGTGCCTTCGCACCAATAAAGGTTGTCGCGTTATCAGAATATATGCAAGATACTGGACCGCGGCGAGAAATGAAGCGTTTAAACGCGTTTAAGAAACTGTCTGAAGTCAGACTTGTGACTAAGTCAATATGAATAGCCTTTGTGACTAAGCAAATAAATAGTACAATATACGCTTTTTGCGAATGTTGACCTCTGCGTCGAAAAGGAGTAAAACGCACGGGTCCTGCGTAATCGCAACCAGTGTGGACAAAGGCCTTGGTCACTTCTGTCACCCTGTACGACGGAAGGTCAGCCATTATAGGCGTAGGATGAGAAGGATTCAGTTTGAAACAAACGTTACATTTCCGACATTTGGACCTAATAACAGTTCTGGCATCTAATATCCAGTAGCGCTGACGTATGATAGACATAAGAAGTCCAGGTCCAGCGTGACAATTAAAAACATGTGAATGTTGTATTAGTAGATCAACAATGTGATCGCGTTTTGGAAGTAAAATTGGATGCTTAGCTCCATATGGAAGCATCGATTTAGAAAGTCTACCTCCTATACGAAGGATCCCTTCAGCATCTAAGAACACTGCCAAGTTCTGCAGCTTTTTTGAAGGTAACTTCTCAGTTTTGAGCAGTTTGATATCTTCAGCGAAATGTATTGATTGGACAGCAAGAATTAGCGCCTTTTCAGCGGCTGTTAATCCTACTACAGAACGAGGTTCTATTTTTAGTTTAGGTTTCGCGAATTTGAGAACATACGCTATGATGCGTAGTAATTTTTCCCATGAAGAGACTCGTTGTGCTAATGCACACAAGAGTGGTTCCTCAACATGCGTTGTAACAGTCATCACATTTGACTTATGTTCAGGTAAACTATTACAATTAGCGGGAGAAAATGGTTTGATAGGCCATTTCTCAGAAGAATTGTGGATCCAAGTAGGACCATTCCACCACAGATCGTGGTTTAACAGTTGCGATGGTAGCATACCACGAGAAAGACAATCGCTCGGGTTGATGGCTCCAGCGATATGATAAAAGTGTTTAGCCTCTAAATTTTCTTGGCATTGAGCTACCCTATTACTAACAAACACTGACCATCTATGCGGGAACGAGTGAACCCATGATAAAGCAATGGTGGAGTCGGAAAATGCAAATATATCAACAATGGGCATGCGTTCAGCAAACGTGTCGCGTACTACTTTTATTAGTTTTGACATGAGTAAAATAGAACATAATTCAAGTCGAGCGAGAGTTGTAATCTTCGTTGGACTAATTTTCGATTTTGCACAAAGAAGACGCGTTTGAATAACACCAGAGGGATAAGTACAATGAGCATAAATTACAGCACCTAGGCCATTTATACTGGCGTCACTGAATGCGACAAGACGCAGCTCACACTCGATTTCCACTCCAACGTGCCGAGGGATCTTTAAAGTGTTCAATAAGTGCATCTCTTGTGCAAGAGCTTGGAAGCGGGTGCGTATGTGCTCTGGTGCAAGGTCGTCCCAATCACTCTTGCAAAGCCACAACTCTTTTATAAGTAGCTTAGCTGCGAGTACGACAGGTGCAACCAGTCCGAGCACGTCAAACAATCTGGCCACAAAAGAAAGAATATTTCTTTTAGTGCATTTTTCAGCAATCGCGGCGGTAGTAAAAAAGAATTTATCTTCGCAAGGATCCCACGAAAGACCTAAAACTTTTGAAGAACTATTACTTGAGTCAAATTCAAGCGACATACGATGTGAATCAGGAAGTGAATCGAGAAGCTCAGGACAGCTACTGGACCATTTCACAAGGTCAAAGTCACCTGCTTTGAACAAACTTATTAAATCGCGAGCTAACTTTGTAGCGGTTAATTTATCTGTGGACGAATGAACGAGGTCGTCCATATATAAGCAGGTTTCAGCCACTTTGGCTGCTTCAGGATAGTGCGAGCTCATATCAGAAGCTAACTGCTTCACTGTACGTAGAGCTATGTAAGGACTAGACTTGAGGCCAAAGGGTTGCCTGTTAAAAACAAAGGTGCGTATTTTCTGTGAGTCATTAAACCTAAACAAAATGCGTAGGTATTTACGTTGTTCTATCGGAACTCCTATACGTAAATAGTGCTGTTTTATATCTGCGTTCATAGCGATAGGAAACATCCTAAAATTTAATAATAATAAAAATAAGTCAGCCTGTAGATTTGGGCCGATGTGTAACACATCGTTAAGAGAAAGTCCAGTGTGTGTTTTAGCACTGGCGTCTAATACAATACGCGGTAACGGCTTATCAGGACGTACCACGGCGTGGTGCGGTATATAATAACCATCTGAGGTTAATTCAGAATCATCGACTGGGCTGAGATACCCATTGTCAATATAATCTTGAATTACTTTGTTGTAATTCTCGCGTACAAGAGGCGTTTGGCGTAGTTTACGTTCAAGAGATATAAAGCGGCGGTAAGCGGTGGCATACGAATTGCCAAGTTCAGCAGGATCTCTGCTGAAAGGTAAAGCGACGGAAAAACGACCGGAATCATCGCGGCTCACGGTCGATGTAAAAATATTTTCACACTCTGTCTCTTCAGGGGACAGCAAACGTTTTGTGGGCACTTCTTCTAATTCCCAAAACCTTTGCACTAAATCATTTAGTGCTAACGCGGTAAATGACGCGGCGACGGAAAGAACTTCGGCACGTGGGCAATCTCCCATAAAAACATAACCAAACGTTGTTAGTATAGCGGGCGGTGCGAGCGGACCACAGTCCACCTTATCTCCTAGGTATACATATGGGAAGAGCTGAGCGCCCAACACTACATTAATGTCTCCCGGGACATTCCAACTTAAGTCGGCAAGTTGTAACTTACGAGTGTTGAATTCCCTACAATCAATAAATCGCGACGGCAATTGATCTGTAATACGTTCCACAACCAATGCATGAATAGTGTATTTTTTATCTGGGTAGACTCGTGATTCTATGTCAAAATAAACATAGCCTAAAATAGGACTAGCGTTAGAACCAACACCCTTGACGAATGAATTGCTTATTGGCGTTATCGGTAAATTCAATGAACGGCAACATTCTGTTGTTATTAAATTATTCTGCGAGGCGCTGTCAATCAAACAACGAATAACATATTTTTTACCTACACTATCTTTGGGGCGCGCATATACTTGAGCAGTTGACAGAATAATATCACCTGTAAAACTAGACGCATACGACAGGGAACGCGTAGGTATTTCGACATTCGAAGATGCGCTCTCGTGCGACATCACCGCGGCAACAGAATGGGTAATATCATTAATATCGTTATGCACGGGAACGGATCGAGAAACAGACGCGGCGGCGCACATAGGCGCGACGGCGCCAGCGGCGGCGACGGGAGAAGAAGCAGCGGCTTCGGTACCTACAACTGGGCGAGATTTGTTATCACTATGATTTCCGAAGTGTAATAATTTATGATGTTTTTTCTGACAGAAACAGACGGACGTACTTTTACAATCCGGTAGCGTATGTAATGTACTCAAACAGTTAACACAACCGTGTTTCGATTTAATATATTCGTATCGAGTTTTAGCATCTCGCATGCTCCTAAACTGTGGACAATCGTATAGATGTCTATGTTCGCTTTTAGCGCATAAGCTACAACCTGTACGAACATTCGTATCGGCTACAAACGACTTGTAGGTATGCACGGTTTGATCGCGTGATTTAGTAGCAGGCGGCTTGCTCACATATAGCGAGTTACGGGGATTGGAGCGCTCCAATATTTTAGCTTGATCTTGTACAAAGGTGACCAGTTGTTGCGTTGTAGGTATCTTGTCATCTCGAACGGATAATTCAAATGCTTGAATAGTTTGAGCATCCATCTTTCTTAAAGCGCATTGAAGCATAACAAAGTCTGTCAAATCGGGTAAATCTAATTCTTTGAGTGCGGAAAATGACGCGGAAAATTTCGAAATAAAGGAATCGAGTGCGTGTGCATTATGAGAACAATTTTTTAAATCTAAAATATTATTTAAATAAAATGCACCTAAGGCACGTTTATCTTGGTACTTTTTAACTAAAGTGTCCCATAGTATTTGGTATGTCTCTCCTGAAGGTACTATACCGGCAGTAAATATTAATGCGTCATGCGTTAATTTAGAAATTAAATATTGCACGCGTTGCGAGTCAGACAATTGTTGATTCAAGTGTACATTGGCTTTAAAGGACTGATAAAAAATATTCCAATTTTCTGGGCGTCCGTCGAAACTCGGAATAACCAACGGTTGTAATTTCATTACTAACTTGTTCGAGTCACTCGCACTATGTGAACTCGGCTTAATACTCGCATCAATTTTATTACGTGTGCGCTTAATTCGCGTGTACAAGTCTTCAAATGAATCTAAACAAGCGTAATCTGGTTCCTCGTTAGGTTTTAACAACAATTTCCGTTTATTTATTTCATCTACAATAGATGCGAACCTTTCCCGCCAGTCATCAATAATTTCTGATTCTGACATAAAATTTTCATTTGTTCTCGACGAAGAATCGTAAGAAACGATTTTCTTAGAAGTATCATACAAGCGATTAATACGTTGAAATAACGTGTCTCTTTTTTTAAGCAATAACATTAACATAACTTCACTATCTCCTGATTTTTCTGTCATGATTGCGATGTAAAAATTGAATCGAATAAAGTAGGTAGGTAGATATGCGGTGCGTGCGTGGTGCGGTGCGTAGCGGAAAGTAGGTGTTTGTTTAAATGCAGCGAATGAACGGATTATAACCAACAATAGGTTAAATCTATTATGCTAAACTTGAAAATGAATTTACGCATGAAATGTGAAAATGGGCGGCGGCTATGCAAAATGGCGTCGATAGAAAAAATGCGTTTTATTTTATGGTTATAAAAAACGTGAAATATGCGAAAATAAATATGCTGGAATGATATCCAGGCTCTGAAGGACCAATTTTGTGGTAGAGACGTGTAAATAGTCCCTACTTGGGTTTGTGATCGCTCACTAAGAGTGAAAATACCTAAAGGTATCTCACAGCGTTGTAAAAAGGAAAATGAGAACTGCTTTCGATTTACTTATGTGACTATGGCTAGCACTGACCTGGAATATCGTCTTCGTTCCCAACTACTCCCAGGTTCTGCTGCAGGCACTTCTGGAAACTTCGGAGGCGTGGGTCGGTTTTGACGAGCACGCGGTCGGCTTCACACAAAAGTCCAGTACACGAAAGTCTAGAGTCCTCACTAACACCAATTCACAAAATAAATGGAGACGAACTCCACAGCGTCGCAAGGGCGGCGAAATCCCAAAACCGGGAAGGAGAAAAATGTGCAAAACGGGCTGCACACTGCGGCGGTCGGCGCAATAGCCAAAGGAAGAATGCATAACTTCTTCGAGAAGTCTTTTTGAGTGACCAAAACTGTCACCCCTAGTGCCATCTCTCGGTTTCATTGAGAACTACAACGAACCCAGAGGCCAGCACACAGCACACATAGTAATCGAAAAGCAGTTATAAAAATTATCTGTTAATTAGCGTATCAATGTTTATGCAAAAAAGAAAAAACAGATGGCGCTAACGCGTCACCACTTGGGTTTTGATCCACGGTACACGAAGAACGTAGTTGTAGAGCACAAAGGTTAATGTCCACCACGATAATTGTTCAATACACTATACAGTTTATATTTTCACAAAAAGGTCCGGCACTTCCTAGTATATGTTAATACTTTTTTACATTTTACAGATTTCACAAACCATTTTTTTATTTCAGACTCTTATTTACAAGTAACCAAGACAACCCTGTCTTCTTCTTTTTAAATGTCATTGGGTTTTCAATGCATAAAACCTCCAACAACATCTTCTCTCAATGAACACCCAATAGCTCCGTGATCCTCTGCAGCCTTGGTCTTGGCAGAGGCTTCGTGAAGATATCTGCTAGCTGATCCGCACTAGCCACCTTCTTTACTTTAAGTTCTCCGTTAGTCACTAACTCTCTAACGAAGAAATGACGTATCCTAATATGCTTAGTACGTCTGTGAAACTCTGGGTTTTCAGCCAATCTTATTGCAGCTTCATTATCGACTTGCAGCGTAGGAAGACCTTTGATTTCAATCATATCTCCCAAGAGTCGAGCTAACCAAATGCACTCTCTTGCACCTTCACTTGCGGCAACTATCTCAGCCTCCGTGGTTGATATAGCCACGCTTTGTTGCCTTTGGCTCATCCAGGTGATAGCTCCACCTGCATACATGCATAGCACTCCAGTTGTCGAACGACTTGTTTGCATATCTCCACCATGATCTGCATCACTGTAACACGAAAGCACTCCTTTCTTGGTGTTCTTTCCATAATGGATACCATATTCCAGAGTGTACTGCAGATACCTCATGATGCGTTTCACTCTTACGCAATCATCATCCGTAGGATTTTCAAGACTTCTCGAAACTACGCTAACAGCATATGCTATGTCTGGTCTTGTTCCGACCATCAAGTAAGCCAAAGCACCGACAATCTGTCTATATCTTTTCTTGATATCAGAATAGTCTTGCTTTTCTTGCTTCTGTACATCTTTACCGATGGGTGTTGATATCGGTTTACATTGCTCCATGCCAAACCGTTTTAAAACCTTCTTTGTGTAAGAAGCCTGATGTATTTTCAAAGTGTCTTCTCTGTTTTCAATCTCTATACCGAGAAAGTAAGATGCAGGTTTTGTTGTTATCTTAAAACCTTTTTTCACTTCTTCCAGAAAATCATCTACAAGCTTTTTATTCGTTCCAGCTACTAGACCATCGTCTACATATAAAGCAACTATCAGCTTTTCAGCTTTAGAGTTCCTGATCAGCAAGCATGGGTCTGCTTCACTGGTCTTAAAACCAATATTTTTGAAAAACGTCATTATCCGCTTATTCCAGCAGCGTGGAGCCTGCTTTAAACCATAAAGACTTCTTTTCAAAAGACAAACGCGTTCTGTTCCGTCATTATATCCTTCAGGTTGTCTCATATAAATTTCTTCATCCAGATTACCATAAAGAAATGCCGTTGACACATCAAATTGTCTAAGAGCCATGCCTTCACTAGCAGCTATGCTAAGTACTGCTCTTACAGTTCCTAACTTAGCAACTGGGCTAAACGTTTGATCATAGTCAACTCCTTTTTTCTGAGAGTAACCCTTGATAACCAGTCGCGCTTTATATTTTTCCACCGAACCATCTGGGTTATATTTGATTCGATAAACCCACTTACTTGGTATTGCCTTCCTGTTCTTAGGAAGATCAACCAGGACCCAAGTCATATTTTCATCCAAAGAGTCAATCTCTCTCTGCATAGCTTTCCGCCATTCCTTCGAGTCCGGAGACTGAACTGCTTCCTTGAAAGTTGCTGGTTCTGACTGACTTGATTGTGCATTCAAAACAAAATCTTTGAATTTGCCAGGAGGTCTTAAAATTGAACGATCATGAACTGTTTTTTGTATGGAAATATCATTCGTTTAGGAGACTCCGCGTTTCAAAAATGGCACTTCTGAACGCCCTGTCTCGGGACAGCGATTACATCACCCGATTTACGTCCTAAATAGGGAAACAGGGCGGTCGGGAAGCCCCGATCACCCGATATCGGGACACTGTCTCCCTGTCAGCGATTACACTTCCCGATTTAGGGCGCCTGCGTGAAATCGTCCCCGACGAATCGTGAAGTGTAATCGCGGCTTTAGGGAGGCGATCTAGTGCAGTGTAATCACAACGCCCTGTCTGTCGCCCCTGCTCATCGGCCCGACCCGACGGATCGTGAAGTGTAATCGCCGCTTAACGTTGTACTACCTACTACCTACGTTTGCGTACTCTTGCGTTTTGTTAACCCATTGTCAAAGTATATAAAAAAGAAGACTAAGTAAATTTTTTGTTAGTAGAAATAAAACTCATTAATTGTCAAAATAAATTGTCAATTGTCAAATTGTAAAAAATATCTGGCTGGGGAGCGTATCGGTTTTCTTTCTCTGTAGTTTTTTTGCTTTTTAACTCTAAATATCTATTTTGGGTGACCAAAACAATTAATTAAGTGATATCCTCATTCTAAATTCCACGACGGAAATAAATTATATTAATATGCTGCTGTGGGCCGACAACCGATCGACTTCGGAGTCTGGCTAAATTGATCAAATGAATGTAAATAATAAAACAATAAGAGCTCGGTGTCAAGTGATTTCTCCGCCCACTGCACCGAGTATCATTATGCGCTTAACGATACAGCGGGCTCGGCGCTCCGCGTGCTATGTGTGAAATGAAGTGCATTGTTTGATGATGTCTGGCGAGGGCGAGCGGGCGTCGCGGCCGAACTCACTGCTGCTGGAGGCGCCGCCCCCGGAGCGCGAGCCGCTGCGCTTCGACGTGCAGCTGGTCGGGGCGCCGCCCGAGGTCGAGCAGTTGGTGAACAACATCAAACAAGTGGCTGAGGACTTCCTGTACCACTGGAAAACTTTTCCCATTGGTGAGAACTTTTCTATTTGTCTCCTATATCAATAATGTGATGTTGTGTTGTTACATTCGCTGTATTAATTAAACTTGGTTTTCTATTCAAATAGTCCAACTGGGCTCTAGTAATCACATGTTTTAGTATTCCTATAATTTATATATAAATTAAAAAAACAATGGGTGTGTACATAAATTAGTACATATATCCTAAACATTATTTGCTCTTAATCTTATCTTACTGTTGTGTGGGGTCTACACTGCTTAGGACTTTTCTTTTTATTCTACTAGTTTTTTTATTCTTAATTCTATCTAAAAATATATTTAAAAAAACTTCAAAACAGTAGGATAGTTTTCCAACAGAGAACTCATTTGTTTTTTGACTCTGTTCTGTTCTGCATATTTTTCCCTGAAATATTAACGAGTATTTTAAATTCATAAAGTTTGAATATCAGTAAACTTAATAATAAAAAAAAATACATATAGTACCTACCTATGTATTTGTGTACTTTATTATTATATAACCTTTATTTGTAACCTATATTGTTACTGTTACTGTTGGTCATCCAAATGCATAAAATAAAGTATACAGATACAGAAAAATTTTCACGTCTATATCCCGGACAGGGCAGATAGAGCCTGGGGCCATAAGACCCAAAGGCCATGATGAAAATAAAATATAAGAAAAAAATATTCACAAAACGAAATATATCTTTAATAAGTATGATTTTCATTTTCTAGCTCAGATTCATTATTGTTTAATGACTGGAAATCTTGCATGTTTCCCACAATTATTTAAAAGAAATGTAAAACTCGCCACCTATTCAATAATTGCCAAGTGGAGCATGAAAGTGAATGAAGAATGTGGTAATGGTAATGACACATGCTTGATACATGCTCTTACTTTGTTTTGTAAACTGTTTTCACTTTTATAAATTAATTGAATCATCTGTATAGCTGATTGTACTGTATGTGCGTTCAAATAGTTTGTAGTACACATACATACTATTATTTCTTAATGGGGCAGACAGAGCTTTTGGGGTTATACAGCTCTGAGCACAGAGTACCCAGGGCCGCAAGACTCAAAGGCCACTTTTAGTGTGATGATGGGTGAAAATGTGGAAACAGAGTTGAATAGAGCCACTACAAGTCCTCCAGTGGATGTCATAGAAGGCGACTTACCTACCACCTACATAACATCAATGAGACCTCTCCAACCTGTTTGGCCAGTGTGGAGAGTGTAGGCCAAGTCCTCTGGCTGCTCTGGCCAAGTATGGCTCTGGTACGAAGAGGGTCATGCTCCTATAATGGAGACAAAAAGACCTAATGATGATGATTTATAAACTACAATAAGTACCTATAAGTTCCCAACACCCTGCCAGGGTTCATGTATTTACTCACCTACTAACCATCTTTTGTATCAGTGCATGTAAGTGATAAATAAAGAAATTTTTTCTTGATTTTTTACAAATAATGGGCTTGTTAGCTCTGGAGAGTACTCATTACTAACACTTTCACAAGTTTGAAAAAGTATGCTACGTTTAGTCACCCATTTGAGTGTGGTCCACGCGCAGGGTTTTTTAACTTGAGAAAGCACTAGTAATGAGTACCGCTCTTGAGCCAACAAGCCCATCGTCAAAGGTTGTACTAAACTTGTCAGCACAGAATAGAATCTTCATATGCTGCTATCTTTTTGCCGTCGTTCTCTCTCGCCCTAGCTAATAATGAATGAAAAGGATAGCATGCGAAAGTGCTGTTCTGTGCTGACAGGCATAGCCAAACCCTAAACAGAAGCCCATTAACACATTCAGCACTATGTGTATCAAAAATTAAACACATTGATTGTTGTACTCTCGTGCCAAAATTAGTATAAAGGTACACAATATAAAGGTTGGCTTTATTGATATTGTATGTTTATGAAAAATGCTACGCCCTAAGTGGGTCCATGTAATGTTACATGTGTGAAAACCATTATCTATTCGCTGTGTATGTACATATGCATTGTTCTTAATTGAAATAAATAAATTAATTATACAATTTGTGTACAGTACTCCCACAATCCCGCTTCACGGGCATCGGCAACCGTCCGTCGGACATCATCGCCGCGCCGCCCTGCGATGAACTGGACGCGGCGGCGCTCGACGCGGGCATCGAGCCCCATCCCCTGTCGCCGAAGCAGCTTCATGCCATCAGGGACAAGGGGTAAGTCTTGACTTTGACGATCTGATTGAAGGCAACGAGTTTGCTACTCATAAAAAAATCTTTTATTTCTTAACACATTCACAATCCATGTAAACGTTTAAGAAGAAAACTCTGATTGAAGGTAAAGAGTTACCTATTCATAAAAAATATTACGACTTCTGTAAAAAACTATACGTCCACATCCTCTCTCTCTTTCATCTTAGCGTATTCCTGGTTGCATCTCTAGTTTCCCTAGCTGTGCCACTTCACATTGCTAGTCAACTATCGCACACATTGTATGTGACTGCGATAAACTGAAGCGTCAACCCTAAGCAGCTTTATTTTGTATTGTGTAATAACATTGTTTTTCAACATATGTACATTAAGGCTTCTTTCATTAATATTTATTCTAAACACTAGCAAGTGGACGCTGACCACCTAAACGGTTCTTAGGCTTCGCCCGCGTTCATCAACTGTTGATGACACGTATCATCCTACTAATATTATAAACGCGAAAGTATGGATGGATGGATGTTTGTTACTCTTTCACGTAAAAACTATTGAATGGATTATAATGAAACTTTACAATAATATATTAGAATGACACATAGGCTACAATTTATAAAGAAACTGTACAGATGAAGTCGTGGGCACCAGCTAGTTATTTTATTTTTCTCATCTTTAGATATACACACATCTTTTTCCACTGCGTCTGTGCTTTATTGTTAATGGAGCAAAAACAATACAATAAAAATTTACAGCCAAACTAAGTATAACTTATCAGTAGCGAAAACAAAGTTATTTGCATAATTGAATACATGTACAATGAAACCTTTTTAGTTGATCGTAACTAAGTCTGTTCAAGTGTTCATGACGGGACTTCAAATTCAGTGTAACTACAAATTAAAGAGATTATAGATGCGACCCTTCATTCTTAACATCTATTCTTACTTGATTTGTTTGTTTGTTTGTTTGTTTGTTTGAACGCGCTAATCTCAGGAACCACTGGTCTGATTTGAAAAATTATTTCGGTATTAGATAGATCGTTTATCGAGGAAGGCTATAGGCTATATTGCATCACGCCCGCGATTTCACTCGAGTGGATAACGCAAGCAAAGCCGCGCGCTGCCTCTAGCTCTCTAAAAAAATGTTATACCCTGCTTAAACAAATGCACTATTACGTCTTTGCTTCTAATGGGGCAGTTAAGGCATTTGGGTCTTGCGGTTCTAAGCAGACAGAGCCCACGGAAGACCTAAAGGGTATTTACCGTGATCTTATACATATATCTTAATCAAGCCCTCTTCAAACTATTTTATGAACTACCGTTTACAGTTTAAATTGAGAACGTGAAGCTTTTCTTCACACATTATCCAAATATGCGTACGCACATTTGCGAAAAACAACCACTTTTAGCTAATGTGCGAAGAAAAGCTTCACATTCTCGCTTTAAACTATTAACAGTAGTTCATAAAATAGCTTGAAGGGTTATCTTTGATATCTCCGATTCCTTTCAAATGATTAATTCCCATAGAAATGTTTGTTTTGACCTTTAGAAAAAGTGTCTGATTTGACTTGTTGTCATCTAGCAGATTACAGCAGATTAAAATTAATATCTTTGATAAAATAGTTAAAATCTTGAGGTATTCTGTAATATTAAACAGACAACTCCCTTCTGTTGTTTACTTTATTTTATCATGCTGTTTAAAACGTCTAGACAGCTCAGACGGATTAGAATCAATATCAAATAGGTACTAAACTTACTTTTTTGTCATTTCTCTTAGTTTATTACCCAGCTTAACCAAACCAAGTGCGTAATGTAATGAATGATATAAAATACAAGCCTGGTTGTATACTTTTTTTAAACTTTTGTAACTACACAAGTTTAAAAAAAGTGTTCAGCCCTCATTACTTTTGAATGCCTGAACTAATTTTCATTAAAAGATACTACTCGGCATATTTGTATACTTTGGGGTGCTCGCCTCTGTTTCACTCCCCATAACATCTAAACCGCTGAATCGATTTCCATGAAACATAGCTAAGTAAGAACCATCTCGATCAAGTCAGCTATCAAACAACCGCAACAAATTGGCTCATTCGTTTAGGCGGTACGATGAAACAGACAGACACACAGATACGTCAAACTTATAACGCCCCTCTATTTCGTGGGGGGTAAAAATATGTGTATTTATTTTCTTAAATCTTTAGTGTTTTAAAATATTTTTTGTTGTGTTAGTCACATTTTTATCACTGCCACCGTTTATATTCCTGCGAACGATTTTTTTCTTTTTAATTGGTCACCCGTCCGCAATTAGGTATGCAAAGCTTCATAAAGGTATATTTTTCATATTTTTTTCTGAAAGTACATCTAATTTAAAAAATATAATTTCATTATTTTGTTTTATTATTATGTATTTATTTTATTATAAATATTTTTAAAAATCGAGAAGCCAAGCCTAAAGGTAGTCTGAATAAGGTATAGATTCTCTGCGTCAAAAAAGAAACAAGAATGTCAACGTCATACATATCAAAAATGTCAAACAAGATGTCAAATGATAATCTAAATTTTAGTGCTGCCAGGGCGTACACTTTAAAATATCCCGATAATTTTTGACTAACTAAAAAAAACCGGCCAAGTGCTAGTCGTACTTGCAAACTAAGTATTCCGTACCATACCAACAGATAAGTTTTAATACTATAATAAGATCGATTAAAAGTAAAAGTTTATTCTAGGGTCCCCATAGATTATTATATCTTAAATTTTTATAGCTTTTTTATTTTCACAAAACACAAGCAACGTCATCAGTATTAATTAATCTTTCTTCTCATAAATAGAACTTTTTAAATCTGCATTGGCTGAAAATCAAACTCGATCGCCAAGTAACAATTTTCTAAAAAGTTCTACATTTTGCTAGAAGACAACCTATCTGGCAACACAAAAAAATGACTTTGACATTTTGTAACTTTTTCAATATTGCGCATCCAGGCAAAGTATTTAGCCTTGTAAAGACTACCTTTTAGAGGTCATTTAGATGTCAAACCATTTTTCATAAAATATAGGAAATAAGGACAATCATATGGTTTTTCGAGCCAAAATTAATAAAATGCTGCTTAAAAACCCAAAACCTCGAAGTGGGTTTCCATAAAGCACACTGTTAAATTTTCTTTGCATACCTAATTGGCTATTACGCGAACTGACGGCTTTTTAGCGTGCTACGGGATTGTTATGTTATTGGACTGCCACAAATTATAGCAGAAGTTCGTACTCAAATTTAAATTACACATAACATATTGTATGTACATTTGTACATACAATAGTAGTTTTATAGGTCTGTCGCTTACCCCGACCTGTATACCATGACTCCTCTTACAATGTAAAGAAGAAAAGAAAGACATGTCTTTTCCTTATTATTATTAAAGAGCTAAGCTCTTGTCTCTCTGTCCATAGTCAACTCCTTTACATTCTTAGGTACAAACATTGATTTGATTGTTTAGTTGTTTTATAAAACTACATATATTTACTTTGCCTTTAAAAAAATGAAATACATAAACACTGTCACGTCTTTATTCCTAAAGGGACAGACACAGCCCTATGCGTCTTATGGCCCTGGGCGGACAGAACCCAGAACTGTAAGGCCCAAATGCCACTTTTAGTGTGATGATGGGCGTGAAGGATAAAAAAGGAATCACAATAGTGATGGGATGCTAACTGCGAAATCTTTTTTAACATGATTCATATTTTCGTCCATTTCCTTGATCGGCTTTTACGTTCTGCGCGAGAAGAAAAGCAGGTGGTACATTGTCAGTTTTTTCTTTTCTCCCGGATCAGCACGGAAAATATTGAAAATTATTACTTATGTTGGGCTACAGAGAGAGAGAGTGACGGAACGCTTCAGCACGGCCGGTGCTGAAACGTTCCATCGACCATCGCTCGATTTCGCTCTATCGAATGTCGGTTCTGAGCGACAGAAAAGGACAGCAAAATAAAAAAACTGCTGTTCAGTGCTGGTAGATGTATCCCAACATTAGTTTTTTATATCGCATTTACACTTGCGTGTTCGCTATCCGCCTCGTCATTCGACGAAACATTCCACGAAACATTCGTGTACTGCTGTCTACATATGCGAGTTCGTTATTCGCCTCGTCATTCGCCTCGCGATTCGTGCGAATGTGTAAATGCGGCATAAGACATCTCATTTTTAGTCGCGCGAACTCAAAGTCGGTATTTGTAACTACGGAACCCTACTCTGCGCGTGGCCCGACACGCAGTTGGCAGGTTATTTTTTGATAGTACCATCATATATGTGGGATAAATCAGTGTCATTTGTACCATCAATGGTACTGCACAATGGTACAGGTGGTTCAGAGGGTACTAATGGAGTACGTCGGTACCATTTGTACAATCAATGGTACTTATTAGTGGGATAAATCAGTGTAATTTCTACCATCAATTTTACTGTGCCGTGACTTCGTACAGGTGGTCCAGGGGGTACTAATAGGGTACATCGGTACCATTTGTATAATCAATGGTAGTAGTGGGATAAATCAGTGTAATTTACCATCAATGGTACTGTAGAATTGTACAGGTTGTCCGGAGGGAAAAAACCATCGTACCATTTGTACCATCAATGGTACAGGTGGGCCGGCGCGCCCTAATCGACCATCATCATATAACAAAAACGTCGCATCCTTGAGATGGCCGAGCATCGAGCGAACATCAAAATGAATCGTTTGTTCAAACGGCAGTCTCATTGTACGAATGATATTTACATAACAGAGCCGACAGGGCGTATATACTCGTACATAAATTTGCTTTCTTCTGTCGGGTTACTTTATGCCTTGGCTTTTTAACCTACTTCCAAAAAGGAGGATGTTAATAATTAGTCGCGATCTATTATACATAATATCACGCCTGTTTCCCGCAGGGGTAGGCAGATACTATGGACCTCCACTTGCTACGATCCTGACAAACCTCTTTTGCTTCGTCTAAACTCATCAATTGTTATTTTTATTTACCTTCGCCGAACTAAAAACTGACTTCACCACCTAATTTATTTTAATGTATCTTTACCGATTATTTGAAGACACAATGCATGCCTTTATCATTGTTCAAAACTAAAAACTGACTTCACCACCAAACTAAACTAAACAACTAACTGATATCATCATCCAGTACACGGTTTATTTACTTTAGATATGCTTAAGGTATGCTTTTTCTTAACGTCAAAACATTCTAGTAGGATTTGTATGAAATACCGGGCTGTGACGTCATAGTTTCTTGGTTTGACGTATTTTTGATGGCGCTTTTAACATATCAGTTTTTCTGCATTGATGAATCTAAAATTACATACAAAATGCATATGATCAATGACATTATTTTTGAACTGTTTATTTTCTTATCAGTACAAAATAATTTATCTTTAACCCAGTCCACGACCCTATTATACATTTTTATTTGGTCAATAACGCGTGTTCTTGTTTAAAAATGTAAAAAAATATATTACTAAACCAGAAATACACGTAACAAAACCACCTCGGAACTTCCTTGCCGACTTTGCCGAGTCCTGTATTACGTTATGTCAACAATGGCCGAGTATTTTCAGCACTGGCGTAATTAGCCGACGACCTTGCAACGCTACAATGATATTGTGTAAGGAGTTAAGGACCACGCCGTGTTAAGCTGTTTTTCCAATGACGACGAGGCAAGGCGGAGCAAGGCGATGATTTTTTCCATATTTATTTTTTATTTTATCAATGTTTACTGTTCCACAACACTTTGTACAAATATACTTTTAACAAATGGCGGACTTAATGCTAAGAACATTTACTCGTGGTACTACTAGTTTGTCCTGTACTACTGTCTGTGAAACATAAATTAAGGTATCGTGGCCTTGTCTTCAGTTGCTTTCCCACTGGCAACCAAGCAAGACGTGGATTGCAGTTAAAACAGTAGTGACAATCCCGACTTTGAAGTGTGGTTGCAACACAATGATATTGTGTCATTAATAATAATAATAATAATTCCAGCGAAATACCAAGGTCGCTGGAAGGCACTGGATGCAAGCCGCTCTAGATTGTTCATTTTGGAAATCCTTGGGAGAGACCTATGTCCAGCAGTGGACGTTATGCGGTACACGCCGTGTTAAAGTGTTTTTCCACTGACGTCGAGGCAAGGATGTAAAAACCTTGCTAAGTGCGATGTGCCTTTGCCAATGAAAATTGGTCTAAAACGTACCCCTTCACCGCAGCGTTACTTATAACATGGTTAAAAATATAAGCTATGCACAGACCATCAAGTGTCAATATAACTGACTATAACTATTGAGTGTACTGTCTGTACTAGGCTTTACATGCAACCGTGTAATATGTTTTCATCACGACGTGAATCATGCGTTAGCTTACTTAGCTGGTAGTTTTCGACTAGCAGAGAATATCATTTAGCTGTACATGAATGTGCTAATAGAATGCACCAGCATCGATGGTTTTATTCCTGTCAGGTCCCTGAATAGTCATTATCATTAAAGATAAATCACTCTTTGGGCGTCTAAGCACTACACCTAAGGGCTCTCTAAAAATTATCCGAATTTGCGCGACGGTCGCTGACTCGTGTCGCGAACTACACTGGATACACTACATTAAATACCTAAAAAAATGTGTTTTCCTTTATAAAGAGATCCCTAAACACAACATGAGTCCCTACACGCGGAGGAATTAATCCGCAATTAAGGCGGACCGGCACAAACTCACAAAGCAATATTAATGTAGTCGCGGACGCGTAATGAACAAAGCAAGTTGGGAGTGAGTTCGAGTTTAGCTTATAATTAAGGTTATCACATTTGTCCTAAAACGCAAGCTAATTTTAAGGTATAACATCTCAACAAAATAGGAACAGGAACGGCACCAAATAACTTACAGACGAGCTAAAGTGTACCAATAACTGTTAGCTACCATTGTCCAATGTTTGGCAACCGTTGCCGACCATCGCGCGACAGATCACGACCGTTGACGATCGTCGGCGACAGTCAGCGACCATCAGCGACCATGAGCGATCAGGGTCGCAAGCTGTCGCCTGCACACTGTCGCTCTACTGTTTGATCTCGCTCTTATTTTGATAAAAACAAGTGATCGAGCGATTTTATGGGGTGAAATTGCTTTTAAATTTCGCCATACAAAGTCAAAGTCACAGTCAAAAATTTTTATTCAATTTAGGATGAATTTATCTCTTATTGAAGGTCATTTTTTATATTATTTTAGTGCAAAAGCTAAAAACTACTAGCGTTTCGGAACGACCACTGCTGGGAAAATTACGCCGAAAGAAACCCAGTTCAGTATTGGTCCCTACCCAGCCTGATGGGCTATTGTTACAATTACAATACAGATTTACACTTAAGCTATACATTTAGTGATAAATATACATTTAACAATATAAGCTTGCTGTAAAAATTAATGCACCAGGCAAAAATCATTTCGTATACAACGCTTAAGAAGGGGATCCCTACTCCAGCGTAGGATGGTCTCCCTAAACCGTGACATGAACTTGTTAAGTTCAATTGTTTAAGTGCATTGTGACACTTGCTGTTTTGTTTAAAGTTAAAAAAGTTTAGTGAAGATGCAGTCGTGTCGATCCGTTTTTAAACAATAAAACATAACGGCGAAAGCGCTTTCCCGGTCATTGTACCGTGGTTACCCATATATATATTTAATTATGGGCAAGTATAGTTTTGAAGTTTTGAACAGCTACACAGTAACAATGATCGTTGAGAAACCCCACTTGGCTCGGTTTTCGTGTAATCTCTCACCTCATCAGCGGTGCCATTTTTAAAAGGCGAAGTCATGATACGAATTATTTTTGTATCAAGAAAAAACATTCATTAAATAACTCCGCGTTTCAAATTGGCACTTAGGACTTCTAGACTGCCCAGGGGAGATCACCACTCGGTGGGAATTTCTCAGCAAATTATTTGATATGATACTAACAACTACAAATACTATAAAAGCCGTGTCTTATTGTACAAAACAAAACACGAACTTTTTGTATCGTAGACGTCTCGTCTCGTGCTCACATGTTGTACAGGCTGACACATGTGTTCGGAAATAAAGGGCTAATGTAATATCCATGGTAACAACTATCTCAGGGATATCTCTGACCTCCACGAATGTTTACTTTATTTATGAATTTAAACTTTATTGCACAAAAAAAGTGTACAAATGGCGGACTTAACTCACTTAACGCCATATGGCGTTCTCTGTCAGTCAACCATTGGATCAAGTAGAGAAATAATTTGGGTGGTGCGACAGAATATGAAACTATAAAGAAAAGTATAAATTTTAATTAAAAGTACTTTAATCTTTTTTTTTATATATGTACCTACTTATTTGTCAAACTTGACAGATCCAAATTACAAATATACTTTTAACAAATGGCGGACTTAATGCTAAGAGCATTTTCTCCCAGTCACCCATTAAACAACGTGGAAGGGGCATACCCGTAATAAATCAAACCACGGCTATTCTAGATTACTATAGTACAATAATAATAAAATACAGTCAAAAACATAATTCTACATTCCCAATTTGCCCGGGCGGCTGCACACTTGTAGATATGCCTTTTTAAAATTTTTGACCGTTATTATGATTTTATAATACTACCTCTACTACCTCTAGCTCTATAGTAATCTAGTAAAGTCCGTGGTTTGATTTGTTACGGGTATATTCATTCCACGTTGTATATGCTGGTCTCATAGCATATGGATATTAAACACATGGTTGTAATAATGCGAGTGGGAACTCTTTTTAATTACCCGTATAATTTAACGACACTTAATTCTTTACAACATTGCTCTGTGGCTTTAATCAACGTCATATCAGCCGCAGAAAGTTCACTGCTGGACATAGGACTCTCTAAGGTTTGGTGGCTTGAATGGAAGCACTGTAATATCTCTGGTCTCATGTTAATCTTCAGTCTTTCCCATTCTCGAAGTGTTCTAACTTACCAAATAAAGTATTTCTCAATGTATTGGCTATGTTCTGAATAAATAAATATACTGACAAATCACACAGATTGAGTTAGCCCCAAAGTAAGTTCGAAACTTGTGTTGTGGGATATTAAACTAAACGATACTATGTTTTAAACATCCAAAACCCAGGTCAATCTGAAATCATCATCATTTTTCATTTTGACCTGACCGGGGACGAACCCAGGACATCCGAAGTGGTATGGCATGATTACCACTAGGTCAATGAGGTCGATTCAAAACGAAGTCATGAATGTTTCCTCGTCAAAATAAAATGCTTCCCAGTGGTATCGTATCACAAAGGTGCCGAAGATTATATCAAGTGGAAAATTAAAGCCAGAACAATAAATAATACTATCATCATCCATCATCATATTAGCCATAGGAAGTCTGTTGGACATAGCCTCCTCCAACCAAATTAGAGGAAGTTTCTAATAACTCAAACAGATATCTAAACGTCAAAAAAAGCATTTTCTGTGGGCTTTGTATGAAATAAAGACAAATAGCGCTTGATAATTGTCAACTTTCCTTTTTCTTTCGATTTCTTAAAAGAAAAATGATGACGTCAGCTCATTTACTACAGCTAAGTTTAGTGCCGCTTCCTAAGCGCAAGCATAGAAGAAGCGGTAACAAACTGCACTGCAGCATTTTCTAAACGACAAAAACGTGTGCTGAGAATACATTGTTATATCATAATTATTAATTTATATGTGTTGGCCACTTGCACACACGAAAAATCAAACGAAACATCACAATAATATTATAAAGGCGAAAATTTGTGAGTGTGTGTGTGTTACTTCATTACATTACGCGCAAACGGCTGGACCAATTTTGATAAAATTTGGTATGCATAGGCTACTTTTTCCGCTGGTAACTGCAGCTAGTTTTTAATAAAACAGTTTCTGCTATGATTATAAGCAGATAGGTACTTATGACTAGATGTAATATTATCTAAAACGTTATCGCTATCAAGTTGCAACGCATATTAATTACTGGAGGCACCACACGTGCGCTTGCGAGCGTGACGGATCATAATTAACAAGTTGCATACTAACTTTTATGTAAATCATGTGCAGTCTGCCTAAAAAGCTCAGATGGCCTTATTTTTAACGTCTTTTTATTATACAGGCTGTAAATCTGTAACCTTGCCATATTCTCAGACGTACTTATACCGATTATACTGAACAACTTTCCCTAAGAAACATAGGTCAAAATATGAAAAAAAAAAAACATTGTTCACCCTTACCAAATTGCTAATCAGCTGATCGATTTAGTATGGGAAGTCCAATTTTTTTTTTTCATATTTCGGCCTACATTCCTTTGGGAAAGTTGTTCAGTAAGATCGGTATAGATACGTCTGAGAATATGGCAAGGTCACAGATTTACACCCTGTATAACGTGTAAGGGACCCGTAATAAATTGAACCACGGGCTATACTATAGTATAATGATAATAAAATAACAGTTAAAAAAAATTAATAAACAAATTCAACTTTATATGAAAATGCTAAAATATTTTTGTAACTTGTCTATTATTTTAATGTAGTATAGCCAGTGGTTCAATTTATTACGGGTATGTCCCTTCCACATTGTATGCCCGGTGTCACACTCAGAATTAAGATGAGCCTAACGACACCTTTCAAGCTTAAATCCATTAAGCCGTTTGAGTACAGTCGACTAAAAAGCGTCCTATAATATTATACAATCGAAAAACATAACCCTCCTTCTGAAACAGTCGGGGCAAAAGATTCAGTATTGACTTTACTGCCCTCTCTGTATTTGTCTTCGAGTTTTTAGTTACCTACATACATATCCATTCGTAACATATACAGGGTCAAAGTCGCATCATACACCATCCTAGTCAATAGATGGATAAATAAAATTTAAAAAATATCTTTGTCGGACTTTCTTTATCCATAGAAGGATTATAAGGACATATGTATTTAGCTTGATGCATTTACTGCAAGTAACATAGCAGATACCATATTTATTAGGAACGGGAAATTATGATATTTTTTGTTTTTGTTTGCTAAATCGCCTGTCATTATTCCTTTCATTATGTCCATGGTAAATATATTAATTACTTTTATTTTTATTTTTACTCTCTTGGTAAGAAAAGCATAAGATGATTGTAACAGTGTTCTGCAATGTCCTTATTTATGTTAATATTTATTGAATAACAAAAAATAATTTATGGTCATGGGAATAAAAAAGGTTGTTTTTTTCGTAAAGCTTACACAAGGACAGAGTTTTTAAGCCGAAGAGACTAAGTGCTAAGCAATTGGAATCGATACGCGAGTGGGGGTATGTCGGCCGTGTCCTATATGTTATATGTGTACTGTATCATCAAATGTTGGTGCCAATATTTGCCAATATCTCACGCGAATCGTACATGATTGTTTTCTGATCGTTTATCACACTCGTATATCTAGAGCGTCAAAATAATGTCGATTTGGGGCCGTTTGTTTATACTTGTTCTAGATAAAGCAGTGATTTATTTCTTATATTTCAACTAAATATGGATTATTTTGATAACTGAGTAGCTGATATGACTTATTTTACGCACATCGCGTAAAGTAAAACTAAAAATTAAATGGAAGTGACTCTGAAAAATCGTTTAAGGCCCATTTACACGGTGCAAGCTTCTTGCCTGTTGCATACATATTAATTGAAGCAATAGATGACTTGTATGGTCTAAACGAAACGTCAGTTATACAAATCATTTATTGCTTCAATAAAATGGTATGCAACAGACAAGAAAATTGCTATTATTAAAGGCTCTAAATTGGCCTTAAATTTCGGTTTTTCATTAAGACTCACTAAGAATTAAGAGTGTGGTCTTGGCCAACTATTAATTACTTTCAAATTCCAGAAAAAATCTGAACAAAGAAATTTTGTAAAACCATCTGTTGATAATTTAAGAAATCTTTATTTGGAAAATATATCATGTATGATTGAAACTTAAGGAAAATTTATTGGCATCAACATTTCTGCCCCCTCAATAGCATGTTCCATTTTCACACATTAGTGCTTACTATCTCTTCCTAATAGTATAGTATATGTACATGTAATAACATTTCCGCTTTGTTCGTTATGTACAGTAGAGACATCCATACTTAGGTAACCCTTATATCAAAGCATGAACGTATAGTACGTCCTTGTTAGACATTTATACGCGAAAATTGTATTTTTGAGGACTATATTACTTGTAATAAAGTTTTAATACGTTTTACGTTACGGCACGATAGTTGAAGCTAGAATGATTTTATAGAGTTGGAAAGTGTATTCAAGTAATATAGTACAAAAAGACTGCTACAAAGAAATGAGTCGCCCGTATATAAGTTAGAGATCTGCAATATTCATAAAAATCTGAATTCTTAAATGCCTATTTACTCAGTGTAAATTTCTTGCCTATTATATTTTGCTGCATACGATTTCATTGAAAAGAATGATGATTTGTATGGCGAGATGTTAGTTAGACCATACAAGTCATGTATTGCTTCAATTTTATTGCAACACGCAAGAAACTTGCAGTGTGTGAATGGGCATTAATAGTACCAATTTAAGAAGCGCTGATTTCTGATGAATAAGGGAGAAAATGTGAGCATTTACGAGAAAAAATAAAATTTCATACAAGATCTAATCAACCATTTTGACATTCTGCAGGGAGTTCGAAGTCCCATCCCGTCACTTCCCAGGTCAGACGCACGTCTGGCGCGTCGCGCCGTGGTTGCAGCGCGGACGAGCCAGGGCCCGGGAAGAGCTGTACTGCCATGTGGCTCGGGCGGTGGCGTTGGTCGTAGTGGTGGCGAGGGATAGACTGCTGAGGGATGAACCGTTCTCTGTTATATCGGGCGCCAAGTCTCTGCTCTTGGGACTGGAGAGGTAAGAAACCAATACTTTAGGTAATTAAAGACTCAGCGGGTTCGCGAAGAGTTGTACTGCCATGTGGCTCGGGCGGTGGCGTTGGTCGTAGTGGTGGCGAGGGATAGACTGCTGAGGGATGAACCGTTCTCTGTTATATCGGGCGCCAAGTCTCTGCTCTTGGGACTGGAGAGGTAAGAAACCAATACTTAAGTTAATTAAAGAGCCAGCGGGTTCGCGAAGAGTTGTACTGCCATGTGGCTCGGGCGGTGGCGTTGGTCGTAGTGGTGGCGAGGGATAGGCTGCTGAGGGATGAACCGTTCTCTGTTATATCGGGCGCCAAGTCTCTGCTCTTGGGACTCGAGAGGTAAGAAACTATTACTGGTATTGATGGTATTATAGAAGAGTCAGGGTTCAAAACGAGCTTTACTGCTTGGCTCGGGCGGTGGCGTTGGTCGTAGTGGTGGCGAGGGATAGGCTGCTGAGGGATGAACCGTTCTCTGTTATATCGGGCACCAAGGCTCTCTTCTGGTACTAGAGAGGAAATAAACCATTGCTTTAGATTTTTGACAAGAATGAAGTAATTAACAATTTTAAAACTACTTTCCGTCTAAATACATGGAAACTAGTCGACCAATTCGAATTAAGCCAACTAATGACATCGATACTAGTCGTCTAAGCCGACTAAAGCCGTCAAATAACGCCGAGATTATTCCTTTGTGCTGTGTAAAGTTTCTTTTTCAAAACACATATTATTTTTTACAGGCTACTGGATCTGGTGATCGGCATGCCGTCTCTAGAAGCCCGGGACCTGGAGAAGAAAATCCGAGACGAACGGGCGCGGTATTTAGTCGCGGAACTGATATGTAAGGTGAGCTCACCAAACCTGATTCAAATGATACTATCCGACTTGTAACGAACAGTATATTCAGCCATACGCAGAATACCGAATATTCTGCGAGCTTCTTTGTCAAATATCCGAATATGAGTCAAAAATTTTCGCCCGGTGTGTGGCGCGTTCGACGTGATTGTTTCGCGTGTGACAGAGAGAGCCTGAACGCGTGGTCACGCTTAACGCAGCGGACGCCCTAATTTACTAATCGCCCTGACACACCTTAACTAGAAGCATTTAACTTGAACATTGTCCGTCTTATTATAAAACCCAGACTTTGTTACTAAGTTTAAACCAAAATCAGTTTGACATTGACATATGAGTAGTTTCACTTTACTAAATGTCAACTTGATTTAGGCGGATAATGGTTTAAACCTGATAATAAAATTGTGTGGGTTTTATTTATTTATTTCAGGCAACAAACGAGTTTACAAAAAAATAAACATCTAGGCCCATATCAATACAAATTAAATTTAATTAAAGGAAGCCTTAAGCGTTTGGTCCGCGTTGTGCTCTGCCGATGATCCTCCGGAGGACCGTGGCGTGCAGCGTCAATGGGACGAACGATTGTGTCGGGTCAGATACGGGCAACTACTCGCGACTGCCGTGGGAGTAGACATCGCTCGGCTTAAAGCGGTATCGGCCCCGGAATCGGGAGCATGGCTACATGCCCTTCCATCGCCTCATGTTGGAACTATTCTGGACGACGGATCTTTGAGGGTGGCTGTGGCTCTTAGATTGGGGTGTGATGTTGGCGAGCCGCACCGTTGTGTGTGTGGCGCGCAGGTAGACACTAAGGGTCGCCATGGGTTAAGCTGTAGTAAAGCAGCTGGCCGCTTCCCTCGCCACTACATGCTTAACGAGGTGATCCGGCGGGCTTTGGTGTCTATTGGCGTGCCGTGCACTCTTGAGCCCCCTGGTTTGTGCCGGTCAGATGGTAAGAGGCCAGACGGCCTAACTCTTATTCCATGGGAGAGAGGTCGATGTTTAATATGGGACGCAACATGTGTCAGCACTTTCGCGACCTCTCATCTGACGCGTACGATCCGGGAGGCTGGTGCAGCCGCTGAGTGGGCAGCTACGCAGAAACACATCAAATATGCCCCACTTAAGACATCCTACATTTTTATTCCTTTCGCAGTAGAAGTGAGCGGGATATGGAGTGCGGAGGCCAAAGGGTTTGTGCGGGAGCTGGGAAGGCGACTAAGGAATAACGGCAATGACCATCGCTCAGAATCGTATCTGATGCAACGAATATCGCTGGCAATACAGCGAGGTAATGCCGCAAGCGTCATGGGCACATTTGCATCAGGTACGATTCAGGGCGGATTGTTTGACTGACGTACTCAACGTCAAAATGACATATTTATATAAATTTAATTTGTATAAGTAAAATATACATATTAGAGAAATAAATGCTTGATTGTAAACCGCATCATAATTAAATTTATAATAAGACGGTGTATGTTTGATCGTCACAGCCCGAACACCAGGAGGACATAGCCGCGCTGGCGGCGTGGGTGACGCGGCAGATGCGGCGCGCGGCCACGGAGAAGACGGACGCGCGGGAGACGCCGCGCCCCGTGCCAAGGGTGCCCTGCGTCTACACCACCCCGCAAAGGACGCAGGTACGTTTAAAAACATTTGTATGACTGGTTAGTGGGGTCATACTTTTTACACAGTTCAGAAATTTCTAAGCCACAAAAACTAAAACAAAATACTGTAAGTAATAAGAGAATGAATTAATTTGTGATTCATACATATAATATTTTACAATGGTCTGACGACGTGACCAAGGTCGCTAGAAGGCGCTGGATGGTCATTTTGGAAATCTGGGAGATGCTTATTTCCAGCATAGTGGACGTTATGCAGCTGAAATGATGATGACATATAATACTTACTTACAAATAATATTTAATGTATAAATATGTAGTGTTTCTATATGTATTATGTTTGCATGCTATTGACAAACGCTGAATAGGCGTAATTTGTATGACTTGTGTAACATCTTTTGTATATCCTTTTCAAACGCAAATAAACATTTCATTCATTCATTCATACGCTCTTTTTTTTATGATACCGTACCCAAAGGGTATCCATACAAAAAATCTTTCGTTTAGTGACTCCGCATTTGAAAAATAGCACCTCTGTACTGATAACATAATTCGGTTGTCATTATTGGTGTCAGTCAGATGTCAAAGTAGCTAGCGTGGTATTTGATTTTCTTTATTGTTTATTTTGTGAATTATTGTGAAAATTACATAAAATGGATGCCAAGAATAAAGACAACAATTTCACCACTGATGAGAAAAGGATATAATGCCGTATGGTTTCCGGCAGAGTAGAATGGGACCACTCCAAGTCTTGGCGTGTATGTCGTAAAAGGCGACTTGGAAATACAAGCTGAACAAAGCTTATAAACATGAAACCGTTCCAAACCGTCTGGTCAGCGAGGAGAGAGTAGGCCAAGTCCTCTTGCTACTCTGACCAAATATGGCTCATGGTACAGGGAGGGTTGTGACCTGCAGTGGAGACAAAAAGATTTGATGATGAGAAAAGGATACTATCGGAACTGGTGTTTAAATATAGGAATACAGTGGAAAATGAGAAAACTGATGCTGCAACTGATACGCAGAAATTGAATGCGTGGACTGATACGCAGAAATTGAATGGCGTGGTTTCGTTCGTTTCAGTGGATGTCTGTGGAAATTTTATGTACCTCGATGACAGTATGAGACTACTGCTGCAGTAACGTTATGAATTTTACGATGAGCAGTAATACCATAAAACCTCTGAAGTCTCCCATAGATATTTGGTGATCACTATAGGCATAAAATCTGTGCTAAAAGCAATTGATTTATTGGTGATAATGTATTATGAAGTATTGAATTACTTGTAGTTGTATTATATAATATATATTAATATTTTTCTTTCTAGACTTGTGTTTTATTGCTTTGAATTCGAATAAAATAAGGGATTTCCCAATTTCCATCCACCACACCCAATGCAAATCTTTCAGCATCCCATCCTATCCTACTAATCCTACTATCCTACTAATATTATAAATGCGAAAGTAAGTTTGTATATTTGTTTGTTCGTTTATTTGTTATCTCTTCACTCTTAAACTACTGAACCGATTTGGATGAAATTTGGTATTTCCCCGAGTCTTAAACTATATTTAAGACTCGGGGAAGGACATAGAGTTCTCTTTCTCCCGAAATTCCCACGGAGAGCGAAATCCGCGGGTACAGCTAGTTTTAAGATAATCGTTTCCGAAAATAAAGTCAACTGCGGTGTTCATTATAAAAGATTTTTTTGATAAGATACTGCATGTGCTGGATCCGACCTATATTCTAGTGACTTGACTACTGACAACGACAGAACGACACTGTCAAATCAGGCGTAATCAAGAGATAATCGACGAATTAAAGCTCCATTAACTTAACGGCTGATTAACCGGACGTTATCGCCGTTTAGGTGTTGGTGAACACTGTTAAACTATAACGGACTGTTAAATGTGTGTGTAAAAGACCAGTGTGTGCGGTGTATACAGACATGACACAAGCCTTTGACTATGTCTATCATGAGAGACTAAGCAATAAACTATATGCTTGCGGCATTAGGGGAAATGTTCTTAGTCTACTGAAGTCATATCTTGACAACAGAAAACAACAAGTAGAGATATGCAGTTTATGTTCTAAAACTAACTGTGAAGAAAAACATTTATCTGACATTAGAGTTAATAAGTTCGGTGTACCACAAGGAAGTGTGCTAGGGCCGTTACTTTTCCTTATTTATATTAATGACTTGCCGAGATACGTTCGACAAAAAATGGTTCTATTTGCTGATGACAGTACCGCAATAATAAAATGTGACGATATAGATGAATATGAAAATGACATAAATAATGCTTTAAATAATATAATACAATGGCTTGATAACAATAATTTAAAAATAAATCTACAAAAAACTAAAATAATGCATTTTCATCAAAAATTAGACATCCCTAATATTGACATATTTTGCGATGGACAAAATATAGAAAAAGTAGAAAACACTAAATTCCTTGGACTACTAATCGATAATAAATTAACCTGGACAACACATTGTGAACAAATATGCAAAAAATTAAGCAAATCAGCTTATGCATTATTTAAATTGTCAAAAAAAGTAAAAATGGAGGTCCTACTTGTGGCTTATCATGGCTTAGTGACACCTACAATGCAATATGGAATAATATTTTGGGGAAATTCAACAGAAAAAGACAAAATCTTAAAACATCAAAAACGATGTTTGCGCTCGATGTGTGGTTTGAAACCTAGAGATAGCTGTGTTCCAGTGTTCAAATCCCTCAAACTATTAACTTTTCCATGCATATACATATTAGAAATATGTGTATTCGTTAAATCGAATCCACAATTATTTACAACTCTACGCCAATCAAGTAAAAGACCAGAACATATTAGGACACAATACAAACATCAATTAGTCAATGTCAGTCATAATACAGCACTCTTGGGAAATAGTGTAATTTGCATGGCACCTATAATATATAATAAATTACCTGATAGTTTTAAGGAATTACATTTAAAGACATTTAAATATAAAGTTAAACAATTTTTGATAAATAAATGTTATTATTCCATAAAAGAATATTTAAATGAATAATATTATTGATTTTAATTATAATTTATATTTGTATACATGTGAATGCTGACTTACGAGTACATAATAATATATTAAGCAATTTATATTAGGTTTTGGAGAGAAGTGAGTGTTGAGTGAAACTCCACTTAACACTGAGTGGTGCTTGTATCGACGCAGCGTTAGGTATGTGGTCGCGGTAGAAATTCAGCATACCGAGGAAACGACGTAGCTCTTCGATGGTATTAGGCTTCGGAAAGTTCATCATGAGTTCGACCTTCTCCGCTGGGGGCTTGATACCTTCTCTTGACACGATGTAGCCTAAGAACTTAACTTCTGGTTGACCGAAATGGCATTTTGCTGGGTTGATGGTGATGCCATGTTCTTCAAGTCTTCTTAGTACTGTTCTTAGGTGTTCTCGGTGAAGAGTTTCGTTGTCGGAAGCAACCAAGACGTCGTCGACAAAAGGAAATACGTAGGGCAGTCCGCTGAGTACTTGATGGATGTATCGCTGGAAGGTTTGACCAGCATTCTTCAATCCTGGAACCATTCGCGGGAATTCATACAATCCCATCGGCGAAATAATAGCAGTTTTTTCAATGTCTTCCTCACGAACTTTCAATTGCTGGTAAGCTCTGTTCAGGTCGATAGTGGAGAATACTGTTTTTCCGGCAAGCTGGTAGTTGAAGTCCTTAACTCGTGGTATAGGGTAGCGGTCAGGTTTGGTGATCGCATTGAGACGGCGATAGTCACCACAGACGCGTAGATCTCCATTCTTCTTGGGTACAATATGTAGAGGTGATGACCATGGGCTCTTGCTGGGTCGACATAGTCCTTGTTCAATCATATTTTGAAATTCTTGCTTGACTTTTTCGTAGCGATGTGGTGGTATTGGACGTGCGCGGCAGTGGATAGGTTGGCCTTCAGTTTCAATGAAATGCTCGACGTTGATCTTGCTGTCGTTAATGTTCATCGCAGTGAGTCGCGTAGTACCGGGGAATTCGGCGAGAATATCGTGGTAGGCGGTTTTCGTGTTTATGCTGCTAACTGTAGGTATAGATGTCGCTCGAATCGGTGCGCTGATTTGTAGGTTTGTTACGTTGTCGATAAGCTTCTTATTCTTGAGATCGACGATAAGTTGATGGTGCTTGAGAAAATCGGCTCCCAGTATCGGCTTTGACACGTCGGCGACTATAAACTTCCACTTGTATGGTCGACGAAGGTTGAGGTTTAATTCGAGTGTCTTCTCTCCATATGTTGATATGACGGTGTTATTTGCGGCGTAGAGCTTGAATGGCAGCGGTGTAGTGAAATGAGTTTTTTTTCTAGGTAGGACGGATATATTTGCTCCCGTGTCTACCAAGAAAGACATGCCGGTGTTTTTGTCGGTGACGAATAGGCGGTATGAGTTTTCTTGAACGCCGGAATCCGCCTGTGCCAACGTTCTATTTAGTTTTCCTGTTTCTTCTCAGCCGTCACGGTGAAAGAACACGGCGATGTGCATTTTCTTGCTTGAGCGCCGAAACGTTGATGATAGTAGCAATGCGGTGATGGCGAATTATCTCTTGATCGCGATGTGTTACGAAAACGAGAATTGTTGCGTTCACGAGATTGATAGCGGTTTCTTCTGTAATTATTGTGTTGATGTGGACGCGTTCGTAGCTCGGCAACTTCGATAGATAACCTCCTTATTTCATTGATGAGAAATTGTGTATCGGTTTGAGATGGTGATGTTTGAGGCTGAAGCGGCGTCATGCTGACTGCTGATACTTCGCGGTGCTGCTCCATCATCTTGTCAGCAAGTAGTGCGAGTTCTTCTAGCGCCGTTTTCGTGCTGAAGGATTCGCTCACGGCTAGGACTGAGCGAACATGCGATGGTAGGTGATTCGTCCACATAAGTCGTAAAGTCGTGTCCGGGATTCGGTCACGAGCGAGATCGCGCATCCGACGTAATAGTTGGGAAGGCTTTTGGTCGCCTAACTCCATTTCTGAGAGTAGTTTCTGGAACTGGCGGCTATCTGACTCTTCGTAGGCGGTGATGAGTCGTTCCTTAATTGCTTGATAGGGCTTCGTTTCTGGCGGGTTGTATAGTAAGTCGGATATTTGTTCAATATCTTGCTTTTCGAGACGAGCGATGACCATTTGCGCCATTTGTTGTTCTCCTTTCTTCTGGTCGTAGGTAGCAGCTTCGAAGCTATAAAACCACAGCCGAGGTCGGTCGCGCCAAAATGGTGGAATGCGGAGAGCCAGTGAGATATTGGCAATCTCAGGTTGGGCTTGCGATGCGGCCGGAACTTGCGGTGCGCTATCATTATTTTCTTCCGTGTGACGATCCATGGTTTTTTTTTCTTCGTCGGATGATTTTTTCTTCTGAGCAGGGATTCCGCTTGCTTGAGATTCTTGAATTCTTCCTGTTTGCGTTGTCGGGGTCACCACTTTGGAGAGAAGTGAGTGTTGAGTGAAACTCCAAATCAGAAGATCGTAATGGAATAATTTATTGACAAAAATGCGCAGTATATATACAAAATTATTTACAAAGGAAATCATCATCAACCAATAATAATATTAGAATTATGATATTTTTAACCAATAGGAACGCGATCGATATATTGGTAAACGCTGACGATTGCTATCTCGCTTGCACGCTGTTCCTCTGTTTCGCGCGGCACCCCGCCGCCCGCGTCGGCGAACAAAACTCTCTGCAGTCGCTTGGCTCGTTCATTTTGGCGGCGGGTCGACGGCGTGTGCACATCACGGAAGAGCTCTGCGGCGCGTCGTGCGTTGGCTGGAACACGTGCATGATGGTGTTGGTTGATGCAGTCCTGGCTTGGGAAACTGTGCTTGCTGCTTGTGCGCGATGGTGAAGTGCTGTGCGTGGCGTTGGTGTGACGAAGCTCGCTCCACAACGAAGATTGCATGCGGTGCATGCGTGCTATGCCAAAAGCTCTTGTCAGAGCTACCTCGTACCAATCTGTGTTTCATTCTAACGACACAAACAGTTCTTGTCAGAACTACGATGTATCTCTGTTTCTTGACATAACGAATGTTACGATGTGTTTATAAAAAGTTCTTCTCAGAGCTGGTAAGGTAATCCTTCTTGGTAACTTGGTTTTGCGGTGGTAAGGTAATTCTTCTTGGTAACTTGGTTTTGCAAGGTAAGGTAACAGGTAAGTATACTGTAGCCACAAGGTAATAATAATTATTGTATGTCCTCTTAGGACAGAACATGGAGGCACTTTTATAGATTTAAGACCTATGTATATAATTTAAGACCTGTGTTCCACAATAAAAACTATTTGTATATTTGTATTTAATGACTTTGACGGCCCGTCAACAGTTAACGAACTGTTGGTGAACTCCAGCCTTAGACGATTATCCTCATGGCGAGTATAGTAATCTCTAAATCAAGTTGTGGGCGAAAACACATTTTTTATATGTATTTTTGTGCCACGATACCGTCATCTAGGTGTTAGGGAATTGAATTGTATTAGAAAGGTCGAAATCAGACCTAAAACTACTAGTATATAAATATAGAGGGGCGCCCTATTGCTAAGACTCCGCTATCCGTCTGTCTGTCTGTCACCAGGCTGTATCTCGTGAACCGGGATAGATAGACAGTTGAAATTTTCACAGATGATGTATTTCTGTTGCATCAATAACAACAAAGTAAACATCTCAAACATTTTCTATTTTTTTAAAACTTGTCTAAAAACAGTACAAAATAAAAAATTATATATAAACTTGAACATAAAAAAAAAAGGTAAGTCACCGAGTGGGATTCGAACCCGTAACACTCTTTCTAGCGGTCAGCATCCCCACTGAGCTAAGCCGATGGCGGCCGGCGCGCCGAAATTAGCGACCATATTCTGCGTGGAAAGAAAAACGCATGAAAACTCGAAAACACGCGTTTTCCCAAACATAAAATTAATCTAGATCGATAGTTTACCCCCGAAAACCCCCATTTACAAATTTTCAGCGAAATCGTTAGAGCCGTTTTCGAGATCACAGAAATTTATAAATAAATATATATACATACAAGAATTGCTCGTTTAAAGGTATAAGAGTACCTGGGTGACCGAGCTTTGCTCGGTCGGTTACATTTACATCTCAAACATTAACTACATTTTTTTAAACTTGTCTAAAAACAGTACAAAATAAAAAATTGTATATAAACTTGAACATTAAAAAAAACAAAAGTAAGTCACCGAGTGGGATTCGAACCCGTAACACTCTTCCTAGTGGTCAGCATCCTTAACCACTGAGCTAAGCGGATGGCGGCCGGCGCGAGGAAATTAGCGACCATATTCTGCGTGGAAAGAAAAACGAATGAAAACTCGAAAACACGCGTTTTCCCAAACATAAGACTAATCTAGATCGATTGTTTACTCCCAAAAACCGCCATATACCAAATTTCAGCAAAATCGTTAGAGCCGTTTTCGAGATCACAGAAATTTATAAATAAATATATATATAAATAAATATACAAGAATTGCTCGTTTAAAGGTATAAGATACGGAACTAAAAACGGAATAAAATAATTATTTAAGTGAGGCTCCAATACAACACACGTGATTTTTTATAGATAATGGTTCGGAGCCCTTGTTTTATGGAATAACTGAATAATAGTATGTTGCATAACAATTACAATGAATGTGGGATTAAACGTTTCCGATCGAAGATGAATATGAGGTGATAATGTATGTTTTTGAACGGAAGTGTGCAAGCGAGATGATGAATGAAAGACAAAGACAAAACTAGCCTAGAGTTTTTGGCGGGAAGTCAAGGGGGTCCAGTTGGAGTTTGCTTCAAATTGTTTTGCTAATTGATTCTAGTGGACTTTATAATATGAAATTGGTGTAGTTTGGTGTTATAAATGCTCATTCTCATGGACAATATGTGAAATGTTTAAAGTGGACAGTCATAGTGCGGTTGTAGTGATATTTATTTGCGGACTGCGGTGGGCGTCTTTAGGCGCCGTCCGCCACTCAATCGGCTATGAAAACCAGTGGACTCGTATAGATTTGTCGCCAGAAGCTCCCGTGAAGCAATCAAAGGACCTATACCAACCTTCGATTGTATAGTTAAGGGTTTAGGATTAGGAATAAAGAAGAGATATTACTAGACACTGGCAAAATAAGCTTCAACGAAGTTTGATCGCAATAATCAAGAAAAGAAAAAAAAAATAACTAGCCTAAGTGTCATTCGATTCTGACATTACTTACCGCTCTGTACGATTGCCACCGAAACGTACGCTGTATCAATTGTCTTATTTTTTTTAATGTAACCTACAATATTTTTGCTGTCTGTCCTCATCCCCTACATATATATGTATAGTGTAAAGACAAATGATTATTTGGTCCTTCAGGTGGATCTCCGCCTATACCGCCGAGACATCCTCCGTAAGGCCGCGGCCACGCTGCAAGCGATCCTAGAGCGCGAGTCGCGCGGATGGTTTCTGCACTTCAGAGAACGGAGGGCGGCACTGCTCGCCAGTCAGAAGATGCCCATGAAGGAGATTGAGGAGGTATGTCTCATTTTGTTTTGTTTTTCGTGTGTGTAAGTGGCCAACACTGGTGTCAGATTTTACAAGCTGCCTTATGGCATTTGACATAGCTTAACGACTGCCATACAAGCATGACAGCCGGTACCAACGGCTTATACGTGCCTTCCGAAGCAGCTGCTGCAGCACGGAGGAGCTCAAGAAATTTCGACTTTTTAAACTACACCATCCCCCCCCCCATTTCGTTGTCCCCCTCTCCCCCTATCGCTGTGACGTAATATTGGATGGTGATGAAAGTCCTGCTTGCAGGAGGTACGGACAGCAGCGTCCCGTGAGTACGTGTCGCGCGTGTGCAACGCGGTGATGAACAGCGAGCCGCTGCGCGCGCTCGGACCTGACGTGCCGACGCTACTGCAGGACCAGCTGCGCGCGCATCACATTCTAGATAGGTGAGTCAGACAAAAAGAAGTTATCACTTCATTACGTTGTTTTTTAAAGGAGAGGGTATCAATCGTTGCTATCTTTTTTTATAACGGACTTTTAAAAAGGAAGAACTAATCAATTTACGCGATCTTTTTTAAACCACTTCCGAAAAAAGTGGATGTTATCAATTCGTCGCGACCTTTTATGTAAGTTCACCGATTATTCAAAGACGCCTGGATCGATTTGGAAAATTCTTTTTTGTTTGAAAAGATTTGCGAGATGGTCCATTAGAAATTTTATCAAAATTGGTTGTGTAGTTAAGGGGTGAAGTCAGTTTTTTTAGTTTTGACAAAATATTTCGTATTTCTTCACCGATTATCCAAAGACTCCATAGTTAGTAAAAAAATAAATTATATATATCTTTTGTTTTCAGAGCGGAAGATAACGTTCGTCGTAAACTGGAAGCGGGGTTAGCACGAGCCGAAGCGAAGATAGCTGCAGCGCACCCCATACTGTCGCGAGCGGCGAGCTGGCGCGCCGAGCGCGTCTCCAAGGCTGCACAGAGGTAAGGCATCGTCCGCTAGTTTCCAACACGTCATATCAGATGCTTTTTTCCAAACGTCAAAACAAACATTGTCTTTGTATGGAATAACATGTCGTGACGTCATAGTTTCTTGGAGTCAAATAGCGCTCCTATTATCAGTTTTTCTGCATTAATAAATATAAAATTACGTTGAAAATGGATATAATCATTGACAAGTGACGTTATTTTGTGATGTTTTATTCTCTTATCAGTACAAAAATAATTAATGTATTGACCCTGGATACTACCCAATAACACTACCTCGACGCCGACTTTACTACGATTCGTCGCGTGAACCATTGAAATATTAAAAAAAAGTAGCACTCTGGGAGTATCGACCAGAAGTGAAAACTTTGTGTGGTGGTGAATGTATACTTGGTGTGTAAAAGTGTGGCGTGTTCAATGGTTTTTCCACATCTCAAAAAATGCTTATTTCTAGATCGGTAATTTTGGAAATACATGGGAGAGGCCTATTTCCAGCAATGGACGTTATGCGGCTGAAATGATAATGATGATCTTTATTTATTAAAGAGGGTTTTATTTTAGAAGAATATGTCACCTTCGATGGTGCACAGTATTTGATTTGACTCGTAATGTAAATATAACCTATTGCTCGTAGATTGCATGCCGAGCTGCGGTGGGCGCCTAGAGAAGACGCGGCAGCCGCGTTACAAGCGCACAAGTTGCAGCAGCACAGATACTTCCTGCTTAGAGACCTCGCCTTCCTGAGGGACCGGGAGCCGCTGCTGCTAAAGGTTGGTACATCTTACTTCTCATAGGCTTGTCGCTGAGCTGCGGTGGGCAAATGTTGCAGGCGCACAAGTTGCAGCAGCACAGATACTTCCTGCTTAGAGACCTCGCCTTCCTGAGGGACCGGGAGCCGCTGCTGCTAAAGGTTGGAACATCTTACTCCCATAGACTTGTCGCTGAGCTACGGTGGGCAAATGTTGCAGGCGCACAAGTTGCAGCAGCACAGATACTTCCTGCTTAGAGACCTCGCCGTCCTGAGGGACCGGGAGCCGTTGCTGCTGAAGGTTGGTACATGACGGCTTACTTCTCATACACTTGTCGCTGAGCTGCGGTGGGCAAATGTTGCAGGCGCACAAGTTGCAGCAACACAGATACTTCCTGCTCAGAGACCTCGCCATCCTGAGGGACCGGGAGCCGCTGCTGCTGAAGGTTGGTACATGACGGCTTACTTCTCATACACTTGTCGCTGAGCTGCGGTGGGCAAATGTTGCAGGCGCACAAGTTGCAGCAACACAGATACTTCCTGCTCAGAGACTTCGCCGTCCTGAGGGACCGGGAGCCGCTGCTGCTGAAGGTTGGTACATCTTACTTCTCATAGACTTGTCGCTGAGTTGCGGTGGGCAAATGTTGCAGGCGCACAAGTTGCAGCAGCACAGATACTTCCTGCTTAGAGACCTCGCCGTCCTGAGGGACCGGGAGCCGCTGCTGCTGAAGGTTGGTATACCACAAGCTTAGTCAGAGCAGGACCAAGGATAATTCCTGTTTATCTAAATTAAAACACGTTATAAAAAATTTTGCGATGAGTGGGATTCAAATCCACGACCCTTACGTTAACGTCATGGGTGCACTACCAATTGTGCTACCATGACTTCGAATCATCGTGACGAATTTACTCCTCACATAGTACAGCAGGATCAAGCTCATGCAGTGGAGACTTAAAAACCTGATGATGATGGTAATACACGCCTTTTTTTCGGCACATGGGTTAATTTGGATAATAATTTGAGCATTGTAATGCTGTTTAAAAATCAATAATTTATTTTTATCTCCACATATTGGTGGACTAGAAGGGCTTTTTGCACTCCCCTCCATCCGGGGAAAGACTTACGCTCTACTAAGAATAATTGGCCAAGTGCGTGTCGGGCCACGCACAGTGTAGGGTTCCGTAGTTCCGAATGCTAACTTTAAGTTTATGCCACTAAAACGTTTTACAACTAATTATCTATTGAATTTGTATGAAATTATGTTTTTCGAGTACATTTTATAAGTTGATCGCCTATAACTTTTTAATTTGTATACCCTACTTAGCTCTGATAGTTTTCCTTTAAATTACATTATATATACTATAGCTGTGAATTTTTTCACGTGGCCATATATAACCGTTTAGCAGATAGAGGGGGGGGGACACTTGCCTCCAACAAAAATTTGCACTTTAAACCCAAATATTTCAGAAACGGATCTCTAAATCGAAAAATGGTGTTAAGAAGCTCACAATATTTTTGAAAGACCTATTCAACGACACCCCACACAATGTATTTGTCTAGAAAATAAATATTGACTACCTCTTTACTTGTATGGCAGCTAACGTAAAAAAAAATATTTTTCCAAATTTTTCTTTACGACTTTTTTGCCATGATTAATTTACATATTCATGCCAAATTACAGCCTTCTAGTACTTATAGTTTCTGAGTGGGACCGCGGACAGACAGACAGACATTGCGAAACTATAAGGGTTCCTTGTTTACTACGGAACTCTAAAAAGGACAAGTCTATGGTTGATCTGTTTTATTTCTTCCAGTATACGCCGTTCGTTTTCTTCGAGTAGAGTTTTGACTTTTTTAAATTCTACCAGGAACTCCGCGCCGCCAAAACTCCAACCCGCGAGTTCAGCTGGGCCACCCGCATCTGGCTGCCACAAAACTGGGTAGTGACGCGCCACTTCCGCGGCCGCTCCGAACGCATCCCGACCGTGCTGAGTACACGGGCCACGTCCATCGTGACCCCCCGCTCGGACCCCTCGCAGCCAGTGTTTTTGGTCGACAAGGAGGTTGTCAGAACCACCACTACTAGGTGGCCAGGGTGGCGGCTGCTTAACCTTGCGCATAGGTGAGTTTTTATTTATCCTCATCATTATAATTGGGTAGGCGGCCAACATATCCCCACCGTCCTGAGTACACGGGCCACGTCCATCGTGACCCCCCGCTCGGACCCCTCGCAGCCGGTGTTCTTGGTCGACAAGGAGGTTGCCAGAACCACCACTACTCGGTGGCCAGGGTGGCGGCTGCTTAACCTTGCGCAAAGGTGAGTTCCTATTGTGATTTTCGAATTGAATTGTAGTATTTTCTATACTAACGGATAGATAAATGCCTTTGTTTTCACTTAGTTTATATTTTTCTGTTATTTTTTTTTTGTATTAGTTTTATTTATTGAAGTATGATGTATAACATCATATGTTATTTTAGTAACATAATTATGTTATGATATTTTAGTTTTAGATTCTAAAACTACTAATTTATCAAAATAAATAAATAGCAACAAATCAATAATAATTGCGTAGCGATAAGGCCGCCTATGTTTATTTATATTTTTGTGCAATAAATGGTCAATACTGTTACGAAACTGGGTTCGAGATTTGGAGAAAAACGCCAAAGTTCGTATAAGGGTTTTTATTCACTACGGAACCCAAAGGTTGATACGTGAAGATGGTCTTCCTGATGTCCAAGTCCAAGTCGCGTAGCGGCTGAGGTCCAGGTAACTCGCTAAAATTGTCGCAGGTACTTCCACTTGTCGCACTGAAGTAGGTTTCCTTCGCTTCGGTTCGCTTCGAAGTTATCGCTTTCGTAGCTCGTACTGAACTGGCGGGACGCGCACTCGATCGCCTTTTTATATGCGCCGCTATAGAGGTCTACATTGTTCTCGAATATTCTCATTACTCGACGAGCGTGACGGGAAGCATCGAGACGCCGGTACGTGTGTGTGAGTGCGACTAAGCTGACGACCATTTAAAGAACTCTAGCCCTTATGCAGTAAAAATATATAAGGCCTAGTTTCGCTTGCATTATCCTGACGTCTTTCTATACGATTCCGCTCGCGAACATTCCGAGTCTATCGCTAGCAGAGTTCCTGCTCGCGAATATTCTGCATTTATCTCGTTCGCGACAAGTCTTAATAACAAATACAGGACATTTAGAGTCGGGCTCCATCTATCAGCAAGAAACAGCACTTTTCTATGCTATTTCTCTAGAGCGAGAGAGAACTCTTTCTCTTTCTGCCAGAATATAGCCCAACCCTTATTGCACAAAAAAAAAAAATACAGGCTATTGTAATAACAGCTGACATGGTATAATGTCAGCTGTTATTACAATAGCCTGTATTGTGACACCATGTGTTGGTGACAGGACGTGGTGTTGGAGTTGGAACATGATGTTCCTTTTGGGCGTGTTGGTGCCGTGGTGCTCGCCGCTGTCGCTGCGCACACTGCTCTGCGTGAAGCCGGTGGTGCCCGAGCTGGAACTGTCTCAGGTGAGCAGTACAATGATTTGGGGGGGGGGGGGGGGGGCAATCAAGATACTTATGCAAGCAATCAAGATACTTATGCGTCCATTTTCTTAATGACACGCGCAAAACTTCGTAGAAGCAAAAGGTGGTGAGGTTTTTGAATGGAATACGAAAAGCTAAGTTTTTTAAAAAGCTGACCCTAGGCTCCATAGTAGGGATATAAGCATTTTCAATGTGACTTTTTAATTATTATTGCAAAACAAAGAAACACAGCTATTAAGAGCGCTATTTAACTCCAAAAAACTTTGACGTCATTAGTCTATATTTCATTCAAAACCCATAGGAAATTTTAAGAAAAAGCTAATTTGACTTGTTTAGACTTCAGTAAAAGAGATTGAAATAAGAACGTTAGGTTTTTTTTTCTCGTTTCTGTAACAAGGTTTTCCTCCAGGTGAATGGAACGCTCTTCCCGAAGCGGAGCAGCGAGACGCAGACGATGTGGTCGCGGCTGCTGACGCTGTGGCGGCACGTGTCCAAACAGCGCACACGGTTCGAGACTGAGCCCGACACAGGTGGGTGGATCAGTAACTGTAGTAGACACGACAAAAACGTGCTTGTTTTTTTTAATTACCGTATTAAATATATACTTTTCAGGATAAAAACTTTTACAAAGACTCCTGACCTGGATTGAGTTATATGTATGTATTGTGTCCTTATTTATATCTATATTATATATATATATATATATGTGTATATGTTTTATTTATGTTTATACACATATACTAGGTTTTCATTTGTATTTTAGCTTGTAAGTATTGTACAGTGTTCCACCCTAATTAATAGGATTATCTCCTCTGGCGTTGGGTTGACTGGAAGAGATCCCTTAAAGGGATAAGTCCGCCTTTGTATTGTTATCTACTGTATTTTTGTAGTGTCCTTTTTGTACAATAAAGAATTTACAAACAAACAAAAACCATATATACGGACAAATCATACATATAGTTCGATCCTTGTCTTATGGGATACTCACTTAACAATATTACATTTTATAAGAAATATATAAGACTAGCTGTGCCCGTGGGCTTCGCTCCCTGTGGGAATTTCGGGATAAAAACTATCCTATGTCCTTCCCTGGTTTAAATTTCCGGATAGAGTCACCTTGGGTCAATGACACGCACCGATGACGAAGAAAAATACTTATTTGCAACTCCAATAAGTACACAATTACAATTTTTAACGAAAGTTGTGTGATGTCGCGCTTGGATGGTAGCAGACTAGTTTTATTTACAATTTACAAAAACCGACACGACATGACATTTTTACCAAAATACCTTCATATTACATACGTTTACGATCTACCGGCAGAAATACGTTTCGTTTCATAAAGTTTTTAGGACATAAATTATTTTCTAAACAAAGATAGAAAATTCAAATAAAAATTTTAAATCAGTTTAGAGCGCGTCGCTAACACCTGCTGCTACATAGATTCAGTGGTTGAAACGTGAAGTGTTAAAAACAAACTTTTACAAAAAAGAAACGTTTTTTAAAAGTAAATAATACGGAGAAATCACACAGATTGAGCTAGCCCCAAAGTAAGTTCGAGACTTTTTTTATGTGATACTAAATCAACGATAACTGTATTTTATAATACTTATGATAAACATCCAAGTCCCAGGTTAATCTGAAAAGATCATTTTCCTAAGTGATTGAACTCGGGACCTTCGGAGTAGTAGCATGTCATGGTGTCCACTAGAACACAGAGATCGTCTTTATTACTAATTCACAATCAATTTTATTCCACAAATTCGTTTAAATAGTGGGCGAACAATATGACATCTAGTAGCGACCAATCGAATCACTAATTGAAAAGGATAGATAATGCAATGCAAGCCATATAGATGGCGCTTGTGTTTAAAACTGACGTGAGCATCTTTACCAACAGGTCTACTCGGCAAAGGGCTCAGTCGGCAAGCGAACCGAGTGTGGAACTACGGCATCATCGGCGGCCTCGGCTCCCTTTGCCTTCTTCTCCTGTTCCCCATCGCAGCGCTGACAGTGAGCGCACTGTCAGTGCTGTGCGCCATCAGCGTGCCGCTGTGGATGCCGGCGCTGACAGTGAGCGCGCACGCGGCCTTCGCACTTGTGTACGCGGCGGACAGCCCCAGAGCTCGCGACAACAGGTGAGTGCGAGGGGGGGGGGGGTTCAGGCAGCCCAGCACTAGTCCGATAATATGTCTATCTCTTTCACAAATTCTACGTGGGACAGACACGGCATCACGACGTATTCTGTTATGTTTTTCAGACGAAGAGTTTGTGACAGAGTTTTTTTATATGTTTTATATTTTTGAAGTGTGGCTTTTCGAGGTCTTGTGACATTTGGCATACTCTGTTAAGGATAAAGAAACTATATAATACCGTAACTTGACAAAAAAAATGTTGTTCCAGATGGTTCGTTCTGTTCGAAGTCTTGCTGTGGCGGATAGGCGTGCTGGGGTTGTTGCAACCGATCTCCGCGCTTGTCGTAGCGGTCGTGTTGTGTCCACTCTGCGCCTTGATTATGCTCATCGGTACGTTTTGTTAACCGACTTCAGAAAAGGAGGACTTCTCTTTCTAATGGAAGCTTTAAAGTATCACAAGTTCGTCGCTGATTAAGATATTTTATAGTATTCCATATTTGTTTATTGTGGTTAATAAGGATTTTATCAAGCAAATAATGTGTCGTGTGGTTTCCGGCAAACCAGAATAGGGCCACTCGCAAGTCCTCTCGTGGATGTCGTAGAAGGCGACTTAGGAAATACAAGCTAACCAAAGCTTATAAACGTCAATGAGACCTCTCCAATCTGTCTGGTCAGCGAGGAGGGTGTAGGTCAAATCCTCTGGCTGCTCTGGCCAAGTATGGCTCAGGTAGTACAGAGAGGGTCGTGTTCCTGCAGTGGAGACAAAAAGACATGATGATGAACAGAGAATATGCATGTTTATTCGTAGCGGCTCTCCAACCCTTATTAAGGAAATATTAGCTTGTATTTCCTAAGTCGCCTTCTACGACATCCACGGGAAGACTCGGAGTGGTCCTATTCTACTCTGCCGGAAAGCACACGGCGAGTTTTTCTGGTGTAAGTAGAAGTTTATGCAACTTTGCAGCGTGCGTGACGTGGTGGTCGCTGCGCGGCGTGTGGGAGGGCGCGGCGTGGCGCGGCGTCATCGTGCGCGCGGCGCGCGTGCCCGCGCACGACTCCGCCTTCTGCGCGCGCGTGCGCGGGCCCGGCCTGCACTGCCGGACGTACTACCAGATCACGTGAGTTTATAGCTCTACTGACCCATAACGGGGAGGAGGGGGCTCAAATCCCCCTCCTACGTAACTAGACTCTATTGTTGGGCTAGGGGTTCAAATCCCGCTCCCAATGTAACTATGTAATTAGATCCTATTGTTTATATTATTCAATTCTAGGAGCGATCTCTTTGATCTATACCTACCGAGACAAATCATATTATTTAATTTGATGTAGATCATGTTACTTATTTCTTAGTATTGTTAATGTTTATTAATTCATTTTATACATGATATGTACTTACCTACTACACTCTGAAATAAAGACGCAAGACAGTTGCATTAAAAAAACACTGTATAACTTTTTTGATTAAAATTAACGTGACGCACAAACAAGTTAACGGATTACTGATAAGACCTACGGATGAGGTCAAAACATAGCTAGCATAGCCAGTAGCTGACTCTGTACGTCAATAATCAGTTAACTCATTCTAATAATTACTTTATAACTTTCCTGTTATGGCAACATTTCAACAACATAACTGCTCTTTCCACGGCCCTTTGTACAACTTTCGAATAAGCATATTTGATTTTTGCTGAGTGGCCAAGACCCATAAATATACGACATATGTTAACTTTGACAGAAGTGCTTTGATATTGCACTGTATCATTTTAACCGGTCAAGACCCGCACGACATTAATAAATGTCCACGTTCATTGTCTTACTATTGTGTCTGGTATTGGCGGTAAAGGAACGGTTAAGTATTACTTTACTTAACCTACATTGATCATATCTATTTTTAACAAGATTTTAGATTTATTAACGCAGAAAAACTGATACGAGAGCGTCATTTGACCCCAACAAAAGTATGATGTTACGGTTGGTTATTTCATACGATTCCCAAAGACAAATTTGGATTTGACGTTTAGAAAAAAAAATCTTGTTTGACTTGTTGTCATCTAGCGGATTGGTGAAAAACGTGTGTTTCAGATCTGCGCAAGCGCTGGCCGCGGTGACGGCGCGGGGGGAGCTTGAAGCGCTGCAAGCGTGGGCGAGCGAGCTGGAGCAAGCGATCGAGCGGCCGCTGCGGGACTACAGGCATTTCGTCGACGCTTGCTTCGGACCGTTCTCAGTGCAGATCGCTAAGGTAAATATTCTAGGAGAACTGCCTCCGTGGTGTAGTGGTTAGAGCGTTCGGCTCATACCCGGAGGTCGCGGGTTCGATTCCCGGCGAGGGCAACGACTTTGTGTTGTTGTCCTGGTTTGGTTAGGACATTGAAGGCTGATAACCTGATTGTCTGATAAGTAAGATGATCCGTGCTTCGGAGGGCACGTTAAGCCGTCGGTCCCGGTCACTGTCTTTGACATTGGTCGTTACTTAAAACCATGTCAGAGGCCTTTAAGGCGGTTTAAAAACTCTGACACTAGTGTTAGTCACTAACACACTCGATAAGAAGAAGGTGAATATTTAAGTTTAACCGCTATATTGAAATTCTGCCTTTATGAAACAGTAGCATTGTACTATGTAGCTGATTTAAAGAGTGTAATCTTTGAATTTTTTTATACATACATACATACTATCACGTCTTTAACCCTAATGGGGCAGGCAGAGCATTTTTAAGTCTTGCGGCTCTAAGCAAAGCCCAGGGCTGCAAGACTCAAAGGCCACTTTTAGCTTGATGTGGGCAAGAAGGTGGATAAATGAATCAAAATAGTGATGGGTCGCTAGCCGCATCGCCTATTATCATGATTCGATTTTTTGCCCATTCCCTCGATCGGTTCTTACGATCTGCACGGGAAGAGAAGCAACTTACATACAACATACATACAACGTACATTCTAAACTACTTTTTTTCTAACAGACCAGCATGGGATTTTTTTATGTTTTTTTTTAAAAATCAATATTACAGTAGGTCACCATCAAACAAAGGGGCTTGATATATATTTTCGAAAATTTTAAAACTATTTAGTAAACACACCGCACGTGAGCCACACACAAAAATAATTGACGCCCTTGAAGTTTTTCAAAACTTCGATTATACCTATTTGTTAAGTAATAATATGTGGCGACCTCGACGCCACTACAAGGAACTACAACCACCACAATGGAGCGACAACATAGTTCACAAGAAGCCATCGAGATGGCGTTGACGGTATCCTACATCTTGATATCAGAATTCTGGTTGCAATTTAACATGTACACAACCTCCGATGATACACAGTTGGAGCCACGGTTCTTCAGACACAATGTCATGCCGACTCATGCCTGGCAAGAAAATCTTCTCTTTGTGGCGGTCGAGTGCAAAGTGTAGAAGTGACCAGGCTTTGGCTGAAACTTTCAGACCGAGATGTAGAAAGTCCAAATTTTTTCCAGTCAGATTGCGGCGTCCTAGGGTTTGTGATCCAATCCCAATGGTACAGATATTACAGGCACCTGGCTCTCACTAGAAAATTTTATGCTTGCTTACAGACTGGAGCCTATAGGCAGCTAGAAAAAGAATGCTCCGAACTAACAGCGTCGCTTCGAGAAAAGGTGTCCGCGAGGAGACAAGAGCTCGCGCTCGCTCTGAGTGACGCCGCGAGGGCTAGGGTCCGGATGACTGCACACGATTTGAGGGTACGATCATCTTTTCAGCTGCATTACGTCCACTGCTGGACATAGGCCTCTCCCAAAGGTTTACAAAATGACCGATCTAGAGCGGCCTGTATCCAGAGCTTTCCAGTGACCTTGATCAGGTCGTCTGACCACCTTGTAGCTAGGTGTTCTACGAATGCACACGATTTGAGGGTATGATCATTTCAGCCGCATTACGTCTACTGCTAGGCATAAGCCTTTCCCAAGGATTTTCTAAAATGAGTGATCTAGAGCAGCCTGCATACAGAGCTTTCCAGCAACCTTGGTCAGGCCGTTTGACCACCTTGTGGATGGGCATTCTACGCTTCGCTTGCCGTGGTCGCCATTCGAGAACTTATTGCATTTTTTGTTTGAAAGGGCATACTTGTCAGGTATAGAAATTTTATTAAAATCGGTTAACTTTTTTGTTTGGAAATTAATATTATAAGTGTTCTGATTTTTGTTTATTAGCTGGTTATGGATTAAGTTTGTTCTATTTTATTATTATTTTTTTCGGTACAATAAAAAAATAACTAAATACAAGTATTTGTAAATTAAGACACATATTATGACGAAAGCTCTTTTGGCAAGTAGGCGACCAATATTGCTTCTCTTTAAAATATTTTTTGTAAATTTTTACATTCATACTTACTTTTTAATAATTTAATTTTCCATTGTTTCTTTTGCGAAATATGAAAGAACCACAGTCGGCCGTGCGACAAACCGTTGCCCGGCAGACCTATGACCGACATATCAAATCTTATCAAAAATATCTTAAAATGTAAATGTCGCAGTTGAATTGTATAATCCGCTGTTATTCAAAAACTCTAGCTGTTTGGCAATACAGCTTGGTTTTTTAAAACAGCTGAAAATAGTTCAGCTCTATTGTCAATGAGTTACGTAATTACGTTTAACAAAACAGCTAGCGTTAAGATGACATATAGGGTTACCATTATTTAATAAAACTGTGGTGCCAAACAAAATAATATATGGGAGCAATACTTGTTCTTTATTATTTTTATATTACTTGTGAGATGAAAATAAAACCTCAATTCAACTCCTTACTAAATAATTCCGTCTCCAACATCATAAAACACCAATGAGGTATGATGATCAGGTCGATGCAATTAGATATAGAAATTTTGTAAACCCGACAACTCAATGGCGTAGCGATTTCTTACCGCCAATTTGATCCACGTGAATTTTCTATCTTGCCGGAAGGCGGGCGTTGAAATAACAATATGGGATCCGAGCTAAAGGTCTGCTTTTTTTCTTTTCAATCTTTTGCAGTCCGAAATCACAAACGATGCCCCCGATGTCTCTTGATAAAAACAGCTTAGTCCCGGAACGCGGCGACGAATTTACTTTATGGGAAGCCATATTTTTGTTGTTATGACACTGACACTTCACAAGCCACAAGTGGCAAAATTCCGAACTAAACGATCTACAATCTTACGTTAGCTAGTTTGTTAAACCTAACACATTGGACGATCTAGAACAACGAAACAGCAAGAGTTTTTGAATAACAGCGGATTATACAATCCAACTGCGACATAAATACAAGTACCACTGTGACCTGCCCTTGATGGACATATAATTTATGATTCTTGACGGAAATAAAAATTTGATCGGTACTATTATTACTCGAAAAAGACTTGTACATATTTGTTTGTTGGTTGTACAGCGCGCAGTCCAAGCGTCAGCGGTGGAGCTATCGCGCGTGTTCAGCAACGTGGCGCGGAGCGAGGAGTGGTGGGCGGCGCGCGGGCTCGAGCGAGGGGACTGGCACGCGCTGGCCGCCAACACGCTGGTCGAGGCAAGTGCATCGTTGGTTGAAGTAATACAAAATAATTAATATCTGTGTTTTATTTTCGTAAATAACCATATGTTTTATCTTTATAATTAACTATATTAGACAGCGCGAATGGTATCTGAGCCTTCGTCCATTGAGGCGACGAGAGAGTGACGTCTGCCACTTTCATATTTTACATAATTTTTTTTTTTACATTTACTGCGTTTGAATACAGTAAGGCATTGTGCACACTACATACATTCTGTATACCATTCCCCCTCTAAGTTCATTTTACTCACTGTTAATAGTCAATAAAAAGTACTTTTAATCACATTTTGGTGTAACATTCTGGTCGAGGCAAGGCCCTGTGCACACTACTTTTTTCAGCGCGCTGTTGACGCGCGTTTTTATCAAGCAGTTGATGTAAACGTTTGCACTGCGCATAAATTGCTGCGTTAAATTTGATTATTAATAAATTGTTGCAGAAGTAGATGTGATCCTAATGCGCTTGTGTGGCAATACAGTCGCGATGCTAACCCGCGCGTGTATCGCTACTAAATCACTAAAAATATTTTGTAACAAAATTAAGATATCTTTTCTCTTTCAACTTCTTTTTAAATCCTCAAAAAAACTGAAAAATATAAAAAATGTTAACATTCTCCTACAAATCGTCCGGTTCGCTCAACAGTTTTGTATGAGAAAGTCGACTTTTTCGCGTTCACAGCATAAGCTCTTACTTACGATGGCTCTGTCACCCATAGGTGTTCGACGCTGAAGTCCTAGTAGCTTTAGAAGAAAACGAAGCCCGGCTACCTCTGGAGAGCGGGGAGGGGGCGCGGGCGTGGGCGGCGCGCTGCGGACGGGACGACGCGCCGCCTGACGTGCTGGCTGAGAGGGACGACTGGAGGAGGGACACCATGGGTAAACTTCTCCTAATATAGCAATAGCAAACAGACAGAGCAACTATCAATCTTCTTAATACATTTTTTCCCATAATAACTACGTTGGTCAGACGTGTCCATGTCCTGTGTACAATAGGCCATATTCTAATCGATAAATTTTAAGATTGGGCTCTTGTTGGTGAAGTATATTCCATATTTGCTTATATTTAGCTTAATATTGAATATCGATGATCGTAGGAAATGGTTTAGCAAACACGATCTGCCGTCGGGATTGCGAAATAAAAATATGTGATCTCCGCACGCAGTAAGAAGTGTGCTCCTCCACCCCCCACCGCAATATCGATTTTGTTAGTGTCTTATTTCCTATGCTATATTGTAGGAGCAGGAAATACGTATTGGCACGTGTACAGGTAGCGGCACGAAACTAGCGCGGACCGTAATTGCGCAAAAGTCAAAAATTTGTGTACCCATGCGCAGTATCCCCTCTACATTTCACTCAGCGCTAAACTTGCCGCTTGTAACTTGTGAAATGTGCCCGCTGTGTGCGGAGTGATGACCCTGTGTTTAATATGCGTGTGTGTGTGCGCAGGCGCGTGGGGCGAGTGGGGCTGCGGCGCGGCGCCGCGCGTGTGTGCGCCCGCGCTTGAGCTGGGCGCGTTCAGCCCGCGCGCGCCGCTCATGCCGCCCGTGCCGCACCCCGCCACCGTGGCGCTAGTGCTGCACAACAGGTCACACACATTTTTTTATAAAAAAAAAAGTATTTCATGGCCCTTGTTGGGATATAAATAAATATATAGGGACAAATTACACTGAATGAGCTAGCCCCAAAGTAAGTTCGAGACTTGTGTTATGGAATACTAACTGAACGATACTATATTTTGTAACAAATACATACCTATATAGATAAACATCCGAGACTCAGAACAATTTAAAAAAGGCCATTTTTCAACTTGCCCTGACCGGGGATCGAACCCGGAATCTCTAGGTGGTGGACTAGCATGGTGACGCCACGTCAAATAAGCTAATTTTGAATCACAACCGAACAATTTTAATTCATTATAGGTCACTTCCTAGTTTTTTTTTTCTCGAATGCGTCGTTTTTAGGGTTCCGTACCCAAAGGGTAAAAACGGGACCCTATTACTAAGACTTCGCCGTTTGTCCGTCTGTCCGTCTGTCTGTCAACAGGCTATATCTCAAGAACCGCGATAGCTAGGCAATTGAAAGTTTCACAAATTATGTATTTCTGTTGCCGCTATAACAACAAAATAAAATAAATATTTTAGGGGGGCTCCGATACAAAAATGTCGATTTTTATAGATAATGGTACGGAACCTTTCGTGCGCGAGTTCGACTCACACTTGGCCGGTTAATTAGATTTCCGTAGTAAACAAGTCGGGATAGCCAATGACGATTGCGTTTGTTCAAATTGCAACTATATTGCCCCGCATTTATGTTCGGTATTTGTTAAATTGCATTCTTGTAACAGGGAGTCGGATAACCCAGTGCCATTGGACGCGGAGCTCTGCACTGATATACTGAAGAGTCTGGAGGACGCGCCCGACTGTGATGACCAGAGAGGTAAAATTTTACTTACGTTTTCCTGTTCTTTTTCTTGCTAGATGTTGCCCATATCGGAAACTTATACATCTTTATATTTTCTTTTAAAATAAAAATAAAAAATCTTTAAAATTACAAATTTTGACAGAAATCTGACAAGTGGTTTCAACCTAAAACGTAGACTACGTCTGTATCAAAATGTCTAGGGTAAGAGCGCCGTTTGACTTCAGAAATTATGACGTCATCTGCCTGTATTTCATAAAATCCCATAGAAAATGAAATATTTTAAACACGGATTTTTTCACGTAGTGTATTCGGAAAAAGCCGACTTGTTTAAAACCGTATTTAAAATATTTAGTTACGTCATCTCACGTTAGTTTTAATATTCCCAAAAAAAAAATGGTTTATTCATTTATAAAAACTATACAAGTTCAATATACAAAGTTTGTTTTGACGTTTAGAAAAAAGTATCTGATTGGACTTGTTGGAAACTATCGAATTAATCAGCACTGTAATATTGATACTACTACTTACTAACAGAGAGCGTGGAGCGGTACCGCGGCGGCGGTAGCTCGTCGGGCTCCAGCGACCCGTGCAGCGACGCCGAGCCGGAGGACGAGCCCGACGACGGGCTGGAGGAGCAGCCCGACCGGATGAGCAGGTGAGCTCGCCACACCTACTGTCAAACCTAGATTTTTTTGGGTTTTTGGGTTTCAATTCAATTCTTTTATTTCAGATCTAATTTGTTAGTATAAAGTAACTTAAACTAATGTTAGTACATACTTATAGCTATACAGATTGTTTTGCGCATAGTATGAATGTAGGCAGAAAGGTAAGATTACGGTATGTTGCACGAGTCCGGCAATCCCACCGGCAACAAACAAACACACAAACAAACCTACGCAGTCTGCTACCACCCTAGATAAGGTCTAGGGAACCTTCTAACGTAATTATAACCTAAACTTAAACTATATGAACGAATTACAGTAAATTACAAACTGTTGCAAATTTAATATCTATGACTTACTGTACATATATTGGTCGGACGGCCTTCGGACGACCTCGTCCAGCTTGATCTCGAAGTCCTCTACGGGGTTTGGCGACGGTTTTGGGTCCCTCCACGGGTCCCAAGCCAGTGGTGAATAAAGTTGGGTCCCTATGCCCCACCCTGAGCTCATATGTCGCCCCAGACGAATATGTCGAATATATCACCACTTCACTACCGATTTCAGCGTCTTTATTGTAGTTTCACTATTGAGTACATAACCTAACAAGCGAACTATGACGTGAGACCATGTGACGTTTTTCATTCCGATTTAAGCGTTTATCACTATTTATACATCTTGTTCTATTCACAACACCAACAAACAGTTTATTTTAGAATCAGTTCACATAAATCTTCCGTTTCATAACGGGCAATAGATTAAAACAATGAGTTTATGATTATACAAGAACACGTTGTTCAACACTTGACACATACACTGTTTTTATGCATACGACGAGTTATTTCTGGCACCATGCCTTACAAACGATGGACAAACGAATTGGGCACTCAAACAAACTATAATTAGTTGATTAGCGATGAATCTCCACGAAACACGCTTTCTACAAAAAGACAATCCACGCCCGCCGCCCGCGCGTGATTTCGAGAACAGGAACTGACAGAAGCCGCGCCCCGGACTAGAGATGCGACGCGGCGCCCAGTGATGTGACGCCGCGCGCTTACCGATAGATTTATCGCTAAATCGATTAATCTTGCCCGTTTGTGGAGATCACACACAGATGGCGCTAGTCTCCTAACAATAAGTACTTTTATTCAAAACAATGAATGTATTCATAGTAAGCACGGAAAGGAAGGAAGATTTGTTTTGACATTAAGAAAGAAGTATCCAATTTGTTGGATAGTAGTGAATTGTGTTTTTTATTTGTCAGGGTATCAGAGAGCGGGTCGGGCACGTGCAGCGTGTCGCGCGCGGCGTGTCGCTGGACGCTGACGGGGCGCGGCGTGCGGCTGCGGGCCGACCTCGCCAGCCCGGAGGACGTGACGCTGGACGCCGAGCGTGCGCTGCAGGGCACGTCGGTGTGAGGTGAGTGCGGTGTCACGTAGTGTGCACACCTCGCCAGCCCGGAGGACGTGACGCTGGACGCCGAGCGTGCGCTGCAGGGCACGTCGGTGTGAGGTGAGTGCGGTGTCACGTAGTGTGCACACCTCGCCAGCCCGGAGGACGTGACGCTGGACGCCGAGCGTGCGCTGCAGGGCACGTCGGTGTGAGGTGAGTGCGGTGTCACGTAGTGTGCACACCTCGCCAGCCCGGAGGACGTGACGCTGGACGCCGAGCGTGCGCTGCAGGGCACGTCGGTGTGAGGTGAGTGCGGTGTCACGTAGTGTGCACACCTCGCCAGCCCGGAGGACGTGACGCTGGACGCCGAGCGTGCGCTGCAGGGCACGTCGGTGTGAGGTGAGTGCGGTGTCACGTAGTGTGCACACCTCGCCAGCCCGGAGGACGTGACGCTGGACGCCGAGCGTGCGCTGCAGGGCACGTCGGTGTGAGGTGAGTGCGGTGTCACGTAGTGTGCACACCTCGCCAGCCCGGAGGACGTGACGCTGGACGCCGAGCGTGCGCTGCAGGGCACGTCGGTGTGAGGTGAGTGCGGTGTCACGTAGTGTGCACACCTCGCCAGCCCGGAGGACGTGACGCTGGACGCCGAGCGTGCGCTGCAGGGCACGTCGGTGTGAGGTGAGTGCGGTGTCACGTAGTGTGCACACCTCGCCAGCCCGGAGGACGTGACGCTGGACGCCGAGCGTGCGCTGCAGGGCACGTCGGTGTGAGGTGAGTGCGGTGTCACGTAGTGTGCACACCTCGCCAGCCCGGAGGACGTGACGCTGGACGCCGAGCGTGCGCTGCAGGGCACGTCGGTGTGAGGTGAGTGCGGTGTCACGTAGTGTGCACACCTCGCCAGCCCGGAGGACGTGACGCTGGACGCCGAGCGTGCGCTGCAGGGCACGTCGGTGTGAGGTGAGTGCGGTGTCACGTAGTGTGCACACCTCGCCAGCCCGGAGGACGTGACGCTGGACGCCGAGCGTGCGCTGCAGGGCACGTCGGTGTGAGGTGAGTGCGGTGTCACGTAGTGTGCACACCTCGCCAGCCCGTAGGACGTCACCTGACAAGTATGCCCTTTCAAACAGAAAAGAATTTTGCAAATCGGCCCAAGCGTCTTCGAAAAATCGGCAAACATATGTACGTTAAAAAAAAGATTCCGATGAATTGATAACCTCCACCTTTTTGGAAGTCGGTAAAAAATAGGAAAGAATGCAACCGAGAATGCGCTAAAATGTAAACGGAATGATAAAAAACATTCCGTTGCGCCATCATCCACTAACTTAATTGTTGATCTATAAAAAAGATAAAGGAAATGTCATGGTAAATTAGTAAATTTAGTTCCAGAATATTCAGCAATATGGCGTGATCCACTAACTCTTTCTAGGTCGGAAATTCTTAAATCACTCAAAGTAATTAATACCAATAAAGGACCAGGACCCGTTATTTTTCAAAAGTTGCGCATCATACTTAGTAGAGCCATTGCATTTTATTTTTAACAAGTCGCTTTCTGTTGGCGTTTTTCCGTCCAAATGGAAAGTCGCACATGTAACACCAGTCCACAAATAGGGCGATGTAGCTAATATTGCAACCTACAGACAAATTTCGATACTGTCCTTTATAGGTATGTTTTTCGAATCCATGGTTCAAAAACATTTTTCCATCTCAAGTCCTTATTTGATGAACACCAACATGGGTTTTTCCCTGGTCGATCGACAATTTCCAATCTGTTAGGGTACGCAGATGATATAATCACTGCAATTGAGGATGGTAACGAGGTTCACGCCGTATATACCGACTTTTCTAGAGCGTTCGATGTGGTTATACATGATATTCTTATACAGAGACTAGCTCATGCTGGTATATGCGGATCTTTGCTAAGGTGGTGTGAGTCATACTTAAGAAATCGTTCGCAACTGGTTATCGTTTGTGGCTTTAAGTCTCAGGCTACAGAAGTGCCATCAGGCGTCCCTCAAGGTTCTCACCTTGGCCCTCTATTCTTCTTGTTATTTGTAAATGATCTGTGTTCTGACTTAGCCTCTGATCACAGGATGATCGCCGACGATTTAAAGGTTTACCGAGTAATCAAATCGGACAATGATGTTGATACGCTGCAAAACAATCTTGACATAATCAGCTCATGGTGCCAAAGGAATGGCATGATCTTGAACCCCATAAAATGTTCCTTTGTAAAATTTTCCCATAAAATAGGATCATCTAAAACTTATGCTAATACTTATAAAATCACTGGTTCAAGAAACCGATAGCATCCGCGATCTGGGAGTTATGATGGATCAAAAACTAGACTTCAGAGAACACATTGAATGCATTGTAAAGAAAGCCTCAAAATTAGCCGGTTTTGTCATACGCCAAACAAAGGTTTTCAAAGATCCTGAAATACCCATTATGCTCTTTAATTGTTACGTGCGAAGTTTGATTGAGTATTGCAGTCCCGTTTGGAATCCATCTTATGCTATCCACATCAAAAGGATTGAAAGCATACAAAAAAGATTTTTATACCATCTTACCTTTTTATTTAATAGCTGTCGTAACCTAACATCTTACGAATCTAGACTTAACCACTTCAAAATTGTCCCCCTGGAACGTAGACGACAGGCTGCTGATATAATATTTTTGCACAAAATTATTCAAGGCAAAATTGACAGCCCTGATTTGCTCCGAAGATTTACCTTATCTGTTCCAAGACCCAGCAGTCGCTTACAGAATAAGAAAAATTGACAATACGCGAAAGAAATAGAAAAATTGACAATTATCAAGTGAACATACAAAGATAAATAAATAAATTTTGACTTTTTGAACCTTAAATAGCCGATTGGAGTGAATTTTTACCATTTGCTTTTCAGAGTTTTGGAGAAGAGAGTGAACGAAGGCTGCCGTGTCGGAGATACGCGACGCTTGTCAATGTGATGGTAGGGTAACGCATAGTATGCGATTAGTCAAGCGTGCACTGCTCTTTCAACAAACTTTTCTTTTTGAAGTGAAAACTTCTTTAGCGGCGTTGTGCACTTTTTTTGGAATGGGTAAAAAATGTTAAACTCGCGTCAGGACACGTGACCTGATCGAAAATTCGTAAGACGGATGGAGAGTAGACAGCTGGCGCGGCGTAGGAGAGGGAGTATCCCCCTCTCTTTCTACGGCGCGCTGAAAATGTATGCCTGCGCCTGCTGTTTCGTATATCAAAAATGCACAACGTTAATATTCAAGTTTTCACTTCTGCCGGCACTCCCAGAGTGCAACCCGTCGTTTTTTTTTTACAGGCAAGTATTTATTAACAGCTTATGAGACATTTAAGTCGACACTATGAAAATTGTTTCACGTCTACATGCGAAAGTGGGACACAAGAGAAACTCGGTGGCCCAGCGGGAGTACACATTACTAGGTCTTTCGCGCTTTCGCAAGTTAAGCGACATCGGGCGTGGTTATTACTTGGATGGGTGACCACAAATGGCATAAAAATTTTGGAGCTCCTACTTCGAAGGGCACGTATAAGCCATTGGTCCCGGTTCTCATAATTTTATGGCGGTCGTCAAGCTATGTCAGATGCTTTTAGGCAGCTTGGAAAATCTGACACCAGTGTTCTGACAAACAATGTCATTTTATATATTTTAAAGAAGGAAAGGGACAAAACATGTTTTAACTAAAATACGAAGATTACAAAATAAAATTTTGATCTCTTAGTTTAGACTCTTTCATTAAATACTGCAAGTAAAATTATAACTGATGTTAGTAAATAAGATTTTTTTATATTTGTTTGTTTTTATAATGTGAACAGTGCACGCTAGACCTTATCGCGTAAGCAATACGGTTCAATTCGCTACGTCTAAGCTAAGTCTTGCCTAAGATTTGTGTTGCAATTTACGGAGTTTATTATTTGTAATGTTGAGATTATCATGCGCAGGAGAACTACCGTGAACTCTTCGGATCAATTCTCTATGGTCATACCAAAAATATGCGCAGTCAAACGCGCGAAACACTGAAAATAATGTCAAGGAAAAAAGAGCCTTAATACGATTGTCTAAAGACGAATGCGAGTTTTTCTAAGAAGAAGAGAGAGATATTTGTGTCAATTTTTGAACAATTTCGTATTTTATACAGTAGTAATAAGACTCTTTTTTCAATAACCAGAGATGATAAAAGTGGAATGAGAATAAGATTGTTTGGAGTTCATGGTAGGTTTACTGATACGTAGAGCATTCTATTCTTTCGACAATAAGGTGTAGATTGCTAAACGTTTCATTTGGGTTATGCTTATGGTATAAAGCTTTATTTATATTCGAGAAATACTGAATGGGATTTTTTTTTCATCTTCTCGCCCGCCATCGCGGTAAAAGTGGCCTTTGACCTTTACGGCCCCGGGCTCTGTTTGCTTAGACTAAAATGCTCTGGCTGCTCCATTAGGGATAAAGAAGTAATCGTGTTTAGTATAGGTACTTATAATGTAAATGAAAAATTATCCCTTTAAAACAAAAAACATCCCATTAAAACTAAACTAATTTACATGGCAATTTAAGATCTTTTATTTGAATTTTTTATGCATTTACATTATTTTAAAATTTGGAATTAATATTTTTAGATTATATTTGTTAATGTGTACCTATTTATGAAAAAAAAGGCTCTCTAAAAATGTATGACAAAAAGATATTATATCAATGTTATTTTATTCTTATTATCTAGTAACTACTACATAAGTACAACCCAGATGATTCAAGTCGAAGCTCGTTACTATAAGCCTTAATGCTAAGCGTGTAAAGTTTAAAATCGCGTAGATCGTACAAAGCTAAGTAGGGGTTAGCGTGGAATTGAAAGACTCGGTGACATACCTCGGAATAAGTGCACTTGCCTCAAACAACGATAGTGCGTATGTGTAGGACGGTAAGGTCGATATTTCTGTATTATATATGTATGTATCAATTGAATTTGCGAAAATAAAAAAACGTAAATTACAAAAAAAAGCAAAAATCCTCTTGGGTTACATTCGTGACTCCATTTTTTTACTTTTTATTTAGGGTCAAAATGTAACTTCGGAAAGCTGAGACGCTACAATCTAAAATCGACTCTAAAGTCATAATGCTACAACCTACAAAATGCTTCACGCTTACATAACGTAGTACAGTGAAAATTAATCTCATTGCTCTAAAGTCGATTTGAAGTACATACTTAGCTTTTTTGTTTTTTTTTTTTTTTCGGAAGAAGTCTGCTACCACAGCTAGATTAACTGTGTTATAATGGTAAAGACACAGAAAATAACTTTACAGAAAATTTAATTTAGAAGAAAGCTGTTTACTGTTTTTGCAGATTCAATTGAAACGGACTATAGCTTAAAGTTAGTATCTACTAAGTATCAATTGGTCGTCGCATTTACTTAGATCTCTTCTGTTTTATACAAAATTAGTTTCTGTAGCACAAAAAGCTATTTTATATCATGGAGTATATATTAGTAGATTTATTTATTTAAAAAATTGCGGCATTTATTTTTGTACGTCATGTATGAACTGGTTTAGTTTCTGTGCCATTTTATACTTGGTTATTGATCAAAATGGAGCGTCTTTATTGATTATTATAAGTATGATAAAAATAATTACTAATATTTCAATAAATTGTTATGCCTGTGGAAGTACATGATTGGTTTTCATATAGTACGAATGGCCTAATATAAGTTTAATGATAGTTTTAATAGTATATCAACTCTGGCGTCGCGTACCGCGTAGGTTTCTACACTACAGCGGACGCTTCTAAGGGCTAAGACCCCCGTCTTAAGTCGGATTTGACATATTATTAGAATTATGTCTGTAGTTATTCTTTGTTTAAAATTACTAATCTTCATATGTAGAACATTTTTCTTTGGTTAAGTTCGTTTTTCAGTTCTTAGGACAAAATGCCCATTACACTCGACTCTGACTCCACTCAGACTCGATTTACAGTAAGTCATTGTAATATAAGCCTTGTCCTGTAAAATGTTAGATGTTTTACCCTAAGCTAAATGGCATACCAATAACGTTTAAATGTTTTACTGTAAGTGGTGTCGGAGTGACATCGGGGTAGAGTTGATGCAATGGCCGGTAACCATAATCCTTGAAAAGGATGTAACTATAAGTTTTGTTTGTTTTTACCCTGTGACGATTATTAAGTTTAGTAATATAGTGCCTAATTAAGGCGACTGTGTATAGCATCGCCAGAATAACGAAGCAAATAACTGAATACTGCCTAATCCAAACCAATTAGTTTTTAATAATTGTCAGTACCTAAGTATAGGCCGTGTCGTAAAGTAAACATTTATGTCATTCAAACTGTATTTGTGTCACTGAGAAATTTTCTTAGAGGATATTAGGGCGTCGCCAGCCAATGAGATAGGGGACAAATAAATTTTATTGGAAAATGGGGAATGAATATGAGATATGAATTGTCGGTACAGTGTAGAGCACATGAAAATTTCCATTGTATCTTGTGCTTATACATCCAAGGCTAATGTAATAAGTACGGTACAAAATTCAATATGGAAAGCTCCGCGAGCATACTATATATAAATACAATAATTTCTAAAGCAAGGGTCTGCCCCACTTTGCCCCCCTTCTTCCTAGGGACGCCTTTGCTTGTCAAGCTCCTTAAGGGAGGATCTGACAGATCAACAACCCTACACTTAAACGTTACGCTTACAAAGTTTCAAACAAATTTTTAGGTGAAACATATTTATGTCTTTTGTATAGCTGCTAAATGGCAACGATTCCTAATAGATATTTAAAATTTAGAACTATATGGAAGACTTCAGAGTTATTAGACGCACTTAGGATTAGAGAAGCACTGAAATGCCTTGTTTAAAGTAGGACCCTTATAAAGTCTGCACGTCGTGTCAAGCAAAATCCGTTATTACGAAGTGGTTGCATAGAGCTTATTTTAGCTTGAAATCGTGATGCTATCGTGTAGGTTTTAGGATAAAAGTGTGGGCTACAAAGGTAATATTACCGGTGATACAACACATGTCCTACGAACAAATCTCTCTAACGAATATTCTGATTTCTGTGTTACGAGTGAAGACAACTAAGCGCCGATTTACACTAAAACGGCAGCGATTGCCAGTTTACTGCCATACCATATACGACTATATTTCTATATGAGAAATGCATAGAATAGCTTGAGTAAAACTTAGCCGCTTGTGAAAGCGTGGCGCCTCAAGCTTTTCTGGTATTTCCCCTAATATAAATAAAGGTGAATGTGGTTTGACGATGAGACTGCACGTCGCTCATGTGGTACCAGAATATTTCAGAACGAGATAAAATTAGCTATCGACCTTTAATTTTATAGAATATTATAAAATTAATCAAAATATACACTCGTTCCGATTTTAACCTTTGTAGCCCACGCTAAAGGGTCTAGTACCTAAATGTCGTTCACGTAGTATAACCGACCACGTAGGTTGTATAGCACCTCTCGTTGAGCACATTCATTTGGAGGCTTAACATTTTAAAAAAATACTTTAGAATCCTGGAAATAGAGTGAATCAATTTGATAAAGAGAAGGGAAAAATACTCGATTTGGAACATGCGGTGCATTGTCACTGTCAACTACAATTTTACGTTAGATACCGCTTCTCAGACACCTCTAATGTTTTGTCGACGACCGCGCTAACTTGAAGCGTAATGTTTGTCAGATAAATCCGACGTTCGCGGTTAAAGGATTGACACTTAACACATTGCAGGACACTTGGCCAGACACAATAGAAATAACAATTGAATTACGTCCACAGCCGTAAGTGTCCTGCAATGTGTTAAATAAATTTGGAGGATTTACTGTTATGTATTTTGATTTTCTAGTGTTTCATTAATAGAAATAAAGAAATTACAGTAGTATATTATAAAATATATTATTACTTTTTCAAAAAAGCTTGTGGTGTACTGCATAAAATGGCCTTGTATGTGTTTGTGACATTGACGATGCGCCGTGTTATCTCAATCGAGTCAATAATAAACCGAAAACAAGGTAGTAAAGATTAATATTACTTAAATACAGATAGCTCGTCCACCCGATATTTACATCGAAATATTCGATTAAAATGTAGCATAATATAGACGGTAATACCAAAACGTAATTTAAGAAATATGTCGATTATAAAGCCGTAAAAGGCATAATTTGTCGATCCTTACATTCCTCAAAAAAATAAGTAGCGAAATATGAAGAAAATCGACACATAAGTACCATCGCGAAGATCTGCTCATCAGGGGCCGTCCACATATTACGTAACGCTTTTTCCCGATCCCTTTAACACGTCTGTACATTAGGCATGAAAATTTGAACCCCTTGTCACCCTTTTTCCGATCGTTTACCTTACACGCGCGCGAAACGGCGTTCATTTGTTGAACGCCAACGGCGTACCAATCAATTGACCGAATGGAATATGCTGGACACAAATGACGTGTCTGTACCCTTGGCATAACCAGCGCTGTGGTGTGTAAAGAATGGATGGCCCCTTGATAGAAGGTCCATAATTTCCTATCCCATTTCGCCACTGTGCAATATTATCGATATAATAGGTTGAATTTTCTATAAACTATTATGCATTGGAAAAAATATGAACAAATAAAAATTACATTGCTCTCATTGAAACAGTCCGGTGAGACCGGCGAATTTTGATTGGTATGAGAAATTATTGCATTTCTAGATTATCGTTAATGTCAATATGTAAGAGACCATGACAGTAAGCTTTAGTTAGGTTATTTAGAATTATGTAATACAATGGCCGGCCGGGCGGTTCACAGCTGTGAAATAATTCAAAATTAGTTTTTTAACGTGTCTAAATTTCTGCCGTTAACTCAAGGGTAAGAGGCTTACCCTAAACAATATACTACCTAGCTTTTATTCTTTTTTTATATTTGGACAAAATTTTGTAATATTTAAGAAAAACTAATAACTGTTTTTTTACAGTAAAAACGTGAAAGAGAAAATACCTATGTCATTAATTAAATTTATAAAGTCAAAATGGAAAACTTCTACACATGTCGTTTTAAAATAACAGCTTGAAAAGTTTAAATAGAAAAGTCTAGAGCGTTCTTAAGGCGAATACAGCGCAGAAGTGGCGTCCTTTTGATGATATTTACTTTCTTATGAACATTTTAAGAGCTGTGAACCCCACCAAAGAGCCATCTTATACGAGTGATACATTTCGTGTTTGTGTGCGGGTGAACCGTAGTCTAAGCGTGGTACAAAACTGTCGCTCTCTCGTAGAATAACGCCAAATGCAAAATAAATTATACATTATATTATATACAAAGTATTTGCTGATTTACAGCGTTAAATGAAATTATAATCGGGCCTATTGTTTCTTTTTTTCTCAATTTAGAGAGCTAAGGAAGGGAGGGTTTCGTGCGAATATAATTCACTAGGCCTCAGGCAAAAGAGCGTAGTTTTCTTAGTTATTAGTCGCGTAAAATCAGTTGCGCAATTTACGCTGCATTCGGTTTTATTTATACGGACTGTTTGTGCCACACGGCGACGCAAAATGAGTAGTCAATTATGTAGGAAGTAAATTGTGCGATTTATTTTACGCGACTCACACCTCTTAAAATTACGCTCGCTTTTTGGGCCCTGTCACACAAAGTGGTCAATTTCTTTTAGATGTGTTTTTACAGCCTCTTCCTTCCTAGCATCTCGTAAATTCATTTTTTTAAGCCTTTGTGTTTTTGAAGGCACCCGAATTACGCCTAGGGCCATTCACAATTGCTCATATTAATGTAGCTAGTCCTAAGAATCACAAATGTTATTTTATGTTGTTAATTTAATGTTTATTGCACAACTCACACAGTATTGTTTGACAATGTAAGATTTAATCTTTTTCGAGACCGTAAGGTAAAACTAAATAAAATCTGATTCAGGGTTGTTAATTATTACTCAAAGTAATGCTAACGCTGCGTAATATCCGAAAGTGTGTTAATCAATAATACTGCTGCGTTTCATTGAAACGGAGTTGGGCGGAGCGGCATTGCATGAATTGTCAGTCATAAAATAACGAAGATTTTGAATATTCATGCACCGTTATATTTTTCACCCGGCTACGATTCAATTGAATTGCAGCCTCACAATTTTTTAGGGGCGCGCGCTGCGCCACATGAATTCAGCTCTTAGGTTAACATGGGACTAAACCAGGTTGTAACAGTCCCCAAAAGCCCATCTCTCTCGCATGCAGTGCGTGACTGAGACAGACTGAATACGTGGCGCAGCTGTCGCCCTTTACATAGGCTTGCCAGATGTGCGCGATTCGCCGGGATTGTCCTAATATTTCATCCTATGTTTCCGACGAAATGCAACATCTCCCGTCCCGACAAACTAGTTTGGTTCTTTGGGAAATACCGAATGCCCGTCAAAAATTAAAAATTGATCTTAGTTCTGAATTCGAAAAATCTCGACATTTTATTTTGTTCAGATATTTTAGTCTTCCAATCTGGCAACCCTACCTATTTAGACGCAGATTTGTTTTCAAGTTTGTTATTGTTGCTTTTAAAACCAAACCTCAGAACATGGCAGCTTAACAATGTTTTTTAATCGTTCCATAATGTCCGTCCTTGTACACTTTGCTTTTGAAATCGCTTTCTTCATCACAGATAGGAATACCTATTTGGAATCTAAATGCATTAATTTTAGGAATAAGTAATGAAGTCTAAATTACAATACGATTTGTTAATAACGCTTTTAATGTATATTTATTGGAAGTATATTTTTCCGTGTGTTTTAACGACTTGAATGTGTTGTGGACCCAAATGAGATTATTAAACTTTTTTCTGTATCAAGTTCATAGAAATGCCACCGGGCTAGAACGATGCAATATTGTGAATCTTTTAATTTATTAAACGATTAAAATCTATTTCGTTTTTGTTTTAATTCTTTTCAGTCCTGTTAACTTGTAACTAGGCTATATGGATCTACTAAGACTGATCGATAAATTGAAACCTTGAAATGAAGTTTTAAATCAATTATGGCATCTGTTTATAATTTAAGTCTTGCCCTTATGGTATACAAACTATTAATTATAATGGCTTATGGTAGAAGAACATCTATGGTCAGGAAGCAAATAGGAATGGTAAAAATAAATAAAACGCTCATTGTTATTGAATGGAATTTAAAATTTATTAAACCTACCTATCTAGTAATAATTATAATCTTCACATCTCTGTTACACGTTTGGATCACATGGATTTGAAAATTATTTTGTTTATAAAATACCTACTATGATATTAATATAGAAAGCTTGAATGCATATTCTGTTAAAATAAAAATAATTAGAAACAATTCATTTTGATCTTTGCGAGCGATGTTGACCGCGTAATTGTTTTCTACTACAACATTATCTATTTCTAATTTAACAATAATAATTTGAAAGAATTTGTTGAACCTACCTACCTAAAGATAAATAAAATGAAAAAAACATACTTTAATAAAATAATTTTTAAATGTTATTATGCGTATGCGGATAACTAGAAGCTTTAAACAAAATTCCTAATCAAAATAACATAAAATGGAAATTGTAAAAGGGATTACAAACATACGGTTATGGGTACAATATCTTAAAACAGTAAAATGTAAATGATAATAAAACAACAACAAGAACCACATAGCGCCTGTCGAATCAATATAAGAACAGATTGCATTCAATTCGCAGTGGTGGCCCTAGCAAAAGTGGTGCGACATTGTGACGCCCCCTTCGAAAACTTGAAGTCTTACGAAAATATGATACTGCGTAAAGCACATCTACGTGCGGAGTCACTTTTGAGACGTTTCTGAAAACGTAGAATGTAACTGCGTCCAGCTTGATGCAGTGCTGTCAAACTACATTTAGAAGTCATGTTTGTGCCCTTACCACCTTATGATATCACCCGGGGCTCGCACCACCCTAAGACCACCACTGTCAAACACATTTTATTCGAGTGTGTGTGACACATTTTCCAGTCATCGAAATGTGAAAATTATCATCTAAATATAATTTTAAAATTCAGAAAAAATATTTTTGTTACAATTACAAAATGATCACACGCATGTGTCACGAATAAAACTAAATACATTAACTGCTATATTCAGATACGTGTCCATATTTCAATAAAATTTATCAACAAAACTACTCTCCATGTGATAAAGACTCTATATAAAAATAAATATGTCTCTAATACAATATCTAAATTTAAATCATTAGAAATACTAGCAAGCTATATACTATAAATATATATATAAATATAATATGCAATGGCCACACAGAACATTTTGTTTCGAGACTCACCCAATAATATAATTTTGAGACCACACACATGAGGGACTGCATATCGATATTTTCATATAGCGGTATCGATAAAATTATCATCGACATTTGTGTAAAACATCTGTATTCGATAAAATACCAACATAACGGTATTTCTTACGCGTGTAGATGTTGAAATACCTACCGACATTGCAATCCCTGCTACACATTCTAACGCTCCAAATTTGTGACAATCTAATACCTATCGCACACACCGTTCACAAACAATATTTTTTTGAGATTATTTGTTTTAGGAAAGCGGTCAAATACACTTTATGCCAAAATGAGCCATAGGCGAACAACTACGAACATGTTAATACCGAATCCTAATTATGTGTTAGCCAACAATAATCCTTGTACTAAACTCATGCATATTGTAATCTAAGTGCTATTTTCCTTCAATTTGCAGTATAAAATGTAATTAAACGTCCTTTTCCCCGTCATCCAAAACCATCCTATGCATCCCACCAACACAAAATGTGCCGTGTAGACATAATAATAAGGGCGGTCGTCCACTGCACCAATACGATTTTGTCTTGCGCTTCAGCCAAACTCCGCTCAGGTCAACGTCAAGTGGGGCGCATATCTATTGCTGGACGCTAGGGCGTGCGCTGCGGTAAGGTACCTCCACATAATACAATTTAGTTTACAATTTTTTGTTACAATCTGGAGCTGTTACTGCAGACTGTATGCTAAATTGTATCGTGTGTAGTCACGTTTATGCCTGGAACTGTGATGGGTAAAGTGTAAGACGATCCTTCGAAATAGAGAGATAAGGCGATCACGATGGATTCGCTCCATCTCTGTTGCGCGTAGGATTTGTGATTGAGAGGGATTGAACCTGTCGCGAGAATTGGCTTACACTAAATGCAGTTTTGCGAAAAAGTACTTTTACTACGTTTAATATGACTTAATGTCTTAAATTTTCTAGGAAATTTGTAAAAGGCATTAGCTTTGTTTGTATTTAACGCTGTTTCCTTGACAATTTCTGTAAAATGTTTGCCAAAAATCTTGATGGTATAGTCAAAAATCATTTCGAAAATCGTTGAAAATTGTTTGTGCGAGTCCAAATTATTTAAGCGCAAGCGCAGTGGACGGCCGCCCCGATAACACCAATCTGTATATTGAGTAAAAGGCGGCTGTGGTCATATTGCTTCGGATTACGATACATCGATGCGACTACACACTTAAAAATAATGTCCATTACAATTTGAAAACACTACTTACCACTAATTTATAATATATCTTAGTTAAATTTGTTATTTCTATATTATTTTATATTATATACCGATACAAAAACTTTCAAGATTTTCAAAATATATAAATAGGTATTGTTATTTTTAAAATAGTAAAATTGAAATAAAATTTATATAAAATGCGTATAGTATAAATGTTCTTACATAATTCCAAATGCCTAATAGCGTGATCTAAATATGATTGTCAATATAATTCTATATATTGACCCAAAAGATGGTACTCGTAAAGTGAATACAAAACTATTAAAACAAACCGAAATAAAAACTCACCTTTGAACAAGAAAATGTGTGGAAGTAGAAAGATAGAGACATAGATAAGAAAAAAAACATAGTGACTCTAATCACTAGTCAAAATCTTGGAGCATGAAGTCTATGATACTGAACTTCTTTCTATAAAAAATATCTATGGAAGGCCAAATCTTTTTTATAGATTTTCATTAAATCATTATATTATTTAAAGTAGTTCAATGTCTTGTACTGAACATGTACAAAAAATTTGGCTGGTGGTTAAATTCACTCTGTACAACCCATGCCCATTTGCAATTTGTGAAATACCTAAAACGTTTAACCCATTAAATTTTTAACCAATATTTTATCTAATATACAAACAATAATTTTGAGACAATTTGGAAATAAGTAGGTTGTTCAGTTTATGTTACACTTTGGGACTTACTTTAGAATATTTCTTTATATTGTAACAACCAGTTTGCGAACCAAATAAAAATAAATAAAAGACTTACGTACATTCCACACATTTTCCTTGTCCGATACCACTTGTGAAACTTACACCTACGGGCAACGTCCCAGTTACTAAGTCCTAATGCATAAATTCTTATCTTTCTAGTAATAATTTCATATACGCGATTACACGTAAAGTCAAACTACTTGCGTTTCAAAAATCCAACATATGTTGCCCGTCGCATCTACCTAAATTCTTGTCGCCTCATCTTGTAATGTCCTTTTATGAAACCTTTTTTTATTTAAGATATGTTTATTTTAGACAATTCAATAAATGTTATGGTTTTCTTTATAAGATTATTTGTTTTTTAATTTTATTTTTAAAGCGGCGTCACTAAGTGTCAAATATCACACACTTCTTTACTAGGTGATTAATAATTTAAAAACATAAAAATCTTTATTTTCAAGCCAGTAGTTAAGTGATACAAATTTCTGAGACCCACCTAGTAAGCTATGAAAAAGCCTGTGGCAGGGGGACCCTGGAGGGCGAATATGAAATGAAATTTTGCAAAAACGACTTTATAAGATGAGACGGCACTTGTTAATGTTAAATTAAACCTAAATGCAATTTGTATAATGCATACCCACACCAGAGTGAAAAAAAATAAACATTGCTAATCGGGAATGTTAACTTAAAATGCTCTAACACCTACCATAACTCAACCAGTACCTTCATTTGCATCAATAGTACAACGAAAACATCGCGAGTATTTTATTCCGGGCTCAAGTACCAATAACTCACATACTATGCAACACAGAAGATTCGAATATTCAAATATGGGCTTTAAAGTCATGTGTTCAAGACACAATTTACAGTGAGAGCTGATGCTGATTCACTACGTTTGGAAATACAAGCTGCGCGCGCAGCTAAAGTCTGCCCATCTCTTTCGCACACGATGCGTGCGACAGAGACGGGTGATTCGTGATTTGCATCAGTCGTGGACTTCGTTCAACGCTAATAATAAAATATAACAGCATCTGCGAGCAGAAAGCAATCTATAACTAGGACTTTAAAACACAATACTTAAATACTTTTTTAATCTGTGTTAAACATAGTCATGTGGGCCACTCTAGACAGAAGATAAAAGACAAAAGAATTCCAAAAATACAGACTTCCAAATCCGATCAGAAAATGCCCAAAACGGGCGAAAAGCACAAAATACCAGCGTTCCCCATCACTTACGATATTCGATATATTAATATTGGTCCTTACAGTGTAGTAGACGCGAAACCAAACGAATTGTGCATAGAAAACAACTGAAGGAAGCATGCAGTCACTTGTCCCTAAGATTATCTCATTAAAAAATGTAAAAAACGTAACAACAACAATATCTGATTCAATGTGATTAAACATCCTATCTGTCCATGCTCGAATATCCATACAAAACTAAAACTACGTCATATTAATGATACACGTGGCCCTGCTTCCACCATCGCCGCGTTAATAAACATTTATGATAACATCCGAAACGACACAGCCGCGGCGCTAGATGAAAGCATGACACGGTTAGTCTTCATACATGTATATAAATAGCTATAGTATAATCATGTACAACTTTAGGCGAATAGATTATATCAATTCGAATGGAAACTACTGAACTGACAAAACCGAACAACTTTTTCTATCTGACCAACCCCAAAATGCAAAAGATTCGTTTGAAAGGAACAGAAAATTAGGGTTGATCTCATATTAAAGTTGTTACTTTTTGTAAGTATAGTTACCTTTTTGGATTGGTAAACCTTTTTTCGTGTAACATTGCATTGAAAAAGCAAGAAGTCAAGTAGTACAGCTAGTACAAGACTAATTCAACTAAACCAAATAACATCAAAAGCATATTCTTGTATATTATAAAATTCTACAGAGTGTAACCAACCATGCACTAAATATATTCGATTTATATGAAAATATCCAATACGTAGCATATAATAATGTGTATATAATGTATATTTTGTGTCGATAAACATATCATATTGCTGCTTTGGTGTTAGTATTTCTAAGATTGAATTGAACACTAAAAGCTATGACGAAAGTCGAAGTAAATCGACTTCGTAAGTTCTAGTAGCAGTTGTTAACAAAGTCTATGATGAGTCTAGTAGTATGAAGTCATTATTTTGTTAGGTTACAGGCATATGTTTTTGATTACGTCCATAAAAATTCTAAAATTTCGCAAAATTATTTTTTAGTAATTTTATTGGAAATCTGTAGTATTTTCTATCTTAGACTATAAATGACAGTGGCAGTTAATTCGAAAATTCCTATAACATGCTTTTAATTTCATCCAATAATTTTACCAGAATAAGTCTTGCTCTTTTCACTAAAATTAAATATCCTATCATTATTATCGAGTTATATAACCCCATTAGACCCCATTTTACCCATATATAAAAATATCAAGGAAAAGTATGTAATTTGTTTTGGATTAATAGCCCGAAACATCAGCGTGACACTCGACAGACTACTTCAGTAGAGAGCAACTACCACACGAGCGCGGGAGCGCGCGACGTGACGCGACGAGACGTGACGCGACGTTACGCGCACCCCGCGCGGCACACGACACCACAGCACACAACCCGAGCGGGACTAACCACATCACGAAGCACGACATGCAAAAATATAAACTCGCCGAACGCTCGCCTAACCCACGCCCACCCTACTACTGATGATGCTGCACCGGCGTCTGGCAGTAGGGGCACTCGTTGGTGGTGGCGGAGCAGCCGTCGCACAGCACGTAGTGGTTGCAGGGCGCCAGCGTGACGCTGCGCGGCTGCTCCTCGCACACCATGCACTTGGTGGCCGTCTCCAGGTACAGCACCTTCTCGATCTCCTCCAGCTCGGCGCGCGCCTGCGCCTGCAGCGCCTTGAGCGCCGTGAGCGGCAGCCCGCGCAGCTCGCGGCGGCCGGCGGCGCGCGCGCACTCCAGCTCGCGCCGCAGCGTCATGGCGTGCGCCAGCGCGTCGTCGCGCTGCCGCTCCGCCAGCGCCGCCTTGCGCTGCGCCTCGTCCGACTCGCGCTGCCACGCCTCGCACGCCGAGCGCGCCTGCGCGATGCGCTCGTCCCAGCGCGCCGCCGCCGCCCGCGTGCCCACCAGCTCCTCGCGCAGCCGCGCCAGCTCCGCGGCCGACGGGGACGCGCCGAACCCGTCGAACGGGCCCGAGTTGGCGCCGAAGCTGCCGGCCTTCATCTGCGAGCTGAACAGGCGCTCCGTGTCGTTCTGCGCGTACCGCAGGAACGGCGCCATCGGCGAGCCGCCCGCGGGCGGGCTGAAGCCGCGCATCGCGGGGCGCGCCTGCGGGATCTTCACGGGGGCGGACCCGCCGAGCAGGCCCTCGCCGTCGGAGAGGTCGCGGTCGAGCGAGGCGACGAGATTCAGGGGGTCCTCTAGGTGTAAATCATCCAGGGCGTTGCCGACGACCTCCTGCAGGACGGTCGCGTCGAAGGTGGCGGCGCGCTGGGCCCACACGGACTGCGGCGGCTGCAGCTTGCGCTCGTCGGGCTCCCCGAAGGCGGCCAGCGGATGCAGAGCGCGGGGCTGCGAGCCGGGCGCGCGGCCGCCGCTGGAGCCGCCGCTGGAGGTGGAGGCGCACTCGGAGCCGTCCCCGCTGCCGTTGGTCTGCAGCGCGGCCGCCGGCGACAGCGGCCGCCCGCGCTCCAAGTTGAGCGCGTTGCCGAGCATGCTCACGCTGTTGTCGTTGCTCTTCTTGTCGGGAGGCAGCGCTGATGATAATAATTCGGCTAAATTTGTGCCACATTCTAACGGCGCAGCGAGCTCGCGGGCCGCTGATAAGTCTTCAGCTGAAAATAAAGGAAAATCTTCAAGCTTCTTAGACTATACAAAATGGTAATTTTTGTGATGTGTTCAAATAAAAGGATCTGGCAAATTGATGACCTCCTCTCGTACGCAACCGCCAGATTCTGGGTTCAATAAATTTTGCAAATTGTTTATGTTCTTGGAAGTTACCTATTTTATTTATTTCGGAAAACTGGCCTGGGCCGATTTGGAAAATTCTTTTGCCAATTGGTCCCATAGAAATTTTATCTAAATCATTATATAGTTTTAATAAATTAAATTATTTGTATTGATACGATCGTACTCACGTTCTACGTGTGCGAAAGCGCAGAAGAGCCCGCGCGGGCAGTAGCCGGCCTGTTGCACATCATTGCATTTGGTGGACTTGTAGATCTCCGGGTGGAACTGCTGCTCCGTGCGGGTATGACAGTACCCGCAAGCATCGCCCGCTTCACAATTACTAGGCTCCCCCCACTCCTCTCCGTGCTTCACGTTGGGGCACGGTGTACTACGATATTTATATTTTCTTGGTGACCTACGTTTATCCTAAAACAAGTTTTATTAGGTTTATTAGATTTTTTTTATTCGAAAAGAATTTTTTTATTGTCTTTGAAAGGGAGGCCTTTGCCCAGCAATGGGACAGTACAGGCTATTAAAAAAAAAGAAAATTTAAAAAAGTAGCAGTACCAAAACTGGAATGCGACAAATTTAATCATTCAACATTTCTATTAAAAATTTTGTAATTTTACTGCAATTTTTTAATTACTCACTTTACTATTGTGATATTGCGGGCAAGCGTACCCTTGTCTACATAACCTAGGTGGTCTTTTACATGGCTCTGTTTTATATGATGATAATACGTAGGTTGTATCTGTGAACAAAAAAAAATATTATTAAACACGAAAATTAACAATATGGTACTTGGCTATATATTTTTAAGTCCTATTTCAAAAAGTTACAAAATGCGGAAGTGAAATCGGACAGGATTTTTTAATCTGCTCAAAATGCTTTTCTAATCTAATGAAAGGAAAACCATATGGAAGAAATAGCAAAGTGTACCCACCACAACCCCATTATTATTTTATTACCAATATTTAAAATGTTAATTGCTGCTTCATTGAATACATTTTCTTGTTTAAAAAGAAGATTTATTTTAGTGTTATTTGTATCGAGTAGGTACGACATCCACCTGAAACACTGGATGCTACAGGTCAATTTACATTTTGGAAATCCTTGAAGGCTGAAATGATGACAAACAAAATTCTATTTTTTTTCCTATGCAATAAGGGGCTAATTCATTGTGTGATTTGTCCAGATATACAACATGGAAGGGACATACCCATAAATCAAACCACAAGCTGTACCAGATCACTATGTTATAAAAATAATAGTCAATAAACAAAAAATTATTGACATTCCCACACAAATTGCCCAGGCAGCTGCACACTTTTGTATACATACATACATGCATACTATCACGTCTTTATCCCAAATGGGGCAGACAGAGCATTTTGGCCCAAAAGCCACTTTTGTATGGAAAAACTAATGAAAAATTATAAATTAAATGTTTCGTTTTTGACTGTTATTTTAGTATCATTATACTATAATTAGTCTTGTATAGCCCGTGATTCGATTGATTACGGGCATGAACCTTTCACATAGAAAAAAAGTTACAGCAACTATTAATGGGTAAGTTTTATAACTATTTGTTGTTATTGTTTACATATATAAGAAAAGGCTGTTAGTTTTCCGTAATCGGCCGCAATACAAACCTTGCCATTTCGGATCCTCATTCATCAAATTTCTTTCTTTGTCTAGCGCGTTGGGCGCCGCGGCGTCGCCATCGGCACCGTCAGGGTTCTCAAGTGCCTGCAGCTCCCTGACATCCAACACCGGCGGCCGCAAGTCCGGGGCCCCGTGCGCGAAGGCACAGTGAGCCCCGTTCTTGGTGCAGAGCCCGCGGGCGTCTGTGTCGTGTACGCACATGCATGTTTTGTAGTAGCGGAGGTGATACCGACGCTCCGTGTCGCCTGCTGTTCGGTGGAGGTACGGGCACCTGAGGAACAAATAAATAATAAATAGGTAAATAAATATACATACAAAAAGTAAGTTCGAGACTTGTATTATGGGAATTATGGGATACTAACTCAACGATACTATATTTTATAACAAATTCATATATAGATAAACCCAAGATCAGAACAATTTGAAAAAGGCCATTTTCCAATTTGCGCTGACTGGGGATCGAACCCGGACCTCTGGGTGGCGGAATAGCATGGTGACCACTACGCCACGGAGAGTCGTCGAAATGTTTAATATATCTAGATATTTTTCGAAGAACTCGTTAATGGGTACATGTTTATACTGCTCAAATTATATTGTCATCTTTATGCTACCTGTTTGTGGTGAACGTTAATTGAGTTTGTGACCGGTAAATTGAGTTAGAGACTAACAAACAGATTCTATAAACTACCACTTTAGGCTAATGTGTGAAGAAAAGCTCCACATTCTTAGTTTTAACTATAAACAATAGTTCATAAAATAGTTTGAAGGGTGTTATCTATTACGACATACTTAAAACAAAATTTTACATGATATCTCCGTTTCCTTTCAAATAATTTATTTCAAATGGGACATGGCATACAGGACCCCGAATAATTCAAGCATCCCCTTCAATGTTGTAACAATAGATAATAATAAAATAGAAGTTAGTTGATATAACAGCATTTAGGTAAGAGAATTTTTTTCTAGCCAGTTCTTATCATTGGCCAAAAGCCTTTCCCCTTTTCCATGCATCCTGGTGTTATTGTCCATTATTTTTTTAAATAATTGAGATAATTTCAAAACCTCCCACACACCATCACAGGGAGTGAAGGGATGCCTGAAAAACAGCTAAGTACCTATGACTCCAGTCGGGTAACACCAGCTGAGGCATTCCTTTGTACACTTGCAAAGTTATGTTAAACCGTTTTCTAACTGTAGTGACTTAAAGTAGGGCAATTAATGATATTTTAATCATCTGTCCATCTTTCGGAATATGTAAGTATAAGATTAACTCATCCCACCAACTGTCGCTTTTAATTTGCCAGTTTTTTTATTTGCCGCTTACCTACAATGCTTTGCCCTGGCCTGCATACCATGAATTTCGACATTTGAGCAACCATATGAGACGAGTTTGAGCATCATAGGTTAGGATAGGCAAGATATAAATCAGAATTTTACATCCTTGTAGCAAAAAAAAACAGATAAATAATTATTGATCGATCGATGCTACCTAACTAATTGGTGGAGCTAGGAGGTAAATAAACAAAAATAATGTAACAATGATTAATTTTATATACAATAATCATTTTAGCCGTATGATGACTAATCACAATGAACATGGTAAAATGTATATTTTAAAATACATTTTATAAATTTAATGTGCTATATTGATGAGGAAATCTATAAAAAACCAGGAAAACTGGATTATTGGTATCCAAGAATGAAACAATGCTAAACTTTAGAATATTATGTCTTGCTCAGTTGGTCAAAGACAAAGCATATATCTTATTGAGGGTAATTTTTTAAACTTATTTTTAGTGCAAAAGCTGGGTGCATTGATCCCATTGACTGATTTTTATATTTATTACTAAATTAACCAACCCATCAGCTCAAATGTGTTAGAGGCAAACACCAATGGTATAAACATAATTTATATCATCATAAAAATGTTCATCTAAAATTAACATATAAAAAAATATTTTAGATAACATTTCACGGGTTATTTTTATAAATGGATCTTCTTCTCACCTCATAATATAATTCGGTCAGAAGGAATATTTAAATCAATCTATGATCTTTTCCAAAAAGGGAGTGACAGGGAATGGAAAATGAAAACGTTTCATGTCAAACATAACATGCAAAGCATAACCAAACATGTTTTATACAACTGAATCAATAATGGAAGTCAAAGTAGTAATTAATTGACGAAAATATACCTAATTGAGTGGAACACTCTGTACACAAAGGAACAATGGGCTACACCATTGTTATGGTGTCCATTTGGGTTAGCTTCATCAAAACAAAACAACATTTCTGTCGTCGTACATACCCAAATCGGTCGGGTTATACGCACTTTGCTAGTAAACAAGTTATTTTTTCCAAGTGGAAGCAGCTAAGTAGAAAGCAAATAAGACTTTTTTAGATATAGACATATAAACCCGAGTGCGCTAATGATTGTTAATTATCAAATAAACACGCAAATGATTGATACACGATACGAAAACAAAGCGTTGACAAGCTAGTTATGTAGGTACTCACTCGTCGCCGTCCTCGCATATACCCGACGTTTCATTATATTTGGTACAATAGTTATCAGCGCTATAATTGAACGATCCGTCTCTTTTTCTAACAGGCCTTCGTCTTCTCTGATTATTAAAATGCCAGTGAAAACATGTGAAAGGCCTGTGCTGCGTACATTTGTGTTGTAAGAACGACGGACACTGCTCCACACGAAATTCCTTTAGATATCTGTAACACACGAACACCAAACTCTGTATAATGAACGCCACACGAAATTACATGAACACAGCTAACACTTTCACACAATACAGCTTTCAGAGTAAAATATTACTTGTAATGATTTGGTTTTTCTGTTTGAGCTGCCAACAAAGGTTTTGATTCCGACGGCATTTTGGAAAACTATTATTGCGCCTCTTGCGTCGCGCAGGGCACGCTCACCGACGACCAATTAAAATTCAATATACGATCACGTGATACAAAATATTTTAGAAAGGTAAAAAATGTAAATAAAGTCCGAAATAAGTAAAATTTCTCGTAAAAGCACACCACATTTTAGATTTGAATGCCCTTGAACTTAAAATGATCATGTCTCAATCGAGCCAAGCCAAAAGTAGACAGAAAAATACAAGATTTGATATTGCTATTGCTACCATTGACAGATCTGTCACGTAGATGTTTTCTATCTGTCTCTTTTTCACTCGTTGGTATTCATCTCAAGAATTCATTCATATTAGAAAGAGTAAAAAAATAGGACAATTTTTTTTTCATTGTTTTTGTCATTATTTTTCATCCAGCAGTCCAACAATAAAAAAATGTCAAAACAGAGTGCCAATATCTCTGTCAAACAGAATATATAATAGGTGTACTGTAGGCCTAGTCTAGGAAATTCTAGGATTAGCGATTATCGATATCGATTAGCGATTAGCGATAGCTATTAGCGATAGCGATTAGAGATTGCGATTAGCGATAGCTATTAGCGATTAGCGATTAGCGATTAGCGATTAGCGATTAGCGATTAGCGATTAGCGATTAGCGATTAGCGATTAGCGATTAGCGATTAGCGATTAGCGATTAGCGATTAGCGATTAGCGATTAGCGATAGCGATAGCGATAGCGATAGCGATTAGCGATAGCGATTAGCGATAGCGATTAGCGATAGCGATTAGCGATTAGCGATTAGCGATTAGCGATTAGCGATTAGCGATTAGCGATAGCGATTAGCGAAAGCGATAGCGATTAGCGATTAGCGATAGCGATTAGCGATATCGATTAGCGATTAGCGATAGCGATTAGCGATAGCGATTAGCGATAGCGATTAGCGATAGCGATTAGCGATTAGCGATTAGCGATTAGCGATTAGCGATTAGCGATAGCGATTAGCGATAGCGATTAGCGATAGCGATTAGCGATAGCGATTAGCGATAGCGATTAGCGATAGCGATTAGCGATAGCGATTAGCGATAGCGATTAGCGATAGCGATTAGCGATAGCGATAGCGATTAGCGATAGCGATTAGCGAGTGAAGACATGATGAAGAACTTTGGAGATATGGAAGAAAAACCTGAAATAAATTGAATTCGCTTGTTTTTTTTTGTTAAAAATTTATTACATTTAATTTACTTTTATATATTTGGCCGAGCGAGCGAAACGAGCGAGGTCTCTAAATCGAGTTGGGGGCGAAAACACATTGTATGTATGTATATAGGGTCTTACAAAATAGACTGAGACTATTTTTAAAGGGTTAATTCAGTCCGTGATAGTGAACAACTTTCCCCAAGGAACACGTATCGAAATATAAAAAGTAATTTTTGGCCTCCCGTACAAGTTAACCGATCAGCTCCGTCCGATCGAGTATGGAAAGCCAAAAAATGTTTTCATATTTCGACCTATGTTCCTTAGGGAAAGTTGTTAACAATCACGGACTGAAATCACCCTTAAAATAGTTTCAGTATATTTTGTTAGACCTTATGTATTTATGTATGTTTGTACCGCGATATCTGCCGAACCGACGGTCTGATTTTGATGAAATTTGGTAGGAATGTGGGAAATATCGAAAGAATTTTCAAGTTCGTTAGGCATCAAAATCAGTTCAGTAGTTTTGGAAATATTAATAAAAATGTCCGCGATTATGTAGCAAACGAAACCAAGAGACGTATTTTTGAAATCACTTGTCACATTACGAAGGGTTTGCGCGAGCGTTTCCAAACGGGCGCATTTTTGAATCGGTAGTTTACGAAGGTTTTGCACGAGTGGTCTTGAACTCTTGACCACTCGTAATTTTGACATTTGTAGCGTAGATATGTTATCGAAGCCAATCATGGTAAATCCGTTCCATTTCACGTTGCTTTTTTATTCATGTTTGAATTCTAGACAAATTATCGATGTTTTCTGCGTAAAACAATATTGTTTTTCGCTGACACGACGGTTTCAAAAATACGATTAATTTGTATTTTACGCGAGCGGTGAGTTGCAAAACTACACGTTTTGTGTTTCGCTGAGTCCCTCAATGAAAAATAGCACTCCGCTTGTTCTAACGTTAGATAGCGCCATCTAGGTGTTATTTAGGGAACTGAATTGTGTTAGAAAATGTCAAAACCATATTTATTTAGATTATGGTATAATAAAACAGTAGTAGGTACCTGGGCAAACGAGCTTTGCTCGGTTCCATTACATCTCAAACATTAACTACATTTGAATAAAATTATACAGGGTGTAATTGAATTCGTTGGCAATATTTTAGGTATCTACTATACCCATGATACAAGTAATTTAAGGCTAATAAAACTTCAATTAAAAGTTGTCATTTTCATATTACAGAAAATCTCTAAACATGCGTTAGACTCTTAGATAGATACCATAACTGCAATTATAAATAAAAAAACGAATCGCCATTAAATTAATGGAAAAGAAATTAATTGTAACAGTATCAATTTACAGTACGCTAACATTCGTTCCTACTTCAACGTACCTACCAAAGGTACCTACTATCCTCAAGCGTTTGTGTGACACGACACGACCCGTCCCCACTCGACTTTCAACCTCATTCACGTAATTTAAAGTCTACTTGTCTATTGTATTGTAAGTGTATTGCAGCGGATCGTTAACCTTGCGGGTAGTAGGTATCAGTGAACGCGCACGACTCGAAGTGTTTCGATACTTTGGTTGTGTTTCTTGCTTTTTGATACATTTTAATTACTGCATTAATTGTAGTGTTGTTACCGTACAAAATATCCTTTAGGTGAGTATGTTAATAAGATAAATTAATGCTAATGATATGTATTTGAACCCTGTATATAAACTTGAACATAAAAAAACAAGTAAGTCACCGAGTGGGATTCGAACCCGTAACACTCTTTCTAGCGGTCCGCGTCTTAAACCGCTGGGCCAGACGGATAGCGGCCGGTAGGACGAAATTAGCGACCATATTCTGCGTGGAAAGAAAAACGCATGAAAACTCGAATACACGCTTTTTCCCAAACATAAGACTAATCTAGATCGGTTGTTTACCCCTGAAAACTCATATATTAATTTTTAGCGAAACCGAGCTATTATGCCAAAGCGGATGGCTAGGAGTTTGGTCAAACAGCGGATTAAACATTTAGTTATGTTCATGAAGCTAAAGAGTTCCCTAAAATGGTTATAGTATACTTAGTACACTATGGATTATAACAATCTATTCCTAGTTAGGAGCAATAAAGTATACTTTACAACCATATAGTATATATAGTTGTGAATATTCGAATAAATATCCATTTAAAATAAGTAAAAAAAAAATTGTAAAAATATCACCTTCCAAAGGTTCTTCTCTCCTATCTCCTTGCACATCTTATACCTTTAAACGAGCAATTCTTGTATGTATATATATATATATTTATAAATTTCTGTGATCTCAAAAACGGCTCTAACGAATTCGCTCAAAATTTGTATATGGGGGTTTTCGGGGGTAAACAATCGATCTAGATTAGTTTTATGTCTGGGAAAACGCGTGTTTTCGAGTTTTCATGCGTTTTTCTTTCCACGCAGAATATGGTCGCTAATTTCGACGCGCCGACCGCCTTGATTTAGCTCAGTGGTTAAGGATACCAACCGCTAGAAAAAATGTTACGGGTTCGAATCCCACTCGATGACTTACTTTTTTTATTTTTTATGTTTAAGTTTATATATAATTTTTTATTTTGCGTTGTTTTTAGACAAGTTTAAAAAAAATTAGTTAATGTTTGAGATGTAACCGAGCAAAGCTCGGTCGCCCAGGTACTAAGTAATTGACCGAGCGAGCGAAGCGAGCAAGGTCTCTAAATCGAGATGGGGGCGAAAACACATTGTTTGTATGTATGTAAATTTGTAAGATAACTGCCGAACAGCCGAACTGATGGTCCGATTTTGATGAAATTTGGATCGCATGTAGAAAATATCAATAGAATTTTCAAGTTCGTTGGGCATCAAAATTGGTTCTGTAGTTTTTGAAAATTAAGAATGATCGCGATTATGTAGCAAACTAAACCATAACGCTTTTTAACTTTGGATACCGCCATGTACGTGTTTCTTGGGGAACTAAATATATCAATAAAAACGCGAATAATGAATAATAATCGCGTAGTCAAGTTCGCGGCGAACTACTAATATAGTATATTTTCTAATTTGTGTTCTCTCTCCCTATCAAATGGCGAGATTTTTGGCCAATTGTATACTGTATAAGTATCTAGCTTGTATCCAATGAAATATCAAGTAAAATTCAATTTAAAAAAAATAAAATAACTATAAATATTTTTTAATAATAGCAACACACAATATTAAAAAAGGACCAATTAGGACCAATCAAAATTGAAGCTCAACTGTCACGGGCCAATAGAAAGACGTACATTTTCGACCAATGATGATCGTCTAATGTCTAAGTTTTAAACCAATCAGTGTCAAGCATAGTGGCGTCACTGTTCGCCCGCCATTCTCTTCGCCGCCATCTTGAGCATATGATTGTTGTCGTTGTTGTGAAACGCTTCAGAAGTTTGTGATTTTTAAATTGTAAACTCGTCTCAATTTAAATAAAAGGTGTGTATATTTACGCATTAATAGGCAGATTTCGTTTTGGAATAGAAATTATCAGTGCAGTTGTTTATATTTTAATGTTTTGGATAAATTAAATTGGCGGGGGTTTCTGTTGCAACGATTATTGTTATAGTGTTCTAAATAATAATCTGTACTTGTTTCCAGCTAACAATGGCTCGTACCAAGCAGACTGCCCGTAAATCGACAGGAGGAAAAGCTCCCCGTAAACAGTTGGCCACAAAGGCAGCGCGTAAATCTGCGCCAAGCACTGGAGGAGTCAAGAAGCCCCATCGTTACCGCCCTGGTACTGTGGCTCTCAGAGAAATCCGTCGTTACCAAAAATCTACTGAGTTGCTCATCCGTAAGCTGCCCTTCCAGCGATTGGTGAGAGAAATCGCTCAGGACTTCAAAACTGACCTTCGTTTCCAGTCAGCAGCCATTGGCGCTCTGCAGGTGGGTACTTCTAAAACAAGGGCTTTAGTCCTTCTTTTACAGATCAGTACTTAAGTTTGCCATGTACACTCTTACAAATATTTTGTATTCTTTTGTAGGAAGCCAGCGAGGCCTACCTGGTGGGTCTCTTCGAAGACACCAACTTGTGCGCCATCCACGCCAAGCGTGTAACCATCATGCCTAAAGACATCCAGCTGGCTCGGCGAATCCGTGGCGAGCGTGCTTAAATTAGATATAGTTTACCTTTTAAATTATTGGTAATAATTAAAATAGACGTTAATTCCATAACATTTTTTATAATGTCTCGTTTTATTCATAACTCTGTAATCATTATTGTAAGGAGGCAGCAGAACTGAATTTTTTTATAGATATGTTCTAATGATAAGATTTGCTATGCATTTGCATAGGATGCTGTAGTTTATGTTTTATTGACTGAGTTTTTTCACTTGATTGTCACTTGACGAACACACCGCAGTGTCCCATGTAAGGACATAGATCTATTCTTAGTGACTCGTATAAAGTATGTCTAATTGTCTAAGTAGGAAAAATAGACAAGATTGTCAACATGTCGTGTGAGGATTCTGTGCTTAGAGTTTTTTATGCACTCTAAAATGATATGTGTAATTGGAAATTGGTGTTAAATAAATATAATTTAGACTATTGACTTCCTTTATTTTATACCTGATAGGAGGTAATGTGATCTACCTGCAAATAATGCATTTCTTCATGTTAGGCAGGTAGTCTTAAAATAAATTAATTATGTAGGTATCAAAAACTACCTTCATAAGTTATGTCCAACAAACTAGACCATTCGATTTAACACAAACTTGGGTTTTGGCTTAACTGACAACTGCATCAAAGCAACATTCAATGTAATCAGCAGCAACATTATGATAATAGTGGTTGATAAATATATTCTTAGCTACAAATAGAAAAAATATATTATTATGTAGTACCTATCCAAAAGACCTTCAGGTCCCTTCTTCCCTTCGAAAAACAAATTTTTGTGTTTGTGTCACTCCACAGTCTAGATGAATTTACTAAAAGCCCTCAAGGGTTGTAGGAGTGTAGGAGGGATTGAAAGTAACTTTTTTCAGATGTTTCCTCAATTTCTCATATCTCAAATATCTTTGGGAATAGCATCATGTATGATGATTAGGTACCTACCTAATTATCATGATAATTAGGTAGGTACCTAATCATCATACATGACATGATACTATTCCCAATTTTTATGAATTTTTTTTTGTCAAGTACCTACTTGGACAAAAGTTAGATCATATAATTTTTTTAAATCTACAATCAATACTTTAGGAGCTTTATAGCAAAGCTAACAAAGAGATAATATTTCAAGATAAAAATCAGGACTGGGTATCGAACCCGGGACCTCTGGTGTGACAGGCTGGCATGATGACCATTAAGCCACAGAGGTTGTCAAAAGACTACAGGACAGGTACAACTGCAGATCTTATTGCTCCAAGGCATATACAAACTTATAAATAAAGGTCAAAATACAAGTGATCAATAATTTATTAGCAATCTACAGATAATTCTATGAATTAAGACTTAACCTAACTTAAGGCCTTGGCCTCCTCAGCTTCTATCTCTTTGAGCCTGTTTTCTATGTCCGTAGTATCTTTGCCATGTTCCTTGTTATATCTGTATGACTGAATTAGTTGCTCCTTTTCTAGACCTTTTATTCTGTCATACAGTGTTTTATTGAATTCCAGGTCTAAATCATTTTCCTCTCTTAGGACACAGAAGTAAATTAGGAATGCAGCAAGACTGCCTACGACGGAAAATGGCTGGTACCAAGGCATGTCGCGTGGAGTTGTCTTTCTAATAACTGGAACAACTGTTTTCCTAGCTGCTTGGCTGGTTGAGAATTTAATTGGTGCATTTTCATCTGCTTCTAGTTGACTAGAGAAATTTCTGTAGGGTCCATTGAAGCGGAAACATGTCCTGAAAAGTTTACTAGACTCATAAATTACATGATACAATAGATAAATAATGATGATGTCATTTATTTAGTGAATATTGTGAAATACATCTGCAATGTTTTCCTCCAATTGTTAGGTAAGTAGGTACGTTGAAAATGTGACTCAGGGAACAGGGTTACCCCATCTACTTCTAAGTACCTAGGTTGTAATGATCCTATCAGAATGAGAACAAAAGCCAACATTTCAACCAAGATATGTTTTTTTATAAAATTCTCAAGTTAGAGGTTTACATGGATGAAAGATGTGCTGGAAATCATAGATGATTGATATTTAAGTTAGGAGTTGTGTATGGAATTTACCTTAAAATATTTATGTTTCTAAACATTATTAAGGGTTGTACTATTTAGAAATTAGATTTCTTTTTGTTTCAAAATTATTTTGATTTATTTTCTTTCCAAAAATATCCACTTCATTTTCCCTTTTTTGATATTGACAGTGACATTGACAAGTTTTTAACACTGGCGGCAGTGTGACCACTTTTAAATTATCCAATCTACCAAAAAAATTGCCATAATCTACTAAAATCTACCAAGTCTTGGTTTAAATTCTACCGACATTCTACTACTATTATTTAATTCATTATTCATAAGTAATTTATTATTTATTTATTTAATAAGGCACGCTTACAGCATTACTTATAGTAATTTGTTAGGTATACAAAATAAAACGTATCTAAATTTATTTTATTTATTAATCATCACTTTTTTAAACATTTTTGTATAATATTTTGTCATTTTTCATAACTCGTAGCATTGAAGGTGATGGTATAAAATTCGTACAACTTCCAGCTTCTTTTAAACCTTCTTTGCAATGGAGGATTGCACGAACATTTTTATTGCAGAATCTGTTTCGATCTTCGGTCTTAATTCTATTGATAGATTAAAGCGCCGTATTCATTATCCAGCGCCGCTGTACAGCGGCTCAAGGTCGCTTTGCTGGATGTGCCTATTCACACATCCAGCAAAGCATCCAGCAAGGCAGTGTTGCCCTCACTCACACATTTTGCGAGCCAATGTTGCCCTCTTTTGTTGTTAGTGTCTGTTGACAGTTCTAACCTGATGCTATGAAACTCAGTGAAACCCAGTGGACTCGCTTTGATAGATTTTCCGCCAGAAGCTCCTAGCAATCAAAGGATGTCTACACCAACTTTGGTTAAAACTAGAGGCCTAGGAATAGAGAAAGGAAGGAATAAAAATTGGCTTAAAAAGACTAGTATCCAGAGCCGCAAAATATTCAAGTTTATTTACGTATCCAGAGCCGTAAAAACATCATTTAAAAAAAAGTCTGCTGTACAGCAAGCGTATTCACGATCTATCTGCCCGACGTTCGCGGTGGTGGGGGTGCTTGCTGGATCCAGCACGTCCAGCAAGCAACTTCACGTCGGTTATTATTATTAATTGCTTGCTGGACCTGCTGGATCGATTTTGCATCCAGCAAGCACCCCCACCACCGCGAACGTCGGGCAGATAGATCGTGAATACGCTTGCTGTACAGCAGACTTTTTTTTAAATGATGTTTTTACGGCTCTGGATACGTAAATAAACTTGAATATTTTGCGGCTCTGGATACTAGTCTTTTTAAGCCATTTTTTATTCCTTCCTTTCTCTATTCCTAGGCCTCTAGTTTCAACCAAAGTTGGTGTAGACATCCTTTGATTGCTAGGAGATTCTGGTGGCAAATCAATCTAAGCGAGTCCACTGGTTTTCATGGCCGACTACTGTATCAGGTTAGAACTGTCAACAGACAACAACAACAAAAGAGGGCAACACTGCCTCGGAAAATGTGTGACTAACGGCAACACTGCCTTGCTGGATGCTTTGCTGGATGTGTGAATAGGCACATCCAGCAAAGCGACCTTGAGCCGCTGTACAGCGGCGCTGGATAATGAATACGGCGCTTAAGGAAGGAACTAATGCTCATACACAAAATGTAACGACAGAGAGGAATAGTGATATAGAATGTCGTGTGCGGAAAAGAGATGGGTATAGACTTCGAGTTAAGTTTGGGGAAATCCCCTTAAAAAGTTTTTTTGTAATGTCTATATCATAGTGACCATAGAGATAGAGCTTTCTTTTTTTTCTAGATTCTTGCATATTGGCTAAGCAATTACAAAAAAAAAATTGTCGTATTCTAAAATATGATTTTCTACCAAAATCTACTAAACGATTTCGTACTACTAAATCATCGTTCTCTTTGCCTTAGATCTACCAAAAAAGTAGAAATCTACTAAAGGTGGTCACGCTGACTGGCGGGCACGTGAATGACTTAGATGTAGAGCCATGCAGTAAAATACTGTCATTTTTAACCGACGACGACAGAAGGAGGGTTGTATGTCTATCGAGTGGGTGAGACAAAAAAAATTGACACCTTGTAGCTATGGGAAGCTATCCTAAAAAAAAATACCTCATTCATCCGAGCTTGTTCCCGGACTCCCAGTAGAATCGTCGTTAAACCATCCTACATGAAGTAGGTATACTGGTATTTTGCACACTTTACTGATTTGTGGTGTTAATTTGTTATGCATAAAATACACCGCAACTCGCATTCTACATAACTTTTTTGTTATATACGTATACGGGATAATTCACATAATTTTACCTTTAGATTTTATTCTACTTCTGTAAATTTGAAGTCATTTCCAAGGAATATCTTAGGGCGTTTCTTATCCTGAAAAATAATAAAATATGGTTCAAGAAAAGTACTTAGGTACTCGTACGTTGCCTATGCTACTAAAGAATTTTTCTAAGTCAAAAATAAATTCTTTGATATGATATTATGACTGTTAAGAACTATTTGACTCGAAACTACGACGTCATAGTCTTTATTTTATACAAATCCTATAGAAAATGTTTGTTATAACGTTCAAAAGTTGTTGAAAATGGAAATCTACTTAGGTACTTACCTGTACGTGAATGTATGTACGTACAGACAGGTACCTAAGTATCACATGCTTATTATAAGTTCTAAATCAATAAGCATGTGAGTAGGTAGGTATAGTATAGGTACCGAACAAACTCTTCTCCATTATCAGGTTCAGCCAATAGACGATCTCGCTCAGCACGAATCTTATCCCGCCTCTCCACAGCATTCTTTAGCCGATCCTCGCTAACCAGCTTCGGTTCGACGTGATCAGGTTTCTTCACGACGCGAGGAACATCGGTACACGTCGGCCTTACGAGCAACGCCCAGACGTCACACTCGTCTGACACACTTTGAACGGCTCCGCAAAGAGAAGAGCGCATTTCCCAAACTTTAGAAATACCTTGATCCTGAAGAATGAGAAATGTCACAAGTATATATGCTAGGTAGGTATTAAAGCGGTAGCTACATGCCCATTGTCTGCAATACCCACAGGCAATACCGAATTAACACTCAGCCACACGCGCGCTTTTGACTATGAAGAAGTAATTTCAATCTCCGTTACAAAACCACGATACCTTTACATATCTTTAGCCTTTTAGTACATTATAGACAGGTTTGGATTTGTAAGATGTTCCTAACATCGTCATCATCATTTCAGCTGCTTATCGTCTACTACTGGACATAGGCCTCACCCAAAGATTTCCAAAATAATTGATCAAGAGCGGCCTGCATCCAGCGCCTAACATGCTTAGATTTAATCAGGTACTTCAAAACAATCTAGAAGTCAGAGCTAAGTACGTACCTATAGCCTACAGGTAAGTATGATTTAGTACTTATTCTGTGATGTACGTTAATGCCGTACATGTTATGTAGTTAAGTCAGATATGTATGTATCTATAGAAAAAAAAATCGATGAAATTTAAGTACCGTCTGACTTCGTAGTTCATCGATTTGCTTTTGACACGTATTTAGTTGAGCAACGAGAGCGTCTTGGTATGTCCTGTCTACTTCCAAATGAGCCCTCATGCTATCGGTCTTCGATATCAAATCAGATTCCTCTTGCTTCAGCTTTTCAGTTTGTTGTACAACGTCTCTAATCGCTCGATTTACAGAAGCTATAGTCGCTTCAACTGTAAGAAGTTTTAATGAAATTATTTATATCTCTATTCTTTACCATTTACTTTGTACAGTCACCATAGCCGAAATACGGCCAGGGAAAGATGATGATGATGATGATTATTACTCTGTGCATTTACTTAAGTACCTATAAAACTTACGCTCCCGTTTTTCCTTTAACTTTGCTTCCTTCTCTTGTTCCTGCAATTTAATCATTTCAATAGTTGATCCGACAGTATTAGCCATTTTAAAAAGCGTTACGCTTATTTATGTACCTGCCTACAATACGTTTACTTTTAGAGAAAAATAGCAAAAAACTAAATTCGTTTTTCAGAAAACCCGCCAAAAATGTTGTAGGTACGTTACTTTTTACGCTCAGCAATTTGAAAAGCAAATGACATTATAAGTGTTTGAAAAAAAAGATTTAAGATAACGGAACGTTATTTGATCGATTCCGTTGCGTTGCCCGGGTATTTTCAAAACAAATTCCCAAAATTTTTTACAACCTACAATTTCTTTCTCTATTTCTTCTTAACTATTGTAAATAAATAAAATCTGAATTTACAACACTGTTAGATTATAATGCAAAAGCCTGACGCAAATGGATACGTAAATGTTGTGTGGCCCAGTAAAACTATTCCACATGGAGGAATTTTTCATACACGTGTTGTGGAGCCGTCTGCTGATCAACAAAAATTCCTCAAAGGTTTGTTAGAACCAGTTCAATCCTTGTGTAATCTCCTAAAGGCCGACTCGCACATATTCTGAAAAGGCGGTGATGTGATTGATGAGCATGCATATGTTGATCTGGGAGAAGAAAAGGACGTAAGATTTACCCAGCTGCTTCTTTTCCGAGAGAGTCGTAAAGGCTGATCGAGGAAATTGACTAAAATCTTAGACTAGCAACTCGTCATTATTTTCACTTCCAACATCACACGCTGGAAGCCTGGGCTTTTGTAGATAGATAGCTCATTTATGAGATTTATAGCCATCATCTAATTTGTATAGTAATCATTATTTCAGCTGCACAACGTCCACAGCTGGACATAGACCTCTCCCAAAGATTTCCAAAATGACCGATCTAGAGCGGCTTGCATTCAGCGCCTTCCAGTGACCTTGTGGGTGGGTGTCCTAATCTACATGGTCGCCATTCAAGAACCTTTTTGCCCCATCGGCCATCGGTTCGTCGCGCTATGTGTCCCGCCCACTTTTCCGTCCCAAACAGATTTTTAAGCACTTGGACTTTCGACATTTCACTCTTGCGACATTGCCAAACGAATACCTACTACAATATCCTCAACAGTGCTCTTGGAAGAGTCGAAGCTCGACATCGCTCAGCGTCAGAAGACGGCCCTAGCGCTGCGCCGCGATGACGAGAAGGCCCATCAGCCGCCCAAGCAGGTGGCAATGCAGACGCAGTTGGTGCGTCCGCGCACCTCCAAACGTCGGTCACTGTCTGCTATCAGACAATCGGGGATCTACGACATGGACCAGTAAGTTTTTCTTCATATAAAAAAATCATTTCTTTCTTTCAACTATATCACTTCTCCGTGACCAATATGACTTTGACTCCTATGAAATCATATGGTGATTATTGATTATAGATTTTTCTCAACTAAACATGGATTTTAGTAGCATTTTTACAACTTAAACAGCTGTACGATAAACCTCTAACTGATTGCAGGGCCGTGAAGCGCCCGAAAGTTAGTATTTAGATAAAGATAGTAATTACAGGGCTACCTACACTACCCACGGCTTAGCGTGCATTTTAAAGCACGGATCAATATATTTCGCGGACACCACGCCAAGTTTGAACAACGTAGCATTATTTGATGCTTTCGCGCACTGGGCCACCTAACTCCTAACTTCCACTAAGCACCTATTGTTACAGTTACTGCCCTCCAAAACGCGGCGAAGACCGAGAGAAGATGAAAGAGCGTCTGGCCAAGTTTATGGAGTACGGGGACTCCCCCGAAGAGCACATACTTCACCTTCCGATCACCAAGCCGGCTGTAAAAGCCCCGAAAGTTCCTACCAACAAAGAAATGTGGAACGACAGTTAGTATATCATCCCTGAAGTGAAACGCGGAGTCACTAAAAGAATGATTCTTTTTCAGACGATAGTTACATTATTAACAAAAAAGAAAGCGGAATTAATTTTCTTTTAGGAGTTTCTTCCATATCTCCAAAGTTCATCATATCTTCATCAAATTAATATGGGCCCAATTTAATAGGCACTTAAGGCTTTCAATTAAAAATAATTGGCCAAGTGCGTGTCGGGCCACGCGCAGTGTAGGGTTCCGTAGTTCCGAATGCCAACTTTGAGTTTATGCCACTAAAAACGTTTAAAAACTAATTATCTATTGAATTTGCATGAAATTTCTTTTTCCGAGTACATTTTATAAGTTGATCGCCTATAACTTTTTAATTTGTATACCCTACTTAGCTCTGATAGTTTTCCTTTAAACTACATTATATATACTATAGCTGTGAATTTTTTCACGTGACCATATATAACCGTTTAGCAGATAGAGGGGGGGGACACTTGTCTCCAACAAAAAATTTAACTTTATACCCAAATATTTCAGAAACGGATCCCTAAATCCAAAAATGGTGTTAACAAACCCACAATGTTTTTGAAAGACCTATTCAACGACATCCCACACAATGTGTTTGTCGAGAAAAAAAATATTGACTACCTCTTTACTTTACCTAAAAAAAAATATTTTTCCAGATTTTATTTTACGACTTTTTCGCCATGATTAATATACATATCTATGCCAAATTACAGCTTTCTAGTATTTATAGTTTCTGAGTAGGACCGCGGACAGACAGACAGACAGACAGACATGGCGAAACTATAAGGGTTCCTTGTTTACTACGAAACCCTAAAAACCATCAAAATCGGTTAGCAGGTGGCGAAGACATCGCGTAACATCATACAAAAAAATAAAAAACCTGCGGGTCGAATTGAGACTCTTGAGACGAATTGATAATCTTCTCCTTTTTTGAAGTTTGTTTAGTGACTCCGTGTTTCAAATGGCACCAACCACTGTCTTCGTAGCATTCACAGATGAATATAAAAGTATTACATATGTACCACAAATTAAAAAGAGAGTCATAAAGGAAGTATTACGCTCTAGTAATAGATATCTCGCTCTACGTAAACGTAACGTGTGAGATGGCAGTAGTCCGTCTCGCGATGTAAAATGGGTTTATCAATTTCATCAATGCAATGCTACGCGGGCTGCTATAAAAGTCAAGCCGGATATAAGTGCGTAATTTTTTTTTAAGCTACAAAACTATGTCAAAATTCAAAATAGTCAGATTGTTCTAGCCATCTTCCACACTGGCCTGTAAAACATACAACCAGTTACTTCTCTTCCTGGGCAAAAAACAAAAAATCTGAATTTTTCATTATGCGATGCTATACCCTTTATTGCACCTCAAAAACGTAAACTAGAAAATGCGCAAAATAAAATACCATAATAAAAATGCCTTAGATATTAGACCCTAGACTCTACCTACTACCCCGTAAGGGATGGACACGTGATTAGTATTCCAAATTTGCAATAAAAGTAGTAGCGTCATCGGATTAGGATCAATATTCTGAATATTCCCCAGTCGTCACACAAATACGCGAACGAGCCGAGTGGCTGGCCGAAATGGAGTACCTCGGTCAAGCGGGCCCCCACCGGGACATCATAAAAGAGCAGATAGCGGAGAGGATGCGCGCATTGGACGCGCTGGGCGTGGACAGCGCGTGTTCTTCCGCGCGCTCCACAGCCTCGGGCTTCAGCACGCGCAGCAAGGATGCTAAGACTGCCAGGAGCGATGAAAGTGTCAAGAACGTTTCCGCGAAGACTACCAGGAGTCAAGACAGCGTTAAGTCAGGTATGGTTGTCACAGACCTGGGTGTATACTTTTTGTAGAAGGGGCTTACTTATTCTGGTGAACCGGGGGATGTGGTGCATATACGGTCTTTTAAGTTTAACCACCGCGCGCCTTGTGTGGACCGCGAAGTATAATAGTTCTAGCAATTCACGCATTAGCACCACGCCACAGAATTTATTTAAGAGTCCCCTTACCCTAGACCAAAATACAACTTTCCATACAAACGTAGTCTACGTTTTATTTCAAAACGACATGTCCGATTACGGCAAAATTTTGTTATTTCAAAGATATTGCAATTATCTAGGGTAATAACTGGTTTCCTACAGTAAAAATATGAGCTTGAAATAGAATATAGTGCTTAATATCATTTTTGACCATCAGTATGGGAAACTTCTAAATCGTTATATTTTCTTTCCAGTTCATAATTTTACTGTACGAAACCAGTTATTACCCTAGATAATTACAATTTCTTTACAATTACCAATTTTTACCGGAATCTGACATGTGGTTTCAAAATTAAACGTAGACTACGTTTGTATGGAGAAATCTAGGGTAAGGGGGAAGAACTAGCTGTACCCGCGTGCTTCGCTCCCCGTGGAATTTTGGGACTATACAAACTATATCCATACCAAATTTCATCTAAATCGGTTCAGTTACCTCTTCACGCTTAAACTGCGTGAAGAGCTCAAACTTACTTTCGCATTTATAATATTATCACAGAATACATAATAGTACAAGTAATATTAGTAGGATAGAATTACATACAGAATAACAGAACGGAACATCCCTAGGTCCCGCGCAATGTGCGTCCCCGTTTCCGTCCTGCACCCCTCAGCTCTCTCCCGTTTTCGGCCTGTGGAGGGTGTTGAGCGGGCGGCTACAGGCGCCTGCAGCCGCCTCCACAAGGTGAGAACGGGGGAGAGGTGCGAGGACTGGGAACGGGGGAGAGGTGCGAGGACTGGGAACGGGGGAGAGGTGCGAGGACTGGGAACGAGGGAGAGGTGCGAGGACTGGGAACGTGGGAGAGGTGCGAGGACTGGGAACGGGGGAGAGGTGCGAGGACTGGGAACGGGGGAGAGGTGCGAGGACTGGGAACGGGAGAGAGGTGCGAGGACTGGGAACGGGGGAGGTGCGAGGACTGGGAACGGGGGAGAGGTGCGAGGACTGGGAACGGGGGAGAGGTGCGAGGACTGGGAACGGGGATGCATATTTCGCGGGACCTTGGAGATTCTGTTCTGTATGTAATATTTATATTAATTCTGTGGCCACACCACAGGTGATACAGAATTATTTGATAAACGTGTTGTGTCTGTTAATTAGGATAGTTATTCGTAGGATAGAAGGGTCATTGTAAAAAGAATAATAGGGACTATATAATAATAGGGGAATTGACTAAAATGGTGCTTAATTATTGGAAATTAATATCATATAAATTATAATTGTTTTTATTTCAGGTCAGTCTCACTGCTCCATTGGGTCTAAGAAGCAAACAACACGACCATCTCCAAAAACCGCAAAAGCAAAGGAAGAAAATGTTGCATCTTATAAGGAAAAGTTGCCACATTTGCAGTATTCCCCAAGGAGACGTGTTTAGTCAAATATTATAAATATTTTTAAAACTTTTCATTAAAATTAATATTTGTAATTATGAATATGATGGACTGAAAATTAAAAGATAAAATTAAATGTATTATTTTTATTCAGTTAATTAATCACTCTCATCATCAATTATTATTGGTTTAGATTTTTTAGGTTTCTTCTCATTGATATCAGGGCTTGATTCTTTTTTTCTTTTCTTTGAATCACTGTTTTCTCTAGGTTTATCATCCGACTTGATAGGAGATCCACTAAAATTGCTAGGAGCTTTCTCTTGCAATTCAAAAGGCGAGTACTTCGGAACAGGCATAATTAGTTCAGAAACTCCTATATCCATATTGGGACCTTTCTTTATATAACTGATGGTAGAATAGGCTGTATAGTGAAAGTCTTCCACTAGGTAACTTTCCATTAGCAAAAAAGCTATTACATCTTCACCTAAAGTCCTAGAAAAGCTAGGTTCCTTACCCTTATGCCTAAGATTCACTCGGCCTTTCAGAAACCAAGCGTCTAACAGCTTCTGTGCTGTTAACTTAGTGTCTTGCTTCTCAGCATTTTCAATTATGGTAGCTAATGTTTGACAGTGTGGGGCTAGGTTTATTTCTCTTGCATTACTGCTGGGATGACTGCATATGTCACACATTTTATTGCAGTCCGCACTCCCCCAGTCCTCATCAAAATGCTGTGCTATTAATTGTCTACGGCATAAAGTGCCGTTCAGGCAGTATTTCACCATACCATACAAGTGGTCCAGGCTTCCAACAGAGGAAAAAACCATAGTGCTAACTTTGAAGATGTCCTGCATGCGATACAAAGTCACACATTCAGCCCTCTTCCCGTCCCGGCCAGCCCTCCCACTTTCTTGGTAATAATTCTCCATTGATTTACTTATTGTGTGGTGGATAACAAACTTAACATCTGGCTTGTCAATCCCCATTCCGAAGGCAACGGTAGCAACAATTGCTTGGTAATTTTTGTCATGCCATTTAGCATGGACACTAGACCTAGCATTTGAATCCATGTTAGCGTGGTAGCATCCAACTCTCAAGCCCCTTTTACGCAACCCAGTAGTGAGATCTTCAGTATCTTTAATACTGTGAGTGTATATTATTCCACTTTCACCATTATACCTATACTTTAGAAGTTTTTCTAATATATTTAAACAGTCTTCTTGTGATGTGGGTTTTTCTAATATTTTGTAATATAAATTGGGTCTGTTAAATGTTGATTTTATAATAAGACAGCCAGGTATGTTGAGTATCTTCTGGACATCACTAAGCACATGAGAGGTGGCAGTAGCAGTTAATCCTAGTAAAGGTATATTGGGAAAGAGGTTGGTCAACACCCCGAGGTACTTATAATCAGGCCGAAAATCATGCCCCCACTGTGAGCAGCAGTGAACTTCATCTATAGCAATCCTCTGCAGTCTGCCTTCAGCATGACACTTCTGTAAGTTGGACATGAACCTCTTGCTCTTTGCCAGTCTCTCTGGAGTCACATACAGCAACTGAATAGGGCAGTTTTTGTCTTTCAACATCTCAAGGGCTGCCTTAGTCTCCTCAGGAGCACTTGTGCTGGTCATAAGTTTTGCTGGAATGTTCTTTTTAGCAAGAGATCTGACTTGATCTTCCATTAGGGAGACTAAAGGGGAAATGACGACAGTTAAACCAGGTTTTACTAAGGCTGGGAGTTGGTAACAGAGGCTTTTACCTGCACCAGTGGGCATGACGACGATTGCATGTTGCCCTGATAGAGTGGAGTTAATAGCACCTAATTGCTTTGGCCTGAACGACTTGATTTTAAACGTATCTTGTAAAATCTTCTTAACTTTATCAGACCATTCGTATTCGGTGCCGGCCCAGTCTACACTTGCTAGCTTGTTGGATTTCACTGAGTTTATGGAGTTTATCAACTCTGTCTTTTTTTCGTGAAGCTGCTGTTGCTTTCTTCTCCATTTCACTATTTCAGCTTCAACTTTTTTTATTTCTTTTTCCACATCACTGAGAGTACTTTCAAGTTCTTCTATAGAGCTCATTTTCGTGTTTTCACGTAGTACTTGGAAGGAAACACTGGTCACTTTAGTAAATTAAATTATACATAATTATTTGGAATATACGTACTACAAGCCTAAGTTTATTTTTATCACAAAATCTATTCTATCTGAGTTTAATAAAATTCACGGTTGTACGTACGTACGTACTTCACTGTAAAAATACTATTTTCACGTTTGATTGATTTGATTTGAGTTGTCAGTTGACCGATTGAAGACAATAGCGATTTTAAAATCGATATCATTTATTTATGTCACTGTCAAATTGATCTTTTACCCGACTACTGAAAACAGGCAGGTACCTACATAAGTGTTAAGTTTTTGAAGAATATTAAGACAATGTCTGTTTTTCAGGTCATCATTTCAGCTGCACAACGTCCACTGCTGGACATAGGCCTCTCTCAAAGATTCCCAAAATGACCGATCTAGAGGTTTTTCAGGTCAAGAGCACAGTAATAACTCTAAAAGCACAGTAAGGATTTTATAATTTTATTTTGATACTTAAATAAATATATGTATATTGGGTTAGGTTTGGGAGTTTTGGGACTGTTGGAATAGTACGGATATTTTATGAGAGAATAGTCATGCATGCCACGCAATACAATAATAAAGTCATTTAACGGGGACGACGTCGTAGAAAGGAAAACAAGCTCTGGTGTTGGTGCACTTATACTGATTTAATGGCAGAAAACAGAGACTACAAAATCATCTTCCCGACATCAATTTTCGATTGGTTTTTTATGCGCAAATCACAGCCTCCCGTTAGGCTTGCGCGGGGCCGACTGTCGAGGGGTATGCACGCCGCGTCGACGACGCTTGGCCGGAGTGTGTGAGAGAGATAGCGACACGTACCGCGTCCTAGCAACAAGATTAACCGACCGGTCGCGCGGTGGTGTTCTAATACTTAGAAACCCTGCGTTACATCCTCCCCCTATAGTCAGAGCAATGCGCCCCCGCGATCTGACTATTCATACCTACGCGGCCTACCTCGTTTGCGTTTCTCCCTAACCGGGGCCTGTTCTTGCCCAACAAAGGGTGATAAGTTCGTGGTGTGATATTTGCCTACGCAAGTGCCGTCACGTACACTCTCCAATTCGTACGTGGTGTCGCTTACCACTGACCTTATCCTATAGGAACCGTCTCGACGGGGTATAAACTTAGCCGTTTGACCTCGCCCTGCATCATTAGCCCCCTGCGTTTTCAGCAACACGAGGTCACCTACCTTATAAAGCGGTGGAGGCCGACGCTTCTCGTCGGCATACTTTTTCTGTACGGCTTGCGCCTTCTCGTGCACGTCTCGTGCATCGTACAACTTGTTCGCCAAACCTCTGAGGTATGGCGTTACACTAGGGACAAAATTGTCCGATTCTATAATAGCTCTCATGTCCGTGGTTGCGTCGTTAGGCGCTCGCAACTCCCTTCCAAAGGTAAGATAAGCGGGCGAAAAACCTGTACTAGCGGTCATAGCCGAATTCATCGCGAACCTTATCGCGGCTAGATGGACATCCCACTCAGCATGGTCATTCCCAACTAGAATGGCCAGCTGGGGTTTCAAATCCCTGTTTTTACGCTCAATGGGGTTGGCCTCCGGGTGGTAAAACGGAGTCAGCACCTGGTCAACACCCATGACATGACACGCCTGCTGCATCACCTCACTGACAAATTGTACCCCATTGTCACTAATGAGGCGACGAGGGACTCCATACCTTAAAAATACTTCCTCGACGAGCAGCTTAGCACATTCAAAGCTCGTTGCGACTTCTAAAGGGAACAGCTCGACCCACCTTGAACTTACATCTTCGACAATGAGAACCCACCTATTGTGACGAGGGGTTTCCACGAGGGGTCCGAACAAGTCCACGGACAACACCTCGAACCTTCTCGACATAGCTGGCGTTTGCAACAAACCTGTCGGCTTCCGATTATCTGCCTTATATCTTTGACAGGGCACACAACCCTTTATGTACTCAGCCACGTACGCGCGCATCCCTGGCCAATAAAAACGTGACCTGAGGCGGCTCAACGTACGTTCAACACCTAGATGTCCGGCGGTAGGTGCATCATGGAGATCTGCGAGGACCTGAGCGCGCTCGTGTTCTGGAACAACCAAGCTCGCCTCGTCACTATCGCATTCCTCCAATCCATACCTGTATAGCACTCCTTCAGAGATAACGTAACCTCGATCAGCCCAAGGTCTCCCCCTTGATAGAGCGTCGGACTCTATGTCTTCTATTATCTTACCTATCTCTGGATCCTTCATCTGGTTTTCACGGATATCTGCGGAACTCCGCGCAGTCACATCCACTACGGCGAGACCCATGTCACAATCCGTAGTCTCGGCGTCGACCAGCCTAGAGAGTGTGTCGGCCACGGCATTCGCACGGCCCGACACGTATTCGATCTTGAGGTTGTACTCCTGCAGCGTCAAGGCCCACCTTGCGAGACGACCGCTAGGAGATCGTAGGCTCATAAGCCATCGCAGTGGTTGGTGGTCGGACCTTACAATGATCTCAGCCCCTTCTATGTACCCGCGGAATTTCGTGACGGCCCATACTACCGCTAGCGCCTCACGCTCTGTCGTCGAGTAGTTTCGTTCTGCACTCGTGAGAAGGCGACTGGCATATTCGACCGGCCGCTCGTCCGATCCCTCCCCCTGGAGCAAAACAGCTCCCAGACAGTAGCCACTAGCATCAGTGCTGAGCACAAACGGGAGTGTCTCGTCGGCTTGACGGAGGATCGGCGCGCAGGTCAACAGTCCCTTGATCTTCTCGAACGCCTCTTGCTGTTCCGGCTCCCACCGCCAGGCGACGTCTTTCTTCAAGAGGCAGGTGAGTGGCCTTGAAACTTCCGCGTATTTAGGTACAAACCTGCGAAACCAGTTGGCAGTTTGCAGAAAACATTTCAACTGCTTGACATCTCGTGGGACAGGCATCTTTGTGATGGCTGTCGTCTTCTCTGGGTCCACCTGGGGACCACCTGGGGTAATGACATGACCAAGAAACTTAACTGAACTACGTGCAAAGTGGCTCTTTGCTCGGTTAACCCTTAACCCAAACATGGCCAATCTGTCGAACACTGCTTCTAGGTCTGCCAAATGCCTTTCAAAGGGCCCTGGGGACAGTATTACCAGGTCATCCAGGTAGGCCATAAGGGATACCCCTTTAAGATTTGACTTGAATCGATCAATAAGACGCTGAAAAGTAGCGCCGGAGTTACGCAGTCCCATCGGCATTCGTTTAAAACGGAACGTCCCGTGCGCTGATGTAAACGCGGTCTTGTCACGGTCCTCGGGATGAACTGCCACCTGGAAGTAGCCCGATTTTAGATCGAGGGTCGTCATATACTCACTGGTCTTCGCCGCGTGCAGTACATCCTCAATCCTCGGAAGCGGGTATCTGTCCGGTTCAGTCACCGCGTTCAGCTTACGGTAGTCTATACATACCCGATAACTGCCATCCTTCTTAGCAACCAACACCACGTTAGAAGCCCAAGGAGACTCGCACTCCTCAATAACATCGTCAGCCAACAGCTGATCTAACTCCTTCCGAAGCGCATCTCGGCGGTTCGGAGATAACCTGAACGGAGGGCTGGCAATCGGCTCCTGCCCCTCCTTTACCTTGATCCTGTGGACGGCAAACTCCGTCGCTGGGCCTCTGTCACTAAACTGGGCCTTCCTTTTCATGAGAAAATCATCGAGCGCTCGTTTCTCATTCGATGTCAACCGAGAACCTTCATCATCCCGCAAGGCGAGCTGGGCGCCGTCGCAATCCGACAAAGCACGGCAGTCGACTTCGCTTACCTGCGGAGTATGGGGCGCGTCATCACCCGCCATCAACGCGGCGTGAGAGCGGTCACCCTCTTGAGGTTCGGAATATACACCACCTTCTACCAGCGGCGCGGTGCGAAAACGTTCGACCTCCCGCGGCGCGGCGTTCTCGCCAATCCTCTGCGGCGCGGCGACAACACACTCGGTCACCTGCGGCGCGAGGCTCGTATTAATACCTCCGCGCGGCGCGGCTCGAACATTCTTACCCTTCCGCGGCGCGAGGTCAGCACAGTTCTCTGTAAAGGGCGCGCGGCGAGAGGACCCCCTTCTTCGCGGCGCACTTATAGTATTACCTTCCACCAGCTGCGCGGTGCGAGCACACTCGTTCGCCGGCGGCGTGGGAACAATGTCGCTGGGCTGAGCATGCCCTGCGCGCGGTGCTTTGAACGAACCCTCGTGGGCACCGTTATGTACCGCAACATCACTAGCGAAATTGTACACATTGCGTGGAGCATCTGCGAAACACCACGTACCTACAGCCATATCTAACACCATACCTGCCCTAGTGACGAAGTCGAGGCCCAACAGCGTCTTGGTGTCACCTCCAGGTATGACCATAAAGTCTGCCTGAAGTCGGCGATCACCCATCTCCACCATCACCTCGGCGCAGAGTATGCGTCTCTTCTGACACGAGCCGTCCGCTAACCGTATTGTGGGATACTCCTCCACAAACGTAACACCATTTCGTGTCATGATTTCATGAAGCGCGGGGCTAGCGATGCAGTGCGTGGCCCCCGTGTCCACTATGGCCACACCTTGATGGCCCAATATACCTACATGTACTAAAGGCTGTGCAACAATTTTACCTATTTCCAATTTCGGAACATTTCCCGGAAAAGGGTTTTTCGGTCCCTGCTTTAAAGTCGGGGTATCCGGTCCCTGTCCGTCGGTGGCAACACCACCACGTACGGTACTTGCATGGTTCAAGCTACGAGTATACCTACTGCTTGTAACACTACTACATGTAACACTACTAAATGTAACAGAGTTAAAACTAGACTCCTGTCTATGAGTACCTACTTTACTATCGGCTTTGTTTACTTCTTTACCCGTGCAAAAATCACACTTTGACCTTATCACCCCCGGTCGACCGCAACCATAACAACGAATCGAAGACGCATCGCTTCTGACTTTAGTATCGGGTTTTTCAACAAAACGACTTTTACATTCGTTAGCCGTGTGACCGCGAATCTTACATAACACGCACCGCGTTCTGTACGAACGCGGCGCGGTCGCTCCCGCGTTCTGTCGCGTAGCCGCGGTACTTGCCGCGTTCTCGCTATCATTTATTCCGCGACTGGATTTTACTAAAGTAGATTTACTTACTGCTGTCGCCTGCGACGTGCATACCTCTGTAATGGCGTCTTCAACACTTCTACATTTTTGAATTAATTGCTCTACACTTCGAACACTTTCACGCTCTAGACGTTTTCGCACACGTCTGTCTAACAAACCGAATATTATATCAATTTGCGCGGGTTCCGGCAACCCGTACGGTAATTGTGATAACATCGCACGGATTTTGCACGCGAACTTTTCAGCACGTTCTTCACCTTGTTTAACCGCGAATATTTCACGGAAAAGTTTGTACGCCGGTTTCGGGGTCCCGTAGGCCGCGCGTAGACGACGAACCGCTTCGTTCCAGGTCGTTATCCCAGCGCGCGCTCCTCGCCACCAGACCAGAGCGCCACCTTCCAGCACTATGGATAGGCCTCGTAACGCGTGATCATCGGAGACGTCTGCACACTCCTTGTAAACCTCCAGTGACTCCAAGAACGCCTCCAGGATCTCCGGGTCTGCGGAGCTGCCGTCGAAACGGGCCGTACAGCGGGTGAAATTCCCGCCGGGTACATGCGCATATCCCACGCTGGGACGCGCCATGCTCAAGGACGCCGGTCGCTGAGTCGGCGAAACGGCCGGTTCCTCCAAACTCGTGGTATGGCCACGGTAATGAATAGCATCGATGATGTTTCGGTTCAGCTCCGCCTGGGTGCGGGCGAACTCCTCCATCATCCTCGAGATGAGCCGCTCCGGATCGTAACTCGCCGACGGCGACACGTGGGCACGCGTGTGTGCGTTGTCCATACCCGTGGTAACCTCACACGCCGGGTTGTCCACCGCTGCGTCGAACTCGGAGTCACTTCCCTCAGCAGCTGCCGCTCCTTCGCCAGCCTCTGGCGGGCCGGCACCAGCAGCCTGCGCTCGCGTTTTCATCGCGAAAAAGCGCCGGAGACGCCGGGACAAAATGGCGGCACGTGCCGGCGGTCGTGAATTTTTCTCGAACGAATCTCGCTATCGCTAAGACTCGGCCACTACGGATGGGCGCCACTTTAACGGGGACGACGTCGTAGAAAGGAAAACAAGCTCTGGTGTTGGTGCACTTATACTGATTTAATGGCAGAAAACAGAGACTACAAAATCATCTTCCCGACATCAATTTTCGATTGGTTTTTTATGCGCAAATCACAGCCTCCCTTAGGCTTGCGCGGGGCCGACTGTCGAGGGGTATGCACGCCGCGTCGACGACGCTTGGCCGGAGTGTGTGAGAGAGATAGCGACACGTACCGCGTCCTAGCAACAAGATTAACCGACCGGTCGCGCGGTGGTGTTCTAATACTTAGAAACCCTGCGTTACAGTCATATATATTTTTATCATATTCACACATGCACATTAGAACAAAAATGATATGTAGTTATAGTAAATATAGGGTATAGTTAATATTTGATGTAGGTTAGTCAAGATAATGAGACCAAAGTCTTTGCCAATGTCCAACACCAATAATAAATACTTATCTGGATATTCTATTGCTATATTTAAAGAGGAAAAGTTCTGTTATTATTTGTCGCTTTACTCACATTTGAAATCCTTATATTGTCTTTTTTGATGGATCCCCATTCCCGCATAACAAAGTTGATAAATAAGATTGCCTACTTACCATTTATTGAATAGCGGAAGTTGCGACAGTGAACAGGTCATTCACTGTAATAGATTAGAGCTGGATGGAACTCGAAGTGTGAAAATATGTGGGGTTTGACTTTGGTATTAGTGATCATGTGAGTATTGTTTACGAGTACCTACTTGCTATATAAGATCCTACTAGTTTTTGGAATGAAGTTCCTTATCGCGTGTTGCGAAAGGGGGCTAGACGGATAAAATTAAGACCAAAAGTTGTAACGTCATTTTTTCTATAGTTGTAAGCCGTGCGGCGTGCGCGTGTTTCTTTGCCTGTTTCTCTCTCTCTCTCTCTCTCTCAAACTTCGTTCCATCCGTGTGTCCCTTGACACCTCTCAAGTTTTTTTTTAATACATTTTACTTATAACTGTATGGTGAAGTTATCCAAATACGGCAGTTTTTATGCAAAGCATTTACATATAGTTATTAGTTCCAAGAGACACAATAGAAATAACAATGAAAGTACGTCCAAAGTCGCAAGTGTCGCAGAAATGGAATGTATTATGTACTTACGAATATTACTGTATCTCTAAGTTTGCATCTCATACAGTACCTAGTTAGCAATAAAACCGGCCAAGTGCGGGTTAAACTCGCGTGGAGAGGGTTTCATTCAATGCCAAAGTCAATCACACATGATGATGAACGTATTATATTGAGTTTACCACTTTATTTCCAATTGATAGAATTTTTACAGGATTTCCTGTTATCTACAAGCAATGATACATACATAACCCTAAAACTATTCGAGGGATTGCATACGTTGCACTAAAAAAGTTTTTTCAGCTGTCCATGGTGCTTTGGGGAACCTGCAGTACTGATACTTGCTCGAGGTGGATCTAAGGGGATCCCACTGAAAAATCTAAAAACAGTCGGTGGCATCTCTCTTGTCAGACGAGCCATACAGACCGCACAAGGAGCTGGCCTCCATGACGTGACTGTTTCTACTGATCATCCCCTAATTGCACTTGAAGCCCTAAGAAGTAAGTATTTGTTTTAAGAGTACCGTAGTAAACAAGAAACTCGTATAGTTTCGCCATGTTTGTTTATCTGTCTCTCCTTTCGCGGTTTTACTCAGAGACTCAAAGTAGTGAAAGTACTAAAACGCTGCTCTGAGATTAGGCTGCGCGGTGTGTGAGCCTCATCGCTGCATCTGTGGCAAGATGGTTGAAGCGGACGGTCACCATGCTCTTGGCTGCTCTCGTTGCGCTGGCCGTTTATCTCGCCATCATTCCATCAATGAATTAATACGTAGAGCCTTAATATCGATCAACGTTCCTTGTCAGCTGGAACCACCGGGGCTTTCCCGTACTGATGGGAAAAGGCCAGATGGTCTCTCATTAATACCGTGGCAGAGGGGACGTTGTCTTTTATGGGATGCCACCTGTGTGAACACCTATGCGGCGTCTTATCTCAACAATTCGGTTAGGTCACCCGGAGCAGCAGCCAGGTTGGCAGCCACACAAAAAATACAAAAATATTCGGTCCTTTCTACAAATTATGATTTCGTTCCTGTAGCTGTTGAAACTGCTGGTCCGTGGTGTTCAGAAGCAAAAAGCTTTATACGTGAGATAGGACGCCGCTTAGCAGAAAAAGGTTTCGACCCTCGCTCTGGATGGTATCTGGTTCAAAGAATTGCCATCACAATACAAAGAGGGAACGCAGCTAGTGTGATGGGCACCTTTGAACCAGGTACTATCCGAGGCGGAATTTTTGATTCTATTTAGTTTTTTACATAATTTAGTTTTAATTTATATATAATCATTATAGTTTAGTTTAACGTTTATTTATAGTTTAATATAGTTTAGTTTAGTATATATTAATTTGTAAAATCGACTGTATATATATTTTTTAATTTTTAACATAAAATAAATATATATATATATATACATACATATATACAAGAATTGCTCGTTTAAAGGTATAAGATTCAAATAGATACTTGATAAGGCACTTGCCTATTAATTTCATTCACAAAATCTATACTAGATGGCGCTGTTCAATATTGCAACGCGCTATGGTTATTTTTGTGTTTAATATTATGTACCAGTTAAGCAGAATCCAACGACGAGGACATTCCAATAGCTTGGCTATTTGTGTAAGGTTCTTTTTGAAGTTCTGGCGTTTTGTGCTGGAACCATATCGGTACCAATGTCATTAATAAGGGTAAGATCTTCAGTAAGCAAGGCAGAACTGGCCAGTTTTAGTAGGATAAGAAACTCGTTTAAAATCGACTAAAAAATAATTACATATCTCTTCCTTGTCCTAGATGGCGCTATAAGTAATAATTAAAACATGAATGCAAAGGGCTCTTCATTAAACTTTTTCCGCTAGATGGCGTTGATTTCAATATTTTAAGTTTTTTTTAAAATTCTTGCGTAATGGATTACTGATAGGCAAACATTTTTGATCGACGAGCCTGTTACATACTCTTTTATTTATTTTATGGCATACTATTCAGTCAATGTATTCAGAAAAATGGTCCAAAATAAAATCTATCATTTTGTCTCGTATCTCTACACTCACTCACACTACGACAGGAGCTTCAAAAAGCATGAAGATGGCGTAAAGCATTGTTATAGATTTGAGTATCGCCACTAGATGGCACTATTTTAAAAAAACTTAACTGGATACCTAGCACTTATTTTCAGTTATTATTTCAAACAGCCAAAAATTATTTTAAACACGGCCGGCGATTAAAAATGATCTCAGATTGCATATTTGTCAACCACAGCTTTGGCTCTGATAGCTAATCAAGCCTTGTGTCGGGGCACTCGTTTAGAATTTAGACCATTTGGTGGAATGAAAAACCACCGCGCAACAAATGTCGTCATTGTAGGTACATGCATTGTATTTTTAATAAAACCAAATCGTACACATTGTTGAATTTTCTTTTTATTGAAGTTTAATTTTTATTACTGAAAAAAAAAAACAATTCATACAGATAGAATGATACATAATGATAGTGATTTCTTGCCGACATAAATTGTTAAATGTTGTACCAAGTCATTATTCTGTGCACGGTGACTAAAAACAACTGTATAGTTTATTGCATGTTTGAACTTGAAATGATGGATGTTGGAGACGGCACACCTCTGTTAGAGTTTATGTAATAGAAGTGAAACAAAAAAAGAAACACTTCTGCATTTTCCTGACATGTATTTTCCCATGGATATGAAATAAATTTTAAATATAAATATAGGTATCTGTACAAAAATATATACGGACAAATCACACAGACTTTTAAATCAATCAAACCCAAAACAAGTTCGAGACTTGTGTTTCAGTGTCAAACATGGCAGCAATTTGCAACTTAGGAAAACATTTTGAAACAGATTCCAATATAAAATGTTGAATCACATATAGTACAATAACAATATTACAAAATATTACGAGTCCGTTCGACCACGCAGACAAGAAGTCCTGGCAAAAGCGTCATCCGTGACATCCGTACTTTTCTTGCACCGCCGTGGATGAAGGCATTTTTGCTCGCCGCCTAATGTAATTTTGACTAAACAGCCGGTTTTATACGGCGGCGACCACTGAAATGTGTAAGCGTGTTACTACTATCAGACACCCAGGCGACGTAAATAAATCTCAACTTGATACAACTTACCTATAATAAATTATATTAAATATTCAAATGATTTCAACTTACGTCATATCGGTATATCGTTTCAGACCTGCAAGCACTCGCTTCCTCGACTTAGGCGGTCCCGAATACACGTAACGTTGATATTTCTTTCTATCCGATCTGGTAGCCATTATTCTCCGAAATAATAATATCGCACGACAAAATTGTAACACACATAATCTAGAGATGTGCCGTTGCCGGCAACATCTGGTAGATACAAACACCACCAAAAACATACCTGTTACAATGGGGGCCAAGTTCCTATCGGCTAATTGTTCGCCTAAAACAGAGTTGAAATCCAGCCCAAACCAAGTTTAGAAGTTTAATAATTCTAAATTTGAATTAATTTTAATCAAGTGTTACTTACTGCACGAAAACCTGCCAAGTTCAAATTTTGAATTATTTGATTACTTCAAAACTTGGCATTGGACTGGATTTCAACTCTTTTTTAGGCGAACAATTATTAGCGGATAGCAACTTGGCCCCCTTTTTAACAGATATGGGATTTCAATACTTTTTTCAAAAAATCGTACCAATTTTTTTCTTTTTGTGCCACGCCTGCTATACAATGTGCATTATATATACATGACAATATTTTATTTGCCCTCCCCCCTATCCTCCTCCCCCCTCCTCATCGTATTCTCATTGTATCACTGGTTAGTAAATATTTTTATTAAAATTCGATATTAGATTGAGCCAACACACGCTTGACCGATTTCTTAAATTTCTTTTTTTTTGTTAATTTACATAATATAATACACGACCTGTGTGCCAAATTTCATAACACTATTACAATTGGAAGTGGCCTAAAGGTTTTGATTACCGGTCAGTCAGTCAGTCAGTGTCAAAATTAGCTATTTTCACAGGGTCATATTTAATTTTCAGGATCTACTGAAGCTATATCTATGAAATTTGGCATACTGCTTTTGTACTACAATTTTATCTCTGTCCTTGCAATAGGCACTTAGCTACAGGGGGTCAAAAGTAAATAGTGTAGGTTCGTGTAAATAGTGCACGGCATAGGCGCGGCCTGTTGCTGGAACTTGGCCTACGCACTACCGTGCGCTTAGAAATCAAAAGAAACGGGGACCGGCGGGAGTGCACATTACTAGTGATTGCGCAAGTAAAGCCACACCGGGAGTAGTCCGCACTTAGATGGGTGACCACAAGTGGCATAATAATGTCTTAAGCTTCTCGGTTCTTTGGAAGCCAGTTATAAGCCGTGTTGGATCCAGCTGACATTATTAAATGAAAGTCGTTTAGCTTTGTCAGATTCCTTTAGGTAGCTTAAAAATCTGACACCAGTGTAGGCCATTTACACATACACATGATTTATTTTGTTTTTAGTATTTGTTGTTATGGCAGAACCGATGGCAACAGAAATACATAATTAGTGAAAATGTCAACTATCTAGCTATCGCGGTTCTTGCGATACAGCCTAGTGGCAGACGGACGGACAGACAGCGAAGTCTTCGTAATAGAGTCCCGTTTTTACCCTTTAAGTACCCTAAAAAAAGAGTGTGTGTACTCGATGGCGTGTACTTATGTACCTACACGCGTTAGTTAGAAGATATACTTCTTTGGCGTGAACATAAATACAGAGAAGATAAGTACGATCGCAGATTTTTTTTATAAAATATGTCCAATGAATATTTGATATTTAATATTAATATCCGATAAAATAATTAACAACTAATTTATGAACTATGTCCACGTGTAGGTTTTGATAAATGCTAATTTGCTGTTATTAGTATTACGGGACTTACCGCGATTAATATCGTTTTTTGCCAGATATTTCGACGGTCCTTCTGCCATCATGGTCGCTGGCAGAAGGGCCATCGAAATATCTGGCAAAAAAACGATATTAATCGCGGTAAGTCCCGTAATACTAATAACAGTAATTGTGACCGTAAAACTCTAAAATCATATATTGCTAATTTGATTGTTCATATGGATTAGATAAGTCACGTTCAGAAGTTCGTAGGTTTATTGTGAAATTCTAAATAAAAAGTAAAGAATAATTTTTCGGTAGTATTCATAGTAATCAATACATAAATTATTAGTAAGTACTTATTTTTTGTTTATGAATAGGTACATGTTTACCTATTAAGCTAAACCTATCATTACTTCTTTTAATTAATATATGTTTTGAAAAAAATATTTATTTCAGTTTCAGAACGAACTCATATCGTAGAAATTAGAAATATTGTGGAGACTTGGAGAGAAATGCATTCGGTTTCTAAAGCAAACAACGTTGCCGTCTCGTGCCGCTGTGTACCTACTACACTTTGCACGTTGCCTGCTGCATGAGGAACGGCAACGTAGCATTCTGATGAGTCTTCTGACATAATACTACATTTAGATATTTTTATTACAGCGCCATCTTAATGATATGTCGTTGCAAGCATTGAGATGTCAAATTAGACAAATGCAGTAGTTTGTAATAAATCTGCCAGATGTCACTCCAAAATGAATTCTATTTATTACACACACATTGTTAAAAATGTTAATTTTTATCTTGTTTTAAATATCGTTTTTCTTGTAAAGTACTGTAAATTATTATGAAAGATTGTAAAGGCGAGCACAATAACTTCATGAAAATTGGAAAATCGATTGTAACATGAGAAACACTATCCAAATTAAGAGAATTGCTGTAAAACAAAATGTATGGACGACCAAGGTTCGCAATCACCTTAAAATCTTTTATTACTTTTATTCAAATGAAGTATTGGTAGTAATTAAATATGACTTATTTAAATGAAATGCAATATTTTAAAAGTATATTCAACACTGTCACTTTTTTGCTAGTCGTGTGTGCTGCCATCTCTGTGAGGCTACCTAACAAGTTCAGTTTTGCCCTCCAATAGTTTCTATTAAAAAAACTTAGAATGTACCAGCAGCTTCTCTTCCCGCGCAGATCGTAAAAGCCGATCGAGGGAATGGACAAAAGTGCGAATCATGTTAACAGGTGATGCGGCTAGCAACCCATCACTGTATTGATTGCTTTTCCATCTTCTCGCCTACCATGACGCTAAAAGTGGCTTTTGGGTCTTGCGGCCCTGGGCTCTGCATAGAGCCGCATGACCCAAAATGCTATGTCTGCCCCATTAGGGATAAAGACGTGATAGTATGTATGTATGTAATAGTTTCTATGGCGTTGGGTATCTGTTATGTTAGTAACGCCCTGGAACACTCACAGGGTAGATAATTTCTGTGTCTGACTGTAAGTAGTAAGTAGACTAAGTAGTGAAATGCACGCTACTGTGACGTCGGTCAGGTCATCAGGTGGCTCGTCAATTTATTTATTTAATCTTTATTGTTCATCAAATAAATAACTGCCTCCGTGGTGTAATGGTTGGAGCCTTTGGCTCATACCCGGAGGTTGCGGGTTCGATTCCCAGCGGGGGCAACGACTTTGTGTTGTTGTCCTAGTTTGGTTAGGACATTGCAGGCTGATCACCTGATTGTCTGATAAGTAAGATGATCCGTGCTTCGGAGGGCACGTTAAGCCGTCGGTCCCGGTCACTGTCTTTGACATTGGTCGTTACCTAAAACCATGTCAGAGGCCTTTAAGGCGGTTTAAAAACTCTGACACTAGTGTCAGAGTTTTTAAACCGCCTTAAAGGTTTTTAAAACGGAGGCGATAAGTGCCTATATTGGCCCGTAGCTGTAAGTGCTGTCATGTTAATTCCAAAGTGGACCTAGCTCCAACGCTCTTGCTGCGAAAGCTGGCTGGGTGAGCACAGAACTGAACTGAACTGAACTGATAAAGAAGAATGGCAGAGATCTGTAGACTGGTGGTACCGTCTTATAACGAAGTGTAGGACAATGAAAATATTACTAATTTATTTGTCTTGAATTATGTAATAAAAAAAGTAATCATAACATATTTCTACAACTTATGAGTAAAAATGTAAATGAATTTAAAGCTAGTATGGGACGAAGTGTAGAAAGCATAACAAAACGTTGTAAATGGACTTAAATGGAGATAACAAAACGTTTTCACTCCTTTTGACACATCACAGTGAGACCTCATCCATGACGTTGACGTTGAAAGTGGTGTCAGACGCGTGACGTTGACGTACATATGATGTATTTTACGGCTCTGGATACTAGCCTTTTAGAGCCCATCCAGTGTTGGGGGCCCACTGCGTTTTATTATTGCTTGTCAGTTAAGCGTTTTGTTTGCACGATTTCATTGAAAGCAAAAGTTTTAAATTTCTTTATTCTCAAAAGTTGTAGAAAAATATGAATGTATGAAAACTAAAAGACTAAGTATCAGGCGTAAAATACCAAAAAATCAACACCCTACATCTTATATTTTAATGGGTACCACGCCTGCCTATCTTCTTTCTGTGATTTCGAAAACGGCTCTAACGATTTCGCTGAAAATTTGTATATGGGGGTAAACAAACGATCTAGATTAGTCTTATGTTTGGGAAAACGCGTGTTTTCGAGTTTTCATTCGTTTTTCTTTCCACGCAGAATATGGTTGCTAATTTCCTTGCGCCGGGCGCCATCCGCTTAGCTCAGTGGTTAAGGATGCTGACCGCTAGAAAGAGTGTTACGGGTTCGAATCCCACTTGGTGACTTACTTTTGTTTTTTTAATGTTGAAGTTTATATATAATTTTTTATTTTGTACTGTTTTAAGACAAGTTTAAAAAAATGTAGTTAATGTTTGAGATGTAACCGACCGAGCAAAGCTCGGTCACCCAGGTACTATGTATATTAATTATGCCGAAAAAGTGGTTAAATAAAATCTTGAACAAATTTTTTTTTATTGGCATAATTAATTTCATAAAGTAGTTAAATATTAAACACGACAGGCACCAACTTAGAAATAAAAAAGTGTTTGTTGTCTTTAAGTGACTTTGTTATTTTAGCCGTATGTCGTTTTATGCAGGTGGGGCTTCCATTTTCCACAGAAGTAGAATTTCAGCCACTGATTGGGCACCCTCTATCTGGGGAGCAGCAGAATTCCTAAGCAAAAAGCCTGAAGCAAATATATTGATATTGGTTCAATCTACGTCACCTTTTATACGCCCGGAACATATTCGAAAGGCATTACTAAAATTAAATCAACCACGTTCATACGATTGTGTGTTTTCAGTATCAAGGTATGTACTTGACATTCTGCTCTGCAAAGGCAAGCATAGCAGAAACAAGAATTTATATTTGAGCCAAGCCAAAACCATTAAAGTAGATGCTTTTAAGTCATTTAACGGACTATGTAATTATTTTAATTTCAGAAGTTACAAATTACGATGGAAAGTTTCAGAAGATGAAATCGTCCCTATTAACTTTAACATAAATACCAGACCTCGAAGGCAGGATTGGTCTGGCGAATTGTTAGAAACAGGAGCATTTTACATTACGAGAAAGGTTTTGATAGAAGCGGGGCAGTTTCAAAACAAAAAGTACCTACGTAGTGAAATACTAAGTATTCCATGCTTACACAAATCGATTTGCTAGTTAGTTTCAATGAGGGGTTTTCAAAGTGACATTTAAAAAAAAAATATAGTAACTCTTTTTCTCACTAGATGGCATTGATGCCTTGGTCAAGTGTCAAATAGTGGTGGGTCGTACGTAACGGGTTTTGCAGAAAACGGAACGGGCTGGTTTCATCTGGCAAAGGAACTGGATTGAGAACCAGTTTCACGAAAAACTGCTTTCTCTATACGCGTTTCATGAAAAAACGCCCAGTACGTCAAAAATGCTGTGCTTGTAAAATGTAAGCAATTTACATTCTACTAATAATTTTCCCTTAATTCAGTAAATATATGAGAGAATTCTTATGAAAAGTTAGTCCAGACTTGATATTATGTCGTAAAGCTTGTATCCATTGTGATTTCGTCTTAAGGAAAACGACGAGTGCCAATATTTTGACAGTTTTTTACAATGCATGGGCTAACCATAATTATAACGTAGTATATATTTTTTTTTGTTAGAATATTAATAAGCAAACATTATAAATGAAACAGTAAATAGTTATGTTTATATTACCTACATAGATACCTAGAGAGTAGACATGGTCGTTGAATGAACGAACGGTTTATTTCAACCGTTAACTGGCATGAAGTGCATGAACTATTAGACTAGTTTACCGTCGAATGATAAACCGAAATGATCGAATGATAATGATCGTGACTCCTCGTCGCTTCGCTACGCCAACCGAAGCTAGCAATCTGTTCGCTTCATTCATACTTTAATATTTGCCGATATGACTGTCTCTGCCGCGCGCATGCGCGAAATCCGTGCACTGAGTGGGCGCAGTTCAATCCTATTGTCATACGCATAGATTGTATTTTTAGTTTATAAACAGGTTATTAGACATAATTTACGTTATTTTTTGGTCTCATTTGACTCTAGTCTAGTTCACGTCACGACGTTGACGTTGTCGTTGAATCGTGCAATAAAAGTTTAGTTTACGTTGTCATAGTTCCTCAATGTAGTTCCTAACTAGTCGAAAATTAGACTGTTTTATAAACGTTTAAAGTTGACGGAAAACGGTCTCGTTTCGTCGACGACAAGACCGTTGACGACCCACCCCTATAGCGAATGACAGGACATTCAATATTGCCATCTATGACATTGACACATGCCTTTTTATCAACGCCATCTAGACTTATTTTTTAAATTTCTATTCTGAAAAGACCTCATTTGCATTGCGAGTTTCTAACTTACACGATTCTCGATACACTACAACTGTCACATTACAAAACAAGCTGTCACTGTCAACGTCAAAAATAGTTGCATTCGTTTGATGCGCTTACGTTGCTTCGTGGACGGAAATTAAAATTAAATTTTATTTTATTTTTGAATGGGATACGTATTTTAAATTAATTTGTAAGTTAGCGAAAAATATTAATAAATTTCTTTGTTTTGAGTTTGATTGCGTTTATTCCTTACAGCTGTACTGTTTACGAAACATCAACCACAGAAAGTTTAGAAGTGGATTCCTATCACGATCTTCAAGTTGCGAACGCCCTACTTAGCTCTAACTTAGTGTAAACAAGAGATAAGGTAAGTTACCTTACTTTCCGTCACTAATTTAAGCTTCAAGAAGCGTATTGTAGTGCTAACGGTTACGGTTGCGTAAGCGCATCCGTGATTCTTTGTTGTTTTTTTGCTCTTATTGACATGATTTAAATTAGGAGCCTATTTCTTATTCAATTTAAATTGAATTAAGTGTTGTGTCTATAACATTCAATGAATATAAAGTAAATAATGCATAAAAACTGGCATAAAATATCTAAAGTGTCATATAATGCAAAGTACCTTAGGTACTTTAGAACCGGTAATGTGTCGTAACTCCGCTGATTGAATGATGAGAATGGCACTGTTGCATGGGATTTTCCCTGCTTATGTGTGATGTTATAATGTAGCAAAAAAGGTACTTACCTCATACTTGATTATTGTGTTTTTGATAATATTTTCATAATAAAATATTCTTGGGTCAAAGTATCCCATAATATAAATCTAACTCAAGCAAAGAGCTATTGTACTAAATGCTTTGTACAGTAATGGCTTTAGCTGTATGGCATAGGTGTACTGATCTTTCTGTCCAATTTACTGTTAATGTGTCTAATTTTACAATTTAATCTGTTTGATAAATCCATATGTAATCTTATTTTTTACAATTGTATCTTTTAGGGATTCATTGGTTAAATAAGGGATCAGAAATCAATCAACCAATTTTTATTAATAAAGTAAAATAATTATGTAAGTATATAAAATAAAGCAAATTTGAACAGCATTCTTTTACTACTTACATATCTAGATTTTAAGTTTTTTTTTTCCAATTTGTCAATATGTTTTTCTTTTTAAGCAATAATGTCAACCACTCTAGACGTAATAACATTTGAAGATTTAGAAGCAACGGACGTAATCACAGTGGAACTAGTGCCGGAGCGCAAAGGGCTCATACTGAAGCACTGTGAATACTATGTGAGCTCCCGCAGACATGGTACCACTGTTACCAGGAGATACAATGAGTTTGTGCAGCTGTATGACGTGCTCTATGCAAAATACCCATATCGGTAAGTTTTGTATTTCTAAAATGATATTTTGCTGTATTAAGTTTATCAAAAAAAAAAACAGGTTGGTCACTCCAAAAGCGGTTCGCAAATCAGATGTTACTGAGAATCCATGATTCAATGTGTCAAGCAACAATAAGCTCTAACGTATGATGTTAAAGTCTAATTTGCTTTGACATAGAAACAGAATGTCACTATCGTACCACTAACATATTATTTTATCCCTGTAACCTCATCAAATCATTTAGCGTTACTGCTAGGATGAAAGTTATACCCATGAGGTTCACTTTTATGGTGTCTTTATGCCTGACAAGTTACAACAGATAAGGGTCAATACTACAACATCTTGTAAGCCTACTGTCTTTTAAGATGGTTACTGAGGCTTACATCCATGTCCTGGATCAACCAATACACTTAGCAAAAACTAAGCCTGAGAAGGACTATTCTTTTCAGACTTTTCTCAGTCTATTTGACACTGGATCAACCAATATACTTAGCAAAAACTAAGCCAGAGAAGGACTACTCTTCTCAGACTTTTCTCAGAGTCTATTTGACAATCCAGCATTTGTATGTATGAGTGTTTGTCTGACGATAGTTAAAATTTATGTAGATTTTATGGGAGCATCATGAAATTCGGTAGAAGTGTAGAAGTAGCCAATAGAGTTTTTACTTTTAAACATGAGCTCAATTGGTCATGGGGTAGCCGAAATATGGGGTTCACGAGTTAACAGTTCAGAGCAAATTACTATAGTATGAAGTTACTAGGTTTATGAATCCTTCTAAATAGTCTTTCTTTTACAATTCAAGAGAAGCATGGTTGACTTCAAGTACTACATTATGAATAAATAGTCATATTCTTGGTTACAATATACTTATGTAGGAATTTATTAACTTAATCTTATACCTTTAAACGAGCAATTCTTGTATATTTATTTATTTATAAATTTCTGTGATCTCCAAAACGGCTCTAACGATTTTGTTGAAAATGTGTGTATGGGGGTTTTTGGGGGTAAACAATCGATCTAGATTAGTCTTATGTTTGGGAAAACGCGTGTTTTCGAGTTTTTATGCGTTTTTCTTTCCACGCAGAATATGGTTGCTAATTTCGTTGCGCCGGCCGCTATCCATTTGGCTCAGCGGTTAAGGATGTGGACCGCTAGAAAGAGTGTTACGGGTTCGAATCCCACTCGGTGACTTACTTTTGTCTTGTAGTTAATGTTTGAGATGTAACGGAGCAAAGCTCTGTTGCCCAGGTACTAAATGCTTAATTGAATTAGAAGTTGATTTGCTTGATTGATGTAAACAATAAAAATCAGCAGTTATTCTTATTCTGGTCTAAAAATAGTGTAAAAAAAAACAATTGACAATAAATAACAGAAGGATTTGTTTTGTACGAATAATAATAATAAAAACTATATCGAAGGTCCTCTATCAATTTATCCTTGCCTTGCTCAATAGCGTCAATAATGTGGGGGCGTCAACTGTAATGTGTTACTACGCCGTTATAGTGCAATAAAACGAATAAAATGATGATAATCATGTGCTTTACGTAGGTACAGACAATCGAGAGGCATCTGTTAGTAGAGTTTATATTATTTATTTTAAACTAGCCGAAGCCCGCGACTTCGTTCGCGTGGACTTTATGTCTCTGGAAAATGCTCATCAGGCTGAACAACTTTTACTAAGGCGGCATTTTTATATCTCTTATAGTTTAGCTGGACCATTATGGTTCTGCATCAGGCGTTCCATTTTCCAAAATCATTTATACCCTATATGTTGCCCAGGCTTAATAGCTATATAACAAAAAAAGTTTCATTCGAATCCGTCCAGTATTTCCGGAGATTAGCGTGTACAAACAGACAAACAGACATACAGACAAACAGACAAACAGACAGACATTTTTTTTTAAATTCTTACTCTATTACTACGTCTCCATCGCCCCCAATATTTTTTTTGGAAATATATTTAATGTACAGACACACTTTTTTTACTGTTTTATTATATGTATAGATAAAATAAACTATTAAAAGGTGAACTTAACATTTAAAACCACCTCTATACCATTACTACTATTGGTTGTACACTTTTCTATGTGGCCCACTGTAAGTATAAACTAAATTTGAAAAAATAATCTAAAGTATTAAATTAATTAGACAAAAAAGTAGTATAAAATGTTGTTCCCTTGAGGCACAGTCCAAATTTTGTAGAAACAGGTGTTCTATGAAAACATGAGCACATAATGTACGAAAATAAATTAAGTCAACGTCATGACGTAATAAATGTTTGAAAAGGTGCGAATTTGTGCTGATGTTTGTCATATAGCCGCTTCGTCTTATGACATATCATGGTTCCAATTTTTGCCGTTTCCCTCGGATCAGCGTTTTAAGATCCGCGCGGGAAATCAAAAATACTTCCCTCACGCTGATGCCAATGCGCAATGCCGCCAATGGATAATATACGAAGGATCAAGGTCGTACAGAGCCTGAAGGCCCCCGTCCCGGGCCCTTCAGCGTGAGTACTAGTTGTACTCATGCTGAAGTGCCCGGGTGGCAGTGATCTGATTTAAAGATTAAAAAGTTTATTCTTTAAATCAGATCGATCGATATTGACGTGTAAAAGTAAAGGTCTAATTACCGACCTTTACGGGCACTTTTACACGTCAATAAGTATAATTTACATTACTACGTGTAGAGTATTTTAAAATTTAACGAAAGAAACGCTGCAACGAAATTAATTGCTGAAAAGAAACTCATTTTCACAGTATTGGTCGTCTACTCGGTTCTTTGTCATATTATTATTGACCTTTTTAAATAATAATTACTTTTATCTACACTAATCTACACTAATTGACCGAGCGAGCGAAGCGAGCGAAGCGTCTCAGTTTCGAGACTAGCCAAAAATTCTTTTGTCCGTCTGTCTGTCTGTCTGTCTGTCTGTCTGTCTGTCTGTCTGTTCTCGCCTACAGGTCGCATTTCTTAACCGATTCTCATGAAATTTTGTAAGCAGGTTCAGCAACTTAATAGAATTTTTTTGTCGAGCCAGTTTTTCGATTTTTTTCAAAATGGCGGAAATATGGGGGTTTAAAATTTTAAAACTGTCATATATCCGCCATTTCAAAATATTTTCAGAAATGTCACTAGACTTTTTTGTTGCCATTATGAAAACAATTTTTTTTTACTTGAACAACTTTTTTGTCTGAACAACTTTTTTATACGTTATACTTAAACGGGTTTAGGGTGACTCGCGGAGTCTAGCTGACTAAGCCGTAACGAATATACAATACAAATCTTCTTACAAAATATACTGAAACTATTTAAGGGTGAATTCAGTCCGGGTTACTGAACAACTTTCTTAAAAATACATATCTCCCCTGGGGTCCACGAAGTAATTTCTCTGAATAACTATTATGGTTATTATTTTATGTTTTATAAGTAGTTCTATAAATTTTATCATATTTAACCGACTTTAAAATAAAAGGGTTTTACTTATTTTACGATTAGTTTTATTTTCAGTTTTATTGATTGTTGGCTTGTTTATTAAATTTAGCAATTTTGTTGAGCGAACTTTCGTTCAATCGCTATCGCTGCTTGTCTGTGCTTCTGTAGTAGTATTAGTGATTATGCCACGAACTAACAAGAGATCAACAGCAACCAAAGCCCGCGAAGTAGCTTTACAAAGAGAGTAAGAAACCAATGGGAAGCGGCATAGAGCCATGGCAATACAAATAAACATTTAAACGAAAACCCATTAATAGTTTTCTGGTTTTTTCAACAACGAGCTGACTTTGTAATTTGAAAAATGATGGGTCATTTTTCGGTGAAAGACTACTGGTACAGAACTGAATTTCAGCGTCACGGTAGACCTCATATCCATGTGATGTATGGTAGGAAGGTGCTCCTGACATTTCAGAGTCAGATCGGAAGTCATTTGAAGGAAGGGCTGTGATTGCCAAATTTTTTGGAAATTTGGTCACAACCATGAATCCGCATATCGGTAAACCTGCACCGATTATTTATCCAAATCAGGTACATTTTTCTGAAATAATAATCGCGAGGTCTAAGTTCGTGGCGAACTACTAGTATTATAAAGAGGAAAGATTTATTTGTTTGTTTGTTTGTTTGATTGTATTGAATAGGCTCCGAAACTACAGGATCGATTTTAAAAATTCTTTCACTGTTGGATAGGTATGTTATCCCTGAGTGACATAGGCTATGTATGTACCACGGGCGAAGCCGGGATGGACTGCTAGTAATATAATAAAATGTTGATACATTATAAATTATAATATAACATGTAAGTATTATTGCTTGCGAACGAGTTTACAAACATAAATGACGTAGGTAATAAGAATACTATGCAGTCAATAAAGCGACCGTTTTGTGGTATGTACCTATTTAGTACCTATTTACAGCAGGGCCCCCCGTACACTATGGCCTGGGTGCCAGGGTTCGAAAAATCCTTAATATTATATTTTTTAGATGCTATAAATCCCTCACTTTATTATGATTATTTGTTTTTGATTTTATTATGATTTTTTTTATTTACTAACATAATTTAAGTGATACTAACATATTCTATGGGTCTTTGATATCCGAAATAAACAATTATTATTGTATTATATTATTATAAGTAAGTAGTTATTGTATAGGATTTAAATGTTATCAAAAATGAAGTACCTCTCGTATATTTGCAATTTAGGTTCGACTGGCAAATGCCACCTTGGCCAGTCCGCGATTGCAAAAGATACACCTTATTATTTATTGATTTTAGGAGATATAATTTCGTTCCACGTCTATGAGTCATTTCTATCCAAGATGCGCAAGCTTAAGTTATGTCATATTTATTTACCTAATATGGGCAAAGCTTTGACCTCAACATTTTAATTTACAATCAAACGATGTCAGGAGAGAGGTATAGTTGCCCGAGGTCAACCTCAGCACGAATTGTAACTTTGTTTAAAAGTAGTTACGAATCATATATCACATGTGAATCCAGTTGGGTGTGCCCCGTGAACTTAATGTGTACCCCTTTGCCCATTCTACCCTATCTTCTACAAGCCAATTGAGGTACCTAAGTACCTACTACAATTTTTTGAACCAAGAAATGAAGAATGGTTTTGGAACAGCTTATTTTATTTATTTAAGTTCATACTATCCCGGAAATAGGTAGACTATTTAGTAACTATTATATTACAGATTACAGGGTTTTATAATACTTATAATTTTTCAAAATTAAAATCCGATCTCCCTCAAACAACATAACCGGTTTTAATAAAAATGAATAGGTAAAGTATCAAACAAAGAATCTAAATCGGTCCAGGCGTCTTCGAGTAATCGGTAAACAAACATAAAAAAAGATCGCGACGAATTGATTACGACCTAACCTTTTTGCAAGTCGGTTAAAAATATAGTCCAATTTGAATGTTCTTTGTAAAATATTCAATTGTATGATTTTTACGGAGTGAAAAAGCACTTATTTAGTTAAGTACCTACATTTTCACAATATAAAATCTATTTATTTTGTGGTAGGTACAAAATTGTTGCCGTAAATAAACTTATTATAAAATATGCGGTCGGAATAGACAGCTACTTGTAACTTGTAATAAAATGGGATGATCCGGTTCGTTTGCGTCCCTTTCATCCGGGATTACGGACCCTGCCTCTTTTGTCCAAATTGTTTAGTCTCAAGCCTGCGTAACAGAGGAGATTTTTTTGATTTCCAGTACAATGCTTCATGGCATTTTAATCTCATGAGAATAATATTGCTTATCTACATTTTTATGAAACTACCTAAATACAACTTGTTTGCGATTACAACATCGACGGTATAAAGTATGTAATAAAAATAATTTGTTTGTTCGTAATAACTTTATTGTACCAAAACAAATACATAAACAAAGGCAACTTACGAAAGAGTAAATATAAAAAGGCGGACTTATCCTATGTAGGGATCTCTTCCAGTCAACTTGCGATATATTGAAAGGATATTTACTCAATTAAACAGTTAATAAAACTTGTTGTTTTGTAGGTAGGTATTAAGTAAACACGTAGGTATTCCTTTATCGACTCAACGACATATTAAAAGCATTTAACTAGTGTCAAAATCTAAATAACCCATTCTAGGGAAAATTGTACTTATTTATGAGATAAATTATATGCCCTAAAAACTTTAAAATTTTCCCATTCATATATTATCACACTAGCTGAAGCCCGCGACTTCGTTCGCGTGCACTGTCTCTGGAAAATGCTCATAAGGCTGAACAACTTTTACTAAGGCGACATTTTTATATCTCTTATAGTTTAGCTGGACCATTATGGTTCTGCATCAGGCGTTTCATTTTCCAAAATCATTTATACCCTATATGTTGCCCAGGCTTAATAGCTATATAACAAAAAAAGTTGCATTCGAATCCGTCCAGTATTTCCGGAGATTAGCGTGTACAAACAGACAAACAGACAAACAGACAGACATTTTTTTTAAATTCTTACTCTATTACTATGTCTCCATCGCCCCCAATATTTTTTTTGGAAATATATTTAATGTACAGACACACTTTTTTTACTGTTTTATTATATGTAATAGATTATCTAACGATTTACCTAAGTCACACTTTAGGCTCATACAAACCTAAACTAGATTAATAGTTGCGCAAACAAACAGCGTCATGGTGTATCAAAACAGATCTGTGAGGCTGTGACCTTCACGAGGTAAATGCCCTCTTGACATCATCATTTGTAAATAAAAAAATGATGAGGCACGGTGAGTGTTCCGTTTTTCCGTACGTTCCCAAGTTATGTTGACGTCAGGTAGGTCGTCAAACTCTGGCAAATTGTTTTTTATTGGTCCCGGATATGTCTTCTCCACTTATCCTTGGAGAAGCCGGAAAACGGACCTAAATAATGTCAGTTTTCAATGTTTGTATAGAGGGGAAGATTATCATTAACCTCATCAGCATAGAGGCAACGTTTGCTTGCGTACCTGCTTACCCAACGTCTAAAGAATGGTTGACATTTACTGGATACCACCATTCAATCATCATATTCTAGGTCATAATGTGGCTGGTCTCCGAAACACAGTGCGAGCTAACTCAGAAACCAAAGGCTTTATGTAAAATGTACATTATGAACTGTCAATAAATCTATACATATAATAAAACAGTAAAAAAAGTGTGTCTGTACATTAAATATATAACCAAAAAAAATATTGGGGGCGATGGAGATGTAGTAATAGAGTAAGAATTTTAAAAAAAAGTCTGTCTGTTTGTCTGTATGTCTGTTTGTACACGCTAATCTCCGGAAATACTGGACGGATTCGAATGAAACTTTTTTTGTTATATAGCTATTAAGCCTGGGCAACATATAGGGTATAAATGGTTTAAGAAAATGGAACGCCTGATGCAGAACCATAATAGTCCAGCTAAACTATAAGAGATATAAAAATGCCGCCTTAGTAAAAGTTGTTCAGCCTGATGAGCATTTTCCAGAGACATTAAGTCCACGCGAACGAAGTCGCGGGCTTCGGCTAGTAAATAATAATAATTATTATAAATCCGTAATGAATCCTTTGGATTATCCATTCTGTCATCATTTTCAGCGCTGTTGTCCATAAAACGCGACGTGGTCGGTGGCGGTAGCCTTCTCTTCCTGCAACGAAGTCGATCAGCGCTGCAGCGCTTGCTGACTATCATATAAATCTATGCATAATTTTCAGCGCTGTTTGCCGATTGCCCCCAAAACGCGTCGTGGTCGGCGGCGGTAGCCCTCGCTTCCTGCAGCGGCGCCGCGCAGCGCTGCAGCGCTGGTTGACCATCATATCCCGGCACCCGGTGCTGGCTCACGACGCGGATTTAAGGACATTCCTGTGCGAAACGACAGTGAGGCTGGAGAAACCGAAGCACGATGAATTCATTCTTGCTGGAAGTCAAGAGGATACGGCGGTCAGTGTCTACAATTTTTTCATTATAAGAATTTGTTATAATGAAAAAATTGTAGATGATGACATCAACAGGTTCAAAAAGGAGTGGCAACAGGCAGCTATGGATAGAGATCTGTGGAAGAAAGAAGGGGAGGCCTTTGCCCAGCAGTGGGACACCATAACAGGCTAGAATAAAAAAAAAAAAAAAAAAAAAGAATTTGTTAATAAAGTGTCCCGATGTTTTTCTTATTTTTGTGTAGAACTTGAAAATAGTAACAAAAACACATGTTCGTTTGTGAAGTAAGTGTTACTAATTTATTCGTTTTTACATGCCTTCAAGGTTGAATAATTGTGAGTATTATGTTAGGTCTTACTTTTAATTTAATAGTACACACAAATTAATCGGTTCATTAAACATCTTATATTTGATATTATAGATCTTTATTGCTGTAATTAACGCTTTATTTACTCGAGCCAGCCAGATTCCAGCCCAGACATAATAATGATAAGTATTAAGTATATTTTTTTCATGGTCGGGCTATGGTTAGTAATTATATTATCTTTGGGTTAAAGGTACACTTCAAGCAGCAATTTAAAGTGTGCATATAACCCAACCATGAACGGTTCGGTCAGTGATAAGGACAAAAGACGGCACTTTTTTCTTTTTCTTCTTTTAGAAGTCGCAGTAAGACTATCTCGCTCTATCAAAGCGTGTCAAACCCTTGATTTGCACCAGTGGCGCCCTTGTGTCGTGTCTGCATATCATAACTTATGAAAATATGTTTTTTTGATTGCAGAGAAACTTGTCTATAGACGACATGCAGGCGCTTTTCGTGACGGAGCAAGAGCAGCTGCGGCTTATTCAGCTGGGCCTGGGCAGGCTGTACCAGATATGCGAAAGAGGTTGGTTTTCAGTATCTATAGAGTTGGGCTACATCTGTCGCTCAGAACCGTCGTTTACTACAGCGAGAGAGAGCTCCCTCTCTCTCGCTCGCTTCTGAGCGAAAGAAAAGGATAGCAGCATAGAAAAGTGCCATTCCGTACTGCCAGATGTAGCTTAATCTAGAAGTAACTGTGGATTTTTCAGCAACACTAGCGCCATGTTAGTGAACTGAACTAAGCTTATCGAGCGGCAAAGCTAATCGATGAACTGAACTTATTGCGTGGTAAAGCTAATCGATAAACTGAGCTTATCGAGCTGCATGCTAATCGATGAACTAAGCGTATTGAACGGCAAAGCTAATCGATGGACTGAGCTTATCGAGCAGCAAAGTTAATCGATGAACTGAGCTTACCGAGCGGCAGAGCTAATCGATGAACTGAGCTTACCGAGCGGCAGAGCTAATCGATGAACTGAGTTTATCGGGTGGCAGAGCTAATCGAGTTGCAAGTGCCACAGATTAAATGATTTCACTAGAATTTTACGACCGGTGGCATGCCTGACGTCAACCCTCTATAGGAATTGAACTTTTGTGCGAAATGTGTCAGTGACCTTATATTCTGTATTTTGTTTCAGTTGAAAGCCGAAGTGAAGCCGAACGAGCAGACATAAGGGAACTCGGGGCCGGTCTAAGTTCCTTGTCAGCTCCGACCACCACGGACTCTGCGCGCTGGATCTGCGTGAAAGAGGCGCTGAGGGCCGCTGCCGAGTAAGACATTAGACCTACTGGTAGGACTTACTGGGTAGGACTATCTTGGTAGGACTATCTTGGTAGGACTAACTTGGTATGACTAACTTGGTAGGACTGGCTTGGTAGGAATAACTTGGTACGACTAACTTGGTAGTACTAACTTGGCAGGACTGACTTGGTGAGAATTACTTGGTAGGACTGACTTGGTAGGACTAACATGGTAGGACTGACTTGGTAGGACTAACTTGGCAGAATTAACTTAGTAGGACTACTGGACTAGCTCCGTTTTTTGTAACGGAGTGTTAGGGTTGTGATTCTGACTGACTCTTCAAGCGATAGAACTTTCTAGCAACAGGTTCTTAGCGACAGAAAAGGATAAAAAAATTGCTGTTCCGTGTTGCCAAATGAGATACAAGCCTAAAGGTCACAGCACACTTATCAACTCGTAAACGGAACGTAAACGTATCAACTCGAGCAGCTCAGTATTCTTTGTATGAAACTTCCTACTGCAACGCACGAACCGCTTTGCTGGTCGGTCAACTAGCGGTCCCCGCGCTTGCGGCTCGTCGTCCGCGCGCTTACGCCTCTCCGTATGCGAGCTGACGTCTTTCCGTTTCCTCACACCCGCGTTTTATTTATTTGTAGATAATCAAAAATTTATGGCTATGATTGTCAACTCGCATATTGTGAACCGAGACATAACCGTGCGCTACACTTTACGTTTAAAATGATCTAGTGCCAGCCAGACCAGAGCGGTCGGCGAGCGGTAAGCGCGGCGTCGTCCAGCCGTAGTTGAGTTGACGTACCGAAGCTGAGCCTGTTTGGTTACGTGCCTACGTCAGGTGGACGCCTGGTTGACCGCGCGGCGAAAGGCGATACGGTGTCGATCCCTTTCCGAGTTGATAAGTGTGCTGAGACCTTAAACTGTTTGTCAGTTAAACCGGCTAAAATTCATATAAGGCCGACTAAGTCAGTGCTTGCCATACTAAAGCGTTTCATCTCTCTCTCTCTCTCTCTCTCTCGCTGACGGTTCTGACAGAAAAAGATAGGATCATAGAAAATTGCTTTTCCATTCTGAGAGATGTAGCCATAAGCCCAACCCTTTCTTGAACAAGCGAGCGAAGTTCTCCCAGTCAACTTGAACACCAGCGCTTGTATGTATGTTTGTTTGACAATAAATTAATTAGTTAACGGTGCTTAATGAAATTGGTAGGCGTGTAGAAGTAGCCATTAGAATTTTAAAGTTCGAATATGAGCCAAATCTTTCAATAGGTTGCCGAGATATAGGGTTCGCGAGTTCGGGGTGAAGGTTTAGACTGTTGACAACAATAAAAATTACCAATTACTGTTATTATTATTATGGGACTATTACTTAGAATGTACCAGCTGCTTCTCTTCCCACGCAGATCGTAAAAGCCGATCGAGGGAATGGGCAAAAATGCAAATCATGTTAACAGGAGATGCGGCTAGCAACCCATCACTGTATTGATTGCTTTTCCGTCTTCTAGTCTACCATAACGCTAAAAGTGGCTTCTGGGTCTTGCGGCCCTGGGCTCTGCATAGAACCGCAAGACCCAAAATGCTCTGTCTGCCCCATTAGGGATAAAGACGTGATCGTATGTATGTATGTATGTATTATTATGGGACTTACCGCGATTAATATCGTTTTTTTGCCAGATATTCCGACGACCCTTCTGCAGCCATTTTGCGACCGCGTAATTCTAAAATCATACAACGTGGAATGGTAAAATCTAAAATCATACAACCTGTAATAAATCGAACCACGGGCTATACTAGATCACTATTGAAACTAAAATAACTGTCCAATACTAAAAAAGATTTTGTCATTTCTATACGAAAGTGTCCAGCCGCCCGGGTAATGGTATGGGAATGTCGTTTTATTTTTATTTTCTGACCGTTATATTATTAACAATAACCCTTCAAACATCGTCATAGCAGACACAATAGTAAAACAATACAACAGACGCCCGCTCCGGGCGTCCGACATTTAAAGGGTAATAAAGTGATCTAGTATAGCCTGAGGTTCGATTTATTACGGGTATGTCCCTTCCACATTGTACATTAACAACCAATTAGTTAAAGACGTGTACCTGACATTTTTCACATAAGACGTGTATATGTAATTTTTCATGTTTTCACGATTTTCGAAAATGTAAATATTATGAAAAACTGTGTCCATACGTTTTGAGTTTTGTTTAATTTTATATCCGTTGGCTCATATCATGCACTTCAAAAAGTATAACATCATTGTTGCAAAATGTAAATATTGTTTTTCAGCCTAGCAACAGAAATGGGTGAAGCGTCGATCGACGAAGCCGACTTCACGGAAGAAGGGCCCGGGGGTCGTGTGCTGCTGGCTTTGGACGCTCTGGGGGCGCACCGCGAGCTGTGCGGGCGGCTGACGCGGGGCCTGCACGCGGAGCGCGCGGCCGCGGCCTCGCACGCGCCGCACTCGGCCGCCTCGCAAGTGCTGCGGGAGCGGCATCGGTACGCGCTGCGGTGCTCGCTAGAGGTCAGTACTTGTGTGCTCTACCTTCAGAGGCTATTTTATTTATTTATAACGGAACAACAAACAGCTATACACGCTTTTCTTTGGGTTTGACTTCAAATGACTTTTCATTGGTTTTGGAAAAAAATGTCGTTTAGTAAATAAATTCCTCTATCCATGTACGTAATCCAAATTTGTGTATGATTTTCGATTGAGACTACTTAGTTACGCCCGTCCAAAACTGTCGCGTGACCTCGATGAACTCCGGCCCTCCGAATTTTATTCTCGAGCTTTAGTAAAAAAAAAAATGTTTCTTAATTTTATTTTGACTAGCGAATTAGGCCTTACTAATGATCCTTATATAGTGGCTTTCGGCTCCAAAATCAGTAAAAAATTACTGTGTAGAGTGTCTTTGAGAACTATGCGGGCGTTAGAGAGGACTACAAGTGGAGAGAGCGGCCGCAACCTCACAGCCGCCGCACTTTGTGAATAACTATGTTGTAAGCAATATTTAAGTGAACAAAACTTACTAACCAAAATACGTTACCCAAGGTAGAAAAACTAAAATTTCATTTTTATCTAGCGTACAAAAGTACATACAATAAAATATAAATATTATTTGCAATAGTATTTGCAATCCTTAGATATTTTCTTCCAATTTGACGTTAATAATTTGCTGCGACGCATCATGTACCTTTTGCAACAATAATGGACCAAATTGTTCGAAGCGATCGAATTCATTCCTTAATATGTCCTCTCATAGGCCAAAAAGTAAGTACTTAACCAAAAATAAAATAAATTGAATTACGCCGTGTTTGATATCAAACGGAAGGGCTTAACTTTAGCACATTTCAAAAATATATACATTTATGTTTTTTCAACACACTTGCTCGTAAAGTGGATCTGATTCCCCCGGTTTTGGACACGCGTGCGGTATAAACGCAAATATAGTTAACTTATTTTCAGCAAGAATCTTCAAGTAGTCAAAATCTGACTTTATAGGTACATATCTTATCAAAATAACGTTAGTGATATTTTTTACTTTATAATTGCACGCCATAGAGCGAATCAGTTCGCGAAAAAGTAAAAAATGTGTTCATTACTCTCAAAGTTGTCATGTCAAGCATTTTTTGTTTACAGGAGGCCAAGGTTGGTCGGGCATACGCGCTGGCGGCCCTGGAGTCCCTGCCCTCGCTGTTCCGGCGACACGGCACTACGCACGCGCGAGCGGCCGCTTTGTGGGCCGACTTGCACACTAAGCTGCGACACCCGCACGCCGCGCCCAACAAACATAACAAGTGAACCTTATGTCGTAGTCTTAGAGACTAAAGTCGTATATCAACGTGACATCAAACTACAACAACCAACAAACATTACTAGCCCTTTAAATATCGGACGCCCGGAGCGGGCGTCTGATGTATTGTTATTCTATTGTGTCTGCTATGTTGACATTTGAAGGGCTAGTGAACCTTATGGCATAGGTTAAGAGACTAAAGTCGTATATCAACATTACATTAAACTACAACAAAAAATAAGCATAAAAGTGAACCTTATGTCAAAGTTTTAGAGATAAAGTCGTATAAATCGTATATCAAAATGACATCAAACTACTGTAACCAACAAACATAAATAGGGAACCTTATGTAGTAGTCATAGAGACTATAAAGTCTCATATCAACGTGACATCAAACTACAACAACCAAAAAGTATAACAAATGAACCTTATATCGTAGTATTAGAGACTAAAATCGTCTATCAACATGACATCAAACTACTACAACCAACAAACATAACAAGTAAACCTTTTGTCGTAGTCTTAGAGACTAAAGTCGTATATCAGCGTCACATCAAACTACAATAGCCAATAAGCATAACAAATGAACCTTATATCGTAGTATTAGAGACTAAAGTCGTCTATCAACATGACATCAGACTAATCTGTAACCAACAAACATAGGGAACCCTAATACCGTAGTCTTAGAGACTAAACTCGTATATCAACACGACATCAAACTACAATAACCAATAAGCATAACAAATGAACCTTATGTCATTGTTTTAATGACTAAAGTCGTATATCAACATGGCATAAAACTACTACAACCAACAAACATTACAAGTGAACCTTATGTCGTAGTCTTAGAGACTAAGTCGTATATCATCATGACATCAAACTACAACAACCAACAAACATAACAAGTTAATCTTATGTCGTAGTCTTAGAGACTAAAGTCGTACGCTTTAGCAAGCTTTTACCAAACAAAACGCTCATTCTATTAATTTCAAAGAATCTCTTAACATTTTTAAAACATATTATTTGTACAAAAGCGACCAAACATTTGTAGACTCTGTGATAGCAGCCTAGCTTTATGTACTATATATTCTTTATTTGTTGTTAGTGGAAAACTATCCCCTTATTGAAAACAAATACAAACATTTGCTTAACCTTTTTTAGTTACAATATGTTTTGTCTCGTTCTTTAATATTAAATGTTGAAAAGATAACGTTTAAAGAGACAAAACATGTTTTAAATAAAATAGATCTAACAAACTGTATTTAATTTTTATGAATATTTACTTGCATAATATTATTAGTTAGCAGATATACGAAACATTCCAGTAGGTTAAGAAATATGCATTGTATTGAGTTTTAAAGTGTTATTATGATAATAAAGTATATATTTTACTTTAAATTGGTTTAATTTCACTAACTCCTTTATGTGGGTCTTATCTTTTCCATAATAAGAACTAATATATTAATTTATTTTTCCCAACTTTATACAATAGTACCTGGGCGACCGAGCTTTGCTCTGTTACATTTCAAACATTAACTACATTTTTTAAACTTGTCTAAAAACAATCCAAAATAAAAAATTATATATAAACTTGAACATAAAAAAAAACAAAGTAAGTCACCGAGTGGGATTCGAACCCGTAACACTCATTCTAGCGGTCCGCATCCTAAACTGCTGAGCCAAAACGGATAACAGCCGGCGCGACGAAATTAGCGACCATATTCTGCGTAAAAAGAAAAACGCATGAAAACTCAAAAACACGCGTTTTCCCAAACATAAGACTAATGTAGATCGATTACCCTCGAAAACCCCCATATACTAATTTTCAGCGAAATCGTTAGAGCCGTTTTCGAGATTACAGAAATTTATGAATATACAAGAATTGTTTGTTTATAGGTATAAGATATAAAGAAATCACTGTCCAATCGGAAAAGGGCATAGCCGTGCCTAATAATAAAAATAAGTCCAAAAAAGACATTGATTTCTAAATCTTTAGTTTACAGTAATTTCCCCAAAATTCAGCAATTCAAAGAAAATGACAACACCGTCTCAGTCAGAGCGCGGCATCGACTGTAGGTCGGCCTCTTTGATCGAGTCGCGAAAGAAGCCGCCACGCCGACACTCGAGCGCTTACCCTCGCCAATTAACGTAACAGATACTATTACCAACCCATAGAAACTATTAGAGGACCTGTAAGTAGGCAAAACTGAGTTACGGGGTAGCCCCACAGAGATGGCAGCACACACTAGCAAAAAGGGACAAAGAAAGGGTTGAATATACTTTTAAAATATTTATTGCATTTCATATAAGTCACATTTAATTAATTAAAGTACTACTTAAATAATACCAATAAAAGATATGATTGTTTTAATTATTACCTTATAGCGCCATCTAGTGACATGAAAGAGAAATAATTATGTTTATAAGGCGATGGGTAGGTGCCCTCGCTACCCTTTAAAATTGAATTAAATTGAAGCTACCCAACATGACTCACGGATCCGACAGGGTTTTTCGAGGATTCCATACCCAAAGGGCAAAGACCGGACCCTATTACTAAGACTTCAATGTCCATATGTCTGTCACCTAGGCTGTATCTCACGAACTGTGATAGCTAGACAGCGGAATTTTTCACAGATGATGTAATTCTATTGCCGCTTGCCGCTATAACAACAAATACTTTCAACCACTTTCCAACACAAAAGAACAATTGAATTCAATTGTGTCCATGATTTATGTGGTTTAAGAATGTGGGGTTAATATAACAAATTAGATTTTTATAGATAACTAGCTGTGCCCGTGGGATTCGCTCCCCGTGGGTATTTCGGGAAAAACTATCCTATGGCTTTCCCTGGGTATCAAACTATATCCACATCAAATTTCGTCTAAATAGGTTAAGTAGTAACAAACAAACAAACATACTAACTCACTACGCATTTATAATATTTATTTTATTTTATCACACTTTATTGTTCCAAAGTACAAAATACTTTTAACAAATGGCGGACTTAATGCTAAAAGCATTTTCTCCCAGTCAACCATAGGGATAAACAGAGAAAATTATGCGGCATAAAAAAGCAATACAATATACATATGTACATTATTATATAAGTACCTGGGTGACCGAGCTTTGCTCGGTCGGTTACATTACATTACATCTCAAGCATTAAAATTTTTTTTTAAACTTGTCTAAAAACAGTACAAAATAAAGAATTGTATATATACTTGAACTTAAAAAAAAAAGTAAGTCACCGAGTGGGATTCGAACCCATAACACTCTTTCTAGCGGTCAGCATCCTTAACCGCTGAGTTAAGCGGATAACGGCCGGTGCGACAAAATTAGCGACCATATTCTGTGTGGAAAGAAAAACGAATGAAAACTCGAAAACACGCTTTTTCCCAAACATAAGACTAATCTAGATCGATTGTTTACCCCCAAAAACCCCCATATACAGATTTTCAGCGAAATCGTTAGAGCCGTATTCGAGATCACAGAAATTTATAAATATATAAATAAATAAATATACAAGAATTGCTCGTTTAAAGGTATAAGATATATAATATTAGTAAGGATAAGTATGGTACGAACCCTACGTGCGCGAGTCTGACTAGCACTTAGCCGTTTTTTTTGGGTATAAAGGATTTATTTACTCACAAGAATTACATAGGTATTCATTTAGGTGAGTCTACATCAACACCAAGCGCGAGCTGCCAGCGACCACATACATATTTTATACTAGCCGAAGCCCGCGAGTTCGTTCGCGTGGACTTTATGTCTCCGGAAAATGTTCATCGGGCTGAACAACTTTTTCTAGTCAAAGAGTTCAATTTTTCAAAATCATTTATACCCTATACATATGTTGCCCAGGCTTAACAGCTATTTAACAAAAAAACGTTTCATTCAAATCCGTACAGTATTTCCGGAGATTAGCGTGTCGGTAGGCTATCAAGTCGTTTCGGTAGTTCATTACTAGATGGCGTTCTTGACAGTCGTGTTTTTTTTAAAATTTTGCTTAGCAAATATACTTGTTTGAATACTCGTTGCAAGTATCATTGGTAGTCCATCTAGCTTTGAAACGCTTCCTGCTAAAAGGGGCAAAAATATCATTAAATACTGGAAATACTAACTTCAGGTCTTTTTGTCTCCACTCCAGAAGCACGACTCTCTCTCTGTACTACCAGAGCCATACTTGGCCAGAGCAGACAGAGGACTTGGCCTACAGCTACACTCTCCTCGATGGCCAGGGTTGGAGAGCTCTCATTGGTTTATAAGCTTCCTAGTTTGTATTTCCTAAGTCGCCTTCTACGACATCCACGGAAGGACTTGGAGTCGTGGCCCTATTTTACTCTGCCGGAAACCACACGGCAAGTGGGACTGGGACAATAAAGCTTATATTTTCTACCTTTTTTGTACTTCTTGCTACTAAAGAATACCTACTATCAGTACCAATGTACCAACCCCCGTTCCCTGCGCATATTTATCCTGAACTAAACGGAAAGACGATAGCCATTACAATAATATGACAATCGTGGTAACTTCCTGCCACCTCATTTCATAATGAAGTGTTCTAATAATCTATTGATGAGATCATTTCACAATATACGTACGAATTGTTTACAATACAATAATACTAGAAAACGCATTGCGTAACCCTTACCATACTAGACGCATAAGTTTACATAACATTTTTTTATTTCACAATCCAAATTTGCTCATCAAATAGGCAGTCTTCGGCGAGCATCTATGATGAAAGCATTCACTGTGGCTGTGTGGTGGGCCGTGCTGGCGGCCTGCAGCGGCGACCAGGACCACGTCGACGAGTTCGGCGAGCAGGGGAACAAAGTGCTCCGCTACACCTACAGGAGAAAGTACCGACCAGGATATCACATCACTGCACCCATTGGCTGGCTCAACGCACCCAGTGGATTCGTCTTCTACAAAAAGAATTACCACATCTTCTACCAGTACTACCCCTACAACGGAGCTTGGGGCCCTATGCGCTGGGGGCACGTTGTCAGCTCCAATCTCGTCGACTGGTACTACGCCACCACAGCTTTAGTCCCGAAGGAGAGTTACGAACTACATGGCTGCTTTGCCGGGAGTGCCGTCGTTCATAATGAGTACCTCTTGCTTTATTACACTGGAGTTCGAGTAAAGCAAAACAGGAGCGTGCGAACGCAGAACATAGCCGTGAGTACCGAAGGACAATTTTTCAAAAAACATCTCTACAACCCTGTAATACAAGAACTCCCGAACGATGCCAGAAATCCCAAAGTATGGAAATTCAGAGACATGTGGTTCATGATCCTTGGATCGTCGTCTATAACTGGAGTGCCGCGAATCATTCTGTACGTCTCCAAAGATTTATTTACTTGGACTTATAACGGCACTTTAGTGGAATCCTTGGGAGATATGGGGACCTTGTGGGAGCACCCGGACTTTTTTGAAATAGACAGTCAGTACGTACTTATATTCACAGTCCACGGAGTGGCGCCGGACGGCGACAGGTTCAGGAATGTTTATCATACGGGGTACGTGGTCGGGAAGTTCAACTACATGACTAGGAAGTTCGAAGATGTGGAAGTTTCTACGTCAACTTTTAATGAGTTGGATTACGGACACGACTTTTATGCATCGCAGACTTTGCGAGCGGCAGACGGGAGATATCTGCTGGTGGGCTGGCTTGGAATGTGGCAGAGTGACTTTGACGAACTGAGGGACGGCTGGGCCGGCATGCTGACCGTCATCAGAGAAATCCGCTTGGACAAATACGGCCGCATTCTAATGCAACCATTGACAGAAATGAACGAGTTGCGAGTGGAGCTTCTTGAAAGCGCGTATTACATGCCCGGCGAGGCGTTCCAAGCTGGAACGAAGCACTTCGAGCTCCTAGTGAACGCTTCTACCATAGAAAACGACGTTGGCATAACGTTCGAGTGGGGCGGAGAGAACCAGTTTACTATAAAGTACCAACCCGATAGAGGGCACATGATGATAGACAGAGGAGGAGTCGACGGGATAAGGAGAGCTAGCTGGTTGCCTGAGAGGCAAATCTTTTGGCGTATATTTGTAGATTCAAGTTCGGTCGAAGTGTTCTGCGGTCAAGGAGAGGTGGTGTTCTCTAGTCGGTTTTACCCAAGTAAAGGTTTGATGGTGCGGGTGGATGGGGAACAGCAACTCCATTTGCTGCAGTTTCGGCTGCGCCGGAGTGTGGCTTACAGCGAGCACTTGAGGGAACACCTGAGGGAACTGCATGAGATGTCGATGCTTGACAGCCTGAAAGAGAGAAACCCTAACGGACCCAAGGACTAAACAGAGGTATTAACATGCAGATCTGCAATAAACCAAAGAAATCCTCTGTCCTAATAGTCTTGGGATAAAGACGTGATTTTGTAAGTATATACATACTTAATTATATTTTTGTTTTAGACGTGTATAAATAAAAATTAAGCGTTTTCATGAGCTTTTTCTTATTTATTCCGATCACAAGATATCAACTGTGTTAAGACAGACTTCACTATAACTGAGAGAATCTGGCTGTGTGAGCGGTCTTTTATTCAATAATAATTTTCTACCTATTTATATTTCCATCTATTTATTATTATTGTGTGTAAAGTATATACATATATTTTTTGTATCAGACGTATATAAATAAAAATTAAGCGTTTTTATGAGCTTTTTCTTATTTATTCCGAACATAAGAGAACAATAGGCATGACGAATGGAAAAATATTTTTGGTCCATCGGATAGATTTCAGAAATTTCGCGGCACGATTTTTACTTATGTGTGACGTCACAAGCTCCCACTCCGGAACTTTGACGGTCCGTATCTTTGTGAATTTTTACTTTTTTGGTTAACTGAAAAATACGGGTTCATTATTTTTGGATAATCTAAAAGTCGTGCTAATAACAATCATACTTTTCGGACCCTGTCGTGACCCCCATTGTGTTAGCTTTACAAGACAAACTTCACCACACTGAAAGAAGCTAATTGTAAGCGATCTTTTTAAGCGATTTAAAAAAAAGGAGGTTATTATCATCATCATCATTTCAGCCGCATAGCGTCCACTGCTGGACATAGGCCTCTCCCAAAGATTTCCAAAATGACCGATCTAGAGCTGCTTGCATCCAGCGCCTTCCAGCGACCTTGGTTAGGTCGTCAGACCACCTTGTGGGTGGGTGTCCTACGCTTCGCTTGCCTATACGTGGTCGCCATTCGAGAACCCTTTCGCCCCATCGGCCATCGGTTCGTCGCGCTATGTGTCCCGCCCACTGCCATTTCAACGAGCTAATCCGCTGGGCTATGTCAGTGACTTTAGTTCTCCTACGAATCTCCTCATTTCTGATTCGATCACGTAAAGAAACACCGAGCATAGCCCTCTCCATAGCGCGTTGCACGACCTTGAGCCTTCTTATGAGACCCATAGTAAGGGACCATGTTTCAGAGCCATAAGTCATCACTGGTAACACACATTGGTTGTAAACTTTAGTCTTAAGACACTGAGGTATATTTGACGAGAAGACACTTCGTAGCTTCCCGAACGCTGCCCAGCCGAGTCGGATTCGTCTAGAGACCTCTTCCTCGAAGCTGGAACATCCTGCCTGGATCAATTGACCCAGGTAGATATACTGGTCTACAACTTCGAGGGTGGAGCTCCCAACACAAACAGGTAGGGGCGCAACATGGACATTCGACATTACTTTCGTTTTGTCCATGTTCATTTTAAGGCCCACTTGTTGGGAAACTCGATTTAGATCTCCGAGCATAGTACTTAGGTCTTCCATCGATTCTGCCATGACAACGATATCGTCGGCAAATCGAAGGTGAGTGATATACTCGCCATTGATGTTGATGCCAAATCCTTCCCATTCCAGAAGCTTGAAGGCATCTTCCAGTGCAACGGTGAACAGTTTCGGAGATATAACGTCTCCCTGTCTTACACCTCTATGCAGTGGAATTGCCCTCGTGCACTGCTCCTGTACTCGGACTTTCGACACTTCGATATACCGATAGTCAATACGGCATCGCTGGAGAGACTGAAGTACGGCCCATGTTTCGATCGAATCGAAGGCTTTTTCATAGTCCACGAACCCCAAGCATAACGGCCGGTTATACTCCCTCGTCTTCTCTATAACCTGCCGCAGCGTTTGAATATGGTCCATGGTACTAAAACCTTTAAGGAAACCGGCTTGTTCGGGAGGCTGGAAGGCATCGAACCTGTTTGCGAGACGATTCGTAATGACCCTCGAGAACAACTTATATACATGACTCAGAAGCGTGATAGGCCTGTAGTTCTTCAATAGGGTGCTATCTCCCTTTTTGAAGAACAGGACCACCACGCCCCTGCTCCACGCTTCCGGCGTTACGCCCTCGAGCAGAACGGAATTAAAGAGCCTCTGAAGGACTTTCAGTACCGGCGTTCCGCCCGCTTTCAGAAGCTCTGCTGTGATTCCATCCTCGCCCGGCGTCTTGTTGTTTTTAAGCTGTTTGAGGGCCATCCTAATCTCGTACAGGCTGATGTCCGGGATATCTTCGGTATAGTGTCGGGTTAACTTGGCTCTTGGGTCTTCAGCCATTTGTCCGCTGGGTTGTGAAACTGAGGTATACAGCTGTCCATAAAACCTCTCGATCTCCGCCAGAACCCCTTCCTTTGTCGACACCACGCCGCCGTCCTCCGTCTTCAGCTTCATCAATCGGCTTTGCCCAACCGACATAGCTCTTGCGAACACTTTGGAGCCTTTATTCTGCTCTATCGTCTCCTTAATACGCTCAGTATTAAAGGAGCGGATGTCGTGTCGCAAGGACTTTTGTATACGTCTGTTGAGCTGCCGATATGATTCAGCATGTTCAGAGGTCTGCAGCGGCCTTGATCGTCGCTCTGCCATTAAGGTAAGGGTCGCAGCAGAGATTTTCTGAGGTCTTTGTTTGGGGCGGGACCTAAACACCTTCGATCCCACCGCTTGGACAGCTTGTATAAACCCTTGGTTTATCTCGTCCACTGTAACGCAATCCTGAAGGCCTTGAAAGCGATTTGATAGTTCAAGCTGGAAACCCTCGAAGTTTTCGATTTGGATCTGCGTCGGTCGGAGCGTCGACTTCATCAGCCGCGATCTTTCGACCTTGAGATCAATATTCACGATGCCTCTTAATATTCGGTGATCGCTCCCGGTTTTGATCCGATTGATCACTGAGACATCGTTGAATATTCGTCTCTTAGTCGTTAAGATGAAGTCGATTTCTATTCGTTTTTGACAGGGGGCTGGTTCTTCTTTGCTGGACCTATCCAGGTCCACTTCCTTTGTGGCGGCTTCTTGAAGAAAGAGTTCATCGCGAAGAGTCCCTCTTGCTCCAAAAAATCAGCCAGCCTACGTCCCCTGTTATTTCGCACTCCGTATCCGAAGTTTCCCAGCCTAATCTCTCCATCGCCTCGTTTGCCCAGTTTCGCGTTAAAATCCCCCATAACAACCGTAAAATAGGTTTCAGAAGTATGTATGGCCTTACTTATGTCCTCATACACTTCCTCCACCTCTTCATCGGAGTGATCCTTTGTTGGCATATATACCTGTATAACCTTCAGCGAGTATCTTTTAGATACTCTGAGTATCAGGTATATTACCCTGCTAGAGACACTCTCGATGGTTATGACGTTTTTAATGAGGGACTTGTGGACGAGATACCCGACACCATGCTGGGGCTTCTTTATGTCCCCTTCCCGGTGATAGAGTAGGTTACCAGACTCTAGAGTTGTCGTGCCCTCGCCCTCTCTTCGGACTTCAGACAACCCCACAATGTCCCATCGTAACCTACTTATTTCTTCTTCCACCTCATCTAACCTCTCGTCAGTCCTCATTGTGCAGACGTTATGTGTTACCAGGGCCAGTCGTCGACGGGAGTGGTAGCCGGATCTCTGCCGGGGATTCTTAGCACCCCCTGCCCCGCCGTTACCATGACCGCTACCGGAGCCAGGAATAGCGGGGCTGCCGGGGACTAGGGGCCTGGTCTTTTATTGTACCTCCATTGGGGGGGTTTTGCCATACTCGCCACGCTTGGCAGGCGGGTTGGCGAGCGCAGTATTGTGTTACTATCGGGCTTCCAACGCTGCTGCCCGTCGGATGTCTCTTTTGGTGTTCGTGTCAAATTTATTCTTTAGTCGCCTCTTACGACATCCACAGGAAGAGATGGAGTGGTCCTATTCTACTCTGCCGGGAACCACACGGCACAAAAAAGGTAAAGGTTATTAAGGGATTTTTTATTTATTTACTTGTATACATACATACATACTATCACGTATTTATCCCTAATGGGGCAGAGCATTTTGGGTCTTGCGGTTCTATGCAGAGCCCAGGGCCGCAAGACCCAAAAGCCACTTTTAGCGTCATGGTGGGCGAGAAGATGGAAAAGCAATCAATACAGTGATAGGTTGCTAGCCGCATCGCCTGTTAACATGATTTGCATTTTTGCCCATTCCCTCGATCGGCTAGTACGATCTGCGTGGGAAGAGAAGCAGCTAGTACATTCTAAGTTTTTTTTATTTCTCCCAGACCAGCATGGGAGGATTATTTACTCGTATGTTCACCGATTATTCGAAGACGCCTAGACCGATTCGAAAAATTCTTTTTTTGTTTGAAATGGCATACTTGCGAAGTGGTCCCGTAGATATTTTATCATAATCGGTTGTGTAGCTCGGGGGTAAAGTCGGTTTTTAGTTTTGATAAATTAAAATTGTGAAATATGACTATTCGAAATCTCCCCGCAATATGCGTTCTCGCCTTATGGAGGGTGTTGAGCGGGCGGCTGCAGGCGCCTCTAAACAACAAGGCCAGAAGAGGGGAGAGGTGCGGGGACGGGGAACGGGGAGGCATATTGCGCGGGAGTGGGGTTCTGTATGCAATACTTATTCAGTGCCATCGTGCTCTATATCAGCTGCATTAACCCTTTAAGGCTTGGCTCTACGCTTTTCTTTTTCAAAATCTGTCAAAATTGATTCAAAAGTTGTCCGTTCTTTTCCGCTAGGTTTGTAGTAATGTCTAAACGCAATGCAGATAGAGTTAAAACTATATAGAGGTTACAGTATGGAAGACATGACGTAATGAAATAAATCTAATATGTTTACATTTTTGTAACATATTATGTTTTTTGAAGCTAAGGGCCACTTTATAAGGGTCGTTAGTAAAACTAATTAGCTAGTCGAAATAAAAATTTAAAAACAAAGTAAAATCGTGAGATCAATAAGTAGTACCACCGGGCCGGAGGCCGGAGATCATCGAGGTCATGCGGTAGTTTTTGATCGGGTGTAACTACGTGGTCTCGATTTTTTTATCTTATGTCATACACAAATTTGAATTAAGTATATGGATAGAGGAATTTATTTACAATAGATTTTTTTCCAAAACCAATGAAAAGTCAGCATGTATGTACTAAATTACTAAGGGGTAAATAAGTAACTATATAAAAAGAGCTGCATTATTCAATTATTTATATTAAAGTAAGTAATATTTTTAAAATTGCAAAATAGTTGTACGTTATGATATAAGTTTTGTGTGTGATGATTTTCCAGCCCGAGCCGAAAGCGAGGGCGTAATAGAGCTGAAAGTGTTTTAACTAATATACACACGTATATCGCACGACGTTTTTCAATACACTTATATCTAAACTGATTTTTATTTTAAGGCTGCTACCAGCGCTAGCGACCTTGAAAATACAGAAAAAATAATTTATCTTTCTGTATGTGAGATTATCAGAAATCCTCGCACAACTTTTAAGCTAGTATCCTTAAGTTTCATTAGAACCTCGAAAGTCATTGAAATACTATCAGCTTTAGAAACCTTTACAAAAAGTGTCAAAAGTGGCCGTTTTTAGTAATTTTTAATATGTTTATAACGCAAGCGTGTTTTATGATCTACTTTATATATTTAAAACCGATGAAATTAGAGCCACTTTACTAGCAAGTGTGTTGAAAAAATAATTAGATAATATACAGCATGGAAGGGACATACCCGTAATAAATCGAACCACTGGCTATACTAGATCACTTTATTATAATTATAAAATAACAGTAAAAAAGAACCGAATTTGACATTCTCATACAAATTTTCCAGGCGGCTGCACACTTTTGTATGGAAATGCCAATTTTTTTTAGTTTTTGGTTGTGATTTTTATTTGATTATAGTTAGTGGTCTAGTGTAGCCCGTGGTTCGATTTATTACAGGTATATCCCTTCCACGTTGTATATTGGCACTACTGTGGGCACTGCATTTATTTTAAACTGACGTCGAATTTGCGGAGTGTCTATGTAGTGTAAATGCAAGGAGAACAATCTTATGTATTCAGATTTGTCTATAGTACAGTTGTGCTACTGTAAACGATGGGCAAAATTTTAAACAAGTGCCAAGAAAGGGTGATTCAGTCCTTTATTTTTACCCAATTTTTTAAAGTTAAACTAGATCTTTTATCTTTTTAGGGTTCCGTACCCAAATGGTAAAATCGTCCGGCCAAGCCAAGTCTACGCCACCAAAAACGTCTAAAAACTTATTTTATTTTCATTTTATTTTCATTTTATGATTTTTTTAAATTCACGTTAACACTTTAGGTTTGATAGTTTTATTTTAACTTTTATTAAATACAAATATTCTAGAAACGGATTCTTAAATAAAAAATGGTGTTAACAAGCTCTTTTTTGAAAGATTTTGAAAGACCTATTTAACGATACCCTACACGATGGGTTAGTCGAAAAAAAAAACTTTCATGGGAGCTACAATATTATAGTACCTGGGTGACCGAGCTTGGCTCGGTCGGTTTCATCTCAAACATTAACTATATTTTTTAAAACTTGTCTAAAAACAGTACGAAATAAAAAATTATATATAAACTTGAACATAAAAAAAACAAAAGTAAGTCACCGAGTGGGATTCGAACCCGTAACAATCTTTCTAACAGTCAGTATCCTTTACCGCTGAGCTAAGCGGATGGCGGCCGGCGCGATGAAATTAGCGACCATATTCTGCGTAGAAAGAAACTCGAAAACACGCGTTTTCCCAAACATATGACTAATCTAGATTGATTGTTTAGCCCCAAAAACCCCCTTATACTAATTTTCAGCGAAATCGTTAGAGCCGTTTTCGAGATCATAGAAATTTATAAATCTTATACCTTTAAACGAGCAATTCTTGTATGTATGTATGTATATATATATATTTATTTATAAATTTCTGTGATCTCGAAAACGGCTCTAACGATTTCGCAGAAAATTTGTATATGGGGGTTTTCGGGGGTAAATAATCGATCTAGATTAGTTTTATGTTTGGGGAAAACGCGTGTTTTCGAGTTTTCATGCGTTTTTCTTTCCACGCAGAATATGGTCGCTAATTTCGGCGCGCCGACCGCCTTGATTTTAGCTCAGTGGTTAAGGATATCGACTGCTAGAAAAAGTGTTACGGGTTCGAATCCCACTCGGTGACTTACTTTTTTTTATTTTATGTTTAAGTTTATATATAATTTTTTATTTTGCATTGTTTTTAGACAAGTTTAAAAAAAATAGTTAATGTTTGAGATGTAACCGAGCAAAGCTCGGTCGCCCAGGTACTAAATACATATACAAGAATTGCTCGTATAAAGGTATAAGATTTTCCCTATTTTACTTCACTGTTTTTTGGCATGATTAATATACCCATGCCAAACTATAGCTTTTTTAGTACTTATAGTCTCTAAATAAAACGTCGGATCACAGACAAACAGACAGACATGATGAAACTATAAGGGTTCCTTGTTTAAAACAGAACCCTAAAAACTGTCGATAGTTTTACTTGTCATCGATATTATTGTAAACTATCAGTAATCAATATTATCAATAGTCCTATCGATATTGTTATGGTTTTTTAAGGCCACAAATATAGTATATAGACTAACGATATTTTATACTTATTCATCGATATTTTATATCAATTTTAACAAATGTACTAGCTCTTTGGGCGTTGCGCAAGCTGCAAGCAGCCCGCGGTTTTTCGTGCAGCTGTTGAGGTAGGTTAAGATATTTTTCCAGTTCATAAAATGGATAAAAGCTCCAGTTACTTAAGAAAACAAGAAAAATGTGTGGGCGGTCATTTTGGATCCAAAATCTGAATCCAGTTTCGAGTTCCGCAGGGTGCTTTACCCTCTCATGCAAAAATCTGACTCCTACAAAGTCCCAGGGAGACGTTACTAACGAAAAAAGTTTAATTTTCTAAAGCCCAAACGCCATCCTGGATTCGAAAAAAATGCTTTCGGCGGCCATCTTGGTTTGCAAAAAAAACAACGACGAAGCACGTGGTGGGTGTGGCTCGGCCTACGGCCTCGTAGGTGACCTCTGCCTTAGGCCTCAAGCTTCACTTGGTTGCTTGTTTAGAGGGATAAGCAGAAAGCCCCCCCCCCCCCCCCCCTCTCTGCTCCCCCACCAAGCAAGTGAGCTTCACTCCTTACGGCTATCACCACGGCGCAGGTCAAACAACCATATCAATCAGTCAGCCAGTCAGTCAGTGGTACAGTATGTACGTGTATATTTCTCGAAATCTAAAAGTAAATAAATCCGAAGAGTATCTATAGATAAGTTTCTTTGACTATTATAAAATTAATTTATTGCCACAAAACTGGTAATTAAATAAAACTAAAATATTATAAATCGATATTGTATGTACGGTACTTGTATGAAAAAAAATCTATGCCAACCATGTCTGTCAGGTAATCAATCTATGCCCCGCTATACTTTGACACTTCCTTTGACATTATGACAAGTGACACAGTGTAAAAAAGTTACTCGCATGTTTGTTTACAGACTGTTCGACCCATATATATTCGTGATATTATTTTACACTGTGACAATAATTTTACGGTATTAAATGTCATTTTTTTTGTGAAGAGCGACGCGTCCTTACTCCGCAAGGCCCATCGGCCATCTGACAATTTGATGTATAACTGTCAAAAATCTGTGCAACAAGAACAGTTTATTTAAATACACTCGCGAAAAAGCGAGACGGCAATTACAATAATTTTCAGGAAGGTAAAAGGGCTTATATGACTGAAATCTAAAGCCACGCAAAACTGATCAATTATAGAAAAATAGCTGTAAAATTAAAACTAAAGCAACAAAAAAAAATTTGAACCACAATTTTGAAGATTTCATAATTACTGATCTGCATAAAAAGTTTCAAAGCTGAAGTCCCTCTCGTTTGTGAGAAATTAGACCATATATATTTTGGTAGAGGTGTTTTTGACGAGCAAGTTTGTGTTACAAAAATTAACTAATCATGTATCCACAACCACAATTATGCTAGAAAAGCGTTCTAGTATGCTATTAGCAAGTATCAGTTCTAAATTTCTGATATTCGCTGAGAAATAAGAAATAGAAAATGCCCATTTTCACGGTGCGTCCCCTTAAATGTCGGACGCCCGGAGCGGGCGTCTAATGTATTGTTTTACTATTGTGTCTGCTATGTCGACATTCGAAGGGTTAAGCGTGAACTATCAGGCCTGAGACAACGGTTTGAAAGTGGCAAGCTTCTGTAGAGAAAAAATCTGATTGTATTTTAAAGCTTTCGACGAGAAGAAGGTCTGGATTTGTCTGTGTTGACGGGTTGGTGAATGGAGATGGTATAGGTAAGTAAGTATAGTCTATATATCTATATCTATCTATTATCTATTACATATAATAAAACAGTAAAAAAAGTGTGTCTGTACATAAAATATATTTCCAAAAAAAATATTGGGGGCGATGGAGACGTAGTAATAGAGTTAGAATTTAAAAAAAAATGTCTGTCTGTTTGTCTGTTTGTCTGTTTGTCTGTATGTCTGTTTGTCTGTTTGTCTGTTTGTCTGTTTGTCTGTTTGTCTGTTTGTCTGTTTGTACACGCTAATCTCCGGAAATACTGGACGGATTCGAATGAAACTTTTTTTGTTATATAGCTATTAAGCCTGGGCAACATATAGGGTATAAATGATTTTGGAAAATGGAACGCCTGATGCTGAACCATAATGGTCCAGCTAAACTATAAGAGATATAAAAGTGCCGCCTTAGTAAAAGTTGTTCAGCCTGATGAGCATTTTCCAGAGACATAAAGTCCACGCGAACGAAGTCGCGGGCTTCGGCTAGTACATATATAAAACAGTAAAAAAAGTGTGTCTGTACATAAAATATATTTCCAAAAAAAATATTGGGGGCGATGGAGACGTAGTAATAGAGTAAGAATTTTAAAAAAAATGTCTGTCTGTTTGTCTGTTTGTCTGTTTGTACACGCTAATCTCCGGAAATACTGGACGGATTCGAATGAAACTTTTTTGTTATATAGCTATTAAGCCTTGGCAACATATAGGGTATAAATGATTTTGGAAAATGGAACGCCTGATGCAGAACCATAATGGTCCAGCTAAACTATAAGAGATATAAAAATGCCGCCTTAGTAAAAGTTGTTCAGCCTGGTGAGCATTTTCCAGAGACATAAAGTCCACGCGAACGAAGTCGCGGGCTTCGGCTAGTTATATTAAAAATATCCTATGATAATAAAGATATATTTGATTTGAGTCATGAGCGTAATGGGGAAAAGGTAGGAAGTCCCCAAAGAACGTGTTGTGAACTGAGTTAAGTATTTTTGTTAGACCCAGTATAAGTACTTACTGTAGCACTGTGAATTCTGTGAGCTGTAGACCTCGCGATAGTCCTCCCCACCCGTTGAAGGTTATCGGATAAAAAAGTTGTTCAGACAAAAAAGTTGCGTTTTAATAACGGTAACAAAAAAGTTTTATGATTTTTTGTTTTTTTTTTAATGGCTGAAATATGATTGTTTAACGTTTTTAATAAATATTTCCATTTGCATATTTTCGTCATTTTGAGAATTTTCTGAAAACTTAAACGACAAAAAAAAAAAGGATTAATCTACGCTATTGAAAACACGACAAGATGAAATGTAAGTGGACTTATTCATTCAGTCCCCCGGTACTGCCTCCGTGGTGTAGTGCTTAGAGCATTCGGCTCATACCCCGAGGTCGCGGGTTTGATTCCCGGCGGGGGCAACGACTTTGTGTTATTGTTCTTGTTTTTGTTTGGTTCGGACATTGTAGACTGATCACCTGATTGTCTGATAAGTAAGATGATCCGTGCTTCGGAGGGCACGTTAATCCGTCGGTCCCGGTTACTGTCTTTGACATTGGTCGTATCCTAAAACCATGTCAGACGCCTTTAAGGCGGTTTAAAAACTCTGCCACTAGTGTTAGTCACTAACACACACGATAAGAAGAAGTCCCCCGGTTATCATTCCTAAGCCACGTCTATCTCCACCCGTGGTACCTTCTGTCTGCTGCTCCCACCTGTAAAATTATTGGGCCACTTACAGGACAATAGCCGATATAGTGGAGTCAGTATAAAATTTTTAATAAGAGAAATCAATCGACCATCCTTTATTTAGCTAGAAACGATACCAAACTTGCCCTAGTAGCTTTAAGTTAGCAGTTATGACGAGTCACAGTGCGCGCGGAGTAAGAAAACTTCACCCCCTCCCCCTACCCCCCAGAGGGGTGTTACCCGATGCCTCCCGGGCGTTTTCCACATCAGTCTACCTAAGGAACAAGTGTGCCAAAGCTCACGCTTTAATCCGAAAAGTATTGGTGTTGGCGTATAACTCCCCAACTAATAGTAAAAGGAAGTAGGTTAGTTTGTACCTACTCATTAGCAATATTATCATTGTTAACACGCGCGCGGCGCGTTTGTTTATTAGGGTTCCGTACCCAAAGGGTAAAAACGGGAAAAAAATTTTTTTGAATTTTTACTGTTTGCGCAACTTACAACTCATCTATTTAATATGTTTAACTTCATAGATACTACACGTTATATCTATATCTATACTCTATTATAGAGTCTATTTCCAAAAAAAATATTGGGGGCGATGGATACATAGTAATAGAGTAAGAATTTTTTAAAAAATGTCTTTCTGTTTGTCTGTTTGTACACGCTAATCTCCGGAAATACTGGATGGATTCGAATAAAACTTTTTTGTTATATAGCTATTAAGCCTGGGCAACATATAGGGTATAAATGATTTTGGAAAATGGAACGCCTGATGCAGAACCATAATGGTCCAGCTAAACTATAAGAGATATAAAAATGCCGCCTTAGTAAAAGTTGTTCAGCCTGATGAGCATTTTCCAGAGACATAAAGTCCACGCGAACGAAGTCGCGGGCTTCGGCTAGTACTAAGTAAGTATGTACCTCTATATTCAGTAGATCGCATCCAGATAGGAGAGCTCTGGAGAACTGTAATACAGGCACCGCCTACTTCAGTCTCCAGTCTCCCCCAATCCAGTTGTTAACATAACTTGCACTCACTTAATATCTGTACTTATTGAATGTAAGATTGAATGGATAGAATGAATATATTTTTATCTTATCTTTTTTAAGACTTCGCTGACTGTCCGTCTGTCTGACACCAGGGGGGTTACTCTATAAAATACGATAGTGACGTCCTATTTCTACGTCAAACCAAATTAGACTTTATCGTCATACGTTAGTGCTCAATGTTGCTTGACACTGAACGGCAGATACGCAGTAACGTCAGTCTTGCGTACTACTTTTAGAGTAACACGGCAGGCTGTATCTCAAGAACCGCGACGACGCTACACAGTTGCAATTTTCACAAATTATGTATTTCTGTTGCCGCTATAACAACAAATACTAAAAATAAAATAAAATAAATTATTAAGGGGGGCTCCCATACAACAAACGCGATTTTTTTTATAGATAATGGTACGGAACCCTTAGCACAGATATATACTAGTACTTACGTACCCACAGTACGTACCCTTAGTGCGCGTATCCGATTCGCACTTGGCCGGTTATTTTTCTTACGTTTTGGTGCTTTTTGATTACTGAATTAATTGTAGTACATTGCAAATATCCTTTATGTGAGAACCTAGCTATGTCTAACTAGTTAAATTAATGCTATTTTGTTTAATTTAGAGAAACGGGTTACTCACGTATAGAGTCAGCTACTGCCGACATGTTTCGGAGGACCTCATCCGGAGGTCTTCATCAGTGCGAATGTGACGAGAGGCCCGTACACCGCACCGGATCGCGACACACTGATGTTAGTCTAAATAAAACAATGAGTGTACCTCACGTTAGTTTTAATCAAAAAATGCTATTTTGATTTTAATTGCTCCATAAATATAAATACGTAGGGTGGGTGGGAGTTGGGAGTTGGATTGGGGCGGACATGGGACATCATGCATGACATCAGAAAATATGAAATGAAAAGGCCATTTTGCAAAAGGTCTGGGGCATTAGTAAGTAACCCTAGGGCATATTTTTAATAATTCTTTGCCTAGGGATTCCCATAAATTAAGAATGAGTGCCGAGTTACCGACTGTTTTCATTTGACATGCAAGTCTGAGGATTTTTTAAGCTTTCAGATTTCTGATCAGACTTTTGTCGTCAAATATGAAAAGTAGGTACATACATTCTCCGTGTTTCTCGTTTACTGGACACAGGGCAGGGAGTTAAGATAAGGGAGTTTTCCCCATAATCAGGGAAACATGAAAAATAACCCATGCATGGTGGACACGCACGACATGTTCACAAAAGTTTCTACATTTACTCTGCACTGTAGTACCTAATTGACATATCTACCTACCTTAAAAAAATATACTTACCTACCTACTTTTATTCAGAATGTTTTTTCAAGAGCATGAAATTTTTTACGCCGATTTGAATCCACGAAACTGAAACGATTAGATATACATTTCAATAAAAATATATCATGGCAAAATGTATTTAAGTAAGTAAGTACCTACGTGTAATGCTGGGGGTTACTCCAAAAGCGGTACGCAAGACGGCCGTTACTGCGTATCCGCGTTTCAGTGTCAAGTAACATTGAGCATTAACGTGTAATGATGAAGTCTTATTTGCTTTGGCATAGAAGTAGGATGTCAGTATTGGACGACTGTCGTATCATTTTATTGAGTAATCCCCCTGGGTACAGACCGGGCCAACGATCGCCAACGAATGAACCTTCGTCTCGTTTCTTATAAGTATATCAAAACAAAAAATATGCAGCATGCAGTACATTTGTTGGCATTCGTTTGGCCCGGTATGTACGCAGCATAATATTATATTACATTGGTTATACGTGGGTAACACTGAAAATGTTTAGAAGAGACGTATTTTTGAAATCACTTGTCACATTACGAAGGGTTTGCGCGGGCATTTCCAAACGGGCGCATTTTTGAATCGGTAGTTTGCGAAGGATTTGCAACGAGTGGTCTTGTCTTGACCATTCGTGATTTTGACATTTGTATTGTAGCGTAGATAGATATATCGTCGATGTATCTATCGTCGATAGATAGATAGATACATCGAAACCAATCATGGGAAATCCGTTCCATTTCACGTTGCTTTTTTATTCATGTCCGAATTTTTAAAAAAGCTTAGACAAATTATCGATGTTTTCTGCGTAAAACAATATTGTTTTTCGCTGACACGACGGTTTCAAAAATACGATCAATTTGTATTTTACGCGAGCGGTGAGTTGGAATCAATCAAAAATAGCACTCTGGGCCAGTTAGAAACATCGCTAATGAAAATTTTTTTTGAATTTCAATTTTAGAACTCTTTGGTAACCTAATGTAGTATATTGCATTCATTTGTCATTTGTTTTTGTGAATTGGCTGCAAATCTAAAACTCTTTTTTTTATTAATTAATTTACGGCTCTGGATACTGGTCCTTTAGAGCCAATCTTAATTTATCTATTTTTTATTCCTAATTCTAAACCCTTAACTATACAATCAAAGGTTGGTATAGGTCCTTTCATTGCTTCACGGGAGCTTCTGGCGACAAATTTATACGAGTCCACTGGTTTTAATAGCCGATTGAGTGGCGGACGGCGCCCAAAGACGCCCACCGCAGTCCGCAAATAAATATCACTACAACCGCACTATGACTGCCCACTTTAAACATTTTACATATTGTCCATGAGAATGAGCATTTATAACACCAAACTACACCAATTTCATATTATAAAGTCCACTAGAATCAATTTGCAAAACAATTTAAAGCAAACTCCAACTGGACCCCTTGACTTCCCGCCAAAAACTCCCTCTAAAACTCTTGTTACACTATACCTAAGCAGGAAGCAGCTATACCGACCGAGCTATGCAACTATGCAACTCTTGGAACATGATGGTAGGATTTTACTTAAGGCATGCCCGCCCATCGCCTTATAAACATAATTATTTCTCTTCCTTGTCATTAGATGGTGATAAAGGTAATAATTAAAACAATTAATTAAATATAACTTAAAGAAAATTAAAAAATTGTGCCTGTGCTGTGTGCCTATCCGTAGCTACCAGATTTGTCTATTTACGGCACTTCCAGTAGGTTTATGGCGTTGGGTTGTGTATCTGTTACTAGATATGAGCGCCGCGCCGGCGCGCCGTCGTCGCCGTGACTTAGCGTCAGCGCGCCGCCGCCGAGCGAAACAAGCGGCGCGCCGTCGCGGCCTGTACTGACCAGGGGGTTACTCCAAAGCGGTACGCAAGACGGACGTTACTGCATATCCGCGTTTCTCTGTCAAGCAACATTAAGCACTGACGTATATTGATAAAGTCTCATTTGGTTTGACATAGAAATAGGACTTCACTATCGTACGACTAACGAATTATTTTATGGAGTAACCCGCATTGCAATCTATCGCCACTCGACTGCGCTGCGCAAGCTTAGTCGAGTTGATTGATCCTAATTTATGTCTTTAGAAATGTTTTTTTATTTTATTTCTGTTTAAAATAAACAAAATTTAAAAACAATGAATGTGGAATTGTGGAGGAGTTAATATTGGTCGATCTTATTATGTAATAAACTTCACGACCGATTTTGATATAAATAAAATCAAAATAGGTCAGATATCAAATCATCTATGGGGCCACCTGACAAGTAAAGGGCCTGAAAGGGCTTCAACCAATAAAATATTTTCCAAATCGGCCCAGGCGTCTTGGAATAGTCGGTGAACATACATCAGAAAAAAGATTGCAAGGAACTGATAACAGCCCCCTTTTATTTGTCGACTAAAAATTACTAATGCTAGTTTTTGTCCTTATAAATGTGATTTATTTTAATTCTATTGAAAAAATTAAAACAAGCAATTTTGAGGAGTTAATATTGGTCGATCTCCTTAAAATGATTGATGCTAGTTAGTTTTATCATTAAAAATGTGATTTATGTGATATGAATAAGCAATTCTCACGAATATACCTTCTGTTCCTTTATTTAAATATGTCGTTTTCTTTAGTATAAACAATATATTTTTTTAGTAAAAACAATATGGTTTTCTTTTCTTTATTATTAAAAAATTGTCCTCCCTCCATAAAAAATTAATACGCGCCGGCGCGCCGCCGCCGCCTCGCAAATTTTTAGTCCACGCCGCCGCCGTGGTATTGGCCATCGGCGCTCATATCTATCTGTTACGTTAGAAATTATATAGTTTTTCCTAAAGGTTAGTGAGCCTCGCCGTAATGCGGAAAAATCGTCACTAGAAAGAAAGAAAGAAAGAAAATATGTTTATTTGGTAGAAATATAAATAACAAGACATATTAAACACAGTGAGATCATCAAATTTCACCAAAATGGTCTCCGCTCAGCATATGTCGTAGCGTAAGCTACAACGCTGGTCTTCCGCGGACACCATTTATAAAATTACAATAAAAGTAATTATAAAATAAAATAGTTAAAAAATACAACTAAGAAATAAAACAAAGTCAATATTGCATAGAAATGCTAAAAAGAAAGAAAAAAAAACAAGGTGCTATTTCGACACAAACATCTTAATGTAAAAAATTATAATGGTTTGAATGTTTAAGATGATATTGAAAATGGAATAATACACAAAGCTGCAAATTTAGGACTTTTGGATACTTAGGATATAAGATTTAAATTTCACATTTAAAGGTCTTAACTGTAAGTGAATTTCTTATAGGGGGCGGGATGACATTCCAGCAACGTGTCGCAGAATATCTGAAACTACCGCGAAAAGCTGCAGTTTTGTGTGTCGGGTACTCTTGCGCGTTGCGAGAATTTTAGCTTGTTAAACAGATAGGAAGGAGTTTTCTTTTTAATGACACCAAAAAGTAATACTGCGAAGTGCAGAGTACGCCGAGACTCCATGTTTAGTAGATTATTGTTGTTTAAGTAGGGAGTAATATGAGCTCTACGCGGGATGGGAAAGCAAAATCTAGCACAAGAGTTCTGGACACGCTGTATCAGTTTCTTGGTACGAGCTAGTAAACAACTGCCTGTGACAATATCGGCATAATTTAGTTTGGACAATATTAAAGATTCACAAAGATATATACGAGATTCAACATTTAAGTATTCCCGGATTTGGTACAACACTTTTAGCCTATAGTAACAATTTTTAACTGTCTCATGTACATGCTTTTCAAACTGTAGTTGGCTATCCATGATCACCCCTAAATTTCTAGCTTCGCTAACCTGTTCAATTTGTGTATCTTTTATCTTTACATCTGGCTTGTAACTTTTAATATCTGAGATTTGAGCTTTAGTGCCTAAAATAAGGTATTTGGTTTTTGATGGATTAAAAACCAGGCCATTGGTTTCTGACCATGCAGCTACTCGTTCTAGGTCTTCATTTATTTTATTTACTACTAAATTTGTATTACAAGGCTTGAAAATTTTATAAATTTGAGTATCATCTGCATACAAATGATGTTCGGTGTTACAAATAATGTTTGACAAATCTGCGGTGTACAGGATAAAAAGTAAAGGTCCTAATATTGATCCCTGTGGTACCCCTTTCTTTACAGACAAATTTTCAGAATACCGTTTAGTACCGTCACTCGCGGTAACTACTACGCGTTGACGACGATTAGTTAAATAACTGGAAAACCACTTCAAAGAAGGACCATCAATTCCATAATATGCGAGTTTTGCTATAAGTAATGTAGAAATAATCGTGTCAAAGGCACGTGAATAGTCTAATAACACAAGGATAGACCCTTCACCCACATCTCTTCCCGCAAGGATGTCGTCTACTACATTTAGGAGAGCAGTAGTTGTACTTCTACCAGCACGAAATCCACACTGCTTAGAGGGCAAAATGTTATTAGCATTTAAATAATCTACCAATTGCTTGCAAACCACGTTTTCTAATATTTTTGACAAAAAAGGCAAAATGCTTATTGGGCGGAGATCTTTATATTCTTGAGGATTATTTACTTTCGGAAGAGGTTGGACTACTGCATTTTTCCACAAGTCAGGAAATACGCCAGTTTTAATAGACATGTTGACTAAAGCAGTAATGACTGGCAGGGTGCGCGGTAGAGATAAAATAATCATGTTAGATGTAATGCCGTCCACACCTTCAGCGTTTGTTGTTATTTTTTTAAGAATCTCAAAAATGGTTGCTTGGTCAACCTGCTTTAAATGAAAAACTGAAGAGCCAAATCTATTAAACCAGAAGTTCATTAATTGAGACATATCAAGAGAGTTAACAGGGATATCTAAAAAGTGGCGGTTAATGTTATCGGGATTACTAATATTATAAGGCAGGTCACTATGTTGTTTATGAAAATCAATGTTCTGTTTTATATTTTTCCAAAGACAACGCGTATTATTTAAATTTTGGTTGATTTTAAAGCGGAAATAGGCAGACTTTTCATTATGGAGAGCTACATTGACAAGTTTTTTCAGATCTTTGTAGGTTTTTTTGTCTTTGTCAAGTTTTGTTAAACGATATTTGGAATAAGCTTTATCTCGTAATTGCATCATGTCTTTTATAGTTTCGGTAATCCATGGGTAACTCTGTTCTCTAATATATGATGATTTTATAGGAGCATGACGATCGAACAAAAGATTGTTTGTTAAAAGCAGTTAACGAGTCATTCACGTTATCACACAATAAATCCTCCCATGCTATTGAATTCAAATCATTATTAAACTCTTCCATATTAATGTTCTTTAGTGGTCTGTACGTTATCCAACGAGGTTTTTGTTTAGGTTTTCTAATGTTCAATTCAAATGAAATAAAGGCATGGTGACTTAAGTCTGGTACATAATCAACAACTACATTACTAACTTTTACACTACTACAGACGACGTCGATTAAAGTAGCTGAATGGTCAGTAAAATGTGTTGGTTCTTTAACATATTGATGGAGACCCATACAATCAATAAAGGTAAGAAGTTTCATGGTGTCGCAATCATCAGGCTTCAAAAGATCTATGTTAAAGTCACCAACTAAAATAACTTGATCGAACGATGAGAAATAACTGGCAGATTCCGTGATAGCATCAATAAAAATATCTACGTTCATCCATTGTGGGCGATACGCAGTGCCTATAGCGAGTTTATAGCCGTTAAGTTTCATGCTAATCCACATCTGTTCGACATGAAGTGGGTGCATGCTCTAGGATCCGCGCACTTATCCCGCGTCTCAAATAAAAACCAACGCCACCACCGCGCGATTTCGGAGCATCCTTAGAGCGCGGAACATGACGAAGCCTAAAGGCAGGCACTGCGGGGGCGCGCGCATCCTCGTTCTCGTAGAGCCACGTCTCATTGATGGCCATCACATCCACAGCATGTCGTTCCATAGCGGCTATAAACTCGTCATGGCGACGACGATTACCTAGCGAGCCAGGATTTAACAATCCTATAGACAAGTTTTTCCGTTGTATATATTGAATAACAAAACTGAATGATATTTCTATGTAACTACAATTATCGAGTAAACATTTTAAAACTGTTACATGTCGCACACTAAGATTGTAAATAACTGTAATAACTAAGGGATTTTGAGTCATATATATAAATGTAGCGAAATACAATCTTTGATACGAATCCAAACAAGTTAATTGCCTACATAATAACATATTTATATGTTCAACTAAGTGGAAAATTTTGGTTAATAAAATAAAAAAACTTATAAAATAATAACGAGATGTAACTTTACAACTGTTGCTTAATCCACACTTAAAGCTAAAATCACCAAAGTATTTCATACAGGGCAAGTTTAAGTATTTAAATAGAATACTATGAGAAATAAAATATTTGTATAATATGAAATTCGTTTTCAAAAGGAGTAACAAGGAAGAAATACAAATTTTACGAAAGTACAAATATGCAATAAAAACTTTACATTGGGTATAATAACTGAATGAGTATAGTGCAGGCGTCATAGAACTATATGAGATTAGTTTATCAACATGACCTAGGGCAAACAAAGTCAATGACCAAAAATTTTATTCAGGTCGGTCTCCGTACGGAGACGATACCGAGTAGACCCATGCTCTTTACGCACATAGATATTTCCATCGCGGGTCCAGATGTATTTCCAACCTAACCGTGCCGCTTCAGCACGCGCCTTATAGAACAGCTGCCGGTTGTTTCGGGTCAATCTCTCATTGACATAGATAGGCGTTGTCGATGTGGTAAATCCCAGGTCTGCCGTGGAGAGGCCGCGGCGAACTCGTGCTGCGTTCATCAGCTGATCTCGAAGGGCACGTCGCGCCAACCTCACGACGAGCGCACGCGGTTGCCTACTACGAGTATCTCGATCTTCGGGTTTCGACGGATTGCGAGTGGCAGATCTAACAGGCCCCGCACGTTCTACACTAACTATGTCACGCTCAACCACAGTGACACCCAACTTTGTCGACAGCATTAGGGCTAAATGAATACCGCGCTCGTTGACATCTTCAGGAATTCCTGCTATCTCTATATCGTTGTTTAGTAGCTGTTGGTCCCGTTCATTGATATCTAACTTGAGATCAGCGATTGTTTGTTCTAAGGCCGATATTGCGCTAGTGTCTGGAGCTGGGAATACGTTACCTTCTCGTGGCAACCGGTCAGATGTTTCGAGAGCTTCGATTCGCAATAAAAGCTCGTCAATACGTTGATTGCAGCTCCCGAAAGCGATACTAAAAGAGTCCCTCCACTCCCTCATTTCGGCTCTTATGGCTTGCATCTCTTCACGATTCAGTCGTAACTCCAATAATATTGTTTCTTCTAAAGACCGCTGTTCAAAGGATACAGCTGGCGGCGCTAGTGATGGGGTTGAGACCTGAAGATTTGAAACGATTAAACTTTTCGAAATGCGATTATAAAAACATTCGACACGAATTAAGCATATTAGACTGGTATGACTTATTATCGAGTTCTGACATAGATGCGTGCACAGACATATTTTATGATAAACTTTTCGAAATTATTAAGAGACATACCCCTCTTACTTCTATAAAGTCACATAATTATCCTATTTGGTACAGTAAACCTTTAATAAAGTGCCTCGAAGAGAAAAATAAATATCATAAACTCTATAAAAAATTTAACAATCCAAGAGATGACGACACATTTTCTCTACTTCGTGCTAGATCGAAAAAAATCTCTGATCAATGTTACAAGAAATATGTCGCCTCAATCGAAGAATCCATGTCGGACAATATAAAACATTTTTGGAAATTTGTAAACAATAGAAAGGGGCATGTCTCAATGCCTCAAGTTATGCAATTTGGTGATTCTTCTTCTTCAAATGGACAGGATATCTGTGAAATGTTTTCGCAATATTTTGGATCGGTATTTGAATCAGATCCTCAGAGCAGTAAGTCATCTGTGAATCAGTCCAGCTGTAGTCATGAGTCAGCTAGGAGCAGAGCAATTGGCACACTGTCTCATATTGATATAACCGAGATAGATATAATGACGAAAATCAAACAACTGGATACTAATAAAGGACCTGGGCCTGACCAGTTGCCTCCATCTTTTATCAAAAATTGTGTAAAAGAGCTATGCACACCACTTTACATCTTATTTAATAAATCACTGACACTAGGAATATTTCCCAAACGATGGAAAATTGCTCATATTATTCCTGTCTATAAAAACGGAGATAAGTCACGCTGCGAAAATTATAGACAAATAAGCATTTTGTCATGCTTTGCCATGCTTTTGGAATCCTTGGTTCACAATCAGTTGTATAACCATTTTAAACCACTAATTTCGGATAAGCAGCATGGCTTCGTAAAGGCTAGATCAACCGTGACCAACCTACTTGAATACAAAAATTATTTATGTAAGAGCTTTGCCATAGGTGGTCAGGTTGACTCTATCTATACGGACTTTTTGAAAGCTTTCGACAAAGTGAATCATAGACAGCTTTGTATCGAACTCGCCTCCTATGGTATTCACGGTAGTCTCTTGCGCTGGTTGACCTCTTATTTAGACAAAAGAAGCCAGTTGGTGACCTTAAGAGGGTATACTTCATCTCCCATTGCCGTGCCATCTGGAGTACCCCAGGGGTCACATTTAGGACCATTATTGTTTGTTGTATTCATTAATGATCTCGTCGAGCGCTTGTCTTGTGAATGTCTGTTATATGCTGATGATCTAAAAATATTTAAAACTATAAACACTACCAATGACTGTACTTTATTACAGAAAGACTTAAATGCTGTTTCAAATTGGTGTAAGGAAAAGTTTATGAATCTTAATATAGATAAGTGTTTTGTTATAACGTTCACAAACAAGTGTAATAGGATCGTTAATGATTATACTATTGATAATCAGGTCCTTAAAAGATCCAATGTTGTTAAAGATCTGGGTGTTATGTTCGACGAAAAACTAACTTTCAGAGCACACTATGATCATATAACAACAAGAGCAAATCAGCTACTTGGGTTTGTCTTTAGATCCACGAAAGACTTTAAAAAGCCTCGGTCGACTATATATTTATTCAATACCCTAGTCAGATCCATTTTAGAATACGGTAGCCCAATATGGTCACCACACTACAAAGTACATGCTGATAATATAGAGAGAGTTCAAAAAAAGTGCTTACGATTATTGTGTTATCGTCAACATTTGGGACGTACCACTCTTGATTATGAGGCAAGACTGTCAAGATTTGACGTACAAAAGTTGGAAACTCGAAGAAAATATTTTGATTTTATTTATTTCTATAAAATAATTCATTCCTTAGTTGATGTTCCTTCTTTACTTTCTCAAATATCTTTCAACACTAGGTATAGTGCCCGCAGATCAAATCAAACAGGAATTTTTGCTTTACAAACATATAAAAATAATACCTCATTTTATAACCCTATTGTGAGGATGGCCCGTCAGTGTAACGAGATTGCGTTAACTAACCCAAAATTTGATGTTTTTGATCCTAAGCTGGGCTCATACATTAGGATACTCAAGGAAATCCTGTACTGTGCTACAGGAGAATAAGCATGTAAGGTAAACTAATTGTAATAATTTCATTTGATAAACTTGTTTTCTCTTAGTTTGTAAGATTCTCCTTTAATAATTGTTTTTTGTAGATACACACATGTTTTGGATTGCGACCAGTTTTTAATGTTTTTAATGTTTTGTCTGTGGATTTTTGTAATAGTTGTAATCTGTTTTGTGTGATAATAAAATAAAATAAAAAATAAAATGAAGATTCTGGGTAGTAGTTTTGAGGTGATTACAGTTACTAGTAATGATGGGTGACTTAGGTAACTCCTCAACGTCTTCAGTCTGCATTTGACCTAGGGAGTTTACGGATCTTCTCTTTTTTGTACTTATACATTTCATGCATTTCCAATTTTTCTTGTGATCAATAGTCATAGTGTTCATGTATCGCTTTTCACTGACATTTGCACAGTTAAGATCATAATTCTTGGCACATACAGAACATCTGAGACATTGCCGAGTTTCTATTTTATTTGAACAGCCCCCACACAAAAATGTCGGTGGTGCCATCTTTAGTCCAGTAGCAGAAGCAGATCAGTGTTTAAAAAATGTTACTTGCAAGAAAGTATAGGTGGCGTAGTGCTATACTATTTAATTTTGCTATTCACTGATAGATGGCGTCAGGAGTCCAATAATTATAGTAATAGCGGGAATTTGAACGTAACGATTATAATGATAACGCAAAAGACCTTTTTCACAATAACTCAACCAGAATCTATTCTAAACCACAAAATCACACTGGGATAAAGCAGAATACCGTATTTCACAGCACTGTTTACTTCTGTTTACAGAAAAATAGCAGGTTTAGTCGTCACTAGCGTCTTAAATGTTTTTCACTTATTTCGTCACAAATACTCAGCAGATCGGTAAGAAAACACGTACACGTGTGCACTGTAACTAGTTTTAACTGGGAACGTTAACACTAACATGGGAACGCCCCTCACAAAGATTTTAAAACAACCGTGGGCATTATTTCAGGCCCACGGCCCAGCCAGCAACCCCACCCCACATTACACCCACCGCCGCCACATGCCCTCTAACGTATTTCCCTCCTTTTTTATGTCAGGTAAAAATATTTTACTAGCAACCCTTTAGCTGTCATCGAAACGTCACCAAGCTATCAATGTCATGTCGTGTAATAAGTCTTCAGTTTTCTTCAGTATCAAACGGAGAAAGGTGGAGGATGGTACTGGGATTTGGTTGCGAAACATTTTCGAGAAAGTGAAATTATTTGTTTTACATTACTTCAACGTAATGATCGGACGTGACGCAATAATAAACATTTGTTCATGAAACTAACTTCCGCGAAGTGACTACGTAACAAACGTATCTTAACACGTTTGAATCAGTAAAAATGTTTACGTATCTTGTTGTGACTGTGCTGTGTGCTTCCGCAGTAAACAGCGATGGAGCTCTTAAATTCTACCAGGAAAAGGTATGTGCATGTACTTACTGAAATATATATAAAGGTACCTACCTAACTTAATCAAGGTCGCAGGCTGTAGAAAGTAACTTTACTGTAACTTGACCTTATCTGGAATCTAATTATTCTAGTTTTATTGTCAAGTGGTAAAATTCTACAATTAACAAAGGTTTTGGGCACGTAACTCACTTCCCCCAGTTTGTTTAAATAAATATGTAGGCAGGCTATGAAGACAACATAGTAATTGATACAGGGTCAGATTAATTAATCATTCTCAATTAAACCCTAGGGGGTTCCAATTGAAATAAAGCAAAATGTGAATCCATAAAATTGTTTTCAGCAGTTGCCTATTGTGGTTTGCTGGTCCTTGATTTGCTCTTTTAAATTTGATTTATTTTTAAACAAAAAAGTACACACACAAACTTTTTTTGAAATAGATTATTACAGTAGAAAAATATTATCTGTATAAGGAAACAGATATATTGTTTTTTATTGTCTTAAGCGGTTAATTGCATTCTAGGTAAACCTACAAAAACATTTTATGAACCGCTGTTTAGAATAAAATTTTAAGTGAGAAAGTTAACCTTTTTTTAGCAATTTGCAAAAAATGGCCACTTCAGAGCTTAGGTGCGTATTTCCGCTTGTTGTTTTCGTATATATATAGTAGGTATGTCAAGAATGCAGGGATACTATAGTTAGTAAACCTTGCCAAAATGGGAACTAAATATAACATGGCACTTCCTGACCATAATAGATTAAAACACATTTGGTGTTGCATCATTCTAGATTCACTGACTATGGCTCATCTCTTACCAGAAGAGAAGAGCAAAGAAGAAAAGAGAAGAGAAGATTCATCGTCAAATCACATTTACCTTTATGCATTTATTGGCTTGAAAAAACCACAGGGGGTTGTGTGGCTTTTGTTTTGTTCAAGCTATACCACAGGTATGACACTTCATACAAACGGAGCAGCATACACCTAGTACTACTACAGACGAAACAATCCGTCCGTGCACACGTCAAATGTGTGAGTTAAACAATCAGGGTCAAGGGTCATCGTGCGACTACCAATAACCCTGTTTTATTGGCACTTACACGTCTCAATAACAGGGAAAGGGTAACAGGGGAAGGGTTGCGGGGACACCAGATTGCGGGGGACGGTGTTTCCGTTCTGTATGTACTACTATTATTAATTCTGTGGCGATACTGTGCATTGCGCATTATAGAAATAAAGGTGAATATGGATCTTCACTTCCGGTGAGAGATGAGCCTAAGTTGTTGCTTCATACTAAAATTGTACCATAAACAATACTGTAATCACTTATTTCTTTTCAGAGTTACCACGAGGCTCAAGAACTAACAGACAATGACGTCAAAGCTCTAGCAAATCTATCCGACATGACGAATTTCAAAGCGATACTGGACGAAATACTAATCCCAAGAGTGGTGGGCACTCCAAACCACGAAAAAGTGGGTAACTACATCGCGAAGCAAATGCGGGACTTGGGATGGGACGTGACAGAAAATGTTTTCTCAGATAAGACGCCCATATTTGGGACACTGAACTTTAAGAATATAATAGCCACATTGAACCCAGACGCAGATAGATATTTGGTGTTGGCCTGCCACTATGATAGTAAATATACGAGGGAACATGTTTTTGTGGGTAAGTGTTTATGATAGTCTCCATTGTCTTCACTTCTTAGTGCGTTTCTGGGTGCATCCTCAGCTGTACTGCTTCTGCTTACTGCTGAAGAAACTGGCTTTGAAGCCAGTGGTGCACCGTTTCTTCTTCAAATACATCATGGAAGGGACATACCTGTAATAAATTAAACCACGGGCTCTACTAGATCACTTAGTATAGAAGAAGGGAATTAAAATATCGATGGGTTTTTAGCAACATCGCCTATTGACATGATTTAGATTCCCGCCATTCCCCCGATTCGCTTTTACAATCTGCGCAGGAAGAGAAGCAGCTGGTAAATCCTAAGTAAATGTACCAATATACATTTTACGACATTAAGCAAGTAATGTCGTAAAATGTTTTTCTTTTGAAATTGATTTGGTTATTGAGTAATGTTTTTACATGTTTACATTAAGTAGTTTTAGTTGATAAGCCTCTGTCTCGGATTCTGGGTATTAACAAAGCTTATTTACGAATAATTGATGACTATGACTGGGCTGGGAAATTTTTCTGATCTTATATACCTTCTTTTAAGGGTTCCGTAGTAAACAGGTAACCCTTATAGTTTCGCCATGTCTGTCTGTCCGTCCGCGGTTCTACTCAGGGACTATAAGTACTAGAAAGCTAATTTGGCATGGGAATGTATATTAATTATGCCGAAAACTGGTAAAATAAAATCCTTTTAGGGTAATCTCCCATAATGTAAAGTGGGAGTCAATTTTTTTTCTCGACTAGCTTATCTTGTGGGGTATCATTAAATAGGTCTTTCAAAAATATTGTGAGCCTGGCAACACCATTTTTTGATTTACGAATAATCTTTATTGAATATAACTTAACAAACACAAGCCAGTAAAATTTAGGGATGCGTTTCTGAAATATTTGGTTTTTATAGTGTAAATTTTTGTTCGAGTCAAGTGTCCCCCCTCTATCTGGTAAACGGATGTATTGGACACGTAAAAATTTCAAGGTAGTAAGTACATATATAACTAAGTTTAAAAGAAAACTATCAGAGCTAAGTACTTCGGTTGGATAGGTACTTCCGCCACTTATATTGCATTCTATTGTAAATTCTTTATTGTACATAAAAAGCCACAATTAAAATACATTGAAACACAATAGTACAAAGGCGGACTTATCCCTGTCAGGGATCTCTTCCAGTCGACCCTACAAGCAGAGGAGCTACTTATCACTAGATGGTGTCATCGGGGTTTTTTTAATTTGCCTGGCAAATAAACTTGTTGTTCAAAATACTTGTCTTGTTTATATTATGCCAAATATTGGGATAAGGAAAAACATCGTTATTTTAAATAAAATAGGTTTAATAAAGGTTTGGCGAACAAAGCCGCGATGATTACAAGTCTGGTCGCAAACAATTATGGTGAAATAACGTTGATAATGATAACCCAGTGGCCTTTTACTACGAATAATTTCATAATAGGGACAAATAAATAAATAATAAATAAATAAATATATAGGGACAAATTACACTGATTGAGCTAGCCCCAAAGTAAGTTCGAGACTTGTGTTATGGGATACTAACTCAACGATACTATATTTTATAACAAATACATATGTATATAGATAAACATCCAAGACCCAGGACAATTTTAAAAAGGCCATTTTCCAACTTGCCCTGACCGGGAATCGAACCCGGGTTCTCTGGGTGGCGGACTAGCATGGTGACCACTACGCCACGGAGGTCGTCAAAACAAGTATGGTCGCCAACAATAATAGTGAAATAACGTTGTTAATGATAACCCAGTGGCCTTTAACTACGAATAATTTCATAATAGGGACAAGGACTGGGTAAAAAAGACTTATATTATTGTATTTAGTCCGTCAACTAGATTATTCAAAAAAAAGGAACCATATTTTTTCGTTTACTTGGCAACATAGTTAAAATTCACAAAGATACAGCGCTTTGAAGTCTCGGAGTATGGGGGTGATTTACGTGACCTTTGGTTAAAAATCGTAGCTGATCATGACGTCACGCGAAATATAAATGCGCTGTATTTTCGAGAAAAAGAAAAAAATACGTATACCATACTTTTTAATCATTATAAACATTCTAACATACATACTATCACGTCTTTATCCTTAATGGGGCAGACAGAGCTTTTTGGGTCTTGCGGTTCTATGCAGAGCCCAGGGCCGCAGACCCAAAAGCCACTTTTAGCGTCATGGTGGGCGAGAAGATGAAAAAGCAATTAATACAGTGATGGATTGCTAGCCGCATCGCCTGTTAACATGATTTGCATTTTTGCCCATTCCCTTTTACGATCTGCGTGGGAAGAAAAGCAGCTGGTACATTCTAAGTTTTTTTTATTCCTCCCAGACCAGCATGGGAGTATTAAATAAACATTTTAAAGAGCCAAAAAAAGTTTTTTATAGTTCACATCCCTCCCTATATTATACGACATTAATGAAAACCTTCGGTAGGATACCACCGGGAATAAAAATCTCATCAAAATTACTCGGTTTTATAATAAACGTCATTATTTTACGCAAACACCAGAAAATTGTACGCGTTCCGATAACATATGTATGTATATCTAAATCGTATATTTTCACGCCTTTCGACTCGTGTAAGTTTTGATTAGGTGTGGTGACACAAATGAAACATGTATTCGGTACATAAGGTATTAGTACCTGGGCGACCGAGCTTTGCTCGGTTATATCTCAATCATTAACTATTTTTTTTTAAACTTGTTTTAAAGCTTTAAAAATAAAAATAAAATATACAATGTCCTTTTTTATTAAGTACAAATATTTTAAGGGGTGAATCACCCCTTAAAATATAATACGAAAAAATAATTTTTATTTTCCATAGTAATGATATCACGTGACTACTTCGATTTCTATGAAAATCCAAAAAAATTTTTTCCTCTTTCGATAAACATTTATTGGGAAAAGTTGTTCAAAATGATGGTCTGATTCACCCCTTAAAATATTTGTACTTAATAAAAAAGGACATTGTATATAAACTTATAAAAAACATATTAAAAAAAAATTAAGTCACCGAGCGGGATTCGAAACCGTAACACTGTTTTTTTGCCGTCCGCGTCTTAACCCGCTGGACCAGTCGGACAGTAGCCAGCAGGACGAAATTAGCGACTATATTCTGCGTGGAAAGAAAAAAGCATAAAAAATCGAAAACACGCGTTTTTCCAAACATAACATAACACTAATCTAGATCTATATAATCTAGATCTATAGAATGGCAATAGATCGATTGTTTACCCCCGAAAACCCCCATATACCAAATTTGAGCGAAATCGTTAGAGCAGTTTCCGAGATCACAGAAATAAATTTATATACATATAAATAAATAAATATACAAGAATAGCTCGTTTTAAGGTATAAGATATAGCCTATTCGGCAAGTAAAAAATAGGGGGTGATATTGTTTGAGGTCGGTATGGGGGCTATGGGATATGGAACCTAAGATTTTGACCTTGAAGATTTGCGAGGTTTTCCTCCCCAAGGTTCCACAAGACTTGGGGAGGATAAACCTCGCAAATGTCGGACTTTTTTAGATTTTTGATTATATCTTCTAAACCATGCGTTTCTCTAGAAAGTGACGGCAAAGTTGTAGGGTATTTAATTTCCTTCGATTTTGTTTGGTATAGATTGATTAAAAATTGAGTATAAAATTGTTTTTGACCTCCTTCAAGTTTCTACAGGCTCGAGCTCAAGAATTTAGGTTACACACACCCCAAACTATTTCAAAATAATATCCTAAAATATTAATGAGGTACCTAGTAGTAGAAATAAAATGCTAAGTAAAAAAAAACAATAACAGAAAGAAATTGTTTAATATTGTTGAGGCTAGTTTTAAACACGAGCCGGCTGAACCGGCTACTGTTTTAAAAAACTGAAAATAGTAATGATCAATGTCCATTGTCCATGTGTGCTTGCTATATTTTCTATTGTGTTACAAATCCTTTTTTTAACAGGCGCCACAGACTCGGCCGTCCCATGTGCCATGATGATCAACCTCGCGAAGACAATGTCGGGAGAACTCGAGAGGCTGAAGCAGGCGCGACTAAGTCTCATGTTCCTATTCTTCGATGGAGAAGAGGCTTTCCAGCACTGGGGGCCCAAAGATTCTATTTACGGGGCGCGCCATCTCGCGGCGAAGTGGGAAGGCACGCCGTATAAAGATGGCGCCAATAATCTGCAAAGAATGGTAAGTTAAAATTTTAACCGTTTTATTTTTAAATGCGGATTAAAATTTTAACCGTTTTATTTTCAAATGCGGACTTACTTTCATCGGTACATTTTAATCAGTGAACCTACATAAATAAAGATTCCGACGCATTGATAACCTGCTTATTTTTTCGTTGACGTCTAGTAAAATAAAATAACTCTATCTGTCAATGACAACTTAGGCCAGGCCTGTGTCACTCCCCGTTTAAGAGGGCCCTTCCCGGTCCGTCTATCGTCAACGCGAGCATGGTTGGAAATGCTTGTTATTTCATCCAGCGCAATGATAAAAAAAAGCATATTGAAAACAGAGAGATAGCACCTGAGCACTCAGTTTGCATTCTATGGTACGAAATTAGTATTATTATTAACTATTCATTGAACGAATATTAACTTTTCATAGGGTGCGGAAATTTCATAAAACTTGTTCCAGGTGATACGTGTTTTTCAGAAAGCCTTACGAGTGTGTGAAATAAATGTTTTTCATTTAGAATCTTCATTACATTTGCAAGGTTTATATGCAAATATTTTCTTTACTTGTACAATTCATGAGTACTATATGATCGACCGAAGTTCAGGTAAAATTTGTACAAAAAAGCTGATTTTTGGAGACTTATACTGAATTTGTTTTTCCAAATTTTAATTTTTAATTTTAATGGAAACTTAGAAATAGCGCACAAGATTCATGTTAGTTCAAAAGTTTCTAAGAAAGTTCTGTTACGCCATAATCACGTACGAGCGTTTTTATGAAAAGTAAGACGGGTTGAGCGCTCTTAAATATCGAAAATATACCTACTTTTTTACTATGCCCGCGGCGACCACTCCGGAGTGGGAAATTCAGTTACATGAAAAGTATGTCTAGAGCAATAAGAATGAAATTGGCTAGCAATGCACTTAGGCATCTGAACGTAAAAGGTGCCGAGTTCTGACGCGAGCTAAATTAAACCATATCACTAACGACATTGAGTAGATATTTCTTTGAATTCCTTTGCTGAGTAAGACTTCTGTACGTGAAAACCTAGTACTTATTTCGTGCGTAGGCGGATAAGGCTAAGTCATTAGTTGTTCGTGTTTTATTTATCTCGTAAAAAGACTGGTTTGTTTTCTATCTCGTAAAAAGACTGGTTTGTTTTCTAATTATGCTAAAATTCTAATTATGCTAAAATTCATATGTCTGATAGGTTTTGTCGAGCCGTCACTTTGACCTCTTTTCCACTCTTTACCCCTTGCCTGCTAATCCCTACGGTTGTGCTCAGTCAACTGTACAAGGTCACTGAACATCGTCGCCTTCGAATACCCGTATATTATTTATATGTATTGATGAGGAAATTGCATATTATACACTATTCGAATTCTAAGATATTAGCGGTGATAGATAGATAAAATGTTTATTTACTAAAAGGACACATAATATACAAAGACATTTTTTTATTCAATGTAGGATAAATTAATCTCTTACTAGATCCCCGCGACTTTGTTCGCGTGGACTTTATGACTCCGCAAAATGTTCATCAGGCGGAACAACTTTTGCTAAGGCGTAATTTTTATATTTCTTACTAACCATTATGGTTCTGCATCATGATGATTTTCCAAAATCATTTATACCCTATATGTTGCCCAGGCTTAACAGCTATTATAACGAAAAAGTTTGATATGAATCCGTCCAGTGTTTCCTGAGATTATGTGTACAAACAGACAAACTTTTTTTAAATTTTTACTCTATTACTATGTCTCCATAGCCCTAAATATGTTTTTTGGAAATATACACAATGTACAGACACAATTTTTTACTGTTTTATTATATGTACATATAGATATAGATAATGATAGGGAACCCTTTGTTCACGAGTCCGACTCGCACTTTGCTGGTTATCTTATACCTTTAAACGAGCAATTCTTGTATATTTATTTATATATATATTTATTTATAAATTTCTGTGATCTCGAAAACGGCTCTAACGATTTTGCTGAAAATTGGTATATGGGGGTTTTTGGGGGTAAACAATCGATCTAGATTAGTCTTATGTTTGGGAAAACGCGTGTTTTCGAGTTTTCATTCGTTTTTCTTTCCACGCAGATTATGGTCGCTAATTTCCCCGCGCCGGCCGCCATCCGCTTAGCTCAGTGGTTAAGGATGCTGACCGCTAGAAAGAGTGTTACGGGTTCGAATCCCACTCGGTGACTTACTTTTATTTTATTTTATGTTTAAGTTTATATATAATTTTTTATTTTGCATTGTTTTTAGACAAGTTTAAAAAAAAATTGTTAATGTTTGAGATGTAACCGAGCAAAGCTCGGTTGCCCAGGTACTGATTTATTATACACAACACAATGTCGTAAAATGACTCACTTGGTAGTTTACGTTTCGCAGCATGCTAAATTTGTACTGAATAGTAAGTACCTCACACAAAGCTTTTATACGCATATAATCGATGTCCTTCATTGACCAAAGTTGTTCAGAATTTATAAGTAGTTCGGGGCATAAATCTGGTAAAAAAACTTGAGAGGTGTCAAGGGACACCCGGATGGAACGAAGTTCCTTTCGATTAAATTAGTGGAGGAATTGTAAAATACGCGCACGCCGCATGGCTTACAACTATTGTTTCGTGTCGTTACTTTTGGTCTTAATTTTTTCCGCCTAGCCCCCTTTCGCAACGCGCGATAAGGAACTTCGTTACAAAAAGGCCTTGGGCCTTAAGTCAGCCTGTAATTTTTGAAGTGAAAACTTCTTTAGCGGCGTTGTGCACTTTTTTTGGAATGGGTAAAAAATCTTAAACTCGCGTCAGGACCACGTGTCCTGATCGAAAATTCGTAAGACGGCGCAGGGCGCTTGCGCGAATGTTCGTGTGTGTTTATGTTACGTTACGTTCGTGTGTAATGTGTCATGCTTGTGACATTTGTGACAGACTGTGGTTTAGAAAAGATTTGAAATATTTTATACTGATAATTATAGCAATTCGTGCAAAATTATTCCCTAACCATTCCAAAATATCAAAAATGCACAACGTTAATATTCAAGTTTTCACTTCTGCCGGCACTCCCAGAGTGCAACCCGTCGTTTTTTTTGTGAGGGACTTGAAATTGTGACAAGGAGGAAATCGGCGGAAAAAAGTCATTTAAATCGTGTGACGTAATTAAAAGATGGACCTTTGTTAGTTTTGTTAAGTTTAAAAGATAAATAAATGCTAGTATCGTGTAGCCAAAACTGAATGGATAATACGATACAGTGCCACAGGTAACCTAGGCAACCTTTTTTTTTACATCGGTCTAAAAGGCTAGTACACAGTCCAAATATAACTACTACAGAATACAATCTTCCCACGTTTCTCTGAAGTCGTGGGCGCCCCTTTACGTCCAGGCTGCATTATTGCTAGATAACAATAATTTTTTTTTTTTCATTCATTGCTTAAATTAGATTTTGTAGTCACAAACCCTATAAACTCTCCCAACCTTTGTCACTCTATGTCACACTTCATTGACTCCCTCCATCTCCCTTAAGGATGGTCCTTGATTACTTTAAAAAAATATCGCGTAGCCAAAACGGAATGGATATTAAGATACAGTGCCACCGGTAACCTAGTAGGTAACCTTATTTTTACATCGGATTAAAAGGCTAAGGACACAGTCCAAATATAACTACTACAGAATACAATCTTCCCACGTTTCTCTGAAGTCGTGGGCGCCCCTTTACGTCCAGGCTGCATTATTGCTAGATAACAATACAATTCGTTTTTTTCATTTATTGCTTAAATTAGATTTTGTAGTCACAAACCCTATAAACTCTCCCAACCTTTGTCACTCTATGTCACACTTCATTGACCCCCTCCATCTCCCCTAAGGATAGTCCTTGATTACTTTTAAAAAACATCGTGTAGCCAAAACGAAATGGATGTTAACGATATAGTGCCACAGGTAACCTAGTAGGTAACCTTATTTTTACATCGGACTAAAAGGCTAAGGACACAGTCCAAATATAACTACAACAGAATAAATCTTCCCACGTTTCTCTGAAGTCGTGGGCGCCCCTTTACGTCCAGGCTGCATTATTGCTAGATAACAATAAAAATTTGCTGCCGGAAAAGCAATTTTCTTTGTCTGAAATACTTTCGATTCGATTTCAGAAAAACGCGGGCAAAGATTGTATATTAGGGCAGCTTTGTACTATACTGCCTTTTTAGGGTTGCGTAGCAACAAGGAACCCTTATAGTTTCGCCATATCTGTTTATCTGTCCGCGGTTTTGCTCAGACACTATTAGTACTACGAAGCTGTAATTTGCTAAGAGTATGTATATTAATCATGCCGAAAAAGTGGTAAAATAAAATCTTGAAAAAATAATCATTTTATCTCCCATACAAGTGGGAGTAATTTTTTTTTATTGATTAACCTATCGTGTGGGGTATTATTGAATAGGTCTTTCAAAAACATTGTAAGCTTGTTAACATCATTTTTCGATTTAGGGATCCGTTTCTGAAATATTTGGTTTTATAGTGAACTTTTTTTTAGATTCCAAAAACGAAAGTTCCTATTACGTGCGATACGGGCTTTTCATTTTTGCATACAAAACGTATACCAAGGCGTTACGCGAATACTTTGATGCATATATTCGTGCTAAAGGCACTGAAGGCAGTCCAGTCGGTCTCACCCACGCTTCGTCTGTAATAAAGTACAGTGGGCGTCGCAATTAACTGCACTCCCACGGACGCACGGGAATAGCCTGGAAACTGGAAATTCATTTTCTAGCGACGCGTCGCTCTGTGATGTTCAATTATGGCGCCGGCATTCTTTTGTTTGATATTTTGCTGACGGTCCCTTGAGAATATACCTACGCAAAGCGAAAAATGTCTTTATTTTTTTTAAAGTAGTTCTTTAGCGTTGCTCTTACTACGTTATAGAGCTACTACCGTCATAGACCACGTAATAACTAATGGGTTTTTTTATTTGTTAACGGGAATTGTCTATGTAGGGCTCAAAGCCACCAAACTAAAGTGAGATTAGGCGGGCCACTTTTGACGGAAACACAAAGAACTATGGGCCAAAACACAGGGGGCAAAAGTAGTCAAAATAATAATGGGTTACTAGCCGCATCGCCTATTAACATAATTTAAATCTCGCCCATTCCCTCAATCGGTTTTACGATCTAGAGAACCAGCAGATTTTTTTCCTTTTTCCCAGACTTCTTCTTCTTATATTTAAGAGCTGGACTCTTGTCGGTGGAGTCTCCCAGACTACTAGTACTAATTAGTATAAACTCGAAAGTTTTTAAGTATTGATGGATGAATGTTTGTTACTCTTTCACGTAAAAACTAATGGATGGATTTTAATGAAACTTTACAATAATATAGCTTATACATCAGAATAACACATAGGCTACAATTTATAAAGATATTGTGTGATAATCCTGCGCAGACGAAGTCGCGGGCTCCAGCTAGTTTCATATTAAACCTTACGCGAAACTAAATGCTCTCTCCTTTCCAGGATGTATTAGTCCTTCTCGACCTACTGGGTACTCCCGACCCGGTGTTCTACAGCTACTTCAAGTCCACCGAGAAGTGGTACGTGCGGCTCGCCAACGCAGAGCAGAGGCTGGCTGAATTGAACGTTCTGCAGGGATACTCGAGGGGCAAAGCGGAACAAACCTACTTCAGGTTACGCAGCTCTGGCTCCTTCATCGAAGATGACCACATACCTTTCTGGAAGAGGAGTAAGTTGTTTGAATACCTACTTAGTACTAGATTAGTCTTAGTTTTTTTTAATTTATCTAAACTTTATTGACAAGAAAAAGTGTACAAATGGCGGACTTAACGCCATATAGCGTTCTCTGCCAGTCAACCGTTGAACCAAATAGAGAAATAAATCAAATCAAATAAAATCAAATCATTTATTGCTTCCTTAATGTATCACTAGTGTTTCGGGTGCTGCGCGTGCTGCAAGCAGCACGCGGTTTTTCGTGCGGCGGTTGTTGGCTTAGAAATGTTTCCAGTTCAAAAAATGGGTGAAAACTGCAGTCAGTTGAGAAAACATGAAAAAATGTGTGGGCGGCCATCTTGGATCCAAAATCTTAATGCAGTTTCGAGTTCCTCGAGGTGCTTTACCCCCACATGCAAAATTTCAGACCGCTACGAAGTCCCAGTGAGAAGTTAGGAACGAAATAAATTTTTCGGCTCAAAAAACATATAGATATTAATTTTCAGCCAAATCGCAAGCAATTGACTTTCGGCGGCCATCTTGGATTTCCAAAAATTAAAAAAAACCCGGCGCTTACGGGAGTGGCTCGGGCTTCGCCCTCGCCCGCAGCTCGCCCTACGGGCTCGCGTCACTCGGCCTGCGGCCTCGTGATGAGGGGAAATTACTTGGGGGAGGGGGAGGGGGGGGGGGGGTGAAGAGGGGGCTCGGCCTTCGGCCTCGCTACGGAGCTCGCCCTTCGGGCTCGCTAGCCGGCTTCGCCCTCGGCCTTCAGCCTCGGGCTACGCCAAGTTACTTGGGGGGGCCGTTTGTATGAAATTTGTATGGGGGGATTTTTTTTTATTAAAATTAAAAAAAAAATACTAGCTCTGGTAATTGATGAGATACCTCTTTTATTTTGTCTATGGGGTCAAATCTCCAGGTCCAACCGTTTAGCCAGGCCGTACCCCTTCCACATCAGGTTTCTGCAAATCCTCAAATGTCAGATTTTTCTGGTACTCGACCCCCTCACCCCTGTACGTTCCACCATAAACCATCACCCCTACTATTTGGCAACCGGTCAAACAACTATGTCAATCAGTCAGTCAGTCAGTGGTAATTACCACTGACTGACTGACTGATTGACATTTTCATCATCATTTTCATCATCACACTTAAGTGTAGCTATATATAATATAACTAGCTTTTCGGGCGCTGCGCGGGCTGCAAGCAGCCCGCGGTCTTTCGTGAACCTGTTGAAGTAGGTTAAAATATGTTTCCAGTTCAAAAAATGGGTATGTTTGTATGGGGAGAAATTGTCCTTGTATGGCGGCCATCTTGAATTTTGAAAAACATCAAAAAACAAATGACGGTCGTCAAATTGCTTACAATCTTCTACATTATGGAAAAAAAATCACGCTCCTAACCTTAACCGTTTTTGCAGGCCGTACCCCTTCTACATCAGGTTTCCGCAGATCCTCAAATGTCAGATTTTTCTGGTACTCCAATTAGCACCCTCTATACGACCACAAATCAACCTAAACCCCACCAATCCCGCAACAGGGCAAACAACTATGTCAATGAATCAGTCAGTCAGTGGTAATGTAGGTTTATATATATATAACTAGCTTTTCGGGCGTTGCGCGGGCTGCAAGCAGCCCGCGGTCTTTCGTGCGGCTGTTGAGGTAGGGTAAGACATGTTTCCAGTTCAGAAAATGGGTAAAAATTGCAGTCAGTAAAGGAAACATCATAACATGTGTGGGGGCGGCCATCTTGGATCCAAATCGGAATGCAGTTTCGAGTTCCGCGGGGTGCTTTACCCCCCCACATTCAAAATTTCAGACCCCTATGAAGTCCCAGTGAGACGTTATAAAAGAAATAAGTTTAATTTTCTAAAATCCAGACGCCATCTTGGATTCCAAAAAAAATATTGAATTTAGGTTTTTGGGGTCAAATTACATATAGATATCGATTTTCAGCCAAATCGCAAGCAGTTGACTTTCGGCGGCAATCTTGGATTTCCAAAAAAAAAAAAAAAAAAGACGCTGCGTTTTGTGATAGTGGCTCGGGCTTCGCCCTCGCCCGCAGCTCGCCCTACGGGCTCGCATCACTCGGCCTGCAGCCTCGTAAAAATTACTTGTAGGGGGGGTGTCAAAGGGGGGGGGGGGGAGGGGGATCTCGGGCTTCGCCCTCGATCCACAGCTCGGCCTGCGGCCTCGCGGCGCGCTTCGCCTTCGGCCTTCGGCCTCAGGCTTCGCCAAGTTACTTGGTATTAAATTTGTATGGAGGGGAATTGTCCATGTATGGCGGCCATCTTGGATTTTGAAAAAAATCAAAAAACAAATGACGCTCGTCAAATTGCTTACAACCGCCTACATTTTCGAAAAAAAAACACGCCCCTAACCCCAACCGTTTTTGCAGGCCGTACCCCTTCCACATCAGGTTTCCGCAGATCCTCAAATGTCAGATTTTTCTGGTACTCACTGGAGCACCCTCTATACGACCGCACATCAACCTTAACCCCACCAACCCCGCAACAGGGCAAACAACTATGTCAGTCAGTCAGTCAGTGGTAATGTAGGTTTATATATTATAATATAACTAGCTTTTCGGGCGCTGCGCGGGCTGCAAGCAGCCCGCGGTTTTACGTGAAGCTGTTGCGGTGGGCTAAATAACATGTCCAGTTGAGAAAATGGGTAAGGTTGTATGGAGGAATATTGTCCTTGTATGGCGGCCATCTTGAATTTAAAAAAAAATAAAAAAACAAATGATGTTCGTCAAATTGCTTATAGTTTTCTACATTATGGAAAAAAAATCACGCCCCTATCCCTAACCGTTTTCGCAGGCCGTACCCCTTCCACATCACGTTTCTGCAGATCTTCAAATGTCAGATTTTTCTGGTGCTCACTGGAGCACCCTCTATACGACTACACATCAACCTTAACCCCACCAACCCCGCAACAGGGCAAACAACTATGTCAATCAGTGAGTCAGTGGTATTGTAGGTTTATATATTATAACTAGCTTTTCGGGCGCTGCGCGGGCTGCAAGCAGCCCGCGGTTCATCGTGGGGCTGTTGAGGTAAGCTAAGATATGTTTCCAGTTTAGAAAATGATTAAGTTTGTATGGAGGAAAATTGTCCTTGTATGGCGGCCATCTTGGATTTTGAAAAAAATAAAAAAACAAATGACGGTCGTCAAATTGCTTACAACCCTCTATATTTTGAAAAAAAAATCACACCCCTAACCCTAACCGTTTTCGCAGGCCGTACCCCTTCCACATCAGGTTTCTGCAGATCCTCAAATGTCAGATTTTTCTGGTACTCACTGGAGCACCCTCTATACGACCACTCATCAACCTAAACCCCACCCACCCTGCAACAGGGCAAACAACCATGTCAATCAGTGAGTGAGTCAGTGAGTGGTATTTTGTAGGTTTATATATTATAACTAGTGTTTCGGGTGCTGCGCGTGCTGCACGCAGCACGCGGTTTTTCGTGCAGCTGTTGAGGAAGGCTAAAGAACATGTCCAGTTGAGAAAATGGGTAAGAATCGCAGTCTGTTGAGGAAACATGAAAAAATGTGTGGGCGGCCATCTTGGATCCAAAATCTGATTGCAGTTTCGAGTTCCACGGGGTGCTTTACTCTAGTAAAGCAAATTTCAGACCCCTATGAAGTCCCAGTGAGACGATACTGACGAAATAATTTTAATTTTCTGAAATCCAGACGCCATCTTGGATTCCAAAAAGAAATTTAAATTTGGATTTTTTGGCCCAAAATACATATAGATATTGATTTTCAGCCCAATCGCAAGCATTTGACTTTCGGCGGCCATCTTGGATTTCAAAAAAAAAAAAAACGCAATGCTTGGTGGGAGTGGCTCGGGCTTCGCCCTAGCCCGCAGCTCGCCCTTCGGGCTCGCATCACTCGGCCTACGGCCTCGTGAAAATTACTTGGGGGGGGGGGGGTCAAAAAGGGGGGGAGGGGAGCTCGGCCTTTGGCCTCGCAAGGTTGCTCCGCCTTCGGCCTTCGGCCTCAGGCTGCGTCAAGTTACTTTGGGGGGGCCGTATGTATGAAATTTGTATGGAGAACAATTGTCCTTGTATGGCGGCCATCTTGAATTTTGAAAAGAATCAAAAAACAAATGACAGTCGTCAAATTGCTTACAACCCCCTACATTTAGGGAAAAAAATCACGCCCCTAACCCCAAGCGTTTTCGCAGGCCGTACCCCTTCCACATCAGGATCTGGTGATCTTCAAGGTTTCGGATTTTTCTGGTTGGTTTCAAAACACCCTGTACACGATGGTATAACATTTGTGACACCTGTCAGTCGGGAACAGGTCAAACAATTATGTCAATCAGTGAGTCAGTGGTAAGTGTAGCTATATATAATATAATATAACTAGCTTTTCGGGCGCTGCGCGGGCTGCAAGCAGCCCGCGGTTTTTCATGCGGCTTTTGAGGTAGGCTAAATAACATTTCCAGTTGAGCAAATGGGTAAAAACTGCAGTCAGTAAAGGAAACATCATAATATGTGTGGGGGCGGGGCGGCCATCTTGGATCCAAAACCGGAATGCAGTTTCGAGTTCCGCGGGGTGCTTTACCCCCACATGCAAATTTTCAGACCCCTACGAAGTACCAGTGAGACGTTATGAACGAAAAAAGTGAAATTTTCTAAAATCCAGACGCCATCTTGAATTCCAAAAAAAATATTAAATTTGGATTTTTGGGCTCAAACTACATATAGATATCGATTTTCAGCCAAATCTCAAGCAGTTGACTTTCGGCGGCCATCTTGGATTTTCAAAAATTAAAAAAAATTGGACTGCGCTTTGGGAAGTGGCTCGGGGTTCGCCCTCGCCCGCAGCTCGCCCTGCGGGCTCGCGACACTCGGCCTCCGGCCTCGTGAAAATTACTTACGGGGAGGGGGGGGGGGGGGAGGAAGGGGGGGATGTGGGAGTGGCTCGGGCTTCGCCCTCGCCCGTAGCTCGCCCTTCGGGCTCGCATCGCTCGGCCTCCGGCCTCGTGAAGATTACTTAGGGGGGATCCAAGGGGGAGGGGGGAGTGGCTCGGGCTTCGCCCTCGCCCGCAGCTCGGCCTGCGGCCTCGCGGGGGTGGCCTTTGCTTTTGGCTTTTGGCCTCTGGCAGCGCCTAGTTAGTTGGGGTGGCCGTTTGTATGAAATTTGTATGGAGAAAAATTGTCCATGTATGGCGGCCATCTTGGATTTTGAAAAAAATAAAAAAACAAATGACGCTCGTCAAATTGCTTACAACCCCCTACATTTTGGAAAAAAAATCACGCCCCTAACCCCAACCGTTTTCGCAGGCCGTACCCCTTCCACATCAGGTTTCCGCAGATCCTCAAATGTCAGATTTTTCTGGTACTCACTGGAGCACCCTCTATACGACCGCACATCAACCTAAACCCCACCAACCCCGCAACAGGGCAAACAACTCTGTCAGTGAGTGAGTGAGTGAGTCAGTGGTAATGTAGGTTTATATATTATAACTAGCTTTTCGGGCGCTGCGCGGGCTGCAAGCAGCCCGCGGTTCATCGTGGGGCTGTTGAGGTAGGCTAAGATATGTTTCCAGTTCAGAAAATGGGTAAGTTTGTATGAAGGACAATTGTCGTTGTATGGCGGCCATCTTGAATTTTGGAAAAAATAAAAAAACAAATGACGGTCGTCAAATTGCTTATAATCTTCTACATTATGGAAAAAAAATCACGCCCCTAACCTTAACCGTTTTTGCAGGCCGTACCCCTTCCACATCACGTTTCCGCAGATCCTCAAATGTCAGATTTTTCTGGTAATCACTGGAGCACCCTCTATACGACCGCTCATCAACCTAAACCCCACCAACCCCGCAATAGGGCAAACAACTCTGTCAGTGAGTCAGTCAGTGGTAATGTAGGTTTATATATTATAACTAGCTTTTCGGGCGCTGCGCGGGCTGCAAGCAGCCCGCGGTTCATCGTGGGGCTGTTGAGGTAGGCTAAGATATGTTTCCAGTTCAGAAATTGGGTAGGTTTGTATGGAGGAAAATTGTCCTTGTATGGCGGCCATCTTGGATTTTGAAAAAAATCAAAAAACAAATGACGGTCGTCAAATTGCTTCTAATCTTCTACATTATGGAAAAAAAATCTAACCACTAACCCCAACTGTTTTTGCAGGCCGTACCCCTTCCACATTAGGTTTTTGCAGATCCTCAAATGTCAGATTTTTCTGGTACTCCATTTAGCACCCTCTATACGACCACACATCAACCTAAACCCCACTAACCCCGCAACAGGGCAAACAACTATGTCAATGAGTCAGTCAGTGAGTGGTAATGTAGGTTTATATATTATAACTAGTGTTTCGGGTGCTGCGCGTGCTGCAAGCAGCACGCGGTTTTTCGTGCACCTGTTAAGGCTGAATAACATGTCCAGTTGAGAAAATGGGTAAGAGTTGCAGTCTATTGAAGAATCATCGGAAAATGTATGGGCGGCCATCTTGGATCCAAAATCTGATTGCATTTTCGAGTTTCGCGAGGTGCTTTACCTCAGTAAAGAAAATTTCAGACCTCTATGAAGTCCCAGTGAGACGTTATGAACGAAATAATTTAAATTTTCTAAAATCCAGACGCCATCTTGGATTCCAAAAAAAAATTTAAATTTGGATTTTTTGGCTCAAAATACATATAGATATTGATTTTCAGCCAAATCGCAAGCAGTCGACTTTCGGCGGCCATCTTGGATTTCCAAAAATTTAAAAAAAACCCGGCGCTTAGAGAATTGGCTCGGGCTTCGCCCTCGCCCGCAGCTCGCCCTTCGGGCTCGCGTCATTCGGCCTGCGGCCTCGTGATGGGGGGAAATTACTTGGGAAGGGGAGGAGGGGGAGGAGGAGGGGGGGGTGAAAAGGGGGGCTCGGCCTTCGGCCTCGCCACAGAGCTCGCCCCTCGGGCTCGCGAGCCGGCTTCGCCCTCGGCCGTCGGCCTCGGGCTGCGCCAAGTTACTTGGGGGGGCCGTTTGTATGAAATTTGTATGGGGGAAATTTTTTTTTATGAAAATTAAAAAAAATAAACTGGCTCTGGTAATTGACCAGGTACCTCTTTCATTTTGTCTATGGGGTCAAATCTCCAGGTCCAACTGTTTAGCCAGGCCGTACCCCTTCCACATCAGGTTTCTGCAAATCCTCAAATGTCAGATTTTTCTGGTACTCGACCCCCTCACCCCAGTACGTTCCACCATAAACCATCACCCCTTCTATTTGGCAACCGGTCAAACAACTATGTCAATCAGTCAGTCAGTCAGTGGTAAGTGTAGCTATATATAATATAATATAACTAGCTTTTCGGGCGCTGCGCGGGCTGCAAGCAGCCCGCGGTCTTTCGTGCGGCTGTTGAGGTAGGCTAAATAACATGTCCAGTTGAGAAAATGGGTAAGGTTGTATGGAGGGGAATTGTCCATGTATGGCGGCCATCTTGGATTTTGAAAAAACTCAAAAAACAAATGACGCGCGTCAAATTGCTTACAACCCCCTACATTTTGGAAAAAAAATCACGCCTTCAACCCCAACCGTCTTTGCAGGCCGTACCCCTTCCACATCAGGTTTCCGCAAATCCTCAAATGTCAGATTTTTCTGGTACTCACTGGAGCACCCTCTAAACGACCACACATCAACCTAAACCCCACCAACCCCGCAACAGGGCAAACAACTATGTCAATCAGTGAGTCAGTGGTATTGTAGGTTTATATATTATAATATAACTAGTGTTTCGGGTGCTGCGCGTGCTGCAAGCAGCACGCGGTTTTTCGTGCGGCGGTTGTTGGCTAAGAAATGTTTCCAGTTCAAAAAATGGGTGAAAACTGCAGTCAGTTGAGAAAACATAAAAAAATGTGTGGGCGGCCATCTTGGATCCAAAATCTGAATGCAGTTTCGAGTTCTTTGAGGTGCTTTACCCCCACATGCAAAATTTCAGACCCCTACGAAGTCCCAGTGAGACGTTATGAACGAAATAAATTTCATTTTCTAAAATTCAGACGCCATCTTGGATTTAAAAAAAAAATTCAAATTTGGATTTTTCTGCTCAAAAAACATATAGATATTGATTTTCAGCCAAATCGCAAGCATTTGACTTTCGGCGGCCATCTTGGATTTCCAAAAATTAAAAAAAAAACCCGGCGCCTTCGGGAGTGTCTCGGGCTTCGCCCTCGCCCGCAGCTCGCCCTTCGGGCTCGCGTAACTCGGCCTGCGGCCTCGTGATGGGGGAAATTACTTGGGGGAGGGGAAGAGGGGGGTGACGGGGGGGGGGGGGTTGGCCTTCGGCCTCGCCACGGAGCTCGCCCTTCGGGCTCGCGAGCCGGCTTCGCCCTTGGCCTTCGGCCTCGGGCTGCGCCAAGTTACTTGGGGGGGCCGTTTCTATGAAATTTGTATGGGGGTGATTTTTTTTTTTCGTCAATTAAAAAAAAAATACCGGCTCTGGTAATTGATCAGATAGCCCTTTCATTTTGTCTATGGGGTCAAATCTCCATGTCCAACCGTTTAGCCAGGCCGTACCCCTTCCACATCAGGTTTCTGCAAATCCTCAAATGTCAGATTTTTCTGGTACTCGACCCCCTCACCCCTATACGTTCCACCATAAACCATCACCCCTACTATTTGGCAACCGGTCAAACAACTATGTCAATCAGTGAGTGAGTCAGTGGTAAGTGTAGCTATATATAATATAACTAGCTTTTCGGGCGCTGCGCGGGCTGCAAGCAGCCCGCGGTCTTTCGTACGGCTGTTGAAGTAGGCTAAGACATGTTTCCAGTTCAGAAAATGGGTAAGTTTGTATGGAGGAAAATTATCCATGTATGGCGGCCATCTTGAATTTTGAAAAAAATAAAAAAACAAATGACGCTCGTCAAATTGCTTACAACCCTCCACATTCTGGAAAAAAAATCACGCCCCTAACCCCAACCGTTTTTGCACGCCGTACCCCTTCCACATCAGATTTCTGCAAATCCTCAAATGTCAGATTTTTCTGGTACTCACTGGAGCACCCTCTATACGAACGCACATCAACCGAAACCCCACCAACCCCGCAACAGGGCAAACAACTATGTCAATCAGTCAGTGAGTCAGTGGTATTGTAGGTTTATATATTATAATATAAAATAGTGTTTCGGGTGCTGCGCGTGCTGCACGCAGCACGCGGTTTTTCGTGCAGCTGTTGAGGAAGGCTAAAGAACATGTCCAGTTGAGAAAATGGTTAAGACTTGCAGTCTGTTGAGGAAACATGAAAAAATGTGTGGGTGGCCATCTTGGATCCAAAATCTGATTGCAGTTTCGAGTTCCACGGGGTGCTTTACTCTAGTAAAGCAAATTTCAGACCCCTAGGAAGTCCCAGTGAGACGATACTAACGAAATAATTTTAATTTTCTAAAATCCAGACGCCATCTTGGATTCCAAAAAAAAAATTAAATTTTGATTTTTCGACTCAAAATACATATAGATATTGATTTTCAGCCAAATCGCAAGCATTTGACTTTCGGCGGCCATCTTGGATTTCCAAAAATTAAAAAAATTTGACTGCGCTTGGGGAAGTGGCTCGGGCTTCGCCCTCGCCCGCAGCTCGCCCTTCGGGCTCGCATCACTCGGCCTACGGCCTCGTGAAAGTTACTTGGGGGGGGGGGGGGGGGGGATGTCAAAAAGGGGGCGAGGGGAGCTCGGCCTTTGGCCTCGCTCCGCAGCTCGGCCTGCGGCCTCAGGCTACGCCTAGTTGCTTTAGGGGTGCCATTTGTATGAAATTTATATGGAGGGGAATTGCCCTTGTATGGCGGCCATCTTGGATTTTGGAAAAAATCAAAACACAAATGGCAGTCGTCAAATTGCTTACAACCCCCTACATTTTGGAAAAAAAATCACACCCCTAACCCCAACCGTTTTCGCAGGCCGTACCCCTTCCACATCAGGATCTGGTGATCTTCAACTTTTCGGATTTTTCTGGTTGGTTTCAAAACACCCTGTACACGATGGTATAACATTTGTGACACCTGTCAGTCGGGAACAGGTCAAACAATTATGTCAATCAGTGAGTCAGTGGTAAGTGTAGCTATATATAATATAATAATAATAAAATAATATAACTATGTCAATCAGTGAGTGAGTCAGTGGTATTGTAGGTTTATATATTATAATATAACTAGCTTTTCGGGCGCTGCGCGGGCTGCAAGCAGCCCACGGTCTTTCGTGGAGCTGTTGGGGTGGGCTAAATAACATGTCCAGTTAAGAAAATGGGTAAGGTTGTATGGGGGACAATTGTCCTTGTATGGCGGCCATCTTGAATTTCGAAAAAAAACAAAAAAAACAAATGACCGTCGTCAAATTGCTTATAATCTTCTACATGATGGAAAAAAATCACGTCCCTAACCCCAACCGTTTTTGCAGGCCGTACCCCTTCCACATCAGGTTTCCGCAGAACCTCAAATGTCAGATTTTTCTGGTACTCACTGGAGCACCCTCTATACGACCGCACATCAATCTAAACCCCACCGACCCCGCAACAGGGCAAACAACTATGTCAATCAGTGAGTCAGTGAGTCAGTGGTAATGTAGGTTTATATATTATAATATAACTAGCTTTTCGGGCGCTGCGCGGGCTGCAAGCAGCCCGCGGTTTTACGTGGAGCTATTGGGGTGGGCTAAATAACATGTCCAGTTGAGAAAATGGGTAAGGTTGTATGGAGGAAAATTATCCTTGTATGGCGGCCATCTTGGATTTTGAAAAAAAACAAAAAACAAATGACGGTCGTCAGATTGCTTATAATCTTCTACATTATGAAAAAAAATCACGCCCCTAACCTAAATAGTTTTTGCAGGCCATACCCCTTCCACATCAGGTTTCCGCAGATCCTCAAATGTCAGATTTTTCTGGTACTCACTGGAGCACCCTCTATACGACCACACATCAACCTAAACCCCACCAACCCCGCAACAAGGCAAACAACTATGTCAATCAGTCAGTCAGTGAGTGGTAATGTAGGTTTATATATTATAACTAGCTTTTCGGGCGCTGCGCGGGCTGCAAGCAGCCCGCGGTCTTTCGTGCGGCTGTTGAAGTAGGCTAAGACATGTTTCCAGTTCAGAAAATGGGTAAGTTTGTATGGAGGAAAATTATCCATGTATGGCGGCCATCTTGAATTTTGAAAAAAATAAAAAAACAAATGACGCTCGTCAAATTGCTTACAACCCCCCACATTCTGGAAAAAAAATCACGCCCTTAACCCCAACCGTTTTTGCAGGCCGTACCCCTTCCACATCAGGTTTCTGCAAATCCATAAATGTCAGATTTTTCTGGTACTCACTGGAGCACCCTCTATACGACCGCACATCAACCTAAACCCCACCAACCCCGCAACAGGGCAAACAACTATGTCAATCAGTGAGTGAGTCAGTCAGTGGTAATGTAGGTTTATATATTATAACTAGCTTTTCGGGCACTGCGCGGGCTGCAAGCAGCCCGCGGTTCATCGTGGGGCTGTTGAGGTAGGCTAAGATATGTTTCCAGTTCAGAAAATGGGTAAGTTTGTATGGAGGAAAATTGTCCTTGTATGGCGGCCATCTTGAATTTTTAAAAAAATAAAAAAACAAATGACGCTCGTCAAATTGCTTACAACCCCCCACATTCTGGAAAAAAAATCACACACCTAACCTTAATAGTTTTTGCAGGCTATACCCCTTCCACATCAGGTTTCTGCAAATCTTCAAATGTCAGATTTTTCTGGTACTCACTGGAGCACCCTCTATACGACCGCACATCAACCTAAACCCCACCGACCCCGCAACAGGGCAAACAACTATGTCAATCAGTCAGTCAGTCAGTGAGTGGTAATGTAGGTTTATATATTATAACTAGCTTTTCGGGCGCTGCGCGGGCTGCAAGCAGCCCGCGGTCTTTCGTGCGGCTGTTGAGGTAGGGTATGACATGTTTCCAGTTCAGAAAATGGGTAAAAACTGCAGTCAGTATGGGAAACATCAAAATATGTGTGGGGGCGGCCATCTTGGATCTAAAATTTGATTCCAGTTCCGAGTACCGCGGGGTGCTTTACCCCCACATGCAAAATTTCAGACCCCTACGAAGTCCCAGTGAGACGTTATAAACGAAGTTGGTTATATTTTCTAAAGTCCAGACGCCATCTTGGATTCCAAAAAAAATATTGAATTTGGGTTTTTGGGGTCAAATTACATATAGATATCGATTTTCAGCCAAATCGCAGGCAGTTGACTTTCGGCGGCCATCTTGGATTTTCAAAAATTAAAAAAAATTGGACTGCGCTTGGGGAAGTGGCTCGGGCTGCGCCCTCGCCCGCAGCTCGCCCTGCGGGCTCGCGACACTCGGCCTCCGGCCTCGTGAAAATTACTTACGGGGAGGGGGGGGGGAAGGGGGGGGCTGTGGGAGTGGCTCGGGCTTCGCCCTCGCCCGCAGCTCGCCCTTCGGGCTCGCATCTCTCGGCCTCCGGCCTCGTGAAGATTACTTATGGGGGGATCCAAGGGGGAGGGGGGAGTGGCTCGGGCTTCGCCCTCGCCCGCAGCTCGGCTTGCGGCCTCGCGGGGGTGGCCTTTGCTTTTGGCTTTTGGCCTCTGGCTGCGCCTAGTTACTTGGGGTGGCCGTTTGTATGAAATTTGTATGGAGGAAATTGGTCCTTGTATGGCGGCCATCTTGGATTTTGAAAAAAATAAAAAAACAAATGACGCTCGTCAAATTGCTTATAATCTTCTACATTATGGAAAAAAAATGACTCCCCTAACCCCAACCGTTTTTGCAGGCCGTACCCCTTCCACATCAGGTTTCTGCAAATCCTCAAATGTCAGATTTTTCTGGTACTCACTGGAGCACACTCTATACGACCACACATCAACCTAAACCCCACCAACCCCGCAACAGGGCAAACAACCATGTCAATCAGTGAGTGAGTGAGTGGTAATGTAGGTTTATATATTATAACTAGCTTTTTGGGCGCTGCGCGGGCTGCAAGCAGCCCGCGGTTTTTCGTGCGGCTGTTGAGGTGGGCTAAAGAACATGTCCAGTTAAGAAAATGGGTAAAAACTGCAAGTAGTAAAGGAAAAATCAAAATATGTGTGGGGCGGCCATCTTGGTTTGAAAATCTGATTCCAGTTCCGAGTTTCGCGGGGTGCTTTACCCCCACATACAAAATTTCAGACCCCTACGAAGTCCCAGTGAAACGTTATAAACGAAATAAGTTTAATTTTCTAAAATGCAGACGCCATCTAGGATTCCAAAAAAAAAATTGAATTTGGGTTTTTGGGGTCAAATTACATATACAGCCAAATCGCAAGCAGTTGACTTTCGGCGGCCATCTTGGATTTCCAAAAAAAAAAAAAAAGACGCTGCGCATTGTGATAGTGGCTCGAGCTTCGCCCTCGCCCGCAGCTCGCCCTTCGGGCTCGCATCACTCGGCCTGCGGCCTCGTGAAAATTACTTGTAGGAGGGGTCAAAGGGGGGGAGGGAGAGCTCGGGCTTCGCCCTCGCTCCGCAGCTCGGCCTGCGGCCTCGCCGGGACGCTTCGCCTTCGGCCTTCGGCCTCAGGCTGCGCCAAGTTACTTGGGAGGCGGTTTGTACGAAATTTGTATGGAGGATAATTGTCGTTGTATGGCGGCCATCTTGGACTTTGAAAAAAATTAAAAAACAAATGACGCTCGTCAAATTGCTTACAACCACCCACATTTTGGAAAAAAAATCACGCTCCTAACCCCAACCGTTTTTGCAGGCCGTACCACTTCCACATCAGCTTTCTGCAAATCCTCAAATGTCAGATTTTTCTGGTACTCACTGGAGCACCCTCTATACGACCACACATCAACCTAAACCCCACCAACCCCGCAACAGGGCAAACAACTCTGTCAGTGAGTGAGTGAGTGAGTGGTAATGTAGGTTTATATAATATAATATAACTAGCTTTTCGGGCGCTGCGCGGGCTGCAAGCAGCCCGCGGTTCATCGTGGGGCTGTTGAGGTAAGCTAAGATATGTTTCCAGTTTAGAAAATGGGTAAGTTTGTATGGGGAGATATTGTCGTTGTATGGCGGCCATCTTGGATTTTGAAAAAAATCAAAAAACAAATGACGGTCATCAAATTGCTTATAATCTTCTACATTATGGAAAAAAAATCACGCCCCTAACCTTAATAGTTTTTGCAGGCCATACCCCTTCCACATCAGATTTCCGCAAATCCTCAAATGTCAGATTTTTCTGGTACTCACTGGAGCACCCTCTACACGACCACACATGAACCTAAACCCCACCAACCCCGCAACAGGGCAAACAACCATGTCAATCAGTGAGTGAGTGAGTGGTAATGTAGGTTTATATATTATAACTAGCTTTTCGGGCGCTGCGCGGGCTGCAAGCAGCCCGCGGTTTTTCGTGCGGCTGTTGAGGTAGGCTAAAAAATGTTTCCAGTTTAGAAAATGGGTAAAAACTGTAGTCAGTAAAGAAAACATCAAAATATGTGTGGATGCGGCCATCTTGGATCCAAAATCTGAATCCAGTTTCGAGTTCCGCGGGGTGCTTTACCCCCACATGCAAAATTTCAGACCCCTACGAAGTCCCAGTGAGACGTTACGAACGAAAAAAGTTAAATTTTCTAAAATCCAGACGCCATCTCGAATTCCAAAAAAAATATTAAATTTGGATTTTTGGGCTCAAACTACATATAGATATCGATTTTCAGCCAAATCGCAAGCAGTTGACTTTCGGCGGCCATCTTGGATTTCCAAAAAAAAAAGACGCTGCGCTTTGTGATAGTGGCTCGGGCTTCGCCCTCGCCCGCAGCTCGCCCTTCGGGCTCGCATCACTCGGCCTACGGCCTCGTGAAAATTACTTGTATGTGGGGGGTGTCAAAGGGGGGGGGGGGAGCTCGGGCTTCGCCCTCGCTCCACAGCTCGGCCTGCGGCCTCGTGGGGGTGGGCTTCGCCTTCGGCCTTCGGCCTCAGGCTTCGCCAAGTTACTTGGGGGGCCGTTTGTATGAAATTTGTATGGAAGGGAATTGTCCATGTATGGCGGCCATCTTGGATTTTGAAAAAAATCAAAAAACAAATGACGCTCGTCAAATTGCTCACAACCCCCTACATTCTGGAAAAAAAATCACGCCCCTAACCCCAACCGTTTTTGCAGGCCGTACCCCTTCCACATCAGGTTTCTGCAAATCTTCAAATGTCAGATTTTTCTGGTACTCACTGGAGCACCCTCTATACGACCGCACATCAACCTAAACCCCACCAACCCCGCAACAGGGCAAACAACTATGTCAATCAGTCAGTGAGTGAGTGGTATTGTAGGTTTATATATTATAACTAGCTTTTCGGGCGCTGCGCGGGCTGCAAGCAGCCCGCGGTTCATCGTGGGGCTGTTGAGGTAGGCTAAGATATGTTTCCAGTTTAGAAAATGGGTAAGTTTGTATGGAGGAAAATTGTCCTTGTATGGCGGCCATCTTGAATTTTGAAAAAATTAAAAAAACAAATGACGGTCGTCAAATTGCTTCCAACCCCCTACATTATGGAAAAAAAATCACACCCCTAACCCCAACCGTTTTTGCAGGCCATACCCCTTCCACATCAGGTTTCCGAAGATCTTCAAATGTCAGATTTTTCTGGTACTCACTGGAGCACCCTCTATACGACCGCACATCAACCTAAACCCCACTTACCCCGCAACAGGGCAAACAACTATGTCAATCAGTCAGTCAGTGAGTGGTAATGTAGGTTTATATATTATAACTAGCTTTTCGGGCGCTGCGCGGGCTGCAAGCAGCCCGCGGTCTTTCGTGCGGCTGTTGAGGTAGGGTAAGACATGTTTCCAGTTCAGAAAATGGGTAAAAACTGCAGTCAGTATGGAAAACATAAAAATATGTGTGGGCGGCCATCTTGGATCTAAAATTTGATTCCAGTTCCGAGTACCGCGGGGTGCTTTACCCCCACATGCAAAATTTCAGACCCCTACGAAGTCCCAGTGAGACGTTATAAACGAAATAAGTTTAATTTTCTAAAATCCAGACGCCATCTTGGATTCCAAAAAAAATATTGAATTTAGGTTTTTGGGGTCAAATTACATATAGATACCGATTTTCAGCCAATTCGCAAGCAGTTGACTTTCGGCGGCCATCTTGGATTTCCAAAAAAAAAAAGACGCTGCGCTTTGCGATAGTGGCTCGGGCTTCGCCCTCGCCCGCAGCTCGCCCTACGGGCTCGCATCACTCGGCCTGCGGCCTCGTAAAAATTACTTGGGGGGGAGGGGTGGTCAAAGGTGGGGGAGGGGGGGAGCTCGGGCTTCGCCCTCGCGGGGGGGCTTCGCCTTCGGCCTCCGGCTTCAGGCTGCGCCAAGTTACTTGGAATGTTTGTATGAAATTTGTATGGAGGGAAATTTTCCATGTATGGCGGCCATCTTGAATTTCGAAAAAAAACAAAAAACAAATGACGGTCGTCAAATTCCTTATAATCTTCTACATTATGGAAAAAAAATCACACCCCAAACCCCAACTGTTTTTGCAGGCCGTACCCCTTCCACATCAGGTTTCCGCAGATCCTCAAATGTCAGATTTTTCTGGTACTCACTGGAGCACCCTCTATACGACCACACATTAACCTAAACCCCACCAACCCCGCAACAGGGCAAACAATTATGTCAGTCAGTCAGTGGTAATGTAGGTTTATATATTATAATATAATATATATAATATAATACAGGTCTTTATTTAATAAAGTAAGTCGCGATTAAGGACCCTGGCGGGCGCTGCAATGGGAGAACGCCACATTTTTGTCAAATTTATGTATAACTAGCACTCCATCCCAGCTTCGCCCGTGGTACATACATAGCCTATGTCACTCAGGGAGAACATACCTATCCAACAGTGAAAGAATTTTTAAAATCGATCCAGTAGTTTCGGAGCCTATTCAATACAATCAAACAAACAAACAAATCTTTCCTCTTTATAATATTAGTGTAGATTATTAGGTATTAATATTCATGCAAATTATATTTCATACGACGCACACTGTTCCAAAAACCCTTCGGACCTGACATTTTGAACTAAGCTCAGAATGTGACGCGTTTCGTTATTCTAAACGATAAGCAAAAACTCCCGTGTGGCAATTCCTTATAGTTTTAGAGAAAACTTAAACTAAAGTTGTTCGATTTTTTTAACTTAGAAAGTAAAATATATTTTTTTCTACCAGAACAATTACTTTATTTGCCCAAATTTTCACATCAATTTATTGGGCTTTTAAAACCGTATTTTATTATTGCTACCCCTAGTCGAAAATGTAAGCCTAAAGCGAAATAATAATATTTTTCAATAAAACGGTTTTATTTTAATATCTATAATAATTCGAGCTATTAGCACCCAAATATCTATTTAAAATGTAGAGAATTAGGCTGTTTATCTTTGTATAAAAAAGCAGCTGCTAATTCCGTGGGATCTCGGAGAAATTCGATTCTAAATATTTCCTGACTCCGAACCCCTGAAACTTAGAAATAGCAATATTTCATATACGCATTTGCTATGAACTTTTAGTAAGGTCTAAATCTAAAAATACATTGGATTGAACGATTTTTATTGTATTATATTTTTTAGATCTAGTAAAGAGCGGAAAGGACCATGCGCAAAAATGTATGGACCCTGGTCCAAATACCAATAACTTTGCTCAACAGTGATAAAAACTATGCCAAATGAAATCATTTGAAGTGTAGATCATTTCATTCTATTAGCACCAAGCCGAAATCGAGCGCCAACATGGTGTTTTTTTACATGACTTGTTTCATTTATTACCTATAAAAATGTACTTACTTATTAAAAATGTCAAGTATTTTTGATCGGAGTTTCACCTAGCGATGATATTCTTGAGACTATTGGTATATTACATTATTTTTAGGGTTCCAGTGGAGCAAAAGGGTATATCTTTTAATAAAAAACCGTCATTACATAGTTACCCAATGGCGGGCGGGGTATAGGAGAGGGGAGAGAAAAGGAATGTGCATAGCAGCGGGGTGCGGTAGAAAAGGTAGCGTACGCGAAGGTACACAAAGAATAGAAAATTGCTTTTGTTTACGGTTTATGATTTTAGGAATGTATGCTTTCTTGGAATCAAAAATGCATCGAAACTCCATGTTCGCGCTAGATATCGACTTAGCCGTCATAATATAAAGTGTATTCCAAAACCTTTCATTTGGTATAACTTTCAACGTTGTTGAGGGGTTGGACCAAAATGTCGCAAGGTCCTTTTCCTTAACATTAGCAAATGTGGCAAAATATTATATTTAATAGGTTTTTTTTTCTTTTATATTTCAATTTAAATTAAAAAGTATTGTTGGTCACCGTTTTAGTATTTATCTTTTTCTTGCAAAATTATCGATAGTGAACTGTGACGTCAGATTAATCTATATTAGGTTGTAAGTATAAGTTTTTTGTTATACGTCTTCTAGCACCTATATAAGTTATATCATTTAATTAATTCGATGAAGGTGTGGCGTGGGAAGGGTGGGAGATGACCGCAAGTACACGAGGAGAAATTAGCTCTGGAAAAATCGAAGCTTCTTCGGAAATGAGTAGTGGAAGTACTATCTCTTTCGTAGTTTGCGTTTGGCAGTTTATCGCGAGTTTGTTCCATCGAATTTGTTTCACCTTCGGAGAAGGAAAGGTGCCGGCTATGCACTATCCACAGCATTGCAGGCGGCGGCATGGGTCTGAAACGGCTCCATGACGCGTTGCCTCCATTTCTCTAGGCTAGATGTATTGACGTGGGGTTTTAGCTAACGCCTAACGAGGGTGGACCCCTTCCCACGCCGCACCTAGCCCTTCATCAAATTAATTAAATGGTATAACCTGATATAGGTATTAGAAGACGAATAACAAAATACTTATGCTTGCAATCTAATATGGATTTTAATCTGACGACGTCACAGTTCACAATCGATAATTTTGCAAGAAAAAGATAAATACTAAAACAGTGACCAACAATACTTTTTAATTTCAATTGAAATATAAAAGAAAAAAAATTCCTACTAAATATAATATTTTGCCACATTTGCTAATGTTAAGGAAAATTTCCGCTCTTTAGTAGATCTAAAAAATATAATACAATAAAAATGGTTCAATCCAATGTATTTTTAGATTTAGACCTTACTAAAAGTTCATAGCGAATGCGTATATGAAATATTGCTATTTCTAAGTTTCAGGAGTTCGGAGTCAGGAAATATTTAGAATCGAATTTCTCCGAGATCCCACGGAATTAGCAGCTACTTTTTTATACAAAGATAAACAGCCTAATTCTCTACATTTTAAATAGATATTTGGGTGCTAATAGCTCGAATTATTATAGATATTATAATAAAACCGTTTTATTGAAAAATATTATTATTTCGCTTTAGGCTTACATTTTCGACTAGGGGTAGCAATAATAAAATACAGTTTTAAACGCCCAATAAATTGATGTGAAAATTTGGGCAAATAAAGTAATTGTTCTGGTAGAAAAAAATATATTTTACTTTCTAAGTTAAAAAAATCGAACAACTTTAGTTTAAGTTTTCTCCAAAACTATAAGGAATTGCCACACGGGAGTTTTTGCTTATCGTTTAGAATAACGAAACGCGTCACATTCTGAGCTTAGTTCAAAATGTCAGGTCCGAAGGGTTTTTGGAACAGTGTGCGACGCATTACAAGTTTGTTTTTTAATAATAAGTTAAAGATGTCAAAATTTATAAAAATGTCAGGAGTTGTTTTTAATTTGATATATTGGCTTTACGGTGTAATTTTGTCTTCCAAATATTCTTTGATTGTGTAATAGCATTTATCAGTCAATAGCTCTTTGAGTTGGTGTAGAAACGTTTTATTATTTTCTATATTTTTGATGGCGGTTGGGAGTTTTTCGTATAGCTTAATAGACATAACTAGAGGGCTAGATGAGTGAAGCTCGAGACGGGAAGTCGGTAGTTGTAGCCTATTTTGGTGTCTAAGTGTATATTTTGTAACTAAGATTTTCGTTTTTTGAAAAATTCAGGATATTTTCGGACAAATTTGCATGCTTGAAGAATGTAGATGCATGGTAGAGTTAAAATTTTGAGTTTTTTAAAATAAGGTTTGCAGCTGTCTCTTTTTTTATATTTACTATTATCTTTTATGCAATAATCTTTTTTGTATGGTGAGTACTCTATCGCAATCTGTTCCGTTGCCCCACAAAAGTGTACCATAACTTAGCCATGAGTAGGCGTAGGCGTATTAAGTGACAATAGCTGTTTCAATATCTGTGGATTTTTTTACTTCTCTAAGCGCATACGCAAACTTAGATAATTTCGCGCATAGTTTTTGTATGTGGGGTTTCCAATTTATGTGGCTATCTATGTCAATGCCTAGCAGAGTAAATTCATTTACTGTCTCTAAGTAGATCCCATTGAATAATTTTGGTGGTTTGAATGTGAGAACTTTTATTTTGTAATGACGTCAGATAAGATTGTGTATTTAGAAAAATTGCATAGATATATCTAAATTTAAACTGGTTTTTCAAAGTCAATATATGCTGAAAGAAGATGGCGGAGAGCTTTTCCCAGCAGTGGGACACGGTTTAAATATATACAAGTGGATATACTTAATTAGCAGCAATCAATTTCCATATGTAAATATGCGAAACAAAATCAAGAGTTCACGTGTAAATCATGGTAATTTTTATGGAGGAAATCGAGAGCCAACCGTAAATAATCGTAAATTAGAAAGGCCCGTGTGTAATGCGAAAATCTGAATCTGTCACGAATCCTAGCGATAACAGATAGATATCGCCCGAGTCGCAACGGACTTTCCGAGCGAATCGATAAGCGTTACTTTGTCAATGCCAAGACTAAACATATGTTCTATTTTTGGAACGTAGTTCCTTATCGCGCGTTGCGAAAGGAGGCTAGACGGGAAAAATTAAGACCAAAAGTTGTAACGACACTTTTTGCTATAGTTGTAAGTCGTGCGGCGTGCGCGTGTTTCTCTGTCTGTCTCTCTCTCACCTAATTAATCGAAAGGAACTTCGTTCCATCCGGGTGTCCCTTGACACCTCTCAAGTTTTTTTAACTACCGGGGCCCGGCGGGTGCGGCATGGTTATACATGTTCCCTACGTAGTTTTTCACAATAAGTATTAGGGGTGACTACAGGGTCAGAAAAGACTATGATTGTGATTAGTCCGTCTTTTAGATTATCCAAAAAGAGTGGACCCATTTATCAAAAAAAGTAAAAATTCACTAAGATACGGTGCATGAAGGTTTCGGAGGGGGGGCTTGCGACGTAATAAGTAATAATTTTTCGGAAACTAAAAACCGAGTTCACCCCCGAACTACACAATCGATTTTGATAAAAATGTTACTGGAGAACCCGACAAGTATGTCCTTTCAAACAAAAAAAAAATTTTTCATACCGGCTCAGGCGTCTTCGAATAATAATCGGAGAAAATACATACATAAAAAAAGATGACGACGAATTGATAAGCGCTTCCTTTTTTGGAAGTCGGTTAAACATCGTACCTAGCCGTGACGTCTTCCGAAATATAAATGCGCTCTATCTTTGTCATTTTATTATTTCTGAGAGAAAAGAAAGAAATACGTGTAAGTACAATATTTTTTCATAATCTAACCGATGGACCATAACACTATTAAGAAAAAACTTGAGAGGTATCGAGGGACACCCGGATTAAACGAAGTAAGGAGAGAGAGAGACAGACAGAGAAACACGCGCACGCCGCACGGCTTACAACTATAGCAAAAAGTGTCGTTACAACTTTTGGTCTTAACTTTTTCCGTTTAGCCCCCTTTCGCAACGCGCGATAAGGAACTTCGTTCCAAAAATAAATATTAATATAACCAAAATCCTCTAGTAGTAAAAGTAGGCCTCTGGCTCGTGTTCTATAGACACTTATTTCAAAGCTAACGTTCTAGCAACAAGATACTTCATTAAGAGGCTCATTTACGTTCATTGAATTTTAACAAGATGTTTTCAAGAGATAATTCCTCGAACGTGACTACGATATTAACAAGTTATTTCTTGGAGTTATTTGTTCGGACGTTGCCCAAAAAGGTTACAACTTGCGACCTTTGATTAAGTTATCTATGGATGTCGCACTAGCATTTGCTATAAAGAAGCACTCGTTTGTTGTTGGGCACCTTTTTATGAAATTTAATTGTTAAGTTACTGTACTTTTTGTCTTTGAAACACGTGTTTCGCGTTCGACTCTCCCTAGCTTAGATTTTGTATATAGTAAATAAATATGTTTAATATAACAATAAAGTGGTTAATGAGATTAATTAATGTCATTGTAAAAAAGCGTGGCGTAAAAAAAGGAATTTCGTACAGAACACATTCGCTTTACCAATAGCGTGTTTGTTAGTATTTTTTTTAAAAGATTATTAATTTATTAACAGGCAATAGCGTTGTACAATCCGGCGTTTGTACAATAACTTTATCTATGTAGTTTACCTAATCGCAAAGATAATATAATTCATAATTCATTTATTTCATGTTTTCATGCACATACAATTGTAAATCTTAAATTTAGTTTACAAAGTGCACATGAGACCCTGGTAGGGCGCTACATTTAATAAAAATTAGTACTACATTTACACTTAATGTGATTATTATATTTCTAACAATTTAAACTAACTGAAAAAATATTTAAGCTTCTTTTATAACCGGCACTTGCTAAAAATATTTATATATTTATCTATTTTCCTTATCGTCGAAGTATTCGTTAATCGTGTAATAACATTTTCTAATTAAATATTTTTTTAATGTACTGAGGAACGTGCTATCCTTTACAATGGTCCTTATATTAAGAGGTACTTTATTATATACTAAAATAGACATGACATAAGGACTTTCGTTGGTCATCTGCAATCGGACTGCAGGTCGGGCCAGATTATTCTTGTTCCTTAAGTCATATTCGCGGGTGTAGGTGTCTTTTGCAACAGTATAAAGGTGTTCATTTTGTCTTACAAATTTGCAAAGTTCGAAAATGTAAATTCCAATAAGGGTAAGATATAATTACGTGACAGATACCCAAAACGCCATAGAAACTATTGGAGGGCCCGTAAGTGGGCAAAAGTGGTAGCTGCGGGTAGGCTTACAGAGATGGCAGCACACACAACTAGCAAAAAAGTAACAAAGAAAATGTGAAATATGGTTTAGAAATATTTATTGCATTTCATATAAGTCATTTTTAATGGGTAAATGTACTGTGTGTAATATTTAAATAATATTAATAGAAGATTTTAATGTTTTAATTATTACCTTTAGCGCCATCTAGTGACTAGGAAGAGAAATAATTATGTTTATATGGCAATGGGTAGGCATGCTAATAGTATCCTTGATCCTATCTTCATAAATCGTTACGTTTGAATATGAGCCCAAATTGGACTAGGGGTTGCCGATGGCGAAATATGGGGCTGAGGAAAAGGTGCAAATTACAGTTTGAGGCGAACTACAGTAACTTAGCTTATACAGGTAATGCGATATCTAGAGTGAAATTACATCATTGCTTACGATCCATTAAATTTGTTTCGCTGGTTATCAGAATAAATATTTTGCAGTGCGTATACAAAGAAATCTAATTTCGTAGTACAAAGCGTACGTTTGATTAGGTTATCTATTTACGAGCATTGTTTGTAACGAAATATTACTACATTATGCTCGTAAATGTTATCTATATTATGACGTTTACTATGGAAATTTGTTTATAAATAAAATTACGTGGTTTTCTTCGGTTTGGGTTTTCGAACTATTAAGATTTATTTAATAGACATAAAAAAACTAAAAACCTCAAACTACACAACCATGTGTAGGCAAGCTCTGGCTTGAACCTTCCCCTCCCCCCATCCCCTCCAAACATATTTCTGGCTACGGCCATGTTATCTATAGCCATCGTATTATTTATCTAATAAGTAGTCAACATTAATTATATCAGAGATCGATAAAGGTCAGTAGATATTGTGATATTATGAATATGCAAATTGTTACTGAACCGGCAACAATGTTACTCGTAATTCACAATGAACGAGTTTTTAACCGACTTTCAAAATAAGGAATATAAATTTAGGTTCCTAATATCTAGTAGATTAAAGATGGTGTCATTTTTAGTATTTCGTGACATCTGTCAGCACGGAACACAGCTGGTATTCTTTTCTGTCGCTCAGCACCATCATTTGCTAGAGCGAGAGAGAGCGACAGAACGCTTTAGCATCGGCGATGCTGAGCGACACTTAGACGACATTCCTAACCCTAAAGGCCCATTTAGACGGTGCAAGTTTCTTGCCCGTTGCATGCCATTTTATTGCAGCAATAGACAACTTGCATAGTCTAAACGAAATGTCAGCCATAAAAATCATTTATTGCTTCAATAAAATTTTATGCAACACGCAAGAAACTTGCACCGTCTAAATGGGCCTTAAGTCTTCTATTAGATCGGATTTCCATTCCGTTCCGAAAAAATCCGACTGTCTCTCCTACTCTCGCAGATTGCCCAGGGTGCGCCAGACGTATATGACTGCTTAATGTTTAACGCAGATAAGCTCCATTATTGCACCTAAGCACAGAAATACAAAAAAAAAAAACGGAATCTTCTAAGGTCCCGCGCAATATGCGTCCCCGTTAGCGTTGAAAATTCAATTGTTTTTGTCGGTGAAAGAAACGATATCTTGTTTTTTACCGTTTTATTCGTTTGTTGCGTTGAAATATTCCCGAAAAAAACCTTCGGAATTTTTCGAAAGATATTGGAATTTTGGAAAAAGCAATTGAAATAATCACGTTTTTATTACTATAATTCCAACGGACAGTATAGTAGTATAGTATTGTGTGCGTTATATGAACTAAATGTAGGCCGGAAAGGAATAAGCGCATGACAAGTAAGACAACAAAAACAAATCATTCTACCCTCCGAAACATAATAAAAATATTCCGCGAAAAAACATCAATACTCTTCCGTTTCTTTTCGTTTTTTTCCGTTATTTTCCGTTTTATTGATAAAAAACATGAAAAATTCCTTAAATATTTTTCTTGAAACTTTGAAAAAGTTGAAAAAAACGAAGTATTTTGAAAAAAACGGGGAATTTTCCTGCTTTTTTCAACGCTAGTCCCCGTCCTCGCATCTCTTCCCCGTTCTCGCCTTGTGGAGTGTGTTGAGTAGTCGGCTGCGAGCGCCTGGCCGCCCCGACAGAGCGAGAACGGGTAAGCCGAGGTAACGGTACCCATATTGCGCGGGACCTTTCTGGTCTGTATGTAATACTTAGCACACTCTCATCAAGACTTCTTCTTATCGTGTGTGTTAGTGACTAACACTAGTGTCAGAGTTTTTAAACCGCATTAAAGGCCTCTGACATGGTTTTAGGTAACGACCAATGTCAAAGACAGTGACCGGGACCGACGGCTTAACGTGCCCTCCGAAGCACGGATCATCTTACTTATCAGACAATCAGGTGATCAGCCTGCAATGTCCTGACCAAACTAGGACAACAACACAAAGTCGTTGCCCCCGCCGGGAATCGAACCCGCGACCTCCGGGTATGAGCCGAACGCTCTAACCACTACACCACGGAGGCAGTTCTGAGTTCTGAGTTCAGCAAGACTGAGAATAATCTGTCAATAATCCTACTATCATGCTTACTACTCGTTTACTTATTAATTACCTATTCCCATTCTACTGGAGCAATGTGAATCTTGCCGAGAATACGTGACTTGTTCGGGTCAGTGGCTAAACGACCTTGCTTCGTAACAAAATGTAATCAATGAGTCGTAGCCAGGCTTAGCTTAGTATGTAGCGTTGATTACTTTGTTAAGGCACAGATCTTGATTTTTTCACTGGTTTATGGTAGTCATCATCAGGTCTTTCTGTCCACTGTAGGAGCACGACCCTTTCTGTACTACCAGAGCCATACATATATATATACTAGCCGAAGCCTGCGACTTCGTTCGCGTGGACTTTGTCTCTGGAAAATGCTCATCAGGCGGAACAACTTTTACTAAGGCGGCATTTTTATATCTCTTATCCTCTCATCTGGCAACAGAGCAGAATCTGTCTGACATGCATTGTTTTACTATTGTGTCTGGTATTTTGCGCAGACGACAGGTTATTAGTTTAGCTGGACCATTATGGTTCTGCATCAGGTGTTCCATTTTCCAAAATCATTTATACCTTATATGTTGCCCAGGCTTAATAGCTATATAACAAAAAAAGTTTCATTCGAATCCGTCCAGTATTTCCTGAGATTAGCGTGTACAAACAGACAAACAGACAGACATTTTTTTTTAATTCTTACTCTATTACTACGTCTCCATCGCCCCCAATATTTTTTTTGGAAATATATTTAATGTACAGACACACTTTTTTACTGTTTTATTATATGTATAGATATATTTTAGAAGGCAGGGCACTAGGCCATAAATAACGTAAAGTTACTACTATAAAATGCCGTGTGGTTTCCAGCAGAGTAGAATAGGACCACTCTAAGTCCTTCCGTGGATGTCGTAGAAGGCGACTTAGGAAATACGCCAAACAAAGCTTATAAACATCAATGAGACCTCTCCAACCCGTTTGGCCAGCGTGGAGAGTAGGCCAAATCCTCTGGCTGCTCTGGCTCTAGTAGTACAGAGAAGGTCGTGCTCCTGCAGTGGAGATAAAAAGACCTGAAGTTAGTCTTTCCAGTATTTATCGATATTTTTGCCCCGTTTGGCAGGACGGTTTCCAAAGCTAGATGGACTACCAACGATATTTTAAACGAGTATTCAAACAAATAAAATTTCAAAAATACACGACGTGCTCCTTAGAGACTAAACAGACCTGATGAAGATGTCCGTAAATAAAAAAAATCTCTTTCCAGACGTGGACATCCTGCACGTGATCCCGTCCCCGTTCCCCAGCGTGTGGCACACGGAACACGACACCCGCGCCGCGCTCGACTTCGACACCATAGACAACCTCAACAAGATCCTGCGCGTCTTCGTGGCGGAGTACCTGCACGTGAAGCCCTAGCGCCGGCGCTGGCGGCTCGAGGCCATCCTACTGGCTCGCCGGTAATAGCCACTCTAGCTTTTTAAAAAACTAAGTCTATCTATTTTGGCTCTTAGGTGGTGAATACGGTATTTTAATTAATCATTTTTATTGTACGTGGACGGGACATACCCGTTATAAATCAAACCACGGGCTATACTATACTCCATTTGGTTAGGTATTTAAATAAATGTAAACAATCTTGACATGTCTTTTTATTGAAATATACACTTTATAAATCAATACTTTTGCAAATTACAAAGTAATTATGTAATTTATAATTTTTAACATAATTACTTTTTAATTTGCAAAGGTATTGGTTTATTTTATAAAGTGTATATTTCAATAAAAAGACATGTCAAGATTGTTTACATTTTTTTAAATACCTAACCAAATGGAGTATAGATCACTATAGCAAAAAATAGTTTAAAACAAGTAAAATCTGGAAAAATCTGAAAATTCAACCACTGAAAAAATTACATTCCGTTTATTATTTATAGTTTCTCTAACATTTATTTTTTATACAACTTAAATTGTACTTAATTTTTTTGCGTGTTTGTAAATAAGGCAAAGGCATGTCCATACTTTTCATAAACGCAATACGTAATGGAATGTCTTCCATAAAATAGTTTTTATCAAACATGTTATAATACTCATAATACCTATAAAATATTAACAGATAGATGTGTTTATAATATGTTTCTAATTATTTGTATTAGATAGGTACCTATCAGTGTAATTGACGACTATGTATATAATTATCAAAATCAGTGTAAATACTATGTGGGCCTAGGTAATCAAAATCATATTAATAATGAAATGTATACAATTTGTGTAAAAGAAAATCAGGCTAGGTCTGCAACATAGATAATATATAATATAAGTATAATATATATTTTAAATACCGCGCTTGCAATGATGTTCAAAATAACCTTTTTTGTGATGAATTTTTGGGTAGATATTTATGCAATAAAATAATGTAGTATCGGCTTTTACAAGTGCTATTAAAATACTTCATATTATAAAGATATAATGACATTTTCAACCATAAAAAAATATGAATTGTGTATTCACTCAAACATTGCATCATTATAAAGAAAGAAAAATCCTTTTTCTATCTTCTCGACACGCTAAGTGTTTTTTGTGACTGCCTGCCTGCTTAGTGCTCGGTCAGCAAGGGATGTAGAAAAAGTATATAAATAAAAATAATACATAAGTAAACTGACACAGAAAGTTTCAGTCTTAAAACTTTCATAATTTATGGTTAGAACATTTCCATAGACTAAGAAAAGCCTAATAAATCTACGAAATCATAATTTATTGTTCCTAAAAGGGTTGTGTGAATATTATATTCACATTGATAGTATTTTCTGAGAATTTATTGTTATGTATGTTACAGTCACAGTGTCAAAATGTTCCATAGTATTATGTTGTAAATATTGTATTTAAATAAAAACAATTGTATGTTATAAGATTTAATAAAAACCACATTCCCTAAGTACTTAAGATATTTTCTTATGAATATAAATTAACAATAGTTTTGCGTTTGCACAACGAATAAGTGAACTGGCAAATAAACTTTGGGTGCTGTATTCAACAAATCATTGTAACAAAATTATTTACATATATAGCTAAAATAGTGGGCCACATAATATGGTGGCGTGGTTTTTCTTTAGGGCTCAGCCAAACGAACATAATTTCTACCGACCACGGTATGTGGTATGTGGAATTTGAAGTAATATTAAAACTGTACATCTAATTTTTAAGTGATATGTCAATCCGTCATGTCTGGGTGACATGGGCTACATTTTTGTATTCTAGACGCATGTAAAATATACAAAATAGTGTGATTAAAAAAATATATATTTAAATCAGCAGTGGCGGCGCAAGACCTCAACTTAATGTGGGCACGGTAAATTTCGCGAGGCCCTCAATTCAGTGTTGGGAATTAGTCTAACTAAAAAAAGCAGGCTTGCCCAGCCCAAATTAAATCAAGAACAAACGTTCTTTCCTCTGTACTCTGAGGTTCGTTTATTCATGCCACTAACACATCAGTATACTTAATATAAGAAAAACCTTGTGGCGTGTACTTTAGAATTTTCCCTACTTTTTCAAATATATTTTCGGTTGTCTGTGAGGCGCGAGGCCCTTTGCCCTGCCAGGCCGTGGGCGGTGGCCCACACCGCCCACGCCTTACGCCGCCTCTGTAAATCAGTGTGTCACAGAAAAGGATATTATCTCAGAAGAAATATGTGCAGTACGTTATGTAGAATGGAGATACGAGTGAATTTGCTTTAAGTTGCATATTGATACTGCGTCTCTGCGCTAGTGTGGATTGACCCTAACTTACAACTCCAATCAAACTTTTTAAACGCCAAAAACAAACATTTTCTATGGGATTTGTATACTAAAACGACTAATGACGTCATAGTTTCTTAAGAGTCAAATATTAGTTAGTATCAGTTTTTCCATAATAACAAATCTAAAATCACGTTGAGAATGGATATGACAAGTGATATTATTTTGTGACTATATTCTAATAACAGTACTGAATAATTTATTTTTCCGGAAACTTCTGAATTTCTGTTCTTTATTAAACTACAACTTAATTCTGTGGCACAAACACGCGCCGAATGCAGCACAAATTACGCCACTCATTTTCTGCGACTTACAGCTCAAAAAATTACGTCCCTTTGGCTGGTCCCTTATTTGCGGTTCACCGTACAGTACAATGTATGTATATAAAATCAGATATTTTGGATAAACTTTGCCATCATTGCTATCAATGTTTTTTTTATTATCAGATAAAACAGAAATGCCGGTTTCTACGTACATTCCGTACATTTGTGACATAATGGATGATGTTTGATTTACAAGTTATACAAGATACTAAATGTATGAGATGAAATAAAATAGATGACATGTAACAGTCTTACAGAGTTTTATTTATATTTATTTAAAAGTAATCTACTAATTTCATAGTCTGGCCTACGAAAGATGAACCTAAAATCCAAGCGGCAAATTTTAAAAATACACTTTTTTTTAAATAAAATGAAGCCTTATTTACATTATTGGAAATCCATAGTCTGCTTACCCCCTTGGGAAATAGGCGTGAAAATATGTATATATATATATATGTATGTAGGTATGTTATTTACATTATTACTGTGAAAGTACAACATTTCAAATAATATTAAAAACAAAGAAGTATCAAATTTATTTATACTAGTGATATTTTTATAAACGTCTAGATTTTTTTTAATTTGCTACTCGGATATTAGATTAATCTTTCGTTGGCCAGTCTCCAGGCTGCAGTGATAGGACCTAACATAGTAATAATGTCTCAGATGAAAGAGACCACCGCACGAGCCCAAGGCGAGGGTGTTAAGTGATCTGAAACTTTTTTATCGTCGCTTCTAGTGAGCGCAAATTGTATATCCTTTCTTGAACAGAAAAGCATATATCGCGAGAATATATGAGCCAAGGGGGACTTAAGGAGTATTTATCACAAATGCAATAAGATGTAATTCGTGTACCTTAATAAATCATGTATCACATACCTTAATCAGTCCACATTAGTTACTCTCAATGACAATTTGTAAATGACTTATAAACCATTTTGCATTACATACCTATTTTACCTACTAACATGAATACATATAAAACATAGCGCGGACGTCGATTTAAGGAAACTGAGGCTGAATTTATATACATTGCTGGTATTGTAATGGTACAATTTTACCGATCTTTGCAAAACAGGTAATGTGTATAAAATCAGCATCTTGAATTCAGCATAGTGGATTCCCAGCCATTCTTATTTAAACACCAATTTAATTACTAATTTAGCTAGAAGAACAAGGGTTTAGGTTATGTGCTATGTAAGGTCTAACAAAACATACAATTTTAAGGGTGAATACAGTCCGTGATAGTGAACAACTATCCCCAAGGAACATATGTCGAAATATGAAAAATAACTTTTGGCTTTCCATACAAACGTCAACTAGTATGGGAGGTCAAAAATTACTTGACATATTTCGATACATGTTCTTTGGTAAAAGTTGTTAATATCATGCGCTGATTTTACCCTTAAAATAGTTTCAATATATTTAGTTAGACTTTATATTCCTGTACACTCACAACATTTTTTCTCTGTAAGCAACTACATAGTTACACCAATACTGATTCAAAATTTAATACAAGTACGTACCCATGGTAGGCTTGCATTTTTAATAAATAATTACTATCACCATCAATTTAATAATTTTAGAATATCCTATCTAATAAAGATCCTTTAAATTTCTTTAAAGCCATTTCTTCCCATTTGGAGTCTAAATCATCAGATTTAGGTGCCTCTTTTTTAATACCATTTCCTTTAACAACAGGTGTACCTTCATCTTTGGATTCTTTATTTTTATCATCACCCGTTTCTTTGGAATTTGAATTTTCACTTTTTAATTCATTATCAATTGCTACATTGTCTAATTTGGACTTTTCTTCTACAAAATCAGCATCATCGTTTAAATTTCCATCTGTTTTTTCTTTAGCGATATTTGGGTCATTAGTATTGGCGTTTGAAAACACAGCAAAATATGCCGGTTCTGTTGTTTCTTTTTGGCTTTTCTCAACATGTGCAGCCTCAATATCAGTATCCTTAATACTTTCAGCTTTATTTTCTTTAGATCCTACCCCATTATTTTCTACACCATTGCCTTGTGTTTCAAGAGAATACACCGCATCATCTGTATCTAAATCTTCAGAATAATTTAACTTCATGTCATTGGAATTTTCTTCATCTAGTCCCGAATTCACGTCAGTAACATTCATTTTTTCACTGGGTAGTGGCATGTTATCTATTAATGTATCTGGGATATTCTTTAGTTCGTCCATTTTCAATGGTTCACGTTCTCTAATAAAGCTTTCAATGTCCATGTTGTCGTCATGGTTACTTACATCAAATTCAGAATTATCTTTCCTTTTATTGTTTTCATCTTGTGCAGATATAGTTTCGTTATTAGTGGCGTTATTTTCATCTAGTTTAGAAGCAGATTGATTGCTATTATTCTGTTCAGTAATAGTAGTAGTTATTTTTTTATTAGCTGATTCAGTATTGTCATCTTCCACTTTTCGTTTTGTGCGCTTAATTTTGGTCCCAGTGGCGTCTTTATTCTTCCTTGTTACTCTGGGTACCGGCTCCTAAAAAAATATTTTTTATTACAATTAAATAATTAGTATATTGTTAGAGTTTTAACTCTTTTACATACTAGAAGAATTTTTAGGTATATAAGGTGTAACAAAATATAATACTGAAACTATTTTAAGGCTAAATTCAGTTTATAATACTGAACAACTTTCCCCAAGGAACATGTATCAAAATAAACATACATACATACTATCACGTCTTTATCCCTAATGGGGCAGACAAAGCATTTTGGGTTTTGCGGCTCTAAGCAGACAGAGTCCAGGGCCGCCTCCCACACCAGTTGACCGATTAACTGATTCGAGATTGTATGAAAAGTCAAAAATTACTTTTCTGATTTCGACATGTTCCTTGGGGAAAGTTGTTCAGTATCACTGACTGAATTCGCCCTCAAAATAGTTTCAGTATATTTTGTTAGACATGAGCTGAATGATAGGAAGAATGGAAAAAAGCATAGCAAGGGGGGAAGAAGTTCGATAAGTCAAATTCTGCGTGACGTTATCTTAATTCTTGTATATTTATTTATATATTTATAAATTTCTGTAATCTCGAAAACGGCTTTAACGATTCCGCTGAAAATTGGTATATGGGGGTATTCGGGGGTAAAAAAGACGTGTGGCACTCGGGGACTGCCGCGGTAAAGCTATTGCATTAAGGTGGTTCCATTCGGTCGGAGAATTTTTACAAGGAAGGACGGCAACGTCGCAAACGGACGACGGAGACGAAGCGGCAACCTACATGGTAGGCGGAGTGGGAAGCGTGAAGTTTTTTCGTTACGGAATTTCTGGATTCGGTCCCGCGCTCAAGGCCCGCGATAGTAGCTATGCAATAGCTTAAAAATCGATCTAGATTAGTTTTATGTTTGGGAAAACGCGTGTTTTCGAGTTTTCATGTGTTTTTCTTTCCACGCAAAATATGGTCGCTAATTTCTTCGCGCCGGCCGCCATCCGTTTGGCTCAGCGGTTAAGGATGCGGACCGCTAGAAAGAGTGTTACGGGTTCGAATCCCACTCGGTGACTTACTTTTGTTTTTTTTTTATGTTCAAGTTTATACATATATCATTTTTTTTTTGTAGTGTTTTTAGACAAGTTTAAAAAAATGTAGTTAATGTTTGAGATGTAACCGAGCAAAGCTCGGTCACCCAGGTACTATAAATATATAGGGACAAAATTATACTGATTGAGCTAGCCCCAAAGTAAGTTCGAGACTTGTGTTATGGGATACTAACTCAACGATACTATATTTTATAACAAATACGCATAGAGAAACATCCAAGACCCAGGACAATTTTAAAAAGGCCATTTCCCAACTTGCCCTGACCGGGGATCGAACCCGGGACCTCTGGGTGGCGGACTAGCATGGTGACCACTACGGAGATCGCCACAGATCTGTTGACCCTTTAATCGCGAGCGTCGGGTATATGCGACAAACATTGACGGGTCCATTCCGCGAAGGTCAAATATTTGCGACAAAAAAAATTCTTTTCGACAACTTATGTAAAGTCTCGCGGTGAAAGGGTTAAATTACTCAACGGAAAAAGTTACCGTGTGGTTTCCGGCAGAGTAGAATAGGGCCACTTCAAGACCTCCCGTGGATGTCGTAGAAGGCGACTTAGAGAATACAAGCTAAACAAAGCTAATAAACATCAATAAGACCTCTCCAACCCATCTGGCCAGCGTGAAGAGTGTGCCCAAGTGCGTGGCCAAGACGTCTGGCAGCTCAGGCCAAGTTTGGCTCGGGTAGTACAGAGAGGTTTGTGCTCCTGCAGTGTAGACAAAAAGACCTGATGATGATGAGGACTCACCGGAACCTCTACTTTCTTGTGCAGCATCAGCTTATTGTTGGTCCGGAACAGGAAGTCCTCCGTGAAGGCCGCGAACCAGATACCCTTCTCCAGGATGTCGCAGATGTTGTTCTTGTTCGCTTTGAACTGGTCCACCATCACCTTCATGTCTGGGAACAGCCAGTTGTGGATCGCGGCGAATTTTTGTAGATGTTCCTGAAATAGGCATGACGAATGGAAAAATATTTTTGGTCCATCGGTTAGATTATCAAAAAATATTGTACACGTATTTTTTCTTTTCTCTAAGAAACCAAAATTAACAAAGATACAGCGCATATAAATTTCGCGTGACGTCACGGCTGGGTACGATTTTTACTTAAGTGTGACGTCGTACCTCCGCAACTATGACGCTCCGTATCCCTGTTTACTTTAGATAAACTGAAAAATACTGGTCCATTATTTTTGGATAATCTAAAAGAAGGACTAATTACAATCATACTTTTCGGACCCTGTCGTCACCCCTATTAATATAATGGATTAAGAATTAATAATAGTTTTTTTTCTTTGTTTTCATTTGCAGAGATAAAGCAATATTTTCTTGTTATTACCCTGGACGGAATCTTAATGGTGAATACACAAAGTAATCTATACATATAATAAAACAGTAAAAAAAGTGTGTCTCCCTGTACATTAAATATATTTCCAAAAAAAATATTGGGGGCGATGGAGACATTCTATTACATTCTATTAGACTAGGGTATTCGGCTAGTTATAAATAAAAATATATTCATGTCGATGGATGGCATCCCAGGGTAAAATTGTTTTACAATAATTTTTCAAAACTAAAAATCGACTTCAACACCAAACTACACAACTGATTTTGATAAATTTTCGAAGGGATCACCTGACAAGAATATCAAATTCAAATAAAAGAATTTTTTAAATAAGTCCAGGCCTCAGGCGCCTTCGATCAGGGAACACAAGTATAAAACTACGCGAAAAAGGCTCCCACGGCAAGAGCTCTACAATTGCTCGGTGACATGCTCGTTCAACAATTGGACGTTGACATATTTAATGATTCTATTAATAATTTTATAAATAAGTTAATATTGTATGTAAATTCTATAAATTTTATTATTTAATTTAATCATTTGACATTTTAAAATGACTAACTTGACTTTGTTTTATTTTTTAATATTTATGTAACGTTTTGCTAATATTTGACATTTAATTGTAAGTTAGTGATAATTAATTATTTGACTGTTTAACATGCGGATGTTTTGGTGCATGTAAACTGTTAATCTGTGTGTAATTTAAATAAATAAACAATACATACATACATACTATCACGTCTTTATCCCTAATGGGGCAGACAGAGCATTTTGGGTCTTGCGGTTCTATGCAGAGCCCAGGGCCGCAAGACCCAAAAGCTACTTTTAGCGTCATGGTGGGCGAGAAGATGGAAAAGCAATCAATACAGTGATGGGTTGCTAGCCGCATCGCCTGTTAACATGATTTGCATTTTTGCCCATTCCCTCGATCGGCTTCTACGATCTGCGTGGGAAGAGAAGCAGCTGGTATATTCTAAGTTTTTTTTTTCTCCCAGACCAGCATGGGACAATAAACAATAAAAAAACATTATACCAGTCAAATCCGATTTCAGGCCAAACTACTTACGTTCATGTCATCCATAGAGATGAAGATTTTGAAATTCGCTTTCAGGCTGTAGAGGTGGGGGAGTTTGAACTTGAGGAGGAAGTCATCGTCTGCAATGGCGATGCCCCACTCGCGCCAGCAGTAGCTGGCGGTGGTGAACCGGTGGGTGGTGGTGACGTAGACAGACTTCTTGGACACCAGCTTGGGGGTGTCGATCGCCACTACCTCTGCAAAAGTAGTCAGTCGTATGTTATATAAGACGGATTCGTCGCTTTTCGTCAGAAACGCAACTGGTCAGATACTCATTTCGCATTTGTGTATATGCAACTAGTAAAATGAAGTAATTTTCTATTTCATTGATTATCTATTTCATTGATTAGATTTTTTGGTTTACTTTATTTTATTTCGAAATGCATATCTGTCTATCATGAGAGATGACGAGATGCTTATCTGACGAATCCTATAAGATACGGTCAGGAGAGATCCCACTCACATTCCAAAGCAGGCACTGAAATGGACCCCTCAAGGCAAGAGGAAGCGTGGTCGGCCAAAGCAGACCTGACGACGGTCGGTAACAGCGGAAATGAAGACAATAATTGGGCTGTCCTGGTCTGCGTTGCGCGTTGCTCAAGACAGAACGAGATGGAGAAGTACTGTAGCGGCCCTCTGCCCCATCCAGGGGACATAGGACAATAAGTCAAGTAAGTTAAAATAAATTTTTCACACACACAGTTAATATAAAATAATAAAATAAAACTTCACAAAATAGTGTCACATTTCAAATCATTTGAATTTTTGGGCATTCCCTCAATCAGCTCCTACGATCTGCGCGGGGCGCCTTAAGCCTAGGGCAGTGAACGCAGCTTAGGGGCGGCAAAATATAAATAGCCTTCTGGCCTAGCCTTCCGCCACAGAATGTGTCAGTATCACGAAATCACAACCACTTGGAATACTTACCATCAAAGTCAGGCATGACCTTCATGAGACATTCAGTCCAAACACCCAGTTTGCTGGCGTCGCACAGAATAAGCACATGCTTCTGGTCCAGGGTTCTGAGGACTGCTTGCAGGAACAAGGCCACGACTGTCTCCTGGTCAGAACCAGTGGGCTCGTTGTATATCACACCCATGGTTTTCTGATGAAGTAAGTAATGATTTACTATGCAGAAAACACAAACCACTCATTATTATTTCTGCCAGAAAACATCATTGTGACAAGGGACTTAAAAATAAAGTAATGCTTTATTTTACATCGAAACAGGATAAAAATGTCGCATATAACGTTTCGCAAATTTTTTACTTATTAAGGCAGCACCCTCGAGTTGAAAAAAGTGACAAAGAAAGTTTTGAATTTGCATTTCATTCAAGTCATATTTAATTAATTAGAGTACTAATTTATTTATTTGATAAAAGGTTTTGATGTTTTAATTATTACCTACAGCGCCATCTAGTGACAAGGAAGTGAAACAATTAATTGTTTATAAGGCAATGGGTAGGCACGACAGAGCTGCGACCCGTTCACCCACCAGCTTAACCCACCAGTGGGTATTGTATAGTAGATAATTTTTACATTTGGTGTTAATTTTAACAAAATGTAAGCGAAAAAAACCACTCGAGAATGACCGAAAAAAGAAAGGTTAGTACTGTTAGTACTCAAATTCATACCTTGCAATATTTTTTATACAGAAATTGAACACCAGAGAGCACATTTGGTGAGACGCCCTCTGGCAACTCTATGTACAGGCGTTCTCTGCGCGACAAACATAGCAGTTTAGAAGAAGGGGTCATTGTCGCCATTTTTAGAGATGTGTTGCAGTTTCTGTAAATAAAAATAATGATTCTTGTAATCCTTATTATAGTTATAATTACCCTAATATATTCGCCATGTGGTTTCCATCACAGTAGAATAGGGCCACTCCACTTAGAAGGCTTAAGAAATACAAGCTATAACAAAGCATATAAACATCAATGAACCTCTCCAACCCGTCTGGCCAGCGAGGAGAGTGTAGGCCAAGTCCTCTGGCTGCTTTGACCAAGTATGGCTCAGGTAGTACAGAGAGGTTCGTGCTCCTGCAGTGAAGACAAAAATAGCTGATGATGATCACACTATTATAGATTGTGAGTGTGTGTTTTGTCTTTATTTTTAGGATTCCATAGTAAACAAGGAACCCTATAGTTTCGCCATTTCTGTCTGGCAGAGGCTTAGTATTAGAAAGCTGTAATTATGCATAGGTATGTATTTAATCATGGCAAAAAAGGTAAAATGGTAAATCCGTGTTTTTTTTATCCTACATTTAAAGTGTGAGCTAATTTTTTTCCTGCACTAACCCATTAAAATATTGTGACATTTTGAACACCATTTCTGCAATATTCCCTTTTATAGGACAATTTTTTGTGAGCGTCAAGTGTCCCCTACCTGCTAAACGGTTGTTGTATTTTCGTGTCTATACGTACTTATAGACACGAAAACATGCACGACAGTAGTAAATATAACGAAGTTTAAAGGAAAACTTTCAGAGCTAAGTAGGTTTATTTTGGATTTTAAACTATCGCGCTTTGAACACATTCGTCCGTGCTAAGCCCCGTTTATACTATAAGAAGGTTCTACAAATAAAAAAAAATATATATAGGTATAGTAACTTATAAAATGTAATTCGAAAAGGAAATAAAAAGTTCCACGTCACCTGTCTGGGTATATTAAAATTAAAATCCAAATATATATTTATATATAATATATGTAACTACTTGTATGACTATGACTTGTGTCTATCATATCACATATATACTAGTAGTATTTACGCAGTCTCACTCTGCAAAGGAATTCAACGAAATGTCTACTCAATGTGGTCAGCATTATGGTATAATTTAGCTTGCGTCAGAAAGTCAGAACTCAACACTTTTTCGTTTAGATACCTAGGAATCCATTGCAAGCCAATTTCATTCTTATTTCTCAGGAAGAACGATTCATAATACTTTACAGTTGAATGTTACAAGAAGCTACTATCGCCATTTAGCGTACAGCGTTTTCGACCGCCCTCAAAGACATGCCAAGATTGTTTGCCTTTATAAAAGTTCCTATACTAAATAAATGGAGCTAAAACCAAGTCTTTAAATTTAATAGGTAAACGATTCATGATTTCATTATAAAAATACCCACTTGTTAAAGTACAGCATCTTACCTTTTAGCATCCTTAGAAAGCTCAAAAACAGTTAAATTTGGATCGCAATCCGTGTTTGAACAATTTTAAACATATGCATAGTTTTTATTTGTTCTTTTTTTCCATGACGATGTCGAGTCTTTAATAAATTTATTTCCCGCTCCGGAGTGTTCGCCGCGTGTAGGTATGTTTTAAGTACCTACACGAGGACAGGCCTGTAAATACGAAAAAATCTTTCATACTTAACTTGTTTTGTATTTTAATTTAATGGCTTGGTTACAAGACCTAAAGCAAAGTTACAAGTGGTAACTATCTAGTCACAAAACCCTCCTAAACTCCGTTCCGTTTGCAGTCGGTCTTCTTCTTATCGTGTGTGTTAGTGACTAACACTAGTGTCAGAGTTTTTAAACCGCCTTGAATAAAGGCTTCTGACATGGTTTTAGGTAACGAACAATGTCAAAGACAGTGACCGGGACCAACGGCTTAACGTGCACTACGAAGCACGGATCATCTTACTTATCGGACAATTAGGTGATCAGCCTACAATGTCCTAACCAAACTAGGACAACAACACAATGTCGTTGCCCCCGCTGGGAATCGATCCGGGTATGAGCCGCATGCTCTAACCACTACACCATGGAGGTAGTTAGTAATAAATAGAGAAGTCAACTTTTAACTTTTTATTGACACCTGCAGCCTTGTTCTTTTGTTTGTTTTGTATGCCTAATGCATATTATTTTTTTGTTATTTTAAAGGTTGATGGTTAGTATATGATTTTTTTATAGGTTGAAGAGAACATGGAAAACTATGTAAAGTTTAAATAGGTAAGAGTGTGTAATTATTAACATTCCGTTTTACGATTAATGTGGCACCAATTTGTTTGCTAAAAAGATATAAAAGAGGCTATGGCTTTGCTCGAACATGGTCGGGCGTGTTTCAAGCTATAACTATACCTAATACCTAGCATTATATTCTTCAGATGATAAGACAATTTATGAGGTCTAGTTGTCATCATACCTGGCTGTCACACTTGAGGTTCCCGGTTTGATCCTTGGTCAGGTTAAGATGCAAAATTATCTTTTTCAGATTGACCTTGGTCTTGACGTTTATCTATGTATTTGTTATAAAATATAGTATCATTAAGGTATCCCATATCAGAAGTCTCAAACTTACTTTGGGGTTGGCTCAATCTGTGTGATTCGTCCATATATTTATTAAATTTATAAAAAAATATATTGAAGCTCATAGTTTAGTTTTATATATTTAAAAAATTTAATAAATATATAAAGAGTTGCAATAATTGTGTTATTGACTGTTTACAACATACCAACTGAATAATATGTAATGCTTTGGCAACAGGAATATGCGAGAAGTTTATATTACCAATAAAAATAAATTACATATACAATACTTTCATATCTGTTTGGAGGCCAATAAAAACAACTTTTACTTTCTGCTACATATTATCTATGCCTATAATAAAACAGTCAGGACAATGTATCTGTATATTGAATGTGTCCAAAAAAAAATTTGGTACACAAATTTGCATACATACACGCGCGAAAATTTGCATACATAGTAATCAAGTAAGAATTAAAAACAAATATTCAGGAGTACTGGATGTATGTGGAAGAAGATTTTTTGTTAAATAGCTGCTAAGATAATTGATTTTGGAAAATGGAACACCTGATGTAGAACCATAATAATCCAGCTAACTATCCTATCCTACTAATATTATTAATGCAAAAGTGAGTTTGTATATTTGTTTGTTTGTTTGTTGTTACCACTTCACGCTTCAACCACTAAACCTATTTAGATGAAATCTGATATGGATATAGTTTGATACCCAGGGAAGAACATATTATAGTTTTTATTCCGAAATTCCCACGGGGAGCGAAGCCCATGGGCACAGCTAGTAAGAAATACTAAAAAGACGCCTTAGAAAAAGTTGTTTAGCCTGATGAGCATTTTCCGAAGACATAAAGTCCACGCGAACGAAGTCGCGGGCTTTGGCTAGTTACATGAGACAGAAAATTAGAACGTTACTTAGTTTCAAACTAGCTTTTCTTCTAACATAGAATGTTGTTAGTTAATCAACAAGAATATTTTGCGCAAAAAGTTTTGTTAGGAGCATAGATTTTGAGAAATGTACAATTAAAACTGTTAGAATACTAACACAGAAATGTTAACATTATAAGCATTTATGAGAGTAAACGCTAGGGAATTGTAAATAGGTACCTAGTTACTTACTAACACGTAGTTTTTACGCAGTCAAGTTTTGATTCAACCTGTTGAGAATGGACAGCGTCATGATAAGAATATACAACATTTCTAAGTAAAATAGCGCTACGAACACCGATACACTAGTTTTGTGCACTTCTATGTCCTCAAACTCCTGCATGATATGCCTGTTTCGATATACATGATCCCAAAACATGGAAGCAGATTGGATGATACGAACACGCACGAAACAATACTGGAAGACAAGCTTATGCAGCAACACTTGGCACTTTACTACTTTGGCTCGTTTCGCATCGCATGATGATTAGTAATATCCCCTGTATAATTAATTGTTTTCAAAGTACAAAAACACACACAAACGTTGCTATCACCTCGCCCGTCCACAATTTATTAACCGACTAAATTAAATTTTCGTTAAAGTTTCGAATGTCGCTAGGTGCACATTAAGAAAACCAAAGCGCTGTCATTTTGACTTTTTCACTGCATCGTTTTTATTTGGCCGGGTTATTACAGTCATTTTGACATCTAGTTATTTTTTAAATTGTGTTTCAGAGTATAAAGTTACATGGAGCCTATACTTTTTTTTTAAATTTTAGGCTGTAATAAGGCTGTAACCAGAACAAACACCAGCATTGGCCAGTGGTTCTTTATCCTCTTACAGCTATTTCGGCCTGCACTTGTAAACATTTTAATAGTAGGACTACTCCATGTCTTCCTATTGATGTCGTAAGAGGCAACTAAAGGACTAAGCTAGACTGAGATGACTTTATCCTATGTATTAATACGCCTGTGTGCTTACAGTAGACCAGTGAGCATCTCACACAGGCGAAGAGATCTCTTTGAGATAAGTATGTTATAATATGGGTTTTAACTGGTTATAATTATAACTGTTCCTGAGGGAAGATACTTTCGCTGCTGCGGGTGAAATCGCTTATTTTGGTCCTTTCTATCACTGTGCAAAGCTTTAGGTACATCTATCCTAACTCTATGGTGCAAAGTGGCTTGCTTTCATCACCAAGTGCAGCATTCGGACGAAATTTCGCCATAAGATCTAGCACTATATATTATATTTACAGAAGAAAAGCGAGAAAGCGCACCCTGGGCTCCGAAGCAGCACAGCTGAGGCTGCAAACTGAATTGAGAGCTGGAAAACATGGTAGCGATAGCTTTTTCTTTACACATTTCCCGATCAAAATAAACAAAAATTTGCGGGTATTCCTCGAAGTGCAAGTTGTTAAATGCGCGCTTTTTTTTAAAAAAAAAAACACACCAAAAAGTCGCTCCGAAGAAGTAGTTAAGGTGCGCTTCAATACTGATTATTCAAAAACGCTTGGAACGATTCGGAAAATTCTTTTTTAAAGGGTATACTTGCGAGGTGGTCCCACAGAAATTTTATCAAAATCGGGTGTGTAGTTTGGCGGTGAAGTCGGTTTTTTAATTTTGAAAAATAGTAGAATTTATGAGGTAAAGTTATTAAAAAGTACACCATACAAAAAATAAACAGTGTATAATATCAGTGTAAAACATTTTACAACGGTATAAAACTGGAATAACCTGATTGCACTTTTCCTTACAATAACTAATTAATATAAATTCAGTTTAGTGATGGCAGTTGGTTATTAACTCATGAAATGCTATATTCTATTCATTCTTGAAGCTGGGTGCTCTCTTCTCTACGAAGGCTGTCATGCCTTCTTTGCGGTCCTCCTGCAATAAGAAAAAGTTTTTAATTAAATACCAAAACATAGAAATACACAATGAAAGTTGTCCGTGTGTAGACATTAAGAAAACTACATATTTGAGCCTTTTGGGGTAGAAACTCCTGGGGTCCTTCAGCCCATCATTTATTTAAAATTATTTCTAAACGTCTATTTGAAGTATCCCGTGACCAAAAGGCTGGTAACTATCTGGCTCTAAGAACAGGGTTGGCATGATTAAATCATTTTGTTTTAAATCATGATTTAAATCACGATTTAAATCAAATGATTTTTTCAATAAAAATCAATGTTTTAATTAAAAATGTTTAATTAAACTTTCTTTTACGGGAATCAACATATAAAAAAACAGATTTGAAAATTAAGCTAAAGATTAAAGGTCGTTTAAATCTGAGAAATTAATATCACTAATATTTGAATAAAAAAACTAATTTTCCAGCCTTTTCAGTTCCCAGTCGGTTTCCTAATTTGCTGTGTACAATTCCAAAGGTGGAAAACACTCTTTCCACAGCAGCTGAAGAAGCTATCGCCCCAAACAATTGCCTCACCACTGGAAATATTTTTGACTGTTCCTCTTCACTAAATATATTTTTCTGTGACATCCACCACTCTAATGGTGTCACATTTTTTACTATTTCTTCTGCGAACATTACACTTTTGAATAGTTTTGATTTTGACTTAAGCTTTGAGCTTTAGCAAATTTTTTTGCGACATCGCGAACTTCAAGATCATTTTTGCTCGAGGCCGCGGACATTTTAGTGGCTAGAACGAAAGTAAGACCGTAATTGCAAGCGAAATGTACAAAATACTGCGCGGAGATTTCCCTTTTGCTTGACATTTACATGTCAGACAAAAGGAAAATCCCCGCCCTGTGTCCGCGCTTTGAGAACGCATTCCGTTTTGCGCAGAATTATAGTTAAATTAAATAATAAAATGAAAAAATCAAAAATATCGTGATTAATTGTGATTTTTTTAAAAAAATCGTGCTTTATTCGGTTTTTTCATAAAATCATGATTTTTGCCAACCCTGTCTAAGAATCAGCATTGTCATACATGACAATGCTGCCAGCCTTTTGGGTACGTTGCCGAGGGGTAATATTTTAGTTGTGTTTAATAATTAAGACATTCCAACGTGACTGGTCAGCAAAGGCAAGGGACAGAGACACGTAAGGAAATGGAAGAGGCGTTTGCCCAGCAGTGGGACGATATAGGTAAGTTTCAAAAAGACAATCATAATATGACAATGCCCTTCTGGCGAGTAATACTGTGAAAATGATGTTTTCGGCTTTTTTTCTCAGCAGTGGTTGTTACGAAGCGACGGTACCGATAGTTTTCCTTTAAAAAAAATATACCCTACACATAATGTAAAATAAACTTATTGACGTGTAAAATGGCCTGTAAAGGTCTATTTAAACATTTTGAATCTTTGAATCCACATCTGTAAGTTACACTTACGGTAGCAAAAGTCCCGTAGAAGATGGACTTCTCAAACTGAAGTCCGGACTTCAAGGTGGTCTCATAGGCCTGGTTGACGGCCTGCTTGGCCATCTTCACGATGAGCGGCGAGTGCGTGCCGATGCGCTCTGCTAGCTTGATGGTCTCTTCTAGAAGCTTCTCCACGGGGAATACTTTGCTGACTAGACCTGTGGATTGAATAAAACAATGGTGAGGCTAATAAAAAGCGTGTATTTGATTAGTTTCTACAACCACGATTAAGGGAGACCGCTAACGACGCTCTGAAAATCTGTCGCGGGTCGGGCGACCTGTCTTTGTCGCACGTAAAGTATGTGAGAGAGATAGACTGAATCGGCAGCGTGCGCCCCCGTCACTTACAGGACGCCCTTAGATGATGACTTATTGTGGATGAAACACGATGTGGTCAAATGCAGAATGCAAATTTCACGGCGAACGTCGGATTTATCCAACAATTAATTTTATCACTGATAATACAGAAAGACCTTGCATTCTCTGAGCTAATCCCTAAATAGGCACAAAGATGTCGGATAAATCAAATGTTCGCTGTTAAAGAGAAATCTAATTTAAAATTACCAGAAGACAGAACACTGCTAGAGTTTCCTTGTGTGTAGAATGTAGACGTTCCCGGTTAAAGGCAAATCTAATTTAAAATTACCAGGAGACAGAACACTGCTCAAGTTTCCTTTCCTTAACACATGCATTGATTATTGCGGGCCAATTTTCAAGGTCAAGATTTCACACTTACCCATCTTCTCAGCTTCATGCGCATCAATGAAGTTGCCGGTGAGCACGATCTCCATTGCCTTGGACTTGCCGACGTATCTGGGGAGTCTCTGGGTGCCGCCGGCTCCGGGGATGGTACCGATGTTGATCTCGGGCTGCCCGAACTTGGCCTTCTCGCCGGCGTAGATGATGTCACACAGCATGGCTAGTTCGCAGCCTCCACCTAACTGTGAGAAGAAAGGGCGATTATAAGAAGGTTGGCCGTAGTATACTTAAAACGCAGACTAACCTTAGGACTTAGTTTGAAAATTAAGACGATAGTGACGAAAGAGAAGGTGACTTGTTTTGGACTGATAATCATCATCATCCGAGCGCATTTTCCCGGTTGTATCCAGTAATGCTTCAGAGCCCGGGGTCCGCTACACAACCAAGGAGATTTAAAGATGTTACTGATTTTCATCTACCACCCACAGTTTATACTTATAGTAGAAAGCGTTATAAATTCCCATATGAAGGGTAAAGTTTGGTAAAGCTTATAATCAGCAGGACATTCTAGTTCTTAGCCCGGCTCAATGATTTCTCCGAAACCAAAACAAGGCAAAAAGAAAACTATGGACCGTAGTCTACTAAAAAAACCATACCGCGAATCCATTGACAGCAGCGATGACGGGTTTCCCGCAGTTGCTGATGTCTTCCCATTCCTTGAGGAAGCCCTGCTTCTGGTTGGAGCTGTATGTGTTATTCTGCATCTCCTTGATATCGGCTCCGGCAGCGAAGGCCTTCTCGTTTCCTGAAAAAATGTAAAGAGAACCTCATATAATATCCCGCTCTATACCTCTAGAAAGCTCTAGAAACCCTGGTTCAAGGTAACACATGCTCAGGGACATAAATATACATACATACTTACTATTACGTTTTTATCTCTAATGGGGCAGACAGAGCTTTCATCTTGAGGCTCTAAGCAAACAGAGCCCAGGGCCACAAGACTCAAAAACCTCTTTTAGTGTGATGGTGGGCGAGAAGATGGTAAAGAAATCAATATAGTGATGGGTTGCTAGCCGCATTGCCTATTAACATGATTCGCATTTTCGCATTTTCCCTCGATCAGCTTGCACGATCTGTGCGGAAGAGAAGCAGCTGATGCATTCTAAGTTTTTCTTTTCTTCCAGACCAGCATAGAAAAAGTGGGAATATAAACATCTTACTTTTTGTCAATTGTTTTTTTTAAGGAAATTTAGCTGTGGTCAAAGATCATGTTTGAGCAATCTGTAGCTGTCTGATTTACGATATGGCCAAAATCTAATCTTCAAGGGATATCTTTGGCTTCATAAAGATAAAATTTGCCAAACATTTGTTACAAGATATTTACATTTCGTTTACTCCAATTATCTACACTAGCTGCGCCCCGCGGTGTGACGCGCGCTTAAAGTAGCCTATGGGTTAATCCGAAGTGTCAGCTTTCAGCATACCGAATTTTATCGAATTTGGTCCAGCCGTGTGCGCGTGAAGAAGTAACAAACATACACACACACTCACAAACTTTCGCCTTTTAAGTATTTGTGTGATGTGATAACTGGTGGGCTCAGAAAGACTGTCTATCATAAATCATAACGAATCATAATATACTACTACTATAAACCTATACTATAAAACAAAGTAATCTTACAATTTGTCACACAAAAAATTATTATAATTATTATAAGGGAATCGCTCTTTAGGTGCGTGGGTTCAGGTATTGAATGTAAACTGCGGCAGTTGAATAACTGTAGTTTAATTATAGAACAGCACACACAATATTTATGGAAGGAGAAGAGATTGAAAGAATAGCACAAGAAGAAAGTCTAGGTAAAGCACAGGCTGCAAGCGGTAGGTACGAAGCGCGTAAACAAACGATTTGCGGTTCGCGGCAAAGCATCGATCGACATGCACTCAGCGCTGCTCAGGCGAAGGTAGACTGGCTGCCGGCCGGCGAGCGAACAACGACGCGCGCGCATCGTAATCTATTTTTAGAACACGGAATGCGGTCCTCGCTGCATACTACGGATATCGCCCGGCTTTGTTTCTCAATTAAACAAATATTGAATATATGTTGTGAAATTAAGTAAATAAAATATATTTATGTATTGTATGATATTTTATTATACTATATGTGTATGTGTATGTATATATTATATGTATATATTATTTAATGTGAATATTAATATTTTATATAAGTAAATTGTGATGTGTATTTATATATTATGTATGTGGCAAGTTACCTACATCACTCCCCTCCAGAGACCGTGTCTACGGGCGATAATAGTCCGGGAAATGGACTCTTCTTCCCGATCGTGTTGTCCGCAAGACAGGAGTATTAGGGACGTCAGGTAAATTGGAGGAGTCCTGTGGTTGTGACTGTGGAGGGTTGAGGGGTTGATCATAATGTGGTGGGGGTATATCCTCGAACAGTATATAGGCCGGTTTTAGGCGGTCTATACTTACCGTCGTGTCTTTCCCTTTTAAACGTATAGTAAAATACTTGGCACCTCTCTTTACAACTTCGTGTGGTCCTGTGTATGCAGGCTGGAGTGAGCCCCGTAGCATGTCTTCCCTGAGAAATACATGGCTACATGTGGCAAGATCTTTGAACACGAAAGTTCTATGCGCAGAGTGGTGTTGAGGTGGTACTGGACGTACATTTTCGGCAAAATTCTTCATTCTGGCTGAAAACTCGGTTATGTCGGTTGTGTAACCGGTAACCGTATGGCCGAAAAATTCGCCAGGAAGGCGAAGTGGTTCACCATACATGAGTTCAGCCGATGAAGTTTGGAGGTCTGCTTTAAAGGCACTCCTGATGCCGAGAAGGATGATCGGTAGCATCTCCGTCCAGTTTGCATCTGCGTGACAGGTTATCGCAGCCTTCAGCTGCCGATGGAAACGCTCCACCAAGCCGTTGCACTGTGGGTGGTAGGCTGTTGTCTTTCGATGATCGAAACCGATGGATATGGACAGTTGTTGAAATAGTGCTGATAAAAACTGTCGTCCGCGGTCGGTGACGATTTCGATGGGACAGCCGTAGCGAGATACCCAACAGGATATGAACGCTTTGGCCACTGTCTCGGAGGTGATATTGGTAAGCGGCACGACTTCTGGCCATCGCGTGGAGCGATCGATAAGTGTGAGGCAATAGCGATAATCACCATCTGAGGGTAGTGGGCCGATCAGGTCTAAATGCACATGTTTGAATCGCGCTGAAGGTAACTGAAGCGTACCGATAGGTGATGCTACGTGCCTAGTTACCTTTGAGCGCTGGCACGCCAAACATGCCTTTGACCACTCACGGCAGTTCTTACGAATTAGTGGCCAGACGAAGCGTTGTGCAACGAGCTTGGCTGTGGCGTTCGCTCCTGGGTGGCTAAGTGAGTGAAGGGAGTTATATACCTGCCGACGCAGTTCTTTAGGGACAAAAGGTCTGGGGGTTGGTGTACTGACGTCGCAGTACAGTTCAGTACAACTCCCAGGTGAAGTCATCTTTTTGAGCCGGAGTGAGGTATCGCCTTGGAGATGATCAGACAGTTCAGGGTCTGTTGCTTGGAGCTTGGCCATAACTTCAAGATCAACAGGCATCTGCAGTTCATTAATGCGGGAAAGCGTATCGGCAACGACGTTATCTTTCCCTGCAATGTGACGCACGTCCGTTGTGAACTGCGAGATGAAATCAAGATGTCTATACTGACGCGGTGAACAGTTACTTTTTCTTTCGTGAAAAGCGTAACAAAGTGGCTTGTGGTCAGTATAGACTGTGAAGTTAGTGGCTTCAAGCATATGTCGAAAATACTTGATGCTCTCGTATATGGCAAGGAGCTCACGGTCGTACGGAGAGTATTTCGTCTGCGACGGGCTCAATTTGCGTGAAAAAAATGCCAATGGCTGCCAGTGTCCATCTTTTCTTTGTTGAAGGACTCCACCTATTGCCATATCAGAGGCATCAGTGACGAGTCCTAGCTTAGCCTGTGTGTCAGGATGAGCCAAAAGTACGGCGTCGCAGAGGCTCTTTTTACATGCTTCAAAAGCATCCAAAGCGTCTCCTTTTATGGTGACAGGGTGAGATGCTTTTATAGACCCAGTTAGTAAAGCGTTCAGAGGAGCTTGTATTTGGGCTGCGTTGGGCAAGAAACGCCTGTAAAAATTGATCATACCCAAAAATCGTCTTAGCTCTCTAGCTGTTTTCGGAACTGGGAAATCAGTGATCGCCTTCACCTTGTTATCCAAGGGTTTTGTACCTTCTTCGGATATTTCATAACCGAGAAATGTCACTTTGGATGTGCCAAAAACGCATTTGTTGGTGTTGATGAGGACACCGTAGTTTCTCATTCGGGTAAATAGTTGTCGAAGGTGATCTTCGTGCTCGGCTTGAGATTTGCTGAAGACCAAAAAGTCATCCAAATATGGGTAACAAAACTCAAAGCCCCGGGTCATTTCATCGACAAACCGTTGAAAAGTAGCGCCTGCGTTACGTAACCCGAAGGTCATAAACGGGAACTCGTATAAACCGAATGGAGTGGCGATCGCGGTCTTCTGTATATCGTCTTTAGCCACGGGAATAAAATGATACGCTTTCACAAGATCGATAACTGAAAAATACCTACATCCTGACAAAGCATGTGAAAAATCATGTATATGGCGTATAGGGTATTTGTCAGGTATTGTTCTGGCGTTTAATAACCTATAGTCGCCACATGGACGCCACCCGTTATCCTTTTTTTGTGCGAGGTGTAGGGGTGATGCCCATTGGCTATCCGAAGGGCGCGCGATGCCATTGGCTATCATAGTCTCAAACTCTCGTTTGGCTACCTTGAGTTTGTCGGGAGCTAATCGACGGGGTGAACATGATATTGGGGGGCCTGGTGTGGTTCGAATGTGGTGTGTAGTATTATGTTTGACGATCTCCGGAATACCAGCAGGACGTGTTAATTCCGGAAATTCGGAAAGAATAGCGTGATACGTACTGTTACCACCTGTGGGAACCTTTACACTGGAAATAAGGCAATTAGCTGAAGCTACGGTAGTTATAGCGCTAACATTGGTTAAGCTATCGACTAGTTTTTGCTTGCTAACGTCAACAATAAGCTGGTAAAATGATAAAAAATCTACACCAATGATAGGTTTTGTGACGTCAGCCACCACAAATCTCCAAGGAAAATTCCGACGCAAACCTAGGTTTAAATTTAATTGTATATAGCCATAAGTGTCGATAGTAGAACCATTGGCAGCGCTCAACTGATAATCAGTTTTATGCCTATGCTCCCTAAGCGCAGAAACCGGATACACACATATGTCACTTCCTGTGTCTATTAAAAAGTTCGTGTTCGTCACGCGGTCCATGACAAAGAGGCGACCGGTGGGACTCTGGCAGTAGTTAGTCGCCATCACTGACTGCCTGGACTGTTTTCCGCTTTCGGCTTGTAGTCGCAGGGCTTCACGCAGTAATTTGCTTTGGACCCGTGTTTATGGTGGTACCAGCATACAGGAAAGCGCCGGTAGTTCGATTGCGAACGGGTGCGCGGTGAACGGCTGCGTGACCCATACCTTTGGCCTCGCTCACGTTGACGGGATTGTCTCGTGTTTACTTTAGACGTGAGTGCGCTGACCTGTCTGGTTAATTCTGCCATCTGCTGCGTCAACTGGTCGATTGCCGACGGTGAAGATGATGTAGCTGCTACTTGTTGCGATGGCGCTGCTATGTCGTTAACGCGGTCGGCTAACTCGGCGAGGGCATCGAGAGACAAAGTGGTCTGCGACGCGACGATCGGTTGCATTCCTACCGGTAAGCGACTCGTCCAGATGGTCTTCAGGAAGTCGTCAGGTATGGCTGCTCCGGCAAGGTGCTGCAGGTACCTCAGAAATTGTGACGGCTTGCGGTTACCCATCTGTTCGTGCATCAGCAGCTGTTTTACTTTATTTTCGCGTGATACTGATAAACGCTTGATCAGCTCCGACTTAAGGCGCGTATAGTTAGCTGGGCCGGTAAGGATGTCCTCTACTTCTGCTGCATATTGCCTGTCCAGCGTCGCCAGTACATGGTAGAATTTGGTCGCGTCATCAGTTATCTTCAGTATGGCGAACTGTCCTTCGACCTGTGCGAACCAAATTGCTGGCTTTTCTGGCCAGAATGGGGGTATTCGCATATGCACGGGCGGTGTGGGCGTTGGCGCACTTATCACGGACGCCGCATCCTGGAATTCGGTGTCCGCCATCTTGTCCATTCTTTTCTTGCGAAGCGTCACGTTTTCTTCTGTGTCTGACATCTTCTTTCTTGTGTCCAGAGGGGTCACCAGTTTAGGTGCGTGGGTTCAGGTATTGAATGTAAACTGCGGCAGTTGAATAACTGTAGTTTAATTATAGAACAGCACACACAATATTTATGGAAGGAGAAGAGATTGAAAGAATAGCACAAGAAGAAAGTCTAGGTAAAGCACAGGCTGCAAGCGGTAGGTACGAAGCGCGTAAACAAACGATTTGCGGTTCGCGGCAAAGCATCGATCGACATGCACTCAGCGCTGCTCAGGCGAAGGTAGACTGGCTGCCGGCCGGCGAGCGAACAACGACGCGCGCGCATCGTAATCTATTTTTAGAACACGGAATGCGGTCCTCGCTGCATACTACGGATATCGCCCGGCTTTGTTTCTCAATTAAACAAATATTGAATATATGTTGTGAAATTAAGTAAATAAAATATATTTATGTATTGTATGATATTTTATTATACTATATGTGTATGTGTATGTATATATTATATGTATATATTATTTAATGTGAATATTAATATTTTATATAAGTAAATTGTGATGTGTATTTATATATTATGTATGTGGCAAGTTACCTACACGCTCTAAGCGATAAGATCGCCCATTGTACCTAATGTATTTTTTGTATAAGTATTTTTTACTGCTTTTTTTTCTTTTTGTGTATTGGTGCAATAAATAGTTTTTCATTCATTCATTCATACTTAACATTACTGCATCAGATAAAGTAGGAAACAGATGATAAATAATATGTGCTAAAAGTAATAATAATGATCACCAGTGATGATGATAGCAGAAATGCAGTCATCCTTGTCAAAGTCCAATACAGCCTTGCCGAGTTCTACGAACAGGGGCTTGCAGAGCGCGTTGAGGGCCTTGGGCCTGTGCAACTGGATGAGGCCTACATTCTTCTTGGAACCGACCACGTCAATCTTGATATTTTCGTAGGTGGGAGCTGTGGATAAAAACGATAAATAAGATTACAGAAAAGAGTAATAAAGCATGTGGTTACCTGTAAAAAAATCTTCTAGGTCTATGGGTTAACTTGCCCAAAAATTTTTAAGCTATTGCATAGCTTCTATCGCGGGCCTTGAGCGCGGGGACCGAATCCAGAAATTCCGTAACGAAAAAACCTCACGCTCCCCACTCCGCCTACCATGTAGGTTGCCGCTTCGTCTCCGTCGTCCGTTTGCGACGTTGCCGTCCTTCCTTGTAAAAATTCACCGACCGAACGGAACCACCTTAATGCAATAGCTTTACCGCGGCAGTCCCCGAGTGCCACACGTCTTTTTTTTGCTCTTTGCTTTAACTCTAACTTCATGTTCCTTGTACTAAGCACTATGAAATATTTTTTTAAAAGCATGGAATAATGTGCACCATAGTTAAGGAGTTGTCTTTTTTTTTTTTTATCCAAAATAAGCTTTCGACCATGATCTCCATACAATGAAACCGAGCTTTGCCCATATTTTAGTAGGTACGTAGTAGTAGCAATTTTATTCAGAAATTCGATGTTACTTCCATTTGTTTTATTATTGTCTGGTATTGGCGGGTTTCAAAAGATTAATAAATTTTCATAAATTATAGGAAAAGGAAATCAGGAATAGGGAGAGGTTGCTGGACTACACAGGTTTGTCTTTTTCCTTTGGTCATTACAATCTACAAATAAGGAAGCCAACATTTTCAAAAAATTTTGATATAATATTTAAAATTCAGAAAATTTACATTTTTATCTTATTTGATCATAAGATAGGGATATGCTGTCTATCACACCTTATTTCATGGTCAGTGATATATTCCACTGCTATCATTAACAATGATAAGAAAAATGCCTCTTTTTACATGACTGTGTTACCAATACTTATTTATCTGTTGGTAACAGTTTAATATTACATAACAGTGATAATGAAAACTTATCTTTGAAAAGCAAAGTGAGCGGCAAGATGATGATCAAACAAATATATTTTTTATTATTACTCTCAGATATTTTACATTTATGACAGAATGCTAATGTACAATGGTGAGCTGTAATCCACTGTCCCATATGACAAGAGCCATCTGCTTTTTCTTGCGAGCTGTAATGGTGCACAGAAGTTAGATAATACTTAATCGAAGTCCCCTATGAGGCTGGCATACTCACAGCAAGTGAACTGAAGCCTCGGTTAAATAATAAATAAAAAATTTGTTACAGATTCCAATGAATGATGGGCAATTCGGGCCCAGACTTTAACAGTCACAATGACTAGTCATTGTAAATGATCATGGGCAAATGCCTTTGCGGTGTGTTTACGGCAGAGTAGAATAGGACTTCCAAATCTTCCCGTGGATGTCGTAGAAGGCGATTTATGACGTAAAGCGTACAGGGTAGACTAACCGGGAATAGACCGGTGGTTCGTCCTAGGCAAAGCTGGAAACACGAAGCCTGCGACGAAGACTCCAAAGGCGCAGAATAGGGAACTGTGGCGTCTTCTGTAGTCTGAGGCCAAGATCCACTTTGAGTCGCTGAATCAGTAATTTGATTTCTATGTAGGTACATACTTACTTGTCCTACGTTTCAATTATCACTTGAAACTTTTTTGAAAGCCAGGTTATGAATTTTGTAGCCGCGTGATACAAGGTGTTACATTGGACTTGCTAGCCCGAATGGAATAAATTAAATACCGTAACGAAAGGAAAAGGACATTTATATGCAACAAAATTAAAGACTTACCTGCACTGTAGAATTTAACAAACTTGGCGTTTGATGGCACTGCGATTCTGCCGCTGAGAACATTATTTCCTAATAAAAGGCGAGTTAAACGGGAAGTAGAAGCCATTTTTAGCCAAGTTTGTGTATTAGCAGACTGGTTTCGGCAAAAACAACTTCGGAAAAGTGAACTTTGAAACGCTGGTTGTTGATAAAGTGATAACAAAAAACAATTGCAAAGTAGTTTCATTCCTAAGAGTTTAAAGAGTAAATTGATATACAAGAATTTTCATAAGTTTATTCTAATTTGTGTTCGTGTTCAAATCAATAATGTAATAAACTATCTAAGCAAATAATTATGTAAACTTATTATTATTCCTAATATTTAATAAAATAGCGAGTCATATACATTTTATTACAAAAAAATCGTGAGAGAAAATTAATTAAGATTGGAATGCAGCCTTTCCGGATGATGTGTTGGCACTTTTATATGTCAAGATTGTCTGCCTGCTGTTCTGTCAATGTCATCAAAACGATTGTCAATGTCACAATCAGCCGGCGTGTTTGTTGTTTTCATGGTTTAAGATGTTGTTTTGATTGAAGAAATTACTTCCTACCTAACTAAACTAGGAACTAAAAGTGATAAGCAAGAAATTTAATAAAATACAATGGCAAACAATACATTCAAGTATTTCATCTTAACGGGAGATCCTGGTTAGGTATCAAGTGTACTTTAAATACCTTAATAATTATTAAAATTGGTAGACAAGTTTAATTACAAACTAACTTTTCAGGTGTAGGAAAGACTACACTGACAATGAAAATATCATCATACCTGCGGGATAAGGGAGTACCGACGTATGGGTTTTACACTGAAGAGGTTAGGAGAAACAGGGTTAGAGAGGGTTTTGATGTTATCTCATTAGATGGCGAAAGAGGACGTTTGGCGCGAGAAGAAAGCCTTCTGAGCGGTCCCGTGAAGTTCAAAGTAGGGAAGTATGGAGTTACTATACAAGAATTTGAGAAAATTGCTTTATCATCGTTGGAAAAGGTATTTACTGCAATTGAATGAAATATGTACTTAGTCATTATGTATCTACTTTATATGCCTTAGCCAAATAAATATTTTTGTATGAAATTTGTATTTCAGGCAGAAGGAAACACAACACACTTGTTAGTAATTGATGAAATAGGTAAAATGGAGTTCTTCAGTCAGGCTTTCAAATCTAAAATACGGGACATTTTCAACGAGTCATCTAGGAACATCGTACTGGCCACAATACCTATTAGAAAGAGTGATGGTCTCATAGAAGCTATAAGAAACAATAAAAATGCGAGAGTTTGGGTGGTAGGTCTTTTTTAATCAGATTAACTAAGTCTTTGAGCTGTACATTTGATAGATTTCCATACAAAGCCACCAAAATTACTTTCTCTGATAGAAAAAGTATTTACAGGCTGACTGGTAAATTACATGTCATACTTCAGGACATAATAAATCATGATCACACGTAACGTGCAATGAAAACCAACAAAATGCTTATTAATTAATGACAAAGAAAAATTTAATCAAATTAGTGCACAAAGTCTCGGGATGTTTAGAAACCGCGCGCTCGCCACGCGCGGCTTATTGTTTAACCGCTCATCACAGAGCGTAGTGCGAGTATCCACACTTCTTGTTTTTATTGGATAGTTTGGTCAACTTTTAAGCACCTATTTTTGTATATTTGGAACGAGAATCGAGTACTGAGAGCCGCATTTCAATATGAAACGTGATTTACCAGTCAGCCTGTATAGTTTTATCAAAAAGTCTAGAAAATAGGGGGAGCCCCTGTTTATGGCAATACTAATAAAATTACAATCCAATTTTGACATTTCTTGTATGGAAGATATAAATTGTTACCAGTAAAAAGCATGTTTAATTAATGGACTGACACTGCATAAATTATCACATGCTTTAAGCACTTTCTTTTTTTTTCATCTTAAAACAAAATACAAATTTTTATTCAGTAATTAGACCATTGCAGGCATTTTACACGTCATCATCATCATCATCATATCAGCCACAGGAAGTCCACTGCTGGACATAGGCCTCCCCCAAGGATTTCCAAAACGACCGATCGGAAGCGGCCTGCATCCAGCGCCTTCCTGCAACATTACGTAGGTCATACAATTTACACGTCAATTTAAGTATAATTTACAATATGTGTAGTTCATGTTAAAATTTGTTTTTGATGAAAGCTACCAATACCAGCGCTTGCAATGACCTCTTACTGGTAAAAAATTAGTTACTTTTGACTCACAATATTTACTACCCTTTTTAACAGTATGTAAGTTAGTGTCACCATAAAATACAAAAAAAAGAATGCCCTCCAGTGCATTTTATTTTCCACTATTGTCCTTAGTGGAACAAGTCCGCAACTGAATAACATCACATCTCTCAAAACCTTAGCTTACAACATTTGTCTATCAAATTTTTTGAAAATGTGAACAGAAATAGAATGAAAGAGAAACCTTTTTAATATAGGTATAAATATGTCATGCAAAATACATTATAATTTATATATAAATATTGAAAAATATCAACAAATAGTGTCTACTGTTTACATAATCTATTTTACAAACAATTTGCAGATAACAAGAGAAAATAGGAACACCATACACGAGGCAATCTTGGACGAAATGAAGAGGACATTGAAGTTTGTTTAAAACATCATTAATGTCATGCTATAAAAAATCAAGTCAGACATTCAAGGACGTACATCTCTAGGCGTAAACATTGTTATTTGTATGTGTGAAAATGTAATTGTTTGTTATTAATAAAACCTGATAAACAAATATTTCTTTAATCTGAATATTTCTGGTATAAGATCATATTTATTTTTAATATTATTATGTACATTCATGCAAATGATTTACACATTTATACATGGTGCTGTGATTATTGCCTGTGGTGATGGCAGAGTATATAACGATTTGTCACTACACCATTCCTCCCCCTTGGATTTTTATGCACCCTTAGCATGGCACAGGCGGCGACAGCGTTTATCGAGCGCTATGATCTATCACTATCTCGCTTTATGTTTTAATAACGAGCGGGACGGCACTAGTCCAAAGTCAAAGTAATTTTTTTTTATTCCATGTAGGATAAATTTATCTCTTATTAAAGGTCATTTTTAAAAATATTATTTTAGTGCATAAGCTAAAAACTACTAGCGTTCCGTCGTGCGATATAATTTGCCATGCCATGCTATTACTGGGGCTGACGATAATTTTGTCGCGACTCTGGACATAGGATAAAATCCCGGTCTGGCAACGAGAGCTGGCCAACAAATTGTTATTATTGCATAAGAATGTCAGTATACTACGTACAAGAAAAATGAAAAATGTTTATTCAATCACTTACAAAGGTTACAATATGTGTCTGGAACCTCCATTTACGTGTATAATACACTTGTGTTTGGACTTTCCGCTCTTCCATATTTGACTTTTTAAATTATTGTAAGTAATTAAATTATACTAAATTTAAAAAAAATTGACAAAATTAAAAATGAATTAATAGAATTAATTGAACAAATGCGCAAGAAAAATAAACATTACATAAACAGGTAGGTACTTTGCATTTTACTTTTCGGTTCTGTCTGACTGGATCTCTCATTATCTAAAGTACCTGGGTGACCGAGCTTTACTCGGTTACATGTCAAACATTAACTAATATTTTTTTAAACTTGGTCGAAAAACAATGCAAAATAAAAAATTATACATAAACTTAAACATAAAAAAACAAAAGTAAGTCACCGAGTGGGATTCGAACCCGTAACACTCTTTCTACCGGTCGGTATCCTTAACCGCTGAGCTAAAAACAAGGCGGTCGGCGCGACGAAATTAGCAACCATATTCTGCGTGGAAAGAAAAACGCATGAAAACTCGAAAACACGCGTTTTCCCAAACATAAAACTAATCTAGATCGATTGTTTACCCCCGAAAACCCCCATATACAAATTTTCAGCGAAATCGTTAAGAGCCGTTTTCGAGATCACAGAAATTTATAAATATATATTTATATATACAAGAATTGCTCGTTTAAAGGTATAAGATAAGATATCATTTAATTAGTAAGTAAAAATATTTTATTTGACTTATTGACAACTAATACTAAAGACATCTGATTGTATGTACAATCTTGGAAAAGGCTATCATCTAAGTTATATTAAACAAAAATTAATAATAACAAATTGATATGAGCAATTTATAACAATACACAATAATTAATAGCAGGTAGGTACTGAAATCAGCGAAGTCACAATTGTCATTATTTTAGGTTTTTGATCTTACAAGTTTCTATCACATAGGGCAAAGATAATATAATTATTACTAACATAAGGTAGGTAGGTAGTTGAGTAAAGGTTAACAAATAAGGTAGTGGGCCTTACCATAATGTGGAAAAAAATTGGCATTAAATTAACAACAGCAAAGAAAATAATATAATTACTAACGTAACAGACACCCTTAGAAACTATTCGAGGGCTCGTAAGTAGGCAATACTGAAGTTGCGGGGTAGGCACACAGAGATGGCAGCACACACGACTAGCAAAAAAGAAGTTTTTAATATGCTTTAAAATATTTAATGCATTTCATTTAAGTCATATTTAATTAATTAGAGTACTTTATTTAAATAATAGAAATAACAGATTTTAATGTTTTAATTATTACCTTATAGCGCCATCTAGTGACAAGGAAGAGAAATAATTATGTTTATATGGCGACGGGTAGGCCTGACTTGGCGCCATCATTTCAGGCCAGAGACAGGACGCACTTTCCCTAACGTGGGTTTTTAGCGGCTAATTGATAGGCTTGAATATTTTTATTGGATTAAAAACCCCTATCGCTGGGTAACTCTTCCGATCGACTAACCGTATCATATGGAAAGCCTTTAAAAGGGTTTCCCTTTAAATAAGTTGTTAAAACATGCATGTTACTTTACCCTTACAAAAACCATTTCTCATAGGGTAACCCTATCTCATAGGCTAACCCTTTAAGAAGCGCTTTCCCTGGCGGCCACGGGGCGGGGGGGATACGTGGAGGGAAAAACCTTTCAAAAAAGCGGAAAAAAATACCCCTTCCAATGATTTGGTAAACGCTTAGCCTATCATAAAGATAGGGTTACCCTATAGGGGATACGGTAAGCCTTTCGCTGGATAAGCTTTTTACAGGCTAACATAAACGTGAGGGTAAGCCTATCGTAAGGATGACCACTTAAAGGGGTTTTAAAAATTAGCCGCTAATCCGGTCCCTGTTTCAGGCCCACTAACTTAGTTGACCTTTAAAAAAAGAAAGTATCAGCTATTATCATCTGAATAGTCATCAAATTGTCCTTCTACCTCCACCCAGACTTTAGGGTTGCACTGGTTCTGATACTTCAGCAAATCCACGATCGGGACTGTGTGGGCGTCCATTGGACAGAAGTTCCCTTCAGCCATTTTTTGTTTGACGTAGTACATCCACAGAGAGTTGGACTTCGGTGGGGTGTTACGGGGACCAAAGCCAGGCACCCAGTAGTCGTCAGAGTCCCAGTCTTCAGGCGAGCTCGGCGGGTTGTACTCTTGTTGTGAGTCTAAAAATAAAAGTAGGGCTTTTAAAATTTATTTCATCTATACACGCTGACTTTTCATTGGTTTTGGAAAAAAAATGTCGTATAGTAAATAAATTACTCTACCCATATACGTAATCCAAATTTCTGTATGTCATAAGATAAAAAAGTTTCGTAAATGATATTCGATCGAGACCACGTAGTTATGCCGGCCAAAACAGCTGCGTGGATGTCGATGACCTCCGCCGGTCGACGGGCGGTTTACTATGGAATTTGTATGAAATACAAAAGCGAGACGTCATTTTCTTTTCAAGTCAAATAGCGGTCCTAATATCAGTTTTTCTGCATTAATAAATAAATAATAAATAAACAAAAGACCTGATAAAGATAAATAAATCTAAAATCATGTTGAAAATGGATGTGAATGTAATCACTCCTTTAATTACAACATTCTCTGGTAGCTTGTTCTAGTCTGTGACCACTTGATAGGTCGATAGAAGAGAAAATTGAATAATATACCTAATGATGTATAAAAAAGTATATGACAAAACAGACATACCTTTGTTGTTGGCTTCTTCTATGCTCTTAATATACTCTTCATCGTCATCAGAGTAGCAAGAATGTTCACTGTCTGGTCTAACAGGCTCCATTTTCCTGAAATGAAATGCAAACTATACTTTAGTGATTGATTGATTAAATACACGTTGACTTTTCATTGGTCTTGGAAAAAAAAATTTATATGTAAGGAAAGTGGCAACTAGTTGCCCTCATGTTTGCTGTGCCCTTGCAGGGCGTCACTTGTACTTTTTTTCTTTGTAACATCTTCGAACTTGTGACTTGCAATAAAAACTGAACTGAACTGAACTAAAAATGTCGTATAGTAAATAAATTTCTCTATCCATATACGTAATCCAAATTTCTGTATGTCATAAGATAAAAAAGTTGCGTAAATGATTTTCGATCGAGACCACGTAGTTATGCCGGCCAAAACAGTTGCATCGATGTCGATGACCTCCGCCGGCCGGCGGGCGGTGTATGGCGGCGGTACTACTAATTGATCTCACAATTTTGCTTTCGAGTTTTAGTCAAAATTTTCCGTCTTGATCAGTGGCGGAGCCTCCTTAGAAGCCGATTCCCATCGAGTTCCCTTAGGGACTTCTAACATATATGCATTTATCCTCTTTGGTTATTGAAATACACTCACAATGATAAATGTACAAACACGCTCAGATATATATTACTCACACTAAGATAATATAAATAAGCCAGACATGGAACGGCTTATTTCGCAGTATATTCTAAGCCTTCTTATTCATTAAAAAAAATGAATCCATTTTGATTTTTTGAAAGTTTGATAATGAAAATATAATTACCTTCCATCATATCTGTCCATGACATTCAACCTGAATTTTGTTTTCTTCTGTTCATACTCATCATCATCAGGTTCGTCAAAATAATTTTGAGCCAAATCCAATTCTTTTACATTTCTAAATGCATCAGGTACTTCGTAAAGGCAGTTATTGTACAAATCAACATATTCTAAGCTATCTAACTCTACTATTCTCTCTGGTAACATGCAAATCTCATTATTATCTATGTTAAGGCGAACTAATTTCTTCAACTTATATATATCTTCCGGTAAATACAACAGATTATTACATGATAATATGCATATTTCTAAGTTCTCTAAATTACAAAATTCTATTGGCAAATCACCGACGTTATTAAAAGACAGATCAATTTCAATGAGATGCCTAAACATATCTATGTTTGATTTAATTGTATATATCTGAGTGTTACTAAGGTTCAGTCTTTCTATATCACAACATTTATCTAACCCTATGCACGGTATTTCTACGAGACGGTTACAGAAGTTGCTTAGACTAGAAACCCCAAATTCAAGAGACTTTACTTTCACGAATGTATTTAAAAGTTCTATGTGGTGGCGTATGTTACAATTAGCAATTTTAATAGTAGTTACTTTAAGCGAATATTTCACTAATTCTTCAAAGTAAATAGGGTTCAGGGATTCAGTTAATTTGAGATTGTAATTTAGGTTTAATTCAGCTAGGCTTTTCGGGGAACAAGACCATATCCAGTATGGTGGTCCGCCGAGATGGTTATAGGAAATGTTCAATGATTCAATACTGTGGCAGAAGCTAGGCTTGTCGTCGAAATAGGTAATACTGTTGTATGAGAGGTCCAAATACTTGATTTTATTAAGTTTTACCACAACACCGGGCACCTCCGACAAATTGTTATGTGATAGGTTTAAGGTGTATAAACTAGGCGGGAATTTCGTAGCCTTGTCGATGTCTTTCAAATTCGTGTAGCTCAAATCAATAGCCGTGATATGTTCTGCCCAATGTAAGAAGCTCGTCTCAATTTCTTTCTTAAATCCATTTGCGTCGCTTTTTGATTTCTCGGCGGGTGTCTCCATTTATTTCACAAAATAAGAACGAAAGTATCCAAATTGTCACACAAAATAAAACAAAATATTAAATTTAACTTAGAAAAAAATAAATGGCACGAAGAAGGAATAATATACCCTCAAAAAATATTTTTTCGCTTTCGCACAAAAATATACCTAACCTCACATTCTTATTATCAAGTTGTCTGCTGTCTGTCATTGTCATTATCAAAGAACAATATTACCCCGAGCGGTCATTATTGTGAATTGTCTGTCAATTATTTCATGTCCAATATTTTTTTTTTTTAATTAATTTACGTCTCTGGGTACTAGTCCTTTAGAGCCAATCTTTATTTATCTCTTCTTTATTCCTAATCCTAAACCCTTAACTATACAATCAAAGGTTGGTATAGGTCCTTTGATTGCTTCACGAGAGCTTCTGGCGACAAATCTATACGAGTCCACTGGTTTTCATAGCCGATTGAGTGGCGGACGGCACCCAAAGACGCCCACTGCAGTCCGCAAATAAATATCACTACAACCGCACTATGACTGTCCACTTTAAACATTTCACATGTTGTCCATGAGAATGAGCATTTATAACACCAAACTACACCAATTTCATATTATAAAGTCCACTAGAATCAATTTGCAAAACAATTTAAAGCAAACTCCAACTGGACCCCTTGACTTCCCGCCAAAAACTTCAGTGGAATTTCATGATCAGAATTGTCTGTCAATTATTTCATGTCAAATAATGTCAATGTCAAAATGTTTTTTTATTCATGGAATCATTTTACGGCTTTGGATATGCGCCGATAATAGCCTAGAAGTTTTCAAAATTATGTTCGATCATTTGATTTCTGCAAGGGACTTACTGGTTTTCATAGCCACTTTCTCTCTCTTTGTTATTTATTTATAATGACAGTTTCACAAAATCGTTTACTTAACTTCAATGCTGCTCTGGGAGGAAATAAAAAAATTTAGAATGTTAGGCTGCTTCTCTTCCTGCACAGATCGTAGAAGCTGATCGAGAGAATGGGCAAAAATACGAATCATGTTAATACGTAGGCGATAAGGCTAGCAATTTAAGCAACTCATCACTATTTTGATTGCTTAGAGTCAGCTCAGACGCGAGGCAATAAGACATGGCGCGCTCTTTTGAAGAAAAATAGAACTTGATTACTGCATAAAAAGATTAGTACCAAGTTCACTGAGAGTCTACTGCACCACTGGATTCAATTTACGATATGTTTGAGGGATACAAATAACTCATAAAATCTACAAAAACAGGACAATTAAAGGACTGGGCAACATTTCTCTTACTTAGGTAACTGAGGTTACCCAAGTAAGGTATCCTGGCTGCGGGGACCGAGTCTAGTACCATATGCAGTCCCTCCTTGAAGCCAGTTAAGCTGTTAACCACGCTACTGGGTCAAGGAGAAGAATCAGAATTTAAGTGCCTGAATAGTCACCAAATGAAAGCGCCATAAATGCATCATAAAATCTTTCGATTCGCAGTTGCATTAGCTACGCCTCACCGCTATTTCGTGCTTATCACCTAAGATTGTATTTATAAACACTGTGACGCAAACCGCGTTTGAGTCTTGCGTTCGTTATGTACTTTTAACTCTGTTTAGTAAACTTTTTACCGGAAACTAAGCAGTAGAAAATAGTAGAAAATTCCTTCCAAGCTTAGTCGTATTCGGTGTCAAGCGACTCACAAAAATGAATGTTAAAAAATGTTGGCTGCAAACGGCTTTTGTGATAGTAATTTTTAGTTCAGTAGCTTATGGTGTAAAGAATTCGGAGGAAGGTGACAAACCTGAAATAGCTAGACAAGGAAGACGCAGAATGGGTAAGTGTACCTGCACCTAATGATCTGAAGAAAACCTACGACTGTCCCATAATTTTTCAAAACTAAAAAACCGACTTCATCCCCAACATACACAACCAATTTTGACCATCTAAGAAGTATTTCAACTAAAAAAATATTTTTCTAAATACATAGGACTGAACGTTCTTTTTATGAATGTCCAGCAGTGGACGTTATGCGGCTGAAATGATGATGATGTTCTTTTTTTATTTCAAACCACATGCTATACCAGATCACTATACTATAATGATAATAAAATAAGCTTTTGACTGTTATTTTAATTTCATTATACTGTAGTGGTCTTGGATAACCCGTGGTTCGATTCATTACGGGTATGATCCTTCGTCATTGTATATGTATCATTACATATTATACAAAATTAGCTGTGCCTGTGGGCTTCTCTCGTCGTGAGAATTTCGGGATAAAAACTATCCTATGTCCTTCCCCGAGTTTTAAACGATATCTACTTATACCAATTTCATTTCAATCGGTATAGCCGTTCACGCGTGATGGCGTGACCAAGGGAAATAGGGATTAATTTTTCGACGACCTCCGTGGCGTAGTGGTCACCATGCTAGTCCGCAACCCAGAGGTTCCGGGTTTTATTCCCGGTCAGGGCAAGTTGGAAAAAGGCCTTTTTTTTAAATTGTCCTGGGTCTTAGATGTTTATCTATATGTATTTGTTATAAAATATATTATCGTTGAGTTAGTATCCCATAACACAAGTCTCGAACTTACTTTGCTCAATCAGTGTAATTTGTCCCTATACAATGTCCTTTTTTATTAAGTACAAATATTTTAAGGGGTGATTCAGTCCATCATATGGAACAACTTTTCCCAATAAATGTTTATCGAAATACGAAAAGAAAATTTTCATTTTCCATAGTAATGATATCACGTGACTACTTCGATTTGTATGAAAACCGAAAAAATATTTTTCGTATTTCGATAAACATTTATTGGGAAAAGTTGTTCAAAATGATGGACTGAAACAGCCCTTAAAATATTTGTACTTAATAAAAAAGGATATTGTATATTTATTTATTTATTTTTATATAAGGTCTAACAAAATATACTGAAACTATTTTATGGGTGAATTCAGTCCGTGATACTAAACAGCTTTCCCCAAAGAACTTATATCTTAATAGGAAAAGTAATTTTGGTCTTCCATACAAGTTGACCAATCAGCTGATTCGAGTTTGTATGAAAAGCCAATTTTTTTTTCATATTTCGACACATGTTTCTTCGTAATTTTGTTAGAGCTTAAATAAAGATAAAGTGGCTTATAAAACAAATCGTTTGCTTTTCTAATTTAGCCGACAGAACTCGAACGGGAACCCTGGCGAACGTGATCAACGCCATCCAGAATCTGCCCACCATGGACTTGGGCAAGAGGTTCCGGACACCGTGCAAGACCGGCAATCGGTGTGGAAAGGTATTATAACCAATACAATACAATACAATACAAATTAACTTAATTGCACCATGATAAACAAAAAAAAAAATACAACAACAAGAAATTACCATAATTATTTCATTTGTTTTTCTTGTCGAGTCGAAATGGTTACAGTGTAGCTTCAATTTCAAATTATCTTTGACCCTGCGATCCCTCTGTCATTAGCCTCGTTAAGGTCCTCTATGGTACATGTCGTTTCATTTGTGACCACCTTCGAAGCGTAATGGCCAGTAGGCTAATTATATTTTGCCGCCCCTACCCATCCTTTTTCGGATCCTTCATGTGCAGGTTTTTCTGTGGCGAAGAAGTGGAAATAGGTATATATCAGTCTGCCGCCCTGATTATTTAAAATAAAAGCTAGGTGCTTGATTATGCCGGCCCTATTCAGGGTAGCTTTGCGTGGAAGGGGAGGGGTGGGAAATATTCGATATTGCCTCTTCCTAAAATGTGCCGCCGTAGGCTCCAGCCTACTCAGCCTGCTGGTAATTCGCCAATTGTAATGGGTAAACATGCTAGCACAAAATTAATAGGTAATTGATAGAGGTTTCGGTCCAGCCAGGGCTAGTTGGAAAATAACCTTTTTATAATTAGACTAAATTTTTTTTAAACCCGGACCCCAAATGAAGCCCCGCCCGGACGCTCCCCGGATGCCCTCTAAATTAGGACAAATCCGGGCAAACCCGGACGGATAGCAACCCTATATAAACTATATGTATAGCCTACTGAAATACATTAATCAATGTTGTAATGAACCACGTTATCCACAAATTAATAATACAGGTTATTTAATCACTTGCTACTAGAGGGTATGACAGTACTGGTTTAGGTGACGGTTAGAGCTAGAGCCCCGGAGGGGCCTCCAGACTCCCACAATAATAGACTTTGGAAAAAAAAAACAAATTCAACTAGTGAACACTAATAAACAATATAAAAAGCTCGAATTAACAACAAATCACTTTATAACCAAATATTTTAGAAACAAAACTGCGGATGAACCGACAGACGCCATGTCTGAAGCTAAATAAAATAAATAAATAAATATATAGGGACAAATTACACTGATTGAGCTAGCCCCAAAGCACAGAATTAATAATAGTATTACATATGTAATTACGTGTAACGGCACCCTAAAATGTCGTTCTCTTCTTTCACAGGTAATAAAGCGGCTGATGGTGCCCAAACTGGCGCAGCTGGAGAACACGATAATGGGCATCATGAAGGAGATCGCCAAGTTGCCACCCGGCGCCCGCCTGCCCGACAAGTTCACCAAGACTGAACCTAGCAAAATCACGTTTGACCAGAACTATAAGTACGTACTGAACTTCATCATTATCATCAACAGCTCTTTTTAGACTCCACTGCAGGAGCACGACCCTCTCTGTACTACTAGAACCATACTTGGTCAGAGCAGAAAGTGGATTTGACCTACACTCTCCTCGCTGGCCAAACGGGTTGAAGAGGTCTCGTGTTTATAAGCTTTGTTTAGCGCGTATTTCTTAAGTCGCCTTCTACGACATCCACGAGAAGACTTGGAGAGGTCCTATTCTACTCTGCCGGAAACCACACGACCGTGCCCTAGTTTAATATAATGCAATTGGATATAATTTAATTTAATATAATGCATACGTATAATCGTTATTTTATCCTCAAACTTAAAAACTAGTTATGCCGTGTAGTTTATGCTATAGTAGAATGAAATTAAAATAACAGTAAAAAATTGGCATTTCCATAGCATTGGCATTCCAAAGTGTGCAGGAATGTCGTTTTTGTTATTTATTTTTAACTATTATTTTAATTCTATTATGCTCTAGTAATCTAGTATAGCCCGTGTTTTGGTTTATGTCCCTCCCACATTGTATACAGGATGACTTTTTACCCACCATCCAAATTTTTGAAGCAACTTCAGTCCATGATACTGAACCACTTTCCATAAAAAAAGTTATTAAAAATCGACAAAAAATTTTCGTCCGCCCATACAAAATTCGTTTGGCCGGGCGCTGATATGTATGGGAAATCGAATTTTTATTTTCAGTTTTCGTTAATGGTTTTTATAGAAAGTAGTTTAGTACCATGGTCAGACCATGCTCTAAAAATTTGGCTGGTGGTTAAAAAGTCACCTGTATAGGTGAAGTAAATCCAACTAACTCTGAATGATTTCAGGGAAGATGTTTGCATGGACAAACTGGAGAGCTGCCTGAAAGAAGACAAGCGGCGGAAGAGGATCCTCAAGAAATTGTTCTACAAAAAGTACAATTCACTACGGCAAGAGCTGATCGGGTACGGGGGGCGGCGGCTGTGGGGCGGGGAGGGCAACTTGTTCTATAGGAAGTAATGTATTAAGTACTTCCTATAGAATAAGGTAGTTGTTAATGTGTAGATGTACTATCAAAATATTATATATTTATTGTTGAGCACATTTTGCTTGTTTTATTTTTTAATTAAAACTAACGCGAGACATTATTAAACTTTGTGAACGGGTTACTCACGTATAGGGTCATCTACTGCCGTCATGTTTCGACCTCATCCGGAGGTCTCCATCAGGGCGAATGTGACTATAGGCCTTCACTGACTAGAGGCAGTATCTGACTGTATACGTGAGTAACCCGTTAACATATTTTAATAAAATAATAAGTTTAATACTTAATTGCTTGTTTTATTTTTAAAATTAAATTACGTCTTCCGTATGGGTCTTTTGCCCAACTATGGGGCCTTTTTATATCTAGCCGTTTAAGTCCCATGATCGGTTCGATATATTTCTACCTGTATATCCCTTCCACGTTATATTTACTATGGGACCTAAACTAACTAAAAACGCAGTGGTAATTTACCGATCCAGTGGGACGGTAAATAACCGTAAAAATTAAGTGGGATGGTAAATTACCATCTCACTAAATTTTTGTTGTAGTTTTAAAGAAAAAATATTTTCCTTGTTATGTCAAGAGAAGTTGTCACCAAAGAATACGACCAGGGGGTAATTCCATAAAATAAAATGTTACTGGTACGATGGCGTCTCATTTCTATGTCCATCCAAATTAGACTTTATCATCAAGCGTTAGTGCTCAAAGTAAAAGCTAGTTGCTCAAAGCAACTTTATTTGTACTTTAAGAATTTGCTTATGTAGTTTTACTGTGTTGTTTTTGTCCTTCAAATAGATGGTATATCTATCTATCTATCTATCTATCTATCAAAGTTGTTTGAGACTGAGATGCGGATACGCAGTAACGTCCGTCTTGCATACCGCTTTTGGAGTAACCCCTGCTATAAAACTGTACTTTACATTTGTAAAGATTATAATATTTCAAAACTTAAAACCGACTTCACTCCCAGACTACACAACCGATTTTTAATAAAAAATTTATAGGACCACCAGACAAGTTCCCACAAAACCTTTCAAAATAATAATTTTCCAAAGCGGTCCAGGCGTCTTCGAATAATCGGTGAACATACATAAAAATAAATAAATAAATATATACGGAAAAATCACACTGATTAAGGTAACCCCAAAGTAAGTTCGAGAATCGTGCTATGGGATACTCAACGATACTATATTTTTTAACAAGTACATATACAGATAAAAATCCAAGACCCAGGACAATTTGAAAAAGGCCAATTTCCAAAGATAAAGATCAAGACGAATTCTAAAGCTCCTCCTTTTTTTGTAAGTCGGTTAAAAATGGGTTTTAACACGATTCGGATTCCTGTCCATTCTCTCGATTGCCTTTTACGATCTGCGAAGGAAGAAAATCAGCAGAAGAAAAAAAATCAAAAGAATGTACCACATTCTTTTTGCTGGATTGATTGGAAACGCTTTAATATTTATCATATTAAAATGAAATATTGCGCCCGCGCAGCATAATTAATTAGAGTCACACCACACATCTCTCTGAGAAATCTACAATCCTTCATAACACACGCTAATTGAATCAACTCGCTAAGTTATTGCTTAAATAGCTACCATTCTATCATTATGATCACGAAATAATAAGAGTACAGAAGTGGAGCTTGCAACGCTTAAAAAGAAATGATTTTATTCTAGTAAGACTTTTGATACGATCTCCTAAATGACAACGATTAGCTTGGTCGTCCTTAATAATGGCGTGGCGTGCGTGTCGCTAAAATTAGACTACTTAAGTGTAATTATTACAGCCAACTTCGGACCGTAGGTGTAGGGTAGGGACCATTTAACCTGAAAGAATAAAGACATAAGTACGTACGCACGCATGTACTCATGTTTAGTTTAGTTAAGTGACTAGGCTAAGTGCCCATTTGAACATATTTAATTGGACAAATCATAGAGAAATGATGCTAGCGTATAGTTAATTTACTGAATTTATGTGCACAATACAAAAGCCGCGTCTTTGTAAAAGCCGACACCTTTGAAGCGACATATAATTGAAGAAAGGCGGCACCTTTGAAGCAACATATAATTGAATAGACTGTATTAGAGGCTGTTCGTAAAACAGTATATGGAGAGTTCATTGTTTGTAACAATATACAGACAGTTACAGTGGATGCAATGTTATTATATGAACTCATAGTGATAGTTAGCCGTGTGGTTTCCGGCACAGTAGTATAGGGCCATTCCAAGTCCTCCCATGGATGTCGTAGATGGCCACTTAGGAAATACAAGCTAAACAAAGCTTATAAACATCTATGAGATCTCTCCAACTCGTCTGGCCAGCGAGGAGAGTGTAGGCCAAAGTCCTTTCTGACTGCTCTGGCCAAGTATGGCTCTGGTGGTACAGAGAGAGTCGTGCTCCTGCAGTGGAGATAAAAAGACCCGATGATGATAGTGATAGTCCCAGCCATTATAAGTTTTGATGGTAGTGTCGATTCTATACTCTTCTTATTTTGTGTCACGGTGGACAACGTGGCAACAGCATGGTATGCGTCAGGGCTAGTACATTTTTCTTTTTATTCTCCCTCCATAAGGACCGGCGAAGGGTCCCACGGGTGCCGCTATGGGTTCCCGCCGCAGGTATTCAGGCAACCTAGATAGGAGACCTATTGTCGACAATACCGTTCGTTTAGACGGGTTGGGTTGGTTTTAGTAATTAAACAACCAAGAAGGTATTGTGTAATGTCAGGTTTAAATAATAAACCTATATTTTAAGGGGTCCAGTCCTTTATTGTAAACTGTTTTCCTGTAAGCTATTTTTTATACTTGTCAAATCATGATACTGACGACATTGCACAAAAAATTGCTTAAAAAAATTAAAGTAAATACTTAATTTCATTAGTTGATTGCGTGGTTGGACGGAATCATAATTTTTTCGTATTTCGCCATATTTTTCTTGGGGAATGTTATCAGAATCATCTATAATAGTCTGGACTTGCTGTTAAAGATTATGCACTAGAAAACCTTCCTTTATCAAAATAGAAATATTTAAAAAAGTTTCCTATACAAATTGAAACAAAATATATCAGACATTCTGTAGATCTCAAATCTTGCGTCTATCAGACTTCGTAGTTAGTTCTTTTAACCTACATGTTTTGCAAAGGTCTTGTTCTATCACGTGTGTTTCCTCACGTGTCCTACATTGGATTGCGTAACTCTATTGAAGGAAGCATATTTCCTAACAATACTTGTTCATTTACTAAATAAGGCCGTATTTTGCAAACTTTCGTCTCGGACGGAAATCGAAAATGCGAATAAGACCGCGAGAACTTTTTAGACTTAGATTGCATCGTAGCACGTTCTGTTAAAATTTTATATCTTGATAGATTTTCAGTAACTTGAGTTCAATCAAATAAAATTCTATTAAACAAATGAGCAATAGTTTATTTACTTTCCTTGTTGGTATAGTCAGAATTGTTTTACAAGTGTGCATCTTTATAATTGACTATTATTTTGCGGCTTAGTCATCAATATTATAAATAATATTTAAAATGTGTGAAACTAAGTTAAAATTACACATAACTATAATAGTTTTGTGCATAGTAATGAGAGGATTTTACGCTTTAGATGACTGTGAGTATTAACTATAGTTTTGTTTATGTTTCTTATTCCTGAGCAAAAGTAATTAGTACGCAAGAATGCAAAGCTGTGGTCAAATTTTATTAAGAAGAGAAGAAAGAGAGAGAGGTACGTAAAGTGTTGACGAAATATGCAGGAAAAATGCTTGAAATGTGCATGAAAAGTTTCAAATTATAAAAGGAAAAATATTTTTATCTTATTTTGTTTCTCCTTCGAGAATCACGGGTTTTTTACTCCGGTCCTTGGAGAGGCTTGCGTGGGGATACAGATCCAACACGCCCTTTAGAGAAGTTGATGTGACATGACGCTCTCCCCATAACCCATTATTTTGTATTCTTGTTACAAAAAATAGGTAGGTAATGTAACATTTAAACAGGAAACTTTAACTGTTTTCAATATTCTTCACAAGCTGGTGTCCAAAACTTCGTCTGCGCAGGATCACACAATATCGTTATAAATTGTAGCCGTATCTTTATAAATGTATAAGCTATATTATTGTCAAGTTTCATTAGAATTCCTTAAATAGTTTTTACGTGAAAGAGTAACAAACATCCGCCCATACTTAAGTACAAACTTTCGCGTTTATAATATTAGTAGGATTGACAATTCAATTTTCACTAAAAATAATGTCACACGAAATTCGAGTGACGTCATATAAGGATAGTGTCACACATAGTAGTCCTAATCTTAAATGGTAACCTAATATTTCCAGCCGTTCTTTTCTCCGTGACCCGGGCGCCACGATACTTCGGCATCCTGCAGGACCACCGCGGGCAGCCGCAGTCAGTCGAGGTGTCTGAAGAGTATATGGACCAGGACTACATTGCTACCAATAGGTACGTATCTGCTGCTCATAGTGAAAATTAAAATTTTCATATTCGAATTGGGTTCCAAAAAGTTCTATGTAAGCTATTTCGCATTAGATGTAGTTTTAGCTTGTGTTTTAGCGACTGAGTTGATACAAGTACCCATTTCTTTTTATTTTGTTTTAGTACAGCTATGCAAACTATTCACTAATGATAAAAAAATGATATTATTGATAGTGCTAATTATTTTGTTATTTTTTCAGGAAAAGACACAAAATCGATTGGAATAAGTAAGTATTGCATACTTTTTAAATGAATTACTACCATTTCTGATTCGCAAGTCTAGAAATTACAACCAAAAAGTGACCTAATTTATTAGGTATGTAGGTCGTAGGAATTTGGCGGTTGGGCTGTTGGTCGTCTTTGGAGGCCAAATATGACAAAAAAGAAATATCTAGGTAAATATATGGCGGTGTGGTTGCTTTTAATTAGTTGGTAATTTTGTCAAAAAATTGCTTTTGTCAGCACCACTTGTAGGTTGATTGTTAGAAAAGGCCTTGGGCCGCCTATTAAATTTTTGTAATAAATTTAATAAATATAATTCTTTACAATATTTCAGAAATCCACTCGATATGGACGACTTCGACGACGATGACACTGAAGAAATCCTTGACGAGAAAGATAAAGATGTCAAACTGCCAAACAAGTACAATTTGCAGGCGGGCCCGGTGTAGTACCTGTACCACCCTTACAGATAGACCATGGAGGAGATAAATTATATGTACATTATAAAAACGGAGTATTTTATTTTCTTTGTTTTTCGTCTACCGCATTTACACTAGCGTGTTCGCTATTCGCCTCGTAATTCGTCAGACAATTCATTCCACGAAACATTCGTAATATTCGTAAACGAATGCCGACGCGCACTACTGTTTTTACCGCATTTATAGATTCGTGTTCGCTATTCGCCTTGTACTAACGAACACAGCTGCCTCCGTGGTGTAGTGGTTAGAGCGTTCGGCTCATACCCGGAAGTCGCGGGTTCGATTCCCGGTGGGGACAACGACTTTGTGTTGTTGTCCTAGTTTGGTTAGGACATTGTAGGCTGGTCACCTTGTCTGATAAGTAAGATGATCCGTGCTTCGGAGGGCACGTTAAGCCGTCGGTCCCGGTCACTGTCTTTGACATTGGTCGTTACCTAAAACCATGTCAGAGGCCTTTAATAACTCTGACACTAGTGTTAGTCACTAACATTATTTAAATTAAAATTAGTTAAAATTAACTGACTTCAAAAATGGGGAGTTTATCAGTTCAAATGTAAATTTATATTTAAGGTTGGTTTTTTAATGTACGTTCCTCAATTACTCAAAGATTAGAATTTTTTTCAAAATCGGTTGCGTAGTTTGGTGTTGAAGTCGGTTTTATAATTTTCCATATTTGGCTAGAGCAGCTAGAGGATTTGTCCTACACTGTCCAAGCTGGCCAGACGGGTTGGAGAAATCTCATTGATGTTTATAAGCTTTGTTTGGCTTGCATTTCCTAAGTCGCTTTTTTAGACATCCGCGGGAAGACTTGTGGTGCAATTTTTAAAACGCGGAGTCACTAAATGAATGGCTTTTTGTATGTAAAAACCATTCGTTTAGGTGACTCCGCGTTTCATAAACGGCACTTTTGGAGTTTTTCAAAAATATATAAATTTTTCTTTCTTTTTTAAACATACTTTAATAAGTATGTTAGTTAGAAATTATCAAGCAGTATTTGCGGTGTGGTTTCCAGCAGAGTAGAATAGGGCCGCTCAAAGTTCGCCCGTGGGTGTCATACTCGTAGAAGGCGACTTAGGAAATACAACCAACCGTCTGGCCAGTGTGGAGAGTGTAGGCCAAGCCTTCTGGTTGCTCTGGCCAAGTATAGCTCTGGTAGTACAGAGAGGGTCATACTCCTAGTGAGAGTGGAGACAAAAAGACCTGATGATGATCAAACAGTCAGGTTTTAGTTTTTAAACTTACTTATATCTTGCTTGTTATATAAATACTTACCGCGATTAGTTCACCTTACCGGTTCAGAATAGGATCGGATGTAGATGTTGAAAGGCGCCAATCATTTTTACGTAAGACAATCATTGCAATTTCTTTGACTCCTCCTCGCTCTATGTAAAAAAAATATGAATTGGCCTCCTCCCCCCAAGTTTAATATTTATTACAAATTATAAAGGAAGCTAAAGATAAATTTAGAAAAGTACCAAACTTTTCTAAATATGTATTTTTTAATGTGTTTTGAAGTTAGGTACTGGGTTTCACTTTTAAATATGGTTAATTTTAAAAAACTTTTTTTACAAAACGGGTTCGTTGCCCTTGAAATTATTTTCTTTATCAAAGTATAATCATAACTTTACGCATTTTTGTTGCCTTACGTATAAATTATCAATTTGGGACTCCCTCCTACCCTCTTGTAAGAAAAATAAGACTAATAATTATGTAATAAATGAATGGCACCAAAGAGGTTAATAAACTAAGCAACCCGTACTAACTGCATTCTCAAAAAATAATCTTTGTCGGCCGGTTGTACTACTTTTCGTACAACTGCCTTCCTAAGGAGCGATTATATTAGGCGCCTGCCTAATGTCAACATAATGATGGATTGCTAAATAACATGATTTTCATTTTCACCTATCTCTTTGGCATTACCAAAATCTAACAAAAAAACGCATGTTAAAATTTTTGTAATAAAGTTCAATCCTATCCTATCCTATCCTACTATTCTACTATTATTATAAATGCGAAAGTAGTAAGTTTGTATATTTGTTTGTTTGTTTGTTTGTTAACACTTCACGCTTCAACCACTGAACCTATTTAGATCAAATTTGATATGACTATAGTTTAATACCCGGGGAAGGTCATAGGATAGCTTTTTCCCGAAATTCCCACGGGGAGCGAAGCTAGTAAAAAATAAATAAACGATTCTCTATCTGATCCTCGCTCGGCTTCTATGATTTGCGTAGGAGAAGCAGCTGATGCAATAAAAACGTATATTTAAAAAATAATTTATCGAAGTAAGAAAGTACAAAAGATAGAAAATACGGCGCTCTCTACTCCCCATCTTGTCCGTCCTCGTAATTTTCCTCCTCGAAGTTCTCTTGGGACTGCCGCTCGGGCTCCGGAAACACCGGCATCCTGGAAAGAAGTTTCTATTATAAAATTGCTTACATTTTTTATAGATTCGGATCATTCGTGATGACCTCCGTGGCGTTACAATGCTAGTCCGCCACCCAGAGGTTCCGGATTCGATCCCCGGTCAGGGCAAGTAGGAAAATGACCTTTTTCAAATTTTCCTGGGTCTTGGATGTTTATCTATATTATAGTATGTATTTGTTATGAAATATAGAACGTGAAGCTTTTCTACGCCATTTTTGGCTAATGTGCGTAGAAAAGCTTCACGTTTTAAGTTTAAACTATAAACAGTAGTTTATAAAATACTTTGAATGGTTATCTAGGGTATGGTTAAGACACAATTTCAAATAATATCTCCGTTTCCTTTCATATTATTTTTTACAAATAGGCGCAGCCCGTAATATTCAGGCTGCCCTTAAAAATCCGCGCTTAGTGAGGATCAAACGTGTGCCTTTAACATCAGACGTAGAATAAAGAAATCCTTACCTAGCCACCTCCAGTGACTCGTCGGAGTAGTCAGTGTCGACGTCAGAGTACAGTTCAGCCATGTGGTCCTGGTAGATTTTCTCGCATTCTGCTGGGTACTGGGTCTTAGGTGTGCTGGGGTGGAACCCGATAGCTTCGATGATGCCCACGGTGAGGTACGGTACTTGCGTCGTCACTTCGAAGTGTCTGTCTAAAATGTAGCACAAAATATTTAAAAGTTTTTTAAGTGAAACTATATAAGAAACGGCAGCTTCCTCCGCAGAAGAAGTAAGTTCCTCTTTGTAGCAGTACAACGAAGGAACTTTCTTCTAGGCAGGCGGGGTGGTGCTCGCAGGTGCACCAACCCGCCTGCCCAGCGTGGTGATTATAGGCAAATCTTCCTATTATTGGATAAGGTCTTTAGTTCAGCAGTGAATGGGCTGTTAAAGATAGAAGCCCGATATGTATTCTCCTAGCCTGTGCATCAGTTAAGTACGTCCGAACATTACATTTGTACAATTTTACATGTGCGATAAAAGTTAAATATATTAAATACTTCGTGGGGAATATATCGAAGACTATGATTGTTACTAGACTACCTAGGTATTTCTTTATCTATCCTTTGACAGACACTTAATAGCCTAGGATCGGGAGGAAGGTTCCTCTAATGTGACGTAGGTATACAGTTATGGAGTTGTCCAAACCAAGATTCATCTTTAACATGATCTAAAAGCCTCATACGCTGCACTTTTTAGTCGTTAACCCTTGCGAGGTAAACAGAGCCTCAGGCCGCAAGATCCAAAGCCCACTCTTAGGGTAATGGTAAGAGTTCAATGAGAATAGTGACAAAAGAGAATCAAAAAAAGAAGGGTTGTAAGCGTTTAAGATCCAAATCTTCGCTCAATAATTTCTGCTAGAAGAGAAGTAGCTGGTAAATTCAATTTTTTACGTTTTCCCAGACTAGCATGATAGGAAAATTAGACAGTAGATGTTCTGAATAGTACTCACGATCTATATGGTCCGGAAACAGCACTGTAGCGACCGTCTTTGCCACTAAATCATCATAATAGTCTCCAAATATCCCGACTTTGGGTCCTTCGTAGACGATTTCACCCCCCGGCCTCTTGGTACAATCTGGGTCTATGTCCAAATGTCTTCTTCCAGACGGGGTGCTAGGCAGCTTCGGCACCTTCCCTCCAGGGGGAGGGATTTCAGTGAGAGGCATGAAACTCTTTGCCAAGTGATTACCTACTGGCTTTATTTTGACTAATCTGTGGAGGAATGAAAGTAGAGATACATGTTTTAGAATAACAAAGATCAAAGATTATGTTGTAGATCATTGATGATATTTGTTCCTAGGAACATATATAAAATATATTCAATGATCTACAATAACTAGTTGTTCAGTATTATAGACTGAATTGAACTATAAAATAACTTCAGCCTATTTTGATAGACCCTGTACCTATGTAATGTGTCACACCATTTGGTTGAATCAGCCAACTAACTGGACACCTTTTTTTTTTTTTTTTTTTTGACGCGGAGAAAATCCCTTCGGATACCTTACCGGTTACGGGACACCGGTAAGGTTATGTGGTGTTACCACTAAAAACTCCGCGGTGTCACCTCTCAGCCGCTATCGGCCGGGACCGTGTGCTTCTTCATGCTCCACAGCCCCGGCGCGGCCGGCCGCTTCTTAAGCGGCCCCGGCTCGCCAACGGCCTCACGGCACCCTCTGCTGAATCAGAGGGGCCGGAGTAACCGCCGCCTTGGCCTCTTGGCCCAAGGACAGGCGCGCTGACACGCACACGCGCCTGCCTTCCACTCCGGAGGGCTGTCCGTTGGTCGATGGAATCCCGTTTCCACCGTCCAACCAGCCCTCATAATTTGGGGCCTGCGAAAGCAGGCCCTGCCCCAGTCCACCTGACGGCGACCGGGGCCCACACAGCCGGCCGCAGGGGATAGGGAGGGCGGCAACGTAACACCGACACTCCTCTTCCCCTGCGGCCCCACCGATGCCGTGCCAAGCGCCACGGCCGCGCCCGGTCGCGGAGGATAGGGCGAGCGGCAACGACACACCGACACTCCTCTTCCCCCGCGACCCCTACCACGGCTGTGATGGTAGGGGGGTCATCGTCACCCCCCTTCCCCCACAGCCAGGCCATTCCCTCCAGGAATGGCCTCCGCCGGGCCCGGGGTGGCCTAAGCCTCAACCCGGGCAATGGGTTCCTCTTAGCTTCCCTGCGGCCGAGGCAACCGCAGGTACTGAGCCCCCCCATCGCGACAAGATGGGAACCACATCGGGGGGGAACTAACTGGACACCTATACCAAGTCAAAGAACGCAATGTTTGTTTAGATGGTTTAACGTACATAGAAACTAAGTAATTTAGTGGTGGATAGTGATGAATTTGTTATAAATCGTGGTTTGATTTTACAAATTTATTTACGACTTCTTTTCAGGGTTCCATACCCAAAGGGTAAAAACGGGAACGGGACCCTATTACTAAGACTTTGCTGTCTGTCCGTCTGTCAGTCACCAAGCTGTAATCTCAAGAACCGCGATAGCTAGACAGTTGAAATTTTCACAAATTATGTATTTCTATCGCCTTCTATTGCCGCTAACAAAAAATACAAAAAAAAAAATTAGGGGGCTTCCATACAACAAACGCGTTTTTTATAGATAATGGTACGGAACCCTTCATGCGCGAGTCCGACTCGCACTTGGCCGGTTATTTTTACTAATACCTACCACTAAGTAACTAGGTAGTGACAGTGAAATATTTAAGATAGATGAAAAACTTGTATGTTCTCTTTATTCAAATTTTGTATAATTATAAACTATTGCCCGACGCGTTATCCGCATTATTTTACAATCTCTTAGGAACCCCAAACTTTTTCAGGATAATATGATATGATATGATGATATGACAAAAATGAGTTTTAAAGTCACAGCACACTTATCAACTCGGAAAGGGATCGACAACGTATCGCCTTTCGCCGCGCGGCCAACCAGGCGTCAACCTGACGTAGGTACGTAACCAAACAGGCTCAGCTTCGGTACGTCGACTCGACTACGGCTGGGCGACGCCGCGCTTACCGCTCGCCGGCCGCTCTGGTCTGGCTGGCACTAGATCATTTTAAACGTAAAGTGTAGCGCACGGTTATGTCTCGGTTCACAATACGCGAGTTGGCAATCATAGCCATCAATTTTTGTTTATCTACAAATAAATAAAACGTGGGTGTGAGGAAACGGAGAGTCGTCAGCTCGCATACGGAGAGGCGTAAGCGCGCGGACGACGAGCCGCAAGCGCGGAGCCCGCTAGTTGACGGAACAGCAAAGCGGTTCGTGAGCTGGTCCCGAGGCGAGGCGTTTAGTGTGCGTTGCAGTAGGAAGTTTCATACAAAGAATACTGAGCTGCTCGAGTTGATACGTTTACGTTCCGTTTACGAGTTGATAAGTGTGCTGTGACCTTTAATGAGATGTGTGAGCGAAAATTTGCGCTGTTGAAGTCATATTTGTTTTAGTCAATACTAGCACAGGCGTCCAACTGGATGCCGCCCTTGAAGGAACGGCCTATTAACCAGCTGGCTGCGACATAAGCACGAGGGGTTTCAATTTGCTTTCATGATATCTGGCCACCCTAGTTCCCGGGCAACTTTGCCTTCAGGGAAATCCACTACTGCGTGAGCGGTGTAACCAGCGCACATAACGGTACCGTATTCTCTCCTTATTTATCAGTCCTTAGCTATCAGTTTTATAATAGTATTTAATAATATAGATATAGTGTAGTCGGTGTCTCGCTTTCCTTTTTACTTTCTCCACATCACGCGGTCTTTCGTCTTTTTATTTATTTTATTTTTTAATTTTGGCTCGACGCTGTTGCGTATTTAGCCAGGCCAAAGATAATATAATTACTAACCAGGCTTAAGTAAATAAAACGTGGGAACAATCGATGTGAAGTAAATATATATATATATATATATATATATACAATCAAAGGTTGGTATAAGTCCTTTGATTGCTTTAAGGGAGCTTTTGGCGACAAATCTATACAAGTCCACTGGTTTTCATAGCCGATTGAGTGGCGGACGGCGCCTACAGACGCCCACCGCAGTCCGCAAATTAATATCACTACAACCGCACTATGACTGTTCACTTTAAACATTTTACATATTGTCCATTAGAATGAGCATTTATAACACCAAACTACACCAATTTCATATTATAAAGTCCACTAGAATCAATTTGCAAAACAATTTAAAGCAAACTCCAAGTGAACCCCTTGACTTCCCGCCAAAAAAAACCTTTCGTCTTTTGTCCTCTTCAGACAAAAAGAGGGGTTTTACAAGTTTGACGCTGGTGTCTGTCTGTGACTTCTTTGTGTGTGTTTTCTGTGGTTTCTTTCACGTAAAAGCAACTTCCCTTGCAGTGGTTCCTAGTCAAGTTACTATCAAACATATGATAAAATCGGTTCAATCTTTTTAAAGTTTTTGGGTGATAGATACGCTTCAAATTCGGTATTTTGTAATTTACCCGACAATTAATAGGTGGCATTAAGATATCAATATTTTATGTAGTTCTACGCTACCTATCACTAGTAATTTACCTGACAAATAACAGATGGCGCTACCATGTCAATATACTAACTAGTTCCACCACTTGTCACTAGATGGAGTCGTAAGGGTTTTTTTAATTTGCCTATAGCAAATAAACTTCGAAGGGTTGTAAGAATATGATGATATTAAGTACATTCTTTGCTGATCAATTTTTGCTAAGGCGTCATTTTTATATTTCTCATAGCTTTAGCTGGACCATTATAGATCTGCTTTAAACGTTCCATTTTTCAAAATTATTTATACCCTATATGTTGCCCAGGCTTAACAGCTATACAAAAAAAAGTTTCATTTGAATCCGTCGCCTATTTCCGGAGATTAGCGTCTACAAACAGACAGACTTTTTTAAATTCTTATTCTGATACTGTCTCCATCGCCCTAATATTTGGAAATATATTTAATGTACAGACACACTTATTTTACTGTATATGTATAATAAAGTTTATGCACTTGACCTTTACTCACTTATTCATCATCGGGCTGCCAGATCCCCCAATCTCCGCGCTCACTGCGCCAGCAAGCACCACAATTAAAAACACCAGCATGTTTGCCTGCACCTTAGCGTGACATAGTATTTCTTAAGCGTCCAGCCATCTGGCCGGTCTTTTAAGTGATTACCACGATAATGCTAACAATGCCAGAATCGACCATTGTTTCACTACAATGCAACAGGTGGTTGGGGCTTTTTATTTCGCTTTGGAATCGTGAACTCGCGAGTTGCAATGGTAACGCTCAGTTTAATTGTTTTATTATGATACTGTTGCTGTAGTGTAACGGGTCCGTCTGTGCGTTGAGAATGTAAGGAAACATGTGTTGTGGCAGGTAGTTGTTTAACGGTAAAAAATCTTACTTATATTAAATATGATAAGCTTTGCCTACTACTTCGTCCGTAAAAGAAGTATTTATTTAACCTTTGTTGTACAAAATACAATTTGTATAGTTTTATAGGTGGACTTAATGCAAAAAAAAAACGACGGGTTGCACTCTGGGAGTGCCGGCAGAAGTGAAAACTTGAATATTAACGTTGTGCATTTTTGATATTTTGGAATGGTTAGGGAATAATTTTGCACGAATTGCTTTAATTATCAGTATAAAAGTACTCTCGTTTATGTGGTATAGTACAATATTTATTTATTGGGCTATCGTACACAAACATGACATTTAATTAGCACGCTGTAACATAAACACACACGAACATTCGCGCAAGCGCCCTGCGCCGTCTTACGAATTTTCGATCAGGTCACGTGTCCTGACGCGAGTTTAACATTTTTACCCATTCCAAAAAAAGTGCACAACGCCGCTAAAGAAGTTTTCACTTCAAAAACCAAAAAAATCGGTGTTTCCATACAATAGTATCCATTGGAATGTAGTTTTGTTTTGGTATTTTGACTGTTTTATTACACTATAGTGATCTAGTATAGCCCGTGGTTCGATTTATTACGGGTATGTCTTTCCCAAGTCGTATATAAACTTATTACCAATGCTGAAAAGACGACCGGCACAGCTTTCTGCTGCTATGTAGGAACCACAGTGCTGATTTTCAGCTTGTACCAAGTTAATAAGAGGTTAAGGCCCAACGCAGACGACAGACTATCCGTGACGTACTTTTTAGTCTGTGATAGTCATATGCAGTAACGCACACGACGTGCAAAAAGTCCGGCGCGCGTCGTGTGCGTTACTGCATAAGATTCCATGGGTTCTATTTTCTCAGACTAAAAAGAGCGGGACGGATTAGTCTGTCGTCTGCGTTGGGCTTAAATGGCTTTTAATTAAGATTGAAGATATATGAGAATAAAAAACACGAAACAGTAAGTACTTAATTTTAATTTTGTCATAAATAGGTCAAACAAATTTTAAATATTATACTGACATAATTATGTTATCGGCCAACTAGTTCCAGGCGATTACAAGAGCATGAGATAAAACGATCATTGAGAGAGTTAGACACAAAGGTTTTAAGAACAGGATAAAAGGGTATTTTTATTTTTGTAACACTTTTACATGATATATATCTCGGTCGAGCTAACTGCGCACCTCGTTTGTATGCGATGCCACGGCCGCCAGGTACGCAGTTAACTCGAACGGGTTGTATTTTTAATAAATTTAAAAAAAAGGATGTTATCTGTTCGAATATATATAGGTATGTTTTTTTATAAGTGTTCCTAAATACCTTATTGAGAAAAAAATTCAAAATTAAAAACCAACTTTAACACCTAAGTACATAAGCGCACCTGTCCCCAGTTCTAGTCTTGTAGAGGCGCCTGCAGCCGCCCGCTCAACTCAAGGCGCGAACGGGTATCATAAGACTGGCATAAGACATTAGCGAATGACCCAAAAAGCCGCTTATTTTTTAAACGACTTCAAAAAAGGAGGAGATTATCAATTCAATTGTATGTTTTTTTTGTATGTATGTACGCGATATCTTCGGCAACCGTGGACCGATTTTGATAATTCTTTTTTTATTTGAAAGCTTTTACTCCCAAGTTGGTCCCATATTAATTTGGTGAACACGATAAAGAACTTTGGAGATATGGAAAAAACTCATGAAAAAAATTGAAGTCGGTTGTTTTTTTTTTGTTAAAAATTTTATTTTTATTTTTATAGAAGTGTATTGTAGTGAGCAGTATTTTTATATTTATTTTAGTTTGTAAGAAAATTTAATATAATTTTTTTCGTTGGAATAAAAGCTAGAGCTTGATAAATTTTTTATTGCGTTGAAAACGATGATTGTCGAAAAACTAAAGATAAAATTAGGTGCTCTACATGTATCTGCTCTTCTTCTTCGCTTTGACGACGTCAAGATGCCATGTTCTGTTCCCGCCGCAGGAGATGAGGGGATAGCAGCCTCCTACGATGACCGGGGGGTCGGTGTCAGGTACGCAGACAGCGTCCAGGCAGAACGTCGCAGTTCCTGGAATATCACTCACATTCAGTTCCATCATCATCAGGTCTTTTTGTCTCCACTGCAGGAGCACGACCCTCTCTGTTTTACCAGACTTGGACAGAGCAGCCAGAGGACTTTGGCCTACACTCTCCTCGCTGGCCAGACGGGTTGGAGAGGTCTCGTGTTTATAAGCTTTGTTTTACTTGTATTTCTTAAGTCGCCTTCTACGACATCCACGGGAGGACTTCACGACATCCACGGGAGGACTTGAGGACATCCACGGGAGGACTTGGAGTGGCCCTATTCTACTCTGCCGGAAACCACACGGCCACATTCAGTTCCATTCCAAATTTATTCATCTCTGAGAAAAGAAAAAGCTGAACCAGTTTTGCTGCTTGCGATTTGGTTAATAGATAACAAACTTTTGTTCTGATTAGCAAAACCATGTAGTTGCATGTCCCAAATTACAACTATTAATTAAAACACATTTTAACAACTAGTAGCCCTAAGTTCAGCAGCACTCGAGTTTAATAACGTCTAGAAAACAATTTTGCTATTAGCAACCATTCTTTTTCTCAGTGTTGGTCCTTGAAACAAACAGATTCCTGAACATTACCATCTTGCAGCTCTGATAATAATGTGGACGGGCCTATATTGTTTTAAGACTTCATTAATTTATTATATAAACGGGGCTTCGCACGAATCTTTATTTTGTTTAGCCTAACGTTTCAAACAGGAGTTACATTCTTCTCTCTGTCTGCGACCACGAAGGATGTGACACCTATTCGAAACGTGAGAAAGTGTAACGGAATCGGGTATCAACACTTTCAACCCGGAAGGGAGTAAATGTGAACAACTTTTGCTATAGGACCATTCCTGAAATCGCAAAAAAAATCTGCAGCTCCATACATTTTAGCACGGTAGGTATTTGAATTTGTATGGAGGTGCAGATTTTTTTATAATTGATTAGCACTTTTACTCCCTTTCGGCACACTTTACACGTTGTATAATAAATTAATAATGTGTTTAAAGCGCGATAGTTTAAAAACTATTTTTGACGTGACAACGTCTTATAAATTGGTTTGCCGGGTGACACTTCAAGAAACTGCGTTACGCTCCGCTCACGTTATGCGCTCACAATGAGAGCGAGTGAGAGGCACGCGTCCCTTCCACTCGGGCGTTGTCACGTAAAACTTTCGCCCGTATACCGACTTTACAGGCAACCAATTTTTTAAGACTTGATTATAAGTACGTATAAAATGTCTTTCCTCATACCGACGTATCCAGAAGGCCGAAGTTGCCGCATGTTTCTCACGTAGTCCACCACAGCCTTGGAAAGCGTAAAGAAGTGCTTGCTGGCTTTATACCTGCACAAAAACTTAAGATCATGGATCATATATGGATCATGGGTCATAATATTATGGATCAAGTGAATTCCCAAGGTGGGTTCTTTGAGAATGCAGTCTTCTTAATATTATTATCACAAGATGTTTGCTTAGCCTCTAACGACATTTTTCACAGGAAGAGAAAGAGTAGCCCTATTCTAAACCGGAAGCCACACACCTACCCCATATTAGCTAATAGTGGCTAATACATATATAGTCTGGTAAAGAAGAAAGAAAGTGTGTATGTATGTCGTCCCCTTATATAATCAAAGGTCGTCCGTCCCATTGTATACGAAATTAAGTAATAGGGGTGACACTGCCGCAGAAAAGTATGACTGTAATTTAATAAGTCCGTCTTTTAGATTATCCAAAAATATTGGATCCATATTTGTCAGTTTACCAAAAAAGTAAAAATTAAAAAAAACACGGAGTATCAAAGTGTGCTTGTGACGTCACCGCTAAGTAAAAATAGTACCTAGCCGTGATTTAAATGCGCTGTCTATTATTTGTAATTTTGTCTCAAAAAAGAAAAAATACGTTAACAATATTTTTTAATAATCTAACCGATGGACTAAATACATTTTTCCATTCGTCATGCTTATTCGCAAGAGAACGGGAAGTTGTTTAACCTGTCATCTGTGAGCAGACCGGAATTCGGTCGACATGCATTGCTATACTATTGTGTCTGGTGTTTTGCACAGACAACAGGTTAAACAATAAAAATATAAAAATGGAAGTAGGCAGGAGAAGAATGGACTCAAGCCGGTCCAGAAGGGTAATGGAGTGACCAAGGGCCAACAAGCGAGGTAGAGGGCACCCAGCAATGCGTTGGTTGGCGCGGCGATGTGGCAAGGGAGAGACAAAGATCGAAAGAGATGGAGGAGGCTTGTATTCTGAAATGATCAGTTTAGACAGAGAGAAAATAAGACCGTATTTCTATAGTCTAAAGTGTATAAACGTTTGAAATGACAAAGAGTTCAATACCACGCTCGCTCGCTTGCTCGCGTTTTGCACAAATATGCCAATCATATAAAGTTTATTTTCGTGTGTCATAAAAAATTTTACTCCTCTCTGAAATGACCCGAAGGATAACGTGAAGACTGCTTTGGATGTATAAGGTCTAACAAAATATACTGCAATTAATTTCAGGGTAGATTTAGTCAATGATACTAAACAACTGTCCCCAAGGAACATATAGCGAAATATGAAAAATAATTCTTGGCCTCCCATACAAGTTGACAGATCGGTTGATCCGAATTTGTATGGAAAGCCAAAAATTATTTTTCATATTTCGACATACAATTCTTGGGTAAAGTAGTTCACTATCACGGACTGAATTCACCCTTAAAATGGTTTCAGATTTTTTTTTGCCAAATTATACTGATTGAGCTAGCCTATCAGTAAGTTCGAGACTTGTATTATGGGATACTAACTCGACGATACTATATTTTATAACAAATACATATATAGATAAGCATTCAAGACCCAGGACAATTTGAAAAAGGCCATTTTCCACCCGGACCTCTGGGTGGCGGATTAGCATGGTGGCCACTACGCTCGGAGGTCGACAATTTATTTGGTTAGATCATATATGTCGTAAGTAGGTACCTCATCTTAGCTAGAGCGGCGTCGCAGTCGGTCTTGTCAGCTCGGCAGTGGTACACCAAGTTTCTTGTGTTAGCCTTAACCATTTCTTCGCGCAGGACTTGATACTTGCTGTCCGTATACAACATTTGGGCGAAGCGGACGTTTACTGCGAATTGAACACTATCATCATCATCATTATCATCATCACCATCATCATCATTTCAGCCACATAACGTCAACTCCTGGACATAGGCCTCTCCCAAAAATTTCCAATTTGACCTACGACCTAGCGACCTAAGTCAGTTAGTCACCTTGTGGGTGGGTGTCCTACGCTTTGTTTGCCAGTACGTGGCACCTCAAGAACCTTTTTGCCCCATCGGCCATCGGTTTCATCATTCGAATGCGATTCGATCATTGTCGAATAAACATACATACATACGGACGCCGAATTGTTTAAGTAGACTCTTGGAACTTCGCTCGCTTGTTCAATAATAACGAGTGGGATGGCACTAGTCCGTAACGCGATATAAACTTTATCTGGCTTTATCAATGGTGCCATGCTAGGCAGAAACGCGCTAACATGAGGCTGATAAGCAGATATGTAGCTATAACTGTACCAGAATATCGCCTGTTTCAAGCCAGTCTGCGATTCGTTTAAAAGTTATTGTGATTTACAATTTGAGATAGCAATAAGTGCTCGGAACTTGAAAGGAGCTATTTGTTGGTTTATGAGAATAATGGACAACTCCTTGTCTTGACGAGTGCTTGCTCAACCGAAGGCGCGGTTGGTAGATAATGCAGAGGATAAGACGGATTTAATAGCTCTATTTGATATTATAATGGTGCTAATAAAACAAACAAAGTAGCAGATCGCAGAATAAAATAATTTGTTGAAAAGAGAAAAAAAATCTATGTATTTTGAACTAAACAAAAAGAGGGAGGCCTTGGATCTTTTTTGGTGAAATTTTTGGGTTTCCATACAGTTTGTTGGAACGTCTAAAAATATTTTTCATATTTCAACATATATGTTCCGTGGCAAAAGTTGTTCTGTATTATGACTGAAATCATCATTAAAATAGTTTCAGTATATTACATACATACATACTTAGGTCTTTATCCCTAACTAGCTGACCCGGCGAACTTCGTACCGCCTAACAGTCAATGAATGTCGTGTAACCACCAAATATAATAACAGTGCCTGAACTTTCGAGACATAGACAATAGCTCAAAGAGTATATAACCACTACGTATGAATAGCTTATCAAGAAAAATCATAGACAACCTATAAAAAGACATACTTTTGTTAACCTGTAGATTTTTTTTCCTTAATCTTATAACCTTTACCAACTGATTTTTTATTCCCTAAATTCCGTTCCTTTCCGATGATTTTATGTTTTTACTGTAGAATAAATCTTAGGTATGTACCTGAACTTTGTAGACATTTTACAAAAAATAAATTTCTGAACGCACACATGATGTCTTCAGAAAAAAAATAAAAGGTCTCAGCAACCAGGCCATAAGCTTCAAAAAAAATAGTTGTTACACTATTTGACAGGATTGGACAACAAATGTTTGACATGTAATAAACAAATCAGCATCTATTGAAATGATTAAGTATTCATTACACATATTGTTTTTAAGATGTATTCTGTTATTCGGGACGGAAACAAATCCAACAAATCAAAAACCATGGCAATCGGTCCAGCCGTTCTCGAGTTATAAGTGTTGTAACAAACACGACTTTCTTTTATATATATAGATGGGGCAGACAGAGCATTTTTGTTCGTGCGGCTTTAAGCAGATAGAGATAGGCTGCAAGAATCAAATGCCAATTTTAGCTTGATGTGGACAAGAAGGTGGATAAGGGAATCAAAACAGTGATGGATTGCTAACCGCATCGCCTATTAACATGATTCGAATTTTCGCCCATTTCCTCGACAGGCTCTTACGATCTACGCGAGAAGAGAAGCAGAAAATCTTAGAAAAGAAAAAATTTGAATGTACCAGACATTATAAGTTTTTTCTTTTCTTTTAGACCAGCATGGGAATATTTATTTATCTACGAAGAACAAAGAACACTTACACCCAGCCCCCACGAAATAGCCCTCAGTCCAGCCGACATAGCCCCAAACAAGCGAACAGACGAACAACTGGGCTCTCATCTCGGAGGCTGGCGACCAACTGCCAATTTGGAAGGTTTTTACAGTTCAATTACTCCTGTTACGTTGTAAATTGCCAATTGGTTATTGTCGATACCGTGTTGCTGTTGAAGTGAGAAATAAGGTAATTTAACAAACTATTTACTTACATGCTGGTCTGGAAGAAAAGAAAAAACTTAAAATGTTGACTTAAAAAGTGACGACCTCCCCGTGGCGTAGTGGTCACGATGCTAGTCCGCCACCTAGAGGTTCCTAGTTCGATTCCCGGTCAGGGCAAGTTAGAAAATTTCCTTTTTCAAATTGTCTTGGGTCTTGGATGTTTATTTATTTATAAGTATGTATTTTTTATATAATATAGTATCGTTGAGTTAGTATCTCATAACACAAGTCTCAAACTTAATCTGCGTAATTTGTCCCTATATATTTATTAATGTACCAAGTGCTTCTTTTCCCGCGCAGATTGTAAAAGCCGATCGAGGGAATGGACAAGTGGTGCGAATAGCAAATCAGTATATTGATTTTGATTTTCCACTTTCCCGCTAATGCTGGCCTTTGAGTCTTGCGGCCCTGAGCTGTGTTCGTATAGTACAGTGGTTCCCAAACTTATTTTGACTACTGCCCACTTTGAGAATAAATATTTTTTTAGCGCCCCCATTTTTTCACCTATTTAAAAACCACTATAACTTCAAATTAAATTAATTAATTATTGTGACCTATATATATGTATATTAACGGAGAATTCTAAACGAAAATAGTTTTGCTACACTTGGCTGAGTATTATGCTTCTTCTCTAGGTCTTGAAAATATGCTACATTCTTGTCTTTCTTATCTGGATGCATTTTATTCAAATGATCTTGCAGCCTTGAAGGCTTCATTGCTTCATTCGAAAATGTTTTTAGACATAGAAGACACAAAGGCGACGATGGGTTTGTGGGATTTTCAATAAATCCGAATTTAATATATTCCGCACAGTATTGCCGTCTCTCCTTTTTTACTTCCGACATTGTTTTGCTTTGAGAAATACGTTCAATTTCGCGAGTAGTGTAGAGGAGGCGTAAGTACTGCTCATCTATTGCGCGCGAAACCACAAATGAAAATAAAATAAATATTACATTGTTTATATAGGAATGCTTAAGCAGCACGCACCGACAGGAATAAAACAAACATGCATAAACTCGTTTATCTCATTCGACGCTTAATCGTACTCAACAAGTCCGAACAAGTATTCAATGAACCAGCCAACTGATACAGGAATGCACAATTCGGGTTATTTAACAAAAACTTGTTAAAACATGATAGATATCTACGAGTACTAATAACTATTAAAATGCGAAAGTGTGTCTGTTGCCTTTTTATTTGTTTGTTTGTGTCTACTTTCATTACGAAACGGAGCGACCGATTGACATGATTTTCATTTTTTCTATATTCAATAAAATAGGACAGATATATGAACTACGCGGAGAGAAATATAGAATCGAGTTTGAGCAATCTTTTAATTCATATTAGTTGATGTTCACAAGTTGTTGTTGAGAGTCGAGAGCTCTTGCAGTCGTTGTTTAAGAGGCCTCCTAGCTAAATAAAGCTCCTAGCAAAAAAAAAAACATTTTCTTTCTGGGTCTCTTACCCTTGAGACCTGCAGCGCCCACAAGGGGGCGTTATCGCCCACTTTGGGAAAGACTGGTATAGTAGATAAGCTCAAGAATTTTTTTGTCAAAAATGATATTATTTAACAATAAGCGGCCAAGTGCGAGTCGGACTCGCCCATGAAGGGTTCCTTAGTAGCAAATAACATAATATAAAAGTCTTGTAGTATGTTTTTTTAATTTTTATATTTGAGTTGATTGAATTAAAGGTAAATTGCCGTTTATGATTTATGACACATTAAAAAAACTACTTGCTAGATCTCGTTCAAACCAATTTTTGCTGGTAGTTTTCGTGGTATTGAATATCATATATTTTTTTTTAGATTTATCGTTCTCTTATTTTAGAAGCTACGGACACACACACACACACACACCCTCACACACTTTTTTCCACTTTGGAAGTGTCTCTCGCGCAAAGTATTCGGTTTAGAAAAAAATGATATTAGAAACCTCAATATCATTTTTGAAGACCTATCCATAGATACCCCACACGTAAGGGTTGGATGAAAAATAAATTTTTGAGTTTCAGTTCTTAGTATGGGGAACCCCCAAAAATTTACTGTTTTTTTTCTATTTTTGTGTCAAAACCTTAATGAGGTTCACATAATACATCTACTTACCAAGTTTCAACAGTAAAGGTCTTATAGTTTCGGAAAAAAGTGGCTGTGACATACGGACGGACAGACAGACAGACAGACAGACATGACGAATCCATAAGGGTTTCGTTTTTGCCATTTGGCTACGGAATCCTAAAATGGACTTATTCAATTTTAAATTAAAACATTTTTCAAAGATTGTTAATTTGATTAGTCGAATATTGTTGTTTAAATTCTTAATTTGAATGGTGAAATACATTTCTGTTTCTAATTCATATAAATTATATACTTATTGAATAAAAGCTTGTAAATATATATAATTCTTATCTAGATAGAATTTTATAAAATGAGTGAATTCCTAAATCAGCTGTAGCAAAACATATATTGCTTTCAAGTTGATTGGATATTTGAACTAGAGGAAATAACTTTACTACAAAGTTGAAAGTCTGCTTCTAGTTTATAGATTGTTTGATGGAGTGAATGTAGACTTGTAGAGCAAACTTAAAAAATATATAGATAAATGTTACTTATATTATTTTGATTGATCTTTTACTTAGTTCCTTACATCGCAGTAGCGTGCATTTTAAACAGACACATAGAATTTGTCTACCCTGTGCAACCCAAATCGGCTAGCTTCTAGCGAAACATGTATTGTTTTACTTATACATGTATTTAGGTATAAGATTAGGTATATACCCTGTCAGAAACATTTGTACATGTCACTGTTACATCGTTAGGTCCAGTTCAATATATTTATGTGCTGATATTGATAAAATACAGAACTATCCGTGATGTATATTAGGAAAAATGTCGAAACTATAAACAATTTACATAACTAATTTGACTTAGATTTACATACATATCTACATATTATATAATAGCTGTTTCCTATAAAGATAGGAAGAGATTATACTTAATATATTTTTTTATGGAAAAACATACGACTTTTATGTAATATTCATTGTGTAAAAAATAAATAAAATCTGGATGTCGTGGAAAACGGTTGAAACAAAGTTACAAAAATTTATAGAAGATACGAAAAATCCCCCACAAAAATCCAGTCCCTAAAAAAGTTAGCGACGGAAAAATCTTATACTTTTTCGCCAACCTTCCATCCGCCAAGTCCGTATAGCTCGAAAAGGAACTTCGTTCCAAATTTCCAGTACCTTAATCGCAAAATAGACCCAAACAATGACTAAACAATACAATCGCTGTGTTATTTGTCTCCAAACACAGTTCCCAAATTCCGTAGAAATCATAGAAACATTTGGGTTTAATTAACGGCAATAGTACACTCAAATTAAGTAATAGACATGAAGGATAGATTGCTACAATTAACAATAGGAACTATTTCAAAACCGTGACTCATTGGTTTTAGTTATAGCCAGTTTACATGCCCTTAGTTTGTCTTAATCTTCATCGTTGCACTCTCCGGTGCGCTGCGTCAGAGCACGAGGTGTGCTTTTTCTGTACCAAATCCTATCTATAATATTAAAAACGCGAAAGTTTGTAAGTATGAATGGATGGATGTTAGTTACTCTTTCGCGTAAAAACTACTGAATGGATTTTTTATGAAACTTTACAATAATATAGCTTATACATCAGAATAACACATAGGCTACAATTTATAAAGATGATGCGCAGATGAAGTCGCGGGCACCAGTTAGTAGGTAATATAACATTCATGTCAATGATCACCCAATGCCGAAGACCATGTAAAATCGAAAGAGATTCTTGCAGTATGGTAAGATCTACTTATTTATTTGACAACATTGAAGTATCTTAGAATTTTTGTATTTCAGTAATAATAACATTAATTAGGTACTTCTTCATTTCATTTAAGAGTTTACTCTTGTCGGTAGAGTTATTATCTTTTCTCTGCTATCTATCTTTTTACAAGGTTTTATTTAACTTGCAATGTATCTTGTATGTATGAATGTTTGTTTAGGTCAACTCAATTTTCAACCAGTTATTCTCAACCGATTTAGCTGAAATTTTGTATACTAATGCATGTCAGATGACAATACAATATTATAAAGTCAAAGAGCTGTTCTGATAATGGATCCAGAAGTTATTGAATGGAACTCAGTTATAGAACACGACCTGATTGAGTTCCATTAGTTTGATTTGTCTTGACGAGCACTTTTTGGTGGACGATGCCTAGGGTCTGATCACGGAGACGAAAGGTGGTCGCGGAGTACTCAGTAATAAAACGACGCAACTCCATCGAGTTTGGGCTTGTTTCATTTGTCTTAATTAGTTCTTTGTCCTCACAATAAAAGCTTTAAGGTTCTACTAGGAATTTACTCCTAACCATTTAGTTATTTGGAAACTCTTCATCCGAAGTCTTCCTATTTCACGTTACCCGTTTATTAGTCACTAAGTGTGTGTAAACAGCTTCTCTTACAATCGTGCTCCCGTCCGAAGCAGATAGCTTCGCATTATTGCCGCATTTCACGCTTCAAACATAATCTACGAGGCTCCATTTAAGGCCCCCGTGACTTAAGGAGGTGACTTAGCTCCTGCCCTCGGCTTCCATCGTTTTAGGCGTTGTTCACATCAAGCATAATTTATTGCTAAATAAGTGAGAAATTAAACATAATTTTTTGGGATTTTTTTGAAAGCTGGTATCTAGATCACTTACTCCAGTTGAGTACTGATATCTGCCTTTTAATTATTATAATAATAAATTCATTTATTGCAGACAACAAAAAATACAGGTATACTATTGGCCCATATTTATATATTCCTTACAGACAAACATAAATAAGTGGCCGTTCATAATAAGTACTGTAATCGCGGGTTCGATTCCCGGCGGGGGCAACGACTTTGTGTTGTTGTCCGAGTTTGGTTAGTACATTGTAGGTTGATCACCTGATTGTCTGATAAGTAAGATGATCCGTGCTTCGGAGGGCACGTTAAGCCGTCGGTCCCGGTCACTGTCTTTGACATTGGTCGTTACCTAAAACCATGTCAGAGGCCTTTAAGGCGGTTTAAAAACTCTGACACTAGTGTTATTCACTAACACAAACGATAAGAAGAAGAAGAAGTGGTCGTTGCAAAGAGCTGGCATCGGTAGCTTTTCTTAAATAATTTTTTAAAACTAAAACCGACTGCTGTTTAGTTTTTCAAACTAAACAGCCGGTTTTGATAAAAAAATTATGGAACCACCTGACAAGCATGATCTTTCAAACAAAAAAGAATTTTCCAAATAGGTCCAGGCGTCTTCGAATAATCGGTAAACATACAAAAAAAAAACGCAACGAATTAATAACCGCATTCTTTTTGGAAGTCGGTTAAAATTAAATTAAAATTTAATATACACTACATGTTATGTACATAATAAAAGATATAGTCTTCTTGACGTGTAACAGTGCCTGCAAAGGTTTACTGAATAAACATTTGAATTTTGAATTTTTACCCTAAGTAACTCATACATACATACATACATACATACATACATATTATCACGCCTGTTTCCCACACGGGTAGGCAGAGACTATGATGGACCTCCACTTGCTACAATCCTGACAAGCCTTTTTCGCTTTATCTACCCTCATCAATCTCTTCATACTTGTCCTTTTTTTTTATTCAGAACTTCTCTTTACTCCACATTAATATACAGACACACTTTTTTTACATATATATAGTATCGTTATATATACAATTAAATTTTTTTTATTTAATTTATTGCACTTAAAATCTTAAGATTATAGTACAAAAGGTATAACTTAATGCTAAGCATTGTCTACCAGTTAAGGTACCTTTGGGACGTAATAGAAAAGATGATAGATGGGGTGCAAATTTAACTAGACAAGTAGGTATATCTAAAGAAATAAATTAGGGTGTATTATAATATAATATATAATAACAAGAATGACCATAAAATATACATACATATATATAATAATAATAAATACAAATCATAAACTTACATAAATATAAATACGTATAATAAACATACTTAAACTATTATTGCAGCATTGCTTTTTCGCGATAGTGTCTAATTACAAGCATCTTGAAGTGGTCCCTTGTTTGTGCTTTCATAATGTTATCGGGCAGGGCATTCCAAAGACGCACGGCCGTGACAGCAAAAGAATTAGAGAGAAATCCAGTACGGTGAGATGGGATAGATAGGGTTAATTTTTCAGAAGAGCGCAGAACCCTGTCATGATTAGAGCATAAAAGCTGAAATTGGGACGTTAAATAGTTAGGGGCAAAAGGATTATATAATATACTATGGAGATGACATAAAATATGAAGGTTTCTGCGCTGTCGGATTGTAAGCCATTTAAGCTCAGAACGATGTGATGAGATATGGTCATATTTGCGAAGACAAAATATGAACCTAATACAATTATTTAAAAGGCGATCTAGTTTATTAAGATATACTTCGGTTATGTCCAGATAGCACACATCAGCATAATCAATGATAGGAAGAATGAGAGACTGGATCAGCATAAGTTTGGTTTTTAAGGGAAGAAATTTTTTAAGAAGGTTCAGATGATGCATTAATGCATACACCTTGCGACTAACCTCAGTAATTTGTGTATCCCAGCTCAACTGATTATCAATATAAATACCTAGATCTTTAACTAAATTAGAGAAAGGAACATTATCACCATCATATTCAACATGTGTTAACGAACTATAATCCAACTTTAGAAGTTGTCGCGAGCTCCCTAAAATAATTGCCTTACATTTGGTAGGATTGACAGCGACGCCATAGCTTACAGACCAGTCTTTTATGCGCTCAAGATTAGAATTAAGTGAAGCAATGGCATCGTTTATGTGATCAACATCAGTTTGTATATAAAGCTGCAAGTCATCGGCATAAAAATGATAGGAGCAACTGAGAAGACTAGAAAGAGTGTTGATAAAAATAGAAAATAAAATAGGTGAGAGTATGCCGCCTTGTGGGACACCGGCAGTCACATCCATCCAATCAGAGTCTGACTGTTCAGAACGAACACACTGTCGGCGCCCACGAAGATATGACGAGAACCATTTAACTACTGAGGGTGATATATTCATATATGATAGGACAGCTAAAAGTATATCCGTATCAACGGTGTTGAAGGCATTAGAATAGTCTATCAATACTAAAACAGTGACCTTAGTGTTTTCCATGCCCATTCTAATGTCCTCAGTTATTTTGAGCAAGGCTGTAGTCGTACTGTGGCCCTGTCTAAAACCAGATTGAAGAGGATCAAAAAGATTATTTTTGTGCATGAAGTCCGAAAGTTGTTTATGAACAGGAGCCTCTAAGATTTTTGAGAGAAAGGGGAGAATAGAAATTGGACGAATGTCGTTTAGAAATTTAGGTACGGAGATTTTAGGTAACGGACGCACAAAGGCATTACGCCAAGTAGAATGGAAAACATTCAGCCCTTCGGTTACGGGTACTTTTTACGGTAAATACTGAGCAACACAGAAATGTTTTAGGCACAGGCTGTGAATTTGTGAGACATGAGTTTGTATCCTTTTTTGTCTTGTGTCAAAGGCATCCGCGAAAGACCAGCGTCGTAGCTACGACATATGCTGAGCGGAGACCTTTTTGGTACACTGTGAAATTTATTCTGTTTATTGTATGTCATAAGTAATTTGTACCAAGTAAACATATTTTCTTTCTTTCTTTCTTTCTATCCTTACTACTGAGTTTTTTCTCATGTAAGTACTGTAATTTTTACAACATCGTGAGGAAACCTGCACAATTATTTACTAAGTTTCATCAGTTGCCTTTAGGTAGCTCGAAAAATCTGACACCAGTGCTATATTAATATTACACACTCGATAAAAAGAATGTCTAAGTAATGGCGATATAATAAAAGATTCGGAGTGGGGGTGATTTACCTCACTTTTATCTGTATCTTAGTTTGTATTAATAAAAAAGACGTGTGGCACTCGGGGACTGCCGCGGTAAAGCTATATATTGCAAACAAGGAATATTATATATGCAAACGGACGACGGGGACGAAGCGGCAACCTACATGGTAGGCGGAGTGCGGAGCGTGAGGTTTTTTCGTTACGGAATTTCTGGATTCGGTCCCCGCGCTCAAGGCCCGCGATAGAAGCTATGCAATAGCTTAAAAATTGTGCAATAAAAAAAAGAATACATATACCAAGGCAAAATAAATGGTCATCCAAGGAGACCATCGAAAAGAAATAGCCGGATAGTTTAACGACAACCGTCTTTGTGCATTTTTAGGGTTCCGTACCCAAAGGGTAAAAACGGAACCCTATTGCTAAGACTCCGCTGCCCTGCCGTCCGTCCGTTTGTCTGTCTGTTTGCCAGGCTGTAATCTCATGAACCGTGATAGCTAGACAATTTAATTTTTCTCAGAAGATGTATTTCAATTGCTGCTACCAAATACTAAAAGCAAAATGAAATAAATATTTAAGGGGGGCTCCCATACAACAAACGTGATATTTTATAGATACGAAGCGGGTCCGACTCGTACTTGGCCGGTTATTCTAACTTATCATAAAATACATTTCGAGCCGAGAGAACCTAGCTTTGGGGCTAAAAAAAATACCAGTTGGTATATTGATCGACTCCTTACCACATCTATTTCAACAAGCGACAGAATACAATTTAATCTTCCACGAATTCCATAAAATGTATCAGGATTTGAAATTAATCTAGGAACAATTCGACACGTCCGTTACACGTTCTATCGCAGGAATGAGAACACAATAGAGTATTTACAATCAATTAATATGAGGGTTATTCTGAATACATATGGTCAGAAATATATTATAGCTTGACGTTAGATTTAAGTATTCTAAAAAAGCACATTTTAGTAAAGTATAAAAGAGGTAAAAAAGTATACAAAATATTGGAACTGAAAAGATATATGTATATCATTATATTACATACGAGACTACGAGTACATACACTTGAAAAAAATAACCTTCGTTCTAGCGCAGTCAGGTAACATACCCTAGACTCCAAAATGCTAATGCTAAAGTGAAAAAATATGAGATGTAGACTAGAGTTTATGGGTTGAGTTACTGCTTGGTATGAAATTTTATGAAAAAATACTAAAAATGGAATTTTTGTTGAAGATTCAGTGATATTAGTGACTACAAATCAGTACTAAAAAAAAATCACAAGATTTTTTATCAGAAAGTTTAATTTTGTTATTTTTTTCTTATTTAACACTATGTTAAATAAGATAAACATAACAAAATTAAACTTTTAATAAGAAACAATAGCAAAAAATATCAACTTTACCCAAAAATCCAAATGACTACATCTTTATTTTTTTTAAACTGCTTTCACTGGCGATGAGTAACAAAACGCCAGACCAAAAATACCAAAGAACTTTCTTTTTAACCTACTTCCTAATAAGCGGTCAAGTGCGAGTCGGACTCGCCCATGAAGGGTTCCGTAGTAGCAAATAACATAAAAGTCTCGTAGTATGTTTATTTTAAATTTTTATATTTGAGTTGATTGAATGAAAGGTAAATTGCCGTTTATGATTTATGACGTATTAAAAAAAAACTACTTACTAGATATTGTTCAAACCAATTTTCGCTGGTAGTTTTCATGGTAATGAACATCATGTATTTTTTTTAGTTTTATAATTCCCTTATTTTAGAAGTTACGGGGGGGGGGGGGGGGGGGGGACACACTTTTTTCCACTTTGGAAGTGTCTCCCGCGCAAAGTATTCGGTTTAGAATAAAATGATATTAGAAATCTCAATATCATTTTTGAAGACCTATCCAAAGATACCCCACACGTATGGGTTTGATGAAAAATAATTTTTTGAGTTTCAGTTCTAAGTATGGGGAACCCCCAAAATTTATTGTTTTTTTTCTATTTTTGTGTCAAAACCTTAATGCGGTTCACATGATACATCTACTTACCAAGTTTCAACAGTATAGGTCTTATAGTTTCTGTGACATACGGACGGACAGACAGACAGACAGACATGACGAATCTATAAGGGTTCCGTTTTTGCCATTTGGCTACGGAACCCTAAAAAGGAGGACGTTATCAATTCGTCGCGATCTATTTTTATGTATGTTCACCGATTATTCCAATACTCCTAGACCGATTTGGATTTTTTTTTTGTTTGAAAAGGTATACTTTCGAGGTGGCCCCTTAGAAATTTTATCAAAATCGGCGGCCACGTACCGACGAGCGCATCGTAGGACACCCACCTGCCAGGTGGTCAGTGACTTGAATTTATAAAATAAAAAATAAAAACATATAAGGAGGTTAAGAACTTAGCGAAAGAAAGAGAGACATAAAAACACTCTACCGACAAGAGCCCAGCTCTTAAATATATGAAGAAGAAGTTTGAAGATGAATAAATACAATACAAAGAAAGAAAGAAAGAAAAATCGTTTATTTGGCTACATACTTATAAACAATTTGACAATTTGCTTAAGCTACATTACACAAGCATGCACCAAAACGGCCTCCGCTCAGCATGTGTCGTGGACCGTGGTACGAGCCACGACGCTGGTCTTCCGTGGATGCCGAGTAAATTATTATATTAGAGTTGAATTGAATTCATGTACCAAATAAACAATTTTTCTTTCTTTCTTTCTTTCTTTCAAATACATTAAATAACAATAAAAATTAAAATAAAATAAAAATTAATTACATAACAAATGAATGACATACATTTTAAATAATATTAACCTATTACAATATTAATTAATTAGGTACATCTATAATCACACTTAATTTAATTTACTTACTTGCACAACAAATAGATAATGCTGCAACTATTGCGCTTTTTGAGTTCGTAAAATTCTCTCTTTAAGTTTTTGCTTATAAGATTTAACCGAGATCGAATTCCTAATCGGCGGAGGGATGTTGTTCCAGCATCTAGATGCAGCATATCTAAAGCTGCCTCGAAAAGCAGCGGTTTTGTGTCTGCATCTAGATGCTGGAACAACAGCATCTAGATGCAGCATATCTAAAGCTGCCTTGAAAAGCAGCGGTTTTGTGTCTGGGACATATAAGGCGATCTGGTACTCTTGCACGATTAGTGAACTGCAATTTATTGTACAAATAAGACGGACTTTTGTTATTAATTACACCGAACAGAAGTACTGCAAAGTGAAGTGTACGCCGAGAATTCATGGTCATAAGCTCGTTTCTGTTCAGATAAGAAGTAATGTGTACAATACAATACAATAGAAATTAACTCTATTGCACCATGGTAAACTTAAAATTACAACAACAACAAGAAACAATATAGGCACAAGGGATGAAGTCGGTTTTTATTTTTGAAAAATTTAGAATAGCCCAACTCCAGCGCGGCGCCAGCGCAGGCGCACGTAACATTTAGCCGAGATAAGCCGCAGACGTATTATTTTGCTCGACAATTAGTGCGTATTCATTTGCCTGGCACGAGGGTATCGTAGAATACATACTAATCACGTCTTTATCCCATACGAGGTAGGAAAGACCTCGTTCTACCTGACGGTGGGCATGTAAATGGAAAAGGGAGCGAAATAGCGGCGGATGGCCAGCCATATCACTCGAATCGCCTTGTTAGTAATCTCTTTATTGCACAATAGGTACAGACAGACTTAAAATTTGTACAAACGCGGGCTTGTATATAAGGCCTAACAAAATATACTTACTAAAAATATTTTAAGGATGAATTCAGTCCATGATACTGAACAAATTTCCTCAAGAAACATACAACGTGGAAGGAACTACCAGAGCCATACTTGGCCAGAGCAGCCAGAGGGCTTGGCCTACACTCTCCTCGCTGGCCAGATGGGTTGGAGAGGTCTAATTGATGTTTATAAGCTTTGTTTAGCTTGTATTTCTTAAGTCGCCTTCTACGACATCCACGAGAAGACTTGGAGTGGCCCTACTTCTACTCTGCCGGAAACCGCACGGTTTTTTTTGCATAAGTATAGCAAATAAATTTGTCATGCAATATAGATTCCATGGACAGGCCAGTGACCAGTGAATTTAGTATTCCTCCATTTCTATTTAGAGATCTTCCATACTCTTAGTGGGTGTCTCAGAGTTATGATAGACAGATAGACATACAATAGTTGTTGCAGGTGGATTTATGTTCAGGATAACCATTAAGCCTGTTGCTTGTAGGATCTCTACAACTTTATATTTACCTTCAATATTCAAACCAATTAGCTAAAATTAACTTTATTCTGAGAGAAGTAAAGTTGAATGAGGTTTAGTTGATTGAAATTTTAATTTGGTAGTACATTATAGCTTTAAGTAGGGTGGTCACGTCTGTATTTGATTTTATTAGCAAATAACAACCGTTGAGTTACTATATGTTGGCGAATCAAAGGCATTTCAATATATTTCTATAGACAGAGCATCGCTAATGTGTTTTACAACGCCACTGGTATGCCTACGTTTTCTCTTCCTTATCACTATTACTATTATTTAAATAAAGTAGTTCTCTGTTCAATTAAATTGAAATTAGTAATGCGTGTAGATGTAGCGAAAATTCCAACATGATCCAAAGTAGGGGTTACTGAATTGTTGAGGGTTGGCTAGTTCACGATTCGAGACGAACCTGTTGGAAGACTTTTTCCTTCTAATTTTCCTCTACATAACATCATCATCAGGTCTTTTTAGTCTCTACTGCAGGAGCACGACCTTCTCTGTACTACCAGAGCCATATTTGGCCACATAACATAACCAGTAATGGCATAAAAGCAATAAATATAATGACGAGTTGCTAGCCGCATTGCTTATTATCATGATTTACATTTTCGCCCATTCCCTCGATTGGCTTTTACGATTAGTGCAGGAAGACAAGCATATTATAAGTTTTTTCTTTTCTCCCAGACCAGCATTGAAAAAAGATGTCGATGTCATCTCTATGTACTACTTATTTCAGACTCTCTTTGTGACGAACAAACGGGAGAGTTGTCAGATGCGTCAGCGCAGTTTAATTCTGTCGTTTGCTTTGTTAATTTGATCGTATATTATGTGAAGTGTCCGTGAATTTCGATTTAAAATGGCCTTTACGTTTTCTGAATGGAACTGTAAATAAACACTTTAAAATAACAACTCGCTTGTGAACGGAGATAAACGACGTGTAAATAAAAACACAAACATTTTTAATTAATGTAGGATAACATTTATCTCTTTAAGGTCATTATTTTTTAATTCTTTTGTGCAAAAGTTACAAATTACTAGCTGATGCTAAAGGATAAACATATGCGTGTTTTAACCTTATTAGAAACAATGGCGGGGTAACAGTCCCACCTTATTAGCGGACATATCTACAATCCTGGAATATTTATTCTTATTGCAGTCAGGTATTTCTTCGTCTTATTATAACACGCGGACTAAAATTAGTCCTGGTTTAAACCTTTACATAAATATTTTCTCGCCTGTTTCCCATGGGGTGGGTAGGCAGAGACTGGACTTACTACGATCCTTGCAAACCTCTTTTGCTGCGTCAATACTCATAACTCTCAATCTATCGCAGGTTGACTGGAAGAGATCCCTACATGGGATAAGTCCGCCTTTGTATATTTGCTCTTTCGAATTTTTGTAGTTTATTTTGTTTTTTGGTACAATAATAGTTATTACAAACAAACAAACTCTTTTCATGCTCTCCGGTTATAGGTACTCGGTTTAAACGTGGTTTAAACCTTTACCCGCCCAAATTAAATTGATACTGACAATCTGCTACTCAAAAAAAATCTCAATGCAATATGAGGTACTTACAGCATCGTATTGTATGCTAAATTGTGTCGTGTATTATGTAGCCGCCATTTTTGTCTCAAATCTTGGCAAAGACTCTTCAATCGATTATTTTATGTAATAATTATATCGCCAGGGAGACAATATTAGAAATCAATATAGGAATATAAGTCGTGCCGTGGAACAACAGAGTATACTCTACACAACGACCAAGCTTTATTCGAAGATTTTACTTTTTAGACTGGGATTTAGAAGGTGGCTGAATTTTAGGAGGAAGGCCTTTAAACAAGGGGTCGGCATATTAAGGGGCCAACTGGTACAGTGCTCTTTGCACTCCTATTTTTCCCATAAAATAGCACTATAACGCTGGAAGGGGAGCAAATATTCGATTTTGTGTGTTCAAGTTCTAGTAATATTCTATACAGAAGGCGTATAAGCTATTAGTGCCGGCTGTCATCATTGAATGGCATTTGTCAAGCTATGTCAGATGCCTTTAGGCAGCCTGAATAATCTGACACGAGTATTGGCCACTTATACACACGAAAAACAAAAAAAAGAAGTACTATTCTTAAAAAATTGATCTTTTGTCGTCTAAAATTTAAAACATCTGCAATTTCGATTACTGACCAGTGGCGAAAATATTGTATTAGATAAAGCTTGCGCTCTACATTATGTCAACTGTAGCGGTAGGAAACAGCAGCTATTTTTCATTAGGATATTGCCACAAATTATATGGTCGTGCTGGCCGATGCCGCGGAACAATACTGTCTAAACGATACGCCACGTTTATTAGCCATTCACGAACATCTGTAATGAATGGCCCTTATTTATATACTATTGTAGATTAAAAATCGGCCAAGTGTGAGTCTGGTTTGTAATGAAAAGTTTTCATTTAGAATCCCTTATAAGACAAGGAAGAATTTTATATTATTTTTATTATTTGTTAGCAGATATATACAGTGTGTCTCGTCTTTAGAGCGGTTTCGGTATATGTATATGTTTTTATTTTTGTCGTTAAATCACCTTAATAAACAAAAGTTCTCTTTATAACACCCAATGAAAACTAGAAAAAGAAACTCTTGGCTATCAAATTGTAGAATCCTAAATTCAAATATCAATTTTGGAGAAAAACAGTGACTCTAATTTCTCATAGACGATATTTTAAAAACGATCTACTGCGAAAGTAAATAATTTCTTGGATTCGGAGATGACGATTACTTCTGGATTAAACAATATTGCAATGTTCACAAACTTACCCACCGGCAATGTTACATACATACATACATACTATCACGTCTTTATCCCTAATGGGGCAGACAGAGCATTTTGGGTCTTGCGGTTCTATGCAGAGCCCAGGGCCGCAAGACCCAAAAGCCACTTTTAGCGTCATAGTGGGCGAGAAGATGGAAAAGCAATCAATACAGTGATGGGTTGCTAGCCATTCCCTCGATTGGCTTTTACGATCTGCGTGGGAAGAGAAGCAGCTGGTACATTCTAAGTTTTTTTATTTCTCCCAGACCAGCATGGCAATGTTACAATGTTATATATTAGCATTTGGGATTATAGGTACCTCAGCACTAAAATTGATAGTGCACCTGTGTGCTGTATCTATACTATAGACAATTTACATGCAATGTTTGCTTATAATATTAAAATGTCATACATGTTAGATGCTACTTTAATATTGGCTCCAAAGGAGCACAGCTTAGCATGTAATAAAGTAACAATTAAATACAATAAGCAATACACCAGTATCAATCGATCCTAATCTCATTCCATAACTCATAGACTTTTTCTTTTTTGTGCAATAGATCTTCTGCCGAAACCTATTCAAGGGTACATACATCTGTTATTTCATAATGATAATGAGTTTTGGCGGGAGCGCCACATGACATCAATCTCTTCAGAGGGCCTCTATGTGTTGGATCTGTATCCCCACGCAAGCTTCTCAAAGGACCGGGGTGAAAAGACCCGTGATTTTAAAGGAAATACAATAAAGACTAAGATTTAACTATACAATACAGCTATCTCCTAACTTTATAATATTAATTTTATCGAAGCCAAGGTATCTAATTACAGTTCCCAGTAATTTCACATTAAAATGATATTAAAATGCAATAGCGATTAATTTTTATGACCGTTCCGAGTACAAACGACATATTATATGAATCGTGACATTGCTCATGAATTTACATCTCTACTGGAGTTAAAACGGCCAAGTGTGAGTTGATCTCGCTTAGTAGCACGGAACCACGAAATACCTTTTTTACAAATTTTAGGTATTATTCCAACGAGCTATTATGTAGGTACTTATGTACTAGGAGTAGACGCCACCTAACACAGGTTTGTTCCGTTCATCATATGCTGCTATCACTGTTCACCTCACATTAGTAGCTTGCAGCTCGCATCTACACGCCAAGTACACTCCATAGTTGATAAAAGAAAACAGTGTCAAAAATGCCTTGTGTGTTAAGATACTGCACTAATAATTCAAAGAAAATAAAATATAAGAGTATAATTTTCCGTCTGTAAATAACAAGATTACATTTTTTTTTCTTTTCTTGATTATGGCGGTCAAACTTTGTTGAAGCTTATTTTGCCAGTGTCTAGTAATATCTCTTCTTTATTCCTAATCCTAAACCCTTAACTATACAATCAAAGGTTGGTATATATCCTTTGATTGCTTCACGGGAGCTTCTGGCGACAAATCTATACGAGTCCACTGGTTTTCATAGCCGATTGACTCGATTGAGTGGCGGACGGCGCCCAAAGACGCCCACCGCAGTCCGCAAATAAATATCACTACAACCGCACTATGACTGTCCACTTTAAACATTTCACATATTGTCCATGAGAATGAGCATTTATAACACCAAACTACACCAATTTCATGTTATAAAGTCCACTAGAATCAATTTGCAAAACAATTTAAAGCAGACTCCAACTGGACCCTTTGGCTTCCCGCCAAAAACTCCCAAGATTACATTGTTTGAAAATTAAATACGGATTGCAAAATTCCCGCCGCCATAATGAATGAAATGAATGCTTTGGTCTATGGCGTCTGTCATGATGACAATCATGATGACAATAAGACAATAAGCGAATGTAGCGCTGTGGTTTTGAAGGACGACTTAAAAGCGGACTTGATCTTGACTTAATGGTGTCGATTACCAAAAAAAGACATGGCCGTTATGTCAATGATTTTAGGTATATTATTCTTAACATTCCTGTAACCTGCAACGAGTACAGGTGAACACGGAAATGAGAAATATAACGATATTATAATAACGCTTTCAGGTAGTGCAACAATAAAGATATAAACCGAGATAAAACGGTGCATTCATGTGAGCAATACCTCGTTTATTTCCATTTTGAGGTTATAAAGCAATGCATAGACAAGCCAGCAATTGTAATATGACCGCGGGCTATGTTAGCACCGCCATAGACAATACCGTATCTGTGCTGACACACCATTGGCTATTTATGATCGCCCCTAATCAATTGCTTTATGGGCGACTGTATTCTCGTTGAATTTATTATCTCGTGTGGTAACGAATGAAGGTTTTTGTTGATAGGTGCCTAATAACGTTATTAGTGGATATTGCGTGGTGACCATGAAGTTAGGGGTCTAACTTTATGGTGGTGACACACACACACCTTCGGAAATGATCAAATTGACACTTTGATTGACACGTCACTGACCCATGCAACTTGCTAGCGAGACCTTAAATGGAAAACTGAATCTTCAAAACTTTTTTTACCATTGAAAATGGTTAAAACATTGAAAATCGGCTGATAATTGATTTTGGAATTTTTAAAAATAAAAAAACCCGGTTTTAGCGTTGTAGTTATTACGAATATTTATCCTGTCATTTGCCTGTCGTAGATAAAGTCGAATAACCGGGCTAGAGCGAATCGGACACGCGGAAAAAAATCTCTGTTGTGTGGGAGTTCCACTTAAATATTAATTTTATTCTGTTTTTCAACAGAAATACATCATCTGTGAGAATTTTAGCTGTCTAGCACGGATAGACTGACGGACGGACAGATTGACGAATAGCTTAGTCTTAGTAATGATGGGTTAAGTTTTTACCCTTTAGGTTTTAACCCTAAAAATACCGCTCCTGGTGCAATCGATTACAAATACATATTTACCAATTGAAAATCTCCTCCGTTTTTGGTAGTCTGTTTTATGTAGGTAGGTAAGACAAACATAAGAGCTACCTCTACAATGGTATGTCCATAATAACTTACAGTGTCCCCAATAAATCAGCAGGAATAATGTTCGGTCTGCATTAGGGCATTTTATAAATGGCATGGGACAAATTAGGACTGAGTACAACGATATTAAGCTGCATTAAATCTATCTGTTGCCTTTTTAGAGTTATTAGGGTTAATATGGGTAATAAAGTAAATGGTGAACACAAAATGTCCTACTAATCCTACTAATATTATAAATGCGAAAGTAAGTTTGTATATTTCTTTGTTTGTTATAGACTTACACTTAACGCTCCAACTATTGAACCTTTACAGATAAAATTTTATATAGATATAGTTTAATACTCAGGGAAGGACTTAGGATAGTTTTTATCCCGAAATTACCACGGGGAGCGAAGCCCACAGACACAGCTAGTAAATTCATAAAATATAAAGATTGTAAGTAAATAGAAAAGTCTCATATAATGTCTAAACCTTTAAAGACTAGGATAGGTAAATGATTTCTTGGCAATAATTACTTTTTTTGACTTAGGCTAAACTTAATCTGGCTCAAAAGATAAGCATTACATAAAACGTGGCAATACTACCAGCCTTCTGGGCTCGTAACCACGTTGCAGCAATTTGTCAGGGCTTTTTTATTTATAAGTAATTTAAGTTATTAGTTTAGTTTTAGTAAGTTTTCTTATTTATTTTATTTATTTATTTGTTGAAAATAAACCTTCCGGAGTCTAATCTATACTATCTATACTTCTATACTAATATTATAAAGCTGAAGAGTTTGTTTATTTCTTTGTTTGAACGCGCTAATCTCAGGAACTACTGATTCGAATTGAAAAATTATTTTTGTGTTGGATAGATCATTTATTGAGGAAGGCTTTAGGCTATATAACATCACGTTGCGTCGTTGCGACCAATAGGAGCGAAGAAACAGTCAAAAATGTGGAAAAAACGGGAAAAATTATTCATCTTTGAGGGCTTCCGTTGCGTGCGCTGTAAAAACCGTTCGAGATACCCAAAAACTATGTATGAAAGAATTATTCCTCTTAAAATTATCTAAAAAAATGTCCGCGACAGTATATGTCTATCTTTTAAGATTAACTCAGTCTGACCGGAGGCCCGGGTTCAATTCCCGGTCAGATGCGATTTAGACAATAAGCGTTTTAGACGAGTTGCTACATAGACTATTTGCGTTTAAGACCATTCGAGACTTACTCAGGTCAAGATGGAAAATTTTCCAGATTGACCAGGGTCTTGTATGTTTATCTATGTATACAATACAATACAATACAATACAAATGTTTACCTATGTATGTATTTGTTATACAATATAACATAATATAACACAAGTCTCGAACTTTGAGGCTAGCTCAATCTGTGTTATTTGTCCGTATATATTTATTTATTTATTTACTGTATATTTAGAAGTATAAGATGCGGAAGGCATTTATCAGGTAGGTACGGATCTGAATGTCAGGTGGGGTTCGTGGTTAAGCAAACAGATGCGAGTCGCGGGAGATAGCGCTGTGGGTCGAGGCAGCACCACTACTATGGGGCTCCACACTACGTCTATAGACGTACTTACATCAATTGTTATTTTTATTGCGTTAGGCTGAGTATCCAGCAATATGTTAAGAAAGTGCGGCTTGCTCGAGGCGACATCGTGTGCACGTGTCAAGTAACATTCGCCCTGAAGATGAGACATGTCAGCCAGTAGCTGACTCTGTATCGCATTACCTGAGTAACCCATTTTTCTCAATTTATAAAGAGAGTTTAAAAAGAAAATTAAAATAAGACTGTTTATTGAAATGTAGAAATTAAGAAATCTAAAAAAAAGTGGCAGCTGGAGCTCTGCTGAATCCAATCATTGCTCCCCCGCTCTACTCTGATATTAAATATCTGGCTCGGGAGTGATCCTAGTGCTGTTACATTCATGTGGTTACATGTTAATAAAGCATTATTGTAACGTTGATATCGATTTTGAGTTTTAATAAGTTCTTCAAGTAATCGCGAACCAATGGTATCGACATGTACATAGACGTTTTACCTAGAAATAGAATACAATATCAATAGTACAAAATAAACTGCTCGGCATCACCTTGAACGCTGGTCCGCCACTCGGAGGTCCCAGGAAAAACTGACCACTTCTATCTATACGGGAACATGATTTTGACATTGGAAATTTCTTTTCGTTTGCTCCAGTGTAAGCTCCGATTTCACAAAAAAGTGTGATCCCCTAATATCTCGGAGAGTTAAGAAAATATGATATTAAAAAAAAGTTCAAAAGACGCATATTCAAAAAGTAAGGTATACTTGATGTCTATTCAGATACGTTACCTATGGTTGCAGATACATCTGTACTAGCGAGATCAGATACCATGCATCCAGCCTGCGGGGATCGACCTGCCTCGAGATGCTGATAGCAGATTACGGGGTACGGGATACGGGATTGAGAGATACAGTTCGTACGGATAGGGCGCGAGATTGTCAGTGTTTATGAATGAGGTAGTTACAGGAGGTCGGAGGTCGGATGGTACTGCTTTATTGACGACCTGTGCAGTTTACGATTACTAAACCTTAACTGTCTTATTATAAAACGCAGACTTTTTTTACTAGGGTTACTAAACGCAAATTTGTTACTAGGTTTAAACCATTCGCCCAGATCAAGATGTCAACTTGATTTGGGCGGATAATAGTTTAAACCAAGTAACAAATTTAGTCCTCGTTTTATAATAAGACGGTAACTGTCTTATTATAAAAAGTTTAGTATTAAAAATCAGCTAAGTTTATTGCCACTTCCTAAGCGCAAGTACAAAAGAAGCGGTAACAGACTGTACTGCATCATTTTCTCCAAAAACGTCAAATTACAATTATGTGATAATAAAATTAGATAAATGGACTAAGAATAGATTGTTATGTCATAATTATTTATTAAGAATGATGTCAATTAAAATTAACGTCAATTAGTAAGTTTAGTATTAAAACATATACAGAATGTACTCAAATTATGACATATGTAAATGTACTAATAAAAACCTATACCGTCTTATTACAAAACGCAGACTAAATTTGTAACTAGGTTTAAAGCATTATTCGACCAAATCAAGTTAACATTTTAAGATGAGACAATGGCATTTTACTAGACCTCTACAAAGTTAGTCTGCGTTTTATAATAAGACGGTATAGGTTTTTATTTGTACTTTTACAAAGGTCATAATTTGATTTCTCCCATGCTAGTCTGGGAGAAATGAAAAAACTTAGAATGTACCAGCTGCTTATCTTCCCGCGCAGATCGTAAAAGCCGATCGAAGGAATGGGCAAAAATGCGAATCATGTTAACAGGCGATGCGGCTAGCAACCCATCACTGTATTGATTGCTTTTCCATCTTCTCGCCCACCATGACGCTAAGAGTGGCTTTTGGGTCTTGCGGCCCTGAGCTCTGCATAGAACCGCAAGACCCAAAATGCTCTGTCTGCCCCATTAGGGATAAAGACGTGATAGTATGTATGTATAATTTGAGTACATTCTGTATATGTTTTAATACTAAACTTACTAATTGACGTTAATTTCAAATTTGACATCATTCTTAATTAATAATTATGACATAACAATCTATTTTTAGTCCATGTATCTAATTTTATTATCACATAATTGTAATTTGACGTTTTTGGAGAAAATGATGCAGTACAGTCTGTTACCGTTCTTCTGTACTTGCGCTTAGGAAGTGGCAATAAACTTAGCTGCAAGAAAATGATCTGACGTCAACAACTACCTATTATGAAATCCAAAGAATAATAAAAGATTTTTGACGATTTTATGACTAGGTATTTGTAAAATAAATTGTTAAAAGTTTTATTTGGTAATAGGAGGTTAAGAATTTAGCGGAAGAAATAGAGACACAGAAATCACTCCGACAAAAGCCCAGCTCACAAAGTATTTATACGACGTACGTAGTAGTAGTAGTACGACCTCCGTGGCGTAATGGTCAACACGCTAGACCGCCAATCCGGAGGTCCTGGGTTCGATCCCCAGCCAGGGCAAGATTAAAAATGGCCTTTTTCAAATTGTCCTGGGTCTTGGATGTTTATCTATATATTTATTTGTTATAAAATATAGTATTCTTGAGTTTGTATCCCATAACACAAGTCACGAACTTACTTTGGGGCTAGCTCAATCAGTGTAATTTGTCCCTATATATTTATTTGTTTATTTATCTTTGGATTCTCGCGGATCGACTACTTATCACTGACGGAGTGAACAGGGCTTAGGGCCATATGACTTAAAGGCTATATTCGACGTGATGTCTTTGACAATCTACACGAAAAGTAGCTGGTAGATTCTACTTTTGTAGTGAATTTAAAATAATAGCCGGCCAAGTGCGAGTCGGACTCACGCACGAAAGGTTCCGTACTATTATCTACAAAAAATCGCATTTGTTGTATGGGAGCCCCCCTTAAATATTTATTTTATTTTGTTTTTAGTTTCTGTTGTTATAGCGGCAACAGAAATACATAATTTGAAAATTTCAACTGTTTAACTATCGCGGTTCTTGAGATACAGCCTGGTGACAGACAGACGGACAGACATCGAAGTCTTTTTACCCTTTGGGTACGGAACCCTAAAAAGGAGGCGCTTCTCAGTTTGAATGTGTAAACGATGTATGTTTCCAGGTTCAAAAAACAAACAAATACAATAAAACAAACTTAAATCAAACAGTTGACAAACAATGAAGTTTTTTAACCAATTAGACGCATTTAAACTGTTAACACGAGTCGACATTCCGTTCATTGGCATGGAAAGTGTAGCAAAGTTCCGTCCGCAAGTTGTGATGTTATCTAACAAAGAACATCGATGCTGGCATATCAGTTGTGGCCACCTGTGGGGAAACAATAGAATTAATACGACCTTTTCCATAGGTCAGATATCGACAGCAGCAATTAAAACGATCTGATAGCGTGAAATCGACAGCTTCTGCTAAAATGTTATAGTAAATGCAAATTTATATGTCGCAGTTGGATTGTATAATCCGCTGTTATGTAAAAACTCTAGCTGTTTGGCATTTATTTATTTTATTTATTTAACTTTATTACAAAAATTGTAACAGCGGACTTAAGGCCCAGGGCCTTTTCTACCAGTCAACCTACAGGTGATGCCGAAAATAGCTAATTTTGGACGACAAGACACATTCTAATTTAATCAATTAAACTAAGTATAATTTATTTATGTATATCTATATTTATTTATAAACATACATGTAAATAATACACAAATATGGCATAAAACATAAAACCTACATAAACTTCATAAATATTTATAATACTCTATGACAGTTGATGAAGATAATGAGCGCGCACAGCACTCAAACGCTTGGCGACTAGGGGCTTTCAGGATATCAACGGGAAGGACGTACCATAGCATCACGGCATTACAGCTCGGTTTTGTAATACAGCTGAAAATCATTCACCTAGATTGTTTAATGTGTTACGTTTAACAAACTAGCTAACGTAAGATTGTAGATCGTTTAGTTCGGAATTCTGCCACTTGTGGCTTGTGAAGTGTCAGTTTCATAACAACAAATATGGCCTCCCATACAGTAAATTCTTCGCCGCGTTCCGGGACTAAGCCGTTTTCATCGAGAGACATCGGGGGCATCGTTTGTGATTTCGGACTGCAAAAGAATAAAATTATACACAATTCAACTGCGACATATATAACAACGTGGAAGGGACATACCCGTAAAGAATCGAACCACGGATTATACTAGATCACTATTAGAGTGCCTTTAATGAAATAAGAATAAAATAAAAAAATTGCTCTTCCATGCAAAAGTGTGCAGACCAGGGCAATTTTTTACTGTTTTTTTTATTTATAATTATACGTAAGTATATAAGGTCTAACAAAAAATACTGAAACTATTTTTAGGGAGAATTCAGTCCATGATAGTGAACCACTTTCCCCAAGAAACATATGTCGAAATATAAAAAATAATTTTTGACTCTCCATACAACCTCGGATCAGCTGATCGGTCAACTAGTATGGGAGGCCAAAAATTAGTTTCCATATTTCGATACGTGTTCCTCAGGGAAAGTTGTACAGAATCATGGACTGAATTCATCCTTAAAACAGTTTCAGTATATTTTGTTAGACCTTTATATACGTTTTAAATTAAGTACCGTCTAGTATTATATAGGTGTTTTCGTTTCAAATCAAGTCCCGCTATATTAATACAGATACAGATACATTTCACGTCTTTAGGGCTGTAAGACCCAAAGGCCACGCTTAACGTGATGGTAGGCGTGAAGATAGAAAAAGGGATCAACACTCACCCATTCCTTCGATTGATTTCAAAGATCTGCGTAGGAAAAGAAGCCTCTGGTACATTTAATGACTTTTCTTTTCCCCCATAACTAGCAATTCTAGAGTTGTTAGTCTCATAGTAAAAGTCAACCTCCGTGGCGTAGTGGTCACCATGCTAGTCCGCCACCCAGAGGTCCCGGGTTTGATTCCCGGTTAGGGCAAGTTGGAAAATGGTCTTTTTCAAATTGTCTTGGGTCTTGGATGTTATCTTTATATGTTTTTGTCATACAATATAGTATCGTTGAGTTAGTATCCCATAACACAAGTCTCTAACTTACTTTGGGGCTAGCTAATTCAATGTAATTTGTCCCTATATATTATATTATAAAAATATATAGTTTTGTTTGTAGGTATTTATTGGGTCAATGCCTTTCTACTTGATATAGAACATTTTCACTAAAGTTCTACAATTTCAGTTAGTTCGAAGTATTTTAATAGTGTGTCCGCTTATTTCTGAGATCTGCTTCGATATTATAATAGCAACCATAATACACATTGGCACGCTGTATGGAGAACTATAGGCAGAGAGACGACAGTCAATTTAGAGGGCGTTTGTTATAAAATATAAAATTAATATTTTCCTAGAAAACTATGCTGGTGTAATAAGTTATTCCAAGTTATTATTATCAGTCGGCCAGCGACCATGATGGCAGAAAGGGCGTCGAAATATCTGGAAAAAAACGATATTAATCGCGGTAAGTCCCGTAATACTAATAACAGTAGTTGTGACCGTGAAACTCCAAAATCATAAGTTATTCCAATTTACTCATGTGTAAAGTCAATAATTTTTATAATAGCTTATTTTTGGCTTCCACTTATTCTACTTATGCAAATTATATGCATAAGTGTGTCTGTATTCCACATAGGTAGTAAATTGTTCAACTTCCACATAATTCACTAATCTTCTTCTTAGATTTAAGAGCTGGGCTCTTGTTGGTGGAGTGCTTTCCATGTCTCTCTTTCTTCCGCTAAGTTCATAACCTCTTTATATGTTTTCACGTTTAATTTTTCTTTTATTTGGTCTATACATTTTCTTCTGGGTTTTCCTACTCCTCTCTTTCCTTCTATTTTTCCTTCCATTATTGTTTTAAAGAACGCATCGTGGCGTAGTAGATGACCGAACATTTTCACTATTAAGGTCAGTTTTTAAGCTATGTCTGATACGTCGTGAAAAACCTTATTTCGTATATAAGGTCTAACAAAATATACTGAAACTATTTTAATGGAGAATTCAGTCCATGATAGTGAACAACTTTTCTCAAGAAACATGTCGAAATATAAAAAATATTTTTTGACTCTCCATACAAACTCGGATCAGCTGATCGGCCAACTAGTATAAGAGGCCAAAAATTACTTTCCATATTCCGATACGTGTTCCTTAGGGAAAGTTGTTCAGAATCATGGACTAAATTCACCCTTAAAATAGTTTCAGTATATTTTGTTAGACCTTATATATCCGTAATATACTGATTTGCGGGGACACTCACTTTGACTCGCAGAAAGGGTAAGCTTCCGTTCTGTACTTTAGTATTTATATTAATTAAACGTAATTGTATTAATTTTTTAATTTTTATTTTATGTAATCGTTAGTGCTGTACGCTAGTGATAACATAAATGAGAAATTCTTTCAGCATGCAGCTCTCAGTCTAAACTCTCCGCGTGAAGTCTCGCTTTAACAATCAAAACGAGTGGTTTATTCAACAATACTGGCCTATTACCGACTTACCTTATCAAACGCCATCCTTTGCGGGTGGTATACTGCCACAAACTACCAATTCTCATCATAAAACTACCATATACACCATAAACGAAAACAATAAAGCTCAAAATCCTATACAGTTACCCTCCGTCAATGAAAGTGTTAACTTTGGCCAGCGAATAGTGATGCATACGATATTGAACTACAATGACTATTGGACATGTCAAACAATTGAAGAATTCCATATGCAGTAAAGCCGAGATTTGCGTGAATGACTTGAAAGTATTCGAGGAAGTAGGAAGGTGGGGAGTCACATTCTGCAAGGGATTACGGTCCTTGCAGTGTGAACGGGGCAGATAGAATGTGTTGGACTAACGAAGTGGCGATAGGTAGGTAATGGACGGTCTTCACGCCACAGATGTCATCTGCGGACAAAGTTCTGTGGAGTCGCCAAAATTACAAATTCCAAATGATATCCGTAGCGACATCTATTTTTTGCTAGTCAAACTAAAAAACTTCAAGTGCCCGACCCGACCCGATATAACAATTTTAAACGCCTGAACCGATTTTCAGCTCAAACAAAGCTCCGCAAGGCACTTGCTTTCACATTAAAAAAAACGCATCGAAAGCGGTCTTTCTGTGCGAGAGCTACAATCCACAGACATAAAGACATAAGCGTTATACTCCCTTCTATTTTGTCAGGGATTAAAAACAGTTTCAGAAGTAATAATGACAATACCATTTTGCTGCGAAAAGGTTAATTATTTATGACCGGAGTTAAAAACAGTTTTAGAAGTGATTAATGGCAATGCTATATCGCTGTGAAAAGGTTAATTCTGGGAGTAAAAGGATTGGTTTTTGAAAAATTATATGATACTAACTAGTGTCCGCGACTTCGTCTGCGCAGGATTGTCACACAATATCTTTATAAATGTGTTATTCTGATGTTTAAGCTATATTATTGTAAAGTTTCATTTAAATCCGTGTGGTTTCCGGCAGAGTAGAATAGGGCCACTCCAAGACTTCCCGTGGATGTCGTAGAAGGCGACTAAGGGAATACAAGCTAAATAAAGCTTATAAACATCAATGAGACCTCTCCAACCCGTCTGGCCAGCGTGGAGAGTGTAGGCCAAAACCTCTGGCAGCTCTGGCCAAGTTTGGCTTGGGTAGTACTGAGAGGGTCGTGCTCCTGCAGTGGAGACAAAAAGACCTGATGATGATGATGATTTAAATCCATTCAGTAGTTTTTACGTGAAAGATTAACAAACATCCATCCATACTTACAAACTTTTGCGTTTATAATATTAGTAGGATGAAATCCACTCCTCAGCTTTCCAGTTCCATCGCCACCGACCGAAAGGCCGTTTCGCGTTAAAACCTTCGAGTTCATTACTACGAATCCGCATACAAATTGTACCTTAACTGCGTATCTGCCTCATTCGTCAAACTCACTGGTTATTTTAACGGCGAGCTACTAGACTAGATCTCCGAACTGGGCTTTTGTTTGTTTGTAGTGAGGTTTTCCACTTTTTTTAAACTCGAATGTATTTCTAAATGTAAATTTAATTAATACATACATACATACATACTATCACGTCTTTATCCCTAATGGGGCAGACAGAGCATTTTGGGTCTTGCGGTTCTATGCCTCTGCATAGGGCCGCAAGACCAAAAGCCACTTTTACCGTTATGGTGGGCGAGAAGATGGAAAAGCAATCAATACAGTGATGGGTTGCTAGCCGCATCCCCTGTTAACATGATTTGCATTTTTGCCCATTCCCTCGATCGGCTTTTACGATCTGCGCGGGAAGAGAAGCAGCTGGTACATTCTAAGTCTTTTTTTTATTTCTCCCAGACCAGCATGGGATTTAATTAATAATATTAATAATTGTATGTATATACATGTACCTATTGAAATTCCTGTGCCTGTGATGGCAGAATATGTGTGCTCTAGTGATATTCTCTAAACACCTTTTGTTACCATCATATTCGAAGGAATAAATGACTATTCTATTCTATTTTCTTCTCGAAATATATAAGATCTAACAAAATATACTGAAACTATTTGAAGGGTTAATTCAGTCCGTGAACACTGACCAACTTTCCCCAAGGAACACACATCGAAATATGAAAAGTAATTTGTGGCCTCCCATACAAGTTGACCGATCAGCTGATCCGAGTTTGTACGGAAAGCCAAAAATTATTTTTCATATTTCGACATACAATTCTTTACGGAAAGTTATTTAGTGTCATGGACTGAATTTACCTTTAAAATAGTTTCAGTATATTCTGTTAGAATTTATTTATGTAATATGCATGTCAGTGGTCGTCCAAGGACGCTAAATAAATATATATATTTGTATGTCATAGAGATTGAACTAGCCCCAAAGTAAGTTCGAGACTTGTGTTATGGGACTAGTATCCTACTCAACAATACTACATTTCATAACAAAAACTTGAATTAAATTAAATTAAATTAAATTAAATTCATCATCATCATGTCAGCCACAGGAAGTCGACTGCTGGACCTATATCCAGCAGTAGATTTCCTGTCTGCCTCAATTCAATTACATTCAACTTCATTAAATTCGGTTTAATTCAATTCAATTGAATTAAATAAAATAAAATTGAATTAAACTACACTTATCTAAATGAAATGAAAAACTAAATTCAATTCAATTATTTCATTTCAGATAACTAGGATCCAATTTGTTAGTATACAGATACTTTAAACTAGTGTTAGTACTTATAGCTATGCAGATGTAGTACACACAGTAAGAATGAAACCTCTGTGCAGAGGACCATCGATTCATAGGCCAATGGGAATAAAAGTTGTTTTTTTTCTTCATTTATTAATTTGGACCACAAACAAGTTCACAGTAAAATATAAGTTACAAGAAATTAAAACTAATTACTATAACAGTGAACTCAGCGATGTTGGCCACGACTTAAATCAAAGGTTTACAAATTGTGGAGCAATACATCAAAGCAGAACATACAGAAATGCAACGTATAAGTGCAATATTGTACAAAAATTCGAAGTGCGCTTAGTCTTCGTCGTTCTTCGTTGTACGATAGCGACGTCCTATTTCTATATCAAACCAAATTAGACTTTATTATCATATACTAGCCGAAGCCCGCGACTTCGTTCGCGTGGACTTTATGTCTCTGGAAAATGCTCATCAGGCTGAACAACTTTTACTAAGGCGGCATTTTTATATCTCTTATAGTTTAGCTGGACCATTATGGTTCTGCATCAGGCGTTCCATTTTCCGAAATCATTTATACCCTATATGTTGCCCAGGCTTAATAGCTATATAACAAAAAAAGTTTCATTCGAATCCGTCCAGTATTTCCGGAGATTAGCGTGTACAAACAGACAAACAGACATACAGACAAATAGACAGACATTTTTTTTTAAATTCTTACTCTATTACTACGTCTCCATCGCCCCCAATATTTTTTTTGGAAATATATTTAATGTACAGACACACTTTTTTTACTGTTTTATTATATGTATAGATATAGATTAATGCTCAATGTCGCTTGACAATGAAACGCGGAAACGCAGTAACGTCCGTCTTGCGGACCGCTTTTGGAGTAACCCACCTGATCAAGCACTTAAACGTTCCATTTAACGACCCCGTCCATTTTAAATGTATCGGTGCGAGTGGCGATCGCTTCCGACTCGCAAATAAATAGGTGAGAGAAGCAGGGCGTAATTATTAGTTTTAATTACCCTGCTCTCCACGCTGTATAGGATAGCATTGAGGCCTTGTAGGTATGGAAGTGATATAGCTCTGGTTCTGAATGATGTAACAGATGCTAAGTTTTAAGTTAAGTGTGGAATTAACTGAATGTCGAATTTTTGGCAGATTAATTGTAGTGGTTTGCTAATTTGCCAGAGAAATTGTGCCGTGTGGTACCCAGCAGAGTAGAATAGGGCCACTCCAAGTCTTCCCGTGGATGTCGTAGAAGGCGACTTAGGAATTAATATATATTTTTTTTGTATTTTTTTTATTTTTTTTTTCAAGGGGATCCAACAGCTAATACAATTATTAACACAATTTGAATGGATATCGGAGAGCCAATAAAAGGTTCCCAAGAATAGCTAATTATAAGCTTTAAAGCTTACAACATTAATGAGACCTCTACAATCTGTCTGGCCAAATCCACCGGTTGCTCTGAACAAGTATGGCTCTGGTACTTCAGAGAAGGTCGTGCTCCTGCAGTGGAAACTGAACAAGACCTGATGATGGCATTCTCCATTTTGCGCACCTAGGCCACCAAAATTAAGGCTGAGAGGGGTCGTGGTCGGCGTGACGGCGGATGGTGGAAGCGCGTTGACGACTTTGGATATTTTTAGAATATTCAAGAGTTATTTGAAAAAAAAAAAAACATTTATAATCCACATTTTCAACTTTGGATTATAAATGCATTACAGGTAAGACAGTAATCATGTTACTTATTTTTTTCAAATAACTCTTGAATACAGGTTTATTTTGATGTATTTCTTGAATGCTGTTCCCCGAGTAGATGACACGTGATTTGGAGGCAAATTGGCAATTACTTTCTACAGAGCAAAATTTTATGCAATAGTCACTAGAGCTAGTCCTAAACATTGCTGCATTTTTATTTCAACTTGAGTAACTATATCATTAATATTACAGACGATAATTCAAAGCAGTGTAAGATAGTGTGTCCTTAATAATCACTGGAGTGCAGATTTTTTTGCGATGGTTTTATTTACTGAAAGAAATTCGGCGTCCCATAGAAAACAGCGTTCAACTTGTATAGGATGCAAGCGGAAATTGTATGGAAGGACGAACTTTTTTTTATAGATATTCAAAATATTTTGTATAGAAAATAGTTTAAAATATTGCCGGTGTTTTAAAGTACTGTATAAACTTTGTGTAAGAGATTAATATTGAGATGTCCGTTCTCAATATTAAATTCAATGTTTTCAAATCGACAAGGATTTTCCATTAAATACTAAACTGTGAGCTAATTACACCGCAGAAGCTGCAACGCAGTAATATTTAGAAAGTTATGGCTTCATCAGTCACGATAGAGTTTATTTTTAAGCCCCGACAAAAAAGGTGTGTTATAAGTTTGACGCTATTGTTTGTCTGTCTGTGGTATCGTAGCGCTCGGTCGGATGGACCGATTTCGATGCTGTTTTTTTACGTGAGAGCAAGTTTTCTTGCGGTAGTTCTTAGGTATGTTTTATGAAAATCGGTCCAGCCGTTTAAAAGTTATTGAGTTATCGGTCGCAAGTCGGGTTTTTGTAGTTTGCCTGTCAAAAGATTTTTTTTCTGATTTTGTATCTGTATAGCTATCATTTAATTATATAAGTACGTATTTTTTGCCCGTCATTTAATAATGTATTTAGATCATCAATATAGCTTGGTGTAACAATTATATGCTATAAACTTCAATGGGTCAGGCAGGGGTGACTCGCGAAGTCTACAACTCACAGAGCCATTTGTTACAAAGTTAGTATCTAACCTCGTAGCTATATAGCTTTCCTCAAGATCGCCCATTCCCCTGATCAGCTTTAAAAATCTTCGCGGGGAGTTCTAAATATCTGTTACATTCTACCTTTTTTCTCCCAAACCAGCATGACCACACCGAAGACCAGTATAAACCGACACAATACGAATGCAGGGCATCGAGACCCGTTGTTTACGATTCCCGAACAATTTACGAGCAACAGGCGGTATTTATTCGTGGCCGGTTAATCATCGGGCGAGCCATGAATTAGAATCAAGTGATGTCTGATCTGCATCTATCACAATTATTATTCATTTAGCCGGTGGTCGGTAGTGTGACCATGTTCACTGTTAGCATTTTGACAAGCGGCCAATGAATATCCATTTAATTTGGCAGTATCACCTAAAACTATAATCCGAAATATAATACATCACATGTTTTCGACTTAATCATTGTCAATGGATGGATATCTGGTAGTGCTTTCTCTCTTATCTTGTGGTACCACAGAAGATCAGCGGCATGATGTAAAAATACTTCATTGCCATACGCCGAATGGTGCCATTTTGGTGTAAAAATAGTTTTAATTATTATGAATTATGTAACTCCGGTGTTGCACCAAATAGGTAAAGCATTTTTCTTAAATTTATTATAAAAGAAACTATTGGAGCCCGTAAGTAGGCAAAACTGGAATTGCGGGTTGGCACACAGAGATGGCAGCACACACGACTAGCAAATATTGTCAAAGGGAGTGTTCATATACTTTGAAATATTTATTGCAATTCATATAAGCCAGCAAGATTTTACCTTATATCGCCATCTAGTGACAAGAAAGATAAATAATTAAGTTATTATTATATAAGGCGATGGGTAGGCATGCCATAAGATTATGGACTAGTTTCATTAGTCTCTAAATTACGAGGAAAGACAGTATCTTGGATAAAGAAGTATAACACTGCTCATAAAGAAAAAGAGATCTAACCATCGAGTTACAAAGTATAATTCCTGATTTACTTTAGTTGAAAAACGAAGGCCCTTATCCGGAAATGTGAAATCTATCCCAAACAATTGAAACACCTGGCAACACTGGCCGTACTTCTTGAAGACATGCCGCGCTGGTATCCCTGACGGCGATTGATGGACTATTTGCTGTAAACAGGCTTCATCTGATTTATTTTCATTGGCCTGCTTAAAGTACACTTTACAACACTTCCTGAATAAAAATACGTATCACTATTTTTATTCTGGAAGTGTTCGGTGTGTATCAGTAAAATCTGCCTGAGAAAGTTTACTTTCTATGCCATTATTTACTTACTTTTTTCTTAGCATTATATGGTTTATGATGATCATCAACGTGAACCTTGAACCAATAAACATCGCTTAAACTCGAGAACCTTATAGTATGTAAAGTTAAGTAGGTACAACCGATATTTATAATCGACTTCAAAAAAGGAGGAGGTTATCAATTCGTCGGATTTTTTTATGTCTTTATGTTCACCTATTTTTCGAAGACCGATTCGAAAATATTTTTTTTTAATTTGAGGCGGTATATTTATTAGGTATTTTTTCAAAATCGATTGTGTAGTTTGAAAAATTACATCGGTTAAATTTTTGTTGTTAAAATAACGTAACCAAACTGAGGTGATGTGATGTCTGAGTTTTGGTGTAAATTTTGCGATTTTATTTAGTAGTTTAATCTCAAATTAATGAGATTATACAAGTAGTGTATGTGATACTGAACATAATTGGTTATTAAAATACTAGTGTGATATAATAAACTACTAATATGACGAGGAAACTTTATTTCACACGTACTATCATATACAAACAGGTTGCGGATTGGGTGGCAATTAGCAAGATTTACAGCCCGTCGGAAAGCCTCCATAACTTAAGGCTAACTTGCCGAGGAGACAGAAATCTCTAAAAAGAACGCTAGAGTAATAATAGCTAGGGGCGATAATAAAAATATTGCCTCTGACTGGCAGGCGACAAGAAACGCAGAAGCGTGTAATTTGGCCAGTTGCAATTTTCCCTTGCTCTAATTTGGTTAAGACAAGCTAGACTGATATTTTTCGTAGGGAGGCGCGTGCAAACATTCCAGAAGCCTTAGACTCATTTTCATTGGTCGATAATTCAGTATGCGGGGACTCCCCGTACGCGGGCTAGCGACCAATGAAAGTCATAAGTCGAAACAGTGGTCGTTACGCCGACTGTGGTTATGGAGTATAAGAAGTTGTATATTGACTGCACATTACTCTACCCTGTAGTGAAATCAGCTCCGGAAAGCTTTCGCACACCGAATTAGGGCTACATCAACTAGTGAATTGGGTTCCGGCAGAGTAGAATAGGGCCACTCCAAGTCCTCCCGTGGAAGTCGTAGAAGGCGACTTAGGAAGAACAAGCTGAACAAAGCTTATAAACATCTATGAGACCTCTCTAATACGTCTGGCCAGCGAGGAGAGTGTAGGCCAAGTCCTTTGGCTGCTCGGACCAAGTATGGCTCCGGTAGTACAGAGAGCGTCGTGCTCCTGCAGTGGAGACATAAAAGACCTGATGATGAAGATGATGAACTAGTGAAAACGGTTACCAGTGCTAACTTAGTAGTTTCCGTATTCTACATAGTTTTAAACAAAAGTATTCCAACAAATAAGTCTCTATAATTAAAGTTACCTACGCCTTGACAGACCTACAAACCATATGCAAAGCACTTCATCCATACACGGATGCTGCTACCGGAAACACTTATCACACCAAGACGTTTTTACAACGTCACTTCGTCTGTCAATTAGTATACCATAGACTATGAATACTCAATTATGGGTGACCATAAAGGGGTGCGTGAAGACACCAATTACCCACAAAGGACCTAACAATGGGCACTGCGGACCTATTTTGGCGTTATACCACTTATTTTGAGCATTTGCCGTTGTATATTAGAGTCATTTTTCAGATTGCGCGTAATTGAGTGTTATAAAGTTTTATTGTTGAATAAACTTCCTTAATTGGCTTGTCTACTAAAGAATACAATAGTGTTGTAGGTGCTTTTAATCGAAAATATAGACAATTTTAAGAAAGTAATTTCAATAGAAAAATTTTACGTGTTATCAGGATTTTTTTAATGTAATTTTAAACATTACACCGCAAGTGACGACACATAGCAAATGAAGTTTACATTTTTCCTTTGCTTGCACTAAAAAAATAATAACATCTGTCAACTGGCAATGTCTCCTGTTATAATTACCATCGTTATGTTAGTTGTTGTCAAGTTTTTGTGTTGCTAGATGCCAGTGACATTACAGCAAAGTACTGAAAGTGGAAATTGCCAACTTTACTTAAAGAATCTTCATCGGTCATCGTGATGTCACTTCTTCAAATAAACTTGACCTTGCTTAAAAATGTAGGTTATTGGGATTTTCGCATATATCTAAATAAGACTTCATTTTTAAATCTGATTAGAGAAACCTTCTCCTCGAAAGGCTTCCTCGAAATGATTAGCGAATTAGATTTATTCAAAATTAGGTACTTGACAAGCCAATTGTGGTTTATATAAAAAAATTTGTAGGTATCGTCACTGAAACAAAATATACATAATTGTTGTAAATATTTATTTTTGAGACACAGGCCCCTAATAGGTACGGAACACTAAAAATGACTTTATCACTAACTAGTGGTTCGCCGCAAACTATCACTAATGATAGTCATTGAGCAAAATCAGATGCCTTTAGGTAGCTCGATAAATCTGACACGGTCCCAGTGTTATCAACTTATCACTAACATAATGAAGAAAATCATAATAGACATAAGTCTATATGTTAAAACTAGCCGAAGCCCGCGACTTCGTTCGCGTGGACTTAATGTGTCTGGAAAATGCTCATCAAGCTGAACAACTTTTACTAAATTCATTCGAATCCGTCCAGTATTTCCGGAGATTAGCGTGTACAAACAGACAAACAGACAAACAGACAGGCATTTTTTTTAAATTCTTACTCTATTACTACGTCTCCATCGCCCCCAATATTTTTTTTAGAAATATATTTAATGTACAGACACACTTTTTTACTGTTTTATTATATGTATATATATATGTTAAAATTGTAAGAAAATTCGTATAAATAGCTTTTCTTCTGCCAAAATATCCTTACCTTACCTTAAGGCCATACCCAAATTTTCCGGGGTCCAGTGGCGCCGCCATTTAAAATAAATCATTTAAAAGGAAACGGAGATATCATTTAAAATTGTGTCTTGGTCAAGTTCTAGATACCCATTCAAAGTATTTTTTAAACTCCTTTTTGTAGTTTAAAGTGAGAACGTGTAGCTTTTCTACGCACATTTGCGAAAAACGGCCACTTTTAGCTAATGTGCGTAGAAAAGCTTCACGTTCGCACTTTAAATTATAAACAGTAGTTCATAAAATAGTTTTAAGGGTTATCTAGGACTTGACCAAGACACAATTTTAAATGATATCTCCGTTTCCTTTTAAATGATTTATTTTAAATGGCGGCGCCACTGGACCCCGGAAAATTTGGGTATGGCCTTAAAAGGCTGCATTTAGGCGCGTCGGGTATTATTTCTAATAGCATTGTTTAATTGTATGCCACGAGCTGTAAAGAACACTTATCTGTGATCTTCCAGTTTCTTAACGACGATAGTAAACATTGCGTGTGTTTGTTCGTGGGGAATAAATTGCATATTTTAAGTTATTGTTCAGTGAATGTTATGTTTACACGCAGTTTATGAATAACCTATTCAAACTACATGCCACATGTTAATATTTCCTTGTAGTTTTTAATGTATTTTTTATAAAGTTTTAATCATATTTACCTTATCAATCATACATAGAAAAGAACAAGATATAAAATTAAAAAATTTAAATGATCCTATCCTATCCCGTTTTTATCAGCTTTCAAATAAAATAATTGGCCAAGTGCGTGTCGGGCCACGCGCAGTGTAGGGTTCCGTAGTTCCGAATGCCAACTTTAAGTTTAAAAAAATATTTTTCCAGATTTTATTTTACGACTTTTTTGCCATGATTAATATACATATCCATGCCAAATGACAGCTTTCTAGTACTTGTAGTTTCTGAGTAGGACCGCGGACAGACAGACAGACAGACATGGCGAAACTATAAGGGTTCCTTGTTTACTACGGAACCCTAAAAACCAAAGCATTATCGGTCCATTCGTTTAGGAGCTACGATGCCACAGAAAGGTTTAAAAGTGACTATGACTTATCGTAAGGTTTCCGGTAGAGTAGAAAGGGCTACTCTAAGTCTCTCCGTGGATGTCGTAGAAGGCGACTTAGTTAATACAGTGAGAACTCCGACCCGTCTGGCCAGCGTGGAGAGTGTAGGCCAAATCCTTTGGCTACTCTGGCTAAGCATGCCTCTGGTAGTACAAAAAGAGTCGTGCTTCTGCAATCGAGAATAAAAGAAAAAGACTTGACGATGATGATGTTGACAGCTGTTATGACTTCAACAGTAAAAATTAAATCGTAAAGCAAGCCCTTCAAGTTCTCTAAGTAGTAAGTATAGAAAATAGCATCCAAGATCTAAGTATGTATGTAAATTCTTGATTGTACAAAAAGGACACCACAAAAATACAGTAGATAACAGTACAAAGGCGGACTTATCCCTTTAAGGGATCTCTTCCAGTCAACCCAACGCCAGAGGAGAAATGGCATTAAGTATTTTCTATTTAACACAAAAAACTGAAATTAGATATATAAATCGTAAAGCAAACCCTTAAAGTTCTCTAGTATAGAAAACAGCATCCAAGTTCTATTTAACACAAGAAACTGAATCCAACAATGGTCATTGTGGCGCGATGTATGTTCGTTTATGCTCTGATGATACTGAGCTTCTGTCTATCGGTGTTTATTGAAGAAGCGAAGGGAACTGGCAATTATGCTTGTCTATTGTAAGCTATGGAGTTATGGTTTTCAGTTTTCCGCACAGTATATATTTTACATAATACAAGGTAGTGCGGCAGGCTGGTAAGTCATTCGTCATATGAATCTAGTCCTACATCTTCAAATGTGTGACTTGGCTGTTCGTTACTAAGGACCTTGGCACAACCTTAATAAAATGAATTACTTTCTGTTCATAAGCCCATAAAGTGACGTAGACCCTCTGTCTACGTCACTTTCACGAAACTGCCAGGCCTAACATTTTGAGGCGTTCTTACAATAAAGCGATATGCCCGCGACACTTGTCGGTCACGGTCGGCGACCGTATCCGACTTGTATTGCGGCATACTGTCGCTCGTTTGTAGGAGCCTTAAGGCCCAACGCAGACGACAGACTATCCGTGATGCACTTTTTAGTCTCTTTTAGGCCCAACGTAGACGACAGATTTAGTCTGTGAAAATAGAACCCATGCAATCATATGCAGTAACGTACACGACGTGCGCCGGACTTTTTACACGTCGTGTGCGTACTGCATATGATTGCACGGGAAGAAAGAGGTACCTATTCTTCTTGGCATTATCCCCGACCCTCGCACTTTAACGCTGTGAGTGGGTTCGAATCCCATTCATGGCGAAATTTTTCATCACATGTTAATTTGGAAAAACCTATTGACGTGTAAAAGTGCCTGCAAGGACTTAATTATTGGATAAATATTTGATTCTAGATTGCAGCCACACTAGCAATAGTTTTTCCAAGTTACTCAACGTTTCCAGGGCTATCATCTACTCTTTTGCTAAGCTGTGCAATCAACTCAACCTCGCCGTAGCCTCTATTATTAATTGGATAATTCGATCACAAGATTATGTGTCAAAATTACACGCTTGTCCGACAAAACGCGCGGTTGTAGCGAGCAAATGATACGTTGTTTCTGGATCCTAGCGTAGACAGGAATGCGCTTTGACTTTAAAGTCAAAAGGTGGCAAAACGTTTGAACTTTAAGCTTGATCGGTGTTTGATATTATTGTTAGGTACTAGGATAACAGACCATTAGAAGACTCAAGGTTGCTTAACGGCTCTCTATAGCCTGTAGTGTTATGCTCGGTATAGTCGGTATATTTATCTATGTGATACAATCAGAAATAAGAATTTTTAAACCACTTTGCTTTGATCAGTGTCATGTGGCATCCTGGCATGCATCCAGCAGTGGTCGTTATGCGGCTGAAATGACGGACGGTGCATAATTTGCTTCCAAAAAATTAAAAACTGCTATACCTAATTACCTAAATTCAAAATTTAAACTGCGCGTCTGAAATTCCACGGCTTTATTTCTTCGTGAAGAATGCGACGGTAAGTTCGGTTTAGTGTGTTGCTTGTAATTCAAATAGCATTGCACTCGTAATTTTGACCATTAAACCTTACTTAAATGCTATTTATCTTTTTAAACCGACTTTCAAAAAAAGAGGAGGTCATCAATTCGTCGCCATCTTTTTGATGTATATTTACCGATTTTTCGAAGACGCCTGAAGTGATTTGGAAAATTCCTTTTTGTATGAAAGGGTATACTTGCAAAGTAGTCCCATAAAATTTTTATCAAAATCAGTTGTGTAGTTTGGGGGTGAAGTCGGTTTTTAGTTTTGAAAAATTATTAAAGATAAACAAGTCGATACGAAACTGTTTTAATGCAATGAATACCATAAGCAATTTATAATATAAGTGGTTCAATTAATAATTATTGAAGTCTCAATCATTGAGATTCTTCCCGAGACTCTGCTTTATCAACGACACGACGATAATTTTATTATCAAGCTAATGAACGTGTTACATCCTGACGACGTCCAGAGCTGGTCTAAGTTATGAGTTATGAGATACGAAATATATTTTGTGTGCATATTGCGTTTACTCAAAGAAGGTAGTATACCAAAAAAATATTAAATATAAACACAGAAAAATCATGTTTATTTTTCGTGTGTGGCCTATATACGCTGGTGTCAGATTTTTCAGGCTGCCTAAAGACATCTGACATAGCTTGACGACTATGATATAATGATGACAGCCGGGCGAGACCAACGACTTACATGTGCCGTCCGAAGCATGGAGGAGCGCGAGTAATTTTTATATTACTTGTGGTCACACGAAAAAAAACACCGTAGAAAAAGACATTATAATGTAAAATAAATGCACCAAATAAAGTTTTTTTCCTTTCTTTATTTTTGATGGGCGGTCTTATCGCTAAAAGCGACTTCTCCAAGACAACTGGTGGTTAAATAGACAGAGGAACAAAAGAAAAGATTAGTAAAAGAAAATATTTGTTATACAGATTGTAAATTGAAAAATTACCCTATTTAGCGGGGAAAGTTGTCCTTGTGGCATAATGGTTTCCATCTCAGACACGGTTATAGGGTACACATACTATTCGTCTATTTATTCCTCTGTCTACGACTGGTTATTTATAACTTTGTATCTGATTAGTGTCTATATGGGAAGAGAAGAAACCGGAAAATTATATTCTTTCCCAGACTCGCATGCTGGAGGCCTTTAAATCGTCCTCTCCTGTAACTTGGACTCCACAAGCAATCGATTAATAAAATGATCGAGCTCCACTGATGATCGATCGAACAGGACCAGCGAACTTAGGGCTGTCAGCCGGGGATTAAGTTACCGTTTTATGGTAAGGTCCAGGTTGTGTTAAGGTCTGGGAGTTTAGCTTCCTGCCTCCCCTTGGCGACGGCCTTGTTAGCGCTTTAAAAATTGTCAATTAATCTTAATTTCAAAATAATTGGCCAAGTGCTTGTCAATCGATTTCTACGATCTGCGCGGAAAGAGAAGCAGATGGTAGGTACATTCTAATTTTTTTATTTTCTTCCAGACTAGCATGGAAGGATTTCATTTAATTGTCTTGTGTCGTCCTGTTTGAGGTAAGTTTTTTTTTATTTGTTTTCTTCTTTTAGACAGGCAGCTTTCAGTACAGTAGTCATTTCAGTCGCATAACGTCCACTGTTGGACATAGGCCTCTCTCAATGATTTCCAAAATGACCTTTGGCTTGCATAGGATTCCTTCCAGGTTAGGTCGTAAGACCACCTTGTGGGTGTGTGGGTGTTGACATATTGACAGAAATGCCAACATTTTTGTTTTACGACTGTTATAGCAATTGCATTATACTAAAGTGATCTATACTATAGCCCGTGGTTCGATTTATTTCGGTTATGTCCCTTCCTCGTTATCGACAGTCGTTGTATGTGTGTTTATAATATAGTGTATCTTAAAGCGCCTATCCCTACTAAATTTATTTCTGTTTTTCCTAAAGGCTGACTGGTAGAGTATGCATTAGCATTAAGTCTACCTTTTGTACCATTATGGTCAGTAAAGATTTCATTAATAAATAAATAAACCTTGTGAGCTTGGTCAGCGTTTGAACTCTTAGCATTTCCCTAAATAATTCGGTTAATGTGCCTACATTTGCACATAAACGCCTGTAGATTAGAGCTAATGCTTTTCGGTAAATACCAAGACCTAAGCCACAGAATTAATATAACAACTAACTTAGCCATTCGGTCTGCCTCCGTGGTGTAGTGGTTAGAGCGTTCAGCTCATACCCGGAGGTCGCGGGTTCGATTCCTATTCGGTCGCGGTTTCGATAGTTTGGTTAGGACATTGTAGGCTAATCACCTGATTGTCTGAGAAGTAAGATAATCCGTGCTTCGGAGGGCACGTTAAGCCGTCGGTCCCGGTCACTGTCTTTGACATTGGTCGTTACCTAAAACCATGTCAGAGGCCTTTAAGGCGGTTTAAAAACTCTGACACTAGTGTAAGTCACCAACACACACGATAAGAAGAAGATGCCATTCGGTAGAAGTAGAAGGGTTTATGATATACCTATACTTTTCAAAATTGATAGGCAAGCAAAAAGCTTTAGCATTAAAAAAAAATTAGATAAAAAAAATTTAATACTGGCATACCCAGGAAGTTAGAGGGGGCATACCACACGTACAGATGTCAGGACGATTGAATAATAGAAGAAAATCTTATTTTTTGTGGAAAGTCAAAGTGACCGATAACTGTTTTTTTTTAAACGAAGTTTCTTATCGAACCGTACAAATTTGGCGAATGGGGGCTAGGCAAAAAAAGTGTAACATTTTTTCGTCACATACTTTTTCAGGGGCACGAATTTGGGTTTTTATGTAACAAATCCCATACAAAATGTTTGTTTTGACGGTTAGAAAAATGTATCTGATTTGAGTTGTTGGAAAGAGGAATATTATATAGTTAATAAAAATTAAGAGGGATATAATATTAATAGGAGTATTTAGAGTACATAAGTATGCTGCTTTTAATATTTTTTCAAAACTAAAATCCGACAGCTCATCCCAAACTACACAATTGATTTTGATAAAAATTTTATGGGAACACTTCGAAAGTGCACAATTTCAAATAAAAATTTGAAAATCGGTCCTCAACTGACGGGGCAATCGGTATACATAAATTTAAAAAAAATACAGTCAAACATAGAACTTCCTCCTTTTTGAAGTCTGTTAACAAATTGCAAGACACTTAACAGCTGTGGACGTACTTCGATTGTTCAAATAAAAAATAAAAATATTGTTTATTCTTTATTTCTATTCCGTCTTATTATAAAAACAGGACTAACTTTGTTACTAGGTTTAAACCATTATCCACCCAATTCAAGTTGACATTGACAGATGAGTTAGTTTTACTTTACTAGACGTCAACTTGATTAGGGCGGTTAATGGTTTAAACCTAGTAACAAAGTTAGTCCTGTTTTTATAATAAGACGGATTGTGTCTAGCCGAGTGTCCTGCATTGTGTTAAAGAGTTGGCACGCGCCACTACCGCGGCCACTGGTGTGGTCCCCCTTGACTCCCTGATTGATTCCCGTGTCCGCGAGCAAAGCCTGCGCTTTCCTTATCTGTGACTGGTTTATTAGTAGCCAGCCGACGGCTAATTTTATACGCTTAAAATATCGCCCCGACTGCAGAAGTGATGGGTATAAAGTGGTCTTCTTGCGTTTCTGGGTGGTTTGATAGCACTGATCAATGTACTGTTAAAAGTGCATAGATAATTTTTTTTAAATAAAACCCGACTTCGCCCGGACTACACAACGGATTTTGATAAAAAAATATATAGGATCACCTCACAAGTTTACCATTTCAAACAAAAAAAAATCTACTTAAATCGATCCAGACGTCAACATCATTCGAGCGTATTTTCCCGGTTGCATCCTCAGAGATTCAGAGCCCGGGGTCCGCTACCTAACCAAGTAGATTTGACGAGGTTACTGGTTTTTACACAGAACCACTGCGGTCTGATCTCCGCAGCTCGGAGGGTGAACCAGATGATATTGCAAAGAAATTGCACATCATCTCATCTTCAAATCTTTTCAGTCTCCACTGCAGGAGCATGACCCTTTCTGTGTTAATAGATCCACACTTGGTCAGAGCAACCAGAGGATTTGGCCTACTCTCTCCTCGCTGGCCAGACAGGTTGGAGAGGTCTCATGATGTTTTTAAGCTTTGTTTAGCTTGTATTCCCTAAGTCGTCTTCACCGACATCCACGGGAAGACTTGCAGTGGTCCTATTCTACTCTGCCGGAAACCACATGGCTTATAAATTAAATTGCACATATGTCGGCATATAAATGGTTCAAAATATGGACTTGAAGGAAAAGTACCTGGGCGACCGAGCTTTGCTCGGTTACATCTCAAACATTAACTAATTTTTTTAAAACTTGTCTAAAAACAATGCAAAATAAAAAAAATATATAAACTTAAACATAAAAAAAAACAAAAGTAAGTCACCGAGTGGGATTCGAACCCGTAACACTTTTTCTAGCGGTCGCTGTCCTTAACAACTGAGCTAAATCAAGGCGGTCGCGGCGCGACGAAATTAGCGACCATATTCTGCGTGGAAAGAAAAACGCATGAAAACTCGAAAACACGCGTTTTCCCAAACATAAAACTAATCTAGATCGATTGTTTACCCCCGAAAACCCCCATATACAAATTTTCAGCGAAATCGTTAGAGCCGTTTTCGAGATCACAGAAATTTATAAATAAATATATATATATACATACAAGAATTGCTCGTTTAAAGGTATAAGATATAGTTCATATATAATTTTTGACCATCGGTATGGGAACCTTCTACCCCCATATTTTCTTTCAAGTTCATATTTTGAAACTCAAAACCAGTTTTATGCCTAGATGTATGCAGTTTCTTTGAAATTACAAAATTTTATGACCGACATCTGACATTTAATTTCAAAATAAAAGCTAGATTACGTTTGTTTGACAACTCTATGTTGAGTTGCGTTCTCGGTCCGTCCCACACTACTACCGCCACCGCTATTTGAAGTTACTTAGTTTATCGGTTCGTGTTCTGCCAATGATAACTCGACCATAGAATTAAGATCTCATTGACTTTAACGTAAATGATTGTTACATTGTATGAATATTTATAATACATTTGTTCTATTGGGTGAAATATGTCAGTTACTACTTGACTATCTGATTTGAGTTGTTGGCGATTAGTGGTGAATTTCACGTAAAAGAAAACGCATCGAAATGGGTCCATCCGAGTGGTATGATGCCATAGACAGACAGACCGACCGTTAAACTTATTACACCCCTCTTTATTCAGGGATTAAAAACAACTAACAAAGAGCAGATCAACTAAACAATGTAGCGTAGGTTTATAACAATTAACTCTGTTTGCTTTTTGCAGCAAAAATTATGTCGTAACTTGCAACAAACACCTTGCTATGATTTGTAACGCCTCGAACGCAAATTATATTTAATTCTACATCGTGCTAATGTCTCTATCGGTCAGTTAATATTTAAAGTTACCTTTGTGTTACCATAAACTACCGTAACACAGTATCATAAACTTACCTGTATCTTGCTATACTTATTTGCGTGGAAACGCCTAGGGGCAGTTATTATAGGCAGTATATTAATCAGGGTAGCAAAATATCAACGGTGGTCACATATCCGGAGTAACTTTACAATATTACTGTTTATGTCAAACAGTTGCTTTTCCATCTTCTCGCCCACCATAGCGCTAAAAGTGGCTTTCGGGTCTTGCGGCCCTGGGCTCTGCATAGAACCGCAGGACCCAAAATGCTCTGTCTGCCCCATTAGGGATAAAGACGTGATAGTATGTATGTATGTATGTCAAACAGGGAGGTTTTATCTGTTCTAACTAAATTATTATGCAAAACTTTGCCACAGGTGTGGCACTTCATAGAAGGTGAGTATCATTCATGCTACCTACTACAAACGAGAAACATAAATGTGTGTGTGTTCGCCTATCAACACACTCGATAAAGCGAGAACAGGGGAGAGGTTCGGGGTCGGGGAACTGGGGCGCATATTGCACGGATCCCTAGGAGTTTCCGTTCTGTATGTAATATTTTGACTCCATGGAAAGTACTCCACCGACAAGAGCCCAGCTCTTCAATATAAGAAAAAGAAGAAGATGTAATATTTATACTAATTCGGTGCTTTTGCTGTATATATAGCAAATCCGACCGAATATGGCTGTCCATAAATATCTGACTCAAAATTAAACTGTTAGAAATGAATAGTGGTCGAATTACTCACGATTATAAACATTACCTATAGATTACTTAAATCTTAGCAGAGGTTTTATGTATAAGTGTATTCTATTATTATTTATTTACCTTTGGGTTGTTAAAGAAGTTATTTATACAATGAATTGTACTCCAAGGTATTATTTGATGTCGTATTATATCATTTTTGGCCATTTTCTACTATTGAATCGCACAGTGTTCGGCGGATTGGACAATTCGCTTGAAATTTCATTTTTATCAAAATCCTAGAGTTGTTTCCATTGATTTTTCTTGTATTGATAATGATGATGAGCTGTTTCAAGTATTCGATGTTTTTTTGGTAAAAATGATTTCAAAGCAAAAAGGTATGAACTAGTTGTAAAGGTGCATACTTTTCGATGCTTAATCGGTGGCAATTTTAAGTTGCCTTGTTACAACTTACAACTTTATTTACTTGATGCCTGAAGACAGTTGTTGACAATAAAGTATTGTTTTAGCATAAACTTTTCATAATTACAGTCGCTCGTACATTGGAAGATCATTTTTTCTCTTGGCCTATGGCTATTTATCCATTATAGGAGCAATCAGTCGACAGGTTGTCTTTATAAACCTCATTAATAGTCTATAGTATTAGTATAAAGTGCCTGCCCTGAGGTGTGCCTTATAAGAATCGATTTATCACACATTTCTGAAGACTTAACTTTAGTCACTTTAAAGAATGACCTAAGTTTGTGCCTCAGGGTATGAGTTTAAAGTAATGCATAGCTATTAGTATCCTTACTATTATATCTTCTTATTTTCTAAGATGGGCTGGAAAAAAGAAAAAAAAATAACACTTATGCTTCTCTTTTGACGTTGATCATAAATTCAAGGCCTATGAGATTGAAAAACACACGACTGATACCTACTTGCGAATCTTGGGATTTTACATCAGTTACATTTTATCTCGCGACTGTTATGTACGTACATAGGCATCATAGAATTTTATTATGTATCTCTCATTTCTCATCTCATCTCGCGATGTATGTACGTTTCACATAATTTTTCTTCGACATGTTATTGAAGTATATGGATAGAACTTAGTTAAATAAAATTCTGTATCAATACATACCTATTGCACGTGAAGACTAAGCCCAAAGAGCAATATAAAGAAGAAAACAGAAAAAAAGACAAAAGAAAAAGTATTTTAATGGAAATTAAGTGTTCCTAGTCCATACCTTTTTGATGTATTTTATGTATTACTTACTTTCAATATATGCAAACTCGTATGAAAGTGCATCCAAATAATGCTAGCAAATGCTTACTTCGTATGGTGGTTGAAACATTTTGTAACTGCAAGACTCCATTTAAAAGCTTCATACATTTAAGACCAACACTACTGTAAATTCCATTTAATTTTTTTAATTCCAACCAGATACACCGCAGACGCTAAAACCAACAAACCAATAAAAAAAGAAAACAAACTATTTAGAACTGTCAAAGTGACAGCTGCTCTATGGCCTGCCCACGCGCGATTTGAATCTGTCTCGTGCCAAATCTCTAAAAAAGAAATATCCATCTCGATTTCGCGTAGGGTATTGACACCGTTTCTTGAGAATGCGGCAAAAAACTTATTCAAAGGATCTTAGAAAGTTTGGTACCTATTATAGGTATTGCCTGCGGCTTCGTTCGTGTGGATTTTGTTTGAGAAATGGTATAGCACGATACATACATATTATCACGCCTGTTTCCTACAGGAGAAGGCAGAGACTGTGTACCTCCAGTTGCTACGATCCTGAATGAAGCGAAGGTGTATCAGGATATACACCTCATTCGCTTCATCAATATACTCATCAAGTCGTCACGCTTCATGGATGCCCTCCGGTTATGGGTATATCTGACCTTTCTTTTTAAGGTATAGCATGATTGAGGACTTAATAGGTCCAAAACAAGAATCAGAAACAGTGACAAGTTATCACTAATACCTGTTAAAGATAGTACAAATAATATGCGTAGGAGAAGCTGCTACAGTTCTGTATTTTCTTTGCCTCCAGACGAAACAAACAAATAAAATCTCGTTTTAATCTTACTATGTAAGTGTGAATATCGATGTCATGTATCAAGAAATGACGGAGAGCCTTGTCATACGAAAGAGTATTCTCACAGCAAGAGACACAAGTTTATTCGCTTTGTAATTGCAAATTCCTATAAAAGCGTCCTCAGGCCATTACTATTCTTTACGATCATTGTGCTCTCCATAAATAACCAATGACAATTTATAGTTTAATCGATAAGTTATGCAATCAAATACACACGCGATTCGGGAGCTAACAATGGCTAGCGATTTATTTTAATGGGCATTTATTAAGTTCGCTCTATCGTCTATGGGCGCGCGGCAGGGGGTTTAGATTATCTGTGTCATGCGCGCGCGCAGAGATGCGTATCGGAATTATTCGGATTTATTCGGGTACGCTCGGATAGCATCGGGACGATGACAATGGTTGAACAAATGCGATCACGTACGATCGTTTTTCTTGGTTCACGTTTCTTTGCGAATTTATCGCGTAGGAGAGTCTGGTTTTTTGTTTAACTCGGGAGACGTGAGCCTTTTTTAGAAAGTTCGTTAGGTAATTTCTTAAAGAAGATTAATTTTTGCTACAGTAGAAGAGGGCATTCATAAAATAAGATAATTAATTAACTAACTAAGGTAGGGTAACTTTTGTTTGGGTACCCAGTATTAGGTACTATATTTAGGACATTATGCCTCGTCACGGTTTTTATCTCATATAGGCCCATATACTTTTAGGTATTTCACCTAAGTGTTACTGTAGCTCTTAGGTGTTATATAACGGGAGAACGGGATAACGGGTTACTCACGTATAGAGTCAGCTACTGCCGACATGTTTCGACCTCATCCGGAGGTCTTCATCAGGGCGAATGTGACGAGAGGCCCGTAACCTGTTCTCTAAATAAAACAATGATTGGTGTAGGTTCTTAGATTCTTCAAGTTTTTGGCGAGAAATTTTTACGAATCCACAGGTTTTCAAAGCTGATTGAATTAGTGACGGCCGGCGCCCAAAGACATCCATCCACAGTCCGCTAAACAAATGATTGTCCACTTTAACCATTTCATACCTTCATTGTTCATGCATAAGCATTGATTTTAAACACCAAATTCCACCAATTTTACATTATCATTTCTACTTGTGACTTCTTCATCAGGCGATTGCTGGACTAAAGTAGTCGCTCCCAACAAAAAAGACATGTGACTATCAAAAAAATCCTAAAGTTTGGCAAGCACTGTATTTTCCCGAGATGGTCTCATCACAATAAGTGGCAGTAATTTAACAAGATGGCGTCTTTAATTGGGTGAATGAAGTACACGAAATTTCCTTATAAGTATATAATAGTACCTTTAGTTTTAAATAAAACTATGCTGTGACAATGTCAGTGTTATTTCGTGAAATTCAAATATTTATTCAGTAATTATATGTAAAATTGAATTTTGCTTACCTTCCACTTACAAATTAAATAAGTACTTTGTTGAAATGTTTGCTTATAACCGTATTCCGGAGTTGGGCGTAAACAACTGCAACACAGTTTTATACTATAGCGGTTGTTTACGATCATTATGTGTAAATGTACCTATGTTAAAATGTTCTAATGTACTGAACACCTATTTAATAATGTATTCTGGCAAATAAAGATTTCTGTTTTCTGATTTCAAATAAATTATTTTATTCTAATTCTTTCAGTAGACCTTTATTTTTTTATTTTATTTTATTATCACACAAAACAGATTACAACTATTACAAAAATCCACAGAAAAAACATTAAAAACCTTAAAAACTGGTCGCAATCCAAAACATGTGTGTATCTACAAAGAAACAATTATTAAAGGCGAATCTTACAAACTTAGAGAAAACAAGTTTATCAAATGAAATATTACAATTAGTTTACTTTACATGCTTATTCTCCTGTAGCACAAGTACAGGATTTCCTTTAGTGTCCTAATGTATGAGCCTAGCTTAGGATCAAAAACATCAAATTCTGGGTTAGTCAACGCAATCTCGTTACATTGACGGGCCATCCTCACAATCTATACATATAATAAAACAGTAAAAAAAATGTGTCTGTACATTATCTATATCTATACATATAATAAAACAGTAAAAAAATGTGTCTGTACATTAAATATATTTCCAAAAAAAATATTGGGGGCGATGGAGACGTAGTAAAAGAGTAAGAATTAAAAAAAAATGTCTGTCTGTTTGTCTGTTTGTCTGTATGTCTGTTTGTCTGTTTGTACACGCTAATCTCCGGAAATACTGGACGGATTCGAATGATTTTTTTTTGTTATATAGCTATTAAGCCTGGGCAACATATAGGGTATAAATGATTTGGGAAAATGGAACGCCTGATGCAGAACTATAATGGTCCAGCTAAACTATAAGAGATATAAAAATGCCGCCTTAGTAAAAGTTGCTCAGCCTGATGAGCATTTTCCAGAGACATAAAGTCCACGCGAACGAAGTCGCGGGCTTCGGCTAGTAGGTTTATAAAACTTTACACTTGACAGGCACTTTTACACGTCAATAAGTATATATTTAATTTGAAATTTTCACACAATAAATATTTTTAGGGAAAATAGAGTGTTTTGCCATTGCCTTCTCTATTTCGACCTCCGTGACGTAGTGTGGTCACCATGCCATGCTAGTCTGTCACCTGGAGGTTCTCAGTTCGATCCCCGGTCAAGGCAGGCAGGAAAATGGCCTTTATCAGACGGTCGTGGTTTCGAATCTCACTCGTGACAAAATTTTTCATCACGTTTTAATTTGGGTACCTACATGAGCACAAACTTAGGTGCAAGTCTCGCTTAGTGTGAATCAAACTCGTACAAGAATTATTTATAACTAGCCGAGGCCAGTGACTTCGTTCGTGTGGACTTTATGTCTCAGGAAAATGCTCATCAGGCTGAACAACTTTTGATAAGGCGTCATTTTGATGTTTCTTATAGTTTAGCTGGACCATTATGGTTCTGCATCAGGTGTTCCATTTTCCAAAATCATTTATACCCTATATGTTGCCCAGGCTTAGCAGCTATATAACAAAAAAGTTTCTTTCGAATCCGTCCAGTATTTCCGGAGATTAGCGTGTACAAACAGACAAACAGACAGTATTTTTTTTAAAATTCTTATTCTATTACTATGTCTCCATCGTCCTGAACATTCACACACCCCAACCCAAGGAAATATATTACATCTACAGACACACTTTTTATACTTTTTTATTATATGTGTGTAGATAGATATACATAGATTTTTGTCTTACAGACGCCTAGCCAGCGCCTAAACCACTAGGCCCTCACCCTTCAAATGTGTATGTAAGACCGAGAAAGATATGGAAAGAATTCAGCCATAGACGTCTTTACCTTGATGTCACTCTGCTTCGATTTCCATACATTTCCGATTGATACCGATGATTGCCGAATGACATTAAATATTAGAGACACTGTACTTACTTTAAAATATAAATTGAAATAAAAAGTTAATGATATAAATATCGACAAGTCCCACGCTTTTACATTTACCACAGAATAAATACTGGTACTCACGCACAGAAGTTTTACGCAGCAAAGGAATTCGAAGAAATATCTACTCAATGTCGTTAGCGATATGGTTTAATTTGGCTCGCGTCAGAACTCGGCACCTTTTCGTTCAAATATCATGAAGTGCATTGCAAGCCAATTTCATTCTTATTATTATAGATGTACGATTCATATCACTTAATTTCTCACTCCGGAGTGGTCGCCGCGCGCATAGCAATAATTGTAGGTATTTTCGATACCTAAACGGGGAGTGACATAGGCCTGATTTTACTTTATAATATCATGCTTAAGTTTTTATTGCCAATTAAAACTGAACCATCATTAGAATCGTAAACACACTAAAAAACCCACTCTAAAAAGTTATTAAGATGCATCCTTCTTGCAAATCCAACCCGGAAAAGCCTTAAGCGACCCACCCAATATTAATCAGGTTAAAATATATTCAAGCTGATCAAAACATGAGTTAACAGGGCATCGGACTATTTGATCGAAGTTTGCGGTAGAAGACACAGTGTAACTACGCTAGGAATAAATGTAGGCAACATTTACCAGCTGGAAACAGCGGGCGTTCTACAATTACGTTACTGTAAGCAGCTGTTTAAATCTTGGCTGTGATTTCTATTGACCCTACGGGTAGGTTCCTTTTCGGATCTGGTGTAGGGTGTGGTCTAAATGCATAAGCGGAGCGGTGGCAATTTTTTTTAATTTTTTGAGTATGTCAATTTTTTGTCGGTAGATGGCGGTGACTCACGATTTCATTTACATTTGACACATTAATTTTGTGTTTGACTTAAAAGTATTTTCTACATACATGTATTTTGTTGAGGCATGAATTACTCACTAATCTTTTTTTAAATGACATTTGTTATAAATATTTGAATTAAATTGAACATTATTATAGCTTGAGACGCATAAAAAGTTGTTTTAAAGAATTGCATAAAGATTTAGATATGTATTCTCATAAAGAAATTTACATTTTACTTATACATGACAACACACACTCACACACTATTATGCCCAAAAATAGGTCCGCATAATTCGATTATTTTAAGTTCATTCAGTGTAATTTTAAGTACAATTAAGCTGCGTAAAGTAGTTGAATAAAATTCTTAAAACACATTTTTAATAAGTATTTGTGTATGCGATAGATATATCAGTTTTAGTTTAATAACTGCTTTAGTTTAAATTAATCTACGCATTCATTCATTCAATAAACAAACACTTTTTAAAGAAAAGAAACGTACTACTAAAGAAGCAAATAGCAACTTTATTGATAATACAACTCTGACAATAAATTAGTAAATAACTGTATTTTTTCTCCACAATTTCCACAATGAAATATAAGTTTGGTCTTACAGTACCACAAAATAAACCAAACCTTACTAATTCTTCACCAAATTCCGCAAACTTTATTATTTATTGTTTAGGTACCCCAAAATTAACAATAATATTAAAACGATGTATACTTTATTCAAAACATAAATTACTTATTTACAACATAAATTACTTAAGCATTTGATTAATATAAAATCATTATTAAATACCTGCACGCTGGAGGACCTATACGTACAATGCAAACCCTAACGCAGGTTGCTCATTAAGTCATTACTGGGGCATAAAGAAATAGTTAATCACATGAACATCGACACGCTAAGGAGATCATTAAATAAAAATATAATAATAAATAACTAAAAACTAATATCCATCTTACACTTAGTCCCCACCCGCCAGCAATTTAAAGCCTCCGACAAGAGTAACTCTAAGCAAGTTGCGAGATTTAACTCATCTGCAGAAAGTGCCTGCATAACTCAAGGGCATAGGCGATCCCGTATTATACAAAGCATTTCATTCACGCGATCCAACAGTATCTCTGCTGTAGGGGGCTTAGCACACTGAGACAATACGTTCACTATTTAGTAGACGCCTTGGGATTTATTTAAACGCGATGAACCTGCACCTGATTTGTTGGAATGATATCGTTTAAACGTAATTGGATATGATTAAGTATGCCACTTTATTGCGACATACTTTATTGGAGAGATGTCGATTTAAATCTACATGTTTCCAATAAATTCGATTGCAGAGAATCGTGAATATTACGAAAGTTAGAGATTTAGAAAAAGTAATTTACATGATATTTTACACGAAGATTTATTGATTAATATTATTAAAAATTGTTATACGATAACAGGGACGTGACTGAAATTATAATTAAAGATGATGCAATGTGTGATATAGAAGAGTTACCCTTAATTAATCGACATCTTAATGGTTACTATGAAGTATTTTAAACGCCTATCCATTACACTTTAAACGGGTTTTGTGTGATCAGTAATAATTGTTTTTCATAACAGCCATAACTTCTCAGACATAATGTTTGTATTAGTTTATGAGCTTAAGGAAGGTTTTTATAGCTAGTGATTGAAAAACATGCAAATAAACTATTAAATTTATTGTATCAGTACGAAAATTTCTTGGAAAAAAACATATCTTGACATTTTCTTATATTTTAGAATACATATGAGAAAAAATTGTCAACTCAAATGTTATGTTGTGAACATGCAACAACTTCCGAGCCTGTCTTCTGATAGGAGGCCTAGCCGCCGGGTGTGACCTTATAGTTTAGGGGGAGAATACAGTTCTTGCGCGTACGCGGAATTTCTTCTGTAAGTACATATTTGCGGAAGCGACAGCGGCAAATTCAGTCATAAATATTTTTGAATACTAATTTAGCTTAGATTTTATAATCATCCAGAAACATATACAATTAGAGTCTATTCCTAATTAGCAGAAAGTTAAATGTGTGTTAAAAAGAATCAATATAACAGTATTCTTATTAGTAAACAAACAGAGTACGATCAAGACTAATTAAGGTTGATGATCTGATTAATTAAAGATGGCAATCAGGCTCAGATTTCTTAATGAGGCTCTCTTTTTGTTTCTCTAATTTGGCATGTGATGAGGTGACATGGCAGCTTACTTATTGATTTTCGGTGTGAGGTTTTTACTAACTGGTATAAAGGTATTACCACTGTAAATATACGAGTAAGCTGCTTTTACTGACTACTACTTTTAATTCAAATATAAATGAATGAAAATTTGTTCAAAACCAAACTATGGTTTTTGCACTGACTCTAAATACATTAATTTACAAAAGTTGAATCAAAGAATTTTCATACCGTTATGATGTATAGACTTTTTCGATCACGATCACAGGATTGAGTTCTTTTACTTATTTTTATTTGTTAACTTATTTAACTTTATTACAATACATTTAAAAGGCGGACTAAAGGCCAGGGGCATTTTCTACCAGTCAACCAACAGGTTGCTGAGGAAGTAATCTTTTGGAGTACAAACAAAACTAAGTAAAAGTGACATAAAGAAAGGAATAAACATAAAATTATTAAGTAACTATACTTGTAACATCGTGGATAAACCTACACAAAAATATACGTAAATAATTGTTAAAAAATAAACCATAAATACTACTTATATGGCCGCTGACAAATTTCGGAGATAATGTGCAGGCACTCTCTTAAACGCAAGATGAGATTCAACTTTCCGGATACTGACAGGTAAGGCGTTCCAAAGCCGCTTAGCTTGAATTACAAATGAATTATTATAGAGATTGTCTGAAGAGCAAAGATTTCTGACGTGGGAATTAGGAAATTTAGTTTAGAGAAAAGCTGAAGTTTTAGGATCAAAAAGTTTAGAATACAAAGTACTGAGGGTACGCAGACTACGCTGCTTTTGAATAGGTAACTATTAAAATTCAGATAGAAATCCCTATACATAAATAGTTCATTAATTTTTGAAAATTCAAAAACAATTTTAAATTTGAATATATTTATACCTATAAGTATTTTATTTTTGAAATACGTGTTATTATACGGTTTGATATGAAAATGTAATTTTATTTCTGAATTTACTTCAATTTCGGTATAAAACTGGAATTTAAGAGTAGATATTCGTTAAGATTTGATGTGTATTCAATGTGAACATTTTACATTTTAAATCCTTGTGAGAGGCCTATATCCAGCAATGGCGTTATGCGGCTGAAATGATGATGATGACTTTATATCTTAGTTCACAACTGAATGAAGTGCTACTGTACAGATCTACTAACAATTATTCTTTTAAAAGGGTAAATAATTACGTATGGCTTCTTGTATTTTTAACAGTGTCCACAATTTGTTATTAGATGCAGACGTAAAAAAGTTAATGAAATGTCCAACGAAGACATCAACTAGAGTTTGAGTTTCATTGTAGCATGTTATTAACAAGATGTTTTTATTCCATCGTAAGTAAATTCACAAGAAACATTTAATTTTGCTTCCAGTAATAAAATAATTGTAACGTACAACACTACGAGGAATTTTCCCCAACCCCAAACAGATGAACAACATTCTGGTATTGACGGGTGCTATGCAATATAAAAACTTAATATAAGTTACTTGATGACAAAGTTGTGACCCATAGCCCTTGAAAATACAGGCTAACTCCTAGTTAAAAGGTCGGCATCAAGGCATCTTTGCAGATGTCCCGGGTACGATGACCACTAACCATCAGGTGGTATGTTGGCTCGTTAGCCCCTGCCATAAAAAATTGATAAGGTGATATTAAAAAGTCATTCTAGTCATTAATAATATAATGTCGCGTCTCGGTGTAGTAAACATAATGAATACAGGCACGTAGATGAAGTGATAAAAAATTAACCGTTATTAAGCACGTGCCGCCTTATAAGTGTAAACATTTATAAACTGCATGAAAATTAGCGTATCCATTAGGATAATTGTGTAGTACGTAAGACTAGCGGACGTCATGGATACAAATCTAGAAAGAATAAAGAATATGAATGCCTACCTGTCTGCTTATTTGTTTTACGATAAGCTGGCCACGAAAGCTAATTAGAAAGAAAGAAAAGAAAAAACTTTATTTGGTGCATTTAAAATTTACACTGTAGTTAATTAATAACTAAAACTAGTTTTACACCACTCAGCATATGGCAATGATGTGCCTTTACATCATGCCGTTACTCTTCCTTGGTACCAAAAGGTAAGAGAGAAAGCACTACCAGATATCCAATCACAATGATCAAGTCGAAACCGTGTGATGTATACTATTGCCTGTACTAATAATTATAATACAGTTTAGATCACATTTTTATTAGATCATTTTACGCCTGTCGTTCAACAAAATATCCGTGATGACATACGACATTAATGGAAGCTTAAATGCCGCTTGTTTTTTCAAAATATTCCAGTTTAATAAACATGTTAATCCTGACCACAAAACGAATTTATATGTGAGAGCGGTCTTAATGCCATCCGTAATGATATTCCTCCTCTGACTCTTTAACCAATTAAAACGCCTTGTCACCAGACTTTATGTGGTAAAATTTACATCCTTAAATACACTTCTTTACTTAACAAAGCCATACTCAACCGGTTTACTGCAATTTGCTACCAAAACGAAAATAAAAATTCTTATCAAAAAATGTAATGAAAATGACACTTATTTTAATATCGAATCAATAAGTATCATAAATTTTTCATCAAAATTGCGTGACACATTCACGAGTTATTCATAAATATTCATTAAAACATGACTATTAATTAGTTTTATCTTGAGTAGATCTTACAAATATTTCAGGCAAAAACATTTTCCGTGGCGTACGTAACAATTTAATTTCGCGTAAAAAAGAGAGAAACAAGTACGACGTCTCGCTCACGCAGCGGCCTTGGATTGTCTTGTCACGTGGCATCTGTAGCCCGCTCCGCTTATGTTTACGACCGTACCCTTAATTTTATTGCCATGTGTGTTCAATTCAGCATCCCTATTATAGAGTACGCTAAACCACCTGACCATTTGTGAGCATTTGTGCTGACTGATTGTAGATGTAGCGCGACTTTTATAATGCCCGGCGTGTCCGCGGCTACCTCTCATTACAGAGAGGTTATTACTGCTTTATGCGGTACCGGGATATCCTCGTTTAAAGGAAGCTTACAGGTTTATCTCGCATATAAGACGGTGTGCGCTTTAATGAGCATTTTAATGCGCCTGGCGTTTAGTTTTTAAGGGGATACATGAATTTTTTTGGGGTCTGTACCCTAAAAATAAATAATATCAAAGGAAACGAAGGTATCATTTAAAATTTTGTCTTGACCAAGCCCTAGACATCCCTTCAAACTATTTTAAGAACTACTATTTACAGTTAAAGATTTTATTTTACCACATTCTCGTCATTATTAATATACACACCTATGCCGAAGAAAAAGAAAAAAAAAAGAAAATGATGAAGCAAAAGAGGTTTGTCAGGATCGTAGCAAGTGGAGGTCCATAGTCTTTGCCTGCTCCTGTTGGAAACAGGCGTGATATTAGGTATGTATGTATACCTATGCCAAATTACAGCTTGCTAGTACTTATAGTCTCTGAGTAAAACCGCGGACAGACAGACAGACATGGCGAAACTGTTCCTTCTTTACTACAGAACCCTAAAAACGGTCACTTTTGGCAATAGTGTGAAGAAAAGCTTTACGTTATCACTTTTGAATATAGGTACTTAAGTAAAACAAAGTGTTTTCTTTGTCAGTCCGGAGCGTAAAAGAATAAAAAGGGCACAATTTGCAGCAGCAGTAAACCTGTCAATTCTAATAATTCCAGGAGCTATCATGATGGTCATGAATATGTCTTATGACAGACATCAAGTCGCGGACATTTTTACGACGAGCAAAAACAATTTACGTCGAAACGGCGGGATGTCGTACTTATACCCGTTTCTGGTGACCAACGTGACAGCAGGTGTTAGCAAATAATACTGCGCCTTTCGGACCGGCTTTCGGATGTTTTCCATGTTGCATTTTTACATTTTTATTTTTTATGAAGACATAAAGACTTCGTCTCTAGCATTTTTTTTCATCTGCTACAAAAATGGTTCATTGTTGGTTTGGGAGAAGAGAAATAAACAGGCGAATAAAACTCGCAAGGAGAGGATTCCGTACAATGCCAAAGTTTTCAAAATAATACATCACATTTGAAATCCTCACAGTAAGACGCGAGTTAAATACTACTCTAGCGATATCTATTGGTGTTCCCATTAATTGGCCGGGTGGCTGCCATTTTGTATGGAAATGCCGAATAATTTTTTTTGTTTCTGACTGTTATTTTAATTTTATTATGCTATTGTGGTCTCGTATAGCCCGTGGTTCTATTTATTACGGGTATGTCCCTTCTTCTTTGTATAATTATATTTATGCTTGTCTGTAAGCTTTTTATGGGCCTAGTTGCCTGAAATAAAACGATTTCATTTTATTAATTTAACATCTATAGTAGTATATACAATTCTCGGGTCACTGTGTTTGTTGCTTTTAGACTTAGAAACGGCTCGACCGGTTTTATGAAATTTTCATGTGTATTTGGTTGGTTTAAGAATAGGTCACGTTACGGGGAGCGAAGTCCACGGGCACAACTAGTAATTTTACATCGTGGAAGGGACATAAATAGCCGTTATAAATCTAAACACTTGCTATACTTACTAGAGCACTATAATATAAAGAAATTAAAATAACAGAAAAAGACAAAATAATATATTTTGTCACTTCCCTAAAACCGTGTGCAGCCGCCCGCGCAATTTGTATGGGGACGTCGAAATTTTGTTTTGTTTTTTATCTGTTATTTTATTATCATTATAATAAAGTGATCTAGTATAGCCTGTGGTTCGATTTATTACAGGTATGTCCCTTCCACGTTGTATAGATAAACAGCCAAGGCTTATGACAATCTAATCTGTAAAAGGAAATAATTAACTTTAAGATCTCTCTCTATGTATTTACATTTTATGTAAATAAATAAATAGATTGATTGAATTTGTAAAATGCCATTTTCTAACTTCGGCAGGGGATCAAACTCGGAACGTATTGGAAAATACAACTGTATGATACTAACTATCGTGTAGCGGGGTCTGCAATGCCACCACTGACCTTACGGAATCCTGCCATCCGCCGGTCCTCCGGTACATCTCCATACATTCCCCGACTCACGACCTGTCTCAATAACTCTGGTAATTGACGGCAGCCACCCATCGCGGACTGCACGCCACCAAACTGACCTAAGTAAAATATTTAGAAAACTAACCCATTTACTCATAAAAAAAATTACAAATGTGTACTACACCTATTTAGTTAAAGTATGTTTTGTATTAGATGAAAGATGGAGAAGGCTTTTACTCTTAAGGGACTGCATGTCTAAGAAACCATAAATAAATAACAAAAAATTGTAACTAGAGCGTGGAACATGTGGAAATAAATAATAAATGTTTTGTCTGGTTCTTTCAATGTCTAATATTGAAAAGAGGAAAAGGGACATAATATGTTTTAAGTAAAAACGGTTTCGCAAACGTTGTTTACTTTTTTATGAATATGAGGGTAAGTCTTAACATGAAAGGGACATACCCGTAATAAATCAAACCACGAGCTGTACTAGATTGTTATAGTATAAAGATAATAAAATAACAGTCAAAAATATAAAACAAAAATCGACATTTCCATACGAAAGTGTGCAGCGGCCCGAGCTATTTTTATGGGAATGTTGATTTTTGTTTTGTTTTTGACTGTTATTTTATTATCATTATATTATTTTATTGTTATTAAGTATGGTACCCCGTGGTTCGATTTGTTACGTGTGTGTCCCTTCCACGTTGTATAAGGTCTAACAAAATATACTGAAACTATTTTAAGGGTGAATTCAGTCCATGATACTGATACAACTTTCCCCAAGAAATATGACAGTATAAGGTGCACCGGGGCTATTGTAACTAAAAATTGAAGTTGTTTAACTTTGAAGTTTCGTAAATATTATCTGTTAACCATTTTAGTGTATATTTCGGATGTGTAACCTTGTATATTTAATGGAAAATGTTTTAATAGTAATTATGTAATGAATAACTTGATATCTAGGAGTCAAATATATGATTTATTTGTTGACGGCAGAAATAGTTACATTTACCCCACATTGGGGGCAAAAGCAACTAAATACCATAAAACGAAATTCTAATAAGTTTTGCGAATGAAAATAAAATAAAGATTAAACTCAAAACAAATTTTACAGGATTTTCGATTCTGTTGCCAGCTATTAAGGTTGACTTTCGATTAAATCAAACTTTTATTTCCGTTGGGGGTAAATGCGACTATTGGTAGAGGAACTAGTGTTGGGACACCTGGCAATGCACCTACATTTGCACGTTAAAAAAACAGCACCGCCCGCAACCTTATTTTTTTTCCTTCTTTTAATGACAAAGTAACCCGACGGGGATTAACTTCAAAGATATGTACGGGTTACATTGACATCATTTTGATAAACAATTTATTATAATTTACATGGATTTCAATGAAAAACAGTGGATTTTTATAATCAAATTATCATCTTTAATAACGTAATATTGTACGTATAAAAAATATTTGTAAGTCTTATAATCAATAACTACTATAATTGAGATCAAAATTAACAAGATAGGTAACAATCAACTTTGGTATCGATTCCATTTCTCCGAATGTATTCTGATACCAAGGAACGGACGTCTTTTTTGGTCAGAGGATATCCACATTTCTCCATCACATGAATATATGAAGCTATCTTTGTTTCTTCATCTTTCGAAAAAACTGTTGGTTTTCCTGGTTTTGCCTGTTTAGCCCCTCGTGTCCCATACAAACGGTGAATAATCGTATACCTAGGTATTCCATACTTTTCAGCAGCTACGTAACTGTTAATTTGGTTCTTTCTTACTGCTTCTACAGCTGTTCGGAGGTTTTCTTCTGAGTATTCCGTTATTTTTTTCCTTTTATAGTTACGAACCATCTAAAACAACAAAAACCAAATTAATGTACCTATGTAGAATTTCTAATTACCATACTTTACCGATCAAACAAGATTCTACCATAAGATATAACAATGCACATGATATCGATAACTTATCTCCAAATACGAGTATTAATCGATAATTACTATATCGACGCGAGACATCACTAGTGATTTCGGTTTCATACAGAATTCCACGGGGCTATTGTAACTAACCTAAAAGTTGCAACCACCTCATGTATCATTTTTGATGAGGCAAATGTAACTATGCCTTTTACTGACTAAAAACAAAACATTCGATCAAGAAAATACAACAAATGTTACTTACGTTACTCGTTTATCACTAACACAATCTATAACAAACGAAAAACTAGGTAAAAATATTTTTTTCGTAATAAAACACGACACCACGCGTCCGAGGCGAAGAAATTCAAAACGGCGGTTGGACATAATGCTTTACCGTTCGCGAAGTTTTGACCCTACTAGCGACATCTGTAGGTTATAACGACAATTGATCATTGCAGTTTAAGATCACAGATGTCGCTTTTCACTAGGACTCGTATATAGATAATTATGTAGATTAGTTCCAGTCGCCCCGTAGTTGCAAAAGCCCCGGTGCACCTTAATTGTTTCTTTTTTCTTCAAATTTTGAGATATTGTCTTTTTAGTCTAAGCATTAAAGATTCTTATAACTAACTCGCGTGCGTTGACTATGATAATTTAATAATTGTGCAGTCACTTAAAATAGAAAAAAAATCTTGAAGTATGTTTGTTTATTTTGATTTTGTCAAATCTGGAGATATTGTCTTTTTAGCCTGAGCCTCGAAGATTCTTATTACAACTAGCTTGCGTGCGCTTACTTTTTAATAATTAAATTGTTGTCGACACACCTAAAAAAGATAAAAAAAAATGTATGAGAAGTATGTATATTTATTTATTTTTTAATTTGCCAAATCTGGAGATATCCCCTTTTTAGCCTAAGCATCGAACATTCTAATAACAAGCTCGCGTGCGCAGATCCTATGATAATATAATTGTTTTGCGTTAGATATTTTGAAGTCGCAGCGAGTGTAATGTGATCGAGTTCTTGTGTTAGGGTAGCCATACTTGTAATTTAGCTATGTTGAAATAAATAAAAATATGTCAAATGGAAATCGCTTTAAAACTCTACTACGTGTGAGATTTCGAAAATTTTTGCAATTATCAAGATACTACAAATTATGTTTCATTTTTCCACTGTCAAAATAAGGACTTGAAAGACAAAAAGTTATTAATTTTTTATGAAAAAAAACTGACTGACTCACAAATGATATCTCCGAAGTAAGATTGCCGAAAAGGCGGCCAGCTATGCTTACTGCTGATTTTCAGCTGGTATACAACGTGGAAGGGATATACCCGTAATAAATCGAACCACGGGCAATACTCAATCACTTTAGTATAATGAAATTAAAATAACATTCAGAGAAAAAAAATATTGCCATTTCTATACTAAAGACTGCAGCCGCCCACGGGCAATTCGTTTGTTTATAAAGCTTTATTGTATTTATGAAAGAACACAGATACAAATCAGTAAAGTAAACATACAACAGCGGACTTATTTGTATGGGAATGTCGTTTTTTTTTGATTATTTGATTGTTATTTTAATTGTATTATGCTATAGTGGTCTAGTATAGCCTATTGTTCGTTTTTTGCACGTTGTATACCAAGTGATTTAGAGGTTAGATAGCTTTTACAGCAATTACCTCATAAAACTAAACTAAACATACCTACTTACAACCCTAACTTCCTAACACATTGCCTTTGCTTAAATTAACATCATTAAAAAATTCTATTAAAACTAGAATTTAATTAAAATTCATCTTATTCATAGTGCTAGACATAAACACAATATAATTACTGTAAGCCCGATATGGCCTGTACGTTGCTAATTATTACTTCAATGGTTGTTATGTCAAAATGTCTATCTTTATAAAGTAAAGCGACATGACGGTATAGTGTTGGTGTCAGAATGTCGCCTGGTCACCTATTTTAGAAGCAGATGTAACTATTTTTAACCCCGGACCAAAAAAGAGGGGTGTTATAAGTTGAAGCCAATGCGGGTTTTTTGTGAAAGTGAAAGGGAGATTGATAGCGGTGGTTTTTAATTAAGTTTGATGACAATCAGAGTATCCGTTCAAAAGTTTTCTGTTGAAAGTTGGGGTTTTAATTTGCCAGGCAATAAATAGACTTGTAAAAAATATACTTGCTTATATCAGTTCATAATCATAAAGTTGACAATAATCATCCATTTTCAGCCGTACAACGTCTGCTGCTGGAAATAGGGGCCTCTCCCATTTTCCAAAGAAAAAGAAAGAAAAAATTTCCAAAATGACCGATCTAATAATATCTAACAATAATCATAACATAATCATTGACAATAAAAATAAGCCTACCAATACTATTATGATTTTTTATTTTTCTTGTAAGTGATTAACACCGGTGTCAGAATTTTCAAGCTCCCTCAAGGCATTTGACAAAATTTGACGACTGCCATACAATGATGACAACCGCGACCGATGGCTTACTGTGCCTTTCGAAGCACGGAGGTACTTGTGAAAATTTGTATGCCACTTTTGGTCACCCATCCAAGTAGTTAATTAACTTGCGAAAGGTCTAGTAATACGTACTCCCATGGTACCACCAGGTTACCTAGTTGGATGGATTCAGATTGTAATTGTTTTTTTTTAAATTACCTTAAAACCATTTCTCAAAACTAAAAAACGACTTCAAAACAAAACCACACAACTGATTTTGATAAAATTTGACCTGACGTAGTTCGCCCATTCAAACAAGAAAGAATTTTCCAAATTGGTCCAGCCGTCTTTGATTAATCGGGGAACATACATATAGAAAGTAAGTACAGTATATTCTAAAAAACCCTGTCTTATCCGTTATGGTAAGGTTGGGTAGCTTGTGTAGGTTCTATTTAGCAGTTTTATTTGTAACCCTTTCAAGTGTACATGAACCAAACAAAATAAATAAACAAAAAACCCATTCGAATTGCTGACCTCCTTTTTCGAATTCGGTTAAAATTTTTTAAGCGTATTTACCAGGGTGGCAACGACTTTGAAATTATTATATTTAGTGAACGGGTTACTCACATATAGAGTCAGCTACAAAGTCAAAGATAAATTTATCTCTTATTGAAGGTACATAATTTTTGTAAATATAATTTTGTGCAAAAGCTAAAAGCTACTAGCGTTACGGAACGACCACTGCTGGGAAGATTACGCCGAAAGAAACCTAGTTCAGTATTGGTCCATACCCAGCCTGATGGGCTACTAGCCGACATGTTTCGAACTCATCCGGAGGTCTTCATCAGGGCGAATGTGACTACAGGCCCGTACACCGCACCGGCTCGCGACACACTCTTTCAGACTTTGAAATTAAATCGGAAAGAAAATTGGCATACTCTTCGTGGCCACCCTAGTCGCGTACAGTCGGCGCTACAAAGGCAGTCGTCCGTCTCTGAACATTATTGTACTGCTCTGACGTAATGTATGATTGTGTGTATCGATTCATGTTCATAATTCGACATTAATTGGCCCGGAGGCTTCAGCGTGCGACATGAGCCTGTGGTGAACTATGTCTTGGATAACTGTGTCTTACTTTGTAATAATCATGTTTATTTGTTTGTTCATGTTTTCAGTACAAGCATTTGACATATAAGAACGAAAATCTTAAATATATGTATGATTTATGAGTTTCGTGGTCACAGTGGCCAAAGTTATTGAGTGTGTGTGTATGTGTATGTTTGTTACTTCTTCACGCGCAAACGGCTGGACTAATTTTGATAAAATTTGGTATGTAGGAGGTTGACACATAGGCTACATTAACCGCGGGTAACACCGCTAGTAGTTACAAATATTCGAAATATTTTAAACCGCATATTTGGCAAAAGCTGAATTTTTTTGAAAAAATAATTTCATAAAATTTAAATCTTTGTGTGTAAACGTTGTTTCCGTGTGGTTTCCGGCAGAGTAGAATAAGGCCACTCCAAGTCCTTCTGTGGATGTCGTAGAAGGCGACAGCTTAAAAGTAAGCTTTGTTTACTTTGCTGACTTTGGACAGTAAGCTTTGTTTAGTTTGTATTTTCTAACAAACTAATCAAAGCTTATAAACATTAATGAGACCTGTCCAATCCGTCTGGCCAGCATGGAGGCCAAAGTCCTCTGGCTGCTCTGGCCATACTGTATGACTCTGGTAGTACATATGCCGCGTTTACACGTTCTGTTAGACAATGCATTCTCAAACTACAATGACATACAAGATACGTTAAAATGGTACAACAAATGGTTAAAACAGTTTTTTAGGGTTCCGTACCCAAAGGGTAAAAACGGGACCCTATTACTAAGACTGCTGCGTCCGTCCGTCTGCCTGTCAGTCTGTCTCTCACCAGGCTTTATCTTATGAACCGTGATAGCTAGAAAGTTGAAATTTTCACCGATGATGTATTTCTGTTGCCGCTATAAAAACAAAACAAAATAAATATTTCAGGGGACTCCCATACAACAAACGTGATTTTTTATACATAATGATACGGAAACCTTCGTGCGTGAGTCGGACTCGCACTTGGCCGGTTATTTTTGTCTAAGTAGTTATACACTTTTTACACTGATAATTTTGCACGTTAATCGTGCATGCAGTATGCAAATAGCATATTTTTATTAAAAATAAATATGGTACAGATGTATTCACGTATGGTGAAGTCCATTTGATATGAGAACGAGATAGCTGAATACTAGAAGTTTTAATCTTTATTTAGGGCTAGCTTAATATAGCCCTAATTAAGTTTAAAAACTTCTAGTATTGATGGATGCTTACTTGACAATAGGCATGACGAATGGAAAAATATATTTGTTCCATCGGTTAGATTATTAAATCGTATTTTTATTTTCTCTGAAAAACCAAGAAGGGCAAAGATACAGCGAAATAAATTTCACGTGACGTCACGGCTGTATCTTTGTGAATTTTTACTTTTTTGGTAAACTGAAAAATACAGGTCTATTGTTTTTGGATAATCTAAAAGACAGACTAATTACGAGTACAATCATACTTTTCGGACCCTGTCGTCACCCCTATTTATATTTTTACTGTAACGTAAGGGTAAAGCACCCCGCAGAACTCGAAACTGGAATCAGTTTTGGATACAAGATTCGCCAATACATATTTAAATGTTTCCTTTACTGACAGCAGTTCTTCATCCAACTTCAACAGCTGCACGAAAAACCACAGGCTGCTTGCAGCCCGCACAGCGCCCTTAAGAGTCCTCTTACCCTCTTACCCTTATATTCTTGAAATAGAATATAGTGTGTTATATTATATCATTTTTGACCATCAGTATGGGAAACTTCTAAATTGTTTTATTTTATTTCCAGTTCATAATTTTTCCGTCGGAAACCAGTTATTACCCTAGATAATTGTAATTTCTTTACAATTACCAATTTTTACCGAAATCTGACATGTGGTTTCAAAGTTAAACGTAGACTACGTTTGTATGGAGAAGTCTAGGGTAAGGGGATTCTTAAAGCTAGTATATTTAAAAACCAAGAACAAAGCGAATTTCTTTTTCAATGGAGATTATATACATATGTGCGGTTTGGTGTTGAAACATTAGCCTCCCTGGCGCGTGGAGACTTTTTAAAGGGATCACCCCGCGACTGATAACCGCCGCAGGTGACAAGAGGGCTGGCTGCTTTTAAACCGACTTCTAAAAAAGAGGTTACGTTATCAATTCCTGGCGATATTTTTTATGTAACTATGTTTACCGATTATTTGAAGACGTCTGGACCGATGAGGAAAGTTCTTCTTTTGTTTGGGCAACAATGCATTCACAAATTAGTTTGCAATGCAATTTTTAGGTGAGCAAACTATAGCAACATACATATTATTAGAAATTTTATCAAAATCGGTTGAGTAGTTTGAGGGTGAAGTCGGTTTTTGTTTTGAAAAATTAACAATAAAAATAAACTACGATAGTTTACAATGCAAATGAGCTATCCTTCTGTAATATCCCTAGCTATTTCTGTTTGCATGCAATGCAAATATCATAATTTATATGCATATCAATGTAAGCTAATTTGTACATGATTATGAATTGCTGCGTGTGAAGGTGTATGAACTGTTCGAGCTTTTGCTATTTAACCCTGAGAAAAAAAGTTAAATAAAAAAATAATGAAAAGATGAGCTTGAAAATAATAAAAAGAAGATACAAATACTAAATAAGATAAAGTCCGTAATTTAGCTTTTTAACCCCAGACAAAAAGAGTTAAATAAATTAATATTCAAGAAAAGAGCTTGAAGATATAATAAAACGAAGATACAAACACTCAAAAAAAAGATATAGTTCACAGTAATATGAGTATGCAGAGATTTTTTTTTACGCAAGGATATAATAAAATATCCTTGGCGGCGGAGTATGTTGAAGTCAAAACCTCTTGTGACTTCGGTTTGTAAAAAGAACAATAATAAGAAAGAATAATTGGCCAAGTACGTGTCGGGCCACGCTCAGTGTAGGGTTCCGTAGTTGTATGAAATTTTCCTTTCAGTACTTTTTATAAGTTGATCACCTATAACTTTTTAATTTGTTAACCCTACTTAGCTCTTTTAAACTACATTATATATACTATAGCTGTGATTTTTTTCACGTGTCCATATATAACCGTTTAGCAGATAGATGGGGGGGGGGGGGGGACAAGTGACTTTAACAAAAAAAATCACTTTAAACCTAAATATTTCAGACACGGATTCCTAAATCGAAAAATGGTGTTCCCAAGCTCACAATATTTTTGAAAGACCTATACAACGATACCCCACACAATGTGTTTGAAGAGAAAAAAAATATTGACTTCCTCTTTACTAGTATGGCAGCTATCCTAAAAAAAAATTTTTTTCCATATTTTATTTTACGACTTTTTCGCCATAGTTGATATACATATCCATGCCAAATTACAGCTTTCTAGTACTTATAGTTTCTGAGTAGGACCGTGGACGGACAGACAGACATAGCGAAACTATAAGAGTTCCTTGTTTACTACGGAACCCTAAAAAGGAACATGACAAGACAAGTCAGACTGTCATACGAGAAAAAATGTGCAATATCTGAATGATTGGGTAGATGACTTGGTCAAAAATAAATTATTTGGTACAGTTTATGAAATAAAACTTCACAAAATAGTGTCACTTTCATAAATTTGCAACATGATTTAACATTATGAATGCAGAAAAACTGATATTACCTAAAAGCGCTATTTGACTTAAAAAAAGCATGACGTCACGCTTTCGTAATTTATAAAAATCCCTAAAAGTTTGTTTTGACGTTTAGGAAAAAGTGTCTGATTTGACTTATTGTCATCTACCGGATTTCCTTTTATTGTAATGTAAAGTGCTGTAAAGATTAAAGATAAAGTGCGTATTAATGTTTTACTAAATGAAGAATAAAATATGCTACAAGTTTACATGAACCAATAAAGTGAAATTAATTCATGCTTATCTATTCATTACGCATATTAACCCGACTGTTCAAGCAAGTACGAACACTTCTAATGAGGGAATAAAAATATGATTTATAGTCGCAACCTTTTCAATATTCCTGAATGCGGGGCTCGGTGATATAATTGCTTGTTTATTAAGACGTTATCGTAGTCTCCATACTTGTCTGCTGGCAAGTCGATGTTGGAAAAAAACCAATTGAAATAAGAAATTGTTTTGTTAGGGAACTATCGAATGATGTTTCCTCAGCATGCAGTTTCGATGGTTCCTTCATCTTGCCAGACACATTTAAAGTCTGCCGTAGTTTGTTACAGGATCTGGTCAGGATCGTAGCAAGTGGAGGTCCATAGTCTCTGCCTACCCCTGTGGGAAACAGGCGTGATATTATGTATGTATGTATGTAGTCTGTTACCTTTTAAGGACAGCGGTGATGTTATCCAGCCACGTCAACTGCGAGGATGCCCAATTGAAAGACCTCTTTGAACCTTTTTAACAGAGTTTAGAGACTACTTTGGTTATAACAAGTTTAATCATAAACAAAACTGAGTAAATGACGGTCTTCCTGGAACTAAGGGGTAAGTCTGCTCGTTCAATTCCGTTCGAATCGAAAAAGTATTGCACTTCACTGTTGAAAACTTTTAGCGTCGAAATGATACAAAACTTTCCACAAATCCAAGTGTTTTAGCAAATATAAAATCTATGATACTTTCTTTCAAATTAAGCAAGTCAGAATAAGCTCTCCTGCGACTTAAAGGTGTCAAACAACGAGTATCGAGTCAATACACTTGTACTAGCTCTTGGAGTCTACAAAACTGTCAAAATAATCTATAACAGCGTAGGCAGGGACTGCGAGTCAAAGGTTAGACCAGGCCCGCCTGCAGCCCAAGTAAATGATGATAAATTTAACCAGAAATACCTACTGCTCGGTCAGACATATAATTAACACGCTACCGGGTCGTTTGTTATCCATAGTTAAGACTTAAGTAGCTGGAAGTTAGAAAGGTTAGGTGACTCCGCCTACAAGCTTAAGTTAAGTAAGCTTAAAGTTAAGGTAAGGTTGCTTCGTTTATAAGGCCGCCTCTTGTCCCTCGTTATATTATGTTGTCCTTATTTTGTTAATATAACGAAATTATAATGTCTTTGGTGCAATAAAGTTTTTGTAATTTAATGTATTGTAAGTAAAAAAATAATAATTCTTCCATACCGGTCTGGAAAAAATAAAAAAACTTAGAATCGGCTGCATCTCTTCTTACCCTGAAGAAGTAAACCTTTGAGTAAATAAAATAAGATTTAAACAACTTTGTTGATAAAAAAACATGATACTGACCAACTTTCCCCAAGGAATAGACTTATATCTAACGTGTCTTATATCTAAAATATTTTAGTTGTCTCCGAAACAAGTTTCTACCCAAAGCTAAATTTTTTTGTTGAAATTTGTTGGCAGTATCATGGACTTAATATACTCTTAAATAGTTTTAGTATAATTTGTTAACGAAAGTATTATATGAGTTTGTAGTAAAAGTAGGTATGAGCAGAGTATCAATTAATTTGTTATCGAGTCTTTGTAATCGATTAAAACGTCGTTGCTTCCATTATCGATGCCGGGATCGCGTGCTTGCCAATTTTATAAGCACATTTATATTATTTGTTGCGTAGGTTTCGAAGGAAATATTTTTATATGATTATTTGATAGTGACTTTAGAGGTAAAACGATTATATCTCGGTCAAAAAAACAATGTTAGGTGAGCCTGTATGCAACTTATAAAATATAATATAACTCAGTTTTGACAAAATTGATTTTTATACACATCTTTATATCTGTGAACACATGTTTACTATAAGTCCCTTTCACGGTGTATAAAAAAACAAGCATTTTCTTTGCTTGTTTGTTTTTTTTTTATTTTTTAAATATAAAAAAAATATTTGCATTATTTTACATACAAGAAAATTCCCGTCTATACAATGTCCTTTTTATTAAGAAAAAATATTTCAAGATGCAATCCATTATTTTGAACAACTTTTCCTAATAAGTGTATATTGTTCAAAATTATGGACAGAATCACCCCTTAAAATAATTGTAAATAATATAAAAGGACATTGTACAGATGTACATACATTAATTGTGAAAAGGAGTTGAAATCTACAAATAGGCAGCACTCCATAACTCACTCAGAAAAGCATCGAAACCATTTATAGCGATGTGAAACTGCAAGATGCATAGAACGATTAAACCACAGTAAAATTTTAGGATGGCTCCGGGGCTGATGGTGGATAGAGGTGGGTAGTAGTGTTGCAAGCAATAGTATAAAATATCGATAGGTTATCGATACTATCGTGACCTTGGAAAACAGTAACAATATCGATAGTATCGATTGTCAATAGTTTGCAATACTATTGATGAAAGGTAAAACTATCGATACTATTGATACTATTGATTTTAGATACTATCGATAGTATCGATGGTTTTTAATTGATATTATCGATAGTATCGATACTAACGATAGTATCTAAATTCAATAGTATCGATACTATCGATAGTTCGACCTCTCATTAATAGTATTGCAAACTATTGACAATCGATACTATCGATAGTATCGATATTGTGACTGTTTTTCAAGGTCAACTATCGATAGTCAAACTATCGATAGTTATGCAACGCTAGTGGGTAGAATACGCAACGTGCTAATGCGGCTTTCATCTTACTCTTATCTGCAGTTAAGGCCATACCCAAATTTTCCGGGGTCCAGTGGCGCCGCCATTTGAAATAAATCATTTAAAAGGAAACGGAGATATCATTCAAAATTCTGTCTTGGTCAAGCCCTAGATAACCCTTAAAACTATTTTATGAACTACTGTTTATAATTTAAAGTGCGAACGTGAAGCTTTTGTACGCACATTAGCTAAAAGTGGCCGTTTTTCGCAAATGTGCGTAGAAAAGCTTCACGTTCTCACTTAAAACTACAAAAATATCTCCGTTTCCTTTTAAATGATTTATTTTAAATGGCGGCGCCACTGGACCCCGGAAAATTTGGGTATGGCCTTAAGGCGAAATGGTAGCAGAAGTGGCGCCCTCATTTGAAATAAATGGTTTAAAAGAAAATATGGTGATAAATAAAAATTTGACTGCCAACAAACTGTAGAACCATCTTTAAATTATTTTATGAATAACCTCTGGAAGTAATTGCGTTAGTCCGTCTAGTTTTAAAACAAGTTTTCGCCTAAAGCGGCCACTTTTTGAGAAAACGCGTTTTAAAACTAGACGGATTATCAATAATACTATCAAACGTTATTCATAAAAAAAATTTAAGGTTTTTCTACAAATTGTAGGAAGCCAAATTTTATATTTTAATGGTGATAACCATATTTATTTTTTAATAATTTATTTCAAATGAGGGCGCCACTTCTGCTATCATTTCGCCTTTAACCTTTCACCGCGAACGCCGGATTTTTCCGACAGTTAATATTTTCTTACTGAAATTACAGGAAGACCTTGTACTCTCTGAGCTAATTCTGAAATCTGTACGAAAATTATTATTGTCGGATAACTCCAACGTATGTGGTTAAAGAGTTTAATGTTATAAATTATAATATAACTAGCTGTGCCCGCGGGCTTTGCTCCCCGTGGAAATTTCGGGATAAATAATAAATGTCCTTCTCCGAGTCTCAAACTATATCCATACCAAATTTCATCAAAATCGGTTCAGTAGTTGAAGCGTGAAGAGGTAACAAACAAACAAACAAATATACAAACTCACTTTCGCATTTATAATATTAGTAGGATTAGTAGGATATTCGTCGGATTTCGTAGGCCGTCTTCGAACACGGTGGTCAAGTCAAGTCAAGTCAAAGTCAAATTCATTTATTTATCTTTGGATATTTGTATCACTTGATAATTGTCACTTTTTTTCCTTTCGATTTCTTATAAGGTAAATGTTGACGTCAGATCATTTACTTATAGCTAAGTTTACTGCCGCTTCCAAAGCGCAAGTACAGAAGAAACGGTAACAAACTGTACTGCAGCATTTTCTCCAATAACGTCAACTTACAATTATACTGGTATTAAAATTAGATATGTGGACTGAGAATACATTGTTATGTCATAATTATAAATTAAGCATGATGTCAAGTTTAAAATTAATGTCAATTTGTAAATTTTGTACTAAAACATGTACAGAATGATCTTAAATTATGACATTTCTGAATGTACAAATACAAACCTTTAAGAGGGACCCGCGCCAAGCTCAAGCCAGACATTTTTGTCTCTAAGGTAATCATCGGTTCCGTAATAAGCTTTATCACAGAGTACTTTCTTAAAATAAACTTTAAATTTTCTATCTGGCATACTAAGAACCGATTCTGGCAATTTATTATAAAACTTTATACAGTTTCCCATAAACGACTTACTAACTGTTTTCAGCCTATAGGACGGAGTAAATAAATCATTTATATTACGTAAGTTTCTATCCGTAAAATCACCCACTTTATTAAACAAGGCAATATTTTTCCTTACATACATTATATTTTCAAATATGTACTGGGATGGTACAGTAAGTATATCAATTTTCTTAAAAAAATCTCTTAGGGAGTCTCTTGATCCTAAACCGTAAATAAAACGAATTGCCCTTTTTTGCAAAATAAAAATAGTCTGTATATCAGCTGCACTCCCCCATAGAAGAATCCCATAAGACATCAGACTATGAAAGTAACTAAAGTAAACTAGTCTAGCAGTTGCCACATCTGTCAATTGTCTGATTCTCCTAATAGCGTAAGCCGCTGAGCTAAGCCTATTAGCGAGTTTAGAGATATGTGCACCCCATTGAAGTTTTGAATCTATTGTGATTCCCAAGAAAGTAGTATTTTCAACGAGATCTAATTTTTGACCGTTCAGTAGCACATCAACATTGGCTTGCCTCACGTTAGGAAGACTAAATCTAATGCATTGGGTCTTGTTTGCATTCAACATAAGGTTATTGGCTGAAAACCAGTTAGAAATGGCCGTCAAGGTGTTATTCACCGAAGTAGCATCTTCGCTATGACGGTCTATTTCAAAAATAAGAGACGTGTCATCGGCGAACAACACAATGCCAGCTTGTTTCTCAACCGCGTAAGGCAAATCATTGACGTACACTAAGAAGAGGAACGGTCCCAGGATAGAACCTTGAGGTACTCCCATTTTAACGAGAGATCCGTTTGACTTTATGCCATTTATGTCAGTAGTTAACAGTCTGAAGCCTATCCGTTAAATATGATTGAATGAGGTTTATTGATTTATCGTCAAAACCGTACTGACGGAATTTGAGCAAAAGTGTTGGATGATCTACGCAGTCAAACGCTTTTGAGAGATCGCAAAAAGAACCGATTGCATCGTTCTTGTTTTCCCATGCGTTGTAAATTTGAGTAACAAGCGCTACCCCCGCATCAGTGGTCGATTTCCCTCCAGTAAAACCAAACTGCTGGCTATGAAAAAGGTTATGGGTGATAAAGTGATGTTGCATTTGATTAAGCATTATCTTTTCAAACACTTTGCTCAAAACTGGCAGAATCGATATTGGTCTATAATTGCCAGGATCTGTTCTTACCCCCTTTTTAAATAAAGGAATCAATTTACTGCATTTCATTAAATTTGGAAAAATACCTTCATCAATGCATTCATTAAAAATAAAAGCTAGGTCTGCAGCAATGATATTTATAATGTGGCTTACTACACTAACGGACATACCCCAGTGGTCTTCCGATTTTTTAAAATTTAACTGTTTAAATGCATCAACTATATCTTTGGGGGTAATATGTTTAAATTGAAACTTATGATTACATTGAGCTACATTATCTTTAAGTAAGGCTTCAGCATGTTGAGGACTTGAATTGGTATTTTCAGTAAGTTCCAAGGGAATATTAGTGAAAAAATTATCGAATACATTTACTATATCATTAGGGTTGGTAGTATTTTTACCGGCACATTTGATTTCACGAATATTTTCTCTCGGTCTAGTTTTACCGGTTTCTTTATTAATAACATTCCATGTCTCTTTAATTTTATTTGGAGCATTATTTATTTTTCTACTAATGTAGATAGCTTTAGCATTTTTGCAAACTTTTTTAAATAATTTAGAATATTTTTTAACATACTCAACAAAGTTAGGGTTGAAATTAAATTGTTTTTGGGCATATAAATCAAATAATTTTCTTCTACTTATATAAATACCTTTAGTTGCCCATTCATTAAACTTTGACCTACCATTAACATTAACTTTTTTCTGTTCCAATGTTTCTGAATATTCTTTAGACACTGTACTAAATAATTTATTGTAGTGATCATCAGGATTACTTCCTGTGTATATGACTGAACATAACTTATTTTCTAAATTCTTTTTGAGCTTATGAATTTTTTTTGAAGTAATAGGCCTACACATGATTTTATCTTCTTTCAAGCAGCGGGTGGACTCCTTGACAAAAGAAACAAATACACCCATATGGTCAGATGGCAACTTGTTAATTACAGATTTCTTAAAATAATTTATATTGGTAAAGAAATTGTCCAGGCACGTGGCCGATGTAGCAGAGATTCTAGTAGGTTCAAAAAAAACTTTTCTAGGTCATAACATTTAAAGAGGTTTAAAAATTGTGTACTCCTTGGATTCTGCACTAGAATATCAACATTGAAGTCACCACAAATAATTAAATTTTTTTTACTAGTTGAAGCGGTCAGACGATTTAATACGAAAAGAGCTGGAAAACTATCGCCACTGAAATTTCTCCGAACTGCCTCCGAGGTGTAGTGGTTAGAGCGTTTAGATCATACCCGGAGGTCGCGGGTTCGATTCCCGGCGGGGCAACGACTTTTTGTTGTTGTCCTAGTTTGGTTAGGACATTGTAGGCTGATCACCTGATTGTCTGATAAGTAAGATGATCCGTGCTTCGGAGAGCACGTTAAGCCGTCGGTCCCGGTCACTGTCTTTGACATTGGTCGTTACTTAAAACTATGTCAGAGGCCTTTAAGGCGGTTTAAAAACTCTGACACTAGTGTTAGTCGCTAACACACATGATAAAAATGAAGAAGAAGCAGGAAAGAAAGACGAGAATTTAAATCATATTATTAGGCGACGCGACTAGCAACCCCTCCTTTCATCGGCGTCTTTCTGTACCACATAAATACTCGTAGCCTTCCTTGCCCATCTCTTCGATCTTATAAAAAAAAAATGCCGTATTTTTACTAAGAAAGAAATTCCAATGCGAGATTATCATGTTCATTTCAGCCGCATAACGTCAACTACTGGACATAGGCTTCTCCTAAAGATTCCCAAAATGACCGATCTAGAGCGGCTTGCATCCAGCGCCTTCCAGCGACCTTGGTCAGGTCGTCAGACCACCTTGTGGGTGGGTATCCTACGTCAATACGAGATTTAGAATTCAATAAAACTTTATTGCGCCACTATAAAAAAAACGGGCAAGGTCGAGCCAGACTCGCGCACGAAGGGTTCCGTACCATTATCTACACGCTGACTTTTCATTGGTTTTGGAAAAAAAAATGTCGCATTGTAAATAAATTCCTCTATCCATATACGTAATACAAATTTCTGTATGTCATAAGATAAAAAAGTTGCGTAAATGATTTTCGATCGAGACCACGTAGTTATACGCCGGCCGCCTACTGCGTAATGTCGATGACCCCGGCCGGCCGGCGGGCGGTGTATGGCGGCGGTACTACTAATTGACCTCACAATTTTACTTTCGAGTTTTAGTCAACATTTTTTGTTTCTGAATTTTTATTTTGACCAGCTAATTAGGTCTCACTAACGATGCCTATGAAGTGGCCTTCGGCTTCAGAACCAATAAAAAATCACCGTGTATAAAAAATCATGTTTGTATGTTTTGTTTGCTATTATGTTCTATTTACATTTTACTTTTTATAGATATATTATAAAACTTAACGAATGTTTAGCAATGAATAAAGGTAAGGTGTACATAATAAATATGCCAAATCAAACTTTTTTGTAAACTTTAGATCACAAGCTTCTACTTGAACTTTTACCGTGCTCGGTAGCAAAAACACATTTAATACTTTATTACCTACTTCTTCTTCTTTATTACCTACATATGACCTTTTCTAAAATACCTACCGTAAATGAATTTTCATTAAAAAATAAATAAATAGATAATTAGAAAGATCTTAATTTAATTTTAATTGATCCGAAGGTTATCTTAAACAAACAACTCAATTTTCAGGCAACATTTAAACATATTAATTACTTTTTAAATTTTAAGTTTTTTGAAGATGTTTTAATTGAGTTGTTACTTAAGGCTCTATGCACTGGTCAAAGAAGATTTTTGATCTTGTTTCTTGTACGTCGCGCACTATACTGTCGAAATAATTTATTTATCAAAAATTAAAATAATACAAATTTATCAATCAAAAATGCCCGCACGGATTGTACCCTGCTTCAAGATACCCATTTATGCTAGCTGCATTTCCTCTCTGAATAGCAATGGATATCCTTTGAACCAGGTACCAGCCGGAGTGGTAGTCATAACCTCGATCTCTTAAACGACGTCCTATCTCACTAACAAAGTCCCTAGCTTCCGGACACCATGGGCAAAGTAAAAAAAAAGTATTTGTAATCCTACCTATTTATTTTAATGTACAGAATGATAATTTTTCAGTGTTGCCACTTTTCAAAGTAATTCTTAATTTCAATTTTGGTAGGAAGTTAGGTCAATAAACCAATTTTATTTTTATTACTGTAAACAAACGATTCATGTCACTGAATACAATAATAAAAAATACGAAGTTGTGAAACTACGCAGGGGTCGCCGCGCGCTTAGTTTGTTTGTTTTTAGTGTGTAAAAGTGGCCAACACTGAAGTCCGATTTTTCTGGCTGCCTCATCTGACATAGCTTGACGACTGCCACCCAATGATAACAGCCGGGACCAACATCTTATTACGTGCTTTCCGAAGCACAGAGGAGCTCGATAAATTTTTAAGCCACTTGTGGTCACCCATCCAAGAGCCGACCACGCCTGGCGTCGCTTTACTTGTGAAAGCGCTAGTAATGCGCACTTCCACTAGGCAACCGCCACCGAGCTCCTCAAATGTAGCCCTTCATGATTGAGTGACATAGGCCTGCTATGGCTTTACTTTAATGCCTCGACCACAGATTACAGTTCCTTGGCCTTAAATACTAAAATGTAGTAGTTTCCTACACACTCGACTACTTACGCCTGTTATGGGCAAATTCATTAAGTAGATACAGGGGTAATATGCTCTCGGACGATCGACTAATTAAGGAGCTTCTTTATAAGGGTCACCGCACACCGATTATCTAGTCGGTTTTAAAATTGGTCGTATTTATCGTATACATTTCTTTCATGTTGGGCAAATGGTTTTATTGCACCAACTAAGTATGACAACGGGGAAATGCCGCCAGAGTCTTGGGCACCCTACCTTGTGAGTGATCAATTTTTAATATTATGTAATTTAATTTTTAGTTTGGTACTTAAATTTAGTTTTGTTACTAGTTTAAGCTTAATAATTATAGTACTAGTAGTAGTTTGTGCTACAAGCGGTAAAGGTAATAGTTTAAACACGAGGGCGCTACTTTGAATCCAGAGCGAAATGAAGGATTCTACTGTGAAATCCTGAGTGAACTAAGGTATTTATGTATATCGCCCGAAGTAAAAATATTGGAATGGCAGTCGTGTACCAACTTGATCTTTTGGTAAACTGGCGCGATTCGCCAACTTAGTCTGTAGTACACTCTACTTTTCATCTCCATCTATGAGAAAAACTAGTTAACACAAACCAGAATATAAAGAAAAGTAGAACAACTCCATATACCTAATTAGAGTTACTTGGTGTACCTATAATTACCATAGATGCGTACTGCAAAAGAACTCTATTAAGAGGCCCAGCAATAGGTAAATAAAGGCTGAAGAAAAAAGAAAGACTTGGGTGCATCTCTTTCCACACAATGTAGACAGAATCTACTTTCAATACACTTTGACTTTTCGTTGGTTTTGAAAAAAAAAATGTCGTATAGTACATGAATTCCTCTACCCATATAAGTAATCCAAATTTCTGTATGTCATGAGATAAAAAAGTTTCGTAAATGAATTTCGATCGAGACCACGTAGTTATGCCGGCCAAAACAGCTGCGTGGATGTCGATGACCTCTGCCGGCCGGCGGGCGTTATATGGCGGCGGTACTACTAATTGATCTCATTATTTTGCTTTCGAGTTTTAGTTTCTGAATTTTTATTTTGACTAGCTAATTAGGTCTTAATAACGATGCCTATGAAGTGGCCTTCGGCTTCAGAACCAATAAAAATTCACCGTGTATATCAGTAACAGAGATCAACTAAGTTTTAAAACGTACTTAGTGAGCGGCGGCCCTTAAATTCCTAGGTAGCTTTACACAAAATTGGACTGTATTATCGAGTAACATCTAAATTAGAAGCCGGTAAAATAAATTGAAAACAAAAAGTTGAGTGTAAAACACACCTCGATCTCTATAAAGATGTAGCTTATTATTTATTACTATACTATGCCTATTAACAAAGCGTTTCTTATTAACTATTAACAAAAAATGTTAAAACCAAAACTCGAATTCGGATTTTGATAAGATTTATATGGGCCAACCTGACAAGAATGTCGTTTCAAACATAAAAAAAGCATTTTTCAGGTTATTCTAGGCCTCTTCGAGTAATTTGGGGAACATACATATAAAACATAGGTACCTATATACATTAAATTTGATAACATCCTCTTATGAAGACAATTAAAAAACCTTTTGGTACAACTTATAAGGTACCAATAGATATTAAAGGAACATAAGTCACTTTGGGGGTAAAATATAGTATCTCTAAGATTAATATTAACTATTAACATTATTCGGACTGTTGCGTATTTTCTCTTTATTTTATAAACAGTGCGAGAAGAGATGCAACTAATGCATTCTATTATTTTATTTATTTATTAAATCTTTATTGACCATAATGGTACATTCTATGTTTTTTCTTTTCTTCCAGACCAGCACGGATACTTTTGGCCGAAATGCAGCTCTTGGGTCCCCAGAGACGTCGATCACACGGAGACATCTCTAAACAATTGACGGGCTTCCACACCCCAGCGTCCTACGGTATCCACGGCGAAGGGCAAAAATATGTACGGCTCAAATTTATAATTAAACCCAGATTCTAAACTAACAATTCTAATTCTAGGGCATAAAATCTAGGTTATCGCTAACCATAACAAAGAGGTTCCATCCAACATAGGTACTTATTACAGGCAATTTAATGCTTGTTAAGATATAGAAGTGATGGTGCAAGGTTTATGTTGAAAGCTGTATAGTCAAGGTTATTGAAAATAATATCTCATCAATAGATTCCGTTATCCTTCATTTTATAGACATTTTATAAACTCGCGTTCCCGGTTGCATACTTAGCGATGCTATGGCTTTTTCATATACAGGTTGACTGGTAAATCATGTTACATATAGAGAGGGGCATTCAGTACTTGATTCTCGATCCAAATATACAGGGTGACTGGTAAATCACGTTACGTATTGAAAATAATATCTCATCAATAGATTCCGTTATCCTTCATTTTATAGACACTTTATAAAGTCGCGTTCCAGGTTGCATTAAAAGCGATGTCATGGCTTTTTCATATACAGGTTGACTGGTAAATCACGTAACGTATTGAAAGGAGCACTCAGTGTTAGATTCTCGTTGAAAATATGTAAAAAAAATGTGCTTAAAAGTTGATCAAATTATCCACTAAAAACAAGAAGTGTGGACACAAGCAACTAGCCGAGTTTAGGTAGGTAAGGCGTACGCGGTTTCCAAAAACTCCGAAACTTTGCGCACTAATATGATTAAATTTTTCTTAGTCAAATAATTTCTGTATCTGGTTGGTTTTTATATTTTTGTTGTAACGTGTGATCATGATGTATTATATCTTTAAGTATGACGTGCATGAAGTTAGAGGACAACCATTTAGCTTCTTGATGACACGTGATTTATCAGTCAGCCTGTACATGTCATGTCATCCTTGGGTGATCATTGTCTCAAGGATGCTGAAGACCTTGCGAAGTGACCAAGAAAAAACAGGAACCAATTAACGATTGACGCGACCTCCGTCTGCTACTCAGAGGTCCCGGGTTCTATCACCGGTCAGGGCAAGTTGGAAAATGTTCCTTTAAATTATCCTGGGTCTAGGTTTATATATGTATTTGTTATTGAATATAGTATCGTTGAGTTAGTATCCCATAAAACAAGTCTCAAACTTACCTTGGGGCTGGCTCAATCTGTGTGATATGTCCAATATTTATTTATATATTTATTATTTTGTCGGGGGTGTAACTTACCCAACTATACTTAAAACAATTTTATCATCATATTAAAAAAACCTTCTAGCACAAGCCGCAGAAAGGTATAAATTTCATTTCTGTATAACAAATCTCCCATGGGAAGTTTGAATGCTCAACACGCAGTTTCTCACACTCCGTACACAAATCTACGATTTACTGCCAACACACACCATCAAAAACGTTAAAGAGGTGAACACAAGTTCCGCGACTCGTGCGCATCTTATATTAACGAATGTAAACTTATATATTATCTACAAGTTTAGAAACAAATAGACTTTACTTCATACTCTGTACCGTTTTACTATAGTGTAATGTGCCTATACTCCATTTGGTAAGGTATTTAAATAAATGTTGTTTACATCTTGACATGTCTTTTATTAAAATATACACTTTATAAATCAATACCTTTGCAAATTACAAAGTAATTATGTAATTTATAATGTATAACATAATTACTTTGTAATTAGCAAAATTATTGATTTATAAAGTGTATATTTTAATAAAAAGACATGTCAATATTGTTTACATTTACCTAACCAAATGGAGTATAGTGCATTTAATTTCACATGTAAGTGTCTAAATAGCCTTCGACGAGGAAGAAACCGAGATGAAAGCATAAAGTAACGCATAACGCGGAGTCATTTAAACGAATTGTATTCCCGAAAAAGCGTTCGCTTAGTGACTCAGCGTTTGGAAAATGGTACCATTAGTCCGATGGCGTTTCATTAATAATTCTGCAACATTAGATTTTTTTTTTGTCTCCAGAATGATGCAACTCTTACAGCATTGTCCGTGGCCACATAGAGGTCAAGCACGCGTAATGCAACTGGTGGGTCATAATATCACAAGTATAGCACTTCGTAGAAGCGGAGTATCATTTATGCCTACTACTCTTATTTAGGTCTTTTTAGTCACCAATGCAGGAGCACGACCCTCTCTGTACTAATAGAGCTGGCTATACTTGGCCACAGCAGGCAGAGGACTTTGGCCTACATTCTCCCCGCTCGCCAGACGGGTAGGAGAGGTCTCATTCATGTTAATAAGTTTTGTTTAGCTTTTATTTCCTAAGTCGCCTTCTACGACATCCACGGGAGGGCTTGGAGTGGCCCTATTCTTCTTTGCCGGAAACCACACAGCAATTTTTTATCTGCTTATAAATAAGTAAGTAATAAGCTTAAAAAATCTGATGAAAAGCGAAACCATGGTATAATAAAATAAGGTATTCTCTTCCCGTGACAGCTGATGACGTAGGTGGAACTTGACTATGTCATCAGTTTGATATGTTGCCACTGTGTGAAATTGAATTACCCGAGCGTAATGCATTTTTGAATTAATAATCCATTATATCAATTTATAAATCATCGAATTGATGAATCACGCGAGAATCGCGAGATACTGAATAGCTAAGTTACCTAATATTTTATTTAATATTTACGACCTAATTGAGAAAGTCCTTAAATTTACTGAAAAGAACAATCAGTGGCAACACTTTGTGACGTAGACAAGTTCCATCTCGGGAAGAGAATACCTGTTTTATTATACCATGGGCGAAACTAAAGTAAAAGAAAAAAGATGCACGTACAGCGCTATCTTCAGGTCACTGCTATTAGGTCTCGCGCGTACGAAAGAAACAAAAACTGTTCATTTAGTGACTCCGTGTTTGAAAAATGGCAAATGGCACCACGGTTTGGTTCGAAGCTCCTTGCAGCAAACGCATGAATGGCGCCCGCGCTGCCAGTGTCTACAATGAAATAATAAATTAGGCATCCTTATTGGAATGTCTGTGGCTAGCGCATGCGCACGGACGACTCAATGAAGGCTGCGTGCACGCAAAGATATGGGAATACTATTGATGGGAATGAATCGCTGTCATCGGGGCTTTTGAAGGTTTTCTAAAGAATTGATGTTTTGATGGCTGTGTGTTTATGTCATATTGAAAGTCTAAGTAGAACCGCGGACAGACAAACAGACATGGCGGAACTATAAGGGTTCCTTATTTACTACGGAGCTTTAAGAACCATCTCCAATTCATCGAATCGTCGTTAAAACAATAAGAAGTTTGTTCAGGAGTTCACAAAAAAACTTTATTTTATGTGAAGAAAATAATTGGGGATATTTATTTATTTATTTATTTACAAGCAATATTAAGAAAAATATACTTAATCGTAAAATTATTTATTTCAACAACAATATAATACATTCATATAAATTTCCATTAAATATTAATTAAAAAACTTCGTTATAAAAATTAAAATGTCTTCACCGAGCCCTTAATAGCCCTTCAAACTATTTTATGAACTACTGTTTACAGTTCAAAGTGAGAACGTGAAGCTTTTCGTCGCACATTTGAATGTGAAAACTAAAGCTTTACGTAATTTAAAAAAAATCTGCCCGTAAAAATCATTCATATAGAGTGTATGCTACCAAGTTAAGAAATGCAGACTTTATTGTGTAATTTCAAAACTCTGACTTTAAAGAACGCTATATAGTGGTAATTATCAACACCGATTCAACTTGAGATCTGTAGCGCCATAATTTTTGTAACGAAAAACCCTAACTTTCAAGCTTTAACCCCTTATAACTTTTGACGGCTGAACCGATTTCGATTAAATTAACAAATAGAAAAGAAACACCGCAAAAGAACTTGCTTTTACCACATTACATAAATATCGCATCAAAATCGGTCCATCCGTTCAACTACGATGTCACAGACAGACAAACTGATGGACGTTAGTGTCAAACTTATCACACCCCTCTTTTTGTCGGGGGTTAGTAAGAAATAAGCAACACAGGCTTTTTTCATGAATACAAAGGCAGCTCCCGTAGCATGGCACCGTTGATGAACACAGATAAAGTTTATATCGCGCGACGGACTAGTGCCATCACGCTCGTTATGATTACGTAGAGCGAGATAGTGATAGAGAATAGCGCTCGATAAATGCTGTTGCCGATGCCGGGATTCTTTATATTTAGGCTCGAATTATTTGTGTTCGCGCAAGCCCAGCCGCTACTCCCCATGAAACTAGGAGCAATTGTATGTACGTATGTGTAACTTAACGATTGTTAACACCTATCCTTACTAATATTATAAAGGCGAAAGTTGTATATTTGTTTCTTACCACTTCACGCTCCACCACTGAACCTATTAAGATGAAATTTGAAATTGATATAGTTTGATACCCAGGAAAGGACATAGGATAGTTTTTATCCCGAAATTCCCACGGGGAGCGAAGCCCAGGGCACAGCTAGTAGTCTATAAATTTACCTGATATGATACATAATCGCACGAGATTGTTTACCATGTTGGTCTGGGAGAAATAAAAAAACTTAGAATGTACCAGCTGCTTCTCTTCCCACGCAGATTGTAAAAGCCGATCGAGGGAATGGGCAAAAATGCAAATCATGTTAACAGGCGATGCGGCTAGCAACCCATCACTGTTTTGATTGCTTTTCCATCTTCTCGCCCACCATGACGCTAAAAGTGGCTTTTGGGTCTTGCGGCCCTGGGCTCTGCATAGAACCGCAAGACCCAAAATGCTCTGTCTGCCCCATTAGGGATAAAGACGTGATAGTATGTATGTATGTATGTATTGTTTACCATAAAGTGCTTACTCGTATCAAGAAAGATTAAAAGTTAATGCGGTTATGTTGTCTTATATCTGAGTTCTCTCGAATATCTCTAGGCTTCATCATCAGAACAGTTCCATAATATTGTATTGTCATCCAACTAACACAAGTATAAAAAATTCGGCTCAAACGGCTGAGGATAACTGGTTGAAAAATAAGCTGCAAGATATGTCCTCAACAAACATACATACAAGATACATTGAAAGTTAAATAAAAGCTTGTATAATTTTTCAAAGCTAAAAATTCTTTTCACCCCCAAACTAAACAACCGATTTTTATAAAATTTCTATAGGACCTCGGAAATTACACTTCCAAACAAAAAAAAAAACAACTAAATCTGTCCAGGAGTCTTTGAATAATCGGTGCACATACATTAAAAAAAAAAAGATCGAGACGAATTGAGAACCTCCTTTTTTCAGTCGTCGGTTAAAAAAGCGGCGCGGCTGCACTGGAGTTCACTGTTCACTGGAGTCTGCGGTTAATCCGCTGGTTGCGCAGACGCAAACTTATCAAGACCTAACAATTTAAAACAGATTCAGTAAACAAAACCAGTCAATGGTAGTCATCGGATGGAGCCGCCGTACGTCGCTTCGTCCAGGAATACGGGCATAGCTGACAGTCTTCTTGAACTTCTCTTCTTGCCGTTGACGTCTTCCGGGAGGAAGTTCCAGAGGATGAGGTCTTCATCTGCCGTTGCTGTCGCTGAAAAGGAAACCCTATAGAATATAAAATGCTTGACCCTAACAAGTTTAGAATAGAGCACTACCTCAATGTTTCTACTTCTTCTTATCGTGTGTGTTAGTAACTAACACTAGTGTCAAGAGTTTTTAAACCGCCTTAAAGGCCTCTGACATGGTTTTAGGTAACGACCAATGCCAAAGACAGTGGTCGGGACCGACAGCTTAACGTACCCTCCGAAGCACGGATCATCTTACTTATCAGACAGTCAGGTGATCAGCCTAAAATGTCCTAACCAAACTAGGACAACAACACAAAGTCGTTGCCCCCGCCAGGAATCGAACCCGCGACCTCCGGGTATGAGCCGAATGCTCTAACCACTACACCACGGAGGCAGTTCGACTATATAAACATACAATAGTAAGAATAAAGTAAACATTAAAAGAAACAAATCTCCTTCATCTCGTACATTTGTGCAGCGTTGTCATAACGTGGTGTGTTTATTTTTGGCAAAAAGACATTATCATCATCATTTCAGCTGCATAGCGTCCACTGCTAGACATAGACCTCTTCCAAAGATTTTCAAAATGATCGATCAAGAGCGACCTGCATCCAGCACTTACCAGCGACCCTGGTCAGGACATCTGACCACCTTGCTGGTGGGTGTCCTACGCTTCGCTTGCCAGTACGCGGTCGCCATTTGAGAACCTTTTTGCCCCATCGGCCATAGGTTCGTCGCGCTGTGTCCCGCCCAATGCGACTTCAATGAGCTAATTCGCTGGGCTATATCAGTGACTTTTGTTCCCGATACTAATTTCCTTATTTCTGATTCGATCACGTAGGGAAACACCGAGCATAGCCCTCTCCATTGAGCCTTCTTATGCAAAAAGACATCGTGATAACATTTAAAGATTTAAAGGTGTATAAATCAACTTAATTACCTAGTTTAGTACCATCAGGGCTGAAGACCATTGTCCTGACGCGCTCTAGCCCTCCGTGGCCTTCCCCCCATTGGTCCACCACCGTCTTCGGGTCACTCAGCACTACCAGGTTCGAGGTACCCCTGGGGTAACTTGATGTTGTACCTGAATATAAATGAAAGATTTTGAAACAGTTCCAATTATATTTCGTTCCCAAAAAGAGAGGAGGTTATCTATTCGACGCGATTTTCTTTTTTTATATATGTTCACTGTTTATTCAAAGATGCCTGGACCGATTTAGAAAATTATTTTTTTGTTTGAATTTATTAAATCGGTTAAAATCGGTTGGGTTTTTAGTTTTAAAAAATTATATCAAGTGTTAATAACCGCAATATTTGTTAATGACAAAAATAAAATTCTAAATTACTTCTTTAAGTAAAAGCAAGAGAACTTGCTTTTGACCGCATCCGTTCGAGTGCTGCGATGCCACAGACTGACAATGGCGTCAAAGTTATACTTAACACCTCTCTATTTGTCGGGGGCAAAAAAAAGTTGAGTCTATAACATTCAATTTTTGATAGAACAACAAACCCACCTGGTTGCCACAAGCTCAGCACCATCTCCCCAGAGCGGTGGCTGAACAGAAGCGTGTCTATGACGTGCTGATTCTTGCTGAGAGTCGTATGACTTAAGGTATCCGCGTTGACATCCCACATTGCTAGACTGGACACGTCACCGTACATGGCGCCTATGCCTAATAAGGCTGTTCGCCATGGATGCCAGGCAAATACCTGTTGGTATATAAAAAAAATATATATTGATAATAATCAGTGAAAAATTCAAGTGTCTAGCTATATATAGTTCAAGAGATAATGCCCTGTGACAAATGAATGAACAGACAGTCAGTGGAGTGCCAGTAATACCCGTTGGTACTTTGAGCCTGGAACCCTAAAAAGGAGGTTTCGTGAAACGCTGGATGCAGGCCGCTTCCAATCCGTCGTTCTAGAAAACTTTGGGGGAGGCCTAAGTCAAGCAGTGGACTACCTGCGATTGCAATGATGATGATGAAGGTAGATTAAACGTTCCGAAGCAGCATAGCTAAAGATACAACTGGACCCCGGCGAGCAGCCGGGCATTGGGAGACACCCGTACCAACAACACTTTCTTGAAGATGACGAGATCCCACTTGTGACTTAAGGTCCAAAGGCCAAAGAGGTCAAGAGGTCTTCAATAGACTTTCTCGATCGCGATCGCTCTTTGAAAACGCGTTGTACTTCAAGGCAAATTAGCCCGAATGTCTTCATCTCCGCCGCAACAGTGCGCTGCCAGGTCTGCTAGGGATGGACAAATTTTCGCCTGCACTGCTCTTTCTTAACAGGATGGCCTCTCCATGTCCATTTAAGTGGAGCTACCAAGCGTTGGGAGACACATGTATGAAAAGCACTGCCTTGAAGATGACGAGATCTAACTTGTACCAGAATAAATATCTATGTACCTTTGCAGTCCATAGCGGACACTCCATAGAGGTGAGAAGATGCAGCTCAGGCCATGTGTATATCAGGATGGTGGAGTGATCGATGAGCGAAGCAGCGAGCAGTCGGGCATTGGGGGACACTCGCACCAACAGTATGATCTTGTTGAGGCAGACGGAAGAGATCAGGTGGGCTTCGCGCGTGTATGATGATATCGAGCCGCCGGAACAGCCTCTGAAGGATAATAGACATCATTTTAGCCGCATGACTACTACTGGCAATTGGCATATAGATAGGTATCTCCGAGGTACACTATCACGTCCCTATCATCATCACCATATCCCTAGACTAAGCCTTTTGGGTCTTGTGGCCCTAGGTAGACAGAACCCAAGGCTGTAAGATTCAAAGACTACTTTTGGCTTGATGTTGGAAGGTGAATTAATAAAAATAGTAATATCTTGCTAGTCACATCTTCTGCGCCCTTTCTTTGGTCGGCTCTTACGATCTAAGTGAAGAGGAGTAGCGGGCACATTTATAGTTTTATCTTTTCTCCCAAACCAGAAATGAAAAAATACAATGAAATAAATTTGCAACAAATTTCAAATGAAAGGGTATATTTTTGTTTAGTTGTGTACACGTCAATTTGTGATTTCAGTGGTAATAGCCACCCAATGAGACACCACACGAGAAAGGGGGGGAGGTGCGTGGACTCATACTGCAGAAAAGGCTGCGAGCTTTCGTTTTGTCTGTAGTACTTATAATTATTCTGTACTTACGTAACAAAAGAGTTCCCAGTAGGGCTCCAATCCAACGCTGTGATGCTGCAGCGAGGTTCTATTACGAGGCGTCGATGGCCACAGCCGCATATTGCAGTACTGAGCATCTTGTTGCTCACGCTGTCGTGGACTTCCAAACATGGCAATCTGGTGCCTAACTGAGGAGTAGAAAATAAGATTTTATGCCACTTATCTCCCATCAATGTCACTTAACATGCGAAAACGCTAATAATGCAGTATAGGATAACTTATTAAGAGAAGTAAGGCCATGACTTTCCACAAGCTACAAATATGCTACCTCCACTGGGGTCTGACAAACGTGGTAGAACCTAAGAAATGCCTGTGTCAATGGACTTGGCCAATAAAGGATGCTCAAGATCGTGCGAAGTGGAGAAGTAATAGCTGAAAAACCGGACTCCGGGCTTTGTAAGGTGTTTGGGCTCTTGGAGCACATTAGTACGTTCTACATATTTTGTGGAGAGAAACCACACTGACAAATGTTTTGCGACAGCAGACGCGCTAGGATGAAAGATAGGTATGAGAGTACGAGTAACAGCTCTCTGTGAGGATCGGACTTGCAGCGCTAAATTTCTTGCAGGGAGAAGCCGGAGTCAAAGAGGCTCTGCGTGCCCCAGCTACACTTGTGGTAGTTGCAACCGTTAATATTAGTCTATGTTTGTTTAGTGGTTGCCATAAGATGGTGTAGAGTGTACCAGTAGGAGTTCTCCGTGAGGGTCGAACTTGCAGCACTGGATCTCGTGCTGGGAGAAACCGGAGTCGACGAGACTCTGCGTGCGCCAGCTCCACTTGTGGTAGTTGCGACCGATGGCAGCCACCAGAATGTTGTTGCTGCTCCAGTCCAAAAGGTCGGGAACTGGAATTGGAATACACCAAAGGTAGAAAGACAAAAAGGTCACGTGATGGTTGTGGGTGTGAAAGTAAAAAAAGAGAATCAAAATAGTGATGGGTTGTAAAGTCTAAAGACTTCTTCTCACTCTTTCCCTCCAGGCTTTTATGATATAGGTAAAGAAGAAACATTTGGTACATTTCAAGGCTTTTTTTCTCTTTAACACCAACAAGAGTGAACAGACGTGAAGCTCCTCGCACATTTGCGAAAAACGGCCACTTTTGGCAAATGTGCGAAGAAAAGCTTCACTTTCTCGCTTTTAACTATAAAAAGTAGTTCATAAAATAGTTTGAAGACTTATTTAGGGCTTGTTCAAGAATTTTTTTTTAATGATATATCTCTGTTTTCTTTAAAATAATTAATTTAAAATTGCTAATAAAAATAAAATAACTAATTTAAATAAAATTGGGCAGAATTGGACCCCAAAAAATTCAAATCAAGTATAGCCAGTCACCATGAAACGTCTAAAAATAGACTGAAACCATAGAGTGAATTCAGACCATGATACTGAACAACTTTCAACAAACAATTTAAATAAATTATTATAAAAAAAATATTATTATTATATTATTATATTATTATAATATATTATATTATAAAGAACATGTAATTTAAATTAAAAAAATAGCCTTAGCTGATCGGTCTCCTTGCTCGGGAGACTAAAAATATATGTTTTTATTTATATGATACTTATTTAAAATGATTTTCTGAATGTTCCTTGGAAAAGGGTGTTCAATATCATCGACTAAATTCAACTATAAAATAGTTTCAGTATATTTTGTTAAACTCTGTATAAAAAAGGCACTTACAAGGAGTATTGCTATAAGATGGCAGGTCAAGGATGCTGTCAGCTGAGGACAGGTACTGCTTCTTCCTCGGTACACAGGGCCAGGGCTGCACAAAGTACTGTTCTTTGCTCGTACTTCGTTGCTTCTGCTTCAGCATAGTTTCCAAACCAAATTCTTTGTTCAGATGGCTTGCGTATTTGTTTCTGTGCAGGTATTTGGAATACTGAAAGTAAAATACATCATCATCATTAGGTCTTTTTAATCTCCACTGCAGTAGCACTTGGCTTGGCTTGACGTCGTCAAGGAAGATATGCGTACCAATCGTCTTACAACTATGGATGCTCAAAACCGTTTAGAACATGCGAAGTGGAGATGAAAGAGTCGGAAAGTAAACCCTGGGCTTCTCAGCTTAAAAGCTGAGAATGAAACTGGGACAGCGCTGAGATGAGAGAGAGAGAACTGACATAGCTTGACGACTGCCATACAATGATGACAGCCGGGACCAACGGCTTATACGTGCCTTCCGAAGGACCGAGGAGCTCGATTTTTTTTCTTGCTACATGTGGTCACCCATCCAAGTGCGGACCAAATCCGTCGCTGTTATTGAGAAAGCGCTAGAAATGCGCACTCCCGCCAGGCCACTAAGCTCCTCTCCAGTCTGTAACTATAAGAAGGTAAATAAATAACCAATTAGGTCTATGATAGACTGACCCAAATGTCAAGGGTGCGATCCTCATGCACGTTCCAAGAACACCTCAGCCGCAATTCCTCGAAAGAGTCCCTCGGTGCTACGAACCTATCCACCCGCGGTCGCTGACCGCCACTCTGTAACATTTTTTTAAACAAATTAGGCAGCTAATGACGTTCGTTACGACGAAAAAGCGCAACCTTTCGCTGTAATATCCGTCAAATTTCCAAGAAATTGTTAGTATTACATCGTGTCAAATGTTAATTGAGTGCATTATCAGAAAAAACCTCATTATTCCCCGTAACGATGTTCCCAGTTCGCAGAAAAGGTATCCGTTTTTAAACGAACTCGTATGATAGACTAGGGTTCTAAAAACTACCCTTAGGTTTCTTAGAAAACGCGGTGTAGGCTTGTAGTAGTTTCTGAGAATTTGCTCAATGAAGTGGTAACCTGCTAAATGTTGGCTGTCCATCAAGGTAGCTTCGACAGTGACGAGCAACATAAAAAATGCCAATTATAATCAATTAAGTGGCAGTTACGGTTCCACGGCTAAAATTAGCCGTCAACTGTATAAGTTATTCTAAGTGGTCTAGGTCTGTATAACATTGAGTCTAAAAGGCATCTTACGAATACTAATGTTCATCAAATTATAATATGAATGTCAACATTATACAAATACAGTGTCTTCTAAAATAGTAGTCTTCAATGAAGTGTTTTATATTTTTCGGGGACCGTACCAAAGGGTAAAAAAGGGATATAACTAGGACTCCGCTGTCTGTCTGATAACTGTGATAGCTAGACAGTTGGAATTTTCACAGATGATGTATTTCTATTGCCGCTTTAACAGAAAATACTAAAAACAGAATCATCATCATCAGGTCTTTCTGTCTCCACTGTAGGAGCACGACCCTCTCTATACTACCAGAGGCATACTTGGCCAGAGCAGCCAGAAGACTTGGCCTACAGTCTCCTCGCTGGCAAACAAAAACAGAATAAAATAGATATATTTAAGTGGGCTCCCATACAACAAACTTGATATGTAACCCTTGGTGTGCGAATCCGTCTCGCACTTGGCCGCTTATTATCTCCTACTTGTACAAAAGCTACTTATTTTAGTGAGAAATAAATGATAGTTTCACCACAAGTCATGCACTACACTATCAAGATCTTTGAAATCAAAGACTTTCGATAAATAAATTTGTTACTCACTGTCTTCTTTGCAAATGTTGTTCCTTGCATATTTTAATAATCACTTTAAAACGAGCAAATTAAATTAAAACTAATAAATCGAAACACCATGTCACAAAATGAAATGCGTAGTATTTTTACCTGTCAACTATTTTTTCAATGTACCTTCATAATATTTTTCCTTGCTACCATCCCAACACTAGTATAAAAAAGGTTGGGGCACAGAATTCATAAAAATATTACATATAGAACAGGAACACATGCCATTGATCATATCTATTTTCACTGTAATTTTAGATTTATTATTGCGAAAAAACTAAGAACGCTATTTGACTCTAAGAAACTATGACGTCATTGGTCTTTATTTTGACGACCTCCGTGGCGCAGAGGTCACCATGCTAGTCCGCCACCCAGAGGTTCTGGGTTTGATCCCTGGTCAGGGCAAGTTGGAAAATGGCCTTTTTCAAATCGTCTTGGGTCTTGGATGGCTACATATGTATCTGTTTAAATATAGTGTCGTTAAGTTAGTATCCCATAACACAAGTCTCGAACTTACTTTGAGGCTAGCTAGCTCAATCAGTGTTGTCTTATATATTTATTTATTTATATTTATCCATACTAACATACAAACGCCGAATCGTTCAAGTTGACTCAGAGAACTTCGCTTACTTCGCTTTCTCAATCAATAAGTAATTGTTAGACAATGAAGTGATTAAACCAACAAGATTTTTTCTTCCCATTGTTCGTTAACTTCTACAGTAGTATACTTCAATCTATCAAAATGCAGAAAAATGAATATTAACCGAATGACGTCAACGAGCGCACAAAAAGTTTATGAATACGCGATTGTTCGTCTATTACGCTGTTCATTCAATGTTGCGATCGCCCCACTGTTTCATATCTACTATAACTTGACACTCCAATCGTATTACACCTCATATACTTTATGGATCTAATTACATTGGCTGATTGGATAGTGTGTCTAGTATAACTTGATACATGTATAGTGTGGGGTTTCATATACTTTACGGGTCAAGTTAAAGTGGATGCTTAGTATGGGTTTTCCACATCGGTTCCACCTTCTAACACGCCTAGCCTCCACCTTTCGGATAGCCACCACTTAAAGGCGTCACACGCCCGTGCTCTTGCGTAAATTGTGTATGGCTGACAAAATAGGTATTCTTCGGTAGGTGTTTAAGTTTTTCCCAGGTGTTAAGGCCTCCTCATACGGCAGCTATAATGTAAAAATGTACATTATAGCACGATACATCTTATTACACCTTTCCATAGGAATCTTCAAAAGACCACAAACGACATCTATAATGTATATTTTGACATCTGACGAATTCTATGGAAAGATGTAATGAAATGTATCTTATCGCTAAGCAATTTCTTCCAGGCAACCTATATATAGAAAAAAATAGTGATTGGAAATGACTATAGGGACTTTGACAAATACCACATAAATGTTAGTCATTAAATATGCAGGAGAAAAAGAAAGACTGTGTATTAGTAAATATTAAAAATTCTATGTCTATGTAAATATTTAACAAATGACATTGACATATTATTAACCTATAATTTAGCGAATTACAAGACTCTTTAAATTCCCGTAAGTCAATTAAATTCCTCTTTGAACTGTCAATTGCAACTTATTGAGTCTAATTAAATTGGACTCTTGGTATTTATTTTAAAATAGACTTCTAAGGTAAGTATCATTTATCTCACGTCAATACGCAATGTGACAACTATACAATGAAATTTAACCTTACAATATCGATAGAGAAATCTATAGATATAGGCTTCAGGACCAGCGCTTTTTTATCGAGTGTGTTAATGGCTAAGACTGGAGTTCTATTTTTAGAGCTACATACAGGCATTTGACGAAGCCTAATGACTGCCATTTAGTGACAAAATTTATTATTACTTACTAAGTCAGACCTTAAAAACAAAAGATACAAATGGGCCGTTTTAACTGTAAGGAAAAAAAGCGCTATGTTTTAAGCTTACAATAGGACGAGTGACTTACTATAGGTATGATGAAAATGAAAGATACATTTTTGGCCTATCTGTTACATTGTAAAAAGAAAGAAAGTATCAGAATTGTGCGACAAACCGTTGCCCGGCAGACCTATGACTTGATCGGTACTACTATTGCTCGACTTTAATTTTGTTCAATGTTCACGTAATTTTTTCTCTGGCTAACAAAGAGTAATGACGACAGAACGCAATTAAATTTCATCATGACGTCTCTTCTTCGTACAATTTTACAAAACAGTGACGCCACAAGCCTTCCCTCCAGAACGTAGATGCTCTCAATCTTTGTAAAAAAAAAATCTTTTGAAAAACTGAAAATTAATTATTTTAAGTACATTATTTTGGAAAATCTAACTGATGGACGGAATTAAAATAATATTTTTCAGACCCAGTCATCATTTCTATTTGTATGTAATGCGACATCTTGAGGAAAGAAGATAATAACATGGCTGTATCCAGATAATTGTATCATTGTCGTGAACCACTTGCTTTTTGCTGGTTGGGTCCGATTAATCACTATTTTTGGAGACAACTGTGGAATATTAAACGTATATACCCGTAGATTACAGATAAAAGAAGATTTAATAATCAAATTTGAAATGAAGAAGGTAAAAACTTAAGTATGTGATCAGACTCCACAAGTATGAAATTGTGTGTCTCATATAGACTAAAAGATAAATAGATGATAATACATTTCTCATATTATTAAATATATCAAGAAACGAAACTTTAACAAGTACCTTCTCATATCCATAATACTTATCTTTTATGTACATATGAAGTCCTTTGATCAGGTGTATTTTTTATATTTATTTATTTATTTAATTTAAACTGTAGTCAGCCAAAAAATTCTACGGTTAAATTAATGCTAAAGCATTTTCTCCCTGTTCACTTTTAGGAAATCCAATTATTAATTAAGATCTATCTTAATTAATAATTGGATTTCCTAAAAGTGGTATAAAAGAAAATAAAATATGATTCATGACTGTCATCAAGTGAATCATCATCATCAGCATCAGGTCTTTTTGTCTCCAATGCAGAAGCACGACCCTCTCTGTACTACTAGAGCCATACTTGGCCAGAGAAGCCAGAGGACTTTGTCCTACGCTCTCCTTGCTAGTCAGACGGGTTGGAAAGATCTCATGATGTTTATAAGCTTTGTTTAGCTCGTATTACCTAACTCGCCTTTTACGACATCCACAGGAGGATTTGGTAAAGCTCTATTCTACTCTGCCGGAAACCACACGGCATTTAAATCAAGTGAATAAGAATGGTCAAAAGTTCAAACTCGAAGGAGACAAGAAACTTTTTGCGAATCCTACTAATCCTATCCCACTTAATATTATAAATGTGAAAGTGAGTTTGTTTGTTTGTAACCTCTTCACGCTTAAACTACTGAACCGATTTGGATGGAATTTGGTATGGATATAGTTTGAGACTCGCGGAAGGACACAGGGTACTTTTTATCCCGAAATTCCCACGGGGAGCGAAGCCTGCGAGTACAGCTAGTATTACTATATCGCCGTTTTCTCTGATCCGTGGCATAAACATACAGAGGGCATTACTATGGCGCCACAATTGACGCAACAATTCACATCTTATACTTAATTTTAATTTTTTACTCGACTTCCATGAAATGATAGCATAATTAACTGCCTCCGTGGTGTAGTGGTTAGAGCGTTCGGCTCATACCCGGAGGTCGCGGGTTCGATTCCCGGCGGGGGCAACGACTTCGAGTTGTTGTCCTCGTTTGGTTAGGATATTGTAGGCTGATCACCTAATTGTCTGATAAGTAAGATGATCCGTGCTTCGGAGGGCACGTTAAGCCGTCGGTCCACTGTCTTTGACATTGGTCGTTACCTAAAACCATGTCAGAGGCCTTTAAGGCGGTTTAAAAACTCTGACACTAGTGTTAGTCACGAACACACACGACAAGAAGAATAGCATAATGTTTTCTTGAACACTTTTTTTACAATAAGTTATTATAAAAAACAGCGTGAATGGTACAAGGATCCAAGCTCCGAGCAGCGATGTTATAGGGTATGTTGTTATAGCATTTCTCATTCCAAATTTAATTTAAACATATAAGCTGCATACATTTAAAATCCTGTATTTTAATATATTGATAAGGTATGAATAAAAAATTTTGAAGTACTAAATAATTTGGTACAACAATTTTGTTTCTTTTTCAAATTTTTGATATACCTAATGAATCCTTATCCTTACTAATCCTATCCTACTAATATTATAAATTGTATAGTCTCCACTAGAGGAGCACGACCCTCTTTGTACTTACTTGGCCAGAGAAGCCAGAGGATTTGGCCTACACTCTTCACGCTGGCCACGTTGCTGGCTGGCACGTTAAGCCGTCGGTCCCGGTCACTATCTTTGCCATTGATCGTTACCTAAAACCATGTCAGAGGCCTTTAAGGCGGTTTAAAAACTCTGACACTAGTGTTAGTCACTAACACACACGTTATGAAGAAGAAGGAGACACTGGCCAGACGGGTTGGAGATCTCATAATATTTTTATGGCTATAGTAGTAAGTGTTCTAAAAAATGTAAAAAAATAATAATTTTAAAGTTTAGATTTTATATAATACTAGCTGTAGCCCGCGATCTCATTCGCGTGGACTTTATATCGCCAGAAAATACTCATCAGACTGAATAACTATTTAGGCGTCATTTTTATATTTCTAATAGTTTAGCTGGACCATTATGGTTTTGCATCAGGTGTTCCATTTTCCAAAATCAATTATACCCTATATGTTGTCCAGGCTTAAATGCTGTTAATATAAAAAAAGTTTCATTCAAATCCGCCCAGTATTTCCGGAGATTAGCGTGTACAAACAGACAAACAGCATCGCCCCTTTTTTGGCATATATATTCAATGTACAGACACATTTTTTTACTGTTTTATTATATTAATAGATGAGTCAGTTAATACTCAATGGAAAAAGGTTAAATAAAAACGAAATAGACACAAACGTTTATTATCAATTTCACTTATTTAATCGCCCTTTGAAAGTCACCGTGCAACCTTGAAACTTAGTGATATTTACCGTTTACAGTTAATTATGTCCATTAACAGAGTTATCAGCATATTAAATATGTGAATTTGTTCGTATGTTATGTTATAAAGTTGGTTTACTGCCTTTGGTTCAATGGACACAATATAAAAGAAGTATAGAAGTAGCTCTTCAATTTTTACGCCTATGTCCTTCACTGTATGCCTCTTATCGAAGGTTATTTGAGTATATTGGCCTGTTCTCTACTTTGTTGCGAAAAATCAAAAAAAAAAAAAATAAGTTCGAATGTTAATTTAACCTTTACGCGTCAATGATTTATATTATGTGTAGTGCATATTCAAATTTAATTTATTTTTAATGATACCGATACCAGCCTTTCACTGCTGAGAAAAAACGTTGAACGAAACTCATTTTCAGTCTCTCATTTTTATGTCTTTTTATTAATAAATATTTATGATATAATACAATGTTAACACATTATAACTTGTAATGCTTGCGAGCGAGTTAAAAACATACTTTATGAAGGAAACTTACTTTCTTATACAAAATAAGAAAGTAAGTTTTCTTAAAAGCAAAGCCGAGCTGACCAGTTCCTCCCGGCAGCACCCGTTCACGAGTTGAAGCACGGATTAGTCATCGTTAAAGTCAACCATATTAGATGGTTTATAAGCGAGGTGATAGAAGGGTAAAAAATACAATTTGTCGCTTTCTTTCCTACCTGTAACTTAGGGAGGTATGAATAACTAAGAACTGGCAGGAGCGATGTTTCTTTGATAAATATTTTTTTTGATTGGATTTCTATGTGACAAGTACGTCCTATACTTGTCACATAAAATTTTTATCAATATCGGTTGTATTGTTAGGTTTTGAAATAGGTATTTTGATATTAAAAAATTATATTGCGATTTGGCCTCAATTTTTTATATAATTTAAAATAAGTTATTTTTATTTAGTTTTAATTTTAGGTTGTATTTATTTAGTTAATATTATATTGTTATATTATGAGTGTTTGTATATGTAAAATATATGTGTTTATCAAAATTGTATAGTACATTTTCGGTATTGAGTTATCCTTCTAATCCAACTTTTTGTTGTGTAAATTGCTCTTCCTTTTAATGTGCCACTACAAGGCACGAGTTTGCCCTCACAATCCTCATATGAAATTTTATGACTGCATATAAAATATGTTGTGCACTTTTTGCCCCACTATAAACACCTGTTGCGTTCCTATACGTTAATTAAAGAAGCTTAAATGTGCGATAGTGCGACGCATATGTATTTTTAGTTTTTTTGCCAAAACAGGTTGAGTAGCTTTTGAGTCTTTATTTTTGTAAAAATTCTTTTTACCGTACCGACATTGCAACAATCTTGACTTTAGAGGGAAGTATTTTACATACCTACTCTGTCTAAATAAAAAAGTAGATGAAAAAAATATTTCTTTACTCCTAAATGTGATCTACACGATTTTTGATTAGGTTATTGATACAATAAAAAAATAAGTTTAAAGGATTTCCTTTTTTACAAAATTTGTAAATATTGAAAATTTTTTAATAAAATAAAATTTTGATTAAAATACGACCTATAAACCTCGTGTGTTTTGTATTAATAAAATACTAAAAAAAAAACTTTGAGACCAGATAATATTTAGGATTGGAAAAACGTTTACCCTTTTGGAATCATGGATAAGTGCGTGCTATACTTCCCTCTTAAGCCTACTCATCGTCTTGATAAAATAAATATTTCTCTTTGAATTCGTTGATGTGGGCAAGAAGGTGGATGAAAGAATCAAAATATTGATGCGTCGCCTATTACCAGAATTCGAATTTTAGCCCATTCCCACGATCGGCTCTTACGATCTGCGCGGGAAGAGGAGCAGCTGGTCTAAGATTTTATTTTCTCCCAAACCAGCACAGAAGAGATTAAAATCTTATAACAAATAAATAAATACGAAGTTACATTATAAATAATTTAATTAATTTTTTTATTTACAGCTCCCATGCTGGTCTGCGAGAAATAAAAAAAACTTAGAATGTACCAGCTGCTTCTCTTCCCACGCAGATCGTAAAAGCCGATCGAGGGAATGGGCAAAAATGCAAATCATGTTAACAGGCGATGCGGCTAGCAACCCATCACTGTATTGATTGCTTTTCCATCTTCTCGCCCACCATGACGCTAAAAGTGGCTTTTGGGTCTTGCGGCCCTGGGCTCTGCATAGAACCGCAAGACCCAAAATGCTCTGTCTGCCCCATTAGGGAAAAGACGTGATAGTATGTATGTAAGCTTTTATTGTAAGGCCAAATGAAATAAGCCCAAAGTCAATGGAGTTGCCTCTCTTTATTGCTGAGCTCCATCGACCTCGTAAAGGTACCTTCAGTCTCTGTGATCAGATTCTAGGCATAGTCTACCATAAAGTGCTCGTCAAGACAATCGAGTCCTACTCAATCCTACTTCCTACTAATATTCTTAACGCGAAAGTTTGTAAGTATGGTTGGTTTGTTACTTTTTCACGTAAAAACTACTGAATGGATTTTAATGAAACTTTCCTACTTATCCTACTAATCCTACTAATATTATGAATGCGAAAGTAAGTTTGTATATTTGTTTGTTTGTTACCTCTTCAACCAAAAACTACTGAACCGATTTGGATAAAATTTGGTATGGATATAGTTTGAGACTCGGGCAAGAATATAGGATACTCTTTATCCCGAAAGTCCCACGCCCGCGGGTACAGCTAGTAGCTTATACATCAGAATAACATAGGCTACAATTTATAAAGATATTGTGTGATCCTGCGCGGACGAAGTCGCGGGCACCAGCTAGTAAGCTTTGTTTAACTAAGTTCAGTCGAATAACTCCCAGCTCCATCATCAGAACGGGTCATTGACTTCATAATATTGTATTGTCTGTCATCCAATTTACACAATTATGAAAAATTCTTGCTAAATCGGGTGAGGATAACTGGTTGAAAATTTAGTTGCAAGATTTGACCTAAACATACATGCATACAAGAAACATAGCAAGTTAAATTAAAGCTTTTAAAAATAAAGAGAGATTATATTAAATGGCCGATTTAAGCGAGATGCCGGCACAAGCAGCTGTCTCAGGTAAGGCTGACGTAGCTTAAGTCTTCGTGTAATTATCTCATAAACAGCTGGCAAACAAAAAAAATGTAAAGTTGACATCCTCTGTGGTGTATTGGTTAATACGCTACTTCGCTCTTCAGAGGTTCTGGATTCTACACAAGCTAGGGCAAATAAATATATATCTATACATATAATAAAACAGTAGAAAAAGTGTGTCTGTAGATTAAATATATTTCCAAATAAAATATTGGGGGCGATGGAGACATAGTAATAGAGTAAGAATTTTAAAAAAATGTCTGTCTGTTTGTTTGTTTGTCTGTATGTCTGTTTGTACACGCTAATCTCCGGAAATACTGGACGGATTCGAATGCAACTTTTTTTGTTATATAGCTATTAAGCCTGGGCAACATATAGGTTATAAATGATTTTGGAAAATGAAACGCCTGATGCAGAACCATAATGGTCCAGCTAAACTATAAGAGATATAAAAATGTCGCCTTAGTAAAAGTTGATCAACCTGACGAGCATTTTCCAGAGACATAAAGTGCACGCGAACGAAGTCGCGGGCTTCAGCTAGTAAATAATAAATATATAGGCACAAACAACACTGATTGAGCTAGCCCCAAAGTAAGTTCGTGACTTGTGTTATGGGATACTAACTCAACGATACTATATTTTATAACAAATACATAAACATCCAAGACCCAGGACAATCTGAAAATGGCCATTTTCCAACTTGCCCTGACTGGGGATCAAACCCGGGACCTCTGGGTGGCGGACTAACTAGCATGATTACCACTACCCCACAGAGGTCGTCAATATAAGAACGTATGTATCTATAATAACTAAATAAAAATAAGTTTATACAGACAAGTCACAGATTGAGCTAGCCCCAACGAGACTTTGTGTTGTGGGATAATAACTCAACGATACTATATTTTATAACAAATAAATATATATAGATAAACATCCAAAACCCAAGTCAATCTGAAAAAGATCATTTTCCATCTTGACCTGACCGGGGATCGAACCCGGAACCTTCGGTGTGGCAGCCTGGCATGATGACTATTACGGCACGGAGGAGGACTCCATCCTGTGGTTAATTTAGTCCACCGATTTGGGTGCATCCTAAATACCGTGGCTTGGCCAATCCCACTTTAACGTGGCGGTTTGTGCCCCACATTGCTAACTCCCGTTTTTGAACGTGCCACTCTATTCAGCCAGGACATTGCAGGCTGATCACCTGATTGTCTGATAAGTAAGATGATCCGTGCTTCGGAGGGCACGTTAAGCCGTCGGTCCCGGTCACTGTCTTTGACATTGGTCGTTACCTAAAACCATGTCAGAGGCCTTTAAGGCGGTTTAAAAACTCTGACACTAGTGTTAGTCACGAACACACACGATAAGAAGAATAGCATAATGTTTTCTTGAACACTTTTTTTACAATAAGTAATTATAAAAAACAGCGTGAATGGTACAAGGATCCAAGCTCCGAGCAGCGATGTTATAGGGTATGTTGTTATAGCATTTCTCATCCCAAATTTAATTTAAACACAAGCTTTTTAGTGTTAGTCACTAACACACACGATAAGAAGAAGATTCAGCCTTATGAAGTCACAGAATAAATACTAGTTCTCACGTACAGAAGTCTTACTCAGCAAAGAAATATCTACTCAATGTGCTTAGCGATATGGTTTAATTTAGCTCGCGTCAGAACTCAGCATCTTTTCGTTTAGAATCCTAGAAGCCTATACATATATGATATACGATTAATGTTACTAAATTACCACTTCGGAGTGGTCGCCGCGCGCGTAGTAAAAATGTAGGTATATTTTCGATACCTAAACGAGGAGTGAAACAGGCCTGGTGACGCCTAGGATACTTCGCTAAACTCTTTGACAAATCCTGAGTCACATAAGAACAGCACATTATTTTTAAAGAAAAATAACTGGCCAAGTGCGTGTCGGGCCACGCGTATAGTAGGGTTCCGTAGTTAAGACGATACCTCCGCAAAAAAGGTTGTGTTGAGTCTAATTTATCTCGCAAAGTATTTGAAATATAAATTTGAAATTTAAGGATATGATTTTTTACTCTTTTCTTAGTTAATTGATAAGATGAAAACATGATTGAAAAGAAAAATCTCGATAGAAATATTTTTCGAAATATGGTCTTACTTAGCAAACTTGTCAATATTATCGCTCGAATAGGACGACTTAAAAGAAACCGTTTGAACTATAAGTAAGATTTTCAGACATTTTTATTAATAACAAGATGAAATTTTGATTGATCATTTAATTTTGCCGTAAATTATTAATAAAGGTTTTGGCGGTTACGACCTATTCGTTCATGTGGATTGGAACCCCAATTGAACACACCCACCGTATACCTCTCTCGGCCCCACGCGCGTCAACTCGCCGAGCGCTATCTCTTGCCACAGCTTGCTCAGTCTGCGTATGGATTCCTTGGACGTAAGACCTGTGCCAGTCGTCCGCACATCCCAACGTTTCGAATGATCAATCTTTTATTTGTAAAAATTAAGTTTTAGGCCCAACGCAGACGACAGACTAATCCGAGCCGCACTTTTTGGTCTGTGAAAATAGAACCCTATTTTCACTTACTGTTTTACATTGTGATTGTGTACATAAGTATAATAATAATAGGTAAAATAGAAAACGGGAACGGAAAAGCAAGCATGATGAGACAAAAATTTAATAGATGGTAAGTACTTACCTACCTCAATGTTTCTAAATAAGTGGCTTATATTGATAAAATATGTAAAGTTTGTAAGAAAGGGAGTAGGTATGTCAATAAGTGCCTACCAATCTTACTGACTACTCAAAATATAGGTACCTACTAGGTATAAGTTGTATCATACTGAGATGGCACCGTACTGTCCTACTTTCAAACCATAATTACCTACTTATGTTATTTTCATACGTATCTACCTTTTTGTCTAATTCTACTGTTACAAGTTACAACTTATTCTACCCAACTAACATTTTGGATAATATGCACCTACCAAATAACTTCGAAGTAAATCCGACAATATAAAAGTACTACTGTTTTCAGGCCAAAAAAAAATCCTCTTTTATCAGAGTTTGATGACTTTGTCCGCGTCGCGATTCGTCGCCGCCGCAAGAAGAACAAGGAGGTGTAATTGATATGGAGTCGGATTTACAAATTATGGATCTGGACAATCAAAATATTTCGTCAGGATCACTACAGGTGGAATGGAAAGGTGTGTATTTTAAATAGAACTTAATAGAATACATACTTTCAAATATGACAATATTTTAAGTTATTTTTTAATCTCGTAAACGGGCATTTCGCCTGGTCGCAGATAGACGGACGGACGGACAGACAGACAGTAAGAGGGGTGTTATAAGTTTGATGCCGATGTCTGTTTGTCTGTGACATCGAAGTTCTTTCAGTATTGCGGTCTGAAATTACCTTTATCTATATAGTTTTGCATATGTATACCTAATAGCATGAAATAAAAATTACAATATGGTATTTGTTTCAGGATGAATTTAATGAAAATATTTCTGGACATCGTATAGTGAACATCAAGTACTTCTTTAAAGAATTAAATAAAAATAGCCACCAGTCGCTTTGTGATTGTGGGTTAAATACCATCAATATTGTATCAGAAAAATGTACGGGAATAACATCAAATTGCTTTTTATCATGCTCCATTTGCAACGAACAATTTACAATAAAGAATACATTGGAGGATGTTAATAAAGATGGAGTAGCAGGAGCTATAGTAGCAGGTTGTGGTCACCCCCAACTCAAACAAATTAGTGCCTGCCTCCTTAGATATACCAATTATGTCTGAGCGCATTTACAACCGTGCACATGACAAAATATGCGAAAACTGGGGGACCACAGCTTAGGACGAAATGAAAAAAGCTGGACAAAGAGAAAAAGCTGCTGCGATTGAAGAGGGTAAAATAGATAAAAATGGCAATGCCATAATTGATGTTATACTGGATGGTTGCTGGTGAAAGAGACTCTTGAGAGAAATTACTCCGCTTTGTCTGGTGCTGCAACTATGATAGGGAGGCGATTTACACAAGTGCTCAAATGTGTGTGAAAAATAAATACTGCTGTATTGGGCAATAAATATTTTTCTGATTCTTTGAACATAATGTAATCTTATTAGCAGTTGATTGTCCAGGTCAAACTTTATCAAGATTATTATATTACTTAGGATGCTTTTTATTTTTATGTTTAATACATCAGTCTCATCGTATAATCAAAAGATATCAATTATTATTGTTATTATTCTATTTTTATTGTATATGTTTAGCAATAAATCTATGAAAAATTGTTTTATATTTTTATTTTGTACACCTATATATATAAATACATTGAAACTATTTTACGAAATATACTGAATATTTTTCTTTTACATATTCCATACCTATGTTTTAATGTGTGTAATTTTCCCCAAAGACCTTATCATTGTATCGAAATATAAGGTCTAACAAAATATACTGAAACTATTTTAAAGGTAGGTCCAGTCCGTGATACTGAACAACTTTCCCCAAGGAACACATAGCGAAATATAAAAAATATATTTTTTATATATCACCCACCTTTGACTGCTATGTGCCTCGCCGCTCTACCCGACACATCAGCTGTATGCAGCAAAGGACGTCTACACACGCTACGATTACACTCATTCACAAACAATCACATGTTGTCCTAGTAGTCATTAGGTAGTCATATGTAATTTAATCAATTCACAACACACTTTGAATTAAGTACCTAAGAAATTAAGATTATTTTTATTATTTCGACAAGTATCTTTACAATGTGCAAACAGTTAATAACGACATTATTCACAACAGTAAAACACATTCCAAATTAATATTTTGATACAGTCAAAAATATTCAAACATCTCATGCGATAGGTTATTAATAAGAAAAATCTAATTTACACTAAACTCGCATATTTTGGAGACTGAACTACCTATTCACTAGAGCAACAAAAGTCAACTGATGTTATTAGTCGGTTTTGTTTCTTGCTATAATAAGTAAAAACATGTTATTCACATGAGGCGGTATTTCTTTGAATATGACAACAAAGGATTTTGTAGTAAAAATTCACCGGTTCAATTTTTGCCGGCTTTTATGATGTTTTGTTTGTTTCTTTTGTCGGCATTTTACTTACAAAAATACTGTTCACAACAAGCAAAAAATGTGCAATAAAATTTAAGTTAGCTCGTGCCTGCGGCGAGAACAAAAGGGGCCATAAATGTTAACCGTGGGAACGCTAACTGAAAACAAATAAACAAACAAAAAAACTTTCCAAGGTCTGGTCAGTTTTGAGTTGGAACTGATGCAAATAGCATCGTGCGTACGTTTTCTTTATGCCAAATTATAGGCAGTTATTCAAAAATACCTAGTCATATTGTGTGTAATCAAAACGCCAGCCTAGATACTTTTACATCAAACTTAGGTGACTTGCGCCATTTTATTTATTTTCTTATTGTTTTAATAACTTCATGCATCATGTAATAGACGCGGGTCTACTTGAGGTTTAATAGGGTACAGAATAAATACTAGTTGCCTTAGGCAAGTGATATCAAAAATAATAAATCACTCGACTAATTTGATGAATTTGTTTTGTGACTGTGATTGTGTTGTGAAGTCGTGCCATAAAGTTCGAGTGATGTCGCGACCTCGCGCCATTTAGCTACGTTTGTGGCTGCCTTTAGGTATTGCGGCGATGAGCGGACGGCGCGGCATGTGCGGTCGAAGGTCAGTGTATGTAAAAAATAAACTTCATATTTCACTATATGTTTCTTGAGAAAATTTGTTCAGTATCACGGACTGAGCCTACTGTTAAAATAGTTTCAGTATATTTTGTTAGACCTTATATATAATGTCCTTTTTTATTAAGTACAAATATTTTAAGGGGTGAATCAGACCATCATTTTGAACAACTTTTCCCAATAAATGTATATCGAAATAGGAAAAAAAATTTTTAGGTTTTCATAGAAATCGAAGTAGTCACGTGATATCATTACTATGGAAAATGAAAATTATTTTTTCGTATTTCGATAAAAATTTACTGGGAAAAGTTGTTCAAAATTGTGGACTGAATCACCCCTTAAAATATTTGTACTTAATAAAAAAGGACATTGTATAAAGAACAATATTTTCTGATCAGCCGACCGGTCAATTTGTAACTATATTTATATATTTTGTCTTTTGATTTCTTGGCGAAAGCAACATAAAAGTTGTTAACTTTATTGTATGAAAAAAATACCATACATAAAGACCATAGTAACTAGATGACGTGACTACTTCGATTTGTTTGAGAACGTTATTTTTTTTCGTATTTCAATATACGTGTACTGCTATAAGTTGTTCAAATTGATGGACCGAATCACCTCTTTTAACATATTTGTATCTACTGAATTAAAAATATTATTGTAAACATATCTGTCTGCTATCTCCATACGTTCTAAGCTCCCGAGTTCATGAACATGTTCTCGGCAGTGCGCGTAAATATAATATCAAGGAAAGCGCCCCCTCGCGCAATCGACACGATACGTCTAGCTCCGCCCACAAATGAGGTACATAATTTTTGTGGTATCGTCTTAATGCTGACTTTGAGTTCACGCGACTAAATATGTAAGACGCGTTGATGTCTTTTGTAACGCAAAGTCGCAAGCGCAAATTAATATATATGATACATTAACGCTTCTCTTTCATTTAGTTCACAATACAACGTGGAAGGGTTATACCTGTTAAATTCTTTATTAATTAAACATAAACAATAATTTTATCTAAATAATAATCAAATTAGAATAAACTAAAAATAAAAACATCGATTTATATAAAAATCGTTTCCTAAAGCATTTGGCGACCATTTTTTGCTTTTCTTTAGAACATATACATACATACTATCACGTCTTTATCCCTAATGGGGCAGACAGAGCATTTTGGGTCTTGCGGCTCTATGCAGAGCCCAGGGCCGCAAGACTCAAAAGCCACTTTTAGCGTCATGGTGGGCGAGAAGATGGAAAAGCAATCAATACAGTGACGGGTTGCTAGCCGCATCGCCTGTTAAAATGATTCGCATTTCTCATTCATCTGCGCGGGAAGAAAAGCAGTCATTATTTTTCCCACAGATCAACGCAGAAGGAAGTTTTCTTTCTGTAGTATTCTTATTTTTATTGTACAGGTGTTACGCACAGTTAAACAAACATATATTATGCTAAACCCTTTGCAACAATGGCAGTTAGAACCAATTGAAAAAAGAAGGAAATTATCATTAAAATCATCATCTTCATTTCAGCCGCATATGGTCCACTCCTGGATATAGGCCTCTCCCAAGGATTTCCAAAATGATCGAGCTATACCGGTTTGCAAAATATCAATGAAAATGTCCTTAGAATTTTAATAACAGTTAAATTGACATAATACATTGATAGGTTACTAAGCGATGCTACTAGCTACCCATCACTATTTTGATACTTTTTTTTATTTCTCGTCAACCATCATACTTCTTCTTCTTCTCGTGTGTTAGTGACTAACACTAGTGTCAGAGTTTTTAAACCGCCTTAAAGGCCTCTGACATGGTTTTAGGTAACGACCAATGTCAAAGACAGTGACCGGGACCGACGGCTTAACGTGCCCTCCGAAGCACGGATCATTTTACTTATCGGACAATCAGGTGATCAGCCTACAATGTCCTAACCAAACTAGGACAACAACACAAAGTCGTTGCCCCCGCCGGGAATCGAACCCGCGACCTCCGGGTATGAGCCGAACGCTCTAACCACTACACCACGGAGACAAACAACCATCATACTAAAAGAGGTGTTTGAGTCAGGCGGCCCTGTGCTCTGTCTGCTTAGAGTCGCAACACCCAAAATGCTCTGTCTGTCCCATTTGAGATAAAGATGTGATAGTGTAAAGTATAGTAAATACCTACTTGTCTACTAAAGAATATAAAAGTGTTGAAGGTAGCCGAAAATATAGATAACTAGAGGCAGCGCGCGGCTTCGCCCGTGTTAACCACTCGAGTGAAGTCACGGGCGTGATGCAATAAAGCCTATAGCCTTCCTCGTTATACAACCTATCTAATACCGAAAGAATTTTTCAAATCGGACCAGTGGTTCCTGAGATTAGCGCGTTCAAACAAACAAACTCTTCAGCTTTATATATAAGTATGGATATGGATTTAAAAAAAGTAATTTGAATTAAGAAATTCTACGTGTTATCAGGATTTCTTTATGTACTGGAAGTGACGACACACCGCAATAGAAGTTTATCTTCTTCTTATATTTAAGAGCTGGGCTCTTGTCGGTGGAGTGCTTTCCATGTCTCTCTTCCTTCCGCTAAGTTCTTAACCTCTATATATGTTTTCACGTTTAATTTTTCTTTTATTTGGTCGATACATTTTCTTCAGGATTTTCCTACTCCTCTTTTTCCTTCTATTTTTCCTTCCCTTATTGTTTTAAATAACGTATCGAGACGTAGTAGATGACCTAACATTTTTTCTCTTCTAATATCCATAATTTGTAATATTTGTCTTTTCTCTCTTACATCCTCCAATACTTTTTTATTTGTAATTTTTTCCGTCCAACTTATTTTTTTCATTCTTCTCCAGCACCACATTTCAAAGAGAAGTTTATATTTTTCCTAAACTAAAAAACAATAACATCTGTCAACTGTCAATGTCTCCTGTTTAAATTACCATCGTTATGTTGTCTGTTGTCAAGTTGTACTGAAAGTGGAAATTGACAAATTTACTCAAAGAATTTTCATTGTGACGTCACTTCCTCAAATAACTTTGACCTTGCTTGAAAATGAAGGGCATTGGGATTTTCGCAAATATAAGTAAGACCTTATTTTGAAATCTGATTAGAGAAACCTTCTTCTAGAGGCTATTTATTCCTCGTAATGATTTGCAATTTTTTTTTAAATTACTTAACGAGCGAATTTGGTGCTATGTAGTTAAATTATTGGAAAGTGAGCGAGGCAAGCACTGTTCCTAAAGTCTACTTTAAACAATCTTGCGACTGTGTTAGTATGTATGTATGTTTGTTTGTCTTTGATCTTTGATCGGAATTTCAGTTTGTATAAAAAATAGATCGACCGATTAAAAAAAATAAACTAGCTGTGCCCGCGGGTTTTGCTCCACGTGGGAATCTCGGGATAAAAGCTATCCTATATCCTTAGCCGGGTTCTATATACATACCAAATTTCATCTAAATCGGTCTAGCTGTTCTTGAATTATAAATAGTGTAACTAAGACGACTTTGTTTTATATATTAAGATGATGTGTATTTGTTAGGTTTATGAATAGGTCGTAAAGTATAAGATATCTTCCATGCTCCCGCGCAGATCGTAAGAGCCGATCAAGGGAATGGGCGATAATTCTAGTAGCTTGCAATCCATCACTAGGCTCTATCTCCTTAGAGCTGCAAACCCAAAATGCTCTATTTGTCCCATCAGGGATAAAGACGTGACAGTATGTATGTAGTATATTGCAGAACGTTGGCTGGATCATATAGTATTTTAAAAATGAAATCAGATCAGAAGTGCCATTTTTGAAATGCGGAGTCACCTAAAAGAATAATTTTTCCATACAAAGACCGTTCGCTTAGTGACACTGCGTTTGAAAAATAGCACCACAGTTTCGGGATCTCAGTTCCAGTTTCAGCCTCTCATCTCACCACCACTAGAAATGGCAATAGGTATTAGAACGCACACCGATACACTAGAAAAGGATTAGAGAAAAGTTTGAAATAGTCTTCCAGCGCCTCACTCGGTGTTGGGAAGGCGGCCGGCGCGCGCGCGTGCCCGCGTGCCAATCGAGTTCATCGACCTTTATTTTTTCGCGAACAGCTGACGAAAATCACATGTGTGTGAGTGCTCGAAATTTGATATGTGTGTTGTGTTGTGGTGTAAGTGCGTGTATTGTGTTCTGACGAACTTTAAAGGTGAGTTTTTTGTGCCCTGTTTTTATGATACTCGTAGAGTTTGCACTGATTTTTTTGAGGATTCTTTTTGCGAATTTCTGCATAAGTAATTAGTTGATTTTGATTGAAAAACCACTTGATCATAACGTGTTTATATCATATATTCACACAATAATGAACAATCGACGAATTTTCTCCACGTCAAATAATTCGACTTGAAATTTCAACTGTGGGTTTTCTTTACATCAAATTTCACACCAACTTAAATAACTACACGGATAAAACTCTTAAAAGGGGTTTAATGATTGTTCGTTAAAATAATATTATGGCCACATCAAGCTATTACAATTTTACGAGTTCCTAACAACAGTTTAGCTACTGATTGGCACTTCACGATTTTATTTCTCCGTTACGAGAAGATTACAAGTCATTTTCTTATTTGTTCTCGTGAAGTACAGATATAAATCGTTAAAGTGCTGTATTCGCTCATAAATAATCAAAAAAATTTGGAATATAACCAACAAATTGTTGCAGTTGTGTTTTGTTGAAGGAAATTGGCCGACGTGAGTCAACAAAACGCATGCGCACGCGCGTCCATTTCACATGGATCAAATTTGGGTTTAATACTGATGCCATTTCCCTGATATGATGTCTATATTTTTTCAATTACCTTTTGTACAAGCGTATATCTGTGCATTGATTGTTTACCTTAACATATATTTATCAATCTTTATTGTTTCAAAGTAAAAATATACTTTTAAGAAAGTATTTTCTCTCAGTCAATTACATTGTCTAAAGTAAAGTTCTTTAAAAAACTAGCACTTTCTATAAAAGCATTATTTTAGCTCTGTAATCTTGATGCTGCCGATTACATTCTTACCGAATATATATACAATATAATACAATACCTTTAACTGGTTAAAAATAAACAGGACATAGCTATCATAAAACTAGGAAATGCGCAATGGGGGGACTCATCATCATCATCAGATCTTTTTGTCTCCACTGCAGAAGCGCGATCCTTATGTACTACCAGAGCCATACTTGGCCAGAGCAGCTAGAGGACTTGGCCTACACTCTCCTCGCTGGCCAGACGGGTTGGAGAGGTCTCATTGATGTTTATATGCTTTGTTTAGCTCTCTTCCGGAAACCACACGGCACACAGCAAAAGGGGGGTCCTATGACTTAGCAATTTCAATGAAACTAAAAAAAATCGGCATATCCATACAAAAGTGTGCCGCCGCCGCCGCCAGGGCAATTTTTTGTTTTTGGACTGTTATTTTACTATCATTATAATATAGTGATCTAGTATAGCCTGTGGTTCGATTTATTACGGGTATGTGTCCCTTCCACGTTGTATAGATCATGGTTATTTATAAATTTAAGAACTAAATTATTGTCTGTGGAGTATTTTCCATGTCTCTGGTATAAAGGTTGTTGCGTTGTAAAATCGATCAAATTGGGAAAAATTCTCAATTCTCAATAAGTATATTGAATATATTTCAATAAATAACCTACTAAGCTAAATATTCAACAAACCAAAATAACTGTAAAAATATATCATCCTGTTTAATTAGACCATCAAGATGAAAAATGATCTTTTTCAAATTGTCCTGCCTTGGATGTTTATCTGTACATGTATCCAATAATATTATAAATGCGAAAGTGAGTTTGTATATTTGTTTGTTTGTAACCACTGAACCTATTTAGATGAAATTTGATATGGATAAAGTTTTATACCCAGGGAAGGACATAGGATAGTTTTTATCCTGAAATTCCCAGGAGCGAAGCCCACGGGCACAGCTATTTTGTTATAAAATATAGAACCTTTGAGCTAGTATCCTACAACACAAGTCTCGAACTTATTTTGGTTCAAGCTCAATCTGTGTGATTTGTCCTTATATATTTATTCTAAATACTCTGCTATCACACGGCTTCCGTCAACGTGGCAAATTTGTAAAAAATTACATAGGTTTTAAAAATAGTACTTATTATATTTGCCTTAGATCAGTCCCAGTTAGACCTAGGCGGTGTTTGTTTTTACTGGTGTCAGATTTTCCAGGCTGCCTAAAGGCATCTGTCATAGCTTGGCGACTGTCATACAATGATGATATTTTTGTGCCAGTAGCTTTGAGACCACGGGTGCTTGGGGGACTGAGGCTCGAACATTTATTTGAGACTTGGGCAAGAGATAATCGCTCCGTATCTTTTATCGCTCAAAGGATTTCTATCGCTATACAACGTGGAAATGCTGCTAGCATAAACCTTTGGGCCAGAGACGATTCGAAGCGGTTTATTAGATTGATAATTTTGACGAAGCATATATTGCTGATACTTATTTGTTACTAGGTAAGTATGTAAAACTTTTGACGAAGCACGTTGTGGATTCTTTCAAACAATTTCAAATGAATTTTGTTGTATTGTGAACTAATCCTATCCTATCCAAACAAACAGATATAAAAAAGTGAGTTTGTATATTTCTTTGTTACTTCTTCACGCTTAAAGTAATGAACCGATTTGGATGAAATTTAGTATGGATATAGTTTGAGACTTGGGGAAGGATATAAGGTACTCTTTATTCCAGAATTCCGACGGGGAGCGATGCCCATGGGTAAACAGTAAATTCTAGTAGTAAATTATGAGCTCACAACAATACACCGAAATAACCTTTGCTGAGTAACTGTTTAACACAAAACCGTTTCACACTGCTCTGTTCAAAAAATTACACTTCGGTGAGCAACGGTTATTTATCGTACTTACATAAAAATACAATCAAAAATACAACAACATATAAGGCGGACTTATCCCTATCAAGGATCTCTTCCAGTTAGCCCTTAAATACAGCCAACAGACCTAAGGAGATAGTGACAAAAGTTGGGTGGAAAGTTGTGCAATCCGCTAGATGACAACTAGTCAAATCAGATACTTTTTTCTAAACAAATGAATTCTATTGGAAATTGAATGAAATAACCAACAGTGACGTCATACGTTTTCTGGAGTCAAATAATGCACTTGGGATTAGTTCTTCTGCATTTAAAAATCTAAAATCTGGTCGACAATAGATATAATCAATGTAAAGTGACACTATTTTGTGTCGTTTTATTTTATTAACCGGATAATACATTTTTGACCCATTCCACATCCCTATTCTATTCTCCCTACTCCCTACTCTATTCGACGACCTCTGTGGCGTAGTGGTCACCATGCCAGTCCGCCACCCAGAAGTCCCGGGTTCGATTCCCGGTCAAGGCAAGTTGGAAAATGGCCTTTTTCAAATTGTCCTGGTTCTTGGATGTTTATCTATATATGTATTTGTCATAAAATATAGTATCGTTGAGTTAGTATTCCATAACACAAGTCCCGAACTTACATTGGGGCTAGCTCAATCTGTGTAATTTGTCCCTATATATTTATTTATTTATTCTATTTTTGCTCTTGAGAAGAAACCCTAAGGTTTCTATAATCTAATTTATGGAACCATAAGTGGGCTCATTAGGATAAAAAGCGTCACTTTAAACTGTCGATAGTCACCTTTTTGTGGGCAGCTGGCGTTATTTACCATTTGCAAATCTAAAGTATCTATATGAAGCCGGCAGCCGGTGACAACGGAAAGGTCATCTGGTTTATGTGTGTGTGTGTATGTGTACGTATATAGGGTTACTTTTAATCGCCGGCAACGGAAACACTTTTGGAGTTGGAGTAAGTCCAGTCCGTGATACTGAAGTACTTAACTTTCTATAAAAACAAGTATCAAAAAACGAAGAAAATCGGCTTATTATATACAAATCAGCGTTCAGACAAATGAAAATTGTACGAGAAAACGATTTTTTTATCGGTTTTCAATATATTTTTATAGAAAATAGTTTGGTATTATGGACTGAACTTGCTTCGAAAATGTTATTTTATTTATTTTATCAAACTTTATTGTTCCAAAGTACAAATATACTTTTAACAAATGGCGGACTTAATGCTAACGAAAATGCTAAGCATTTTCTCCCAGTCAACCATAGGGATAAACAGAAAAAAATATGCGGCACAAAAAGCAATACAATATACTTACACATATAAAATAATAATAATTTTGCCGGTATTTAAAAAGTAACCCTGTATTTTTATTATATTTTTTTTGTATATTCCTGCTATGCTAGTAGAAAAAAAAAGACAGAAAATGCAAACTGCTACTTCTTTTCTCGCGCTGTTTGTAAAAGTATATATCTTTTATATTTGTATGTTTCATAAAGTCCAACAAAATATATTGAACTAAATAATGAAATAATAAATGGTGAAGAAATATTACGTGGGCATTCTCGTTCATAGTTTAGTTTGAGTATTGTACTGCATCTCAGATGCCTAAAAACCCTATTCAAAATATACATTGATACTATAAAAGATTAAAAATAAAAATTATGTTCCTTTATTACTATTCAGAGGTTCAGGGTTCGATTCCCGGTCAGGGCAAGTTGGAAAAAAGCCTTTTTCAAATTGTCCTGGGTCTTGGATGTTTATCTATATATGTATTTGTTATAGGATATAGTATCGTTGATTTAATATCCCATAACACAAGTCTCGGGGCTAACTCAATCAGTGTAATTTGTCTCTATATATTTATTTCATCATCATCATCATTTCAGCCGCATAACGTCCACTGCTGGACATAGGCCTCTCCCAAAGATTTCCAAAATGACCGATCAAGAGCGGCCTGCATCCAGCGCTTTCCAGCGACCCTGGTCAGGTCATCAATATATTTATTTATTTATTAACATTTGATCATAGGCTCTCTCAAATGTAAGAAGAGCTTTATCCCACAAACTGTGCCTTTACATACCTTCTCATAAAATGTCCATAAACTTCAACATTTAAAAATTCTCTGTAAAATAAACACTTTTAAACACTACGGGTGCTGTGTAGAAGATAATAATTAGTGCCTACTGGGTTTGTAAGTATATTTTTTCATAAATGGAGGTGTTAATTCTTATTGCTTTTAAATGCCACAGATATAAAGATTCACTTTTATCTTTTGCTAATTAAAACAGACTGAAGAAATATACAATTGTAAAAAAGTCAAGATTCAGGTTTGGAAAAATGTTATCGCCCAAACCCATAATTTTACGAAATATAGTACATGATTATTTATTTAACTTTATGCCATGATATAACATGTAAATAGCCAGAGACTTATTGTACTGATAGATGTTGCATTTTTTTGGGGAGAAGTAACTTTTCGAAAACAGTAATAGTGAGGGTATGCAGACTACACCGTTGTCCTCGTGGCCCACATTACGTATATCACCACCAAAAACTGAGCATTTTGTTAGTTTTCCTTCTGTCACGTCCGTATTCCTTAATGGGGAAGACAGAGCATTTTCCCAGGACCGGAAGATCTAAAGACATTTATAGAATACCATCACGCCTATAGTGGCGAAATAATAGAAAAAGGAATCAAAATAGTGCTTGGATACTAGACGCATCGATTAAAATAATTCGCATTTTGATATTTTCACAGATATCGTATTTATGTTGCTGCTATAACAACAAATACTAAAAACAGAATAAAATAATTATTTAAGTGGAGCTTCCATACAACAAACATGTTTTTTTATATATAATGGTACGGAACCCTTAGTGCGCAAGTCCGACTCTCACTTGACCGGTTATTTATTTTCTCCCAAACCAACATGGATTGCCTACTTAATAGTTTAAAAAAACATGTAAATGTCTCAGGAGATTGATGAGTTCCAATTTTATTTATTTGCATTAATTAGAATTTAAGTCTAAACACAGAACGTTAGCACCTCATCTCGTATGGTAATTTGACCGGTTTTAAACAGTACTCTCCTTTTGCGTTTGACGTAGTCGGGTAGTTAAAAATATGGGGTCCGATTCTCTATCTGACATTAGACATTATATGTATCTTTAAATATACATATTTATGTACGATATACATTTAGTTTACTTTTTCACGTATTTTATCACGCCAGCCACACATATTATCCGCTTGGTCCAATGGTTGACCGGGAGAGAATGCCATATGGCATTGGGTCCGCCACTTGTACTTTTTTTATTGTGCAATAAAGTTTAAATAAATAAATTAGCGTTTAAAAATTAAATGTTTATAATCAAATTCTTCTAACTTTATAGCCTTTGGTTCTTGCTAGGGTTTATTTTATTTTTATTTAATCTTTATTGTTCATCAAATACAAATTGTACAGAACAATAGGCGAACTTAACGCTAGGAGCATTGTCTACCAGTCAACCTTTGGGTTATGCAGATAGTCTAAATGTGTGTGGCTTTATTTACACTTTAAAGACGCGATAGTTAAATAAATATTTATAGGGACAAATTACACTGATTGAGCTAGCCCCAAAGTAAGTTCGAGACTTGTGTTATGGGAAACTAACTCAACGATACTATATTTTATAACAAATACATATATAGATAAACATCCAAGACCCCGGACAATTTGAAAAAGGCCATTTTCCAACTTGCCCTGACCGGGAATCGAACCCGGGACCTCTGGGTGGCGGACTAGCATGGTGACCACTACGCCACGGAGGTCGTCTTGTTGTTTTTCGTATGTGTAAGTGGCATTACTGGTGTCAAATTTTTTAGGCTGCCCAAATTAATCTAACATAGCTTGACGACTATATGTACGTTACGAAGCATGGAGGAGCTCGAGTGATTTTTAACCCCTTGTGGTCACCCATTTAAGTGCGGTCCACGTTGGGTGTCGCTTTACTTGTGAAAGCACTAGAAACGCGCATTCCTGCCGGGCCACAAAGCTTCTTTCATATGGTAGTGGTATGTTAATAATTAGTAGTTGGACCTGAACTGTAGTGTGAAGTGTGAACAAGGGCGGTGAAATTAAAATTCTCAAAAAAAATTGCATTGAGTTGAAAGTGCCAAAGAACGAAATGCTGAAAGTACAGCTAATAATCATACTACCTATAATCATTACAGAGTAGTGAACTATAGTATAAAAATATATAAGTAACGTACCAGAAACCCAACGCCATAATAACTAATGTAGGGCCTTAGTAGACGGCAGTAGACATGACTAGCAATAAATGACAAAGAAAGTATTGAATATCTAAACTAATATTATAAAGAGGAAAGATTTGATTGTTTGTTTGTTTGTTTGTTTGCATCGAATAGGCTCCAAAACTACTGGACCTATTTTAAAAATTCTTTCACCATTGGAAAGCTGCACTATACCCGAGTGACATAGGCTATATTATATTTTCAAAAAAAATAGGGATCCTTACTAAAACTCCAATAATGTAACCAAACGTGTAAAAAAAGACTTAAAAAATTCCTTACATCGCGTGCGCTGTCGAAACTATTGATGATGGAACAAAATAATGTACTACAACTTTGTAGAACACATCATTATCTACAGAAAGTGTCGTGGCAGCATATGTCTAACTATTATAGTTAAGTCACAATACGTGTTATTTTATCTAAAAAATAATAATTGAAATGCCGCCGCTAGAAAAGGCTCTTTATTTTTACCTTAGCATTAATCCTTATCAACATAAATTGCTTCATATTCAAGACTGCTTCAATATCTTTATATAACTTTTTGAATCATTCAATTCGGACATTCCATTCGAAAGATATCACGAGTTTAAAAAATTAAGTAAAAAAAGTAGCGTGGCGTTGGTCGTCACCCCGCTCGGCTAGACTCTACGCAGTGGTCGTGTGCGAAATTGAATATTTTTCGATTAAAATATTTTGAGTTCGCTTTAAAGTTTAGTAGGTAATTAAATACAACAAAAAGTTCTTTTCAAAACTAAATCCATTATAAGATATTTATCTTTTTTTTTTCAATAAATACATACTACCTGATAATAAATAATATTGTGAATTTAACTATCCAAACAGCTTAGTGACTTAGCAGTTCGTAATTTCTAATTACACAATTTATAAGTAAGTAATAACATAAGTAATTCCTGTTCAACAGTAAAGCAAATACCTAATTTAGTATAAAGGCAGTTTAATTTTTATTTCTCTTCAACAGTAAAGCAACTAATCTTCTATATTATATAAAAGAAGAAGTTCCCACTGACTGACTGACTGACATAAGACTGACACACAGCCGTAACCGCTTATTATAGAAACGTTAAATTAGGACAGTTGTATTTGTATCATATGTTGTATATGTTGTATACATATGTTGTATATGTTGTATACATATGTTGTATCAATTCAAAATGCAAACGCACACAAAAAAGGGTTTTTTTTTAATTTCAACCTAAAGGGGTGAAATAGGGGTTTTGAAGTTTGTATGGAAAAGTCTTTAAAACTGCATCGATTTTGATAAAAATTGAGATACATATCTTAAAAACATTTCATTGAACACGTGTTTCGTGGTTTATTAAAATTCACCCCTAAGAACACAAAATAGGGGTTGAAAGTTTGTATGGAAAAATCTTTAAATCTGCATCGATTTTGACAAAAATAATGATTCATGCTTTTAAAAATATTTCATTAAATACGTATTTCATAGTTTATTCGAATTCACCCCTTAAGGGTGCAAAATGGGAATTGAAAGAATAAAATCTTCTCAAATTTCCATGAAATTTGTACTATAACTCCTAAATACAAGTGAAAAGAGTATATTTCGGTTTTCTTAAACCCATTCCCGAATGTAAAATAGGGGTTGATAGTTTGTATGAAAAATATTTAAAACCTGTTGCAATTTCCATGAAATTTGTTACTATAACTCCGAAATATAAAAAATTTAACACGTATATTTCGGTTTTCTAAAATCAATCTATCTTCTATATATATAAAAGAAGAAACTGAATGAATGACTGACTGACTGACTGACGTATCAACGCACAGCCCAAACCGCTAGGCCTAGAGACTCCTTTGGCACATAAGTTCCTTATGAGTTCTAGGGGTGCATTAAGAAAGGATTTTTCAAAACTCACCCGTTAAGGGGGTGAACCGGGGTCCATAGTTTGTATGGAGAAACAAAATTAGTTGGACCATTTTATTCGAAACTTCGCAGAAGTATTTCTGCCGATAAACGAGTAAATATCTGCTTCAGGATTTTTTAAAATTCAACCTCTAGAGGGATGAAATAAGGTGACCTACCTAGGCCATGCTGAAGCGTTCCGTCGCTCTGTCTCTGGCTCTAGCAAATGACGGAAACTGGAATGGGAACGGCAATGGGAACAGGAATGGACACGGGAATGGAAATGGAAACGGGAAAAATAGAAACTGACTTATTGGTGACTGACTGAAATATGAACTCACAGTAAAAACCGCTGGGTCTAGAGACTCCAAATTTGGCACATAGATTCCTTATGAAGTCCAGAGGTGCACTAACAAAGGATTTTTCAAAACTCACCCCCTAAGGGAGTGAAACGGGGGTACTATGTTTGTATGGAGAGTCAAGTTTAGTCAGACCATTTTATTCAAATCTTTGCAGGAGTACTTCTGGCGGTAAATTAGTGAATACGTGTTTCAGGATTATTCAAAATACAACTCCTAGAGGGATGAAATGGGGCTAAAGCGTCCGGTCGCTCTCTCTCACGCTCTAGCGAATGATGGGAACTTAAATGAAATAAGCTAACTGATTGGTAACTGACTGACATATCAACGCACAGCCCAAACCACTGGATCTAGAGACTCCTTTGGCACATAGTATTCCATATGTGATCCAAAGGTGCACTGAGAAAGGACTTTTCAAAACTCATTTCTTAAGGGGGTGAAACGGGGTCCAAAGTATGTATAGAAAAACAAGATTAGTTAGACCATTTTATTCGAAACTTTGCAGGAGTTCTCTGGCGGTAAATGAGTAATAGGATTTACAAAATTCAATCTTATTACAACCACTTTTGACTTCTACGCGGACGAAGTCGCGGGTTACAGCTAGTACTTTATAAAAATTTATTGCTTTTCGTATAAGTCATATTAAGTCAATTAGAGTACTACTTTATTTAAATAATAGTAATAAAAGATTTTGATGTTTTAATTATTGCCTATAGCGCCATCTAACTGTCTCCGTGGTGTAGTGATTAGAGCGTTCGGCTCATACCCGGAGATCGCAGGTTCGATTCCCGGCGGGGGCAACGACTTTGTGTTGTTGTCCTGGTTTGGTTAGGACATTGTAGGCTGATCACCTAATTGTCTGATAAGTAAGATGATCCGTGCTTCGGGGGGCACGTTAAGCCGTCGGTCCCGTTCACTGTCTTTGACATTGGTTGTTGCCTAAAACCATGTCAGAGGCCTTTAAGGCGGTTTTTACTAGGTTAGTCACAAGAAGAAGCGCCATCTAGTGACAAGGAAGAGAAATGAATATGTTTATAAGACGATGGGCAGGCATGCTATTGTGCAGGTTTCCGCACGGTTTTCCTAGTTGTGAAAATGACCAAATATGGGTAGAAGTATGTATCGAACTCGTGCCTTACAGACACGGAGAGAAGCTTAGGGCTCCAGAGGGAGTGCGCATTACTGTAGCTTTCGCAGGTCAAGCGACACCGGGCGTGGTCCGAGCGTGGACGCGTGACCACAAGTGACATAAAAAATTCTCGTGTTCCTCCGTGCTCCACAACGAGCGTATAAACGGTTGGCCCCAGCTGACGTTCTATGGCAGTCGTCAAGCTATGTCAGATGACTTCAGGCAGCTTGAAAAATCTGACTCTAGTGTTTGTCACTTACACATACGATAAAAAAAACGACGGGTTGCACTCTGGGAGTGCCGGCAGAAGTGAAAACTTGAATATTAACGTTGTGCATTTTTGATATACGAAACAGCAGGCGCAGGCATAGATTTTCGCCGCGCCGTAGAAAGAGAGGGGGATACTCCCTCTCCTACGCCGCGCCAGCTGTCTACTCTCCATCCGTCTTACGAATTTTTGATCAGGTCACGTATCCTGACGCGAGTTTAACATTTTTTACCCATTCCAAAAAAAGTGCACAACGCCGCTAAAGAAGTTTTCACTTCAAAAACAGGCACAGAGCCTTGCTTGGCCACCACCGCTACATTTGTAATTTGTAAAAGACGCATTTATATCTTGGAGAAAAACAAGTTTTTTGGTAAGCAAATAAGAAAAGCCTCCGACTGTCAAGGAAGCCATCTAGAGATGAGTTGCGGAACTAAAAATACGAGTCGGTATCGGTAGCGCCATCTACTTTTGCTAGGGAAAGCCCTGATATTCAAGCGTTAACCCCATAAATTTTAAATGACTGAACCGAATTTTATCAAACATAGCTAAGAACCACCGCACGGGAACTTCTTTCCACGTAAGAAAACCGTATCGATCAGTCCATCCGTTCGAGCGCTATGATGCCACAGACAGACCGACAGACGTTAGCGTCAAACTTATACCACTTCTCTTTTTTGTCTGGGTCAAACGATTTCCTCTTAAGAGGATATATCTGTAAGCTTGCTAATTTGAGCATCAAGAACAAAAGTGTAAGCATCCAGACGCGTTCGCTTTAATTGTAAGTAGCGAAAAGGTCACGAATTGAAAGTATTTAGCACAGTATGCATTACTCGAGAAAAACGCTGTTTATCTCTGTGACAAGTTTTTTTCTTGTTTAAACGTACGCCCCGGGTCTTAAGGCCGATTCCCAGAGATGGGATGGCGCCAGGAGCTTACAACTTTAGATCGAAATAAGCTTGAACGAATAACAGTTCAACACAAAACTGTTCTTCATTGATCTGTTCAAATAATTACACTTGGACGAGCAACGCTTGGCCGAGAGCACCGTTTTTCGATTAACGGCCGCACAAATTTTTCTTTACCGAGTAACTATCAGACAGAAATGTCATTGATCCCCTAACGGTTGAACCTTTTACTTCGCCGATCAACTGTTCGAGCAAACATCCCGTCACCCCGAACAAGTCACATGAGCATATTGCGTCCCACACCCTTAAAATCTTACACAGTAAAAAAGTCTAGGTGATAAACTGAAACTATTTTAAGGGTAAATTAGTAAATTCAGTCCGTGATAGTAAACAACATTACCTAAAAAAAGTATGTCAAAATATAAAAAAAAAAAATGTTTTTGTCTTCATAAACAAAATCAGCTGATCTGTCAACTTGTATGGGATGCCAAAAATTACTTTTTTATTTTTCGATACGTATTCATTGGGGAAGGTTATTCAGTATCATTGACTGAACTCACGCTTAAAATTGTTTTAGTATATATATTTAGACCTTGATAATAAAGTAAAATATATAAGTAAAGGAGGTATCGTACAAATAATGAGTGAGACACATCGGGCTTGGCTAGTTTTTAGGGTTGCGTAGTAAACAAGGAACCGTTATAGTTTCGCCATGTCTGCCCGTCTGTCTGTCTGTCCGTCCGCGGTTTTACTTAGACTGTACTAGAAAGCTATAGTACATATAATATAATACATACCCATACCAAATGGGTATGTATATTTATCATGCCGAAATAGGGGCAAAATAAATCTTAATTTTTTTTAAATTAGCTCCCATACAAGTAAAGTGGGAGTCATTTTTTTTCTCGACCCATCGTGTCTTGACTTGAATAAGTCTTCCAAAAATATTGTAAGCTTGTGTACCCCATTTTTTAATTTAGGAATCCGTTACTGAATTATTTGGTTTTAAAGTGTAAATTTTTGTTAGAGTCAAATGTCTCCCCGCCTCTATCTGCTGGACGATTATATATGGACGCGTGAAAAAACTCTCAGCTGTAGTATATATAAGGAAGTTTAAAGGGAAACTATAAGAGCTAAGTAGGGTTTACAAATTAAATAGTTATAGGCGATAAACTTATTAAATGTACTCTGAAAAGGAAAAAATTATACAAATTCACTAGAAAATTAGGTTTTTACATACATACGTACATACTATTACGTCTTTATCCCTAATGGGGCAGACAGAGCATTTTGGGTCTTGCGGTTCTATGCAGAGTCTAGGGCCGCAAAACTCAAAAGCCACTTTTAGCGTCATGGTGGGCGAGAAGATGGAAAAGCAATCAATACAGTGATGGGTTGCTAGCCGCATCGCCTGTTAAAATGATTCGCATTTTGCCCATTCCCTCGATCGGCTTTTACGATCTGCGCAGGAAGAGAAGCAGCTGGTACATTCTAAGTTTTTTTTGTTTCTCCCAGACCAGCATGGGATTAGGTTTTTAGATGGTTTTAATTTCGTGAACTCAAATTGGGCTTTCGCAACTACGGAACCCTACCCTGTGCGTGGCCCGACACACACTTGGCCAGTTTTTTTGTATATTTACGCAAGGTGACACGTGGAATTTATACAATACTTACGTTGCTTACAATGATGCTCCGACCATCTCGGTTTGCGGACAATTCACTCCTCAGAATACATTTAAAACCATAATTACGGTGAAACGAACGAAATAGGCATGATCCAGCAGACCTGACTCACACATGTCGGTTTTAGTCTAAGCTGTACTTTATAAATAAATAAACAAGTAATTATTTTAAAAAACTATAACAAATAACCTAAAAAGGCTAAAGACGAATTAGGGGGTTTCCACCAGAGCTGACTCGCACATGACGGTTTTAGTCTCAGCTGTACTTTATAAATAAATAAACAAGTAATAATAAAAAAAAAAACTATAACACTTATAACAAATAACATAAAAAGGTTAAAGACTAATCAGGGTGGTTATTCTAAAATAATACGTTAGTCGTACGATAGTAACGTTCTATTTCTGTCTATGTAACGGATACGCAGTAACGTCCACCTTGCGTTACCGCTTTTGCAGTAACCCTCCAGAGAATAAAGAGTGGAGTGGGCGATATACGACTTAATGCGTGCAAAATTTCAGCTCAATCGGAAACCGGGAAGTTGGTCAAATTTAACTTGCAAGATTTGATTACAGACACACAGACAGACATAGAGACAGGTGAAACCAAATAATGCGGTTAGCCTATATCTATATTGACTCTCTTCTTTTCTTTTGAAGCCCTGCAGCGGCCCCAGGCTCTTTTTGATGCTCTGTCTGCCCCGTCAGGGACCATCCATTAGAGATTACTAGTATTGGAACTATATTTCACCATCATCATCATTTTAGCCGCATTACGTCCATTGCTGGACATAGGCGGTAGGCCTCTTTCAAAGTTTTAAAAAAAGACCGATCTAGAGCGGCCCGCATCCAGCGCTTTCCAGCGACCTTGGTCAGATCGTCTACTAACTTGTAGGTCCTATGCTTCGCCTGCTGTTTTAATTGATACCTTATTTTCGACACGAGAAGAACAAAAAGGGCCATCAAGTGAAGGAAGATAAATTACATACAAACATACTACCAGTCTTTATCCCTAATGGGGCAGACAGAGCATTTTGGGTCTTGCGGTTCTATGCAGAGCCCAGGGCCGCAAGACCCAAAAGCCACTTTTAGCGTCATGGTGGGCGAGAAGATGGAAAAACAATCAATACAGTGATGGGTTGCTAGCCGCATCGCCTGTTAACATGATTTGCATTTTTGCCCATTCCCTCGATCGGCTTTTACGATCTGCGTGGGAAGAGAAGCAGCTGGTACATTCTAAGTTTTTTTATTTCTCCCAGACCAGCATGGGAGCTAGATTAGTTAGGAAGATAAATTAGTATGTTTATAAGGCGGTATTACTTACAGTGCATATATGTGATAGGAAATCTAAAAGTTAACAATCTAAAACTAGTTCTTGTGAGTCAGCATCTCTGTGTATGACAGTTTTTGTGGAAGTGTCGCTGGGGAACCCGTCAGGAATGTTAGTATATAATTTGGGTATAGCTTTTTGTACATTGTCTTCGCTTGCCCTTTAAATGTAGTCATTGTATGCAATTTATTTCTTATGAATGGCCATTCACTGCAATGATATAGAGAGGAATGGTACAATAATAAAATAATAAACATTGTTGGTACATTCAGTTAGTTTGTATACAATGTGGAAGGGGCATACCCAATCGAGGCTGTACTAAATCAGTGTAGTATAATCATTATAAAATATCAGTCAAAAATAATAAAAAAACGACATTCCCAAACAAAATTTCCGAGCGTTTGCACACTTTTGTATGGAAATGCCTATTCCTTTTTGTTTTATGACTGTTATTTTATTATCATTAAATTAAAGTGATCTTGTATAGCCCGTGGTTCGATTTATTACAGGTATGTCCCTTCCACGTTGCATGTTTATTAGCTCATGTGCGAACTAAAACATCCTATTGGCTATTTCCAAACTCGAGTTATCGTCGAACAAACATACAAACTCCGGATTGTTCAAGTAAAATCAGCACGCTTCGCTTGCTCGTTCAATTAAATTTTTAACAAAAAAGGAAGGAGTATTTGCTAGGCAAATTAAAAAACCCTTACTTTCAATAGTTTCATAATCATGTAAACGCCATCTAGTGATGAGCAGAGGAACTAAATAGTAGAACTAATATCCGAAGTACCATCTGTTATTTGTCAGACAAACTACAAAAACCCCGAGTTCAAGCGTTAACCCCCAATAACTTTTAAACGGCCGAACCGATTTTCATCAAATATAGCCACCGCAAGAAAACTTGCACGTAAATATCCGCATCGAAATCGGGTTATCCTGACGACCTCCGTGGCGTAATGGTCAACACGCTAGACCGCTAATCCGGAGGTCCTGGGTTCAATCCCCAGCCAGGGCAAGTTGGAAAAAGGCCATTTTCATATTGTCCTGGGTCTTGGATGTTTATCTATATATGTATTTGTTATAAAATATAGTATCGTTGAGTTAGTATTCCATAACACAAGTCTCGAACTTACTTTGGGGCTAGCTCAATCAGTGTAATTTGTCCATATATATTTATTTATTTTATTTATCCGTTCGAGTGCTACGATGCCACAGACAAACATTACCGTAAAATTTATAACACTTCTCTTTTTATCAGGGGTTAAAATAAACGAATAAACACTCAAAAGTCCGACAAAATATAAACATTAGGCGGGTAGAATCCTAGACCTATATTATTTTTACTTCTTAAATCTATGGGTAGAACCATAGACCTAGAAATATTTTTAACTGCGTAAGGTATATAAATGCGTAACTACTCGTATCAGAGTGACGACGTCACGTCGCCTCTACCATTGTATTTTAATTTATAAGTAAAATTCTTTCGTCGTTTCCTTGACACAGACAGCTATACATACTCTTAGTACGTCAACGTACAGACGAACCTTGTCTTAATAGGCTAATTACGTGAGTTGAGCCCCGAGGTACATTCAACTTGTCTTTTTATGTACATTCAAAATAGTTACAGATGCGACACTGTACCACAGGTATGGCACTTCATAGAAACGGAGCAGCATATATACCTAGTATTACTACAAATGAAACAATCCGTCCGTGCACACGTCAAATGTGTGAGTTAAACAATCAGGGTCGCTACCACAGAATTTGTTGCTTTGCTTTCCTGTTTTCATCACTCTTAAATCTATAAAATTTTCGTTATTTATTGTTTTTCGTGGATAAACAATGATAATGTGCGCAGTTTCTCACCATTATATTTCAATAATCCTAAGTGATTCGCGTAATGTCAACGTGCGACTACCAATAACAATGTTTTACAGGCGCTTACACGTCCCAATAACGGGGGAGGGTTGCGGGGATGCCAGATTGGAGGTGACGTTGCGTGTTTCCGTTCTGCATGTAATACTATTATTAATTTTGTAACTGTACACTAAGTCACATGGAAGTATCAACAGACGGATATGAGGGTTCTTTTTTCCAAAAAATTTAATTTTGAATACAATGAGACATAAGTGCGTAAATATAAGAAAAAATATACATTTTTTGGCATGTATGCGATGACTCATAAATAACGCGGAGTCACCTAAACGAATGATTTCTCCATACAAAAAATCCTTCGTTATGCGACTCCGCGTTTGAAAAATAGCACCTCAGGCCAGTCCGGTGAATTGGTACCGGGTACTGGTACTGGTAAGTTTAGCCGGATCCGCCGGGATACCGGATCTAGTTTTCCAGATTGCAATCCCTAAGTTGTGTCATCTACATAAATTGTTAAGTAAGGCATTTGAGCATAAGACCTGCAATTAAATATTTTTGTCCTCTAATTTATTTTTAAGTTATCCATCTGTGATCCTATATAATTCCGTTGTGTTGTCACCCCGTGTATGTGATCTGTCATGGAGGTGTTCAAGCGATATTTTAACTTCTCTGAAGGTTTATCCTTCTATGATCCACGCTATTTATTAAGTGTATGCCGGGCGATCTGAGATCAAGAAGTGCTCAAGTATAAATTCTTTTGTTAAATATTTCTAAATTCTCGTAGTTTCGCTTCTCTGAAGGTTGAGTATCCTTCTCTGACCCACTATTTCGTGTATCAGTGTCAACCGCGGGATCTGTGATAAGAAAGAGCTGAAGTACAAATTCGTCCGATAATTATTTCGATACTCGCAGTTTCGCTTCTCTGAAGGTTAAGTATCCTTCTGTGACCTACTATATCGGGTTTCAGTGTCGACTGCGCGATCTGTGATCATGGAAGGTCTCAATTATAAATTCTTCCGATAATTATTTCAATATTCTCGCAGTTTCGCTTCTCTGAAGGTTTAGTATCCTTCTGTGACCTACTATATCGGGTTTCAGTGTCGCCCGCGCGATCTGTGATCATGGAAGGTCTCAATTATAAATTCTTCCGATAATTATTTCGATATTCTCGCAGTTTCGCTTCTCTGAAGGTTTAGTATCCTTCTGTGACCTACTATATTGCGTTTCAGTGTCGCCCGCGCGATCTGTGATCATAGAAGTTTTCAATTATAAATTCTTCTGTTATATATTTCGATATTTTCGCAGTCTCGCTTCTCTGAAGGTTTAGTATCCTTCTGTGACCCTCTATATCGTGTTTCAGTGTCGCCCGCGCGATCTGTCACAGAGGTGCTCAAGCATAAGATCTTACGTTAATTATTTCGATATTCTCGCTTCTTTAAAGGTTGAATTATTTTCGAAATAATGTCAACTGACACAAGCTTAAGGTAATCCTAAAGGTGAGATTAAAGTTGCTTGACAAAGTAAGCAGAAGAACAGCTACTTTCCGTTTGGATAACTTCTCGTTTTATGTCACTCATTGAGTACTAATACACAAAAGTAATATTTCGTGCGTACATTTTGGGGCGTTCTGTAAATCGCCAAACAGAAGGTGACAATCATCCATTCATTCATTCATACTTCACTTCCGAATGGTTTACGCAGTAAAAAAAATATATAGTCTGGGTTTGATAATACGCTTCGAATCGTTATGTCAGATTTCGGCAAAATTTTGTAATTAAAAAATGCACTTATTTAGTTTAATTTAATTTAAATTCAATCAAGGTAAGTTTTTATTTATCTTTTTATTTCTTTTTCTGAATAAAATGTACTATAATTCTCAAAAATATATATAAATACAACACCAGACAAAAAACTTTACGGCATCATAAGACATTTATTATATTGGCATACCTATAATATAAGCACATTATATTATAATGAGGTAAAAGAAGCGGCTTTATCGCCGAAGCAATCTCTTAAAAGCAACCAAAACGAGAAGTGCAAAATATGAAATAACAGGTGGCGCAGTTTTATTTTTATATACTAAATTAATATAGTAATAAATACAAGAACCAGTTGATATTCTAAATATTTATAATATATATCTTAATAAATAACCAGATACAAGTATATAATTATACAACGTGGAAGGGACTTCCCCGTTATAAATCAACCCACGGGCTATTTCATTATGCTATAGATCTAGTATAGCATAATGAAATTAAAATAACAGTAAAAAAAAAGAAAAACTACATTCCCATACATATTGCTCGGGCGGCTGCACATTTTAGTATGGAAATGCCAATTTTATTTGTTTTTTTTACTATTATTTAAATTCCATTTTACTATTTATTTAGTGATCAAGTTTAGCCCATGGTTCAATTGGTACGTCCTTTCCACGATGTAAATATTTGTATGGTATAAAATTAATAAATATAATAGGAACATGGACTGGGTCAAAACTAAATCATTTGGTACAGTAAAAAAATAAAACGTTACAAAATAGTGTCACTTTAAATTGATCATATCTATTCCCAACAAGATTTTGGATGTAAAAACTGATATTCATACAATTCCCATATTAAAAATGTTTGTTTTGACGTTAGAAAAAAATGACTGCTTTGACTTGTTACAATCTAGCAGATTTTATTATATACATATAAATAAATAAATATTATCAGATATTCAATTCCTTTTTTTGACTCCAAAAAAGTATGACGTCACGGTGGTTTATTTCATACTATCCCCATAGCAAATGTTTGTTTTGTCGTTTAAAAAAGTATCTGATTTGACTTGTTGTCATTTAGCGGATGTTATTACATACACATAATAGTATTTTATGCAACAGTTGCATAAGAACGGTCAAAAAATGCGAGTGGCGCAGGTTACTTATCGTAATAAGACGCCATCGAACATTTTTTGACCGACTTATACAACGTTGCATTCAATACTTTTTCTACGACTATATTTACTAAATAAAATACAAAACAAACAAAGAAAATATGAAATGTTTGACATATGTTTGGTAAATCAGATTTAGAATATACATTTCCTGATACAAGAAATGAACTGACCTATATGGTATCTATGGTAAACTTTTTTTTTAAATTGACGTCTTTTAGTGACTATGTTAGAAAATCATTTTTTCAGTTGGCAGTATGGTAAATCTATAGAAAAAAAATTCTAGGTCTATGGCTAGGCGTATCGTTTTAGTGAACACATGTGCTATTATGAGGCATAAAGTATAGACTTTTTCCTGCAATCATATTATCAATGTTCTTATATTAGTGTTCAGAACCATTTAAAAGACAGATAACAGTACAGGAGTAGAAAAATATGTATCACAATGATGTAAAATGAACCAGTATCTACACGATAAAGTAGTTGTAAGTAGACACAAATAGGTAAACGATGCTTAAAGAGGAAGAGGAAAGAAATGAAATTTACAGTCAAAATATAAATTTTTGTATAAATAGTCTAGGGGCAAGGGGACTTTTAGGACACAGAATGTCAACACTAATTTCCTTTTAATAATGTACGATAGAAAATGAAAATGTAGATAGAAATGTCTGGAAGAGATCGCTTTAAGTGATAAGACCGCCCATTGTACTCATTTAATGTAAAATATATTTCTTTGTTATTTTTTCGTTATTCTTTTGGTGTACAATAAAGAGTTATCTATCTATCTATAGCAATAAATATATAAAACGTGTAGAAATCACAAGAGGTGCCGCGGGCAGTCCGTATATCATGGAGTGGGAAGTTGATGCTGCTCTGCCACAAACATGTAAATTGCTAAACATGATCCAACCGGGATCCGAACCTGTTCTCCTTTTTTTAGGGGTCCGCGTTCGTTTGTGTAAAGATCACTTCAACATCACAATGTTCTCTTTTTATTAACGCAAGTTTCAAAGCAAGTTGTGAACTAGAAATATATTAATATAAATTAATTAATATATAAAAGCTGATTAATAAATATTGTTAAAACGAACAAACGTTGCGTAGTCGGAAATGCCGACTAGTTTTGATTAGTTAATACGACTATTTTAATCCGATTATATTACTTGAGTAAACTGATTGAAATTTTTATAACGCTGTTTCATCATCATCATACTGCCTCCGTGGTGTAGTGGTTAGAGCGTTCGGCTCATACTCGGAGGTCACGGGTTCGATTCCCAGCGGGGGCAACGACTGTGTGTCGTTGTCCTAGTTTGGTTAGGACATTGCAGGCTGATCACCTGATTGTCTGATAACTAAGATAATCCGTGCTTCGGAGTGCACGTTAAGCCGTCGGTCCCGGTCCACCATGTCAGAGGCCTTTAAGGCGGTTTAAAAACTCTGACACTAGTGTTAGTCACTAACACACACGATAAGAAGAAGATCATCATAATGGACATAGGCCTCTCCCAAACATATCCAAAATAACGCTGTTTACTTCGTTATTATTAGTTAGGCTTCGTAGCCTTTTCTGTTAGAAATCAAAATTATCAAGCTAAAAGTGGCCTTTGAGTCTTGCAGCCGTAGGCTCTATCTGCTTAGGCTATAACCCAAAATTGTCTGTCTGCGCCATTAGGGATAAAGACGTGTAGTATATATGTAACAAAGGCACCATTGTCGATGTCATGTAAGGGATAAGTCGTCTACATAAACTTATGCACACGCTAAGAACTGTTATGCAAAGCTTGTCAAATAAAATAATACCTAAAACGGCCTGCATGTCACACTTTTTATATAATGCACATGTTTACATAGCGCGAGAAGTAGTTGAATTCGCGTCTTACTGTGAGGATTCCAAATGTTATTGAGTTTGACATTGTACGGAACTCTCTCCACGCGAGTTCAACTCGCACTTGTCCGGTTTTAATTTATTAGGCATTGATTTAAACCCTTGTTTATACAATGCACTTACTACAACGACTCACATCAGCTATAATCTATTACATAAAGAAAATAATTGATTCTTTGTTAAATTTCAGTTTCAATTTATGTTCGGTTTTGGAAAGATTCTTGATTGATTCTAGTACATTAATCAAAATCATAAACTTAACAATCTGTATTTTTTTTAAATAAACGGAACCCTCAGCACATTAGTAAGACTCACACGAGCCCGGCATCCGTATCCACGCATGCTAAATATAAAGCGACGCGGTAAGTGAAATATACGTAGAGAATGTTAGATTACACTTTATATCTGTTAGATTTTAATGGAATATTTACTACCAGCTGTAAGTACTTCATTTTATAAAGGGTTTTTAAGTACATACGATGAAAAACTATACTTAGAATAAGATGATATATACTGAGGATACTGGCACTTAGGATATAATTTGTTACCATTTCACGCTTCAACCACTGAACATATTTAGATGAAATTTGATATGGATATAGTTTGATACCAAGGAAAGGACATAGAATAGTTTTTATCCCGAAATTCCCACAGGGAATAGCTAGTATATGACACAAAACTTTAAAAAAATCCAAACATACTAACCACTAATAAATAGCATAACTTTTTGAAATTGAAAATCGTTTTCACTCCCAAAAATGATAAAATTGAATGGGAGCCCCTTACAAGCATGCTCTTTCAAACACAAGAATAATTTTCTGAATCGGTTCAGGCATCTTCGAATAATCGGTGAACATACACAAAAAAAAAATATCGAGACGAATAGGAGTGACGACGGTCCGAAAAGTTTGATTGTAATTAGTCCGTCTTTTAGATTATTCAAAAATAATGGACCCGTATTTTTCAGTTTATCAAAAAAGTAAAAATTCACAAAGATACGGAGCGTCAAAGTTCCGGAGTGGGGGCTTGCGACTTCACACATAAGTAAAAATCATGCTTAAGTGTGACGTCACGCGAAATTATAATGCGCTGTATCTTTGTCATTTTTGGTTTCTCATAGATAAGAAAAAATACATGTACAATATTTTTTAATAATCTAACCGATGAACCAAAAATATTTTTCCATTAGTCATGTCTATTGATAATCTCCTCCTTTTTGGAAGACTGTTTAAAATAGAAAACAATCAACTTAAATCAGCCCAATCAATTTAAGTACCTAATATTATAATAGTTTGAAAGTGCAAAGGATAATAACTGAAATTCTAGTCATTTACCTTCGCTCGTCAAAGACCTTTGCCTTTGCCCAAACTATAGCCTAAAAAACGTTTTATAAGGTAGAGCACGCATTGGCAAGCGGAGCGTAGAACACCCACCTACAAGGTGGTTAGACTAGTCGACCTCACCAATGTCGGTGGATGGCGCTGGATGCAGACCGCTCTAGATCGGTCATTTTAGAAATTCTTAGGAGAGGCCTATTTCCAGCAGTGTACGTCATGCGGTTGAAATAATGATGATGATGAAGTCATAACCAAATATAATAATATAATAACTGTAGCCATTCAGTGCGGTAATGCCGCTAGCGTCCTGGGCACTTTTGTACCGGAAACGCTTCGTTCGCAAAGATATTCAACTTTATACCACTATTAAATGTAATAGAATGCCTCTTAAATCTAATGTTACAAAAATATGGAAAGGACAAAACCAGACATCTAAGCTGTGACGTAAGGAGAAATAGATAAAGTGATTCAGCAATATAATAATTTTAATTCGAAATAAAATAAAATATCATTTTCCTGTTACTACATCGATTTGTAAGAGAACCTAAAAAAAATCGTAATCTATATGTATATTAAAACAATAAAAAAAGTGTGTCTGTACATTAAATATATTTCCAAAAAAAATATTGAGGGCGATAGAGACATAGTAATAGTTTGTCTGGGTGTCTGTTTGTCTCGCATTATCTCCGGAAGGTTCATCAAGCTGAACGGCTTGATAAGGATTTTCCAGAGACATAAAGTCCACACGAACGAAGTCGCGGGCTTCGGCTAGTTCGATATAAATTTATTAAGGAAAGTTATTCAAAACGATCGTCTAAGTTTGTGATCATTCTGTGCTTAACTATAATTGTACTTTTTTATTACAGTTTTCAATTATTATACTAATGATATTGTAACTAACCCTTAAATTATCCTGAAGGCTATCATTAAATGGCGACCTGCTTGACCCGTCTTCCCGAAGAAACTCCCTACTTAGTTACTTGAGGCTGAGAATACACTTCTAAACTAATGCATACAGGAACATGGATGTGGACTGGGTTAATAATAAATAATTCGGTATATAGGTAATAAAACAAAATGTCAAAAAATACAATACAATACAATACCCTTTATTGCACAAAATAAATAAATACAGCACGTAATTATCTTAAGGAAATGCGCGAAAGGCGGCCTTATCGCTAAGCAATGTCATCCAAGCAACGTATAAAGAAAAAAAAGAGAATATAACGGATATAGAAGAAAGGGAAATTAGGTAGTGCGGGGGTCAATATAATAAAAACATACAAATATACAATAATTTATAATAACATCTTACTTAAATGTATACTTACACAGGAGATGAATAAACTAAGTGGAAACAGGAAAGGAATAGTGTACTTTTACATTGATCATATCTATTTTCTACAAGATTTTAGATTTATTATGTAATGCAGAAAATCTTTAAGTGCGTTTTTTACTCAAAAAAAGTATGACGTCACGGTTGGTTGCTTCTGTTATGACGTTTAGAAATAAGTGTCAGATTTGTCTTGTTGTCGGTCAGTGAATACCGCAAACAAAACTTTTTTTTTTGTATTTGCTAACGTTTCGTCCGGTCTGGCAAAAAAATGGAAATTCCCATACAAATTGCCCAGTCTGCAAATGTTCGTGAAAACGCCGATTTTTAAAAAAAAATACTTTAATTTCATAATATTATAGTGATCTAGTACAGCCTGTGGTTCAATTTACTATGACCTTCTACGTTGTATAGTCAAACGGAATTTTTATTTCGTTTTTCGCATTGGGGCGGGACTTTTATCTACATGGATGGATGAGTGGTCACTGGCAACTCAGCAAGTATGTACATAACTTAAAAAAATAAATGAAATTGCTTTTAGTTCGTATCTTTGAGGAATGGGGGGCTGGAATCCAATTACATTTTAAATGACATTAAAAAGGGGGAGGTTCTTTTCATTTTTCTTAATGCGCGGTCACTCAAGAGGCGTTAATAAAGACATTTGTATGAGAATAAATATATTTTTTATTGATAACTAGAGGTCCGCCCTCACTTAGCACTTTCATAAGTTATGTGGTGACATTTTACAAACGCGGAGTCACTAAATGGACGGTGTTTTGTGTAAAAAAAACCATTCATTTAGGTGACACCGCGTTTCAAAAATGGCATTTCTGGTCGTTACAATTTTTCTACCTTTAACCGACGAAGAATAAGAAAATTCTGAAGTTAATTGTTTGTTATTTTTTAACCAACTTCAAATACAGAAGAAATGTGATATACTTTTCAAATCTGCAGTACTTTTTAAATATTTGTACTCATAAGTTTTTAATTTTGAAATCAACATTAAAAAGTATTGTTTTTATTAAAAAAATATAACCTAAGATTAGTTCGAATTATAGGCGTCGTTGAGGCGTGCGGAAATCTCCTGGAACAACTGACGAGCAGCATATTTACGTTCTTATAATCCTTACTTCCTTACTATGATAAATGAGAAATTGAGTTTGTATATTTGTTTGTTTGTTACCACTTCACACTTCAACCACTGATCCTATTTAGATGAAATTCGATATAGATATAGTTTAATACCCAGAGAAGGACATATGATAGTTTTATGCCGAAATTCCCAAGGGGAGCAAAGCCCACGGGCACAGCTAGTAATCTTTAAATATAATCTTTGTTTTATTTCGTTACCATGCCATTTTCCAACTTGTTCTAACTGAAGATCGAACCTAGAACCTCAAGAACGGTGGACAACTTAGTCACGCCACGAATCGCCAACCGTGCATTCAATAGGTAACAGCTTTTTAGTGAATTATTTAGTTATTATAATTACATACTTGATAGATAATATATTAATCGGTGCTACAGACTTATTACTTTTTTCTTGACGATACTGTATGTAACCATAAATATCGCTACTTAAGACTACTTCATTTTTAGGGTTCCGTAACTAAAGGCACCAAAAAGTGACGCGGGCGGGTTTCATTCTATCTCTGACACAAACTCCATGTGCGAAACAGATATCAGAATCCATCGCAGGTCACCTGTCTTTGTCGCACGTAGCGTTTGTGACAGAGACAGCAGCGCCGCAGCGTGCGCCAGCGCTACTTAGTGGACGCCCTTATACCTTACTCAGTGGTCTAGAACTTACCGATTCTTCGGTATTTCTCCCAATATAGAGGTATAATATCAAAAAAGCAATGTAAGTCAAAGGTATAATAGCAAATCGCCATGTGGTTTCCGGCAGAGTACACTAGGGCCACTCCAAGCTTAACAAAGCTTATAAACATCAGTGAGACCTCTCCAACCCGTCTGGCCAGCGAGGAGAGTGTAGGCCAAGTCCTCTGGCTGCTCTGGCCGTGTATTGCTCTGTTAGTACAGAGAGGATCGTGCTCCTGCAGTAGAGACAAAAAGACCTGAAGTTTTAAACTTGCGTTTAAACATTGTACTGTAGTACAGAATCCATAACAAGTGAAAACGACTCTTGCTTGGTTTATTTTTTCTGTCAATCACTTTGTTAATTTATGAAGTTGATTTGCTTACTCAAGTAGTCTACGTTTATACGCAACCGTGCGTGCATTAATTTATATGCATGTAGGGGAAAATAGCAAACATACTCGTATATCATTTGCCATAACGTTTATTAGACATAAATGTCATCATTTATCATCCGTGATTGGAAAAAACATAGAATTTTCTTACAGTACATTCAGTCAGCAAATTCTTTGCTTTTTGTTAGTTAGCAGCATAAATATATCTATTAATTATAGATTTTTGCTATTGTAGTTAGCTTATAAAAAATATTATAGATACACAATTTTTTTCTTTTTTCTGAGAAATAAAAATTGACAAAGAAACAGCATTTTAAATTTCGATCGAGATTTTTACTAAGCGGTGACGTATCCCACTCTTGAACTTTGACGCTCCGTATCTTTGTGAATTCTTATTTTTTCGGTAAACTTGAAAATATTTGTTAATTACATATTTCTAGATAATCAAAAATACGGACTTATTTAAATTATTCTTTTCTTACCCTGTAGTCACTCCAAGATCATTTTAGCCTCCACAGGAGCACGACGCTAATATGTTTTTGCTACATAAACATCAATGGCTCTAATAATACATGTGTTGTAATGAAGTTAAATAAATAACAGCCTACAATTATATACAGGAAGAGCACCGAAATATCATTATATACCTATATATCTTTTCTAGACTGTACTCCAAAATACATGTTTAAATCGATAAAATTGAAAACTTAGTGAATTAATAAATAATTAAATAAATAAAATATTTATTTCCTTCGATTTTTTGACTACTTAGTATTGCTAATTTATTACGTAATTTATATTTGTTAACTCGTTCGCAAACATAACCTGTTATGTGTCAAAATTGTATTATATCATAAGTATTCACTAATCAAAAGACATAATAATATGAAAAAGCCATTCTGGCGAGTAATAGGCGACCCGTACTGCGAAAATGAGTTTTTTTCGGCGTTTCTTCTCAACAGTGATCGTTGCGTAGCGCTGGTATTCATTATCGTATTGCTGGTAAGCTTTTCTTTAAAAATAAATTTTATTGTGATAACCTCAATACTTTATGTAAATTATATTTATCGACTTGTATAAGTGCCTGTAAAGGTCTAATAATTAAAAAAACATAAAATTTTGAATCGAATTTCGAATAATCAAGGATAAGTAGAATTATCGCCTCATTTTGTAGCCCTATAAAATGTACACCATTTCGTTTGAATATTCTAGTTTTTCAAGTCTATCATAAAAGTACATCCCAGTTTTAATGAACCAGACTCATCAAGAGAACATTCAATTATATCTTGTATTATAAAATATCAAAGTAGCTTATCTTGAACGTATGCGTCTTAAATTGCTGCTTAATGAGTAACTTAAGTACTTGGTGGTGCTGATTAAAAAGTAGAATGTAACTTTATTTCCTCTGGTCTCGTGGCAAAACACATCCGGTCTTATTAAAAAACGCAAACTTACTTTGTTACTAGGTTTAAACCATTAGCCGACAAAATCAGGTTGACATTTTCAGATGAGATGATGGCATATTACTAGATGCCAACTTGATTTGGTTCTAGTAAAAAAACCTAGTAAAAAAGTTAGTCTAAGTTTTAAAATAAGACGGATCAGGTTCAGCACACGTTTATTTTAGTTTAAAAACGAGGGTTATATAATGATGGATAATGGAAAAATTTCGTTAGGTAAAGAATTTATTTCTCCGATATTTTTCAAATTTTATAAAGCATTTTTTTATTTTTCCGAAAAATAACTATTTGAAAAGTTTCGGAAAATTACCCATCATATAGGTTAGAGTTTCACTATCTGTGATCTCATTCCGTAAAGAACCTTAAAAATTTTGTTCGCTAGAAGAAGAAAAAACATTTCTAACGCTTTACTCTCTGTTTTTTTCTTTTTTTTCAGCCAGTGTCACACTGGCTAGAAATAAAGCAAAGACAAGCTGTAAAGCGTTAGAAATGTTCTTCTGTTTCATTTCCAGCCAGTGTCACGTTGGCTGGAAATAAACCAGAGACAAGCTATATAGCGTTAGAAATGTTCTTCTGTTTTATTTCCAGCCAGTGTCACGCATCGAATGACATGGCCTTTACTCTACATACATTAATGACTTCCTAACCCCTTTGCCGTAATTGGTTAAGCTAGTATGTAGTATGTAGTGTGCCTTGGAGTGTGAAAGCCGGCCTACCTATTTACGTAGGTCTTTTTCCGTGCTGTTAGCTTTGTAGATTATCTGACAAACTGTTGCTCACATTAAGTAGATAAGCATGCACTTCGTTATTGAACAAGTGGGAGAAGTTTTCATGTTTTTGTTTAATAAGTATGCTTGATGATAACTAGATCATCTTTAGTGTAGGGTAGATGAGACCTTAAAGAAATAAAAAAACTGAATTCTAATTCCTAAAATCATTTATTAAATTTCTTTACTAAATTAATACTAATATTATAAAGGCAAAAGTTTGTGAGAGTGTGTGTAAGTTTGTTACTTCTTCACGTGCAAACGGCTTAGCCAATTTTGATAAAATTTGGTTTGGAGGAAGCTGATGGACTGGATATCACATAGGCTACTTTAACCGCGGGTAACACCGCGGAGCGTAGCTATCATTATCAGTCTTTCTTCAGTCAGTCTTTTTAGTCTCCACTGCAGGAGCACGACCTTCTCTGTTCCACCAGAGCCATACTTGGCTAGAGCAGCCAGAGGATTTGGCCTACACTCTCCACACGGGCGGTGTGGGCCACACGTGTTGGAGATATTTATAAGCTTTGTTTAGCTTGTATTTCCTAAGTCCTTCTACGACATCCACGGAAAGACTAGGAGCGGTCCTATTCTACTCTCCCGAATATCACACGGCGGTAATTACATTCGTTTCCTTCAATTTATATTTGATTTGGCATACACTCTCCACGCTGGCCAGACGAATTGGAGGGGTCTTATTGATGTTTATAAGATTTGTTTAGCTTGTATTGCCTAAGTATAAAATAAAAGGACTTAACTAGTACATTTCAAGAATATATATATATTAGTGTGATCATTATTACCGGTTACTCCCTGTTCGCAATAACTAGATATGTATTGGCCAGTCGGAATTTTCCAGTAGTCGGGGTTTAGTTTTTTGAACTCGTATCTTGTCGATGAGTCAAACAGTTGAGTCACACCTTTACATCTATAAAAAGGGCGAATCAAGTCTGTCCTTGGTCTAGAGTGCTATTTTTCAATTGAGGGACTCACCGAAACACAAAACGTGTAGTTTCCCAACTCACCGCTCGCGTAAAATACCTTTGGGCCGTATTTTTCAAAACGTCGTGTCAGCGAAAAACAAAGTTGTTTTACGCAGAAAACTTCAAAAATACGTCTATGGTTTTCTAAAAATTCACCATAAATAAGAAAGAGAGATGAGTCGGAACGGATTCTCCATGAAAGCTTTCTTTGACATATCTACGCAACAAATGTCAAAATTACGAGTGGTACGAGTGAAAGACCACTCGCTGCAAATCCTTCGCATGCGGCTGATTCAAAAATGCGTCCGTTTGGAAACGCTCGCGCAAACCCTTCGTAATGTAACAAGTGATTTCAAAAATACGTCCCCTGATTCGAGGCGACTCTTCGTGCGTGACAATGCCGATTATGTGCGCTTCCTCTCGCTTATTCGATTCTCGGTATTCGATATTTAATCGAACATCGTTTCTCTGACGTGCTGTGATCGGCTCTATTTACTATTTATTCTGTCAGAACGAATTTATAACACTTCGCGTTTCAAACTGGTATAGTTTTTATCATCTAGAAATCATTTTCAGAGGAAATGATTGCAGTTAGATGTTAAATTATTCTTGGCACTCCCGGTTGGATGCTCAAATGTGCTGTGCAGTGTTCCCGTTTTTTCTTTTCCAAATTGATTATGCGTGGTCACCTAATATATCATATCTAATAGCTAATAAAATAACTAGCCAAGTGCGAGTCGAACTCAAGCACGAAGCGTTTCGTACCATTGTCTATAAATAATCACGTTTGTTTTATGTATGGGAGACCCACTTAAGGGTCCTCCCCGCGCTAGCGACCTTGAAAACACAAAAAAATTAATTTCTCTTTCTGTAAGTGAGATTATCAGAAACCTTCGTACAACTTTGTAGCTAGTATCCTTAAGTTTCATTAGAACCTCGAAAATCATTGAAATAAAATACCCTGAATTTTCCTTTGCAAAAAATACTAAAAACGGCCATTTTTGACTCTTTTTGTAAAGGTTTCTAAACCGGATAGTATTACTATCCGGTTTAGAAACCTTAACCTATAGTATTACTAGTACTAAAAAGTTGTACGAGGGTTTCTAATAATCTCACTTACAGAAAGAGAAATTAATTTTTTTGTATTTTCAAGGTCGCTAGCGCAAGGAGGAGCCTTAAATGTTAATTTTATTTGTTGTCATAGCGGCAGGCAACAGAAATACATAATTTACTCATTAGATAATCATATTTTTAACGAAAAAGTTATTAGAACTTCTTAAAAAAAATAGTTTATTACATAACCATATTTATTAAAAAATAAACAAGAATAAATGCGTAATGAATAATTTTATGAGTTTCATTTCCTAAGTTTCAATTAAAATGTGTCATAAAGTATTATTTAACTTAATAATTTTTAAAGTTCCATACCTAAAGAATAAAAACGTGACGCTATTACTAAGACTCCGCAGTTTGTCTGTCACCAAGCTGTATCTCATGAACCGTGATAGCTAGGCAGTGATTTGCAAGGGCTTTTTATTAATAAGTAATTTAAGTTATTTGTTTAGTTTTAGTAAGTTTAGTTGTTTGTTTTTTTATATTTATTTGTTCAAAGAAATTTCACACATATTTATTGTACAAATAAATACAATTTGCATAGCATATTAGACGTTCATATAGTTTCCTTAGTTAGTCTGGTCGTTGCGGCTATAAACTTTATTTTACTTGATAAAAAACATTAATTACACTTAATCTCAAACACAGTGGTACAAATAATGGACTTATCCCAGAAGGTTACTCCCATGCTGGTCTGGGAGAAATAAAAAAAGACGTGTGGCACTCGGGGACTGCCGCGGTAAAGCTATTGCAAACAAGAAAGGACGGCAACGTCGCAAACGGACGACGGAGACGAAGCGGCAACCTACATGGTAGGCGGAGTGGAGAGCGTGAGGTTTTTTCGTTACGGAATTTCTGGATTCGGTCCCCGCGCTCAAGGCCCGCGATAGAAGCTATGCAATAGCTTAAAAAAACTTAGAATGTACCAGCTGCTTCTCTTCCCACGCAGATCGTAAAAGCCGATCGAGGGAATGGGCAAAAATGCAAATCATGCGTTAACAGGCGATGCGGCTAGCAACCAATCACTGTATTGATCGCTTTTCCATCTCCTCGCCCACCATTACGCTAAAAGTGGCTTTTGGGTCTTGCGGCCCTGGACTCTGCATAGAACCTTAAGACCCAAAATGCTCTGTCTGCCCCATTAGGGATAAAGACGTGATATTATGTAACTGCCTCTGTGGTGTAGTGGTTAGAGCGTTCGGCTCATACCCGGAGGTCGCGGGTTCGATTCCCGGCGGGGGCAACGACTTTGTGTTGTTGTCCTAGTTTGGTTAGGACATTGCAGGCTGATCACCTGATTGTCCGATAAGTGAGATGATCCGTGCTTCGGAGGGCACGTTAAGCCGTCGGTCCCGGTCACTGTCTTTGACATTGGTCGTTACCTAAAACCATGTCAGAGGCCTTTAAGGCGGTTTAAAAACTCTGACACTAGTGCTAGTCACTAACACACACGATAAGAAAGAAAGTATGTATGTATGTATGTATCCCAGAAGGGACCTTCCAGTCGACCAGAGGAACAAAGGACAGTTATTACTAATATAGGAAGACAGAAGTACAGAAGAACGAAAATAAGCTAGCCTCAAGTGCTACCTAGTGATGTTTAAGACTTTTCCGAGTCTTTTTACTTAGGACTCGGAGTCGTAATTACAGGGCTCAACTCTTTTAACGGAAAGCTCGATAACTGCGAGCTTAAATGAGTCTTGGAGTCTTATTCTGCACCTGAGCCTTTTTCTGCGCACACGTCTTTTTACCACACTGCGAAGAACGAGATTAATGTTTTTTGAGTGTGTTTAAAAGCAATGATTTTTAATTTGAAAACAGATCTGTCAATGAGAAATAAAATATGATTGAATTTACAATTGTAGTATAAAGTTCATCTGAAATCTCGCCTTGAGTCCTTGTAAGCTTCCAAGAACAGCATACGTTAATTTAAATACGATTGACATCTTTTAAAGTCTTAAGTCGTTGATCAGAGAACTGGCGCTCGCCTAGCCTCGAAACTCCAAGCCTATTGAGCTCGTAGAGTTCTGCAAAACCTACTCGAGTTTTCTAATTTAGAACTCGAGGACTCTAGTCTTATACATCACTAGTGTTACCCCGTCTATCAGTCGCGACGTAATCTAAGATAAATGATAAACTTTGTAGCTGGCGCGTAAACCTTACAACTGAATTATAATTAATTACCTATTAATTATAAGTCAGTGTTATCTATCTTCGCAATTAATAATAAGAGAACACGACAGCATATACTTTGATAAACACGCAAATTATAGCGTTAGTTGGAAATTAAATAACTTTAAAGTAAGTGATTTATAATTTACTAGCTGTACCCGCGGGCTTCGCTCTGGGAATTTCGGGATAAAGAGTACTTTATGTCCTTCCCCAAGTCTCAAACTATATCCATACCAATTTTCATCCAAGTCCGTTCAGTAGTTTAAGCGTGAAGAGGTAACAAACAAACAAACAAAGTAGGATCGGATAGGATTAGTAGGATATAAGGTGCCTACATCTACTTCTTAATTTTCTTTTCATTTTTATACAACGTGTGACGGAAAGGGGGTATCAACCCGAAAGCGAGTAAAAGTACTAATCAATGTGAACAACTTTTACTACCATATCCGAAGTCGCAAAAAGTACATTTTGGCATGTATTTAATTTTGTATGGAGCTGTAGTTTTTTTTTGCTATCAGGAATAGTCCCACAGTAAAAGTTGTTTACATTGATTAGTACTTTTACTCCCTTCCGTTATACTTTTTATCACTAGCCGTGCCCACGATGTTAGCGTGAAATTTAAAAATGTATTTTCTTTTTACTGATGTCAGATTTTAATGACACAAAGCATAGGTGTTGCTCCAGCTGAGCTTGGTCTAATTATATAAACCCGGAAAGAAAAGTAATTTTGTAGATTAGCTTATATGCAAACATACGGAAAAAATATTTTTATTTGAAAAAAGAAAAAATATTACTTACTTTACTATATACTGTCCCATTGCTGGGCAAAGGCAAGACTTCTTAATAAATATAAATAAAAACCTAGCTGAACAACTGTAAACGATCAAACAATGCAAAACGCAATAAATACATAATCACAGCTACACTACCATCCATATGTATGTCCGCATAATTATGGAGATTCCATGCAAAATGGCGTAACACATCAGGAATTAGTAATCACTTCATAAGGCAGGTAATAGCAATCGAAAGTTCCATGTAAGTAGATTAAGTGGGCAGACTTTATTTGACAAGCTTTTCTTTAATTTGCAACGTATTTGTAAGTATTTACATAATTAAGTTAAAGTCAAATTTATAAACCCTAAGCGGCTAGGCTCTGCTTTGCGTCGTATGTATATACTTATAAACTTTCCTCTTGAATCACTCTGTCTATTGAGGAAAACTGCTTTAAAAATCTGTTCCTAAGCGTACATATATTTATCGATTTATTGGTGTCGTTTATATGTAATAATTATAGCTTCAAACTGAAGATTGCGAGAAGAAAAATGAAGGAAAAAAATTATACGATTTGGCTGTGAATAATAGTGACTTTACTATCGGCCGCATCTACCTTTCTTGGGAATGTGCAAAAATTGATACAACCATAAATTTCTAGGTCTATGGTTACAACAACACAGAAAAATTCTAGGACTTAAAAAATCTATGGTAACAACTGGCCGACTCAAGACCTGATGGTTGAAATCAACTCTTCTTCGAGAATACGATATTTGGGTTGATTACTGAGTCAAAAATAAATAATCCGCTACAGTTTATAACATAAAACGACACAAAATAGTGTCACTTTTCACTGACCATATCCATTTTCAACATGACTTTAGATTTATAAATGCAGAAAAACTGATATTAAAAGCGCTAACTAACTTCAAAAAAGCATGACGTCACGCTTGCGAGACTAGATACTGAAGACAACAATCAGATCAGACACTTTTTTGTAAACGTCAAAACAAACATTTCCTGTGGGATTTGTATGAAATGCGAAAGCGTGACTTCATGCTTTTTTGAAGTCAAATAGTTTATTGTTTTACAGTTTTACTATTTGTTCAGCATTAATAAATCTAAAATCATCTTAAAATTGGATATGATCAATGAAAAGTGACGTTTTATGTTATGAGTTTTACCGCATAATTTATTTTTGACTAAAGCTGGATTTAACCATACTTTTATTCTAAGAATAATACTTACTCTCAGATAGTATTGTCAAACTTGCATGGTATTTTGACATTACTATCGGAAAGTAGAAGTTATTCTTGAAATAAAAGTTCGACCAAACCCAACCTCAATCATCTACCCAATTCTAGTGATATCCACAGGAAAAGATGGAGTGATCATAATCTAGAAAACCATACGGCACCTTATTGGACGCTTGTACGTCCATTTTCATACCAACAGTGGATTGGACGCTATAGAGAATTGGTCACCGTGCGTGAGCATGGCTCCTAACTGCATATGCGACTTTATGCGGCATTATGGTCAAGGAAAGTGAATGTGAGGCGGCGCTTAGGTGCGTGGGGACGCAGTGGGAGGGCGCAATAATTAGATAGGCAACGCGAAAAGCGAATGAAAAAGTCGGTAAACGCTCAAATGTGAGGTTACAGTATCCACACGTGTAAATAAGTTTTAACTAAAACTTAAATTTTACTGATATGACTTAAAACATAAACGTCTGCATGACATAAGTTTTATACAATTCCGAGCTTTGCTCGGTTATATCTCAAACATTAAATACACAAAATAAAAAATTATATATAAACTTGAACATAAAAAAACAAAAGTAAGTCACCGAGTGGGATTCGAACCCGTAACACTCTTTCTAGCGGTCCGCATCCTTAACCGCTGAGCCAAACGGATAGCGGCCGGCGCGACGAAATTAGCGACCATATTCTGCGTGGAAAGAAAAACGCATGAAAACTCGAAATCACGCGTTTTCCCAAACATAAGACTAGTCTAGATCGATAGTTTACCCCCAAAAACCCCCATATACCAATTTTCAGGGAAATCTTTAGAGCCGTTTTCGAGATCACAGAAATTTATAAATTAATAAATATACAAGAATTGCTCGTTTAAAGGTATAAGATATGTGTAATGATGTTATTAGTGCTTACAGCAATGTAGCTTTAAAATGAGTGTTTTGAAAAAAATATCAAGCTTTCATTATGAGACTCTAGAACTAGTCAAGACGTTTTGTTGTTTGGTCTGATGTCAAGACAAACATATTAACCCAAACACGATAGGCTTATATCGTTCAAATATGAATTCCCATGACAACATCCAAACTAAATCATCAGAGTAATCTATGACATCACTACCTTGTATTGTCATCCGATTTACTTACATATGGAAAATTTCGACTCCTTTTTCCACCTTATAACTATCACACTAAGTATGGTATTTTCAATCATCATTTGTTTGGATAAGTTAGTTTATTTTAGGCTATATTGTATACTGTAACTTAATACTTTATTTCTAATAAATTATATTTATCATCACTCATCATCAGGTATTTTTGTCTCCACTGCAGGAGCACGACCCTCTCTGTGCTACCCGAGCCAAACTTGGCCAGAGCTGCCAGAGGTCTTGGCCTTCACTCTCCACGCTGGCCAGACGGGTTGGAGAGGTCTCATTGTTTAGCTTGTATTCCCTAAGTCGCCTTCTACGACATCCACGGGAGGTCTTGGAGTGGCCCTATTCTACTCTGCAGGAAACCATACGGCATATTTTTTTCTTATATCTCCATTTCAAATAATTTATTTCAACTGGTATTACTACTTCCTTTAAATTCGAAATTTATTTATGTAATAAATAATTTAATAATTCGCCCTAATTGAACCCTTTTTGTCCATTATATCGAACAATAAACATTAATAATAATTGCCTTTTTGTTCAGTTATCAGTAGGCTTAAGTAGGTAACACCTTGTTCTATTTAATGGTGTTTTTCATATCCAGATAAAATGCATAGGGAGTTCTTGATAACTATGTATATCATTAAGGTTTAAAAATTGATTCAAATTTATGTAAACTGCCCACTGGTATGAAACTAATAGGTACAATAAAGTACTTTGTCCACTTAGGGATATGTTATCAGTTTTTCTCTTTAAATGAAAAAAATAAATGCATTTCGAATTTTACATGCGCCCACCTAATTTCAAATTATTATTTTTCCTCCACCCAAAGGTTGGCTGGAAGAGATTGCATTTATAGCGATAAGTCCGCCTTTGTGCCTATATTGTTTCTTGTTGTTGTTGTAATTTTTTATGTTTATCATGGTGCAATAAAGTTAATTTGTATTGTATTGTATTGTACATTAATATGCCAAGGAGAATTTTAGCGATTTTTAGTGTTGCGGAATGTATATACCTACCATATAATTTTTTTTTCAGCACACTTGCTCATAAAGTGGCTCTATGGTCACCGCAATTAGGCACATAATGACACCCATAATCAAACTGTGACTTTTTCATGCTATAACTCACTAGTGAGTTATAGATTTTTTATTTTATTTTATTGGTTGAGTTCATGGAATTATATGTACTTGCGTTGAGTTGCTTTGTTCTTATTAAAAAAGTTTTTATTCAAAAAAAAGATCGTGTTCAATAGAACAAACAAATTAATGTTCCTATTGCTTGCTCATTTCATGCAACTTCTTATTTAAATAGATAATTTTAACTCGTACGTGTTTAATAAGTAAAACTTTCACTCACTCAAATATAACTTTTGTTTTCTCTGTAATAAAAGAAAACTTTAAATTTCCCATTTTGTACTTGGCAGAATAGGCGCAAATCCTATGCGCGGAAAATAAAAAAAACCTCATCTCTTTAGTCTGTGGCCGATCGCAATGCGCGCGCATACGAAAACTGATTAATTTTTACCGCCATAGCGAAACATTTTTCACAACTCGTTTTCACTGTTGAAATTATAGTTATTTATTAATTAAAATGTCTACAAGTACTAGTTACGAAGAAAATGATTTATGTTGTACACCGCCCGATATAAGATGTGAAGCCCTTAACGTTATAGAAAGTTTACTTCCTGAAAACTCCAAGGAAAAATATCTATAAGCGTACCAAAATTTCATCAAATGGCAAAACAGCAAGAATACGCATTCTTTTTCATAAAAAAGTGTTCATGGTGTACTTTAAATAATTATCTTCTAAGTACAAACCTAGCTCCTTGTGGTGTTTATACTCAATGTTAAAAAGTACAGTCCGAACAAAGAATGGAGTGGACTTAATAACATACTTTCATTTGTCAGCTTATCTAAAGAGACTATCCAAATTAACCGATGGATTTAAAAGCAAGAAAACAAAGGCTTTATCGTCTGACGATATTGAAAAATTTATAAAAGATTCCTACTGACGAAACACCAAGTACATCCAATGATTGGATTTCACCTACCTACACGAATAATGAGCCACCTCAAATTACAATAGAACATGAAAGTATTTCAATAAGTAATCTATCGATGAGACCGCTATTCCATCAAAAACAGTTAATTATAATTTTACTAACTGCACATTTACTAGTTGTTTCTCTAAATAAACTTTTTATTTACTAAATAAAATGTGTTTTTATTGTTATTTTATTCACAAGTGTGTTGAAAAACGTCGTATGATACACGTGTGTATTGATGATTACCGTCCTTGGCTTTCTTAAGACCCTCGCCTACGGCTCGAGTCTCAATGGCGCCAAGGCGGTAATCACCAATGTTACACACTAGTACCATAATGTACTATAATGTTATTTTGTATTATAAAGATTTTATCATTATTTCGTCAACAACTGACTCGACCAGTTTCGGGGCTGTCCATTAGTGGCAAACTTAAGCTTAATCTCATAAAATAACAGATACAAGGTTGCACTTTTTTTGGACTTCAGTCAAAGTTCCGTAGATATTATTTTATTCGTATGTGTTTGTCATCTAGCATTTGTTTGAACGTAAGTCCTCTGACTTATGTTTAAACAAATGCTAGAAGCATTGCCACGTTGTATTTCAATGCTGATTCTTTGAGCCAGATAGTTACCAGCCCTTTGGTTATCTTGAATAGACGTTAAGAAAAGAATTTAATGGAAAAAAACATTGTTTTTTCTAACAATTGCCCAAAACATATCTGCATTTCTTTATTTTATTATACTTTCTCCATAAGGTGAAGTAAATGACGCCCTCATGTGAAAAAAAGTCTTTAATCGTAAATGAATAATTGAACTTTTGCAAGATGTTAAGCAGTAGATAGACCTTTATTTTTAAGAACAATAAGTAATTGTTATTAAATTACTTTATTAAGTTTTAAATTAGCTTTAGCCAAAACTTCAAGCTCTCAACACTCAAATTATTTATAAAATAATTTATCGGTCTATCTAGCTAGTGCTTAACAGTGCATAACATTTTGCAAAATGTTAATTTTCACTAAATTTACAAATTCATTTTAAATGAAGGCACCACTTACTATTTTAATCTTAAAAAAGTAGCATACTGCTCACTAATCATTCACTTATTTAGGATAGCAGATTTTTTCTGACGCTTTAGTATCAAACAAATAAACAAAATCATCGTTTTTTTTTTAAGTTATGCTTCAGGGAACCCAAATGGAGATTTGATTAAAATATACAACCCAAATGGCTTGAATGAACAGGCGTTGACCCCAAAACCGAACCGGTCGCAGGTTTGAAACCTTTGCATTTTTAAATTAGCAGGTGTATGTACTGGTTTTTATGTAATGTAGTTTCTTTGCGTTAATTCTTAATATTATTTTCACTTCTAAAATGACAAAAAATATAAAAGTCCAGTACGAAAAACGTCCTATACAAATAACGACAATACGAAAAATTACTACTACGAAAAATTATCAAGACGAAAAATATCCATACGAAAACGCCTAAAAGTTGATGGTTTTTTAATTTGCCTGGCAAATAAACTTGTTGTTACACTAAATCTATTTTAAAGGTAGGTTCAATCCGTAATACTGAACAACTTTTCCCAAGAAACATACAGCGAAATATGAATAAAAAATGCACATACCAACATCAGCTGATTGGTCAAGTTGTATGGGAAGGCTTTATCATTGCAATATATTATTTTCTTAGTGACCTACTAAGGAACGTCATCTCGCGGGAAGGGGAGGAGAGGAGAGAGCGGGAAGGTTTCTGTTTTGTAAGTTAGTACTTAAAACAATCCTGTAATTTAAACATATTTATTTTTTTAAAAGATACGAATATAACCGTAATACATCCAACCACGGGCTGTACTAGATCACTAAAGTACAATAAAATTAAAATGACAGTTAAAAAAAACGGGATTTTCATACTAAGTGTGCAGCCGCTCGAGCAATTTATTTGGGAACGTCGAATATTTTTGTTTTTATTTAATTGTATTTTATTATGATTATAGTATAGTAATCTAGTATCTAGTAGTGATTCGATTTATTACGGGTATGACCCTTCCACATTGCATGTAGATACAAAAGGAGTTGTAACAATTTGATACGGTAAACGAATGTGATACAACTTGACGACTGCCATACAATACAAGCGATCTACTACATTTTACTCAAACGTTGTATCTATGTTTGTGTTAATATTTTGTCAAAAATATAAGAAGCTGCAGAGCAGTGGCGAGAGTTAAGATTTAATATGCAAAAAGATGTAGTTTCCGGCAGAGTAGAATAGGGTCAATCCAAGTCCTCCCATGGATGTCGTAGAAGGCGACTTAGGAATCACAAGCTAAACAAAGCTTATAAAGTTTATAAAAAAAAACATCAATGAAGCTAACCAAATAATAATTTGGCGTTCCGGTTTTTTATTTTGTAAGCACATAGATTATAGCTAACTGTCTCCGTGGTGTAGTGGTAAGAGCGTTCGGCTCATACCCGGAGGTCGCGGGTTCGATTCCTGGCGGGGCCAACGACTTTGTGTTGTTGTCCTAGTTTGGTTTGGACATTGTAGGCTGATCACCTGATTGTCTGATGAGTAAGATGATCCGTGCTTCGAAGGGCACGTTAAGCCGTCAATCCCGGTCACTGTCTTTGACACTGGTCGTTACCTAAAACCATGTCAGAGGCCTTTAAGGCGGTTTAAAAACTCTGACACTAGTGTTAGTCACTAACACACACGATAAGAAGTAGAAGAAGATATTCGTTTTTAAAAAGTTTCGTGCTAAGCCTCTTTTATATATATGTTACGGCTAAAACCCGAAATGCGACTACGCCTAGGTTTAGCCGGCTAGAACTAGGTGCAGCCGGTCTCAGATGGAGCTACACCTAGGTGTATCCTACGTATCTTCGGCTAAAACTAGTTTTAGCCTTTATCATTCCGGCTAGAACTAGGTGCAGCCGATTGCAGGTGGTTAAACTTAGGTGTAAAAGTAGGTTGTATATATTTTACATTAATTGTTTGAGTTGTGTTGTGTGTTCCTATATTTAAATAGATTAACAGCGTGTGTTAACAACAAATCAGTTCAGATCCAGTTTCCACCTGACACTTCCACCTACTCTAGAAACAAAATGGCGCCGTAAAAAATACGTGGGCGCTGATTTTCTGATCCTGAGTGACCAGTTTTGTAGATAAATGATGTTGCCTTCATATGTGTTTGAAACTTTCGTACAATATAATTAAATTATCTCTACAGCTGTAAGTCTTCCTAAAATGTAATAAATAAAATAAATAAATTATATAGGGGATGGAATAGGAAGGGTATTTTTATTTCAGTGTGCAATTAGTTAGGTACGTTGCACGTTTTAAATCCCCGACAGAAAAGAGTGGTTTTAAGTTTGACCCTAATGTCTGTCTGTCTGTGGTATCATAGCTTTTCAACGGATGGACGCTTGAAAGTCGGGGTTTTTTAATCTATTTGGCAAACAATAGATGGCGCTATGGATATCAAATCAATTCTACTTAACATCGATTGGAATGTGTTAAGTAGTTCTACCACTAGATGGTGCTGTCGGGTTTTTTTTGCCTGGCAAATAAACTGGTTTTTTTATTTCGTCATTTCTCTTTTATTATTTATTTTTAAAGTAATGTGTATTGAACGAATTTACGTGTAACATTGATTCTTGTAGTCAAAATTTATTTAATAAAAAAATATTTAATGAGGTATAAGACTGATGTCATGAAGTATAATTTTCTTTATTTGTTATGCCATACGTATGAATATATGCCACATTGTCACTATAGGGCACTATATTAATTGTAAAATTGGAGCAATTAAGTGATTCATCATTGCCACGATGAATTGAAGATGTGACGTTGATAGAATAGTTTTATGAATAACTAAACATAATTCAGTATTTTGCTATTATAAACGGGGATAAAAATAGGCATGGCTTAGTCCTATTTATCAAAATGTTAAAAATATAGTACATTTTTATCTATATATTGTTATAAAATATAGTATAGTTGAGTTAGTATCCCATGACACAAGTCTCGAACTTACTTTGGGGCCTATATATTTATTTATTTATTTATCTGTTTGTTTAAAATAGAATTAAAACTGAAATTCTTTTCAAGTATATCAATGTTTACTAGATCTTAGTGTGGATTTAATAAATAAATGTGGTCGGCCCTAGGAGGATTTCAGAAGTATGTGATCCTTTTTAGTGTGCCGTTGTCCGCCAAAATCTAGAATTATAATGTCAACTTTCAACACTATTTGTCCTAAAATCAGTACTTCTTCCTCTTCCTCTTCATCATCATAATCATCAGGTCTTTTTGTCTCCACTGCAGGAGCACGACCCTCTCTATACTACCAGACTGACTGTACTATCAGAGCAGCCAAAGAACTTGGCCTACACTCTCCACGCTGGCCAGACGGGTTGAAGAGGTCTCATTGATGTTTATAAGCTTTGTTAAGCTTGTATTCCTAAGTCGCTTTCTACGACACCTACTTCTTATCGAGTCGAAATATTTTTAGTGTAGCTTCAATTTCAGTGCCTTTTTGTTGTTTAGGCTCTTGGAAGAGCCGTTTGTTGTTTTGAACTATTTCGTGGTGAAATTAATAAATAAATATATAGGGACAAAATACACTGATTGAGCTAGCCCCAAAGTAAGTTCAAGACTTGTTATGGGATACTAACTCAACGATACTATATTTTATAACAAAGAATAATATAGATAAACATCCAAGATTAAGGACAATTTGAAAAAGGCCATTTTCCAACTTGCCCTGACCGGGAATCGAACCCAAAATCGGAAAGGATCAGCCAATCTGCGTTACCGACTGGCTGTCGACGTAGATTGCCCAGGGTGCACCGGACATACAGGGGGGCTCAGTACGTCACTCAGGGAAGCAAATCAGTTTGAAGAAATGCATTATGAAAAAATACTGTTAAAAAGTCTATTAAAGCCAGTGTCCACCAATTCCGTTGCTTACCAAAGCACAAGTCATTCAAGAATCCGACCAATCACTGTTGATTTTACCTTTTTAGTGTTCGCATGAGTTCGTAACTTTACACAAAATAGGTAAAGTGCAGAAGCAAAGCTGAAATAAATCAGAATAGTTGTAGATGATGCACGTTCATCTATTCCCTCGTGTCTTTATTTATATAACAAGGAGGTACCTCGGCAAAAAAAGTAGGTATCGTTGTGGAAGCGACTTGGCTATAAAGTGATAAATAAAAAATAAAAAATAAAATAAATGAAATTACAAAGTACATATTCGAACACAAAACAATAAATATTATTCTGTTATAATCCTTACTGAGCTTGCATAATCGTAATAAGCATATTTTCAATACGAATATTCCCGTAGTTGGGTTATAGTTTTTGAAAATTGTCTTTCATTGATTTTCTTTACGAATCATTAGGATGACGAAATATTACTTACTTTATATATTATAACTGCCTCCGTGGTGTAGTGGTTAGAGCGTTCGGATTATAACCGGAGGTCGCGGGGACTTTGTGTTATTTCTCGTTTGGTTAGGACATTGTAGGCTCATCACCTGATTGGCTGATAAGTAAGATGATCCGTGCTTCGGAGGGCACGTTAAGCCGTCGGTCCCGGTCACTGTCTTTGACATGGGTCGTCACCTAAAACCATGTTAGAGGCCTTTAAGGCGTTTTAAAAACTCTGACACTAGTGTTAGTCACTAACACACACGGTAAGAAGAAGAAGACTTACTTTATACCACCTCATTTTTGAACGAGATTAATCTTTAGACCGCTTTCTATTATGACGACATGCAATTTAGACAATGAGCGTTTTAAACGAGTTGCTACATAGGCTATAAGACCATTCGAGACTAACTCATAAATTTTCTATACATGAAGCGTCATTTCTGACCTGTCAGTATTTTGTGCTCGTAGCTATAAAAAAGCCCTCATTACATTTTAAATTAGATACAAATTAACTGGCCGTGTTTATAAAATAGCGGTAAGTGGAGGATCTTTCAACCTGGATGTTTTATTTAAAGTTTGTTTTAATAGAGTTATTCTATGTTGTTTGAGAGAAAAGAAAAAAGTAGAAGGTACCTTGTACCTGCTCCTTTTCTGAGGTAGTAAAAGCCGATCAAGGGGAAGGGCAAGAATTTATACATATCAATGGCGATTGTTTTCGCCAAATGTTTTATTTATTTATTTTATTACTTTACTTTAAAAAATCATTCGCTCATTTCATATACATACTCATTCAACACACGCATTTAGGTACACTCTCTTTTACAAATTAACCAACTCTCTGCTCTGTGAAATAAAAAGCCGAAACCTATAATTTAACCACGCGACGCGCTCTGAAAGAAATTAAAAAAAAACTGTTTAGGTAAAGACTAGTGTGAGAAAGTGTAATTCATGTCAGTGAGTGCTTGTAACCAACTCCCTTTCGAAGATCCTTTCGAAGAAGAGTTTGACTTTGTTCGAGCACAAGGAAAAACCAGTGCAGAGGAGTCCTTTCATCCCTTGTATGGCCAGGTAACCTTCTTTCCTTTCCCGCTCGTCCAGCGATTATTGTGTCATCATCATCATAATCAGATCTTTTTGTCTCCACCTCAGGACTGCCAGAGCCAGCCAGACCAGCCAGATGATTTGGCCTACACTCTCCTCGCTGGCCAGACGGGTTGGAGAGGTCTCATTGATGTTTATAAACTTTGTTTAGTCCTAGTTCCTAAGGTTCCTAAGTCGCCTTCTACGACGTCCACGGAAAGACTTGAAGTGGTCCTATTCTACTCTTTCGGAAACCACACGGCAAGACTACCGGTAGGCGAGAAGGTAGAAAAAGGAATCAAAATAATGATGGTTTGCTAGCCACATCGCCTATATAAAAATGATTAGCATTTTTGCCCAGTCTCTTGATCGGCTTTTACAGCTGGTACATTCTTAGTTTTTTCTTTCCTCCCAAATCAGTATGGAATATTAGATGTTATTTACAATTTTTCAAAACTAAAAACCGACTTCATCTACAAACTACACAACCGATTCTAATAAAACTTCCATGGGACCACCCGACAAGTATAGCCTTTTTTAAATAAAAAAGAATTTTCCAAATCGCTTCAGGTGTCTTTGAATAATCGGTGAATAAAATAAAACCAGCCAAGTGCATGTCGGGACACGCGCAGTATAGGGTTCCGTAGTTGTGAATTCCGACTTGGAGTCCACGCCACAAAAAACGTCTAAAATCTAATTTTCTATTAAATTTGTATGATATTTTTACATTTTATAAGTTGGTTGCCTATAACTTTTTAATTCAGAAACGGATCCCTAAATCAAAAAATGGTGTTCACAAGATCATAATATTTTCGGAAAACCTATTCTAGTTTCCCATAAAAAATAATTTTACAACATTTTATTTTACGACTCTCTCAGCATGATTAATATACATAGCCGTGCAAAATAAAAACTTTCTGGTGCTTATAGTCTCTGAGTAAAACCGCGGACGGACCGACAGACAGACATGGAAAACTATAAGGGTTCCTTATTAACTACCGAACCCTAAAAAGATCGCGAGGAATTGATAACCTCCTCCTTCCTGAAATATAACCGTTATAGCACGTTATAAAAAGTGATCGGATAATCGGGCGCTAATATACCTAAACTTCATTTTTATGCCTCGGAAGAATAATACGGACATGCCTATTAATAGAATCCCAGATCCCGGCATCGTTTGAAATTCCTGATTGCTAAAATTGTTGCCTGCATACAAAATATAGTTAGAACTCGTTATGAAAACGATATATATTTTTTTATGCTTACACACCCTCTCGATCTTTAAATTGTTTAACTTTGGTTTTGGACAATTGGGGTATTCTGTGTCACTCGGGATGACCTAAGGATTTTAACAATATTACACACTTTTAAATCGGTTCAGGCATTTAGAAGTTATAGTGCAATAAACGAGGGATTACTTATTAATTCAGGAAGGAACATCCATATTATTCTTTCAAGAAAAGAAGTTTAGGTATATAAGCGCCCGATTATCCGATCACTGGTTATAAATATTACCTTTTCTTATTAACGCTACATTGTCTCAGCACAACAAATCAACTCTGTCATGATATACGCTTAATTACGCTTTAATTTAATAATTCAGCAATATATTCCGACCCAAGCACCGATAAACTACCCATTGGTTCCTATACTATCCATAAAAACGAGCGCCAAGAAGTGTTGTCGAACTATCGATAGATTTAGTATCAATGGTTTTAATCGATAAATACCATACTATCGATGTCGACCCTTGACGGATAAACTATCCATCGCATCTATATAACAAATATAGTATCGTTGTATTAGTATCCCATTACACAAGTTTAGCTTACTTTGGGGCTATCTCAATCAGTGTGATTTGTTCTTATATAGTTATTTTATATTTTATTTATAAACTATAGATGTAATTTTTTTAATTATTATAATGTTTAGTTTATTTTTTATCTGTTGCTGTATTTATTTTATTTTTCTCAATATCTAAGCAAATTACAAGAATTTAAGTACTTACTGTTTAAAACTATAGACAGTATTGACAGTTTATATTTATTCGTCGTCAAATGGTAACCGGTACTATTATAGACTATATATACTATCGATTTTGCTTAAATTACCAGTAGTCTTGCCGTGTGGTGTCCGGCAAAATAGAAAAAGACCAAGTCTTTTCGTGGACGTCGTAGAAGGCGACTTAGGAAATACAAGCTAAACAAAGCTTATAAACATGAATGAGATCTTTCCAACCCGTCTGGCCAGCGTGGAGAGTGTAGGCCAAGTCCTCTGGCTACTCTGGCTAAGTATGGCTCTGGTAGTAAAGAGAGGGTCGTACTCCTGCAGTGGAGACTAAAAAGGCATCGATAGACTACCGAGTCTATCGATAGTAGACTGTCGAGCGACAACACTAGCGCCAATACATTCGTTCCACATTTCATCCATTACCACCGCCATTCATCACCGCTCCACTAACTGAAATCACGTCGTATATATTCGCAAAACGCGCAATGGATGTATAATGCATTTCACAGGTCGTAAAGTTCATTACAGCGATGTATGGGCCAGTTTATATGTTAGTTGCGTAAATTATTGTGAATTCAGTAAGGTGGAACTTTGTTATTCGTAGTAGTCATTTAGGTGCGAATTATTGCAGTTAGCACCTTTATATTGTACTACTTTACACATATAACTTCTAACAAAGTATACTGAAACTATTTTAACGGTAGATCCAGTCTGGTGCTCCCAAACTGCTGATGAAAATGTTTATGAATATTTTCTAACAATATAAAATTACATAATAACATAAAAATAAAATACTGATAAATACAATGCCAATTATAATTATGAATAATAAATACTTACACTAATAATGTTACAATTACAACAGTAAGTTATTTTATTTAAATGTCAGAAAATGTTTGTAAACATTTTTAATAGCAGTGTGGAAGCACTTTATGATACAGAACAACTTACCCCAAGGAACACATATTTATTAAATCGAAACATATTTTTTTTTTACTTTTTTTACTTTTTGGCCGAATTGTATGGGGCGAAAACTATTTGTTATTTGTCAATATATGTTCCTTGGGAAAAGTTGTTCAAACCTGATTTCACTATATTTAGTTAGACTCTATGAATACGCCGTGGAAGGGACATACCCGTAATAAATCGAACCGGGGGCTATGCTAGACCACTATAGTATAATGATAATAAAACAACAATATAAAAAGCGGCCAAGTTCGAGTCGGAATCGCCAATGACTTGAATGAATTACGTAGCAGCTGCAAGTAACATAAAATAAAAGTTCTTGTAGATTTTTGTAACTTTGATCTATGTTTTAATAATAGTGTATTTTAATTTATGACGTATTAAAAAAACTACTTACTAGATCTCGTTTACACCAATTTTCGGTGGAAGTTTGCATGTAATGTATTTATCATTTCTTACTTTAGAAGTAACGGGGGGGGGGGGCACACATTATACAACTTTGAAAATGTCCGTAGCGCAAACCGTTCAGTTAAGAAAAAAAAAATTAAATTAGAAACCTCAATATCAGTTCTGTATGTTATATTTATTTTTATTCTGTGCTTATTGTACGGAATAATCTCTCCTTTAGTACACACGTTCGGTTTCACTCACTACACCGCTCTTGTCTGGAGGTATGTTAGAATACTAATTTGATGGTTACCGCATACCTCATGCTCACAGTTTTTATGGTAGTCATTAGTATGAAAGGAAGATTTATTGCTTTATTATTTATCTTGGTGACGACCATTTTGGTCCAGTTTTTAACCCTGACAAAAAGAAGTGTTATAAGCATAGAAGTAGGTTTTTTTTACTGCGTAAAAAGACCACACTAGACGAGTGCGACAGATAATATGATAAGTGTCATCTTCATAAGAGCAAAAGATATACTTAGCATCAATTTGACAATGAGATAAGTTTTCATACAAAACATGTCACCCATTGTCACCCTGGCTCGAACATCACACGAAAATTTGATTTTCCAAATTGTAAACTGTGTTAATTTGTAAGTTATCTTGGAAAGATTAGTTATAGAGTTATACTGGAAAGATGATATCGTACTGCTTTACCCATAGTTTGTGGTACAAGTAGTAGGTACAAATACAACCCATAAAAAGTTACACAGAAATATTTCGTTTGTGGTCACATTTTACAATACTCTATATCCATCTTATACCTTCTAATGGTTATAAGTTTGACGCTAATATTTGTTCCGTGGTATCGTAGGGCTCGAACGGATGTAACGATTTCTATAGTTTTTTACGTAAAAGCAAGTTTCCTTGCAGCCAGGGGGCTATGTTTGACGAAAATCGGTGGAGCCATTTAAAAGTTATTGGGGGTTAAACGCTTGAAAGTCAGGGTTTTTCCTAACAAATAATAGATGGCACTATGGATATCAAATCGTATAGATAGTTCCATTACTTATGACTAGATGGCGTTGTTGACAGTCGCGGTTTTTTAATTTGTCTAGCAACTAAACTTGTTCTTTTCGCTCTCTACCTGATACACCATACCATCTTTGATCCCTAAGATATAAAAACTAGGCCCGAAGGTCATTTTAGCTTGATTGCCCGCAATTTATATGGAATGTAATTTTTTTATTTCTGATTGTTCTTTTAATTTCATTATACTATAGTTATCTAGTATAGCCTGTTAGATTTATTACACACTAGCTATATTACCCGTGGGAATTTCGGGATAAATTGTACCTTATGTCCTTCCCCGAGTCTTAAACTAAATCCACGCCAAATTTCATCCAAAATCGGTTCAGTAGTTTAAGCGCGAAGACAAACAAAACTACTTTCGCATTTATAATATTAGTAGGATAAGTATGTCCTTTACATATTGTATACCTGTTGCTGAAAACTTCATAATGGAAGGATACCTATGTGAAGCGGCAAGGAGAATAAAACATAAGTGTAGAAAACTTTCTGACCATCGCTATGTCGGCTTGTTAGGCAAAGGTTACAATTAAAATTGTTGGCGCTCAACTATTCTGTAATAAGTTGTCATAGTAGCTTCGTTGATTGATTTGCTTCTCGACAAAAGCCTTTTAAGGCCTTTAGGGTTATGCAAGTAAATCGAAAAACGAAACTCTTTTAAGTTCGCAATATAATTTATAATAAATCCGCAGAGTCATTTTTCTAAGTTATATTAATTTTTTTCATCCGAGCGTAATCCCGGTTGTATCCTCAGCGGTAACGCTTCAAAGGCCGCCTCTTTCTTTTTCGAACGGTTTAATTTTATATCTCCCTAAACATTAAGGATATTGACATGCAGGTTTATTTATAAAATACTGTATATAATAAACCACATTTTGAATTAACATTCACAAAAAAGAATTCTCCAAATCGGTCTAGGCATCTTGTAATAATCGGTAAAAATACATAAAATAAAAGATTACGACGAATTGATAACCTCCTCCTTTTTCGGAAGTCGGTTAATTAACATTCAATGTACTAGGACGGAACCATCGACATACTTGAACCGGGAGGTACTTGACCAGTTTAGTTGATGCAATGTTCGCTTTTTGAAGTAAACAACAGTTATTTTTTCATAAAAATTTCAAGAACTATTATAAATAACGAGGACAATACAATGACGGATGATGTGACCAAATTAGACCGGTGAAGCAGCTTGTACGTTGTACTTTTCATTAAATTTTTTTGTTCTTATTTTTGCCTAGTTTGTCACGAACTTGCTTCTGTTTGTCAACCTATTTCTCAGGAACTTCTTTAGGGAAATAACGCAAGTCAAACTAATTTACATATGTACTAAAAAAACTAAAAAAAAAATTTTTTTTGACAATTTTTTTTCTCCTTTTTTGATAAAAATATAGGTACACAGTTATAAAGAAAAATCGACAGTAGGTTTGTATTCAAGTATGATTTAAATAGATATGTGTATATTTATGTATTTATATATTATTTAAATATGTATGTATATATATTATTGTATTTATCGTATATTTCTTTATTTTTTATGTACTATTTTTATCTTGCAACCCACATTTAGACTGTATCTGTATAACCCAAAGGTTGTTGGGTTCGCCTATTGTTTTGTACAATTTGTATTTGATGAACAATAAAGATTAAATAAATAAATAATTTTTATTTTATTTCATTTACATATAAATTAAATAAGAAGATACGCCGCATTGTCCAACTTTAAATTTAACTTGCTTCGCTCGCGCTCAATAATGTTTAATAATATCATCGATGTACGCAAGTTTTACTCTATTTTCGTGATGCAAATCTCAGTCAGCTCGATATAAATCATTGGGGACTGAGAGGCCGACGGGGGACAATTCAATTACTATGAGGCTCGCTCCGATTTGACGGCGAAATGAGCGTGCGCCCGCGCACCCTTCTATTATCCTTAAGCAGCATGCATATTGTGTATTTTAGCAGATCACAAATGGAGGAAGATATCATATAGATATTCGGATATATATATGTATTTTATGTACCGATTATTTTAAAGGCGCTTGGACCAATTTGGACCAATTTGTTTTTTGATGGTTCATCTTAACTTGTATCTACGAGTTATACAGGGTTAAATACCAATAAAAAAAATTACTATGAAATCCGTTCCGATCTGACGACAAAATGAGCGCCCCCTGAATAATTTTTTGCTAATTGTTTTTTTTTCAGTATGCTTTTTAAAAGAGGTCAATTTATGGTACTGTTTACCATAAAGTTAGACGTTGTACCTTTCACAAGAGAAATATATTTCTAATTGATGTATTTTTTGACGGATCACAGCGGATAGAGGTGACATAGCCAGACTTTTGTTTTTTACAGAATTTGTTCCCAAGATCGAACTACAGCTATATTAATTAAACCGACAAAGGACGAGGTTATTAATTCGTCGGGACCTTTTGTTATTTTTTTAATGTATGTCTACCGATTATTCGAAGTCGCCTGGACTGATTTGGAAGATTCTTTTCTGTTTAATACTGTCAGGTGGTCCCATAGAAGTTTTATCAAAATCAGTTGTGTAATTTAGGTGTGCAGTCGGTTTTTAGTTTTGAAAAATTATAGCTGGTACGTTGGACCGAGTCTCTCAACTGAAAATGGTTATATCATCATCATCAACAGGTCTTTTCTCTCCACTGCAGGAGCACGACCCTTTCCGTACTACCAGAGCCACACTTGGCCTCAGCAGCCAGAGGACTTGGCCTACACCCTCCTCGCTGGCCAGACGGGTTGGAGAGATAAGCTTTGTTTAGCTTATATTCCCTAAGTCGCCTTCTACGACATCTATGGGAGGACTTTGAGTGGCCCTGTTCTACTCTACCGGAAACCACAAGGCAAATAAACGATAAATCTCCTTCCATCCCTTGCCATTACACGGTCCCCTAACAATCGTTCCTGCTACCTAATAATTGGTAACGATAAATCAGGTTGAGGGACGGCTAGTAATGAACACATCACTGCATAGATCTACAATGATATATGACAATTATACCTTGAAATGCATAGGAACTGTCACTGCGAACAACTGTTTGAGCTGTAGGCTTTTCTAGATCTTTCGTTCAAAGGATTAAATGTTATTTGAGTTGTGCTATATAATAATGTTCAACTATGGACTTTCTGAAGTGTGATGATGATGATGATTTAATAATGTATAACATAATTAGAGAAGAAAAGGAAGACCAAGAAGGTCGATCATGGATGAAGTAAAAGAAAAGGCAAAAGTTGTGTCGTATAGGGAGGTCAAGCATTTAGCGGAAAATAGTGAGACATGGAAAATACTCCACCGACAAGAACCTAGTTCTTAAATTTATTCATACAGAATATCCTAAGATCCCGTGCAATAAAAGTAAAAACTCAAAAGTCATTATGCGATTATGCGTCCACGTTCCCCGTCCAACCAACTCTCTCCCACCATTTTTTGATTTTTATCCATCTTCTCGTCCATTCGTCACGCTAAAAGTGGCCTTTGGATCACTCGGGCATGGGTTATATCGCAAGATCTATACGCCTCTGTCTGCTCCATTAAAGACAAAGACGTGATAGTGTATAGTTGAGGGAATACCAGAAAAATCAAAAAGTATGTCGACTTTAATCTGCAGACCACTGATTTTATCATTATTTTATATTTATTATTAGTATTTCGTTCTACTGTACTTCTATATTCCTATTAATAATAATTGTCCTTTGTTCCTCTGGTCGAGTGGAAGAGATCCCTTCTGGGATAAGTCCACTATTTGTACCACTGTGTTTGTAATTATATGTAATTAATGTTTGTTATTATTTGTTGTTGTTTGTTTTACGTGTATGTAAGCGGCCAACAGTGGTGTCAAATTTTTCAAGTTTCCTAAAGGCATCTCACATAGCTTAACGACTGCCATACAATGATATCAGCCGGGACCAACGGCTGTTTTTTTCAATTTCAATTTATTTATTGCTTTTCACATTATACATGTATTAGATTACACTACACAGTCACTTCTTAGGTTAGTAGGTACAACATGAACCATTGCATCAGAAAATAACGGAACGGCATACGGATTATTTCTTAGTATGTATCAAATTCAATGTTAAAATTATTATGAATAAAAATGTAATTTCTTTTTATTGATGTCTTAAAATTTAATTTAATTTTGGTCATATTTTTTATTTTATTTAATGAGTCAATACTATACTATAATATTTAATAACGTCCAAATGTAGTTTAATTTTAATGTCAATTATATTAAATGTCAATGCAAATTATCATTAATTGTATATTTTGTCAAATCTTTATCATTAAAAACTCGTCCAATGGCTTTTAATCTTTTAATAAAGATCGAATTCTTCTCCTCTGCTCTAAGCAGGTCTGGGAGGGCATTCATTATAGACTTTAATTGTCATTGCAAGCGGCCCAGAATTAAATATTTCTAAATTACGAGTGTTATTCGGCCTCGCTAACATATTCTTCTTCCTTGTGGGATAGCGTCGCGGTAAATTGTCTTTTTTCGTGAAATATTGGGGATATTTCCTCATAAATTTACTAGTTTCTAAAATGTATATACAGGGCAATGTCAGTATTTTTAAATTTTTTAAATATGGTTTACAGCTTTCTCTGTCTTTAATATTTTCTATGATACGTATGCATTTCTTTTGAAGAATTAGCAGTCTATTCGCGTCGCTTATACGTGCCTTCCGAAGCACGGAGGAGCTCAATATTTTTTTATGCCACTTGTAGTCACCCATCCAAGTGCGGACCACGCCTGGTGTCGCTTTACTTACTAATGCGCACTCCCGCCAGGCTGTCGAGCTCCTGTTTGTTAGTCCAATAAAGTATTTAAATTTTATTTTTTGGCTCTTTTGATAGATTTTCGTTTGAGATGTTACTCCTACGCACAGACGGTGGTCCAGTGGTGACCGTTAATTATTGTTCGTCCATTAGTTCTGTGTGGGCTCGATCTAATGCTGGTTTATGACGTTGTTTGTTCCGAACATAATAATAAGAACGTCAATGAAATGGCGTTGCAAAATCATTCGGTATACATTATTAACAGGTTACAAAAGTTTAAGATCAGCTTTAGCATGCCGTACCCACGAAGTTAATACGCTATTTTCCAACAAGTCAAATCAGCAACTTTTTTCTAATTGTCAAAACAAACAGTTTCTATGGGATTTTGTATGAAATACAGGCAGATGACGTCATAGATTTTTGGAGTCAAATAGCGCTCTCATTATTAGTTTTTCTACAATAATAAATTTAAAATAACGTTAAAATGGATATATTTAAAGACAAGTGACATTATTTTGCGACGCTTTATTTTTCTATTAGTACAAAATAATTTATTTTTGACTTAGGAAAGTACCCAATTGACGTCATTTATAATTGATAAGCTTGTGATGTGATGATGTTACATGTTTTTAACCCCCGACAAAAAAGATTGTGTTATGTTTGGCGCTAATTTCTGTCTCTGTGTGTGTGTCTGTGTCATCGTAGCTCTCGAATTTCGATGCGGTCTTTTTAACGTGAAAGCACGTTAGGACCACTCCATGAAGACTGGATAATTATTTTTGGCCCATCGGTTAGAATATCAAGTTATTGTACACGTATTTTTTCTTTTCTCTGAGAAACAAAAATTGTCACGGCTAAGTACGATTTAAACATAGCGGTGACGTCGCAAGCTTCTGGAACATGAATGATACGTATCGAAACTGAAAAATATGGGTATATTATTTTTGAATAATCTAAAAGACAGACTTATTAGAATTATACTTTTCTGACCCTGTCGTCACCCCTATCATCCAAATGGCCAATAACACATCTCTGATGTCTATGATTTTAGCATAATATCTTATACCTTTAAACGAGCAATTCTTGTATATTTATTTATATATTTATAAATTTCTATGATCTCGAAAACGGCTCTAACGATTTCGCTGAAAATTGGTATATGGGGCTTTTTGGGGGTAAACAATCGATCTAGATTAGTCTTATGTTTGGGAAAACGCGTGTTTTCGAGTTTTTATTCGTTTTTCTTTCCACGCAGAATATGGTTGCTAATTTCATTGCGTTGGCCGCCATCCGCTTAGCTCAGCGGTTAAAAATGCTGACCGCTAGAAAGAGTGTTACGGGTTCGAATCCCACTCGGTGACTTACTTTTGTTTTTTTTTTGTTCAAGTTTATATATAATTTTTTATTATGTACTGTTTTTAGACAAAAAATGTAGTTAATGTTTGAGATGAAACCGACCGAGCAAAGCTCGGTCAATCAGGTACTGTAACTATTATATCGCCTATATTGATTTGGCTTAACGGTGATTTGTCTAAAGTTATGTTATAAGCCATAGATACTGCAAGTGTTATAATTCGACTTCCTATACTAATATATATACTAATATATATACTAATATAATATAAACGCGAAAGTTACGTAAAAACTATGTACTGAATGGATTTTAATGAAACTTTACAATAATATAGCTTATACGTCAGAATAATACATAGGCTACAATTTATAATGAAATTGTGTGATAATCCTGCGCAGCCGAAGTCGCGGGCACCAGCGAGTATCAAGTATAAATATTTAAATAAACTATTTAAACCACTATTAATATCTAGCATAGTCTCTACTACTAACCTAAGGTCTAACGAACGATATTATCAATTTAGCGTCATGTATTTATTTCCCGACAAGCATCTATCGAAGGCGGCGGTGTCGAAACATCTGTAGCCCTGTTTACTTAAGATGTGGCCGGAGATATTGCTAGATTAGTAGGGTGGCCATGATTATGGATTATAGGGGAAATAGGATTAATTTTTAGGCGTTTTAAATCATAATAACGTAACATTTTAAACACATATTAGATTCCCGATCAGGGCAAGTTGAAAAATGGCCTTTTTCAAATTGTCCTGGGTCTTGGATGTTTATGTATATATGTATTTGTTATAAAATATAGTATCGTTGAGTTAGTATCCCATAACACAAGTCTCGAACTTACTTTGGGGCTAGCTCAATCAGTTTAATTTATCCATATATATTTAAAATGAAAATTTAAAAATATATTCTTGTGCCATAAGTAAAAAGCAAATAAATAATAGACTATGTAATTAAAAAAATTTCGTCCTTCAAAAATAAATTATTTGGTACTGTTTTATGAATAAAATGTCACAAAAGAATGTCACTTGTCATTGATCATATCCGTTTGGAATGTGATTTTAGATTTATTATCGCGGAAAAACTAAGTTATATGTCATTACTCTTTATTGCATATAATCCCATGTTTGAAAAAGTATCTGATCCTTATTAAAGTTTGTGTAAAATTAACACGTTAGGCTTTAGGTGGCCCAAGGATCAAGGGTGGCCCTTGGGCCATTGATCCAACTGCTTATTTGACCTATTTTTACTTATTATAAATAAATATATAAAGTAAAAATAGGTCAAATAAGCAGTTGGGTCAAGGGCCCAATATAAATAAAAATATTAAATGTCAATTATATATTATTATTATATAATTGACATTTAATATTTTAATTTCAATGAAAATAAAATAAAAATAAAAAAAATAATGTTAATTATATCTTATAAATATATAATTAACATTTAATATTTTTATTTAAATAATTCATTTAAAGCAGTGTGGCTTATAAATTAAGACAGCTCGACGTTTGGCTAAACCAATATACGCAATAGTAAAAGTTACATATTATGCCAAAATTTTTAATCCGCGCAGCGTGATGTTCGGCTTTCGTAGACAGATGAGGGAAAACAAATCAGTCATGGGTTGCTGTATCGCCTATTGACAGTATTCAGTCTCTTCCATTCCCTCGATCGGCTCTGAGGAAAGAGAAGAAAACAGTTAATTCTTATCTAGAACACCTCTATTACCACAAGAAAGCATAATTTTTCGAAAAAGAGATCTTCCATGCCCTGCCAGAAGCGTAGTCACCCTAAGCTAAAAGTAGTCTACACTTCTACACTAGAATTAACGGTGCGCGGTTTATCTTCTACCATGATCTCATTGTTCTGTGGCTATTTAATTGCTGTTAGAAATATTTGATTTACTGTTCTTATCTATATGGAATTTCTATCTATCCAACTGTTTTCTGCGTCAGAAAGACCTAACCATTTGACATACAATTTATTGCCTTTTTTTCTTATAATTTTTTAAATGAAGTACATATCTGTGTTTCCCTTATCTATTACCTATTTTAACATTTCTTAACATCAAGCAAGTTATTGGGAAGAACTGGCAAGGCCAATAAGCGCTCTTACAATAATTTTTCATAACTAAAAACCGACTTCGACCCTAAATTATACAACCGATTTTGATAAAATTTCTATTGGACCATCTAGCAAGTATGATATTTCAAACAAAAAATATATTTTCAAATCAGTCCAAGCATCACCGAATAATCGGTGAACATACATAAAAAAATCGCGGTTAATTGATAACCTCCTCCTTTTAAAAATGCTACTAGGCGGTTTAAAAGAGGTTAGGAAGATCCTTTGGGATATTTTTTATCGAGTGAAGTATTAAGATCATGTAACTCAATGTGACTTTGACTAGACTAGATCATATATTTTTCCGATTTGTAAAACATTATTTATTTATTTTTATTTAATCTTTATTGTTCATCAAATACAAATTGTACAGATCAATAGGCGAACTTAACGCTAGAAGCGTTGTCTACCAGTCAACCTTTGGGTTATGCAGATAGTCTAAATGTATTTTCTATCGCTCTCAGATAATTTCTTGTTTTACCTTTATTGTCCCACTGCTGGGCAAAGGTCTCCGCCATATCCTTCCACTTATCTCGATTCTGAGCGACCTGCGACCAATTCTTCTAAAAATATCTGATGTCATCACTCCAACGTTTTCGAGGTCTGCCCGGTATCCTGCGACCATCTGCAGGAATTTTTAAACTCAAAAACTCGGCCTACTTTAATAGATGATAAATATTTTATCATATTATTTTTTGTCAGTAAATCCTATATGCTCGGTATATTCTCATTTGTACTTACTTACATTGTATGCGTTGAGAAACATGCACATTCATGACAGTATGTGATTTCACTGAACAAAAAAAATACTCTCTTTGGCAGATTACTTGTTAAGAATGCCATTAATCACAATTGAATCAAAATCACAAAGTATAATTATAACCCAGATCAGTGAATTCGAGAGATGTGTGTGCACTTGCTTGAACGTGTTAATGTTGACTTCCGCATTCGGAAATAAAAAAACTCTCCTTAAATTAAAAAATACTAAAATATTAACTTATACTGTATTAATGTTGCTAAAAAAGTAAATATACTTATAAATAAAAATTTTGGCAAACTGCTAGTGTATAACAAGTAAAATGAAAACACTTTTTCTTAAATATCCAAATAAAGATTTTCTTTTGGTTGGCATGAAATACCAAACCGTGACGTCATGGTTTCTAGACAAATGGCGCTTTCTAAATCAGTTTTTTTCTGCTTAATTAACCTAAAATAACATTAAATATGGATATGACGAATAATAAGTGTATATTGTTATATGTGTATAGTGTTTTAACTATATATTGTTCGAAATGTATTTTCGAAAAATCAAAAAAATAAGTCATCCATGATTATTACTATCTACGTTTCTATTAGGAAACAAATCATATAATAACTGGCCAAGTATGAGTTGGATTCGCAAACGAAGGGTTCCACTTAAGGACCCCCCGACCCTAGACCAAAATACAACTTTCCATACAAACGTAATCTACGTTTTATTTCAAAATGACATGTCCGATTTGGGCAAAATTTTGTAATTTCAAAGATATTGCAATTATCTAGGTTTATAACTAGTTTCCGACGGTAAAAATATGAACTTGAAATAGAATATAGTGTTTTATATCATTTTTGACCATTAGTATGGGAAACTTCTTAATCGTTATATTTTCTTTCCAGTTCATAATTTTACATAGGAAACCAGTTATAACCCTAGATAATTGCAATTTCTTTACAATTACCAATTTTTACCGGAATCTGACATGTGGTTTCAAAATTAAACGAAGACTACGTTTGTATGGAGAAGTCTAGGGTCGCCGGACTCTTAAATATTTATTTTAACAGAAATACATCATCTGTGAAAATTTTATCTTTAACTATCACAGTTCATGAGACAGACGTACAAACGGATAGCTTAGTCTTAGTAATAGGGTCCCTTTTTACCTTTTGGGTATGGAACCCTAAAAAGAAAACGTATGACGTCTTATAACCTATTCGTTTCTATCCTGAAACAAGCATCTTAAGCCATTGTTTTGTCATACCTATCTCCTTCGGCCACAATACGACCACTGCACAAACAAAGGCCTTCCAAAGCGACCGATGGGAGCTACCTGAATTCAATCTCCTCCTCACTGTGATCTAGATAACCCTAATCGCAATAAATTAATAATATCTGAACCTGTTACACCGCAATCAGTAAAGTACAAAAAGCGATTTATCAGCCTCTTGCAAACAGACCACGTTTATCTTAAGTGCGTATTATCACAACGAGTGATTATTTGTAAATTAATGGTTTTCTTTGAAGATCGGCGAAAAAACGCAGATGCGCGAGCGCAGTGAAAGCGGAGGCGGACGCGGCTGCGAACTTTTTCGACGGTATTTAAAATAAAAGACGATTATCAACAATTTTCATGTTTTTAATGTATTGACTGTGTATATCATACCGCATTTACACATTTGTGTTCGTTTTTCGCCTCGTCATTTGCGTCGCGATTTGCACGAATGTGTGAACGTGTTACAAAGACGCGAATCGCGAGGCGAATAGCAAACTCACTTTTACATATATGCGTGTTCGTTATTCGCCTCGTCATTCCCCTCGCGATTCGCGCGTATGTGTAAATGCGGCATCAGTGGCGTTAGGAGAGAATTTGGTCTAGTACAGAGTACAGCTATAAAAGTAGATATCATCATCAGGTCTTTTTGTCTCCACCGCAGGAGCACGACCCTCTATGCACTACTAGAACCATACTTGACTAGAGCAGCCAGAGGATTTGGCCTACACTCTTCACGGTGGCCAGCTCTTTTATGCCACATTTACACATTACGAGGCGAGGCGAATAACGAACACGCATATGTAAACAGTAAGTTCGCTGTTCGCCTCACGGTTCGCCTTGCGATTCACGTCTTTTTACCGCGTTTACACATTCGTGCGAATCGCGAGGCGAATGACGAGGCGAACATGAATGTGCAAATGCGGTATAAGAGAAGAAAAGTTTATAAAATAATAATAAAAATTGATGGGATATTAAGTAGGTACCTAAGTATAACTTTACTGTCACAGTGACCATATCCTAAAAGTCTCATTTCCAATAATCGACTGTCGGCAGTAATTATCTGCCATAACATCACACGGAGATCATGGGACGTGTGCGATGCTGAAGAAAAACTAGCTATAATGTCGTTGGGAGTTTCGCACGATGCGCGTAATCTGGTGGCGCCTGAGTTTGAACGCGCAGGCGCCTAACTGAGGGTGATTACCTTTGAGAGCATTCAAGCCACGACATTAAATAATAATAAGCGGCTAAGTGCGTGTCGGGCCACGCGCAGTGTAGGGTTCCGTAGTTGTAAATGCCAACTTTGAGTTCATGCCACTAAAAACGTCTAAAATGTCTATTTGTATGAAATTTTCCTTTTCGAGTACATTTTATAAGTTGATCGCCTATAACTTTTTAATTCGTTAACCCTACTTAGCTCTGATAGTTTTCCTTTAAACTATATTATATATACTATAGCTGTGATTTTTTCATCAAAAATATTGACTTCCACTTTACTTGTATGGCAGCTACCCTAAAAAAAATATATTTCCCTATTTTGTTTTACGACTTTTTTGCCATAATTAATACACATATCCATGCCAATTTACAGCTTTCTAGTACTTATAGTTTCTGAGTAGGACCGCGGACAGACAGACAGACAGACAGACAGACATGGCGAATCTATAAGGGTTCCTTGTTTACTACGGAACCCTAAAAATCACGTGTTTGGTATCCGACCACGTACTGGCAAGCAAAGCGTAGGACCCACACAAGGGTCCTACGCTGTGGGTGACCCACAAGGTGGTCTGGCGACCTGACCAAGGTTGCTGGAAGGAGCTGGATGCAAATCACTCTAGATTTCTAGATTGGTCATTTTGGAAATCCTCGGGGGAGGCCTATATGTCCGGCAGTGGTTTGGTGTCGGAGCCCTCCTAAAATATTTATTCTATTTTAATATGATAATTCATTTATTTTCGGTTATTGTTTTATTTTATTGTGAGTAAAAATCATAAAGTCTAATTTAATTGTTAGTAGTTTTAATTAACTATTTATTTTTAATTAATAATTAAGTAAATATACAATTAAATATTGTGTAAATGTTTCAAACGTCTACCGTTATTAATATTGGGCAAAAAACGGCATAAAAATCACGTTTGTTGTATTGAAACCACTTAAATATATTTTACTGTGTTTAAAGTATTTGTTGTTATAGCAGCAACAACAACAGAAATATATCATCTGTGTAAATTTCAACTGTCTAGCTATCACAGTTCATGAGATACAGCCTGTTGACAGGCAGACGGACAAACGAACAGCAGTCTTAGTAATAGGGTCCCGTTTTTACCTTTAGCTGCAGAAGTCGCGACACGACCGCAAATGTAGAAAAAAAGCTAGAAATGTTTGTACAATTGTTAAAATTCACCGTCGAAAGCTATTAAAGAAACTAATTGTCATGTAGACCGTATAAATGTCCCTTTCAATTAATGAGTATTCTATGCATACGCGAAATTCCTTGCGTAAAAAAAGTATTGACGTATGTTTTTATGGTGCCGTTTCTACGTTTGTTGGATGCTTTCGTGATACGGTACCTTGAATGGTTGTCAGTGTTGTACAAATATCAGGAAAAAAGTAAAGAGGTAATGAACAAAGTATCATATGTCAGACTGAGTCGTGACTTGAATACTATTTTCTCGTCAGTCAATACAGGAGAGCTTGTTCATTGTTCACCTAACCTACAAATTTTTCGGGCAAAAAAGACAAGGAATAATAATCGGCCAAGTGCAAGTCCTACTCGCGCACGAAGGGTTATGTACGAACAATCACGTTATCTTTAAAAAATCGCGTTTGTTGTATAGGAGCCCTATATAACAAACGCGAGCTATAACTTAAATATATATTCTGTTCTGTTTTTAGTATTTGTTGTTAGAGCGGCAACAGAAATCTGTGTAAATTTCAACTGTCTAGCTATTATGGTCCTGGTGTCAGACAGACGGACAACGGAGTCTTAGTACTAGTATATACTAACTGCAAAAGTTATTTATTTTGCTTATCCTTTGCGGTTAAGAGACGTTAAAGAAAAGGTGTCCACATGGTTAATAAAAGGTCTAAGCTACAATGACACAGAAACACTTATTAATTAATGTTATAGTGTCATAAATTAAGTTAAACTGTTTTAATTAAAAAAAAAAAAAAACAATTCTTTGTGTAATTGAAACTCTTCTATTTTCAAATGTGTTTGTAGTTTAATGTAAGTTAAGAAAGAGCAGATCTGTCTAGCACAAGCATTATTTGCTTAATAGGCAGTCCTCACAATTATGATTGTAAACACAACTTTCTGTTAACGAAATAAACATACATTTTTTTTTATTGAAAACGTAATAATTCGTTACTTTCTAACAACTTAAATTAGATACTTTTTTCGAAATGTCAAAACAAACTTTCTCTTTTAGATTTGTATGAAATATAGACTAATGATTTGGTAGTTTTTTGGAGTTAAATTGCGCTCCTAATATTAATTTTTCTGCAATAATAAATCTAAATTACATTGAAAATGGATATTATCGTGACAAGTGACATTATTATGTAACATTTTATTTTCTTAAAGGTACCAAATAATTTATTTTTGACCCAGGAACGTACCCAATTACTTACCTATACAAACAAAATAGGGTTGTAAATGAAGTATGCCAAATTAGAAAATAGATTCAATGTTTTATCATACCTATTTAATACTAGTAGTTCGCCACGAACTTAGACCTCGCGATTATTATTTTAGAATAATCTACCTGATTTGGATAAATAATCGGTGCAGGTTTACCGATATGCGGATTCATGATTGTGACCAAATTTCCAAATTAGTTGGCAATCACTGCCCTTTCTTCAAATTACTTTTGATCTAGCTCTGAAATGTCAGGAGCACCTTCCTAACATACATCACATGGATATGAGGTCTACCGTGATGCTGAAATTCAGTTCTGTACCAGTAGTCTTTCACTGAAAAATGACCTATCATTTTTCAAATGACGAAGTCAGCTCGTTGTTGAAAAACCAGAAAACTATTAATGGGTTTTCGTTTAAATGTTTATTTGTATTGCCATGGTTCTATGCCGCTGCTCATCGGTTTCTTACTCTCTTCGTAAAGCTACTTCTTGTCTCTTGTTAGTTCGTGGCATAATCACGAATACTACTACAGAAGCACAGACAAGCAGCGATAGCGATTGAACGCAAGTTCGCTCAACAAAATTGCTAAATTTAATAAACAAGCCAACAATCAATCAAAATAAGCAAAAACTGAAGAAAAAAAACTAATCGTAAAATAAGCAAAACCCTTTTATTTTAAAGTCGGTTAAATATGATAAAATTTATAGAACTACTAATGAAACTCAAAATAATAACCATAATAGTTATTCAGAGAAATTTACTTCGTGGACCCCAGGGGAGATATGTATTTTTAAGGAAGTTGTTCAGTAACCCGGACTGAATTCACCCTTAAATAGTTTCAGTATATTTTGTAAGAAGATTTGTATTGTATATCCGTTACGGCTTAGTCAGCTAGACTCCGCGAGTCACCCTAAACCCGTTTAAGTATAAAAAAGTTGTTCAGACAAAAAAGTGGTTCAAATAAAAAAGAATTGTTTTAATAATGGCAACAAAAAAGTCTAGTGAAATTTTTGAAAATATTTTGAAATGGCGGATATATGACAGTTTTAAATTTTTGAACCCCCATATTTCCGCCATTTTGAAAAAATTCGAAAAACTGGCTCGACAAAAAAATTCTATTAAGTTGCTGAACCTGCTTACAAAATTTCATGAGAATCGTTTAAGAAATGCGACCTGTAGGCGAGAACAGACAGACAGACAGACAGACAGACAGACAGACAGACAGATAGACGGACAAAAGAATTTTTGGCTAATCTCGAAACTGAGACGCTTCGCTCGCTTCGCTCGCTCGGTCAATAAGTACATATACAGTTATTTGCGTAGTTATTTGCAACTCTTATATTCAACAGATATGAATATAAAGATGCAGCGTACAGATAAACTTACTTTGTTATTTTCCTATTATACTTCGACCTGGCCTATTAGAAAAGCGTCGGCAAGCTCAAAAGCTAACTCGACAAATACGTCAATAATGATCGATTAATTCGGATTCCTGTTCAAACAATCGGTATCTTTATTACCATCTAAGAATGCTCGGTACTCCTCAACAAGGCAACATCACCATGTTGGCGATGTCTCTTAGAGATTGGCTTAGCAGTGCGAAGGAATGAAGAGCATATTTGGGCGGGACGCGAGTCGCGACAGGCCGGGACAGTTTAAGAAAATGCGCATGCACACTCGGATTGGTGTCATAAAAACTGTTTTTTATAAAAATAATTAACGAAAAGGAATAAATAAAATTCGTCTACCCATACTCATCAGCGCTCAGCCAAACGGTTTTTGTAAGGGAAGACGAAATTCTTTTTATAGTTGAATGAAACTTGCTTCAAAAATTTGGGTGTTGGTTACAAAGTCAAGTTAAAAAGTCACTTTTATAATTTTATATGTTAACAACTAAGTGAGTGGACCTGAAATGATGGCGCCACCAAACGTTTTTTTAATATGTGTTACTCGTATGTCCGATCCTAGTCATTAAATTTAATTACAATTTTTCCTGCAATACGTTGAAGTCCACTTACTTATTTGTCACCGTTCAGGGCCAAACCAGACGACAGACTATCCGTGACGCACTTTTTAGTCTGTGATGGTCGTAACGTACACGACGCGCAAAAAGTCCGGCGCGCATCGTGTGCTTTACTGCGTATGATTCCATAGGTTCAATTTTACAGACTAAAAACTGTCGTCTGCGTTGGGCTTTCATAAGCAGTGGCAGATTTACTCGTTGCGTCCCGAACTGTCACGGCCCGCCCAAGTTTGCTCGTGTCTCATTCGTGATGTATCTTGATAAGTGCCAACCTCCCGGTCATTTGACATTTGTAAGAAATGTCAAACGTCTCCTGTTTACAATATAATTGGTAGTTTGGGTACCAGTAGAATGACAAAATAAGCGATTATTGCTTCTTGTGGTTTTTTTTCTAAATAGCAGTGGCAGCTGACGCTTTAGGCGGTTTGGCAAAAAAAAAATAAGGAAACATAGTGTTTTATACTTTATATTTTTTTGGTTCTAGTTAGACCTTATGGCTGTTTGTCATTTACCTTTATACAAAACATCTGCATTAATAACTTTTGCCACAAGCGTTTTTTTTCAAAATCCCCATAACATACGTTCAAATCTGAAAGTTATAGAATTCAAAATGAAGATAAAAGAAATTCAAAAATGAATTTTGTGCGTGATTTTTCTTAGTACCAACTTATTGCTACCACATGGACCAGACGACTTTTTTAATTAGTTTTTTTAATCTAACTCTACTTTTTTTCATCAGGATTTCGTACCCGAAGGGTAAAAACGGGACTATATTACTTAGACTTCACTGTCCGTCTGTCTGTCTCCGTCACCAGGCTGTATCTCATGAACCCAAATAGCTAGATACCTGAAATTTTGACAGTTGTTGATGTATTTCTATTGCACATACCATTTTGATGTAATAATATATTTTTTTGTAAATAATTGAATAAAAAAAAAAAAAAAATAATAACTCTTAGATAGAAATCAGTGGCGTACTAGCGGAGAGACCTTTGCCCAGCAGCTATTAAAAAACACTAAAGTATTTTTGTATTAATTTTCCTTACTGTAATTGATGAATGATGCAAAATTATTCATAAATACATATCTTTAATAGTTTTGATGCACAACCATAAAGTTATTTTAATGCTTCTTTCATACCATAGTAGTTTGCTCGGTTATATCTCAAACATCGAAAATACGCGTTTTCCCAAACATAAGACTAATCTAGATCGATTGTTTGCCCCCGAAAACCCCCACATACCAATTTTCAGCGAAATCGTTAGAGCCGTTTTCGAGATCACAGAAATATATAAATAAATATACAAGGATTGCTCGTTTAAAGGTATAAGATAACTCATTATAACGACTATATTGAAAGCTTGCCTAGCTATTTCAGGACATCTTTCTTGCTTATCACTATTCAATGACATTATTATGACAAATTGACGACAATTTGTACGTATAATAGCCTATTTTAATTTTAAATAGCGTCAAAATACATTGTTAGGGTATTTAAGGTGACTTATTTGGGTTGTAACTCATAGAAAAAATAAAGACCTATTTTACATGGCAAATTGGAAGGCACCCCGGTGTCTAGAATAAAGAGTGACGAAGTAAAAATGATAATTATTTACATATAATTACAATTATAGGGACTTGTAATATTTAAATTGCAAATTTGTAAGCTTCTTGCACTAAGCAGAAAGTAAGTTATTGTTGCACGAGGGCTTATTTGGCTTCTTAAAAGTAGTAGTATACATATAGTAGTATATACAATTTAACTTACTTAAAGCGAGGTACAGAATCTGCATTTCTTACTAGTTGATAGTGCAAGTAAATGATTTATTAAATCTACGTATATGTATAATGTACAATTATTGGGTAAGCAACTGCTCGCTCATGATTTTAGTGAAAATTAGCTCTGTTTAATTTTCCGACCTTGTTTTTGTCTTTATAGATTCTTTATATTAGTATTTTTTAGCCAAACAATACACACATTACTTCTTCACCTTTACACCAACCAACTAACTGCGTAGCCAACTGACATGTGTAATTGTCTAACCTCTGTTCGCGCTATTGAAAACAAAAAAAACTAAAACAGAGCAGTAAAGGATTTGCATACATTTTTTCTGCTCTTGCGCACCAAAATTCCGCTTTTACTTCAGCACATGGTAGTGTAGTGTAATTATGATAGGATTGCAGCGTAGTTGAAAGAAAAATATTTAGAATGTAACGGGTTTGTTAGCGTATAAAAGCCGATCGATAAGCAAACTAACAATATTTTGATTCCTTTTTCAGGGTTTCGTACCCAAAGGGTAAAAACGGGACCCTGTTACGTAGACTCCCGTGTGGGTCCCGAACGCCATCTAGCGTCTGATAATCAAATTACGTAAGGTCCCTTTGGGTTGCGGAGTTCAGACGGCAGTCGCTCTGTGTAAAAACTAGTAACCTCCTCGAATCTCCTTGGTAAGGTAGCGGACCCCGCGGGCTCTAAAGCATTTCTTTGCTGAGGATGCAACCGGGAAAATACGCTCGGATGATGATGATATGTATATTGTCAATAAGATAATCTGCTTTTTTGTTATATACAACACGTTCATAAAACGCACGTCGTCGGCGCGTTCAAAATATGCCGCCGTGTGTATACGCTCTAATTTGCCTGAGGACAGGATTAAAATTTTTAAGGATTTTATTACGTTACTTTTATAGGGCGTTTATTTGGCCGTGAGAATGTTAATACATTAAGTTTTTTATTCTTACAGGTATTTGACAAGACTTCGGTGGCTGATGACAATACGTGAGTTTATTTATTTATTAAGTCTTAATTGACCATAATGGTACAAAAGGTGGAATTAATGCTCTCTGCCAGCCAGCCTTTAGGAAAAAAAAACAGAAATAAATTTACTAGATACACTATTATTATAAACATACATATAAGAATAAGAATAATTTTTATTGAATATAACTTAACACACACAAGCTATTAAAACTAAACATAAAAACACAAAAAACACAAATTATTATACAAAAACAATAGTCTGTGTGAGTTGCGGCAATTCAAAAGGTCTAAGCTCAGCGTAAACCTTTACTTACAGGAGGAAGTAAAGGCTGGTTTTCTGCTATGACCTGAAATTATCGACTTATTAGTTGGCACAAAAATAATAATAAATGTACAGTACAGTGTAGCCACTATATTATACATACAGGTACACATTTAGGTACAATATACGTATATCCATACATAATATAAAATCAATGATATAAAATCAATCAATTTTAATACTGTAGTTTTCCGACCAATGACCTTGTTTCCAACAATTCAAATCAGATACTTTTTCTAAAAGTCAAAACAAACATTGTCAGTTTTATCACGTTGAATATATTTTTGATGAATATGATCAATGACAAGTGACATTATTTTGTGACTTTTTAGGGTTCCGTAGTAAACAAGGAACCCTTATAGTTTCGCCATGTCTGTCCGTCCACGGTCCTACTCAGAAAGTATAAGTACTAGAAAGCTGTAATTTGGCATGGATATGTATATTAATCATGGCAAAAAAATCGTAAAATAAAATCTGCAAAAATATTTCTTTTAGGTTAGCTGCCATACAAGTAAAGTGGTACTCAATATTTTTTTTCTCGACAGCCAAATGGTGAGGGTTATCGTTGAATAGGTCTTTTAAAAATATTATGAGCTTGTAAACACCATTTTTCGATTTAGGGATCCGTTTTCGAAATATTTGGGTTTAAAGAGCAAATTTTTGTTGGAGGCAAGTGTCCCCCCCCCCCCCCCTATCTGCTAAACGGTTATATATGGCCACGTGAAAAAATTCACAGCAATGGTATATATAATGTACTTTAAAGGAAAACTATCAGAGCTAAGTATGGTATACAAATTAAAAAGTTATAGGCGATCAACCTAAATGTACTCGGAAAAAGAAAATTTCATACAAATTCAATAGATAAATTAGTTTTTAAATGTTTTTAGTGGCATGAACTTAAAGTTGGCATTCGTAACTACGAAACCCTACACTGCGCGTGGCCTGACACGCACTTGGCCAATTATTTAACTGTGTCATCAGTACAAAATAATTTATTTTTAACCTTGGATACTATCCTATTTAAACTGCAAAGCGTGCCAAATAAACATACATTCAAATAACCACGCGCAGTGTAGGGTAGAGTTCCGTAGTTGCAAATGCCGACTTTGAGTTCATAAAAAACTAATTTTCTATTGCATACGTATGACATATTACTTTTCCGAGAACAGTTTATAAGTTGGTCGCCCTACTTAGCTCTGACAGTTTTCCTTTTACCTTCGATATATATACTAATGCAGTGAGTTTTTTTCACAGCTGCAACCACTTTAACAATATTGAAACAAAGTAAAATAATTGGTTGAAACAACGTGAGATGATGACATTCATAATGGTGGCATAGTATTAATTCGTAATAAATAAGTATATCTCTTAAAATGTCATTGTGTACTTTAAAAATCAATAATGAATTTTTAAAAATTAAATGTTTTTTGCAAATTTATCAAACGTTGCCGCTTACTCACCTCAAAAAAACTTTTAAAGGTCACACATTATTTGAAAATTAAATTTGCTGCATTATAAATTCACTTTGTAATTAAAAATGGCTTGTATTCTTTTATAGTTACTTACATTATGATCTACCGCCTGACTATTTATTTATACGACTGTACCATTAGTCGCCAAAAAACGGCGGCAAAGTGTCAGAAATAGGTTTTTTGTGAATTAAAACAGAAAACAATAACCTTTCAAATAAGGATGTAGATCATTGTAGATAAGGTATCGGCTCCATTGATATTCAATTGAATAAGGGATAATAAGGGGCACAATAAGCATATCAATACTAGTTTTGGAATTCAATATGGCGAATAGCTATTGAAGCGTATTAATCAATTGTGAATATATTATAAAGAGTGTAAAGGAGATACTTATTTTACCAATATTATTATAGGGATATGGACAGGGTTGAAATCCTACTAATATTATAAATGCGAAAGTGAGTTTAGATATTTGTTTGTTTGTTTGTTTGTTACCATTTCACGCTTCAACCACTGAACTTATTTAGATGAAATTTGATATGGATAAAGTTTGATACCCAGGGAAGGCCATAGGATAGTTTTTATCCCAAAATCCCCAAGGGAAGCGAAGCTCTCAAGAAAATTTTGCTTTATACGTAAAGGTAAATCGGGAAAATTCAGGGACTAAAGTTTAATTTTTTTTTTTGAAAAGAAAGTAGTCTAGTTTCTATAAAAACAGGCTTCGCAGCATAACAGCGGAGGATGCAACTTTTTTTTTAAACGGCGTTGCTATTAGGATTGAAAACGTATAAAATAAAAACTATGCAGAGACAGACTCGTGACGTTTACATTTCAGGGGCGTTACTCCATTAAATAACACGTTAGTTGTACGATAGTGCCGTTCTTTTTTATGTCAAACCAAATTAGACTTTATTCTCATATGTTAAGGCTTAAAGTTGCATGATACCCTCGCCGTCTTGCGTACCGCTTTTGGAGTAACCTCGAGTGGAAGCTATCTTGGTAAATTTCCCAATTAGCTTTAAGTAAGTATTTTTTTAAAGTTCTTGATACGCCGGCCTTGCACTGTCTTACTTTTATATGTTCTTCTTCTTCTTCTTCTTATCGTGTGTGTTAGTGACTCACACTAGTGTCAGAGTTTTTAAACCGCCTTAAAGGCCTCTGACATGGTTTTAGGTAACGACCAGTGTCAAAGACAGTGACCGGGACCGACGGCTTAACGTGCCCTTCGAAGCACGGATCATCTTAGTTATCAGACAATCAAGTGATCAGCCTGCAATGTCCTAACCATGCCAGGACAACAACACACAGTGGTTGCCCCCGCTGGGAATCGAACCCGCGACCTCCGAACTGCGCGACTTTTATATGTAGAAGCTGATTTTACTTTTTACATTGCTAGCTTTCTTACTATTACATTCTAATCAATAAAGCAAAACAGGCATTGTACTTACCTCTATACAAAAGGGATGTAAACTTAGTTAAAAACATATTATTTTATTTAGACCTTTAAGTAGATTATCCAAAAATAAAGGACCCATATTTTTTCGTATAGCAAAATTCACGAAGATACAACGCTTCGAAGTTTCGGAGTGGAGGTGATTTACATCACCGTTGGGTAAAAATCGTAGCCATTTGTGTCTGGCTTCGTCATTATTTGCTAATAAGAGAAAAAAAAAATACGTATACCAAACTTTTTAATAATCTATTTAACCCTTTAACCGCGAGCGTCGAATACATGCGACAAACATTGACGGGCCCATTCCGCGAAGGTCGGATATTAGCGACAAAAAATGCTCGTATGGCACATAACTTACGTATCCATCCGTTTTTGGTTGTAGATAGGTTTTTAGATTTACCATGTCTCGCGCTGGGGGCACGCCAACTGATATAAAGTCTCGCGGTGGAAGGGTTAAAGATCCAAAAGTTTTTAGGGTTTCGTTCCCAAAGGGTAAAAACGGGACCCTATTACTAAGACTTCGCTGTCTGTCCGTCTGTCTGTCACCAGGCTGTATCTCAAGAACCGCGATAGTTAGACAGTTGAAATTTTCACAAATTATGTATTTCTGTTGCCGCTATAACAACAAATACTAAAAACAAAATAAAATAAATATTTAAGCGGGGCTCCCATACAACAAAGGCGATTTTTTATAGATAATGGTACAGAACCCTTAGTGCGCGAATCCGATTCGCGCTTGGCCGGTTATTTTAGTCTACATCCCTATTAGCATCTAACTTGTAGATAAAGAAGTTACATTAGGACGTCTGTTTCTCATTGAACATAAAGCCCCACTTAAAAATCTTTAAATCGTGGCAAAACATTGATATATGTAAAAAAGCGCAAAACGACAAAAATTACAATGTTGCCTTCAATTAAGAGTACTTACTTACTTAACCTTAGTACTTTTAATTTATGTTTACACGTTCTCTTCATTAGAACCATGCATATTTACTATTTAGCACTCGACAATCTTTTTTATAATGTCTTAATGATGTCTAAAGCCAATCAATAGCTCTTAACTAGTTTCTTAACTAGCCTTTTCACTATTTCTAGGAATTTCACAAAAGCATTTTAGCAGTTTTAAATTTCCTAGAATTTCAGCAATTAATTTTTAGCGTCAGAAGTCATTTACACTTGGCGTTTAAAAAAGTATTAATTAGCAGTTTACATCTCGTACATTTGTCATGGGCGTAGATATAGCAATCATTGGGGAGGGTCAAGAAATTAATTTTGAAAACATTTATGCACGTACATATAAGAAAGCAGAAAGAAATATATGACTATATACTTAAATAATAATGAAATGACTTCATCACTACAAACTTTTCTTCTTCTTTTTCTTTTGTGTGCATTCTTTTCCCACTATTATGTGGGTTCGGCATAGCATGTTACTTTTTCCATCTTGTTCTATAGTCAATTTGTCTGCCACTTTTTGCCTTAAACCTTATGTTAATTATATATAAATATTAAAACATTTCAGTATGAACATGGCGTTGGTTATAAAGATTATATTTGGATTTTTAATAGCTATTTTAAACCCATTATTAACTTAGACAGACAATACATCGTGTAATGTAAGACGCCGGAAAACGTCTTATAAATTAAAAACGCATGTTTTAGTAGTGTATACTGTTACCGAAGTAAATTATTGCCTATTTGATATAACAATTAACCAACTTTGTAACCAGCTATGGGAAATACTCTCTGTCGCGCACGCAATCATTATAAAGACAAATACACTAGCCTAATGACCGCCATTTTGTATCCCCAAACCCTATATGTATATACGCCCATGTTAGTAGTAAAAAGGTTCACAATGATAATCATTTCGTGTTTAAATACCACTAGTCTTAAACGTGCGTGATGAGTGACGAATGTTTTTTCTCTGTTTCCTACAATTTGGTTGAAGAAACATCAAACAATGAAATCTAACGTGAGGGTTGCATGTCGCATGGTAACACTTTTTGAATGTCACATTCTCACACTCATACGATGGTAAATAAATGGAAGATAACTTTTACATACTAAAAACTCTAGGTCTGTGCTTAATCTGTTAAGGCTCCAACAGACGAGCACCAGTTGCCCGCGAGCCTGGTCGGCGACATGTGTTGTACGACATTGGTGACCGTCGCTAATTACCTTGAATCAAAAAAAAAATGAAGCAAAGAACATAAAAATGTTAACATCCAGTCATCCATGTTAACGTCGATATGTAGTCCAAATTTAAAAAATTACCATGCCTGTCCTTTTTGTTCATTGTTTTAAAACTAAATTCTTTTTTGAAGTGAAAACTTCTTTAGCGGCGTTGTGCACTTTTTTTGGAATGGGTAAAAAATCTTAAACTCGCGTCAGGACACGTGGCCTGATTGAAAATTCGTAAGACGGTGCAGGGCGCTTGCGCGTATGTTCGTGTGTGTTTATGTTACAGCGGGCTACGCGCATCCATGGATGGTGACAGCTGATGGCTCGACCGTCTGTGTAGTGGCCATACTGCTGTGTATTTGAAAATGAATTTGGTCATGCTTGTGACATTTGTGACAGACTGTGGTTCAGAAAAGATTTGAAATATTTTATACTGATAATTAAAGCAATTCGTGCAAAATTATTCCCTAACCATTCCAAAATATCAAAAATGCACAACGTTAATATTCAAGTTTTCACTTCTGCCGGCACTCCCAGAGTGCAACCCGTCGTTTTTTTTTTTTTGTTGGACTGTCAACATTATTTTTGATTCTATTACACTCGTGTTCAGTTTTCAAATTGTTTCATTCCTAGAGATTTTCTTTTTCACTTCTCAATCCCAAAAAATAAGCTCCAAATTTTTTGGATGAAAACATCGTTTTCCGAATAGATGAGAAGAAAAATATTTTCTTTTCTCCCAGACTAGCATGAAAGAGACCCAATATTCTTACTCGTAGGTAGCCATGGAAAATCTATTGCTAACAAATTAATAGGTTTTAATTTGTGCAATTTAATTAATTGAGATTAGGAATAAAGTCTTATTGCGATAGCTCGTAAATATAAAAGGAAATGAACTTCCATCGATATACACGGTCCTTTTAATTAACAGAGCAGTCCAGGCTTCATTCTGATCATCTTTTCAATATAAACATATACTAAAACATTTAAAAAGATTGTATGCCACCAAAATAGCACAAGTGACGTGATCTGGTTTCCCGGTTACATTTTCAGCTCTAAGGAGCTCGGGGTGAACATTCCCGCTTTGTGTTCTCCAAATATTAATACGCCTTGGTAACCGAAGAATGCCGAAGATCTTGCGAAGTGGAGAAGAAATAGCCGAAACAGTAATGAATTGGCTACAGTTATATGACCGGCCGGCTACCTGACGTCAACCTCTTTTTTCCCACGGGTGACGCAAGCTGCGATTAGTCGCCTCTTACGACACCCGTGGGAAAGACGAAAGATGGAGTGTTCTTATTTTAGGCTGGAAGCCAGACGGTTTTGGTGACCTATAGTTTTTATAAAAACGTTTTATGAACCGCGAGTTAAAAAAATAACTGAAAGTTATGAAGAAAAATAAATTAAAGTAAGGCCAGCGAGAAGTAATCAATTTTTGCCACCTTTTTACCCACGGGTTTCGTAAGTGGAGATTAGTCGCCTCTTACGACACCCGTGGGAGAGACAATTGTAAGACATATTCATTGTAAAATAAGAAAACAAAGTACTTTAAATGAACTATCTCTACTTTGAAAAGTTTATCGTGTAAAATTTCTAAACAAAGCTGAACGATGGTCTCACGAAAGTGGTCAATAAATATCAAAAATGTTAAACAAAGCGGAACACCAACGCCATCTATTAGCGCAACTATAAATATTCTGCATCTCCATAATTCTCCACTAAGGATATGTATGACTCTATTCGACGACCCGAGATCGCACGTGTACACTGCTTACGAGGTCTAAGTAAAGAAATATAGTGTGAGCGAAAAAAAATGAGAGAAAAGGATAGAAATACAGTACCCGTACTAGGTAGGCATGCATATGTATGCAATTGGATGCCTGGTTTTAATATCCGGGCTAGGCGTCCAGTTCGATGGCTAATTTAACCAGCGAAATTTAAATATGCTACACATCGAAGACTGTAGATAAAGCGCGAGTGATCTGTCAGAATAGTAGATATATGTCCAAAGTCTACCTGCCCTTGTAGGTCTGTTTGTTTTCCGCGTGTGAAAGTAGCCAACGCTGGTGTCGAATTGTTCAAGCTACCTAAAAACATATGACCAAAAAGTCCGTATAATAAATTACAGCAAAATTAAAAAGTTTTTCTTCGTACAAGTATTCCATGATTTAAACTATCTACACGCCAAATTTCATCTTAATTTGTTCAGCCGTTTTGGTGTGAAGGCGGAACAAACATCCATAAAAACTTTAGTAAAAACATTTATGATTTATGTAAGACTAGCTGCGCTCTGCGGTGATACACGCACCTAAACTGCCTATAATATATTAATCCAGGGTGTCAGCTTCCTGCATATCAAATTTTATGAAAATTGGTCCAACCGTGGTGGTCTCCCATGCTGGTCTGGGAGAAATAAAAAAAATAAAAAACTTAGAATGTACCAGCTGCTTCTCTTCCCACGCAGATCGTAAAAGCCGATCGAGGGAATGGGCAAATTTGCAAATCATGTTAACAGGCGATGCGGCTAGCAACCCATCACTGTATTGATTGCTTTTCCATCTTCTCGCCCACCATGACGCTAAGAGTGGCTTTTGGGTCTTGCGGCCCTGGGCTCTGCATAGAACCGCAAGACCCAAAATGCTCTGTCTGCCCCATTAGGGATAAAGACGTGATAGTATGTATGTATGTATGTGGTCCAACCGTTTGCGTGTGAAGAAGTACAAACACACACACACACACACACACACATTAACAAACTTTCGCCTTTATAATATTAGTGTGATTTCAACTAAAAAGCGACACCAGTGTACGACAACCAGCGTTTTTTCCCGGCATCGAACTGGTAACAAGCCGGGATGTAAATCAAAGCAGATCTGCATACCTCCGGCGCAGTTAATCCAGATACCCACTATACCCAAGTATACATACCATATTAATACGAATTGAATAGGAAATTTTACTTGCAATGTTTATTTTAAGTTAGTTTATAAAGTTCTTTCTGGTCTGGGAGAAATGAAAAATCTTAAATATGCCAGCTGCTTTTTTTCCCGATCAGATTGTAGAAGCCGATTGAGGGAATGTAAATTTTGTCAGTAAGTGATGCAAGACTCATGAGGCTAGCAACTCATAACAGACTATTTAGATTCCTTTAGCACCTTCTGTGTCTGCATAGAGCCGCAAGACCCTATATGCTCTGTAAAGGTGTGATATTATGTTGGTATTTTATGAAGTGAAATCTGGCGAGCGGAATTTGACTCTCTTTTAAATAGTTTTAAGAAGTTAATATATCAGATATTTACATAGGTATACAATAATTATATAACTAAAAACTAAATAACCTACCTAAATAATAAAAAAAAACCGGCCAAGTGCGAGTCGGACTCGCGCACCGAGGGTTCCGTACAAATTTAATACCTCTACGCGTTTATGAGGAAATGGGTAGTAAGTTTAAAATTATTAAAAAAATATATATTATGTGATGTAACTAAAAATTTATGGTTTTCGTAATTTTTCCTTTATCTATGCTATAAGACGTTGCTTCGTACCAAATTTCAAGATTCTGAGTTCACGGGAAGCACCCTGTAGGTTTTGATTCCCTTGCAAGTGTCGAAAATTTGCGGCATAAACGGCTGTATCTTTTGATTGCGTTGGCTTAGAAGTTTGATTTTTTCACAGCTTCAAGGGACAGTAGACCTGAGTAATTGATATAAATTTCAGCTTCATACCTCCACGCGTTCCTGAGAAAAAGGGTCTTGACAGACGGACGGACGGACGGACAGACGGACAACAAAGTGATCCTATAAGGGTTCCGTTTTTTCCTTTTGAGGTACGGAACCCTAACTATAAACTAAAATAATCTAATTAAAAATAAAACGATATATTAAATAAAAAATAGACCCCAGATCGCTACGGTCGCAGGGCAAGGTACCTAAAAGACTGGCGGCATTGCCTCGTTGTATGGCCAGACTTAATCTTTGGCCAAAATGCGCACCAGCTCATAGGTCCCCAGAAACGTCGAGATTTCATTAAAAATTTGACGCGCCTCCACACCCCAAGGCCCTAAAGTCTCCACGGCGAAAGGAAATATCAGATTAACTCTAAATTAAAAACATATATTATCCTGCTATACTAAAACTAACTAAGTTTTAATACCAAAAACTGACAAACACCTATCGTGTTTAGGGTTAGTTGATTTATCTTGACAAGTACTTCTTCTTTGCTTCGATGTCCATTCAAATCTAAATATTCTTCTGGGCCCAGTACTGAGCTACCTATACTGCATTAGGACTGGCATTGCACAGGTCCTCTAAAGGGCAGGTGACGGGGTTCTCTGGGCAGCTCAGTATGTGTGCTATTTTCAACTAATATCCATCTAGTGATGAGTAGCGGAACTGCCGAATCAAAGATTCAAACACTTATTTGCTAACTATGAGTCATAATACATACAGATCTTAGGTATATTGATGGTCTAATCATAGCAACTCAGAAAGTATTGCAAATACATTAGGTAGATGTCAATCAATAAAATAAACATAAATAAAATAAATAATATTAGAAAACTAAATTTCATGCATAGTATTGTCTACAATCAAATTAAATTCTGTACTTATTTACATCTAAATAGTTTTTGAAAGTGTAGTAGCATTTTGAAATAAGGTAGGATTTTAGAAGTCATATCTGTAGTTTCCGCATGTTCTTGACAATCAGTTTTTTTACATTGCCTATCAAATAATCTTGTTTTAGGAATGTAGTTCGACGGTTTCTTCATTTGTCTTTTTTAATTACCTTTCAGAAAATGCCCCATTGCAACAACTTTGTATTAAAGACAGGCTTTTCTACATCTACGGTAACAGGTAGGGGAGCGCGGGGGAATAGGAGCCTACTAAGGAAAATTGTCTACTAAGACGACCTCCGTGGCGTAGTGGTCACCATGCTAGTCCGCCACCCAGATGTTCCGGATTCAATCCCCGGTCGGGGCAAGTTGGAAAATGGCCTTTTTCAAATTGTCCTGGGTCTCTATTTATGTATTTGTTATAAATTATCTATATATGTATTTGTCATAAAATATAGTATCGTTGAGTTAGTATCCCATAACACAAGTCTCGAACTTACTTTGGGGCTAGCTCTGTCTGTGTAATTAGTCTCTATATATTTATTTATTTATTTATTGTTAATAAAAACCACATCTATTTCTGTATGCAACTGTCAGAAAACCGCCGCCGAAGAGGTAGCATATGTCCTCAATTATCAACCAATTAAGTCAATAGCTCACTTTTGTACGAGTGTATCAATTTATTCCGTAACTAAGTAACATTAAGAAATGCATTAAACGTACTTTGTCACTGTTAAAACAGCTAAATTGCCGGTCCTATAGCACTTAATATTTTAACTGGCACTTAATTTTAGTGCAATAATTTTGCGAATTGTAATTAACACAAAGCATTTAGCACAAAGGCTAGATTAAGTCATTTATTAAGACTGGCTGAAAAAAGAGGTATATTTGTGACACTATATAGTAATGGGTTCGTTGGATAGAATAGTTAACCTTTAGGCTACCTGGAACCTCAAGTTAGGGCTGAGCAATGCCAGGAACTATGAGTCCGTTATACTAAACTACAGGTCTTGGTCTTTAGGTATTTTTTTCTTAAAGATTCTTCTAAGTAGCAAACTTTACGTAGAAAATGGCAGACAGTTTCTCAAATAACAAAGTTATTACCAAGTAAACTAAATTATGAGAAAACAGATGTAATGTACCAGAATTGCCTTTCAATTGAAAATTGATCGTGTTTTTCTGTGAAATGATAAGCTATTGGGATGGTGGAAGAAAATCTTGTTTTCGATTTTAATTTTTTATATCAACTCAGTTATATACTGTCACACTAGTTATTCCACCAATTCGGATGATTGTAATTTAGATATTTATATTTAGTTCAATAATTTTTACTTGTTTTCACAGAAATAAAATAAATATATCATTCGGATGTCCAAATTCGATTTCTAGCTTTCCATGTGGAAAATGGCATTTTCAAGTAGAGACAAGCCCCTTTTGAAATTACTTGGATGATAATAAAGTAGTTATATACCTACTATTCGAAAAACTACATATTAATAAATAAATAAATAATAAATATATAGGGACAAATTACACTGATTGAGTTAGCCCCAAAGTAAGTTCGAGACTTGTGTTATGGGATACTAGCTCAACGATACTATATTTTATAACAAATACATATATAGATAAACATCCAAGACCCAGGACAATTTGAAAAAGGCCATTTTCCAACTTGCCCTGACCGGGAATCGAACCCGGGACCTCTGGGTGGCGGACTAGCATGGTGACCACTACGCCACGGAGGTCGTAATATTGTTATGAGTAATTTTCTTATGCACCCTTTTTAATATACACATAAAATAAACACACTTTTACCGACAAAACTGACACAGCCTAAGAAACGTTTCAATAAATAAACAATATCTCATCATAATCATCATCATCATGTTAGCCGCATAACGTCCACTGCTGGACAAAGGCTTCCCAAGGATTTCCAAAAGCGTAGGACATCCTACCCAAAAGGTGGTCTGACATTCTGACTAAGGTTGCTGGAAAGCGCTGGATGCAGACCGCTCTAGATCGGTCACAACAATATGTATAATTACGAAAAAAAAATTACATAACAGAAACCGTCTTAATTTTCTTTGGAGATATGTTCTTCATCATGTCTTCACTAAATTTATTTAAACCAAACCAACTAGGTACTAAAGGCTTCTAAATAAAAAAAGAATCGTCAACATCGGTTTACAATTTCTTTTTAACATACATACAAAAATATAAGGGTCGAATTGATAACCTCCTCCTTTTTTGCAGACGGTTGAAAAGACAAAAACGCTGCATATTTGAACTTTGAGCCATTTAAAACAGATGTGTAAAAACCATTATACTCCCGACAAAGAAGTTATTCTAACTAATACCACGAAATAAGGGCCCTCAACGCTTCTTCTGATACCCAGAAGTAACAACACACTTTTCATTTCAAGTAGCCCGTCTTTTTCTATCCCGTGGGGGTAAAAAGGGACAAAAAATAATAAACTTTGTTTTTAGTCGAGTTTGCATCGAACAATGACAGGCAGGTGATCTTGTGTAAAAGTACTATTTGTTTTGTTTTTTAAAGTGAGACTGTGTATGTTTTAATAATATACAATTTCTAATAATTGTAGTGTGTTTTATGTAACACCTTTTGATAATTATTTCAATGGCTGTGGCTAGGAGTGTGAACTAAAAGGGGCTCTCGGCGAACGCTATACGTCAATAATATTGTGATAATTATCATTTTTAGGGTTCCGTAGCCAAATGGCAAAAACGGACCCCTTATGGATTCGTCATGTCTGTCTGTCTGTCTGTCTGTCTGTCTGTCTGTCCGTCCGTATGTCACAGCCACTTTTTTCCGAAACTATAAGACCTATACTGGTGAAACTTGGTAAGTAGATGTATTATGTGAACCACATTAAGGTTTTGATACAAAAATAGAAAAAAAAACAATACATTTTGGGGGTACCTCATACTTAGAACTGAAACTCAAAAAAATATTTTTCATCAAACCCATACGTGTGGGGTATTTATAGATAGGTCTTCAAAAATGATATTAAGGTTTCTAATATCATTTTTTTCTAAACCGAATGCTTTGCGAGAGAGACACTTCCAAAGTGGAAAAAAGTGTGTGTGTCCCCCTTTACTTCTAAAGTAAGAGAATGATAAAACTAAAAAAAAAATATGATGTTCATTACTATGAAAACTACCAGCGAAAATTGGTTTGAACGAGATCTAGAAAGTAGTTTTTTTTAATACGTCATAAATCATAAACGGCAATTTACCTTTCATTCAATAAACTCAAATACAAAAATAGAATAAAAACTTACTACAAGACTTTTATAATATGTTATTTGCTACTATGGAACCCTTCATGGGCGAGTCCGACTCACACTTGACCGCTTATTTAATTTATTTTGGGCTGGATCACAGCACACCCTACATACTGAGAAAAAGAAATAGCTGAACTAGTTTTGTTCTAATTAGTAGAACCATGTAGTTGCACTAAAAGTGGTCTTTGAGTCTTGCAGCCCTGGGCTCTATCTGCTTAGAGCCGCAACACTCAAAATTAGGGATGCAACGATACCGATACGATAATCGTATATCGGCGATTATCGTAAACCTTTACGATCATTCGTTATCGTAAAAATTACGATACGATATTTTTACGATACATTTACTTCAAAATTTTTAAATTTTTACTGTTTCGGATGAAACGAAACGCATAACGCGTCAATTTCTGAACGCTTTGCATCCGTCACTTTTGGCATTGACAGTTTTAGGCAGGCAGGCAGGACTCCGTTAGTATATAATCTGTCTAATCTGTGTGCAGGACTGATTGATACACAGTGATGAGAGAAACCGACATAATGGAAAAAACTTAAATATGTTGTGTTTTCTGAATAAGAATTTGCCAGTTATAAATTACGACTACAATTGAAATTAATTATTAGTCGGTAAATTTAACAAATAGTAACAAATTAAAATATAAGTTAATGATGAAAATTGATAAAATTAATAAATATATTGATTAAAAATGCTTTTTTTAATACTTTTACTTAGTCTTACAATAATAACATACAACAAAGCTTCCAATAAATTCATCAAAATGGTATTAAACAAATATCGTAATGCATTCGTATCGTAATTCGTTATCGTATTTGGCCATTACGATGTATTCGTCATTTGTATTGGTATCGTAATAGCCGTATCGTTGCATCCCTACTCAAAATGCTTTGTCTGCCCCATTAGGGATAAAGACGTGATAGTATGTATAATGTATGTATGTATTGCTACAATACAGGAAAGCGAAGCATAGGACACTCACCCACAAGGTGGTCTGACGACCTGACCAAGATCGCTACAAGGCGCTGGATGCAAGCCGCTCTAGATCGGTCATTTTGGAAATTTTTGGGAGAGACCTATGTCCAGCAGAGGATGTTATGCGGCTGAAATGATGAGGATGATGACCATGAATTGATGATACAGAAAAAAAAGGTTGCGACGAATTGATAACTGCTTTTTTTGGAAATAGGTTAAAATCATGTTTTACGATCTATAGGAATTTAAATTTCCTTTTCCACTTTTCCGCCCAGCATCACGCCAAGAATGGCCTTTAGTCTTGTGTACCTAGACTCTGTCTACCCCAGTATGGATAAAGGTGTAAGCATATTCTGTATTAAGGCATTCCAAATAGATGCTATCTTACAGACGGATGTCCGCCGCATTCTGAACCACATACAAATGCCACCAAAGCTATAAATCATACAAAAACGTATGGTTTCGTTCAATAAATGCTCAATAAAAACGAAGTGAATCGACTTGCGATTCAATGCATTACCGACATAACTTTGTGGCGTATCGATGTAATAGCTATCCTGAGATATGTCCCATGCTTGCCCTGTATGACAATCAACAGGGTTGTCACTGAAAGTTTTATAAGTTCTATTTTTTAAAAATATGGTATTTTGATAGCAATTGCTTTGTTGCATTGCCAACATAACGACATAACAGCTTAGTGGCGTATCGATGTAATAGTTATTTTTAGATATGTCACATGCATGCCCTGTATTACAATCAACAGGGTTGTCATTGTAAGTTTTATGTTTAAAAAAACATTAAATTTTGACAGACTTTTAGAATTCAATGCATTGCCGTCATAACTTAGTAGCGTATCGATGCTAATGCTATAGCGAAAAGTTTTATAAAAGTTTGTTTGTTTGTTTGTTAAATCTTTATTGTACATAAACACAAGACACAAAAATACAAGTTAGAAGATAAAAACAGTACAAAGGCGGACTTATCCCAGATAGGGATCTCTTCCAGTCAACCTTTAAAGTTCTATTTTAAACCTAAATGTAAAATTTAGATAGATTTTTTAATATGCATTGCCGGCATAACTTAGCATCGATGTAACAGCTTATTTAAAAAAAGATTACACAGATTGAGCTAGCCCCGAAGTGAGTTCGAGACTTGTAGATACTAAACTTATATTATACTAGCTATATTTTTAAAACAAATACTTAAATAAATAAACACCCAAAATCCCGGTCAATCTGAAAAAGATAATTTTCCATCTTGTCCTGAATGGGGATTGAATCCGGGACCTCTGGGTGGCGGACTAGCATGGTGACCACTACGCCCTGGAAGTCGTCAAATCACATAATGGACTGCAATTATTACTATTTTGCAGTATGTAGACAGAAACAAAACATTTTTTTATACACAAAATGTATGCATAATGCTTAAGGTTTGCATAATGCTAATGCTCATTGAAATGCATATCTAACTTACTTAGATGTAAGAAAAAGAAACACGACCTACCTACCCTAATGAGAAAAATAATAAAAAAACATGACCCTCTTTTTGCAGTCGGGCAAAACGCTTATCTGTTGGCATAATTTAGCAATGAGTAGCACATGTCACTGGTGATGCCTTTTGCGTTTCAAATGAGTTCTTAAAATAAGGGAATTAATTAAAATAACCAAGAGCGAGTGGTATTAGCGTTCGAATTTGGGTTCCGTACCACCAATATCTTCCTTCCGCTAAGTTCTTAACCTCTTTATGGAAGGAAGAGAGACATGGAAAGCACTCCAGACAAGAGCCCAGCTCTTAAATATAAGAAGAAAGACCACCAATATAATAAAAATATTTTAAGATAATACGTAAATAAATATCTTAGATAGGTAACATTTTATTTTTAGTCAAATAAATTATTATTCCATTTTTTAGGGTTTTATTAGATGTCCAAAAAATTAAAAATATCTTAAAACATAGTGCTTACTTTTTTTTATCGTTACTGAGAACTAGGTACTTATCAAACTGATAGTGAAAGAGTAAGAGAACGTTTTCTTTTCTAGCGCCTCTCTGTCAGGCAAAGAATAAGGAAGTTTCAGTAATTAAAGAAAAAAAAAATTTAACAGAATAAAACGTCACAAAATAATGTCATTTGTCATTGATCATATCCATTTTCAACCTGACTTTAAATTTATTATTGATAATTTTAAACTTGATGCCAGAAGGAGTTTTTGGCGGGGAAGTCAAGGGGTTCAGTTGGAGTTTCCTTTGTCTAGTTCTAATATGCAGTAGGTGTAGTTTGGTTTGCGACTTTGGAAGGCTCTCATCGGCAAAATATATAAAAAGAATAATATACGTTGTTGTTCTTTTATTATCATAAGACTATTATGATCTAGATAGCCAGTGGTTCAATTTAATACGAATGAGCTTGTAAAGACGATGCTTGTGCGAACCAAATACCTAGATAAAGCCGTGTGATAGAAAAACATGGTTTCCCTAAAATCCTTGCGGTACGGAACCCTGAAAAAGGCGTGCGTTCATTAGTTAATACCTACGCAACGTATCTTTATTTGATTAGTCCATCTTTTTTATTCCATCATAGGTATGTCGATTTAACTTTTTATGTTGGCTTTTCTAGGTTGTGAATATTTTTTTCTTTGGTTTGTTTATCTTAAACATATATGTCAATGCCGACACATTTATAAGCTTTTAAGTTATTTAAAAGTCAAAATATGTGAAAAGTCGTTCGTCGCGGTTGTTTTCGCTAAATGGCAGTCGTTAAGGTATTTAATCTTGTTTTTCTTTACCAACTGCCAACCCTTATTTCACCCCTTTAGGCGGTGAGATTTGAAAAACCTTCTTAGCGGACGTTTTCTAGTCACTATCTACCTTCCTGCCAAATTTCATCTACATTGTCATCATCTATATTTTTTTTTTAGATAACATCATCATTATACTAAGTTAAACTTTCAAATGGCTTGCTATACATATGTACCATTGTGTATTCATTAGTAACTGTCTTATTCATACTACTACTTAAATAAATGGTAATGATACAAATGTAAAGCATATTTATATTCATAAGGCAATTACATGATAAATTCATTTATAATTAAATTTTAAGTCTTTCGTAGTACTCCCAATCTCTTGCCAAGCATAAGTATTAATATTGTTATTTACCCGCTCATTACCTCCATTGCTTGGTAGTTGTGTACCTATCTAGTTATAATGTTATATATTATTCTAAAATGTAATTTGGTTTTTTCGAACTGTTTACTTTGATACTCTTACATACTCTTATTTTCGGTTTTACTCATTACAAACTCTTTGAAGTAATAAACGTTATCTTATTATTTTATTTTATTGGCTAAGTGATTTTTGCTTTTAAATATATAGGAGACTAGCTGTGCCCGTGGGCTTCATACCCCGAGGGAATTTCGAAATAAAAACTATCCTATGTCCTACCCTGGGTATCAAACTATATCCATATCAAATTTCATTTAAATAGGTTCAGTGGTTGAAGCGTGAACTGGTGGCGTGAATTCACTTTCGCATTTATAATTTAACCTGTCATCTGTGAGCAGACCGGAATCCGGTCGACATGCATTGTTTTACTATTGTATCTGGTGTTTTGCACAGACAACAGGATAGTAGGATTAGATAGGATAGGTTTATAATTCAAACCACTATCATACAATACATAAATCTCAAAAGCTGCGTAAAACCTTACCAAGACGCACCTAATTTTTCTTTAATGACGTAATGGCTACAAGCAAGATGTTTCAATTAAATCGGCGACGGTGTACTGTTATTCCCTTGTTTCGCTATTACACTAGATCGCTCGGCGTAATAACACGGACGCGTTCGAAGCGCAACACCAATCAGGACTCACACGAAATACAAAGAGCCGAGAAGACTAGCTCCTATTTCGGTGCGACTTCCTCACTCTGTCTCTAGGTTTAGCGTTTTCCCAGCTGCATCGTTTGCTGTAATGTTTTGTTACCAATATAAAATTTCTAGCTTTTTTTTCGCATAGTTTGGACAATAAAATTAGAAAGTTGTTTAATTCAGACATTTTTCATAATTTTGTGCAGGAAAAGATTGCTACAAGGAAGATGTTTCAATTAAATCGGCGAAGGTGTAGGGTGGATAAGTAGGATAGTAGTATTAGATAGGATAGGGTTTATAAATCAATCCACTATCGTACAATACATAAATCTCAAAAGCTGCGTAAAACCTTACCAAGACGCACCTAATTTTTCTTTAATGACGTAATGGCTACAAGCAAGATGTTTCAATTAAATAGGCGATGGTTCACTGTTATTCCCCTTGTTTCGCTATTACACTAGATCGCACGGCGTAATAACACGGACGCGTTCGAAGCGCAACACCAATCGGGTCTCACACACAGTACAGAGAGCCGAGAAGAATATTGGCGTATTTCCGCGGTTTTTCTAAGCTGTAAAACCACATAGGATAAAAAAGGCTGAAATCTTTTTTAGTAAACAGTTTTTGAATTTCAAAACATGATGATTACATTGTTATTGCCCTTTTTTGCTTTTACAGGCTAGATTGCTCGGCGTAATAACACGGACGCGTTCGAAGCGCAACACCAATCAGGTCTCACACACAATACCAAGAGTCAGGAAGAATAAATTATATTGGCGTATTTTCAGTTGTATATAAAACCACATATGATGAAAAAATTATAGCTGATATCTTTTTTATACAACGGTATTCGAATTTTAAACTGATTACGCTATCTATTAGGATGTAAGCAAGATGTTTCAATTAAATCGACGATGGTGTACTGTTATTCCTTTTGTTTCGCTATTACACTAGATCGCTCGGCGTAATAACACGGACGCGTTCGAAGCGCAACACCAATTAGGACTCACACAAAATACAGAGAGCCGAGAAGACTAGCTCCTATTTCGGTGCGACTTCCTCACTCTGTCTCTAGGTTTAGCGTTTTCCCAGCTGCATCGTTTGCTTTAATGTTTTGTTACCAATATAACATTTCTAGCTTTTTTTTCGCATAGTTTGGACAATAAAATTAGAAAGTTGTTTAATTCAGACATTTTTCATAATTTTTTGCAGGAAAAGATTGCTACAAGCAAGATGTTTCAATTAAATCGGCGATGGTGTACTGTTATTCCCCTTGTTTCGCTATTACACTAGATCGCTCGGGGTAATAACACGGACGCGTTCGAAGCGCAACACCAATAGGAATCACACACAATACAGAGAGCCGGGAAGAATATTTGCTTATTTCCAGTTGTATCTTTAGTTTGCGAAATTTTAAGCTGTAAAACCACATAGGATAAAAAAAAGACAGAAATCTTTTTTTGTACACAGTTTTTGAATTTCAGAACATGATGATTACATTGTTATTGCCCTTTTTGCTTTTATTAGCTAGATCGCCCGGCTTAATAACACGGATGTGTTCGAAGCGCAACACCAATCAGGACTCACACGAAATACAAAGAGCCGAGAAGACTAGCTCCTATTTCGGTGCGACTTCCTCACTCTGTCTCTAGGTTTAGCGTTTTCAAAGTTGCATCATTTGATGTATTGTAACGTTACCAAGATAAGGTTTTTAGCTTTCTTCTCTAGCATTGTTTGGACAATAAAGCTGGAAAGTTGTTATATTCAGCCATTTTTCATAATTTTGTGTAGGGAAAGATTGCTACAAGCAAGATGTTTCAATTAACTCGGCGATGGCGTACTATTATTCCCTTGTTTCGCTATTACACTAGATCGCTCAGCGAAATAATACGGACGCGTTCGAAGCGAAACACCAATCAGGTCTCACACACAATACAGAGAGCCGAGAAGAATATTGGCTTATTTCCAGTTATGTCCTTAGTGTGTGGTATTTCCGCGGTTTTTTAAGCTGTAAAACCACATAGGATAAAAAAAGGCTGAAATCTTTTTTTGTAAACAGTTTTTGAATTTCAAAACATGATGTTATTTAAACATTGTTATTGCAAGTTCAGTCAGCAGATCTCAATTTACGCTTTTTTTCTTCTTCTACTTCGCTTTTCTTTCATTCGAATTGTAGGCATTTTTTCATACATTTTTGGTAGCACCAAAGTAAGGCCACTCGTCGAAAATCAAGGTGTTGCGCCTGGAGAACCGCGGCTCCAACAACGGTGTATCGTCTAAGGTTATATATATATAGTCAGTTGTAACCAGAACTCTGAGATCGAGATGTAGGATACTGCTGGCGCCATCTCGTATGCTTCTTATGAACTACATTGCCCGATGTCGCATTATTATTTGTGGTTGTAGTTCCTGCTCCGTACCCTTTTTATTTTATACCAAAGTCCAATCAGGATAAAAGCCATTGAACAATAATTGAGGATGTATACATATGGATGGGCCCCGTATTAATATCATAAGTTTTTTCAAAGAAAATAGTTGCCTCAAAGGAAGTGTCATGTTGCCTTAGAACCAGTTTTAACAATGTAAGCTAAATCATAAGTGCAAAATCTCATATTTCATTTCTCGACAGCGGGTCGTAAAAAACATGTCTACGGCAGTTTCAAGTATAAATGATTCAATTATGTGCTTTTCACACTGGTTTTGTTTTTGCGTTTATATCTCATTTACATTAAAATGTTGTGTGATGTTTATTCTGCTGTATGGATCGATGACTGTCGAACTTTCAGGGTTGCCATCAATGGGAGCTTTTAATCAATTTATCTTTAATATTAACTATGCCTAGTTTTTCCTCTAAAATTTATTCCTATTTTTTTTTATGTTTTGATGCCGTCAGCTTTTTTGCGCTGCATTAGCATATGCCAACTTTTTTCGAGTCGAACTTTTGACGTAAGACCACAATAAAGCTAGATAGAGATGTTTATAAAATAATTAAAGATGCGATTATTATAAGATTAAAGAGCTGTGTGTAAGCACAAATGTGCATAGAAAAGCTTCACGTAATAAATTGTAGTTCATCTTTTGATAACTAGATGGCACTGCATGAATTTAAAACTAGATATGGACATTTCTTTGCTTTATCGGTAAATCACATAATAAATAGTTCTACCAATCATACGGAAGTGTTTCATTTAATACAACGTGGAAGGAACATACCTGAAATAAATCGAACCACTGGCTATACTAGATCACTATAGTATAATGATCGAAATTAAAAAGAAAATCTGACTGGTATTTCATTATTATTATATTATATAAAAATAGAAAAATAAAAAAAAAACTTTATTGTGGTAAAATGAGTTCTACAAATAATATTTGGTTGTTGGAGCCTACTTTTAAGCATAGGGATGCTTGTGCCAGTAGACTCCGCTCTTCCATATCACTATCATCGAATAGAACTAAGTGCAAAAGTTCAAGTAGGTAATTAACAATACAAACTAAAATTATAGTGATCTTATAATGATCTAGTATATATAACCCGTGGTTCGATTTAGTACGGGTATGTCCCTTCCACGTTGAAAATTAGTGTAAGTGAAGCGTACATTTAGATACTTTCTACGACTCAAGATATAAAATGCTAAAGTTGCCAACCCTGATGCAAGAATCAATCGATAGATGTACTGTAGGACTTAGTATCTGACTTTTTGTGCTATAATAGAAGGCGTTATGATATTGCAAGACGCCGAGTGAGTAATGCGCATTTAACTGCCTGTAGGCTATGTAAAAAGAAATGTTACATGCACCACTATATGTCTCTCCGTCAAATATGGCGGTGATGTGTGTGATTTTCTTCCAATGTAGTTCACATGCTTCAAAGAATTTCATGAAACAGTTACATTTCATTATCAAGTTTGTTTTTTTTTTCGTGTATATTTTGTGGCAGTAATACTCTAAGGATAGCTATTAATCGTTTAGTTATTATTTTCGCTAATAAATATGCCTTCGGAAAATGCTTACCAAGCGTATTCAAAAAAATATGCCTTCCTAAATCAATTGTATAGCACGAACGCTACTTATTTAAGGAGTATAGATATTTTATATAATTGACATAATAAACAGTGCTCCTTAAATTAGTAGCGTTATATTTTATCACTGTTCAGATTTTTCTATTGTTTTTTTAGACAAGTTGGTGCCTTTTTAACGAAGGATATTCTTCATCGAGTGTGTTAAGAGTATTCATGAATTTTTCGTAGCACAGTGCTGGCCACATTTGAAAGGAGACTGAGTTTTCATTTAATGTCTCATACGGCTCTAGATAACCCTCAATTACAACTCTACATTTTAAAGTGTGAATTTAAAACTTCTTCAAGCATTTTTGTGAAAAATACCACTTTTAGCTAAAGAAGTGTTTGTGATTAACCTTTTAGTAACTAAACTTATAAAGATAACTCTAGAAAATAAGTGCGATGTTGGTTAAAAGTGAATCTAACACAAGTTAGCGTCCTTCGATAGCGCGATAACATCTCCATTGTGTGGCGGCAGTGTAACTCATACCAGATATTTATGAGACTTAAAACACTATTCTCGGTTATAATACATTGTTAAACTAACAAAATTATATCACAAACAATGGGTGTTGTCTCTGGCTTAAGCAAAGCTCATTTTATGTTAATACATTACAAAATAATTAATTTTAGGCAGTGCCTCCGCTGCCGGCGCTGGTTGCCGAATTGGCTGCCGGCGCTGGTATTACACGATCTGTGTCTGTGTTACTTTCGCCCTTAGCTTGAGTCGCCCGCTCGTGTTTTGGTTACAGGGAAACCTAACGAAAATTTTGAGTGCTGGCGCTGGCAGCCGGTGTTTTAAATCTCGGCTGCCGGCAGTTAAACCGCCGGTTCCCAATAGTGATATTTTTAGGAACCGGCGCCGGCAGTGGAGGCACTCTCTTAATTTTATATTTTTTGATTAACGTAGCAAGTACTTTTGTCTAAAAAACGTAATTTTTGTGTGTAGCGAAAAAATCATAATTTAAATCAATTTTTTTTTACAAAATACATATAAATAAACTTTATTGTAACATTATATACAAACAAAAATTAAAAAACAATAAAAGATAATTGTGTAAAAAAAATAAAAGTTGACGTTTTTGGAGAAAATGCTGCAGTACAGTTTGTTACCGCTTCTTCTGTAATTGCGCTTCGGAAGCGGCAGTAAACTTAGCTGTAAGTAAATGATCTGACGTCAACATTTACCATTTAAGAAATCAAAAGAATTAGAAGAAAAAATTGTCAATTATCAAGTGATACAAATATCCAAAGATAAATTAATGTTTTTTTACTTTTGACAATATGCACAAAGGCTATCGCTATTAATGCAGTCTCTTCCAGCCAATCCTTAGGTGGAGGAAAAATTTACTTGAAACAAGGTGGGCGCATCTATCATTATTATAGAATCAAAGTAAAGTTAATTTTATAGTTTCTTTATATCCAAAAATAATATGACAAAGTAAATCTCATTAAAATCTGACACTCTTGAAATCAAAACATACATGTGTGACTTCCTTGCAACTATTTTAAAAAGAAAACATAGTGTAAATATAATAGAAATTACTACATGAACGCATCTCCATTGTGTAGCGGCAGTGTAACTCAAACCATATAATATTTATGAGACATAGTACTCGATTCTGAGGTTATAATACATTGTTAGACTAACAAAATTATACTAAAAGACAATGGGTGTCTCTGGCTAGAACCTCTTTATGTAAAATAAGTAGTTATGTTAACATATCGTATATTCCTGTAACTTAAATGAAATATGTGATACGGTACGATAGCATTCACATTTCCCAAAGAAAAGGTGTCAAAATACAAGAAAAAATGTTGTTTTTTGTTTTTTTTTGTATTTTGATATAAAAGAGAAAAAAAACAAGGCCAAGGCAAAAAGTGGTGTTTTAAAACTTACTTCCTAACCAGGGGAAGGTGAAAAAAAATTGTATTTTTACGTGCGCTGCTTGGCTGCTGGCGTAAAATAAGCAACTTTGATCAAGATATTATGATAAATTACAACGACTCTATCAGTCTTATCTGGCTATTTAAAGTTTTAAAGGTTGGTAATTAATTAATAAGAAAGATAAGAAATAAATAAGTACCTTGAGATAAAAAGGTGTAAAATGCAGGAAATGTGTGAGCAATTCAATAGCTTAGCGATTCGTAAACGTTATATCATTTACAAATCAAGGTACAGATTACTTGCGTTTACGTACGATAAGCAACCATCAGTGTGGTTTGCACTAGAATTTAGTACCCAGTGACCACAAGACACAAATAGAATATACGTAGAGAGCAAGGAGATATTTTTTGAAGTGAATGGGTAAAAAATGTTAAACTCGCGTCAGGACACGCTCGCGTCAGGACACGTGACCTGATCGAAAATTCGTAAGACGGATGGAGAGTAGACAGCTGGCGCGGCGTAGGAGAGGGAGTATTCCCCTCTCTTTCTACGGTGCGGTGAAAATGTATGCCTGCGCCTGCTGTTCCGTATATCAAAAATGCACAACGTTAATATTCAAGTTTTCACTTCTGCCGGCACTCCCAGAGTGCAATCCGAGTTTTTTTTATTATGAATTATTCTACGGCTCTGGATTCGAGGTATTTGGAAAATTCTGGCATGCAATCGGAGTGCGGGAGATTTCTGAAACGCATGCGGGGAGCCGTTTTTACTAGTCAATAGAGTAATGTACAGTCGATATACATACAGTATGTGGGGTATAACCGTATAACCGCAGTCGCCTACGGGGAGTCCCTGCTGGCTGTACCTTTAAATGAGCTATACCTACATAAAAAAAATTGCGGAGGACTTTCTCCTTTTTGGAAGTCGGTTAAAATCAAATATCTTCGTGACCATATGTCATAAGCTACTCGTTTATTTGACAACAAATTCGTGCGACCCGAACCCCGATACCAGCCTCCATTGTGTGGCGCCGCAACAACTCATCTCTGGGGATTTATAGCCGTATTATCACGTCAGGATTTAACCCCGAGATACATGTGGTATATCGATAGCTTCCGAACGTCGATAATAAACTACCTCTTTTATTTGTAACACCTTTCATTTCATGTTTTGTCGACCTCCGTGGCGTATTGGTCACCATGCTAGTCCGCCACCCAGAGGATCCGGGTTCGATCCCTGGTCAGGGCAAGTCGGAAAATGGCCTTTTTAATATTGTCCCGGGTCTTGAATGTTTATCTATACATGCGTTGGTTATAAAATATGGTATCGTTGAATTAGTATCCCATAACACAAGGAGTTTACAACAATAGATCGAAATAACCTTGGCCGAACAACTGTTTAACACAAAACCGTTCTTCACTGCTCCGTTCAAATAATTACACTTCGACGAGTAACGGTCTTACTTTGGGGCTAGCTCGATCAGTGTCCCTATATATTTATTTATTTAATGTAAGTTGTAAGTTGTAACATTGTTTGCTTACCCAAAAATTGGGGAAAAAGAGCCATACATGATTGATATAAGTTGATGTAAACGCGCGTCAATAGCGGAGATAACAACGTGGAAAGGATATACCCGTAGTAAATCAAACCACAGACTATATTTATACTATACTAGACCACTTTAGTAAAATGAAATCAATATAACAGTCAAAACTAAAATAAAAATTCGGCATTTCCATACAAAAGGGGGCTGCACCCTTTTGTAGTTGTTGCCCAGACTAAAATGTAGACATAAAATAAACAGCTTATGAGGATTTACCCTAACAATCATATTATGTTCTTCTTCTTATCGTGTGTGTTGGTGACTAACACTTGTGTCAGAGTTTTTAAACCGCCTATATATATATACCTATATTATGTTGTATGTACAACAACAGAACCTATTCAATAAATTGCCATAATAATGGTCGAGAGGCTTTGTTTTAACACTTTCGCTGGTTGTTATTCGTGGTTTATTTGCTCCAGGGAGCGAAGCGTAAATTACGCGTCATAAATAATATTTACACAACAGCGTTGGAACGGGTTAAGACTTTAACCCTTGACATGTATTTACATTAACATTGTAAAGAGGTTATCTTCTTCTTCTTATATTTAAGAGCTGGGCTCTTGTCGGTGGAGTGCTTTCCATGTCTCTCTTCCTTCCGCTAAGTTCTTAACCTCTTTATATGTTTTCACGTTTAATTTTTCTTTTATTTGGTCTATAAAGAGGTTATATATGTGTTTAATGGCATGGCCTTTGGGTTTGCCCTGGGCTCCCTCTGCCTCGTTACAGACGAAGACGTGATAGTGTATTTGTACAGAAGGGGATGAGGGAGACTGTTACCCAGCATTGGGACACTGTAGGTTTATTTATCTTAAATTGCATGTTAAACATATTAATTCAACTCATCGATATTCACTACACCTAATGTCAAGTTATAATGTACTAGAGGCAGCGCGCAGCTTCGCCCGCGTTAACGAAGCGATTGAAGTCGCGGGCGTGATGCAATATAGCCTATAGCCTTCCTCGATAAACGACCTATCTAATACCGAAAGAATTTTTAAATCGGACCAGTGGTTCCTGAGATTAGCGCGTTCAAACAAACAAACAAACAAACAAACAAACAAACAAACAAACAAACAAACAAACAAACAAACAAACAAACAAACTCTTCAGCTTTATATATAAGTATGGAAGTATGGATGACTATTACAATTAAAACCCGCCCTGTATCGTTCCCGCGCAAAAGTGTGCGAATTGCTAGCTGCATTACCACGCTTTATTGCAATTGCCATCCTTTGTATTTGCAAAACAAGCCAGAGCGAGAGTCACCATTTCTTTACTCATCGATGTGTATCTTGATTATTGCCTATCCTAACCTATGGTGCTTAAACGTGACCATTGACGGAGGAGTTGATGTCCAAACAAGGTTTGTCAGAAAGCAATATAGGGAAGTGTGCTAGGAGTTAAGGGAAGAAAAAATACCAAACGTTATTCACTCAAACGAGAATCATTGATGTGGGACATAAAACCGCCATGTCAAAATGAAATTGCCGTGTAGTTTTCAGCAGAGTAGAATAGGGCCACTCCAAATAATGCCGTGGGTGTCGGAGAAGGCGACTTAGGAAATACAAGCTAAACAAAGCTTATAAAATCAATGAGACCTATCCAACCCGTTTGGCCAGAGTGGAGAGTGTAGGCCAAAGTCCTCTGCTCTGACCAAGTAAGTATGGCTCTGGTAGTACAGAGAGGGTCGTGCTCCTGCAGTGGAGAAAAAAGACTTGATGATGATGATGATGAAAGTGGAATTGAGCAGGGCAGGTCGGTGAGGGCACAGCGAGAGATGGGCAGAATCTCAACGGAGTGGTTGCCTAAAGAAGGTTACCGTCGCCTGGGTAGGCCAAGAAAGCGCTGGTGAGACAATCTCGACACGTTTCAAAAAGGAGGGTCGAGCCTAACACATGAACAAGATAAGTGAAAGAAGATGGGAGAGACTTTGTCCAATAATGAGACAAAACAGGTAAATGAAAAAAAAAGCTATTTACTATTTAGGTACTATGGTATTTGTTAATATCTTAGTATTTGGTATTTCTTTTTGGATTATCAATTTTATTTTTATTCGTGTAAATACAATAATCAAGAAAATCATTCAAAACAAACTAATTACTTAAATTGCTTATAAATTAAAAAACCCTGGCAAATCGCTGTCCCGTGGTAATGTGCCCAGAAGGCTGACAGCATTGCCACATTGTATGGCAATGTTTATTTTTTGAGCCAGATAAAGGCCAGCCCTCTGGTCACGCGTCATTTCAGTAAATTTTTAGTTAATTTATTACCGACGGTCCCCACGGCCCCAAAGTTTCATTTTCCTTTTTGTAAAGTGTGCTTCTGCATAGCATGTATATACTTAATGCATTTAACTTCACATACTCCGGCAATGACAAGATAATTTAACGTTCGTATAGCACACAGGTATTTTAGCCCAGTTGTTTGTTGAGCAGTAGGCGTTACAGAGAATCTGATAATACTCGCGTTCAGTGTTACACACGTAATTGATGGCCTCCGCCGAAAGCGGCTATGACTGGGGCTCCAAATGTGCAAAGAACAGAAATGGCGCCGTCAAATTGAGCTTGACGCCTTGCAATAGAATTTATATAACTATTATAGGTATATAAATTCTGTTGGATAGGCGGTAGGACGGAGGGAGGTAAAAAGTACCCGTAACCAAAGGGCATGCATAAAGAGATTAATGAGTGTAGATGAAGCAAAAGAGGTTTGTCAGGATCGTAGCAAGTGGAGGTCCATAGTCTATGCCTACGCCTGCGGGAAGCAGTCATGGTGGACCGGCGCAATATGCGTCCCCGTTCCTCACACCTCTCCCCCGTTCTCGCCTTGTCCAGTGTTGAGCGGGCGAACACACACAAATTTCCGTGTGCACGGATATATAGTTTCGTTAGTAGTAGTAATAGTTGTAGTAGGCATAAATGATACTCCGCTTCTATAAAGTGCTATACCTGTGGCTCGTTAGCCTACGTACGGGGGGAGTCCCTGCGTGCTGTATATCGACTGAGCTATCGACCAATGAAAATGAGCCATTGTCCCAGCATACTTGCCACCAACTCAAGCGCACCCGCCACCTACAGATGATATGCCCTCGCATATGCTGCACACTGGCGAATAGCTAGGTGATCTAATCAATATTATCTGTTACAACACCTATTGATACTAATACTTACGCAGTACCTAACTTACTAGCAATTATACTTTTACTTATATACTTATTAGCAAAATCTGATCACGTTCTAGAACAAGACGTCTATGTTCAGAGATTGTATAAATATTCCATTTCTCTTTGGTGTAACTTAAAAGAGTTCGATATAAAATAAATAAATAAAATATAAAAGGCAGTTCAATAAAATAAGCTGTTTTCGGTAGAAATTGTATACATAAAAATTGTTACTACATTTTCCGTTGTTATAACTTTATACTGCCTAACAACTGTTAAACGCAAGCTGCTTCTCTATATTGTATTTAATTTACGTCAACAATGACTTAGACAAAGGCATAAATGCTCCTTGCGTTGATAAATGTTTCCGAACGAATTCTCAAAATTCATCGCGGTTTAGTGCTGCGTATCATAGCTGAGCACCGATATCGAGCATCGAACTATCGACTATTGTCCGCCGTCACCATAACTCATCTCAGATAATTTATCGACTATTATCGTCCGGCTTAGACGAAACGGTAGCTTCGGGCTTTCCAACGGGTTTCTGACGTGAAAATTACCAGGAAAAATAGGAGACCTTACAATTTGTGTCACCTGTATCTCTTTAAATTAGTATGGTTGGCATTTGCGTTGGTGCGGACAGTTTCCTAGTTGCAATCTCGAACCGTTGGCAGTTGGAGACGAACTGACAAGTAAATTTCTAGTATGATAGATGCTTTAATAATTACGTACTTGTCAGCACTTATGCACGAACCTTGCTATTAGTCATGCCTTGTCAGTATTGAATTCTCTTAGTATTTATTACACGATCATTATTTATCACGTATGAGATCTTATCTCAGGCTTAAAATAAAATTTTAAACATCTGTACGTTGTTAAAGTTGCCAAACGAAACACGAATTCTGGCACATAAATTATTCGACTTGTTATAAAAAAAAAACATGAGTATATTTTAATTGAAATTAAAAAGTAATAATTCATTCTGCTAAATTTATATCTCACTGAGCCATAACTCGCTGGCGGTCGAAATAACTAGTACAACAATCAATTTTATTGCAATAAATTAATAAACTTCAAATCGGCAATAGTCAAAGCGGTCGTAAACATACAAAGAGATGTCAATATTAGTCCATTAAAGTCATCCGACATGCATTAATGATTACACTAGGGCTGTAACTGTCGGTGGGTACAATATCGATGAGTTATAGCCTCGTAAACAGCCTGCCACGCGTCATTGCGGCTAGTGATGGGACGTTGTGATGGATGGGAAGTCGATGAAATGGATAGGTTCTCCTCTAGTGATGTAGTGATGTAACCGAGTATGGTTACATACGTGCCACTGCCATGCGTCAAGAGAACCCATGATCGATGGTGCATTCGTAGAATAAATGGGAATTTGTTTGTGGAACGGTCTTGCATTGCCGCTATAAAATATAAAAGTGGTGAAGATATAGTCAAATAAATGCAAATTATCACACACGTAAAAATATTCTAGTAGTAAGAAAGTTCGTAGTATTTCATAAAAGAGGAAAATTATTATATGAAGATAAAATAAAATAATTAAATAAAATATTAAACTAAGTCTAATTTGAATGTTATTAAACTAAAAACTACTTAAATATTTTAGGCCAGCCAGAAATAGATTACTATTTTTCAATAAATCTATACATATAATAAAACAGTACTCTAAAATAAATGTTCTGACATATATTTTAAAATTCTTGAAAAAAATATTGCATTTAAATATTTACCTGGTTAAATAATTTCCGGAATGCTTTTGGAGTCCGTTAAACAACATTCTTGACAACGTTTTTCCACCAGAGTATCATATTTCAGTATATTCATTAAAGTTGTAAATGCACTTAAAAATACCATATCTTGAATATCAAACGGTGTTAAACAAATTGTAAAAACTTAAAACTAAAGAGGCGGTCATAGGTAATGCAAAGCCTCGGGTGGTAGATGTATAAGGGGCTCTATGGTTGCATATTTGATGGCTGTTGATCTTTGTGTAGTTGGTCATTTTCAGACATTTAAAATAGTTGAAAAAAGGGAACGTTGAGTATTTTAGAAATTATGTTACCCATGTGACATGCATGCAAGATAAGTATCATTTTATTGTTTACCTTTTAGAATATTCCTCTTTGATGCAAATTTTATTTGTAATATTTTACAAACATTGCGATGAACTTGGTGAATTAGTGTTTGTCTGCTTTCTCAAACAAAATAATTTTGAACTTCATGTATCACGCTACACCTATTTTTGTTTTTCTCTACTTTGCACAGCCTTAAGCTTCTTTTCATTATAGAAAGGGTTCATACGTACATATAGAATTATACACATTACAAAAATCCTAACTCGTCACTACGGATTTTTGTAATGTGTATAATACTCATCAAGCTTACATTTTTTGAGTCCGTGAGTCCGCTAGATGACAACAAATCAAATCAGACACTTTTTTCTAAATGTCAAAACAAATATTTCCTATAAGATTTCCTAGAAATACGAAAACGTGACGTCATGCTTTTTTGAAATCAGATAAAAGCGCTCTTAGTATTAGTTTTCCTGCATTAATAAATCTAAAATCATCTTGAAAATGAATATGATCAATGAAAAGTGACACCATTTTTTGACGTTTTATTTTATAAACCGTACTGAATAATTTATTTTTGACCCATCCAGACTTTTATTTCTCACTAGCTGGTGCCCGCGACTTCGTCTGCCCAGGATCACAGAATATCTTTATAAATTGTAGCCTCTGTGTTATTCTGATGTATAAGCAACAATCAACATGCTAGTCCGCCACCCAGAGGTCCCGGGTTCGATCCCCGGCCAGGGCAAGTAGGAAAATGGCCTTTTTAGGGTTCCGTAGCCAAATGGCAAAAACGGAACCCTTATAGATTCGTCATGTCTGTCTGTCTGTCTGTCCGTCCGTATGTCACAGCCACTTTTTTCCGAAACTATAAGACCTATACTGTTGAAACTTGGTAAGTAGATGTATTGTGTGAACCGCATTAAGGTTTTGACACAAAAATAGAAAAAAAACAGTAAATTTTGTGGGTTCCCCATACTTAGAACTAAAACTCAAAAATTTATTTTTCATCAAACCCATACGTGTGGGGTATCTATGGATAGGTCTTTAAAAATGATATTGAGGTTTTTAATAGCATTTTTTTCTAAACCGAATACTTTGCGCGAGAGACACTTCCAAAGTGGAAAAAAGTGTGTCCCCCCCCCCCGTAACTTCTAAAATAAGAGAATGATAAAACTAAAAAAAATATATGATGTTCATTACCATGAAAACTACCAGCGAAAATTGGTTTGAACGAGATCTAGTAAGTAGTTTTTTTTTAATACGTCATAAATCATAAACGGCAATTTACCTTTCATTCAATCAACTCAAATATAAAAATTAAAAAAAAACATACTACAAGACTTTTATATTATGTAATTTGCTACTACGGAACCCTTCATGGGCGAGTCCGACTCGCACTTGGCCGCTTATTTTAAATTGTTCTGGGTCTTGGATGTTTATCTATATATGTATTTATTATAAAATATAGTATCGTTGAGAAAGTATCCCATTACACAAGTTTCGAACTTACTTTGGGGCCAGCTCAATCTGTGTAATTTATCCCTATATATATTTATTTATTTATAAGCTAAATTATTGTACAGTTTCATTAAAATCCATTCAGTACTTTTTACGTGAGAGTAACAAACATCCATCCATACTCACAAACTTTCGCGTTTATAATATAAGTAGCATTTACAATTTTAGTAGGATGTAACTTGCTATACTTATGTATGTACGCCTCACTCTGACACTTTTCAAGAAATCTCGTCCACTGCAGATCTGCGTGTGTCAGATAGCCAATGAATAATCGAAGCCCTTACAGGCGTAATATCGACTAAAACTTCTATCTTGATCTGTGGCTTTATAATAGAATGTAGGTTTCTTGTCAATTAATGGAAGGATTTATTGCTGGTGTTATTCTAAAACGATACCAATATATTGCTGTTTAGTTTTGAGGTCGATATCGTAAATCGGTAATTGAGTCTGCTATTTTTTCAATCATCAATTGTTTTCCGTAATCTTTGTGTGCAATTAGTTGTAATATCGCAGAATCTGTATAGATTCTATGCTTTTATAATTTTGAATATATCCTCAACCCACTACATTGCTACTTCTAGACAGTGACTTTAAAAGTCTCTTTACAAAGCACGCGTAATAAAATAAATTAAAATAACAGTCAATAACTAAAAAAAAAATCTGCTTTTTCGTACAAAAGTGTGCCGTCCGGGGAATTGATATTATAATGTCATTTTTTGTGTTTTACTTTAATTATATTTAGTGGTCTAGAACATATTAGATCACTAAATATAATAAGCCTGTGGTTCGATTTATTACAGTTATGTCCCTTCTACGTTTTACAATGATCAGTACATTTTATACAATTATTAACAACTGATGCCTGCGACTTCGTTCGCCTGGAGAAAATGCTTATCAGGCTGAACAACTTTTGCTAAGACATCATTTTTATATTTCTTATAGCTTAGCTGAACCATTATAATTATGCGCCAGGAGCTCCATTTTCCAAAATCAATTATACCCTGTACGTATCCCAGGCTTAACAGCTATATAACAAAAAGTTTCATTCGAATTCATCCAGTATTTCCGGAGATTAGTGTTACAAACAGACAGACATTTTTATTAATTTTTACTTTAATACTATGTCTCCACTGCCCCAGTTTTTTTTGTAAATATAATAAATCAAAAATTTAAAAAAAAGAAAAAAAGAGTTAGGTACTGCTTTTTTATATGTATAGATAATCCAGGTGCAAGTTTTGTTAAATCAATGTGAGATAAATTAATTAGAACAACACTCGCCAAAATTTAAAAAAAAGTTACTGCTTTTTTATATGTATAGATAATCCAGGTGCAAGTATTGTAAAATCAATGTTAGATAAATTAATTAGAACAACACTCGCCCTGATGATGACCGCCTAAACTGATCAAAAATAGTCGGCCTTTACGACTTTTACGTGAGTAAAACCGTGTTTAATAGTTGCTTATACCTACTTCAAGTGTACTTCTGAATGTACATCGATAAACATCGCATCACTAGCACTGCCACAAGCGCTGCCAATGTCCCTGCATATTATCACTTCATTTGGCATACACTGGTAATTTATTAGGACAATACTCAGATTTAAGGGTGCCAACAAAGGAGTACTGTTTGAGCATAGATATCTCGGAGATAGTGGGCCAGTTCTGTGAGTGCGTTTGTGAGGGACGGATGTAGCCATTGCAGGCCCAGGGGCTCTTAATTGGACAATTTCCTGGGTCAAAAATAAATTATTTGGAACTTTTAAAAAGATAAAACGTCACAAGTTTTTAGATTTATTATTGCATGGGAACCACCTAACAACAACAACCCAATCTAACACCTAACAATCCAACCGAACGGTGGACTGTTAGGTCGGTTAGATTATTAAAACATATTGTACACATACTTTTTCTTTTCTCTCAGAAACCAAACATGACAAAGATACAGCGCATATAAATTTCGCATGACGTCACGGCTGAGTACGATTTTTACTTAGCGGTGACGTCGCAGGCCCACTCCGGAACTTTGACGGAACTTTGTATATTAATTAATTTTTGCTTTTTTGGTAAACTAAAAAATACGGCTCCATTATTTTTGGATAATCTAAAAGACGGACTAATTAGATTCATACTTTTTGGACCCTGTCGTCACCCCTATTGTCCCTATATATTTATATATTATTCGTTAGATTAGGGCGCGTAGCAGGACTTGCCCTGTAGTATTTGCTGTATTTTGCTACGTCCATCCCTACATTTGTGATAAATAGCTGTAGCAATCCACTTTCGAGGCAGGCGTCGTATCGATGTGGTGCGTCATTTGCGAGTCACAACACTATTTATTGGTGCCTAGAGCTTATGGTCTTTCTAATTTGTAACTGGAGTACCACTGAATCTGTGAAAAACTGGCCAAGGATGAGTGCTTTCTATGCTTGAGTGTGTTAGAAAATGAAATACCAGGGTGAGGGAGAAAAACAATTTATTTCAATAAATAATATATTCCCTCAAAACAACTTTTCAAAGCAAAGCTAAAACTACCAGGGTTTCGTAATCGGCCACTAGTTTTCCGAGAAGACATACCCCGAAAGAAACTCGTCAGTATAGGCCGCCTACTAGCCTGAAGGGCTTTAGTCTACATTTCATATTCTCACATTTCCACTATGTGACTAGTTCAATTACAATTAAAGTACATTAATAATATCACAAGTAACACAACTCATTCTATCTTGAGAAACCACTATTGCATCATATTATCTAGGGATAGATTTACTATCGTTACACTTGTACTTATCAAAGATACTGGTTATTCTATAACGGTTCTTCACAAAAGAATAATGGTAAAAGTGGTTTCACAAACATATCAGAAATATCTATTTTAATACCACTTAATTATTATCACAACATAGTAACAGAATGAAACTTACATTACTCAGCAGCATAATCAAAAGAGGCTCACAAACTGAGAAACACTGAATTTATAACCTAGCCCCGCCATCTTGGCACCCCACTAGCTTTACAACGTCATATTAGATCAATCGCTTAAAAGTCATGTAATCATCTTATATTATTACTAATCGTTAATTACTTTAAAATCACAATCATTTTATATATTTAAACCAAGCCTTATTTTTAAGAACAATCGAACTATTCTGTAACACCAAATTATCATCTTATTATAAAACAACAATCAAATCGTAAACAAGTAATGTTTGTAAAAATACTTTTAAGTTACAGTTAAATGTGTCTGTAAATACACAATGGAATTTAAGATCAATATATGTACATATACATTAGGTACATATATAAGTTTTATATAAATAGTTATCAAGTGCAAAAGTAAAGTTAAAAGTAAAGTTATTATTATTTTTAACTGACTTCCAAATAGGAGGAGGTTATTAATTTGTCCCGATCTTTTATTTGTATGTATGTTCACCGATTAGTCGAAGATGCTTGGACCAATTTGAAAAATTCTACTTTATTTGAAAGGGTATATTAGTCATGTGGTTCCATATAGTAGTTTATGATACAAGTGTGGTAAACTGTTCATTACATACAGTCGAGGCGGGTTGACAAACTAGCGGGCGAAGTCCGCGCGTTTGTCTATGGAGCCGAGACTTGTATTGTAATGGACAATACCACACGTGTGCCATACTACGTTTTTCAACACATTGGTGAGGAAACAATAACTTCAATAATAAAACCATTTTAAATCTCGCTAAAGAAAATTTTAAATATGGCGCGCTTATTTTTTATTTTTCCAGGCGCATTTCGCGAATGCGCGAATTTGTAGTGATACGAGAGACACAGAAATCAAGCTACCAACAGCCAAACGATTATTTAAAAAAAATGGTTTTTTTTTTCAAACAGGGCAGAATTATAAATTCATTTTACTGTTGTTACAAGAATTTTACTCACCTACTAGGATATAAAATGGAATAATTTGAGTAAAACAAGGTTTCGGTACGAGTCTAGGCTGGCTACATGCAGAGATTTTATGTTTCAAAAATAATATTCGATAGGTATTTGGGATTTATAGAATCTTATTCCTAAACATTTAAAAAAAACACTTTACCCCACTAGTGCGGTAAGTGATTTACCGCACGATTTCGAATGTATGCGTAATGAATGACATTACATAAGTGAAATCAGTGTGGTAAATAGCACTTTCCGAGCAAATGTGTTGAAAAAAATTTATTAAAATCAGTTGGGTACTTTGGCTTTGAATGTTGGGTTTGAAATTAATTGTAATTTTTAATTCTGTTAAATTTTTTTATTGTTATTAATTAATAAGATAGATGTCTAATAATAGATGGCGTTACGATATCAATATATTATGTAGTTTCGCGTAACTTATTAGTAATCTGTGGTTCCGCCACTTATCACTCTAATAGATAAGATAGTGTCATAGGGAGTTTCTTCAATTTGCCCATCACACTTACAAAGGCGAAAGTTTGTTAGTGTGTGTGTATGTTTGTTACTTCTTTACGCGTAAATAACTGAACCAATTTTGATTAAATTTGGTAGAAAGGAAGCTGGCAACCTGGATTAACACATAGGTTACTTTAGGCGCGGGTAAAATCGCGGGCGCAACTAGTAGCAAACAAACTCGTGAGTAAAGCCACTTATTAGTAACTAGAGGCATCGCGCGGCTTCGCCCGCGTTAACCACTCGAGTGAAGTCGCGGGCGTGATGCAATATAGCCTATAGCCTTCCTCGTATACGACCTATCTAATACCGAAAGAGTTTTTCAAATCGGACCAGTGGTTCCTGAGATTGGCGCGTTCACACAAACAAACTCTTTAGCTTTATATATAAGTATGGATCTGTGGTAAAGCCCAATATACACGCACACGACGCGCAAAAAGTCCGGCGCGCGTCGTATGCGTTACTGCATGCATATGATTGCATAGGTTCTATTTTCACAGACAAAAAGTGCGTCAGAGATAGTCTGTCGTCTGCGTTGGGCCTAAAGCAGAGAAATATTTTATTACAAGGCTCCGCTACCGTTTAGCAGGAAATCATAATGTACCTAAACGGACAACAGTAATTAGAAGGTATATTAAATTCAGCCCTTTTACCGACTACAATTAAAGAGTAATTTAGGTTCCCATAAACACGTAAATCGGTCGCTTTGACAAGCATTAGTAACAACAAATAAATAATTTTAAAATACCGCCGTTCTGCTCTAACGCGATTAATTTAAAACAGTTACGGACTATTAAATAATTTAATTTTATAACGAGTTGTAAAATAGCAGGATTGCGGATATTCTGTTAAAGTTGTGGTTCTAATTGGTTCTAATACCGAGTCATTATGAAGTTCATAACGACTCGGTATTAGAACTAGACGATATTCAGTATACGAAGCTTCTATCTACATTAAACTGTCATCAATACAAACACACACATACTATCACATGAAGCCCTTATGAATCATGCGGTTGCAAGAAACAAAGGCCACTTTTAGCGTGGTGGTGGATGGATGGGCGAGAAGATATAAAAATGAATCATGAATCAAATAGTAGCTAGCCGCTGCGTATTTTCGCCCTCGATAGTAAGCAAAAATATACACAATGAATATTTAAGAAAATAATGGAATAAAAAGCCTAACTTAGTTCGTTCTATTTACTACATTTTAATTAAATTTTATAAATTAAAGAATTAAAATTTTAGTATGACAATAAAAAAAAATTGAAAATATGTATGAGTTTAACAAAAACACTTCATTACAATCCACCAACGATCTCTCCCTATCTTGGGCTATTTTTATCCAGTTCTTTCCTGCAATTTGTAGATTTAGTATATTCTATTCAAGTGCAAAGAGCATACTAACTCTGAGCAAATAGGTAGTCTGTAAGGAGGCTAAATCTAATTTCATTGCTAACAAATGGTGCTATAACTAAGAGGCGAATAGCATCGGAAATTACATCTACCGCATAAATGGCGTCGCTTAAGAATACTCTTGTTCGCATTATTAATGTTTGGTGCGAGACCTGAGGTAAAGGCGATTTTCGATCCCTAAGATAGAGTTTCTAAACTATCGATAATTTTAATATCGATTGTTGTAAAAATGCCGTACTATCGATAGGCTTATCGATAGTATCGGTAGTATCGATCGCTCTATCAGTTTCATCGGTAAATTCAGTAACCAACAATACTATCCATAGTATCGACCCTTGACGACAAATAAACTATCGTTTAGTGGATAGTCTATTGATCGCAAAAAAACAATAATATCGATACTATGTACATATAGCCACATTTCAGCTAGATGACGTAATTTTCGCTTTATAATTCTTCTACATGCGTTTGGTTTGTTGGAATCAAAAACTAAAGAATTAAAAAGTTTTTTGGCTTTTGAGTCTTTCGGCCCTGGGCTTTGTCTGCGTAGAGCCGCAATTAACAAAAAGCCCTATCTGCCCCATTAGGAATAAAGACGTGATATTATGTTTGTATGTTAGTTTTCTGGTTAAGGAAAATCCTTTTCTACTATCATTCTATAACTGTTTTAATATACGAAAGATCAGTCGCTTTATACTTGCACCAATCATAAAAATAAGCGCGCGCGCATTCCTCCCATTATATTATGTATACGAGTACCAACTCGCAATAGAAGCAGTGGCGGTGACCAAGCGGTTTAGGCACTGGTTGTGTGTCTGTTAGGCACAAGGTCGATCCTCACTAGGCCCTTACTTTTACTTGTGAGTTAAAACTCTTGCACGGTCATTAACAACTACCACCACTTGTTTCCGGTAAAGGACACCGTGAGATAATCTGCCCAAAAAATAAAAAGCGCAAATACGCGGGTCTAGGCGAGCCTTATATATTTGTGCCCTTCGCCGTGGAGACCTTAGGGCCCTGGGGTGTAGAAGCCCGTCAACTATTTAGAGAGGTCTCCACACGTTTGATCGACATCTCTGGGGACCCAAGAGCTGGTGCGCATTTCGGCCAAAGGCTTAGCCTTGCAATACAACGCGGAAATGCCGCCAGCCTCTTGGGGGCTCTGCCTGTTGACGGTGGCGATCTGGGAACGATTTTTTATATAAATTAATGTTTTTATTTTTAGTAATAGTTTTAATTTATAGAATAGCTTTTAGTTTAACATAATTTCGTTTATTTATACTTAATAATGTTATTTAAGTGTTGTGCATAAATAATAAAGAATAAAACAATTTTGTTACAATGTAAATAAATATAATTATATATATATATATATATATATATATAATATTATAAATCTGCCCACTAATTCACTAATAATAAAATTTTGTAAAATCCGATTTGAAGAACGTTCTTAATTTTTTATAATTTTTCTTCTCGTCCACTAAGCAAAAACATCAAGCATGCACGCATTCCACCCATCATTGAATAGAAACGGCTTGTATCCAGCGCGAGCGTTTTTCAACCTTTGTTGCTAAGGGAATGGGCGAAAATGTGATGCGGCTAGCAACCCATTACTGTTTTGATTCCTTTTTCCATCTTCTCGCCTATCATTACGCTAAAACTCTAATAGTGGCCTTTGGATCTTGCGGCCTTGGGCTCTATCTGCTTAGAGTCGCTACATCCAAAGTGCTCTGTCTGCCCTATTAGAGATAAAGACGTATTGTATCTTTGTGCTCAAAGCTCTTATTGACGCTCCCCCACTTTTGTCCCTTGTCAGCTTTAATACTAGACATAGGCCACGTAATCCCTCGCATATGTTGTTTGTTCTTGAGGTCTATAAAAATAACACTTCATACTATAATCCAGTGGTTCGAATGTGTAGAACATATAATGATCTTGTTTTTAACCACAAATCCATTGACATTTTTGGAGTCACTTTGTACTCCTTCAAAAACAAAATTCGTCAGATTTTAGATATCTGACAGTTTATTAATATAGTGTTTATTTTTTACTTGTGTAGGTGACACTGAGTGAAATTGCACTCAGTGATTTTCTTGTTAGTGTTTATGGAGAAGTCTTGTATTGTCTTCTCCATTTCTTATCTAGTTAATATGTTATATAGGAACTACTACTTTAAAGTATTTTTAGCAGCAATGGTGCTCCCTATATTTATTTTCTATATTAAGCTCTCAACTGTTTTTAAATTTGAATTAGCTGTATACACATGTTTTGAGTTGTTGCCTAGCTATAATATTTAATCAAATATGTATATAATGTGTTACTTTGGTGACAGTTTGTTATGTGTATCTTATTACAATAAAATAAAATAAAATAAAAATAAAATCACTCAACAATATACGCGATCTCGATTCGATCGACCCCGATCTTCAGGCAGTTACTAACTTGAACCATACACCAAAATCAAGCGCGCACGCATCCCCCCTATTATATCGATTCGCGACACCTCCCACCTATTAGGTAGAAGGGTATCCAATCCCCCTCTTGGAAGGAAGGCGGTAGACGACGCAATCACGTGTGTGTACTGTATTTTATAGCAGTAATGCGCTGTGATTACGGATTACTACGGAAGTTTGCTCCATTGGTAGCTGTGGCTTGTATACGGCTGAGCATTATACCACTTTTATTATACATTATAACACCTTATATACACAGAGCCAGTAGTAATATTAGGTATTCATATTACTATAGTGACTCTGTGAGCTGTAGACTTCGTGAATATAGTTTGATAATATAAAATTTAAAACCTATTACATTTTACTTTAATCTTTTTTGATTTTATAAAAGTTTTGTACCCCCATGTTACCGCCACCGTTTTGATAAATTTACAAAGATTGAATTACCAAATAAATTATGTATTATCGTACGTGCGTACAAAAATTCACGAGAACCGGTCAAAAATGTTACCACCAAATATCCAGACAAAAAGAAGGTGTTATAAGTTTGACGCTAATGTCTATCCATCTGTACATAGCGCTCGATAGGATGATGAGTTCTCTTGCGGTGGTTCTTAGTTATGTTACTACTACGCTTATGCCTAATGCTTTAGTCGCCTCTTACGACATCCACAAGAAAAGATATACAGGGGGGTTACTCCAAAAGCGGTATGCAAGACGGTCGTTACAGCGTATGCGCGTTTCAGTGTCAAGCAACATTGAGCACTAACGTATGATGATAAAGTCTAATTTGGTTTGACATTGAAATAGGACGTCACTATCGCACGACTAATGTATTTTTTTATGGAATACCCCCTGGTCCTTCGAGACCTGAAGCCATATACAAATACATGTCTCTTGATATGTACAACCAAAAGCAGAAATGATGGTCTAAAAGAATAAGTATCTAATTAGTACGAGTACCTAGATTTAATTTGGTTTCTTCTTCCCTTAAATGCATGAATTTTCCGATTTTTATAAACATCATGGATTAATAATAGTCCAAAAAACAAGAAGAAAAATAGCTTTATTTTATGGCTAGAACGCAAAAAACCCATTCCTTCGTAGTATAAAATAATTTTTCAATTTTGTTATTTTTATTTACGAATTATTTATTTCTGCAATTAATTATGTCAATTTGACCATTATAGGCATATTAAGGTGATTGCGAACCTTGGTCGTCCATACATTTTGTTTTACAGCAATTCTCTTAATGTGGATAGTGTTTCTCATATTACAATCGATTTTCCAATTTTCATGAAGTTGTAGTGCTCGCCTTTACAATCTTTCATAATAATTTACAGAACTTTACAAGAAAAACGATATTTAAAACAAGACAAAAATTAACATTTCCAACAATGTGTGTGTAATTGACCGAGCGAGCGAAGCGAGCGAAGCGTCTCAGTTTCGAGATTAGCCAAAAATTCTTTTGTCCGTCTGTCTGTCTGTCTGTCTGTCTGTCTGGCTGTTCTCGCCTACAGGTCGCATTTCTTAACCGATTCTCATAAAATTTTGTAAGCAGGCTCAGCAACTAAATAGAATTTTTTTGTCGAGCCAGTTTTCCGAAATTTTTCAAAATGGCTGAAATATGGGGGTTTAAAATTTTAAAACTGTCATATATCCGCCATTTCAAAATATTTTAAAAAATTTCATTAGACTTTTTTGTTGCCATTATAAAAACGCATTTTTTTTAATTGAACAACTTTTTTGTCTGGACAACTTTTTTATACGTTATACTTAAACGGGTTTAGGGTGACTCGCGAAGTCTAGCTGACTGAGCCGTGACGGATATACAATACAAAATCTTCTTACAAAATATTGAATTCAGTCCAGGTTACTGAACAACTTTCTTAAAAATACATGTCTCCCGTGGGAATTAAACCCGCGACTTCCAAGTTACAAGGCCAATGTCTTGACCACTATTTTTAAGAAAAGAAGAAAATTGACAAATATTTGTTGCGTTGCGTAAGTACATTCAATACCATATAGTTCACAAAAGCAATAACTATGTAGGTAGATGTCCAGCAAAAACTCAACTCGCTATGGTTATTTTTTCATAAGTTTACAAGATTGACTTGATTTTTTCTAGAATCGTATGACTTTTTGTTGTCTTGCTTGTTTAAAGTTTTGTTTAATTTGTTTAGTCAGTTAATTGTGTTCAATTGTCGTGTATTGGATTGCTTGCTTGCTTTGCTTGATAGTAGAAGATATAATCGCGAGGTCTAAGTTCGTGGCGAACTACTAGTAAATAGAATTCATTTTGGAGTGACATCTGGCAGATTTATTACAAACTACTGCATTAGTCTAATTTGACAGCTCAATGCTTTCAACGACATACTTGGACATCATTTAGATGGCGCTGTAATAAAAATATCTAAATGTAGTAATATATTATGTCAGAAGACTCAGCACGATGCTACGTTGCCGTTCTGCATGCAAGGGGCAACGCGCAAAGTGTAGTAGGTACACAGCGGCACAAGACGGCAACGCTGTTTGCTTTTGAAACCGAATGTGCCGAAAACATTTCTCTCCAAGTCTCCACAATATTTCTAACCATGATTTCTAATTTCTACGATATGAGTTCGTTCTGAAACTGAAACAAATATTTTTTTCAAAACATATTTTAATTAAAAGAAATAATGATAGGTATAGCTTAGTAGGTAAACATGTACCTATTCATAAACAAAAAATAAGTACTTACTAATATATGTATTGATTACTATGAATACTACCGAAAAATTATTCTTTACTTTTTATTTAGAATTTCACAATAAACCTACGAACTTCTGAACGTGACTTATCTAATCACGTGGATATAGTTCATAAATTAATTGTTAATTATTTTATCGGATATTAATATTAAATATCAAATATTTATTGGATATATTTTATAAAAAAATTCTGCGATCGTACTTATCTTCTCTGTATTTATGTTCACGCCAAAGAAGTATAACTTCTAATAACTAACGCGTGTAGGTACATAAGTACACGCCATCGAGTACACACACTCTTTTTTTAGGGTACTCAAAGGGTAAAAACGGGACCCTATTACTAAGACTTCGCTGTCTGTCCGTCTGTCCGTCTGTCTGTCACCAGGCTGTATCGCAAGAACCGCGATAGCTAGATAGTTGAAATTTTCACTAATTATGTATTTCTGTTGCCATCTGTTCCGCCAACAAACGCGATTTTTTATTGATAATGGTACGGAACCCACGTTAATGTTAGTGCGCGAATTCGATTCGCACTTTGCCAGTTTATTTTTGTTTGTTCATGTGTGTAAATGGCCTACACTGGTGTTAGATTTTTTAAGCTACCTAAAGGAATCTGACAAAGCTTTTCATTTAATAATGTCAGCTGGATCCAACGGCTTATAACTGCCTTCCAAAGAACCGAGAAGCTTAAGACACTATTATGCCACTTTTGGTCACCCATCTAAGTGCGGACCACTGCCGGTGTGGCGTTACTTGCGCAATCACTAGTAATGTGCACTTCCGCCCGGCCCCGTTTCTTTTGATTTCTAAGCGCACGGTAGTTTTGATTTCTAAGCGCACGGTAGTCCGCAGGCAAGTAATAGTAACAGGCCGCGCCTAGGCCGTGCACTATTTACCTACACGAACCTACACGAACCTACACTATTTACTTTTGCCCCCTGTAGCTAAGTGCCTATTGCAAGGACAGAGATAAAATTGTACCTATGTAATTATATACTAGTACAAAAGCAGTATGCCAAATTTCATAGATATAGCTTCAGTAGATCCTGAAAATTAAATATGACCCTGTGAAAATAGCTAATTTTGGCACTGACTGACTCACTGACCGGTAAATCAAATCCACTTCCAATTGTAATAGCGTTATGAAATTTGGCACACAGGTCGTGTATTATATTATGTAAATTAACAAAAAAAACAAAAATTTAAGAAATCGGTCAAGCGTGAGTTGGCTCAATCTAATATCGAATTTTAATAAAAATATTTATGAACCAGTAATACAATGAGAATACGATGAAGAGGGGGGAGGAGGATAGGGGGAAGAAGAAATAAAATATTGTCATGTATACATGTATAGCAGGCGTGGCACAAAAAGAAAAAAATAGGTACGATTTCTTGAAAAAAGTATTGAGATCCCACCAAAAACATATCTGTTAAAAAGGGGGCCAAGTTCCTATCCGCTTGGCCCCCATTGTAACAGGTATGTTTTTGGTGGGATTTGTATTATGTGTGTTACAATTTTGTCGTGCTATATTATAATTTCGGAGAATAATGGCTACCAGATTAGATAGGAAGAAATATCAAAGTTACGTGTATTCGGGACCGCCTAAGTCGAGGAAGCGAGTGCTTGCAGGTTTGAAACGATATACCGATATGACATAAGTTGAAATCATTTGAATATTTAATCTTATACCTATAAACGAGCAATTCTTGTATATATAAATATATTTATTTATAAATTTCTGTGATCTCGAAAACGGCTCTAACGATTTCGCTGAAAATTTGTACATATATGGGGGTTTTCGGGGGTAAAAAATCGATCTAGATTAGTTTTATGTTTGGGAAAACGCGTGTTTTCGAGTTTTCATGCGTTTTTCTTTCCACGCAGAATATGGTCGCTTATTTCTCCGCGCCGACCGCCATGTTTTTAGCTCAGCGGTTAAGGATACCGACCGCTAGAAAGAGTGTTACGGGTTCGAATCCCACTCGGTGACTTACTTTTGTTTTCTTTTATGTTTAAGTTTATATATAATTTTTTATTTTGCATTGTTTTTAGACAAGTTTAAAAAAAATTAGTTAATGTTTGAGATGTAACCGAGCAAAGCTCGGTCGCCCAGGTACTATAATTTATTATAGGTAAGTTGTATCCGGTTGAGATTTGTTTACGTCGCCTGGGTGTCTGATAGTGACACGCTACATGTTTACACATTTCAGTGGTCGCCGCAGTAAAAAACCGGCTGTTTAGTCAAAATGACATTAGGCGGCGAGCAAAAATGCCTTCATCCACGGCGGTGCAAGAAAAGTACGGATGTCACGGATGACGTTTTTGCCAGGACTTCTTGTCTGCGTCAGAGATATGGGCTTTAGTCCCATATCTCTGGTCTGCGTGGTCGAACGGACTCGTGATATTTTGTAATATTATTATTGTACTATACGTGATTCAACATTTCATATTGGAATCTGTTTCAAAATGTTTCCCTAAGTTGCAAATTGCCGCCATGTTTGACACTGAAACACAAGTCTCGAACTTGTTTTGGGTTTGATTGATTTAAAAGTCTGTGTGATTTGTCCGTACTTATATATTTTTGTATAGATACCTATATTTATATTTAAAATTTATTTCAGGTCCATGAGAAAATACGTGTCAGGAAAATACAGAAGTGTTTCTTTTTTTGTTTCACTTCTATTACATAAACTCTAACAGAGGTTTGCCGTTTCCATCATCCATCATTTCAAGTTCAAACATGCAATAAACTATACTCGTAAAGTTGTTTTTAGTCACCGTGCACAGAATAATGACTTCAACATTTAACAATTTATGTCGGCAAGAAATCACTATCATTATGTATCATTCTATCTGTATGAATTGTTTTTTTTTTTCAGTAATAAAAATTAAACTTCAATAAAAGAAAATTCAACAATGTGTACGATTTGGTTTTATTAAAAAATACAATGCATGTACAATGACGACGTTTGTTGCGCGGTGGTTTTCCCTTCCACCAAATGGTCTAAACTCTAAACGAGTGCCCCGACACAAGGCTTGATTAGCTATCAGAGTCAAAGCTGTGGTTGACAAATATGCAATCTGAGATCATTTTTTTATCGCCGGCCGTGTTTAAAATGATTTTCGGCTGTTTGAAATAATAACTGAAAATATGCGCTATCCAGTTAAGTTTTTTTTTAAATAGTGCCATCTAGTGGCGATACTTAAGGCCATACCCAAATTTTCCGGGGTCCAGTGGCGCCGCCATTTAAAATAAATCATTTGAAAGGAAACGGAGATATCATTTAAAATTGTGTCTTGATCAAGCCCTAGATAACCCTTTAAACTATTTTATGAACTACTGTTTATAGTTTAAAGTGAGAACGTGAAGCTTTTCTACGCACATTAGCCAAAAGTGGCCGTTTTTCGCAAATGTGCGTCGAAAAGCTTCACGTTCTCACTTTAAACTACAAAAAGTAGTTTAAAGAATACTTTGAATGGGTATCTAGAACTTGACCAAGACACAATTTTAAATGATATCTCCGTTTCCTTTTAAATGATTTATTTTAAATGGCGGCGCCACTGGACCCCGGAAAATTTGGGTATGGCCTTAAATCTATAACCATAGTCTAAAACAATGCTTTACGCCATTTTCATGCTTTTTGAAGCTCCTGTCGTAGTGTGAGTGAGTGTAGACATACGAGACAAAATGACAGATTTTATTTTGGAGCATTTTTCTGAATACATTGACTGAAGAACAATAGTATGCCATAAAATAAATAAAAGAGTATGTTACAGGCTCGCCGATCAAAAATATTTGTCTATCAGTAATCCATTACGCAAGAATTTAAAAAGAAACTTAAAATATTGAAATCAACGCCATCTAGCGGAAAAAGTTTAATGAAGAGCCCTTTGCATTCACCTTAAGCAGGAATTAAGAGGGTATATTAAGTATATTAAATATTTTTAAAAATAAATACGGATTTTGTATCTATGATTAGTTGGCGCGAGAAAATTGACTTGACATAGACAAAAAAGAAATAATAGAATTGAGGTATTAAACAGTTTTTTTTTAATTATATTTCAAAAGGAGATTACAATTAAATTGATCATAAATAAAACATTTAAAAAGTATTAAAAGTAATATTTTCAGTATGATGTCTCTCTACATCACTATGCATTTAAGGGTAGAGGACTACCTTCCGCATATTTTAGCTTTATTATATCAGCACCTGTACAAAATATTAAGAGTACAGAATAAGATTTGTTTTTTATACATACGATAATATAGTTTTGCTGAAAATTTGATCTTATATAATTAATATTAATCAGGTATAAGTGGCACCTACCTTGTATAGATATATACGAGTATTTTAAGATCTTTTGTAACCTCTGCTTTATAATGAAGATGTTGACTTAATTTGATTTATTGATAAACAGAGAGAATATGGCACTACGAATACTAGTTCTAATATTTAGTTCCTCCACTTATCACTAGATGGCGTTTACGTATAAAAATTATTGAAAGATCTTTTTTTGCCTGTCAAATAAACTTGTGTCTATTGTCTATTCTGTAACTTCTTTCTTTTATACCGTACCTTTATTATATCAGCACCATGAAATAATAACGCTGGCACGCCGTAATTTCATTTAATTAACTGGAACACGTCTTGATACCGGCCAATTTCGTTGGCCTATTATTATTGCTGATTTTCTAGGAAGCCAACTTAATATTGGGTGGAAGGTACCGTGTAATATATGGGTCTAAGTTGAGGCATGGATGTTGGTGCGATGTCTTGATTTCTGTTGGGTACCGTGTAGGATGTTTGAAGTTTTTATTACAATTTAGGTTTGTCTGAATATACCTTGTGGTTTTGCGGCAGAGTAGAATAGGGCCACTCCAAGTCCTCCCATGGATGTCGTAGAAGGTGACTTAGGAAATACAAGCTAAACGAAGCTTATAAACATTAATGAGACCTCTCCAACCCGTCTGGCCAGCGAGGAGAGTGTAGGCCAAGTCCTTTGGCTGCTCTGGCCAGGTATGGCTCTGGTAATACAGAGAGAGTCGTGCTCTTGCGGTGGAGACAAAAAGACCTGATGGCGATAATAATGTTGATGTTTGACTGTAACTGTCGAGACATCTCTCGACAGTTTTAAGTCTCGGGATCCAAGACAACTAAATTCACAAAAAGTACTGAGACTTCGATACAACTAAATATATAACATCAAGCAATTTTTTTTTCGATATCGTTGGAGCATTCTCCACCGACAAGAGACGAGAATTTGACGACCTCCGTGGTGTAATGGTTACCATACCTGTCCGCTACTCAGGAGGTCCCGGGTTTGACCCCCGGTCCGAAGATGGAAAATTATCTTTTCTCTGATTGGCCTGGGTCTTTCATGTTTATGTATATATGTTTTTGTTATATAATATCGTATTGATCGAACTCTTTGGAAATATTTGGGTGAGGCATCCAGCAGTAGACGTTATGCGGCTAAAATAATGATGATAGAATAGGTAGTTAAGTTAGTATTCCGTAACACAAGTCTTAAACTTACTTTGGGCTAACTTAATCTATGTGATTTGTCCCTGTATATTTATTTATTTAAATTTTGAGTGCTGTAAAAGGCACTCATACAACCTTATAAATAATAAAAAGAAAAATCCTAAATTGGAAAAATAATCTGAATGTAAATACAATTTTTCAATGCAATTTCACTGAGATTACTACTGCCAGCGGGACAGCGTTTAGTTGGATGGTTAAAATTAAAATCGTAATTAAAATTTATGGACACCCTGTAATTATCGAGTGACCACATAGTCGCACTTGGGAATCTCATGAATAACCAATGTGACCGGTTCGCACGCGGCTTCCGACGATCCGATGATTATCAAGATAAAGGTATCAAAAGGCCATAAATTTTGACTAAATTAGATCAAGTTATGGAAGCGAAATTGTTGTTACCTGTAACAATTTTATTTTTATTTTACTTACGTGAATTTTTCGGGTTCCAGTCCAGATAATTAAACGGAGATAGGTATCATTTAAAACTTTGTCTATACCAAGCCATATATAACCCTTTAAACTATTTTATGAACTATTTTTTTTTGAAAAGTGGCCGTTTTTTACAAAATAAGTTTCAACTTCTGTCAGCGATAACTACTATATTGAATAAATTAAATAAACACGCAAATTTTATAATTAAGAAAAAAAGAAAGAAATGTTTTTAAATTACATTCAAAAAAATCTTAATTAAATTAAAAAGAGATCCCTATGATACCTGGGATAAGTCCGCCATTGTATAATTACATTTTTGTTACTTATTAAATTTTTTTTAGATTTACATTTACATATTACATTTTGTTTCTTGATACAATAAAGTTACTAACAAACGAACAAACAAGAAAAAGAATAACGGATAAAGCTGGCGTTTTGTGAAGATAATGTTTTATCTTTATTATAAAGTTAAAGCGTATTTGGTTTAAAAACTTATTCGTACCTACATCAGTTTTAAAATTCCACCATATTGGAAAGCGTTATTAACCAATCCACTAGCTCTGTTAATTGCAGGAATATCGCAAGCTAATTGTCTGCTTTTATCCAATCGCTGCGTTTCTCGATTGCGTCTCAATCGGTATAAATACTGGGGAATTAAGACGTCTTGTAAATGTTGGCGTATTGCTTCCTATGCCTTAGCAAAATGTCCGAGTATTTTTAGCTTCTTGCATGTCCTACCAATTACAACAAGGTGGTCAGAACAAGAAACGATCTGATCAATCTCATAGGCAAACTCTGGACCTAGAAAAGTCATACGTGGACTTTAGTGGAGGATTCCCTGAGATGGTATTTTACTATTATTTTTATTTCCATACGGAACGGAAACTCACTTAGCGAAATGTTCGAGTATTTTTAGCCCCTTACTTGTCCTACCAATTACAACAAGGTGGTCAGACGATCGGATCCATGTCGTAGGGAAACTCCGAACCTAGAAAAGTCATACGTGGACTGTTGAGGAGGCTTCCCCGAATTTATTTTTCACTATTATTTTTATTTTCAAACGGAACGGAATCTCCTAGGATCTCGTACAATATGCGTCCCCGTACCCCGTCCCCGCACCTCTCCCCCATTCTCGCCTTGTGCCTGTAGCCGCCTCTAAGAGTACGTTAGTTCGCGGGTATTTTCGATTAGAGCTTATGAAATTTGGTAGGTGTGTCGATATGGATTTTTTCGTTCGAATATAAGTCAAACCGGTCAATGTATTGCCGATATATAGGATTCGCAAGTTCACAGTTCGGGGTGAAGTACATAGTTATGACTATGACAATATCTAAAGCTTTAGATCAATCAAGAAATTTAAGTTTCTATTAATATTAAAAATTACTTGATTGATCTAAAGCTTTAGATATTGTCATAGTCATAACTATGTATTTCACCCCGAACTGTATAATGCAGATTGTTTCTATTATTATTAAAAATAATCTGCATTATGCAAAAGCTCAGAGGTCAGACAAACGAGGAATAGTGTGTAATCGAAAACTTACAACCCTGGTCAGCGACCAATGTCGTCTGCAAGAGCCCTTAGTTTTCTCGATTGCGTCTCAATCGGTATAAGTAAGTATTATGGAATTAAGACGTCTTGGTAATTCAGGCAGTTTGTAATTGCTGGAATGGTATTTTCTAGTTCTATCTAACCATTTTACGACGGTATGTTACAAATGTTTATAGGCGATGCGTCTAGCAAGCAATCCGTCACTATTTTGACTGAAATATTTTTCCATCTGCAAAATCCTATGATGTTATACATGGAAAAATAGAGTCTTAGCTCATCTTCTCCGTGCCTTCAACGTATGAGTTACGAAGCAAGCAAGAAGAACTAAGAAAGTTGTCAGCAAAATTAAAAAAATAAAATTTCTACTTTAAAGAATAACTACACTATTTCTAACACAAAATACGTATGGCACAAGCCACTCAGCGAGCTATGAAAACTATGTTCGAAGTTTCCCTCATTTCGTCTGAACTTTATGTCACGGCACGTTAGAAAGATCAGTGTAAATCCGTCAGGCCGCATCCGTTCATTCCCCGTAAAGCACGGGAATCAAGTCGTCAGCGAGCCACGATGTAATTGCTTAATTAATGAATATTTACTGAGCCTTTGCTATGTATGTACACTTAAAAGCAAAAGTACTTGTTCAAAATCCATGGGAATTTCGGGACAAAAACTATCCTATGTCCTTCCCTGGGTATCAAACTATATCCATATCAAATTTCATCTAAATAGGTTCAGTGTTTATAGCGTGAAGTGGTAATGAACAAACAAATAAATATACAAACTCACTTTCTTTCGCATTTATAACATTAAATAGGATTTATGTACACCAAAAATGTATTCGGGGAATACATACTTAAAATTAAAGATATACGAAGGCAAATTTAAAAATTGATTTATTCCAGTAGGCCTGTGAGAGATGCTAATAAAAAAAGTGATTACCTTTTATGAAGACTTTGACCAATCTAAAATTTTAACCGTATTACTGAGGATGTAACCATAAGCGCTCAGATGAAAAAGTATAATGTATGTAGGTATGTGAGACTGAGAATGTATGTCGATAAACGAAAGTATAAATTGTCATTAGCGTTTAATTTCACAAATATCACGAATTATTTCATACCGGTAGAGAACACTTAATAAAAATATCTTTGTTAATTCCGTATCCGTTAATTCCATGCAATATAGTCCGTTGTTGATTGAGCAATTACTGAGCAAACTACCTGTCGATTGCATGCCTACATGCCGATACGTTGTTATTACAGTCTTTCAATTTCTCATGAAGCGTTTAAAAGCAAAAAATCTGGTTCAACACATTTTTAAACCCAAACGGAATGTTGGAGAATTCGTCCCAATTATAACATAAAAGACGTTTATGGCGTAAATAATAAAATAATAATGATGTCGTTTTATTTAAAGAATAATAAAATAAAATTAACTAAAAGCTAAAACGAATACTAATAAATAATCCATACTAATATATAAAGCTGAAGAGTTTGTTTGTTTGTTTGTTTGAACGCGATAATCTCAGGAACCACTGGTCCGATTTGAAAAATTCTTTCGGTATTAGATAGGTCGTGTATCGAGGAAGGCTATAGGCTATATTGCATCACGCCCGCGACTTCACTCGAGTGGTTAACGCGGGCGAAGCCGCGCGCTGCCTCTAGTAAATAAATAAATAAATAGGGACAAATTACACTGATTGAGCTAGCCCCAAAGTAAGTTCGAGACTTGTGTTATGGGATACTAACTCAACGATACTATATTTTTATAACAAATACATATAAAGATCAACATCCAAGACCCAGGACAATTTGAAAAAGGCCATTTTCCAACTTGCCCTGACCGGGGATCGAACCCGGGACCTCTGGGTGGCGGACTAGCATGGTGACCACTACGCCACGGTTACCAATAAGTTTTCAAAACTCAAGATCTACTTCACTTTCAAACTACACAACCGATTTTGACAAGATTTCTATAGGACCACCTGACAAGTATACCGTTTCAAACAAAACTTTTTAAATCGGTCCAGGCGTTTTTGAATAGTCGCCGAATATACATAAAAAATAAAATTAAGATCGCGACGAATTGATAACCCCTCCTTTTTTGGAAGTCGGTTAAAAGTAAAGACAATAATCAATTTTATATCCCTTTATTAATTCTGTTTTGTCGATAAAGAAACCAGTTAAAAAATCTATTTACTTTATTAAATTCTATTCTGACGTAAAATAAATCAGTTGAAAAACTATAAAAATAATCAAAATAGATGTTATTATGCATTGCTTGACAATTTTATTTTAGTATCCATGTATTTCCCGCTGCTAGTCCAAGGCTTAAAATATACAAACAGTAAATATTGATCGTCATATTGAAATGAATACTCAGAACTTTCCATCCTTACAGATTTTATTAAAAAATTTACTACAGTTTTAACACACTCCATAAATGGCAATGACTTTGTTATGTTCCAGACAATAATTGACCAAAATCATTTCATTAATTGTACGGACTCAAATGGTGTTAAGTACTTTTTTATATTAAAACGTTTTTGAGGTTAATAATCTTATTAAACGTCCGACGACTCTTTTGTATTATGTATTTCTGTTGCGTACTGGTTAGTGTTGTAGAAAACTGGAGTCCAAGAGTCTACATTTGCAAACTCGACTTTATTTTGCATGCTTGCTAGACTAAGACATTCACAAGTCAGAGTCGAGTCGAGTTCGAGACTTCGGAGCCCAGACTCGGAGTCAAACAAAAACTCGAGTCTAATAAGAACTCCGAGTCGCAGAATCAACTTGAGTTCGAATACAAAACTCGAAGCAACTTCAATTCAAAAAACTGTTACAACAAGTTATACAAAGCATTACAACCATTTAAAACTACTCTTATTTAACTTTTATTTAATAATTATTATAGGTTCACTACAAACAACAATATTTGTTATTGACTTAAAATAAACAATGATGATTTTATGAGCGCGACTCAGTCCATAATCAGACTCGAGCAGACTCGAGCACTCATAGAGAACTCGAGTCTATTGCGCGAGCTTGAGTATAACGAACACATCGAACAGTGGAGTCTCTATTTATGTGTCGAGTCTTGTGATTTACAGTCGAGTCAGAATATTAAGACTACTAGACTCAAGTTTTTTACAACACTAGTACTGGTTACGACGTTCGCCATTCACTAGGAGGTCCTCGGTACGATTCTCAGTAAGTTCTAGTCTACCCTTTTGGGCAGTCGCTATGTAAAAACAAATAACCTCGTCATATCGCCTAGGTTAGGTAGCGGACCCCGGGCTCTGAAGCGTAGCCGCGGAGGATGCAACCGGGAATATGCTCGGATGATGATGATAGAGAGTAGTATGTATGTACCAAAGACAAACAAATCTGAGGTATCAGGATCAGCAAACACTGTCTGTGGTCTATACTAGATAAGATGGCTGTCTGCGAGTTTGAGTGCTTTAATTATAAGATGTAATGCGGCGCGTATCAAACATCTCGAGCGAACAAAAACGGATGACCACCTGGACACAGATGCTGTGGAGACGCCTTTCTCTTTTAATTTAAATGTTTTAAGAAAATTAATAGTGACTCTGTGAGCTGTGGATCTTGCGCAAGTCTGTATGCTACAATTATGATATTTTTTTCTAATTAAACAAAAATATATCTAAAAACTTATTGAACATGCACACAAAATTTCATAAGAAATGCGACATTTAGAGAAAACAGAAATACAACTGAAACTTGGTCAAATACAGCATTTTTAGTTTTTTTTATAACACACTTATATACATCCGTGCACGTGCCAAAGTGTGCGTGTTCGCTCCTCAAGATTAAAGTATCATTATCTTAGAATGATGATGACACTTTAATCTATAAGTCCCTTCTTCCCCCAATGCAGAGCATAGCATCCTGTGTTAAATATAAACCTACAATACCACTGACTCACTGATTGACATAGTTGTTTGCCCTGTTGCGGGGTTGTTGGGGTTTAGGTTGATATGTGGTCGTATAGAGGGTGCTCCAGTGAGTACCAGAAAAGTCTGACATTTGAAGATCTGCAGAAACCTGATGTGGAAGGGGTACGGCCTGCAAAAACGGTTGGGGTTAGGGGTGTGATTTTTTTTCCAAAATGTACTCTGAAGTAATATTGAAGTATGCATTATAAATTTATACATGTTAACTTTCCTGAAAAAATGTTCGATAAGTCCTAGCTCTTTGTACGGTATTTTCTATTTACATTTTGTACGTCCAACAACTTATTTCTAGCGTGTTGTTTATTCATTACTTTTTTGGGCTTCAAATTAAAGATTATGTTTCAATTTGTGTTCTAATAAACTAATTCAGCACAATGAATTAAACTCATTGATTGTTATTTGAAAACTCATTATACCTCTAATATAATACTATTAAACCATTCATGATTGAAAATTAAAAGTCAATATAGCTATTCAATACCATCCTTGTTCTGCGCAACAAAAAGCGTGATTTTATTACGTTTTTCATGTCTCGTACAAAAAGGCCATCGATTTGAATCGACTGTTCATCGTGTGATTTAAATTTGTCGGTTAACAACTTTTCACAGAATCGGGGGTCGTTGACATTGATCTAAATTCTTTAAGTTTTTACTCGTACTTTATTTATTGTACCGTAAAAAATCTTAGAATGTACCAGCTGCTTCTTTTGCTTGCGTAAATCGTAAAAGCTAATCGAGGGTATAAACACACACATAGCGCTATAAATCTCTGGCCGATGGGGCTGGTTCCCGAATGGTCACCACTCAGACGACCTCACCAAGGTTGCTGGAAAGCGCTGGATGCAGTCCGCTCTAGAACGGTCATTTTGGAAACCTTGGGAGAGGTCCAATCTAGAGGAAGTGTCCAGCAGTGGACGTCATCATCATCAACATCATCAGATCTTTTTGTCTCCACTGCAGGACCACGACCCTCTCTGTACTACCAGAGCCATACTTGGCCAGAGCAGTCAGAAGACTTGGCCTACACTCTACTCGCTTGCCAGACGGGTTGGAGAGGTGTCATCGATGTTTATAAACTTTCTTTAGATTGTATTTCCTAAGTCTTGCGGCTGAATTGATGGTAATGAAGGGGAACGGGCGGGAACCTGAATCTTCTAAAATTTCATTATCTCTGCCAAAAAATGACATTGTATGAGTCTCTTTTTACAAAAAAGTGGGGTGTTATTAGTTTGACGCTAATATCTGTCCGTCTGTATGTCTGTTTGTGGCAAATGTCTGTCTGTCTGTCTTTGTGTCTGGCATCGTAACTCTCGAATGGATGGACCGATTTCGATGCGGTTTTCTCACGTGAGCGCAAATTCCCTTGCGGTGGTTCTTAGCTGTGTTTGATAAAAATCGTTAGAAAGTTATTGGGGGTTAACGCTTGAAAGCAGGGTTTTTTAAATTTGCCTAGTAAATAATAAATGGCGCTTATATGTATTTCCGCTACTCATCACTAACTGGCGTTGTTGAAAGTCGAGGGTTTTATAATGTGCCTAGCAAGGGCTTGGCTCTTTAAATTAGAAGAAAATAACTCATTTAATAACCTATCTCTATTTTGATTCTCTTTTCGCACCTTAAGAGTCCCCTTACCCTAGACCAAAATACAACTTTCCATACAAACGTAGTCTACGTTTTATTTCAAAACGACATGTCGGATTTCGGCAAAATTTTGTAATTTCAAAGATATTGCAATTATCTTGGGTAGTAACTGATTTCCGACGTAAAAATATGAACTTGAAATAGAATATAGTGTTATGTATTTATCATTTTTGACCATCAGTATGGGAAACTTCGAAATCGTTATATTTTCTTTCCAGTTCATAATTTTACCATAGGAAACCAGTTATAACCCTAGATAATTGCAATTTCTTTACAGTTACCAATTTTTTACCGGAATCTGACATGTGGTTTCAAAATGAAACGTAGACTACGTTTGTATGGAGAAGTCTAGGGTAAGGGGACTCTTAACGCCCACCCTCACTTAAAAAGTGTCCTTCAGGTCTTGTAGCCCCTAGCCCTGTCATGGCCGTTAGGGATCAAGACGTGATAGTCCAAATATTTTACATTTTCTCTGTTCTCTCTGACTAACCTCCCACGTTCTATCTGTTACAGTTATTCTAATCTGATAGCGATTATAAATTGTATTAACATACGTAACTAGCCGTCGTATGCGGTACAGTCAACGACAAAAGTGTATCATCCTTATCTGGGTAAAAAATAATAAATATTATATTATATTATTCGACGACTCCACAGATAACAATATTGTAATATAATAAAATAAATAAACAATATTTTTTAAATAGCACAACAAAAAAAATTAAGTAAATAAGATTACTATTTTCTAAATATACAAAAAGCTGAAAATAGACATGATATTTTGTAACTTAAAAATAAATAATTATAAATATTACTTTTGCTTATGAATACATTAATTTCCCCATTCCTTTTTTATATAACCCCTCTCATTGCAGCGCCCGTCAGGGCCCTTAATTGATCCTATTTTATAATCAAAGACTTGTATGTACAGCATTGTGCATTAAGGAAGCAATAAATAATTGATTATTGAGTAACGTGAACAACTTTTACTATGGGACCATTCCTGAAATCGCAAAAAAGAATTGCAGCTCCATACATTTTGGCAAGGTAGGTATTTAATTTTGTAGTACTTTTACTCCCGGGTTGATGACCCCTTTCCGTTAAACGTTGTATAGATTTTCAACTTTGAAAATAATATACTCCAACTTAACGCTCTTACAGACAAGTCGGCGACGGTTGGCGACGGCCGACGGCCTGAGACGGCGGCATACTGTCGCTCGTCTGTAAAAGCCCTTAGATGTAGTGACGTTCCAATTAATAGCAATTAGGTCATTCAAAAACTTAAACAGTTATAATTATCTGATGATTGTTACATTCCTATCTCGATCGACATTAGCACCTGAACAAAACAGTGAAGTAATATTATGTCTAACAATGCAGACTCGCCTATTGTTTTAAGTACTTACAGTAACCGACATAATTCATCGAGATTAGAAACTAGTTTCTTTATTTTAAATAGTTTATTTAGGAACAGATTTAATTTAGTAATAAGTAAAAGTAAAAAAGTATTTAATTATCTGTAACAAAGTTAAAAACAATTTATTTATCTTTTGATATTTATATCACTTAATAATTGTCAATTTCCACTATGGTATAATTAAATTAAAATAACTGTCAAAGAAAGGGCAGGCCTAGAAAGCGTTGGAGTGATGACATCAGATGTTTTGAGAAGAATTGGTCGCAGGTCGCACAAAATCGGGATAAGTGGAAGGATATGGGGGAGACCTTTGCCCAGCAGTGGGACAATAAAGGTTAAAAAAAAAAAAACTGTCAAAGATAAAAGTAAGAATTCGTCATTTCCATACAAAAGCGCCCCGAACTGTGAACTCGCGAGCCCCACATCTTGCCAAGCCAAAAAATTCTACACCAGATTTCATAAAGCTCCGATCAAAACTACTCGAGTTATCGTCGAGCAAACAAACATACATACATAAGCCAGATTGTTCAAGTAGTTTCTAAGAACTTCGCTCGTTCATTTTAAAATTTCTGACCTTAAATTCGTAGAATACTTACTATATGACTGATTAAGGAGGGCAGTTTTGTATAATTAGACGTGTAACTAGCACAATTTGATAACATTACAAACCTGTTTCATGAGTAGATCCTACGATAGATCAAAGACGTCGCGATGTTAGGACAATGCGAGACGAATCGTCAGATTTGCATGAACATTATCATAATTACGATTATGCTATTGCCGTGGAGAATGACACGACAAATTGCTTTTCTAATAACTTTATTTATTGCTAGGAGACCGAGGCCCTGGATCTGGGGGGGGGCTTGAAGTCAAAGGGGCAAAATCGAATATACCCTATGCTACCGATATGGAATGGGGGCGGCAAATGTTTAGGGTTAGTTCAGACAAAGAAACGACGTTTTGCGTGCCATACATACATACATACTATCACGTGTTTATCCCTAATGGGGCAGACAGAGCATTTTGGGTCTTGCGGTTCTATGCAGAGCCCAGGGCCGCAAGACCCAAAAGCCACTTTTAGCGTCATGGTGGGCGAGAAGATGGAAAAGCAATCAATACAGTGATGGGTTGCTAGCCGCATCGCCTGTTAAAATGATTCGCATTTTTGCCCATTCCCTCGATCGGCTTTTACGATCTGCGCAGGAAGAGAAGCAGCTGGTACATTCTAAGTTTTTTCGTTTCTCCTAGACCAGCATGGTTTTGCGTGCCCTTTTAAAGAAATATAAAACTTCGCCTTAGAACTAATAAAGGTAACCTGGGCTCGAATTGTCGAAAAAAGACATGTGTTTTAATTTGGGTAATAAATCCGAGTATCGTAATGCTGTTCACAAATTCCAGAGTACGAGTACGTACAACTCTCTGAAATTATGTATTTCCCATTCCATTTTTTTGGTAAAAAAGGTTTTTTTATTTGGTCTGAGTAAAAAGTTCCAAATTTCTTCAAAAGTGTGCGCCACCTCGCTTCGCTTATTAACGGTTCATTTTGACCCCTAAAAAATACCAGATTCGGTACAGGAAGTCCGCGTGGTGACGGCAGAGTACAATGTAATATGTCACCTCCATTTCTTCTCCGGTGTCGTAGCTACGGGTGACAGAGAATACTATTATAATTAGGCAAGCGGCTAGTCTAATACATGACCCTACTTTACATCTAGTGTTGGTACCGTTAGCGTTATTACGACGTCAGTATACCCACGTCTCTTGTCGTCGACCGTCACCGACCTGCGTCGCGCGACGCTCGCCGACTTTGACAAACGAACGCCTGACATGACATATCAATCTATCGCAAACTGTCAAAAACTAGACGCAATTATCGGTGACCTCCGCGCGACACAATTCAACGACTGTCACCGACCTGTGTCGCGCGACGTTCGCCGACAGTCGCCTGACACATTACATAACAATCTGTTACAAACTGCCAAAAACTGCCACGCGATTATCGGTGACCACCGTGCGGCATTTGCCGACCTGTATCGCGAGCATGCTATCGCTGGTCTGTAAGAGCCCTTAGTGAAAATAAAACGTCCATATTTGGTACCTGTTGGAATTTCGCGGACTACCGCCGGCGTGACGGTCCCCGCCCCTCGGACGGAACGCCACAGCGCGCCACTCCTGCCAATATGATGCCCGCTACTTCGGCATTTTATCTTAATAGCTTCCTATACTTTATTTATTTTGCAGAAAATAAACGGTATTTTGATTGTTTTTCGCTGATGATCCGCCCAGCTTTGTAGGTTGGCGTTTCTGCCACAGATGATTAAAGGATAACTTTAGCCGCACCACCTCCGTGGTCAATTTGGCGTTACTGCACGACTCGTAAGCGGAACGTTGTGGGAGTGCTCTCTTAACATGTCAGGGTCAAGCATTTTTGACAATAGTATGAGATAAAAATAAAGTGCGAGGGTACGGCCAAGTGCGAGTCGAACTCGCCCATGAAAGGTTCCGTAGCAGCAAGTAACATAATTAAAAGTTCTTTAAGTTCGTTGTAACTTTGATCGTAGTTTTGATAATAGTGTAGCTTAATTCTATTGACGTATATTGACGGACAAACAAACAGGCTGACAGACATAACGAATACATAAGGGTTCTGTTTTTTGCCATTTGGCTACGGAACCCTAAAAACTGTCTATATACATTTATGTGATTGAGTACAATTACATACAAACATTAGAAATCACAAATTTTCGCATGTTTTATTTAGAGAAGAGAGAGAAGTAGGATTATCTTCATCTTGCTATCCTATCTATGGTTTTACAAAACTAAAAACCGACTGTACCCCAAAACTACTCAGCCGATTTACACAGGACCACCTTACAAGTTTGCTTTTTCAAACAGAATTTTCCAAATTGGTCCAGGCGTATTCGAATAATCGGTGAAAATACATACAAAAAAAGGTCGCGACCTTTTATAACCTCCTCCTTTTTTTGAAAGTTGGTTAATTTTAATAAACACATGTCTCGTTACCTGTTTTGCAAATGTAAAGACAAATCTTGCATCGCGTTGGATACTTTAAATCCTTTCTTAGACGCCGATGACTTATTTGATACTAGCTGTACCCCGGGCTTCGCTCCCCGTGGGAATTCCGGGATAAAGAGTACCCTATGTCCTTCCCCGAGTCGCAAACTTTATCCATACCAAACATCCAAATCGGTTCAGTAGTTTAAGTTTGAAGAGGTAACAAACAAACAAAGAAATATACAAACTCACTTTCGCATTTATAATATTAGTAGGAAGTAGGATAGGATAGGATAATATATAATATAATATAATATAATAATATTATACATAGTAGGAAGTAGGAAAGTAGGAATTTGAGACGAGAGTGCCATCTCTACCTTTGCATCAATACCTTTCACACATTTTAATCCGTCAATGATTCAAAATGCTAAAACTAAAATAATAATAAAAAAAATACTTCTGGATTAAAAGAAATACACTGATAGAGGAATAAATAAATGGGATGGAAATGATATCTATCATTCGCGTTTCCAAAGACCCCAGTATCTCTAAAACCAATACAATCTGGTTTAAAAATCTCAATTTACAAACAACGTACACTCGATCGTGCAGTGCAGTTAGCGGTGGGCCAAATGGAATTATTTTGCCTCTATCCGCCATCTTTATTCCACAATATCACGCCAGGGCTGCGAACTAAAATATATTCTTTGTTCTGCTGGTTCCCGATTTTTAATACCTTGAGTCATAATAGCCTTAACTATCTCAAAAAGAAAAAAAAGAGATTAATTCACACAAACGTAAAACTTAAGGGTTTGCAAAACTGTTTAGAATAGTTGTTATAGTTTTAATTGATTTTATTGCAGTGCAGTATAATAAAACTATGCGCCACATTAATTCCACAATATCACGCCAGGGCTGCAAACTAAGACATTATGTGTTCTTTTGATTCTTGTCTTACCCCCCTACACTACAAGTTTTGAGACCCTCCAATTTCGAGAAAAGGTAAAACAAATTCATACTTTTTATACAATAAACTTAACCGTCACAAGACTGTTTTTTATTCAATGGACAGCGAAGATGATGTATCTTCAACAATTTAAAGCCAGGGTTTTTGGGTTTCTAGTAAGCGTAGTAGAGTCTTGCGTGTCTGTACCCTAATCTCTTTTTTTCTTTCTTCTTTAATTGTCATTTACATGTAAAGTATCTTTTAAAGTCACGGTATTTCGAAATATTATAATATTGTATTTTCCATTTTTATTTATCCATCATTCCATCATATCAAGACACAATTTTAAACCAAATTTAAAATATCTTACAATCGCTCAAAATAGTATTGTCATTGAGTTAGTATCCCATAACACAAGTCTCGAACTTACTTTGGGGCTAGCTCAATCAGTGTAATTTGTCCCTACATATTTATTTATTATTAATTAATTACTGAGCCTTACCAGTGGCCTTTATTTCCTTGTTCTATTAATTCGTCTTAACCGTGTGGTTTCCGGCAGAGTAGAATAGGGTCACTCAAAGTAATCCCGTGGATTTTGTAGGAGGCGACTTAAGAAATACAAGCTAAACAAAGATTATAAACATCAATGAGACCTCTCCAACCTGTCTGGCCAGCGTGGAGAGTGTAGGCTAAGCCCTCTGGCTGCTATGGCCAAGTATGGCTCTGGTAGTACAGAGAGGGTCGTGCTCCTGCAGTGGAGACAAAAATACTTGATGATGATGATTAAATCGTCCAATCATTAACCACCAATCTTCTTCGTTGATTCAGCACTAAGTGAGTAACATTACAACAGCAGCAGCCCTGCCCACAACAATTTGCAGGCGATCGCATTGAGATCTCTCAATATCGCGCTAAATTGAACTAACAGTATACCCAGCCCGATAGACGGAATCCCTTGTTCTATTGAATTGACACAGTATTGCCCAATTATTTGATACTAGCCGAAGCCTGCGACTTCGTTCGCGTGGACTGATGTCTCCGGAAAATGCTCATCAGGCTGAACAACTTTTGCTAAGGCGTCATTTTTTTATATCTTATAGTTTAGCTGGACCATTATAGTTCTACATCAGGTGTTCCGTTTTCCAAAATCAGTTATGTAACCCAAATATTGTATGTTGGCCAAATGCCAAAAAGTCAAAACGAAAAAATATTGAGCGAGAACTTTCATGCTAAAATTGTTATGCCACCAAACAGTACATAATCTTAATGTTACCCTGGGATAAGTACCTAAGGGATACGCGCGAATAAAAACACTAGTAAAAGCAATGATTAACATTGAAAATGGCTATGAACCATCACCATCCGAGCGTATTCCCGGTTGCATCCTCAGCTGTAAACGCTTCAGAGCCTATAAACTAGTGATTCGACGAGGTTACTGGTTTTTACACAGAGCGGCTGCCGTCTGACCTCCGCAACCCAAAGGGTAGACCAGAACTAATCCTTCGATAGGTGCGATAGGTTTGAGCAAACGCTAGATGGCGTTCGAGACCCACAGTTATATGTGCCTTCCAAAACACGGAATCATCTTTCTCTTCAGATAATCAGGTGATTCAAGCCTGCAATATCCTAACCAGACTGTAAACAACTTTTCACAAAGTATGCTTCCCAATGGGCTTCGAACCCACGACCTCCAGATCACAAGGAACGCCTTGACCACTAGACCACGGAGGCAGTCTAAATTGCTATAGATATAATATGAAAATGAGTAGCTTCATCCTTCGACCTAATTGTAACCCTCAAGCCCTCATTCCGAGCTAAAGGCTAGAAAGTCAGGCAATTTACAACACCCTGACATTCCGGGCTACCTCAGGGCGCCTGCGCGGCTAAATCGTTGCAATTTGCATTATTAATAGCTTATTTTGTGCATCAAATGTATGCAATCGGTTAACATTTGCCTCGATCTGGGAGAGTTATGGTGTTTTGAGTTAGGATGTGCCATAAACTAAGTTGTAGGTGCATATCTACGGGAATTCAAACTTAAAATGTAAAGATGATGTTAGTCTGAGCAAATGAACTTGCAGTTGTTTTTTGAGAGATATCTTTGTTTTTTGGTAAAGTTGTGCTCCAAATTAAAATCACCCATTAATTCTGTTTTTTCCTTTTATGTAAAATTAAATAAATGCTTCCAAAGAATAACCTGGGAGTAAAAATATATAAAAAGTAAGTATCTACAAAAAAATCTACATTTGAAAAGATGTGTAAGATTTTTTAGAGATTTTTGTGTTGTTTAAAATAATTTTCTCCTAAACACAAAAATATTTGATTTTTTCAGGAAAACTGATGAACGTGTCTGTTATGTAATTTTAGTTATTTAGCAAATGTCACACACTATTTGACTCTGTGAGTTGTTATACTAATGCTATACTACTATTACATTGTCATAAAATACTGTCGCAACAAAGAGTAAATTATTAGTTCGTAGGATACCACGTCGTACGAGACCAGAAATTAAGACGACAAGAACACTCTGTGCCCCAAAGCAGTAAGGCAAAGCAATTATCTACATATGGAATAAAGATATAACCACATTTCCTCGGTTAAAGGCTAGTTTGGCTTTTGGCGATAATATGAAGACTTTATTTCTAAATTACTACTGTGTTACGGTTGTGGGCGTTCCCCCTAATAATATCCTCGGGGGTCGGTGGTTATGTAATTTTGAAATAGTTTGTAAAAATTGTTGAAGTGTCATAATATATTCAATGATGGTAGGGCTACAGCTTTATACCTGCAATTTATTTATATTATTATCTTGAATATGTGTGTATGCGTCATTCTTTTCACACAATGAAAATATCTTGCTAAATGTTAACCGTCTTATTATTAAAAATGGGCTAAAGTTTTTTTTTCTAGCCTGTAGGTTTTATGTCCCACTGCTGGGCAAAGGCCTCCCCCTTATCCTTCCAAACGTCTCTATCTTCAGCGATCTTCGGCCAGTCGCTTATGAATTTATCAAGGTCATCCCGCCATCTGGTCCTCGGTCTACCCCTACCCCTGCGTCCGTCTGGAAGCCAGAATGTAGACAAGCTGGTCCATCTTTCGGGGCACATTCGGCAGACATGCCCCGCCCAGTTCCATTTTAACTTCGCCGTTTTTGCGCCTACATCTGCAATTTGCGTTCTTGAGCGCAGCTCGGAGTTTCATACTTTGTCTATAAGTCGCAAATCTAAGATGCTGCACTCCATAGCTCGTTTGTTTACCAACTTAAAACTTAATTTAAACCATTACCACCCAAGTTAAGTTGATACAGATGGATGAGAAAGTGACATATTAGTAGATGTCAAATTATTTGGGTAGATTATTTTTTAAATCCTATTATAAAGTTAATCTATTTTTTTATAAGAATATATTTTGAGGAAAGAGGTGAAGACTGTCTATAAAAATTCTGTAGCACTTCGGTTTGTTCGAGCAAAACATTACATAGAAACGTTTAAAGGTTACGCTCAGTCCGTAACACTGTTTAATTTTCCCTAAAGAACATAATAATCAAAGTTTTTAATTTAGTTATATTTTTTATTTTCCACTTAAACCTACTCGAAAAAGGTAACTCGTATTCAATATCATTGCCTGAATTAGTTTCAGTGCATTCAGTTACACATTATACAAGGGTAAATTAAAATAACAGTAAAAAAAACAAAAAGAAATGGATGTTTCCATACAAATTGCCCGGGCGGCTGCACACTGCACACTTCAGTATGGAAACGCATTTTTTTTTTGTTTTTTTACTGTTATTTTAATTCCATTATAATATAGTGATCTAGTATATCCCGTGGTTAATTTATTACGGGTATGTCCCTTCCACTTTATAAATGTGACGTGTATAATGTTGGAAAGCCTCGCATGATGGTGAACAAGCATGTAACTCTAACTTTCAATCTAGAACTTGTGGTATCAGCAGCCGATCCTCGCACCTGTGTTCGTTAGTCCAATGGGAGTTTGTCACGAAGATGCGGCCAAATTTATGGGAACATACGAAACAAGATCGAGATATGTTTGTAGGGCGAAGAGAATTGTCTTGAGTAGTGTCGGTTATAAGTTAGCCGACTAATTAGCGATGACCGTTGAGGATAGGCATAGTAGTGTTAGGTTACCTATTCTTATTTTATTTATTTTTATTTAACCATTATTGCTTATCAAATACAAATTGTATAGAATAATAGGCGAACTTAACGCTAAAGCGTTGTCTACCAGTCAACCTTTGGGTTATACAGATAGTCTAAATGTGGGTTGCAAGAAAGAGCAGTACATAGAAAAAATCTAAGGTGACTTTTAGATGACTTTTAAATAACCCCAAATGTCTATTTTAATAAAGTTGATCAGTATTGACTGTTTTAGATAACTGTAACGTCTTCACATAATATTTCCATGCAAACTTGAACGAAATGAGTCCAAATAACTTAAACGAGCAATTCTTGTATATTTATTTAATTATGTATATGTAGGTATATAAATTTATTTCTGTGATCTAGGAAACGGCTCTAACGATTTCGCTGATTTCGGGGGTAAACAATCGATCTAGATAGTCTTATGTTTGGGAAAACGCGTGTTTTCGAGTTTTCATGCGTTTTATTTTCCACGCAGAATGTGGTCCCTAATTTCGTCCTGCCTGCTACTGGCCGTCTGGTCCTGCGGTTAAGACGCGGACAGTAAGATACGAGTGTTACGGGTTCGAATCCCGTTATGTTTATATGTTATGTTGTTAATGTTATATGTTATTGTATATATATTATTTTTTAATTTTTATTGTTTTTAGACAAAAAAGTTTAAAAAAGTTTATGTAGATTATTACCTAAACACCACTTATTACAACAAAGAGTAATAACCGAAAAAAGCTCGGTAGTCCAGGTACTAACTTACTAAATAAGCTGCTGTATGGTTTCCGGCAGAGTAGAATAGGGCCACTCCAAGTCCTACCGTGGATGTCGTAGAAGACGACGTAGGAATTACAAGCTAAACAAAGCTTATAAACATCAATGAGACCTCTTTAACCCATCTGGCCAGCGTGGAGAGAGTAGGCCAAGTCCTCTGATTGCTCTGACCAAGTATGGCTTTGGTAGTACAAAAAGGGTTGTGCTCCTGCAGTTGGAGACTTAAAAGACCTGATGATGATATACCTACTTACAAAAAATATAAAACTTGTTTTCTGTATGTAATTGAATACTCGATACTAACAAACCTTGGGTGGTCGCAATAATGCTTGCCCACTGTACACTAACTCCTCAATTTTTAAACGATTTCTATGCGCTTGCGCCACTTAATGGTGACTATTACCATTCGCAACAATCTCTTACTTATAATTTAGCTACCTATTTCAATTGCAGAACATAGAAGATATAGTTAAATAGATTTAACAACTTTGTTGCCGTGCCGTTGCGTCTCTGACCTTATGTGAAAGATTCTGCTGAAAGATCGTAACTATGAGTTTTTTATCGATATCATATTTTTCTAATGTATTAAATTTAACTAAAGTGATGCTCAATAATATTTACAATATAGGCAATTTTTATCTACTTTTTGCATCTAAATTAAACCTCAAACACAATTCACTATTACACCGTGATGTGTCGGTGGTCCTGGAGGGTGTTGACTCGATTTTCGGTCTGAATTTGTGATGACGAAAAAAAAATTTTTTTGTAAGTTTTTGAGATGACAAATTGCCTGTTTCAAATTATAAAAATAAAAGGCAACAAAAATTAAAGCGCATGTTTGTTGTTAGCTAAGAAAATTATATGAAAATTTGTATTATCCATTTTTACTTAAGTCTATGTCACTACTATTATAATTTGACCAGCTATTTGCAGAAGCTACGTATTCTACAATGTTGCTTTCTTCTTCCACACCTCGTAATTTTATGACACTATAAAAATAATTTAAAGCTGCTTTAACACATTATAAATAAGACTCAACCGTTATAAAAACTTTATTAACATCACCACATTCTAGGATAATGGTTTTATGATGTAAAAGAGTATATTAGAATACAATAAATTAGCGTTTAAAAGGCGTGTTTAGTAACATTGTGATCAACTATTTCCGAGTTTCTTCGGTCTTGTAATAAATATTTGCTGTTGTAAATTTTATTTTTTTGAATTATCGTCTTATCTGATTGTTCATACATATTTTACAACGTGTAAATGACTATATGCACCATAAATCGAACCATCAAACCACGAGTTAGAAGCAGATCACTCTAGTATCATCATCATGATCATCATCAGGTCTTTTTGTCTCACTCATAACTTATAAACTCATAGTTACGAGCTTTGAGGATAATTTAAGTCCTAACTAAGGTCAGAGACTGACCGGACGACAACAAAGTTGTTTCTATGTTCTGCAGTTTGAAATAGGTAGTTAAATTTTAAGTTAGAGATTGTTGCGAATGGTATAAGTCACCATTAAGTGGCGTAAGCGCATGGAATTCGTTTAAAAATTGAGGAGTTACATAGGTGTACAGTGGGCAAGCATTATTACGACCAGCCAAGGTTTGTTAGAATCGAGTATTCAATTACGTACCTATATACAGAAAACAAGTTTTATATTTTTTGTAAGTAGGTATATCATCATCAGGTCTTTTTAGTTTCCAACTGCAGGAGCACGACCCTTTCTGTACTGCCAGAGCTATAATTGGCCAGAGCAGCTAGAGGACCTGGCCTACACTCTCCTTACTGGACAAGCGTTGGAGAGGTATCATTTATGTTTATAAGCTTGTATCCCCTAAGCCGCCTTCTACGACATCCACGGGAGGACTTGGAGTGGTCCTATTCTACTCTGCCGGAAAAACTACACCACTCTTTAGTATGGAAATACCTATTTTTTTATTGATAATTTCATTTTATTATGTCTATAGTGATCCACTTAGTATAGCCCGTGCCGTGGTTCGATGTATTACGCATATTATTATGTCCCTTATAATTTAAAAAATCCCCTACTGTCAAGAACGCTACCTATTTTCTTTTAGGGAAAGCCCTGACTTTCAAGTGTAAACCCCCGATAACTTTAAAACACCTGAACTGATTTCCATCATCTGATTTCCATCAACTGATTTCGATCAAACATAGCTTAGAATACCGCAAGGGAATTTGCCTTCACGTCAAAAAACCGCATCAAAATCGGTCCATTCGTTCGAGCGCTACGATGTCACAGACAGACAAACATACACCGACAGACGTTAGCGCTACATCTTTTCGGCGTGTGTTTGTCGGGGGTTAAAATTATATGCGCGAACCCATCACAAAATTTCTTCCGTTTTTCCATCTTCACGCCCATCATCTCACTGAACGTGGCCTGCGGGACTTATGGCCTTAAGGCCCCAGTTAGGAAAACCCTATCTATCCCCAACACTAATACACAGAGATAAGAAGCTTCTCCAACAAATTGAATTTAAAAAGATTAGTATCGTCCCGTGGCGTTCCTAAAATCTAGTATTAAAATCGGCGTCTGCTAACGAGGTTCGTTTGTTCCAGATTCCAGATGTGCCGCTTCAGATACTGTAAGTACTGCAATGCTTCATGCAAATCTGCGGATCTTAATAACAACTGTGAATGTGGAATATGCCTGGAGCCTGGACTTGGAGTCCAGTATAGTAGATAAGATATTTTAGGAGCAAATGAAAATGTTTTATTCGAGTTACTTTGTTATATGTAGACTGTTATCTTGTCGCGTAGGCGTCAAATTTTTGTATGGATCGAATCATTTTCATCATAATATCAAAAACGATAGCTTTTTGAACAGAGCAGTGAATTAAAGTCCATTGTTGTGAGGTCAACTACATCGTCCGTGTAACCAAAGGATGTTTAAAGGATTTTGTTGAGTATTACTCGTAAAAGTCTATATCAATAAGTCGATAAATGAAAAAGTATCAATCTCTACAATAAAGTAATGTTCATGCGACAAATTAACGGGTCCAATTATAAGGTATGCAATGCAACATCTTACAGCCATCTTAAGGTACCCAGGCTTTTCCCATACTGGTGTGGAACAAAAGAAAATCAACGCAGAATTAATATACACTATTATTACACTACACGTAGTGTAAATTGTACTTATTGACGTTTAAAAGTGCCTGTAAAGGTCTAATTACTGAACTACCATTACTGAATGAACAACTTTGAATCTTTTTGAATATTTGAATCGAACCAGGGCTCAGTCTTCTAAGAGCCGCGCAACCCCAACTGCTCAGTCTTTACGTTCTGCACGGGTAGAGAAGCAGCTGGTATAATATGTAATTTTCTTTTCTCACAGAGCAGCATGGAAGAAAAGCTAGCTTTATTCGTCAGGCTAATTTAAAAACCATTTTAAGCGGCCAACAATATTTAAAGGCCGAACCGATTTTCATCAGACATAGCTAAAAACCAAAGGAAACTTGTTTTCACGTAAAAATCAAACCACATCGAAATCGCTTCATCCGGTCAAGCGCTACGATGCTACAGACATACCGACCCATAGACATTAGCGTCGAACTTACAACACGTCTACTTTTAATCATCATCCGAGCGTATTTTCCCGGTTGCATCCTCAGCAGTAATGCTTCAGAGCCCGGTCCGCTACCTAACCAAGGAGATTTGACGAGGTTACTGGTTTTTACACAGAGTGACTGCCGTCTGACCTCTGCAACCCTAAGGGTAAACCAGAACCAATCCTTGAAACCCCTTTAAACAACACCCCTCTTTTTGTCGGTGGTTAAAAAGACGTAGCCACATAAAGTGCTCTTTCAGTAGCTTACGCAGATTACAATACAATTACTTTCAAATAAATGCTCGCTGGTTAAAGGGCAAGATATCTGAGTATCGCCACAAATTAAAATGGCAAGAGAAGATTAACTTTTAAACATGCACACGTGAAAACTATATACCTACACAATATAAGCGAGGTTACATTTCGAAGCTCAAATATTTTTTACGTTAACAAATAATCAGTATTAAATCAATCACACATCTTTAATTAGTTCCATCAATGAAACTCAACAAAATAAAAACTAAAATTACCGGCCAAATGCGAGTCGGAAGCACACGAAGGGTTCCGTACTATTATCTATAAAAATCACTCTAAAAACTAGGAATAAACCGTTATCTCGGAAGTCAATACTCCGCAGTTTACTTACAATTTGATTAATGATACCAGCTAATGAATTGAAGATACAAGTAAATACCAATTTATTATGTCTTACCCTCATATTCATCAAAATTGACAACAGCTTACCGTCATTTCAATACTTGACAATAAATAACGAGACAAAAGATATTTTAACTAAAATAGGTTTGGCAAACATTTGTTGCTTTTGGTGATTATGAGAGATATGCATCATAAAGCACTGATTCTCTGAATTGTCGAATCTGTAGATATACTTTTACAATGTCTACGTCAATCACCGCATTTTGCAGTGTCACTTCTATCTCTCATCTGTTTACACTATTGCTGGGCAACCTGATATTTCTGAGTTTATGTAAGATCTGAGCAACACCTCAGCTGGCATTTAAAGTTTAAAGGAAACTAATGTTGTAGCCGCATAGTGATGGAGAGGTGCGTTGATACAATACAACATCGATAAAAGTAGGTTGTGTCTTGAAAGCTAAATGTTAATTGAATGGGCAAGCAAAGTTCTCTATTTAAATATTTATTGAAAACTAGCGAAAATTTACTACTTTATAATAAAGTCTACTTTTGTATGGAAAAAAATGGATTCTCCATACAAAATTTCGCTCCCCTTTTCATTCCCTTACAGGATGATTTTTGAGATAAAATCTGTGCTATATCCTTTCTCGAGTCTCAAACTATATTATACCAAACTTCTAAATTGGTTGAGTGGTTAAAACATGAAGAGGTAACAGAGAGACAGAAAGAGTACTTTCGCATTTATATATTATTTAGGAGTAAGGATAAGAAAGAAAAGAAATAAGGGTGTTACTTACTCAAGGCATAATATAACCATGCTTGTATTTACACAATTATTGTTTGGTCTAGCGCAATAATTTCTTTTTAATTTTTTTCAAAATAACATCACACACACTTACATATAATAAAACCAGAATCACCTAGTATTTTTTATAACAACAAAAAAAGATATCGATATTTTTATCGATAAACCTTAGGGACGTGCCTAGGCCTATTGAATCGTACGGGCATTTTAATACTGACATAAATGAACCATTTTGCATACTTAGTGTCCTTTTGTCAAGATTACACAGTCCGTAATTGGAAAAAAAGATATTTCTCCGGACAACTTATGCGCAGTAATCCTCTAATTGAATATGAAGTTTATAATGGAATGCTGTTATATGTATAATCATTTGATAAAGAATTTATTCTTATAAGTATTTCTGCTCTTTATAAAATTGTCTCATGAAATTGAACTGGACTTTTATCTTTTTATTTTTTAAGTACTTAACAAATACGATAAATTATATCTATTTACATGTAAGAGCAAGATTCTTCTCAGTGTAATTTAATAAAATGTTTATTTGCTAGGCAAAGTAAAAAGCCCCGACTTTTAAGAACACTATCTAGTGATGAGTAGTGAAACTACATAATCTAATTGATACCCGTAGCGCCATCTATTACTTGCTAGAAAAATTCAAAAAAACCTCAACTTTCAAGCGTTAACCCCCAATTACTTTTAAACGGCTGAACCGTTTTTCATCAAACATAGAACCTGCGGTAGTTCTACGGCTCACAGCGCCATTAGAACCTATATTTAGACATAACTGTCTCTAAAGCTAAAATCTTATAAGTGAAATCAGTGCGAAACTAGGATGGGTCGCTAACATAAATTACTTTTATTACTCAGATGTAATTTAAATCGCACTAAATGCATCAAACAGGAGAAACCTAAACCATTCACGCAATCAAATCCCAACATCGGGGATTTAGCATCCGATATTTAGCCTGTTTAAGCACATCGAGGCTTTACAGTCGCATATTTAGCTTGTTTTAGCACATAAATAACTCCGAAATCTGATAAAGCCGACATTAAGGGGACAATCTGGGATCGCTTAATTAGTGGTCGTTAAATCTGTCATTTACGCCCGTAGGGCACTACGGTTTAGGGGCGTAGCTACTGCGGTATCAGCCGTATCCTTAGCCCCCAGGCTACGGGTCCAAAACGTTACCGTTACCATTATCTAAGTTTGAGACAGCCGTAAAAAATAATTTATTAAAAAATGCGTATCATATAGTTTATGCATTTTATTGTTCGTTTATATGTTATAGTATGTACTCCTATTATTTTAATTGTATAGGTACTTGTATTTTTCTACACTGTAATACTCTAACTGCGCCAACTCCCCCACATCTTTTATAGTCTTCTTTACCCAAAGGTTGGCTGGAAGAAATCACTTTAGTGATAAGTCTGCCTTTGTACCTACTATATTTGAAATGTACTTTTGATTATTGTCATACTTAGTTGGTGCAATAAAGAAATTTTATCTTATCTTATCTTATCATATTATCATGTAAATGACTGTTTATCATCATCTATGCAAAATTCTTGGAAATAGTTGACAAAAAATTGTAATTGTATAATTTAAATGTATACCTTACGTGTAAATTTGTATTGTAATTGTAATATATCCCATCAGGCTGGGTAGGGACCAATACTGAACTGGGTTTCTTTCGGCGTAATCTTCCCAGCAGTGGTCGTTCCGAAACGCTAGTAGTTTTTAGCTTTTGCACTATTATTAATTCTGTGCTTTTGCACTAAAATTATATTTAAAAAGTTACCTTAAACAAGAGGTTAATTTATCCTACATTGAATAAAAAATTTGGACTTTGACTTCGAAAAGTATCAAAGCAAAATTTTAAAAATTTTTAAAGTCGGATCTTTTTTGTCCTTCATCAGGTGGGAACAAAGTTTGTTACTACTAAATCGAAAGATGTTTTATCTTCTTCTGCCTTATGTCTTACTAGCTGTACCCACGGGCTTCGTTCGGAAATGGAAATTTTGGGATAAAAACTATCCTTTGTCCTTCCCCGAGTCTCAAACTACATACATACCAAATTTCATTCAAATCGGTTCAGTATTTTAAGCGTGAAGAGGTAACAAACAAACAAATATACAAATTCACTTTCGCATTTATAATATTAGTAGGAAGTAGGATAGGATAGGATAGGATTATATCGCAACGTTCGACCTTCTTTCATTGCTTCGGTAGATGAAGGAAGGTTTAAAAAAAAAAGACGGGTTGCACTCTGGGAGTGCCGGCAGAAGTGAAAACTTGAATATTAAAGTTGTGCATTTTTGATATTTTGGAATGGTTAGGGAATAATTTTGCACGAATTGCTTTAATTATCAGTATAAAATATTTCAAATCTTTTCTTGAACCACAGTCTGTCACAAATGTCACAAGCATGACCAAATTAATTTTCAACAAAATCATTTTCAAATACACAGCAGTATGGCCACTACACAGACGGTCGAGCCATCAGCTGTCACCATCCATGGATGCGCGTAGCACGCTGTAACATAAACACACACGAACATTCGCGCAAGCGCCCTGCGTCGTCTTACGAATTTTCGATCAGGCCACGTGTCCTGACGCGAGTTTAAGATTTTTTACCCATTCCAAAAAAAGTGCACAACGCCGCTAAAGAAGTTTTCACTTCAAAAACAATTAATTTTTTTTCCAGACGTCTATTCCAAAAAAGTTTTTTGTTATAGAATTCGGGTTTCTTGACCCAAAAAAGGGTGTTTCAAAAATCGTTTCGACTCTAAAAAATCTTTAGAGTCGAAACGATTTTTCATTCGGGCCCAAGGTAAAAGCAGGTAGAGCGATGATCTACCAGATGATCAGAGGGCGCCACAATTAATTATTCTTATTTCCAATGCATAAACAAATGAAGCATTCTTGAAATTACATTCGTGAACAAGAGAGAGCTGTATTTAGGCAAATTTTATTTTAATATTTATATTTCCCATGCTGGTCTGGGAAAAATAAAAAATAAAACTTAGAATGTACCAGCTCCTTCTCTTCCCACGCAGATCGTAAAAGCCGATCGAGGGAATGGGCAAAAATGCAAATCATGTTAACAGGCAATGCGGCTAGCAACCCATCACTGTATTGATTGCTTTTCCATCTTCTCGCCCACCATGACGCTAAAAGTGGCTTTTGGGTCTTGCGGCATGCGGCCCTGGCTCTGCATAGAACCGCAAGACCCAAAATGCTCTGTCTGCCTGCCCCATTAGGGATAAAGACGTGATAGTATGTATGTATGTATGTTCTATTTTAGGATGAGTAAATATCGTTTGTATAAGGTCGTGCATGGCCGTTGTAAAGTATAGATGGGCCCCTTACATATTTTGATACAGGGCCCGTCTAGGGCAAGCTCCATACGTCACTATGCTACGGTCCAAAGCTATCTTGGAGCTATTATATCAAGTGGCTGGTTTATGCTTCCCCGTGTTCGGTCTTACTCTACGCCCGTTTACGCTGATGGGATTGCGTCAAAGTTGCTGACACATTAAGAATTAAGACAAGCGTAGAAATAGAATTACAAAAATTTAAATTAGAAATTATTAAGTAATAACTTACGTGAGAAGAAGATGATAAGATAAATAAATAAATATATACGGACAAATCACACAGACAAGAACCTAGTTCTTAAATTTATTGATTGATTTAAATCATACAAATTGAGCTAGCCCCAAAAAAAGACTAACTTTGGGGCTAGCTCACTGTGTTATAAAAAAAAGTAGTTAAGTATCATCGAAAAATTAGGCTGATGTTTAAAGTAAGCTTGTTTAAATATTAGTCTTATCTTATCACCTTCATCTCACGTAAGTTATTACTTAATAATTTCTTATTTAAATTTTTGTAATTCTATTTCTACGCTTGTCTTAATTCTTAATGTGTCAGCAACTTTGACGCAATCCCATCAGCGTAAACGGGCGTAGAGTAAGACCGAACACGGGGAAGCATAAACCAGCCACTTGATATAATAGCTCCAAGATAGCTTTGGACCGTAGCATAGTGACGTATGGAGCTTGCCCTAGACGGGCCCTGTATCAAAATATGTAAGGGGCCCATCTATACTTTACAACGGCCATGCACGACCTTATACAAACGATATTTACTCATCCTAAAATAGAACATACATACATACATACTATCACGTCTTTATCCCTAATGGGGCAGGCAGACAGAGCATTTTGGGTCTTGCGGTTCTATGCAGAGCCAGGGCCGCATGCCGCAAGACCCAAAAGCCACTTTTAGCGTCATGGTGGGCGAGAAGATGGAAAAGCAATCAATACAGTGATGGGTTGCTAGCCGCATTGCCTGTTAACATGATTTGCATTTTTGCCCATTCCCTCGATCGGCTTTTACGATCTGCGTGGGAAGAGAAGGAGCTGGTACATTCTAAGTTTTATTTTTTATTTTTCCCAGACCAGCATGGGAAATATAAATATTAAAATAAAATTTGCCTAAATACAGCTCTCTCTTGTTCACGAATGTAATTTCAAGAATGCTTCATTTGTTTATGCATTGGAAATAAGAATAATTAATTGTGGCGCCCTCTGATCATCTGGTAGATCATCGCTCTACCTGCTTTTACCTTGGGCCCGAATGAAAAATCGTTTCGACTCTAAAGATTTTTTAGAGTCGAAACGATTTTTGAAACACCCTTTTTTGGGTCAAGAAACCCGAATTCTATAACAAAAAACTTTTTTGGAATAGACGTCTGGAAAAAAAATTAATTGTTTTTGAAGTGAAAACTTCTTTAGCGGCGTTGTGCACTTTTTTTGGAATGGGTAAAAAATCTTAAACTCGCGTCAGGACACGTGGCCTGATCGAAAATTCGTAAGACGACGCAGGGCGCTTGCGCGAATGTTCGTGTGTGTTTATGTTACAGCGTGCTACGCGCATCCATGGATGGTGACAGCTGATGGCTCGACCGTCTGTGTAGTGGCCATACTGCTGTGTATTTGAAAATGATTTTGTTGAAAATTAATTTGGTCATGCTTGTGACATTTGTGACAGACTGTGGTTCAAGAAAAGATTTGAAATATTTTATACTGATAATTAAAGCAATTCGTGCAAAATTATTCCCTAACCATTCCAAAATATCAAAAATGCACAACTTTAATATTCAAGTTTTCACTTCTGCCGGCACTCCCAGAGTGCAACCCGTCTTTTTTTTTTAAACCTTCCTTCATCTACCGAAGCAATGAAAGAAGGTCGAACGTTGCGATATAATCCTATCCTATCCTATCCTACTTCCTACTAATATTATAAATGCGAAAGTGAATTTGTATATTTGTTTGTTTGTTACCTCTTCACGCTTAAAATACTGAACCGATTTGAATGAAATTTGGTATGTATGTAGTTTGAGACTCGGGGAAGGACAAAGGATAGTTTTTATCCCAAAATTTCCATTTCCGAACGAAGCCCGTGGGTACAGCTAGTAAGACATAAGGCAGAAGAAGATAAAACATCTTTCGATTTAGTAGTAACAAACTTTGTTCCCACCTGATGAAGGACAAAAAAGATCCGACTTTAAAAATTTTTAAAATTTTGCTTTGATACTTTTCGAAGTCAAAGTCCAAATTTTTTATTCAATGTAGGATAAATTAACCTCTTGTTTAAGGTAACTTTTTAAATATAATTTTAGTGCAAAAGCACAGAATTAATAATAGTGCAAAAGCTAAAAACTACTAGCGTTTCGGAACGACCACTGCTGGGAAGATTACGCCGAAAGAAACCCAGTTCAGTATTGGTCCCTACCCAGCCTGATGGGATATATTACAATTACAATACAAATTTACACGTAAGGTATACATTTAAATTATACAATTACAATTTTTTGTCAACTATTTCCAAGAATTTTGCATAGATGATGATAAACAGTCATTTACATAATAATAAGATAAGATAATTACAAAAATTTAAATTAGAAATTATTAAGTAATAACTTACGTGAGATGAAGATGATAAGATAAATAAATAAATATATACGGACAAATCACACAGACAAGAACCTAGTTCTTAAATTTATTGATTGATTTAAATCATACAAATTGAGCTAGCCCCAAAAAAAGACTAACTTTGGGGCTAGCTCACTGTGTTATAAAAAAAAGTAGTTAAGTATCATGGAAAAATTAGGCTGATGTTTAAAGTAAGCTTGTTTAAATATTAGTCTTATCTAATCATTGCATATAATTATGATGTTATAAAGTCTATTAGGGATGGTGACGCCAGGGACAGGAAGCGCTTTCCCTAATCGCGGGTTTTAGCGGCTAATTGATAGGCTTGACTATTTTACTGTATAAAAAACCCCTATCGCTAGGTAAACTTTTCGATCAACTAACCGTATCATGTGGAAAGCCTTTAAAAGGATTTCCCTTTAAATAAGTTGTTAAAACATGCACGTTACCCTTACAAAAATCATTTCTCATAGGGTAACCCTATTTCATAGGCTAGCCGTTTAAGAAGCGCTATCCCTGGGGGCCGCAGCGGCGGCGGCGGAACGTGGGGGGAAAAATACTATCAATAAAGCGGAAAAAAACCCTTTCAATGATTAGGTAAACGCTTTAAGGATAGGGTTCCCCTTTAGGGACACGGTAAGCCTTTCGCTGGATAAGCTTTTTACAGGATAACATAGACGTAAGGTTAAGCCTATCGTAAGGATGACCACCTTAAGGGGTTTCAAAAATTATCCGCTAATCCGGTATCTAGATGACGCATTATTTCTTATATGTCTAGCTAGGCTGCACTTTGAACATAGCATTTAGTGGGTAATTATCCATTACCGCCTCAATGTTCACGTAAGGTTTATTACCTCGTTGCGTCTACGCACTATATAATTTTAATACTCAATCATTTTCTCAGAGGACACTACAATAATTGCTTAATTCAATTTTTTTTTCTTGAAAACTGTATCAAATTATAGCACAGCGTTACTATAAACTGTCTTTAAAGGTGTGTGTTACTCGATTATTTTTTAATTTTGTACTATTATATCTTAATATGTCGTCAAATAGACTGAAAAAATGGTCAAGTAGAAGTTTAATTTATTAACCGAGGGTTCCGTTGCACTACATTTTTGATATCAGAGCCTCATCTATTTGAAGTATTTGTTAATGTTGAAATTCGCCGCAATATCTGCATTAGCCCCGAAAATTATTCTGTTTTATTAACTTTCCAACGTAAGTGGTCAGTGAAATCAAGAGATAAAGACACGTGAAAGGAAATGGGAGAGTCCTTTGCCGTGGGACTTACTTATATTAGAAGCTGTTCAAAGGTATTGTTATCCATTATCAATAAACATTTACTTTCACAAATCACGTAAGAACTCAGAACAAGTGTAAATCTTTTTTAAATATCTTAGACTCGAGTTAGCACGTCATAATCATGCTATACTGCTGAAACAGCTGAGACTCCGCACCGCAAGATCGTCGAGTCAGCAGATTGCCCATTGGCCGGCCCAGTGACTCTAATTTCATGCTGTATTTCCGATATTTCATAATTGTCAGTCTTAGTTGAGTTTTTCAAATAAATAACTTCAAATAAATTTCTTTTTTAAAAGTCGTTTAAAGATCGCCCGCATATCGCCAGCAAAATTTTTTTTTTAAATTACAATAAAGGTAAATAAAAAAAGAAAATCATTTTTCATTTAATTTTGTAGTAGTATCTTTTAGTTTTAAAGCATGTATGATATCTTTCGGTCTTTTTATTTAATTTATTAACTTTTAATTTGAGACTATTAGACATTTCATATTCGGGGTTCCTTTTAAACATTTTGGAACGGTACCCTAGAATGATCGACATTTTGCTTTGAACCACATGTTTCCTGCAATTATAACGAAATGCAGGGCCAGAGGGCACACATATCATCTTCATTTTACGACAATGTGGTGACATTTTTCAATGTATAGTTATGACGCCATCTTTAATTATTAATTGCATTGACACTATCACAATATAAAATTGTTATCTTAAATGCTATACACTTCAGCTACATATTCTACGTGAGATGTCAATTGGGTGGTTGACTAGGTCAAAAATAAATGAATCGGTACAGTTCAAAAAATAACACGTCATTAAATAGTGTCACTTTTCATTGATCATATCTATTTCCCATCCAACATGATTTCAGATTTATTAATGCAAAAAAATATTATTTTGACGTTTAGGAAAAATGGATTTATCTAACAAAAAAAATGGAAAAAAGTGGTATAAGTTTGACGTGTCTGTAGGTATGTCTGTGTGTCTGCTATGGGATCCTAGCGCCATAAACAAATGGACTGATTTAGATGAGATTTTTTGTCGTTTGAATGCTGACTTGATCGAGATGGTTTTTAGTTATGTTTGATGGAAATCGGTTCGGCGATTTAAAAGTTATGGCGGTTAACCCTTATAATTCAAGGTTTTTTTAGTTCCTGGCAAACAAACTCGTTTTTTATCGTTTTAATTTGTAAATTTGACTCCCATGCTGGTCTGGGAGAAACGAAAAAACTAAGAATGTACCAGCTGCTTCTCTTCCCGCGCAGATCGTAAAAGCCGATCGAGGGAATGGGCAAAAATGCGAATCATTTTAACAGGCGATGCGGCTAGCAACCCATCACTGTATTGATTGCTTTTCCATCTTCTCGCCCACCATGACGCTAAAAGTGGCTTTTGAGTCCTGCGGCCCTAGGCTCTGCATATAGCCGCAGGACCCAAAATGCTCTGTCTTCCCCATTAGGGATAAAGACGTGATAGTATGTATGTATGTATGTAATTTGTAAAACCTATTACCTTCTTACTGTAAAACCAGTCTAAACTAGTATTTATTTGTAATGGATATTAATTAAAAAACTGTTAATCCAATTTTTATAACTTTTTCACCCATAGAAAGCTACATTATCAGCGAGTAGCATAAATTATATTTTATCTTTCAAAACACGGGCAAATCCACAGAAAACAGCTTGTAAAAAATACAGATCAAAAGCAAGAGTAGACAAAACTCTGTAAGGCATGCAAAGCTCAATATTATAGCTTAATATCCAAGCAGTAAAGTTAAAAAGAACAATATATTTTAACTTGTTAGTTTAGTAAACATTTATAGCTGATAAATCAATTAAATTCAATTATTAGCTAGTTTAATTTGCTCGTTATGATTTTCAATAACAACATATCTTTTTTCGATTGAATGCTAAAAAGAAGAACATAACTTTAATATTCAATATTCAAAGTTTACTCTTGCCTTTTAGGTTTTAATTAAAAATTAGTACAACAAGGCTTGAAAAAAAAAAGATTATTATTTCCGTGGTTCCTTGAAGTGATAGTTACAATTTCAAGTTTACAGCAATTAAAAACTGCATGCCGCTCAATTAAAATGATTAATTGCTCTTATTAAAGTAACGTTGAGCCTAAAACGAACATAAACAAACATCTGCTCTTCCGATGCCATCACTTCTAACGTATACTTACCAGTAATTAAAGAATTATGACTAATTACAGCATAAAAGTCACATTACCCAAAAAGGACCACCATGCCAAATAAGATGGCTTCAATACAATACCGCCATCTTGTAAAGTAATATTGCCGAATGACATAAAATTGTCTGAAATAAGGTTAATTGATAGGAGTGAAAAAGACAATTGAGTTACACAGAATCTTAAGGGTATTTTTAATTAGATACAAGCCTTTTATAGCCGAAATTAGTGTAGCAAATTGCTTGATAGTTTTTACAAAAGCTAGCCGCTTTTTTATAGATAAGCGCTTGAAATGAGCAAACGATGCGCCTGATATTTAGATAGAAAGATATCTATGGAATTTTTTACATAATTGTCTTTGTCTATTAATAATAAGTCTAAGGTTAAAATTTATAACAGGGTGGGGCCACTAATAAACTAAACAACCATATACATACCCTATACATATACATACATATAATAACATATACATACCCTTTGGAAAAAAATAAAAATTTGCGTCTTCGAGCATCGAGCAATTCGAACCACGAATCGACACAACATTTAAAAAAATCAATACATACATTCAAATTGATAACCTCCTTTTTTGAAGTCGGTTAAAAATTCATAGTTATTTTTCCACATTCATGATAGTTACGCGAAACATTGTCATTCCGAGTAGCATTCGCCATAATGCGCACCAGCTCATAATGCCGTACTAACTCACCTGTAAGCATGGCCTTAAACGGACTAACCACAGCTCAAGGCATATCACGTCCACCCCACAATTCCATAGTAAGGAATTCTTTTAGTACAGAAGCCCATTGCACGTTTTCTACGACCATTCGAAGTTTGATGTCGTCTGACATTGTGGATTTGAAACAATAAAATAAACAAGGAAATTAACTAAAATTAAACTAATAACTTGAATAACTTATAAATAAAAAAGCCCTGGCAAATCGCTGCCCCGTGGTAACGTGCCCAGAAGGCTGGCAGATTGTAGACTATAAAATGTTGATCCGATTTTTTGAGATTAAGGATTTTTTATTTGTTTGTTCAACACAGAATCCACAGCACCTTCCAATATATTTATTTATCTTATAAACTAATGACTAAATAATTAACTAACTTATTTGATATTTTTAAGAATAAGTCCACTAACGTGGCTTTTAGTGCGAGTTGACAGTTAGAAAATGTAACAGATTGAAATAATTATGATATGAAATTTTCAGTTTCTTTGGCGTAGTTCAAATATACAAATTATACTGAGCTTAAAAACCTTTTTTTCGATTTAATGACAAAGTCATGGGGATTTTATGGTGAAGTAATAAAAGTAGTATTGAAATTTTAGTCAGTTTTACGATAAGCAAATACAAGACTTGCGAGGTCTACACCTCAAAGAGCCATGCACATAGTTAGGTATTTGTTAATTTTGCACGCTCAAAATAATGAGTTGTTAAAATGAAAAATACTAAGGCTGTCATCTCGAGTTCTAAACAGGTGAATAAATAAATCATGCAGTAAGACCCTTGACTACATACATGTTTGTATTGATATGCTCGAAACCGATAGCTTGCAATGGAGATGGATTTGGATTTAGCAATCCGATTGGTCGGTTAACCGACTGGATAGGCAATCACTCTATGTAAGTAGCAGTTTGTTTTCTACTTAAATGCTTCCAAAAACGGGAGAAATTCACGTATATTCAACTCTAATGTCATTTAACTGTGCCAGTTGTGATAAAATAAGTCCACGTATAAATCACGCGCAGTAAGAGCCCAGACTACTCTCACGTGTTTAGTATTTCATCATCATCATCATCATCAGGTCTTTTTGCCAGCACGACCCTTCCTGCAATATCAGAGCCATACCTGGCCAGAGCAGCCCGAGGCTTTGGCCTACACTCTCCACGCTGGCCGGACGGGTTGAATAGGTTTCACTGATGTCAAAAGCTTGTATTTCCTCAGTCGCCTATTACGACATCCACGGGAAGATTGTCCTTTTCTACTCTGCCGAAAACCACACAGCAAGATAGATAATGTTTAGTATTTATAAGCTCCAAAATGATAACTTGCAATAGAGACGGATAATGGATATGGATTTAGCAGTCCTATTGGTTTGTTAACCGGCTAGATAGCAATCACTCACAAAATGTGATTCCAAAAAGGATCAACTTAATATTATCAACTATTTTTTTTTATATCTGTGTAAAAAAAGATTCAACTTCATTATTTTTTTGGCTCATTAACTAGATTATTAAAAAGTATTGTATACGTATTTTTTCTTTTCTCTGATTAGCAAATAAGTACGAAGATACAGCGCATTTAAATTTCGCGAGATTTTGAATTAAGGGTATGTAGATCACTCCCCTTTTTTACTCTCACTTTTCTAAACGAAAAAATATTGGTCCTTTATTTTTGGATATTCTAGCTAACGGACTATAATATAGTAACAAATTTTTATCCAGTCACATCCCTATTATGATTATTACACAAAATTGTTTTATTTGTGTTCTAGAGAATAATGAGACAATTAGTTAAACCTTGATTCGAATGAAGATAAACCAACAGACATCAAGATATCCCTATATGTACAAGCGATCTAGATTTTTATGATACCTAGAAACGGTTGATGACTATAAAATATATGGGAACCGGTAATTTCAAGCATTTACCATCTTTATAGAGCAATTTAAAGGTGATTTCACACCTTTACCGTATTTATGTCGGACATTAGTGTCAGGCTAAATAATAGTGTCTGACTGAATGTCATTAAATGGTGGTATTTAGAGAAACTTACTGATGATTAAGAATGAGCTATAATAATGTGGTATAATATAAATTGTTTTTATTTATTTGGTATAATATAAATATTCCGTGTGGTTTCCGGCAGAGTAGAATAGGGCCACTCCAAGTCCTCTCGTTGGTGTCGTAGAAGGCGACTTAGGAATACAAGCTAAACAAATCTTATAAACATCAATGAGACCTCTCCAACACGTCTGGCCAGCGTGGAGAGTGTAGGCCAAGTCCTCTGGCTGCTCTGGTAGTACAGAGAGGGTCGTGCTCCTACAGTGGAGACAGAAAGACCTGATGATGAAAATACCACATGCCTAAATGTCATTTCAGTTTCTAAACCAATTCAAAACGAGATCATAGGTCAAGCGTTAGAAGATTTAATCTACAAGATAAACCAAAATAGATAAATAATGTTCTAGATTTATTGTTCTTTGCTAAACAGTGACTAATTGCACTAATATCCTGCAACTTCTGGTTGCATTCATTGTACTAAATATCGCACAGCTTGATGTGCCTGTACAAATTATGGAGATACTAGAAGACTAAAACCTGACAAAAATGTATGTCTTGATTAAGTCAAAGTCGCATTTAGTTAAAAGATCAAAACAAGATATAAACTTCACTCTATAAAAGATCCCAAAGTTACCCCATTTTGTAATATTTTAGATACTGGCTAAACTACTCATATTTTACATTTGATTATTGTGCTGAATTAGTTTCCTATTTTATCTTTTTTTTTAATCTTAAAACTATTTTAATCCGGTAAAATCTGTATTCCGCGTCCATTCCCTGCCTCCTGCTTCCCATTTAGTCGAAATATGTATAACAGAATAACTGGGTTGAGGAGTGCGTCTAATATTTGAAAAAAAAATTAAGTTGCTCCTAAAAATATTTTTGTTTTTTCCCAATACAGCTTGTTTTTACAGGCTTAACTAATACAACACAGCAATAGATTATTTAACATACCAGGTATATGTATAAGTACCTCATTTGTGAATTTCCCCAACGAACAGCTAACTACGTCAATGTCAACACACTTCCGACCAAGAGAATTATGCAATCTCAAGGCTCTGGGCACAGTCAGTCACAGGGCACATGTCAAATGGTTGGTATTAACCCATAACTTACAAGTCTTAGTGTCATATTTGTTTTTCTATAGTTTGTGCTGTGAGTCAGTCGGAATTCTTGTTTGACTGATATATTGTTAATATTGTAATGTAATTATTGAGGTATGAGTGATTTGACCAGTACAGTCTATATATCTCTATTATCAATAAAAAAGAAAATTTAAATTAAATTAAAACAGAACGTAATTTTTTAAAATTAAATCTATGTTAGAACTAAAACTAAAGGCCCCAAAAGGCTGGTAGCGTAGCCACGTTGTAGGGCAATGCTGTTTCTTGGTGCCAGATAGTTCCAATATCCCTTTGGTCACAGAATATCATCTATTACGTTACGCAAAATAAATTATCAATGGTTTATTCATATGGTGAGAGAGTATTTTTTAAATACTTAGAGTTCATAGTAAACTGTAAAAGGTTCATAGATTCAATATATTTTTACAGTATTATGATTTATGATAGATGATAGCCTTTCTGACTACATTTTTTATGGTGATGGAATGAAGTTAGAGCTAATAGAAATAATAACTTTGTGGGTAATGGCAAAGAATATGTACGTAATGGTAAGCATGATTGGACGAAACTGAATGCATCTGGTAACACATGTTTGGCAATATAAATTATCTTTATCTTTATCAAAAGAGCACCACCTGTCTTCAACATCTTAGCTCATCCTTTAATTTAAATGTTATTTAAACGCAATTACCGCTGAACGGTAAAACCTCAGGTAAAACTGAACAAAGCGCAGTGCATTTTCCATCAGCGCTGCATAATTTAATTATTCACACTAATTACCAGTCGGACGAAGTCACGAGTCTCTGAGACCTAACATGCACTGCAAACATTTTGTTGATAAACTTTTTGAAGGACCAAAATATATATTTTTAATTTTCTTGAAAGTTGATAGAGGTAATGAAGGCAGGAATCTAAAGATCTGTGCGATAAAAATGTGTTTATACCCTTACAGCACCTATTTACTTTAGAGTCATCATCATCCGAGCGTACTTTCTTTCCCATACAACAAATGTATTTTTTAAATATCATAGTAACATCATGGTTCGACTCTCACTTGGCCGGTTATTTTCTGTACCTCTTAAAGTAACTCGCTACATAAAAGCTACCCTCCCTTTGGAGCTATATGTACGTCACCCATTTCCTTACAGCGATACTATTTACAAGATTACATTTTGTATATTTAGCACGTCGTAAAGTGGCCGTGCGCACTCTTGGCCTGTGCCTCTCAATGGGATGAACACACACGGTGGCCATATTGTAGCCTTTTGCCAGAAAACGTCCTTTTTTCCTACCCAGTAGAAGTAACTCGGCACTTAAAAGCTAACCTTTTTTTTGAAGCTATGTGTATATTACCCACTAGAAGCAGCGCGCGGCTACGCCCGCGTTAACCACACGTGTGAAGTCGCGGGCGTGATGCAATATAGCCTATAGCCTTCCTCAATTAACGACCTATCTAATCCCGAAATAATTTTTTAAATCTGACCAATGGTTCCTGATAGCGCGTTCAAACAAACAAACAAACAAACAAACAAACAAACAAACAAACAAACAAACTCTTCAGCTTTATATATGTTAGGTCACATGGCAAAATGAACGTTATTTTAATTATATAACGGAAACATTGTTTTTTTTAATATCACGAAATAGTAGAAAAGTAACCATTATTTTTTTTATAAGGACAACATTCGTTCATTCCTTGCGTATATAAGTTCTCGTTCTTGTCCCGTCACAGTCAGTTCGTTACGAACAGCCGACCAGTGAGGTTGTGTTTATATTACGTTTCAGGTTGTTATTATGGTGAAATATGTATCGTTGGATATAATGAATTAGATATTATATTGGAAATATAATTGTGAAGAAAATATCCTGGCGTTTCTATTTATTACATAGTATCAAATTCAGAAGTGGTACGCACTCGTGCAAATCGGCACAGGTTTGTAAAAATAAATAGCAATTATAAGGTAAGCAAATCATATATTTTTTATTTTTTTTGTGCATGTCTCATTTAAATTGGCTATTTATTGACATAAATCAGTTATTTTCGCACCACGGTTTCATCCGCATTTTTTTAAATTATATCAAATAACTTTTTTTGTTTTTTACGCATAGCAATTACTTAGCTGTGCTTGATGTTAACATTGTACCTCAAATTTTTTTTTTATTAATTTTTTTTCTATCCTATACAAATTTTATTTAATTATATCCCTATACAAATATATTGACAGATTGCATTGATATTTGTACTAAAGTTTGCCCTTCTTGCAGATTTTGTTAAGTCATTGTATTGTACAATGCCTCGTGAAAGACATTCACGAAAACACCGAAGGCGCAAGGCCTCAAAGCGGCAGCGCTGGTCCCGTTCAGCGACGAGGCGGAGGTCCCGCTCCAATGCAAGCCAGGTCGAGTTCCAACGAGAGCATGCACCGGGCCTCGCGCACCCCGTCACGCAGCAGGCGACTGCATCGTCAGCGCACACCGGTATCGAAGCGAAGATCCCGTTCAAGGTCAGAATCAACGTTATCCAATAATAGGCGTCATCTTTATAGTAAATCTAGTAAACGCCAAAGGCAATGCAGTAAACCGAATATCAGTTTAGAAAATAATTTATCGCAAGAGTGCAATATTAGAAGCCCTAATCTGAGTAGTTGCAATAAAAATAGTAATGAAGGTGTACTTAATAATCAGGTTAACAGTAGTGATAATAATAATCAAATAGATTTAAATCGACCACGTCTTTCAGTTCCTTACTCAGAGCAAATGAATCAGTCTGATAACAAAAATTACTTAGGTAAAAATATATTAGATAATCTTAGTCGAGTTTTGAATGCTGTTTCAACTATAAATCCACATAACAGAGAAAAATTTCTAAACACTAACGTCGTACCAGAATTTGATCCTAAAATTAAAAATCAAACAATTAATACCTGGTTAAATAAGGTCAATGAGTGTGCCGAGATATATGGTTGGGACAGCAAACAAACTGCTCATTACGCTTTACCTAAGCTAATGGGTACAGCTAAGCGATGGTATGAGGGTCAACCATCAGTAATGCATACGTGGGAAGTGTGGCAACAAAAACTTAGGTCTGCTTTTCCCGTATATGAGAACTATGGACGTCTTCTTACTGATATGCTTAATATAAGAGCTAAATTTGGAGACGATTTGGAAGAATATTTTTACGAGAAATTAGTAGCTATAAATCGTTGCGGTATAAGTGGTAGAAATGCTATTGACTGTATCGTTTTTGGAATAGAAGATAGGTCGATTCGGTATGGCGCCGAAGCTGTGGGCTTCGAGGATTCTGATAAATTGTTAGGATATCTTAGGAGTGTTAAGCATGAAAAGTTTGAGAAAAATAAAAAGTTTTTCCGACATAATATTGATTCTAACAAAAGGGTCGTAAAATTTGATCAAACTAATAGACAAATAAAATGTTTTAACTGTCATGAATTAGGGCATGCTTTCAACAGTTGCAAAAAACCAATAGTAAAGTGTCAAAAATGTTTAAGATTTGGCCATAATGACCCGAATTGTTCAAGGGAAGTTTGGAAAGATAAATCGGAAGTTAAATCTTTATGACTACTTGATGCTGGAAAGTCTGTAGATGAGAAATTTAGAAAACAAGTTCTTATATCTGGTTTCTTTAATCAACTTAATGCTTACGTGGATTTAGGCAGCCAATGCTCTTTAATTAAAGAATCTGTGGCTAGGAAAATAATTAATGTTGAAACTTGGAGGGTTGACGATTTACCAAATTTGCGAGGTTTTGGTAATTCTGTCATACAGTCAATAGGTGCATTTACCACAGACTTAACAGTAGATCATGTAACAGTGAAAGTAGAGCTGATAGTAGTTCCAGATCGTTTTCTTAATTACGATGTCCTAATAGGTCAAACCTTGACAGAACAGCCCCACATTGAAATTCATAAAGATAATCAAGAATTAGTGATTAGTACTAAACTGCCAATATATAATAAACGCCTAATTTTAAGGGTATATGAATCTGTGAGGCTCCATGGGGATGCTAGTCTTAAAGTAAAAACTGATGATGACATTACCGGATATGTTTTGCTTGGAGATAGTCGTAGACCTACTTACAAAATAAAAGGTAGTAAAATTTATTTAAAAAATTGCATTGGTTACATTGAAATAATCAATCACAAACGTATCCTAGTTTCATTTATAACTGATCAGGTTATATCACGGGGTAACTTATGCTTAGAAAGTTCGACGGTTAACGCATGCTTAAATATTAACAAAATATCTGAGACACGTAGTTTACTCACTTTAGATGAACTAAATATAGACAATAACTTAAATGAAATTCAAAAATGTCAATTATTAAATCTGGTAAATGAGTTCAGGGACTGTTTTGCCAAAGGTTTGCACGAATTAGGGTGCACTAATATAACTTTTATGGATATTGAATTAAAAGATTCTAATCCTGTTGTGCATCGACCCTATCGTCTTAGTCATACTGAAAGAGCGGAGGTTAGGTCAATGATAGAAGAACTTTTAGAAAATAATATAATAAGAGAATCTACTTCTCCATACGCATCACCTATCATTGTTGTTAAAAAAAAGACTGGTGATAAACGCCTCTGTATCGATTATCGTGCGCTAAATAGAAAGACAGTCAAACAACACTATCCAATTCCTCGTATTGAAGATCAGATAGATAGGCTAGCTGGTAATACTTACTTTAGTACTTTAAATCTGGCATCTGGTTATTACCAGATACCAATAAATGAAGAATCAAAAGCTTTTACGTCTTTTGTAACCCCAGACGGTCAGTTTGAATTTAACAGGATGCCGTTTGGTTTAGCCAATGCTCCCGCTGTCTTCCAAAGATCAATCAATTTGGTGTTAGGCAATGCCAGATTCGATTCAGCCTTGGCATATATGGATGATATTCTAATTCCATCAAAATGTTTTGAGCAGGGTTTAGAGAGACTTCGCATTATTTTCAAAAAATTAAGACAAGCTGGACTAACTCTTAAACCACAGAAATGTTATTTTTTCAAGGTGCAAGTTGACTATTTGGGTTTTGAAATCTCGGGGGCAGGAATAAAACCAGGGACGCGGAAAATAGAATCAGTTAGAGACTTTCCTACAAATAATAGGATTAGCTAGTTTTTTTAGAAGATTTATAAAAGGATTTGCACAAATTACAAAACCCCTAACAAAATTACTAAAAAAGAATTCTGTGTGGGAATGGGGTGCAGATCAAGATCGCGCTTTTTCCGAAATTAAAAACATTTTATGCTCTAGACCGGTTCTTGCTTTATTTAATCCAACTGCTGAGACACAGATTCATACTGACGCTAGTAAACATGGCGTAGGAGGCGTACTATTGCAAAAACAGGTAGATTCCAGTTTCAAGCCAGTTGCATATTACAGTAGGCAAACTTCTCCTGAGGAATCACATTTTTCATCCTACGAGTTAGAAACTTTGGCAGTTATAGCGTCGTTGATTAAGTTTCGCCCATATGTCCTGGGAATCAAATTTACAATAATAACTGACTGTAATTCGCTTAGAGCGACGTTCCAAAAGAAGGATATGATTCCACGTGTTGCTAGGTGGTGGAGTTTAATTCAGGAATATGATTGTGAAATTCTGTATAGGTCCGGTAGTAGTATGATGCATGTTGATGCTTTAAGTCGGAACCCATTATCTAATGAGGTCGGCGTTATTGATTCGATTGAAATTTTTGATATCATGACTATTGACAATGATTGGTTAGAGACTGTTCAATCAAATGACCCAGAATTAAAGCGTATAAAAGATATATTATTAGATCCCCAATACGATAATGTAGTAGAAATAAAGAAAAATTTTGTATTGAAACGAGGTAGAATCTATAGGAATACTGAAGATGGGTTACGATGGGTAGTACCCAAGGGATGTCGTTGGCAAATTTTACAAAAAAATCATGATCAAATAGGACATTTTGGGTTCGAAAAAACAATGGATAGAATTAGACAACACTATTGGTTTGCAAAAATGCGAAAGTTTATTAAGAAATATGTAGATTCTTGTTTGGAATGCGCTCATAATAAAATTCCTGCAGGGAAAAAGGAAGGATACCTCCATCCTATTCCTAAAGTTTCTACCCCTTTTCATACTGTCCATATAGACCATGTAGGACCCTTTGTTAGCAGCAAACGTAAAAATGTTTATATTTTGGTTATCATAGACGCATATACCAAGTTTATTGTTTTAAAAACAGTTAAAAACACAAAATCGAACACTAGTATTGCGGTGCTTAGAGAATATTTCGGTACATTTGGACTTCCTACGCGTTTAATAAGTGATCGTGGAACTTCTTTCACAAGTGAAAAATTTAAGAAATTTATTGAGGAATTAGGAATAAGACATATTCAGAATGCTGTGGCCTCATCGCGAGCCAATGGTCAAGTAGAAAGGTACAACCGTACGATATTAGATTCGTTGGCCGCGCAAAATCATGGGCAGGATGAGAGACTATGGGATGATAGGTTACTACAGGTACAATGGGGGTTAAACAATACAATTAATAAAGGTACAGGAAAATCTCCTTCAGAGATTTTGTTTGGGTTACGGTTAACAAACACGAGTGAGGGACGTTTAGTATCTGAGATTGAGCCTGACATGATGGATGAAAAAAATAATAATATGAGTACTGAGATAACTTGTGAAGAAAACGTAAATATTTCCGATGAGGTACCCAGCTTAGACGTTACAGATGAATTTATTGAAATTCACTCTCAATGTACAGATAGTGATCAACACACAGACTGTCAAAAACCTATTTCTCCTAGAATAGACGTGGTAAAAGTTAGATCCGAAGTAGATAAGTATGTAGTAGAAAATCAAGAGAAACAAAAACATCGTTTTGATAAAAAAAGAAAACAAGCAAAAAAATATAAGGTAGGGGATTTGGTGAGAATTGAAAAAGTAATACATAGTGTAGGAAAAAGCAGGAAGTTATTGCCTAAGATATCAGGACCTTATAAAATTACAAAAGTGTTGGATAACGATAGATATGAAGTTTGCGACACACCTATAACTAAAAAGGGCCACAAATCTTACGTAGGCGTTTATGCGGTAGACAAAATCTTTCCGTGGTTATGTTTCAATGATAGAGAAAATTATTCTGATTCTGATTCTAGCTCTGATAACATTGATTATGATGAAAACGAATGTCTTAATAACTGTCTGATTGACGAATCTTTATAGTGTAAAATACAAAAATTATTAAAAATACCTTTGATTCCAAATAATTGTTTAATTAGTATGATTAAGTTTTTACTTAAAATTAGTTTATTATATAAGATTATAAGAAGATGATATTTGCTCAACGCAAGTCAGTTGTATACACCCTCACTATTCACATTTGTAAATGTATCTAAGAACATAGATAATGTACATTTTAAGTTATAGTCAGATTGGGTGCACTATCAAATTAAGCACAAAACGGGTGCAAAACTCAAAGTGAGTATTATTATTTTGGACTAGCACATAGTGTTCTAGGCGCCAAGGGCGCATTACAAGATATACCTAGCACAACGTGTGCAAAGCGCAAAGTGCGTATTATTAGAAATAAATAGCACAACGTGTGCAAAAGCGCAAAGTGCGTATTATTAGAAATAAATAGCACAACGTGTTCAAAAGCGCAAAGTGCGCATTAGAAGAAAAACATAGCACAACGTGTGCAAAGCGCAAAGTGCGCATTATTAAAAATATAGCACAACGTGTGCAAAGCGCAAAGTGCGCATTATTAAAAATATAGCACAACGTGTGCGAAGCGCAAAGTGCGCATTATTAAAATATAGCATAACGTGTGCAAAGCGCAAAGTGCGCAATTAATGAAAAGAAATATGTATAAGAGTGCATGACTATAATATAAGAAATAAAAATGATGAACGCAAAGTGCGTATGAAAATGTGATGTGTTTAAAATCAATACATTTTTTTTTGATTATCAAATAAATTAATCATTTATTATATTGTATGATTTATATATTTAAATTGATGTAAGAATTTCATAAAATCACTTTTGTTTATGATCATTTTCATTTATCAATCTTACCAAGGTAAACAATTTATTTTGTCGTTATCAATATCTACTACCTTTTTTTGTGTTCACGGGGACGTGAACTTATATCAGGATGGACGAGCTGTTAGGTCACATGGCAAAATGAACGTTATTTTAATTATATAACGGAAACATTGTTTTTTTTAATATCACGAAATAGTAGAAAAGTAACCATTATTTTTTTTGTAAGGGCAACATTCGTTCATTCCTTGCGTATATAAGTTCTCGTTCTTGTCCCGTCACAGTCAGTTCGTTACGAACAGCCGACCAGTGAGGTTGTGTTTATATTACGTTTCAGGTTGTTATTATAGATGATCAAACGAACTTCTAGAAGCGAAGTTCGATCATTATTATATGAGTCGCTTCATTCGAATATATGAGTAAATTAACCAATTAGTCCCCCTTTCCTACAGGCAACACCGCACGATTTTACAGAATTTATCGATTTAATCGATTACCCTCTTTTTTTTTTTTTTGTAATGTCACTTTGTGGCGTCCGTTACAACATCGCGTCATTATTTTAGAGAAGTAAATAGCAAACTTTTCTAGCACCCGGGGTGACGGGTGGGTGGGTACTTATATATTCGAATGAAGCGACTCATATAATAATGATCGAACTTCGCTTCTAGAAGTTCGTTTGATCATCTATTATATTTCGTCGCTTCATTCTTCATATATAAGTAAATTAACCAAGTAGATTTTTAGAGACATGTTTTTTACTAAGGTAAGTATGACGGTTTTTACAAAAAAAAAATTAAGCTTGGAAAAGTTTTTATTTCAATGTTGTAAATATATTCAAACAAAATAAATTCTAGTTTTATTTTAACATAATTTTTCAATGAAAATTAAAATGTTGTAATGTAATTAGGTTAATCATTGACAAAATCTTCATTCTTATGGACTAAATAATGTTAGTCCTCTTCGGCAATGCCGCAGACTGATCTCGCAAATGTGCTATCATCAACGATAGGACGTTTATAAAAGTTAGCGAAAGTCTGGGAAGTGCTGGACCAACCAGCAGTTTTTCTTATAGTGTCTATACACACGCCTGCAGAGGCTGCCGCTGACGTGGAAGCATGTCTTGTGCTATGTGCGCTAAACGTGCCCACGTCAACGCCACTCTCTGCTAATGTTTGTCGTATCCATCTACTTATAGATTGGGACGACGCTTTTCTATAAGGCTTTTTATGCGTAATAAATAAATAGTCTAAATTATTGGGTCTTAAAGCTGAAGTAACATGGATGTAATCCTCTAGTGTTGTGGCCGGACAGATATTTAAATTATCTTTAAAATATGGTAAATATAAGATAGGTTGTTTTCTGCCAGCCGCGGAAGTCTTAATGATTTCCGAGATTAAAATCTTGATGCCACTTCCGTCCTTGCGAACATTCTGTAACTTTATAAGAGAAAGAGTTTGAACACGGTGGGCCGTACATAGGGCTAATAATACTGTGTTAGCGCCTTACTGGCGCTTACACTTGCAACACCATGCGGCGGACGGCAACATCGGGGCGTAGCTGGCAACCCTATCAGATGAGGGGCGCGGGTGATGTGGCACAAGCCCGGTCATCGGTCTTCTTGGCTCAACGCTCGCCGCGTATGGTTGTGTCGGTCCATATATTGTAACTTATTAGTACTGAATTTATAGAACATAGATTATAGATTATAGATTATGATTGTTTAAAGTAATTGAAGTAATAATTAGATATTCCATAAAGTACTAGTGATCATTGTATTGAGCATAACGGTCTATTTAGCAAAAATAAATATGTATTATGTATAACTGTGTCTAATATTTATTTTCTTGATATCAGAAGTGCTGAACGTGCCTGCCCACAAGCGAGGATGCACTTGGAAGTGATCGTCAGGAGAGGAGACAAACCAACCAAAAACTGTAGTAAGACAGCGTAAAACTGTAAGTCAAATATTTTTCTTTTCACATTTATTATTGGGTGTGCAACGAGGTGAACATGATCAAATTGATATATCTTAAACAAGTGCCACAAAAAATTAGTTAAATCAGAATTACACAGATATTATTTGTTATACATGTATGGTTATATTACACTGTATAAGCAAGTGCACGTGTTTTTTGCAAAAAGAAGTTCTTATCTAGTAATGGCGTTAGAAAATTATGAAAATGTTTGCTAGATTTAAAAATAAAAATAACGTACGTTACGCAGTTAATTGTAGTGTATTGTGCAAAAACTGTACTTTTTAACATAGGAAATATTGCAAAATTATACGTAAACGCGATTGGTGGTTTGCTATTCTGAGATTTTACAGTCCATTGTTGGATAATGGCCTTTCGTAATGCCTTTATATTTGCGACGTTTCACGCTTTTGCGCTATATTAAGTTAAAAACTGTGTTAAAAAAAAATTGGAGATAATAGGGAATATGCATAAAAAATGTGTTATCTAACCAGTTTATCCATAAGTATTTAAAAGTTAAGTAATGACAGTGAAAACAGAATAAAAACTGGTTGAAAAACGAACGAGATGTAACAATTTTACGAAAATGTGTTTATCTTACTCAGACACTATTTTCTATGGCAAATGTATAAAGATGAAATGGACGTTGGCGTTACCAGTCCATATCGAACTTCTTTCCAATTGAAACTTTAAAATGTCACAAATTCATCGCTGATTACGATTTTTAATAAATTCTGTTATATTTGTTTACCGTGGTTAATAAGGATTTCATTAAGCAAATAAAAAAAAATACGTGCATATTCTCTATTGGTCTGATAAGGATGTGCTTCAAGCACAGTGGCGATTAGTAGAAACCACGGATGACCGATAACGGAAATCTGAATGAAAACCGTCAAGTCATCAAATGGTCATGAAGGGTTACGAGCAGTAGAAACCACGGATGACCGAAAACGGAAATCTGTATGAAAACCGTCAAGTCATCAAATGGTGATGCAGGGTTACGATCAGTGAAAACCACGGATGACCGATACGGAAATCTGTATGAAAACCGTCAAGTCATCAAATGGTCGAACTGAAAAACTCCGTTCTTTTGACAATATTGTTTGCAGCTAGTCTTGCTAAGACTTAAAAGTGGACTTCTTGTAGCGGATAAGATGAATATGATAATAATAAAATATGGTAGCTAAGTAATAATAATAAAAAAGCACTTAATTGAAATATTTAGTTTCAAAATTTACATATAAATCGTCGTGATCGTCTTAAACTAATTCAGTTGAAAAACAAAGTTATACTGAATAAGATTGAGTAGTTATTATTAAAGTTGTGTATACATTGAATTCTAACAGAAAAACTATATTTTTACTAAGACAGATAAATATTTCATCACATCAGTAGGTACCTAATTAAAACATTACTCTCCTTGAGACACACTTTTTAAATTTATAATCATATTTTAAATTAAGAACTTATTGTTTAATATTTTGAAAGATATAACTTTAATAGTTAGTTATGATGGGGAATATATGATTTTCATTCATCTATCACGCACAGCATGAAAATAAAACATGAATTAAACTTATTAAGTAATCCAATCCAAAACTAGCAACAATTGTACAAAACCAACAAGTAATGATAATCAGCTCGATGCAATTAGATATCCAAATGTAGTGAACGTGATATCTCAATGGCGTAGGGATTTCTCACATCCTTCATTTGAACCACGTGTATTTTTCAACATGCCGAAAGGTGGGCGTCAAAATAATTACTTAAGAACCCAGCTGAAGGTCTTCTTTATTCTTTTCAATCATGTGCAGTCCAAAATCATAAACGATGTCTACGATATCTCTCGATGAAAATAGCAAGTCTCGTTGACAGTTTTTCGTCAGTCATAGTATTGCAAACTTCAAAGCGTTGCGTGTGCCTAATCGATTAGTGTTTTTAAATGTATTATACCTGGTTATAAACATTGTAAAAGTAGTGGGTTGTCAGAAGGTGGTGATGTAAATATGACAAGCAGTAAGACTCAATTTGGTAAAAAATACAGAATTGATTTTAAATTTTAATTATTATAAGAAGATTTTGATTATTTCTATGTTCAGTTATTTTTTACGTTGTAATTTTCTTTTAATTCTGTTAACTTTCGTATTGAGACAAAATATTTTTGCTGATCAGTCTCACAAACTAAAGGATAGGCAAAGAGCAAGAATAAACAGCATTCTGGATTTGCTTATTGCAGTAATTTAAAATTATAAGTTGCATGATAACTTCTCAACAAATAGTATAAACTACCCGTTACATACTTTATAAAAGCATAACTACCAATAGCTCACCGAAGTTTGACAAATTAATTGAAGTTAAAAAAACGCTTGATATACATTTATTTTACCGAAGAATGTTTGATACAGTGGATTATATGGTCAGAAATAAAAATGTTTTTCAAGAAAGTGACTCAAATGATACTGCCGTCTATGGAAGCTTACGTATAAAGATGATTTCAAGTTCACCAATAGATCGTGATTTGATGAGGGGTAAAGTTCGACATGATATTCTCCAGTTCTGAGAACTTGTATACAGTTCAGAATCTAGTCGTGTTGGATCACATTCAATTACTTTAGCATTGAATTGAGTTATAAACATAAAGTAACATTTGGAACGATTTATTTACTAGCTTTATTAAATGCTTAGTTGTTAATGGGAAAAACTAAGTATAATATAAACAGTTGAATAAAGGTTATAATATGAAATTACCAAGTGTAATGTATATAATTATTGGATAAATGAAAATAATATTACTCAACGAATTTTTTGTGAGTGTATGGAGAACTATAGTTTCCGAATTATGTTGAGAGTAATTTTTACTTCGTTATTTCTTTTAAGTACTAAGTTAAACCCATAAGAATAATAAATGGTAGTAGGCTAGTACGGTGGGGCTGCTTTAGTTATAAAATCCAATTAAATGAACCAAATCCTGCTACTTAATTTTTTTTGGGTACCCGGATTCGCAAATAAGCATGTATTTCAACAGACAGAATACATTATTTTCAATTACCTAAAGAATTGTCAGGTGAGGCCGAGCCCAATTCTCGAACTTAGCAAATTCAGTTTTTCTACTTCTGGTTACTTTTTACAATAAAAGTAAAAGAAAGTGATTAATGTTGATAGTTCAGCGATTCACACCCAGTCTTTTATTGGTAATTAAAAAAAAAAGGGACTTCCCTATCTGCTAACTATAATGTCAACTATTATGGGAAGTAAAATAAAAGAACTATATTCATAGAGCTGGTATAATAAGGAGAAGATTATAAAACAAGTTATGAGTACGAACCGTTAATATGATGTGTATGTATGACGACAAAGGAAATCAATTTGAATCTAGTTTGAAGTTATTCCCCGGTGTTGCCCGCGTAGGGATTGCGTTTTGTTTTCTTTAGTTTTGTTATCTTTAACAGTAATGAATACTGATTATCATAATTAATAAAACAAGTCATGTAGTTACTCGAGAGAATAAAGATTCCATTTTATTTTTAATGGTGTTGCATGCATTGGCAAAGGATGCAACCGTACCACCTTTTATAATGATTAAGCTTTAGTATTGCTCCAATAGTAATATCATTGTGTCATCCATCTTGTGATAATTGCACGTGTGTATTCTGTGCGATTCAACATTAGAGGATAAAAAAATCTGTTTGAGATGATATGACTTAGCTGCCAATGGTGGTGCAGATTCAATAGCTCTTAATATTTTTACGAGTTAAGCTCAGCTCAAGGAACAGAATTGCGAATCCGGATATAGGAGGTAAATCCGAAGGTGCCGAGTGTTAGCGGGTTATCATGCTATTCCAATATAATACATTATTTATTTCATCTTTTGTCTAATGCATTCACATCGAACATTCTAGGTTATTGCGGACATAACTTAGAACAGATACTGATGAACGAAAAAAGTTACAAAGACTGAGACAAACTTACACAGTTTACGCCTAAGTCAAAGCATATACGGGTCTCGGTAAACAGGCCTTATGACGATACACGGGCAATACAAAACTGGTGAAGAAAGCTGATGTTGCTATAATACACTGCTCTGATACATTGAATTGCTTTGCAATAAGCTATGATCGATTGGTAACAAGTCAGACACACGTGGAATTCTCTAAATGAGATTTGAGTTAATGTGTTTACTTTTCATGTTCTTAGTTCATGCATCAGACACGGACGCAGGCCGAGGACGACCGCGTGGTCAGATGGCCGAGTGTTAGCGCCTTACTGGCGCTTACACTTGCAACACCATGCGGCGGACGGCAACATCGGGGCGTAGCTGGCAACCCTATCAGATGAGGGGCGCGGGTGATGTGGCACAAGCCCGGTCATCGGTCTTCTTGGCTCAACGCTCGCCGCGTATGGTTGTGTCGGTCCATATATTGTAACTTATTAGTACTGAATTTATAGAACATAGATTATAGATTGATTGTTTAAAGTAATTGAAGTAATAATTAGATATTCCATAAAGTACTAGTGATCATTGTATTGAGCATAACGGTCTATTTAGCAAAAATAAATATGTATTATGTATAACTGTGTCTAATATTTATTTTCTTGATAACTGCAAGTTTTTTAGTTAATTTTTCTAAAGACAAGTCTCTATTAGGTATCCAATGAGATACGAAGTCCAGGACTAGTTTAGGGTCCCAAGTAGCTACATACTTGGGAAGGCTGGGCTTTTTCTTATAAATACCCTTAAGCAGCCTTTTTACACGCTCGTCTGAACCTATATCGTTTCCTAGCAATAAGGACAGAGCGGACCTGTGGCTGTTAATAGTACCGTACGAGCCTCCATTGATAAATTGTTCACTCAAAAAGGTCATAATGGATGGCATTGAACATTCAAAGGCATTTAATCCGGCTTTATTACAGAATGTCCACCAAAGCTTGAAAGTGACATCGTATCGTCAAGGTACTATCCGAGATAGATGACAACATTAAGTCCAGTGCAATTGGAGGGACGTTTCGTCTTGCGAAGGCACTCCGGAGAGCATTGCTGCTCCCAGGATAAGCGTCTTGTGTAATGGATGAGTTTCCCTGAAACGAGATTGTAAAAGATCGCGGTTAGGATTGAAATATAGAATTTTCGAGACTAGCATGTTCTTAAGAAGAGGAAACCAAGGTTGACCTGGCCAGTAAGGAAACACGAGTATGCCCCGAGCTTTATCTTGTATTATCTTTCTTAAACATTTTAGAATTAGAGAAAAAGGAGGGAATGCGTAGAAAAAATGTGGATGCCAATCCACAGTAAAAGCATCAATAGTTTCAGCGTCAGGATCCCTCTTCCAGGATACATATCGAGGACATTTGGTATTGGTGCGGGATGCGAACAAATCTATAATTGGTTGACCAAAATGTTTAACGATTATTTGGAATGCCCAGTTGGATAATTCCCACTCGGTATCAATATTGAGTTTTCTAGATTCCTCATCTGCTTCTACATTATCGCGAGTGTTAATGTAGGATGCGAACAACCAAATATTACGCTTCTCGCACCACTGCCAAATTGATTTTGCTAGATCATGCAGGTGTGGGAATTGGATACCACCCATGCGATTTATATAACAAACCGCAGTTGAATTATCTACTCTTAACAAGATTGCACAATCAGAGAGGTCACTGGCAAAACATTTAAGGGCCAAAAATATAGCTAGTAGTTCTAGATAATTAATATGGTAGGATAATTCTTTATCTTTCCAACCTCCGTTTATCCTACTGCCATTACAAAATGCGCCCCAGCCTGTCCGCGAAGCATCGGTAAAAATCTCTAGCCTAAAGTCTATGTCTGGTTGCATAGCGTTATAAGACGACATGACGTTATGTTTCCACCATAATAAATCTGGTAAGATTTCTTTTGATAAAACAGTCCTTGAGTCAAAATTTTCTGTTTTTTGCAAGGCTAGATATTTTTCCCTTTCAAGACTTTTTGTATATAACCATCCATATCTTACGGCTGGGCAGGCCGATATAAGAACTCCAATTAATTGTGAGAATTCTCTTATTGTGCATCTTGGAAGACGAAGGAAATGTTTGACTAACTTTAAGATTTTTTCTTTCTTATCGATTGGTAAGGAAATAGTCATATTTTTTGTATTAAATACAAAACCCAAAAATTTGCATATCTGCTGCGGTGCTAAGACGCTTTTTTCCCTATTAACTATGAGTCCTAGACACTCTAATAATTTTAAGGTTTCTGATACATTTTCTAAGCATTCATCATAGGTACTACCTATGCAAAGTATATCGTCAAGATATATTACCGATTTATAGCCCCGAGACCTTAGATGTTGAATAACCTCTTTCATAATCTTTGTAAATACTCGAGGAGCAACAGATAAACCATAGGGCATAGCGTTAAACTGATAAAAGGTATCATCAAACTCGAAGCAGAGATATTTACGATCTCGCTTGCAAATAGGGACCAAAAAGTAAGCTTCTTTGAGATCAATATTTGCAGCATAACCTTTTTCTGGTATAAGTCTAAGCGCTGTCCTATGATCTTCCATTTTAAAATGTAGTTTTGAAATAAACCTATTTAACGGTTTCAAGTTAAGTATAAAACGTTTTCCACCGTTTGGTTTCGGGGCTAGAAATATACTTGAGAAAAAACTATCTTGGCTCCTTTTGCACTTAGATATAGCACCTAAGTCAAGCAATTTATTTATAGCAATTGACATATCCAACGTTTCGCTCTTAGATAAAAAGTTACGTGGAATAACTTTTTGTTGAACACTCTTAATAAATGGGATAGGATATCCATTACGAATCCAGTCTAAAACTAAAGGATTTTTAGTTATTTTTAGCCAACAATTATAAAAATACTTAATTCGACCGGCATGTACCTCTACTGTTGTTGAGCAGCTCGTTGTTGTTTGGGCTGGTTCGACGATTTCGTTTGAGTTGTTGGGGGTGCTTTGCGACTGGATGTTCCCGCAAATGTAGTCTTCCTCGACCCCCCTCGCCCCCCCCTGGTAGTCATGTGGCGAGGAGGGCCTGACCAGTTTCCCTGGGATCGAGGCCGACTCGTAGAAGCTTGAGGTGTCGTAGTAACCGGTTTTGGGTTGGGAGCAGCTTTCTTTATCTGCAACCCTTGCTTCTCTATCACTTTTGAGGCTTTAATTTTTTCAGATAATTTATTTCCAAAGAGCATGTCATCTCTGTCTACATCTTGGATAACATTTAAAAAGGCTTTGTCTAACCCTGGTGTAACGAATTTCACTCTGGCTTGTGTTTCTACGTGATGCAGATCACACAGGATGCGACTGCTGTCGCTAAGTAATTTTATCGCTTTTACTTTACTACCCTCATCATTAATCATTAAGGATAATGCTTTATTGAGGGCTGCGATGCCTGAACCTAACTGCTGTTGAACAGATTCAACTCTTTTATCACGAGCTCGTGATAAATCCGAAATAGCTGCTGATATTTCAGGGTTAAGTTTTGGAGCTTGCAATAAAGTGCAATTCTCTGGTACAAGATACTCCTTGAGTAACTTGTCCTTGGTTTCTTTATTTAAACCTTTTCGTAATATAGGTGTCCACAGACACGCTAAGTTGTCGTGGATCTTTTCTCCGAATTTAGGCAACTCTTCAGTAGATTCTCCTAGAGCCAGGAGTATTTCAGGGTCAAGAACCTGCTCAGGTTGTTGAACCTCTACTTCTGGGTCTGGTTTATCCAACGTATCTTCATTGGTAATTTGCTGAGAGTTGTTTTCAGGTATAGCGTCATTAGGTACCTCCTCAACTACGGGATCATCATCTAAAACAAATTAAAATTTTGGTTATAGAAAATAACCCATCACGTGTAGAACACAAACAGGGAAGGTCACGCGGACCTTCAGGTTTAGTAATATTTGGAGGAAATATCGAATTTTAACGTTAAATGCCATTGTGAAAACCCACGGTTTACCTCCAGGCAAAAAAATACCACGTGTTGACACACGGTCAACCTCTAGGCAAAAAAGTACCACGTGTTGACACACGGTCAACCTCTAGGTCTTAGCAACGTTATAACGATAACCCTTTGACACTATAAAGCACTCACTTAAATAATTAAAATGAACATACCTGAATTTTGTCCGGAATCCGATGAATCTACGATTCGACGATTTCGACGTTCTGCTTTTTCTTCCAAACGTCTTAATTTCCGTCGATAATGTTCAATTTTTTCACTGTGCTTACGTTTAGGCATCGTTAATGTAAAAACGCTTATTAAATTTAAATTAATTATTTTTAACGGACCGATTCGTGCTCGCGCTGCCACGCACGAAAAAGGAATGACGCGATGTTGTAACGGACGCCACAAAGTGACATTACAAAAAAAAAAAAAAGAGGGTAATCGATTAAATCGATAAATTCTGTAAAATCGTGCGGTGTTGCCTGTAGGAAAGGGGGACTACTTGGTTAATTTACTTATATATGAAGAATGAAGCGACGAAATATAATGGTGAAATATGTATCGTTGGATATAATGAATTAGATATTATATTGGAAATATAATTGTGAAGAAAATATCCTGGCGTTTCTATTTATTACATAGTATCATATATAAGTATGGATTTACTTAACAGCGGCATTGTTTACATAGATCTTATTATGTATCTTTAGTGCGTCGTAAAGTGGAAGTGCGCACTCTTGGCCTTTGCCTCTCGCTGGGATAAACAGACACGGGGACCATATTGTAACCTATTGCTGGAAAATGACCTTTTTCTCTCCCAATAGAATTAACTCGATTCTTAAAAGCTATACTCTTTTTGGAGCTATATATATGACCCATTTACTTAACAACGGTGCTGCGGTAATGTCAAATTGGACGTCAAACCACATCCAACTGAAGTTAAAAGAATTTCTTTAATTTCAGCGGTCTTTACCTTAAGAAACACGAATATAGTTTATTTATTAGTATTGTTATTTTTACAAATACTTTAAAAAATCTAAACCGTGTATTTTTAAAGATAATTCGTGGTCTGGTGATCGACGAATTATAAAATGGCACATCCCTACTCTATATTCTTGATCGATTTCTACGATCTGCACAAGAAGAGCAGCAGCATTATCTTTTTCGCACCTAAACCAAAATTTACCAACATCATTTACCTTGAATTATGCTTTTTGCAAAAACTTTTCTAAAAGTTAATCTATCTGTAATGGTCGCCCTACTCGCGTGCAGTCTTTAAATGCAGCATCCCATTTTGATGGGAATTAATTCTCTTTTAATGTGCTGAATGGCGTACCGAAGGCTTTTTCAACAGGAATACGATAATTAGTCTCACTAACTACGCTTGCTTAGTTTTATTTTTGGTATTTCTTTTAAGCAAGAATAAGGTGAGGAAATTTTCAACAATTTCTTTTTTTAAGTGTTTTTTTTTTAAGAATTTCTTTAAGTTTTTTTTCTTTTCATTCCGTTTTGATGCAAATTAATTTATCTTTAAATAAGGAGAAGTTTCTCAATTAGAATGTATATGTTTTTTATGTATGTTCCTCAATAACTTACCCGTTTTAACCGATTCAGAAAATTCTTGTTTAACCCGCGACAAAAAAGAGGTGTTGTACTATGGTAATAATTAAATGAAAATCTGTTATTACAATTATTTGAAAAAAGTACTACGAAATGCAATAAGTATTAGTAAATTGTTTATAATTTTTTTGTTGTATTTACCAAAATAAACTTTCTTTCTTTCTTTCTTTCAAAAGTATATTCAACACTGTCACTTTTTGCAAGTCGAGTGTGCTACCATCTCTGTGTGCCTACCCTGCAACTCTATCTTTGTCTACTTACGGGCTCTTACCTCATAGTTTCTATGGCGTTGGGTATCTGTTACATTCATGAAGTTAGAGGGTAAAAGGTTACATTAGTAATTATAAAATATATATTGTAAATACATACATACTATCACGCCTTTATCCCTAATGGGGCAGACAGAGCATTTTGGGTCTTGCGGTTCTATGCAGAGCCCAGGGCCGCAAGACCCAAAAGCCACTTTTAGCGTCATGGTGGGCGAGAAGATGGAAAAGCAATCAATACAGTGATGGGTTGCTAGCCGCATCGCCTGTTAACATGATTTGCATTTTTGCCCATTCCCTCGATCGGCTTTTACGATCTGCGTGGGAAGAGAAGCAGCTGGTACATTTTAATTTTTTATTTTATTTTTCCCAGACCAGCATGGGAGTCCCAGACCAACATGGGAGGATATATAGTAATTATGTTATATTATCTGTGACACTGGTCTATTTACCCTGTAACTTCAAGGGCTAGACACTTGAAGTTAACCCTCTAACCCTAGTTAGAGGGTAAAAGGGTCTAGTTCGAAGAGTAGTTTATCTATGAAATAGTATAAACATGGTATGAACACAAATTGGAAGTGAAACCAACTATATTCGCATTGAATGCTTTCAATTTGACGTCAACACGAGCGTGGGCAGCGCATTCAAACATTCGATTATAGTTATCTAACATCATCTACAACTGACGTAAATTGAAACTACTGTACATAGGAGATCTATATTCTCCATTTATTGTAAAATACAGATTGTATTGAAGACTAAAAAGGAACTAGAACCCTATTTTTGAATGTGAGAGTCAAACTACACGCTGACTTTTTATTGGTATTGGAAAAAATGTCGTATATTAAACAAATTCCACGTAATCTAAATTTGTGTATGACATAAGATAAAAAAGTTGCGAAAGTGATTTACGTTCGTCCAAAAGTACCGTTTGACCACGATGAATCCCGGCCGTCCGGCTGGCGGCGGCGGTACTACTAATTGATGTCATGATTTTACTTTCGAGTTTTACTCAACATTTTTTGTTTCTGCATTTTTATTTTGACTAGCTAATTAGGTCTTACTAACGATCCTTAAGAAGTGGCCTTCGGCTCCAAAACCTGTGAAAAATTTCCGTGTATACTTGACACTGCTGGCATTTCAAGTCATATAAGTAAGTTCTCAAAATAAAAACCAACTTCACCCCTAAACTACACAACCGATTTTGATAAAATTACTATGGTATCACCTGACATGTTTGTCCACTCAAACAAAAAAAAATCTAAATCGATACAGGCGTCTTCGAATAATCGGTAGACAAAAAAAAAGATTTCGACGAATTGATAACCTCCTCCTTTTCTGGAAGTCGCTGAAAAAGGGGAGCTCGGTGGGGAGTACACATTACTAGTCCACTTATCACACTTAGATGGGTGACCACAAGTACCATAAAAATGACTTCTGCTGCTCATTGTATCAAGTCGTCAAACCATGTCAAAAGCCTTTAAATAGCTTGAAAAATCTGCCATCAGTGTTGGCCACGTACACACAAACTAAAGTACTCTCTGCTAATCGTAGGTACTTATCTACTCATGACAATCATATTGAGCACTTAATCTCAAACATTTCAATATCTACGGAACACTCGCAAATTATCAATATTGACCTCTACGACCTTCAGATAGAGTTAACTCTCGTATGTTATCTTTCTCCGAGATGTTAATCTAGCCTGATGGCACAAACTAAGGAGGCGTATAGAAGAGAAATTTATCAACTTCATCTCAAAGACGTCAGAGAGGCGTCCATAAGTATTATCAGAGCTAATTTTATCTTCACTTGAATCGTTCTTCGGCTTCCATAACATACAAATCAGAAAAATAAAAAAGCTACAAAAGCCATCATCTTCGTCATCATCAAGTCTTTTTGTCTCCACTGCAGGAGTATGACCCTCTCTGTACTACCAGAGTCATACTGTGGTATCGTTTTATTTTATTTTATTTAAGATCGACGCTCTTGACAGTGGAGTTTCTTCTATTCCTGTCTTTCTTCTGACAGCCTTTGTTGTCTTGGTATGTCTCCAGTCCTATTATCGCCTTTATGATTTCGTCGTACCGTACCAATTGTTCTTACATATTTTTTTGCCTATTTCCGATAGTTTTTATTAATTGTCTCCTTTCGTCTGCTCTTTATAATCCTCTTTATTTGTAATCCTATTCTTCCAGCTAATTTTGTCCATTGGGCTTCGTTCTGTAAGGATAAGATTGAAAAATTGAGCCAACGATAGGTACGTCGAAAAAAAGAAGAATATTTTTTCAATGCACATTTATTAAGCAATGAATAAATGAATTATTTGATTTATAATCTTTGCATTAAAAAGTAAAGTAATAGTAATACGACGTCTCACATCTATTCGCATCTAGTTTGTGCTGATGGAATCCGTTCACATTGGAATGACAGCATAATAAACCATAACATGGCATGACGGAGTGTGCCAGGTAATCGGTAGTTATATCGATGATATGCAACGGTGATAAGGATTGATTGAATATTTTTCATTGTGAAATGGTTGAGTCAGGTGGTCGGATGATGTAGCTACTTATATTACTTTTACTCTCTTTTCTTGGTCCAAAAAATTTGTTTGTAATAACTTTATTGTACTATGAAAAAACACAATTACATACAAAAACAATAGAATAAATTGACAACGGCGGACTTATCCCATAATGTATCCCATAAAAGTAGTCTTTTACGCCTTCTTCGCGTGTAATAAATACAACTGCTCCCGGTAGCAACAGTGTTTATCAAGCGCTTTCATTTATTACTATCTCTCTTTAGCAAATAAGGAACATCTAAACTTTATCCGGATTTATAAACGGAACCATACTATGGGGGCTGGTTAGAAGAAGACGTAAAGCCGTAGATACACTTCAAAAGAAGATAGAGAATGTCTCCGGTCATATCTTTAGTGATACACAGCTGACTTGTCATTAGCTGTTTTAAAAAAATTCTAACACATACTTTCGTAAATTTTCTTTGTAAAGGCTTTCGAGAAGTCATTTATTTCAAATGGAGTTTTGTTCGTATATATGAATGAATGAATAAAAATCTCTTTATTGCAATAATACAAAAACAATAAAATAGTTTTACAAACAATAAATTAAGAGTCCCCTTACCCTAGACTTCTCCATACAAACGTAGTCTACGTTTAATTTTGAAACCACATGTCAGATTCCGGTAAAAATTGGTAATTGTAAAGAAATTGCAATTATCTAGGGTAATAACGGGTTTCCGACGTTATGAATTGGAAAGAAAATATAACGATTTAGAAGTTTGCCATACTGATGGTCAAAAATGATATAAAACACTATATAATATTTCAAGTTATATTTTTACTGTCGGAAACCAGTTATTACCCTAGATAATTGCAATATCTTTGAAATTACAAAAATTTGCTGAAATCGGACATGTCGTTTTGAAATAAAACGTAGACTACGTTTGTATGGAATGTTGTATTTTGGTCTAAGGTAAAGGGACTCTTAAGTACAAAGGGCCCGGTCTTATCGCATAAGAGCGATCTGTTCTGCGGGTAATTAGCCTATGTGTTAATCCAGGTCAGCTTCTTGCTTACAAAATTTTATCACAATTGGCCCAGCCGTTTATGCGTTAATAAGTAACAAACATACTCACATACACTCACAAACTTTCGCCTATATAATACTAGTGTTATAAACCTCTTACTACTATTGTTAATAGCCTGTTCATAACGCAATATTATTGTTAAGCGATCATCATCCGCTATGTAATTACAATAAATTTTGTTATTTCTATTCCCGTCTGTCTGTTCATTTCAATATGAAAGGGAGCTCTAGTGCAGTAGTAACATTAGCAACTAAGTTGCAAGCTAGATTAAATTAAGATGAGGACATCGTACGGAGACAACGAACGGAATAGATCATAAAAGTTAAACCAAAAGTAATTTTTAAGGAGAAAATAAACATGTACAGTTCAAAATTAAACTCTGGAATAAATATTATCATAAAAAAATCAAATATTTTAATTTTTTAAATCTAAATTTAAACCTAAAGAACCATCGGCCATACTATTGACTGAAATCACGTGACCAGATGGCTAGCGTTTATCTGGCTCAAAAGTGAGGCATTGCCATGTTGCCAGCCTTCTGGCTACGTTACCACGGAGCAGCGATTTAATAAGCTTTTTTATTTAATAGTTTAGTTTAAGTTCCTTTTCTTGTTTATTTTATCAATGTTGAAAATCTAAATAAAAAAAACGACGGGTTGCACTCTGGGAATGCCGGCAGAAGTGAAAACTTGAATATTAACGTTGTGCATTTTTGATATTTTGGAATGGTTAGGGAATAATTTTGCACGAATTGCTTTAATTATCGGTATAAAATATTTCAAATCTTTTCTGAACCACAGTCTGTCACAAATGTCACAAGCATGACCAAATTCATTTTCAACAAAATTATTTTCAAATACACAGCAGTATGGCCACTACACAGACGGTCGAGCCATCAGCTGTCACCATCCATGGATGCGCGTAGCACGCTGTAACATAAACACACACGAACATTCGCGCAAGCGCCCTGCGCCGTCTTACGAATTTTCGATCAGGTCACGTGTCCTGACGCGAGTTTAACATTTTTTACCCATTCCAAAAAAAGTGCACAACGCCGCTAAAGAAGTTTTCACTTCAAAAATATATGTACTAAAAAAACCTAAAGCAAAATAAATTGAACTAAATATGAAATACCTCCTCAAGTGCATCTGATCGAGGCAAAGTACAATGTTATAGTATTAATATTCTACAGTAATCAAATAAATTGTCGACTACCCCGTTGCCACTCCTAGCCAATGGTGATGGATCGAACCAGATCTAATGGGTTTCATTATCAACTTAGTTGTCGCATTATATTTACTGAAGGAAAATTTGATTCAAATTTGGTACTTATTTAAAAGAGCTAACCTGCTGTTCATCATATCAGCCACAGGAAGTCCACTGCTGGACATAGGCCTCCCCCAAGGATTTCCAAATCGACCGATCGGAAGCAGCCTGCATCCAGCGCCTTCCTGCAACATTGCACAGGTCGTCTGACCATCTAGCAGGTGGGTGTCCTACGTAGGGTTGCCATCCGTCCGGGTTTCCCCCGATTTTTCCTAGTTTACAGTGCATCCAGGGAGCGTCCGGGCGGACGCTTCATTCATTCATTTCTTCATTTGTTGTCCGGGTTTAAAAATTTTAAGTTTTGCCTGTCGACACGTCCGAGTTGTGGGTTCTAAAATCCTTGAATTCACCCGTCTTGTCCTGGTTGCAAAATTTTAGAAATGGCAACCCTAGTCCTACGCTACCTGCTGTTGTTTCCACCCAACCCACTCATCGTATAGATTTGGTTAAGCATTGCCTGCACTTTTGATAGTTGGTCTATGACTCGTATAAGATGGTAGACTTTACAGCCCTAGAGTGAAAAGTCTGATAAGGTTACAAGCAGATAATAGAGGCGTTATAATATAAGTACCGTTTAGTACTAAAGATAATATTTTATTGAAGTTTGATATTTTAGAGCAGAATAATATTATAATCTCTGTCGTTTGCGTTTATAATCTGACTGTAAAAATCGTTTTTCATAAGCTTTATATTACTTAAATGCGATATATATACTAATTAAAGTATATTAAATGATATTCCAAGAAAACGAGGTTCTCTTAAAATGAAAAGTAGATCGAAACTACTTGATTTTGATTTGATTTGATTTGATTTTGATTAATCTGTATACTAAATTTCATCGAAATCGTTGGAGCTTTTCCGAGATTATATATTTACACAAATAGATAGATACGAGTAATAAGACATACTAAAAAGCAGTTTGTACCGTTTGTAAAGCTAAATTGAAAATTACATAAGAAATTCCGAATTTACAAGTTTAGATTGACAAACATAAAGAAGGTAAGTACCGAAATGTAACAAGTACATACATACATACATACATACTATCACGTCTTTATCCCTAATGGGGCAGACAGAGCATTTTGGGTCTTGCGTCTCTATGCAGAGCCTAGGGCCGCAAGACTCAAAAGCCACCTTTAGCGTCATGGTGGGCGAGAAGATGGAAAAGAAATCAATACAGTGACGGGTTGCTAGCCGCATCGCCCGTTAAAATGATTCGCATTTTTGCCCATTCCCTCGATCGGCTTTTACGATCTGCGCGGGAAGAGAAGCAGCTGGTACATTCTAAGTTTTTTCGTTTCTCCCAGACCAGCATGGGACAAGTAACAAGTACAGAAATATAATATAAGCTTGCATTTTCTCCTGTTGTAAAATTGTCTATGCTATACTAACAAACAGTTAAACCATCGATACACTGCATAGATAACAATCGGCAATTAAAGGCTGCTGTACACGATACAGCGTTAAAGCCAGAACAGACACGATAGTTATAATAGCTATCGTATCGCTTTACTGCTACCTAACATGCTATTCAATGAGCTACTCTTTGTTTCCGACTTCTTAGTTAAATGGAACTATTTTTGAAACGCGGAGTCACAAGGGCTTTTTGTTAGCCATTCTTGTAGTGATGATTATCAAAGTAAGTGTAATTCCGAATTAAATTATTTTTTAAAACTAGATTTTTTAAATGGTAATGCACACTTCCACTCGGCCTTTTTCGAAACTAAAAAGCGAATTCAACAGATACTACAGAAGCGATTTTGATTAAATTTATGTAGGACTTCGACAAGGAATGCCCTTTCAAACAAAAAAAAGGAATATACCAAATTGGCGCAGGTGTCTGCGACTAATCGGGAGTAAACAGAAAAAAACACATATTTACATTCAAATTGATCCTTCTTTGAAGTCGGTTAAAATGAGTAATGATGATAGATTTTCAACATTCGTGCAATGGCGATACCTTGCGTTTTTATTGGCTATAAGTTAGTATTTCAATCATCGAGTTAATCAGAAAATGATTTGTCGGCATATCGTTGAGTAGCACAAACATAATTCTTACTTGTCTCCACATAGTTATGCGAAGACAGGAATTCAATACCTTTATATCAAATCGTCAATATCGCCAATAACTCCGTATGGCAAAATGTCTAATTGGCAAAATGTCAGATGCGCATAATGCCATGTGCTGAATAAATGTGCTCTCGACGTCTGCTGATTGTCTGCTCCTGCAGTGGAGACAAAAAGACTTGATGATGATGATGATGACGTCTGCTGATTCCAACTTCTATCATTTGCTAACCTACCTCTCATTCCTTTCAATTATATATTAGGGAACAAACGTCAACTGCGATTTCTTTATTCTAAACTGGGATAAACATTCAAGCAGCATCAATAACATCAAATCAGAAATTAAAACCTCATTTATAATGGGTACACACGTGTTAATAGACAACGTCTGGAGAGAGACATAGAAACAATGCAAAAGTAATAAGTAAAATACGCGGCGTATTTTTATTTTAATAAAATATATATAAATACTTTTTTGCGAAGTCTTAAGTATGAAGACGTACATATTAGTCCTCCAAGGTGTACGCACCTCCTATTCATAATATACGTATTATCAATAGGAGTACTTACATTATCTTACACTCGAACCTTATGTCTGATTAGAAAAAGAGCTAATGTAAATGTAACGTAACGAAAACATAAACGACACTAAATATATTCTACATTCTAGCAGGAGTACATACGGAGTATAACTAACATAATTTTCTAATCGGACATTTTGCTAATCGTCCATTCTGCGACTACACTAATAAATACTCAGTAACAAAGTTTATCTTACTACTGAGTAAAATTCCAGAGAAACATTTAACATACACTATAATCTGAATCTGAATTGTATGTTTTCTCAAATTATTTTGATCACGCGAATCCCCTGATTGAATGGCAATTGCATCGTGTTTACGAGTAGCAATTTAGATCTTGTTGAATAGGTTATAGACCCTTTATAATTAATAGGCAAGGAGCAAACGGTTTTCCTATATAAAGTCTAACGAAATATACATAAACTATTTTTAAGAGTCCGAGAGGTTCGAATCCCACTGAAAGGCATACTTTGTGAAAAGTTATTTTCAGTCTGGTTTGGATATTACAGACGGATTCATCTTTTCAGATAATCAGGTGATTCGACGCCTGATCACCTTTATTTTCGGTTAATCAGGTGTTGAATTACCTAATTATCCAAAAATAAAAATGATTCCATATTTTAGTTGGCACGTATAAACTGTGGGTCATAAACGCGATATGGTGTTTGCTCAAACCAAAGCAAAAAAGAATTGGTTCTGGTCTACTCTTTGGGTTGGGGAGGTCAGACGGCAGTCGCTCTCAACCAAACCAGTAACATCATCAGTTTTTCTGCAATCTTATACCTGTAAACGAGCAATTCTTGTATATATATTTATAAATTTCTGTGATCTCGAAAACGGCTCTAACTATTTCGCTGAAAATTTGTATATGGGGGTTTTCGGGGGTAAACAATCGATCTAGATTAGTTTTATGTTTGGGAAAACGCGTGTTTTCGAGTTTTCATGCGTTTTTCTTTTCACGCAGAATATGGTCGCTAATTTCGTCGCGCCGACCGCCTTGTTTTTAGCTCAGCGGTTAAGGATACCGACCGCTAGAAAGAGTGTTACGGGTTCGAATCTCACTCGGTAACTTACTTTTGTTTTTTTTATGTTTAAGTTTAAATATAATTTTTTATTTTGCATTGTTTTTAGACAAGTTTAAAAAAAATAAGTTAATGTTTGGGATGTAACCGAGCAAAGCTCGGTCGCCCAGGTATATCTAAAATCACATTGAAAATGGATATGATCATGACAAGTGACATTATCTTGTGACGGTTTATTTTCTTAACAGTTCCAAATAATTAATTTTTGACCCAGGAAAGTACCTAATTAATACAATCTACGTGTTTTCTTCCGTTTAAGATTAAAAAGAAAATAACTGATTCTTTTTAAAAGAATTTTAACTTATCTTCGTTATCTACTTCCTAATACCAGACTGTCTATCTAGTGATCGCAGAGCTAGATCAGATCTCCCACAAGGCCATTACTCACAGTCCGAGATAAAATGAGATTATTAGTAAACTTCGAAGGCATGGCTGCGTTATTAATAATTGTCGGGAGGGACGGAGTGCATTTTATTGTTAGTATAACTCTCTGAACAGAAGTTTCAAATATAAAAAAACTGAAACAACAAGTATTGTTCTAACCATATCAGCATAGCTTATTCTGTCTGTATGTCGCAAACAACTATGACTCAGTTAAAAATTAACAAAAAATTTAGTTCAATCTTTGTTTTCGAAAAAAAGTATGTATTATTTGGTGGGACTGAACCATGTTTGCATGATGTACCAGTAGCGTCTATTTCATATAGACACAGACTTTATCTACCCTGTACACATATATAATATCGGATACTAGCAAAAAAATTATTTTCATTAATATGCAGCCGTTTTCGTGATTTAGGTATAATTAGTGCCTACCCTGACAAAAATATTTGTGCACGTCACTGTGATGTACCCTGATACTATAATTGGAAAAAGAAAGCGAAGACCTTTGCCCAACACTGAAACACAATAAGCTAGTGAAAGCTCACCCAAAAGGTGGTCAGACGACCTGGCAAGTTCGCTGGAAAGCGCTGGATGCAGGCCGCTCTAGATCGGTCATTTTTGACATCCTTGGTAGAAGCCTATATCTAGCAGTGGACATTATGCGGCTGAAATGATAAATGATGAAGCAAGTAATAAAACTAGTGACTTATCTAACCCAAATTGTGATATTCATCATCATAATCATCATCAGGTCTTTTTATCTCCATTGCTGGAGCACGACCCTCTCTGAACTACCAGAGCCATACTTGGCCAGAGTAGCCAGAGGACTTTGGCCTACACTCCACGCTGTCCAGACGGGTTGGAGAGGTCTCATTAATGTTTATAAGCTTTGTTTAGCTTGTATTTCCTAAGTCGCCTTCTACGACATCCTCGGGAGGACTTGAAATGCCCCTATTCTACTCTGCCGGTAACCACACGGATGACTTGCGAAATTAATTCAAACTAATTCACACAAGCCTAACTGCTAATCGTTTCATGCTATCGCAAGAGATCGAATCTATCTACTGGCTCATTACCGCGCCAGCCTGGTAACGATAAGATATTGGAAAACGCAAATAACTTTAAATCGTCTCAGTAGAAACCTTATTGATATTAGTATTTGAAATATTCTGATTACAAGGTGTAACCAAATTAATTGGAAACTACTTCTTACACGAAACTGAAACCTCGAGATTTTCAAGAGAAAGGTTGTAGCAAAGCTTTAAGGGTCCCCCGACCCTACACCAAAATACAACTTTCCATACAAACGTAGTCTACGTTTTATTTCAAAACGACATGTCCGATTTGGGCAAAATTTTGTAATTTCAAAGATATTGCAATTATCTAGGTTTATAACTAGTTTCCGATGGTAAAAATATGAACTTGAAATATAATATAGTGTTTTATATCATTTTTGACCATTAGTATGGGAAACTTCTAAATCGTTATATTTTCTTTCCAGTTCATAATTTTACTATAGGAAACCAGTTATAACCCTAGATAATTGCAATTCCTTTACAATTACCAATTTTTACCGGAATCTGACATGTGGTTTCAAAATTAAACGTAGACTACGTTTGTATGGAGAAGTCTAGGGTCGGGGGACCCTTAATGCTGTGTTGTGTCATAAAAGCAAAGTGTGTTAATTTAGCAATACACGTACATCACTCATGAATATACACGTACTCCTAACTCAGCAACCTTCCCCACTGCTTTACATGTATATTCCTTAGTATATAAGTTAGTATTCTACTAAATAAATTATTCCTTTTGTTTACCTGGTGGGATAATTAATTTACCTAGTCGCCATACTTATATTCTAAAACTATGTACATAAAGATTAGAGCGAGTCACACAACCTTAGGTACAGTACCAACGTTCTTACACACGCGTTCAAGAGTGTGTAAATCGTAGGACTGCCGTGTAATTCGACGTATTTACCCGACTGTCTCTTGATATCTGTCATTATTGTATGACAGTCGTCAAGCTTTAGGTATACAACGTATAAGTGCTTAGTTAATCAAACCATGGACTATACTAGATCAGTATAGTAAAATGTTATTAAAATAACAGTCAAAAAACCAAAAAAAAGACATTCCCATACAAATGACCCGGGTGGCTGCACACTTATGTATGGAAATGCCGATTTTATTTTTATTTCTTTACTGTTTTTTTTTAATTTAAATTTAATTATACTAATAGTGATATAGTATATCCTGTGATTTGGTTTTATACGCTATATGTCACTTACACATTGTACAAATATATCTTTAATCAAACATAATTATTTCTATCAATTTTGACCTGATCTTAAATTGTGTGTAATAATTATGAAAGTGCAGAAACTATACCATAAATTAATTTAGCCATACCGGCAATAATCAGAGATACCCTTAGGTTCTAAACCACGGCCCTCTAAACATACAATCAAACAATAAAATATAATTATGCCAGTAATTTGCATAATTATAGTCCACGAGAATTCGTATAATTATCATTAGAAATTATTATTATTACCATTCCGATTATCTAGTTACAAGTGGTCACCAGACGCAGAGCGCTGTTCAATTATGGACACAAACATAACTTAGACTAGATAAGTAGAACCCAGATACACAATTACTAAGTTTAATTGTTCATATTCGTTTATTGATTAAAATTCATACTTATCTAGTTAGTGGCGTATTTTTGGATCTAGCGCCCCGGACCTGTTTGATTTTGAAAAAGTTTTACAATTTATTAGCATGAAATTAACGGGTAGTAGTCCATAGTCTCTGCCTACCCCTGCGGGAAACAGGCGTGGTATTATGTATGTATGTATGTAATTAACGGGTTGCTCACGTAGAGAGTCAGGTACTGGCCGACATGTTTCGATTTCATCCGGAGGTCTTCATCAGAGTAAATGTGACTAGACTTGCGACACAATCTCTACATGAGTAACCCGTAAATTTCATGTTAATAATGTCTATGTCTCATATTAGTTTTAATCAAAAAGTTTTAGGATGTTCTTGTAAGGAGAAGATATGACTGTATGAGAATTTTATTTACAAATGGCAGGATTTTCATGGGAGCACTTTTTGCACAGAGCATTTTGGGTATTGTGGCTTTAAGCAGACAAGCGGGCCGCTAAATTAATGGGCCAAAACGAGACTACGAAAATTTACCAGGTATTTGGGTAAATATCATCAAACTGACAGATCGTATACACAATACCACCATTCGCTCCAAGACCAAAATAAAAGATGTGGGGCGGAAAGCAGCCGAGCTCAAGTGGGAATGGGCTGGTCATGTGAGCAGAATGCATCCGGATAGATGGGCTAAAATAACAACAGATTGGGTCCCTGCAGGCTGGCGACGAAAAAGAGGCCGCCCTCGAACACGGTGGTCAGACGAACTAAGGGCCCATGAAAAGAACTGGCAAACCATCGCCACTGATAGAAGTTTGTGGAAGACTAGAGGGGAGGCCTTTGCACAACAATGGGACACTACAGGCTCATAAAAAAAAAAAAAAAAAAATTGGGTAGAGCTTAGTTTAAACTTACATCCATTTTGATCGGCTTTTACGCGCGGGAAGAGAAGAAGCTAGAGCATACTTTTTTGGTTGTCTCCCAGATATATAAATACGTAAACATATACATAGCTATATAATATATACATATATTTTATATTTGAAATGGTATAGCCTCATATACTGATAAAACCATATAAACAATCGTAAACATGCTTGTTTTTTTGACGGTTTTCAAGTTAAAAAGCGGCTTAATGGCACTTGCTCTATTTCTTGTAAACTCCAAAGTAGAAAGCCGAGAGGGGTAAGCCCCTCACTACCATACCGCCCAAAGCCATCGGCTAACCATACGCTAAATACGCCACTGTATCTAGGCAACATCAGGTTATTAACTACCGACTTTACGAGTATTGCTCCGAACTCAATTGGTATCAAATTACAATATATACTGGATGCTAAAACTTACCATGATTTATTTTTATCTATTTGCCACGAGGGAATTTACCGATTTATTATGATGATTTTATTACGTTTTCTCCATATTTCCTCTAATTGATTTTGCCAATGAACGATTAGTATAGATTACATATAAGCAAGCATTTATTTATAGTGTTCTAATGACTAACGAGGATTAAACTGTTTACAAACAGGCTGCAGTGAGATTGAGAAGGATATTTAGGTAAATAAAAAACCGGCTAAGAGCAAAGGTTCCGTACTCTCTTTAAAAATCATTTTTGTTGTATGGGAGCCCCACTTAAATATTATTTTATTCTGTTTTAATATTTGTTGTTATAGCGGCAACAGAAATGCATCATCTGTGAAAATTTCAACTGTCTAGCTATCACGACGGTTCATGAGATATTTGTATACGGTCAGTAATAGGGTCCCGTTTTTAGCCTTTGGGTAAGGAACCCCTTAATATCCTACTAATATTATAAATGCGAAAGTGAGTTTGTATATTACATAGGGTACTCTTTATCCCGAAATTCCCACGGGGAGCGAAGCCCGCGGGTACGGCTAGTATTTTATAAAAAATACAGATATTTATTTATTTAATTCTTAAATATATTACCCTAATTTACTTTTCTTCGATATACTTAGCTAATTAATTTGCACTCCATCTAACATCTTTTCTGCTATATCCCAAAGGTGTGCTAGACAATGCTTAGCATTCAGTTGTACCTTTTGTACTATAATCTTAAGATTTTAAGAGCAATAAATTAAATATATATATAAATATACATCTCAGAGCCAGTTCAATCTGGAAAAGATCATTTTCCATCTTGATCTAACCGGGAATCGAATCCAATGAAGAATAAACAGTGCCGTGCGCCTCTCTTATTTCTTTGCTTTTCCCTAAATTAGGGCAAAGTATTAAAATAATTAAACGAAATCTGAATATACCTTTAACGTTTACAATTTTCATAAATACCAAAACACTATTAAGCAATACAGTGATAACCATCGCGCACTTGCAGCTAATTTTAATAGTAATTTATGTTATCTCAAATAATATCTTTTCGGCGGCTTCAAACGTTGAAAGATTATAACTTAATGGATCAATATGGTAATGAGATTGCTTGAGTATGGACGGGTAATGAAGAATGATTAAAGTTGTGACAAGTTACTGGTATTACACTGAGTATTATAACGATAAAGTGGTTTTTGAGTCTTGCGGCCTTGGGATCTAACTGCTTAGAGCCGCAAAGTTTAAAATTGTGTTCTCTCTTTTTTTTTCTTAAGAGTCCCCTTACCCTAGACCAAAATACAACTTTCCATGCAAACGTAGTCTACGTTTTATTTCAAAACGACATGTCCGATTACGGCAAAATTTTGTAATTTCAAAGATATTGCAATTATCTAGTGTAATAACTGGTTTCCGACGTAAAAATATGAACTTAAATTAGAATATAGTGTTTTATATCATTTTTGACCATCAGTATGGGAAACTTCTAAATCGTTATATTTTTTTCCAGTTCATAATTTTACGGTAGGAAACCAGTTATTACCCTAGATAATTGCAATTTCTTTACAATTACCAATTTTTACAGGAATCTGACATGTGGTTTCAAAATTAAACGTAGACTACGTTTGTATGGAGAAGTCTAGGGTAAGGAGACTCTTAAGCCTGCAGTTTGCTATTGTTGAGAAAAGACCTCCCCTCTAGTTTTCCACAAACTTTAAGCAGTGGCGATCTTTTTCTTCTGGTTATTGGCTCTTTTCATATACCCTTAGATCGTCTAACCACCGTGTTCGAGGGGAGCTTCTTTTTCGTCGCTAGCCTGTAGGGCCCAATCTGATGTTATTTTAGCCCACCTATCCGGGTGCATCCTACTCACTCGACGGGCCCTGTCACCCGAGCTTGGCTGCTTTTCCCCCACATCTTTTATTTTAGTCTTGGACAGAATAAAGTTTTAAAATTGAAAAACTAAGTTTTCTGCGTCAAAGAGTACTATTTTTCCCCGATGCGACGGTTTCAAAAATATAGTTTAATGATGATGTTATTTTCGCGCCTTGGAACGCGAGCGTTGACTTGAAAAATTACTCGTTTTGTGTTTAGCTGACCCCCGCGTTCAAAAATAGTTCTCCAATATGGTAATCGCACTTGCTACCGATATTGGTTTGAGTAATGAAGACTGATTGGGTTTGGTTTGAAATTGTGACAAGCGGCTACCGTGTAACACAGGTTCTTGATTAAATGACTATTAAATGTTGACGAGTGATTGATTGTCTCACGTGTATGCAAGCCGTGTACCTATATCAGATCTACATCTATACATACAATAAAACAGTAAAAAAAGTATGTCTGTACATTAAATATATTTCCAAAAATAAATTTATAGGCGATGGAGATATAGTAATAGAGCAAGAATTTAAAAAAGATGTCTATCTGTTTGTCTGTGTGTCATTTGTCTGTTTGTACACGCTAACCTCCGAAAATACTGGACGGATTCGAATGAAACATTTTTGCTATATAGTTGTTAAGCCTGGGCAACATATGGGGTATAAATGATTTTGGAAAATGGAACACTTGATGTACAACTATAATAGTCCAGCTAAACTATAAGAATAAAAAGATAAAATATAGAAATGACGCCTAAGCAAAAGTTGGTCAGCCTGATGAGCATTTTCCAGAGATATAAAGTCCACGCGAACGAAGTCGCGGACTTCGGCTAATATATAATAAATACCTGAACGTCATGAAATACTCGAAAAGCTTCCAAATAATTCCAGCCCCTGAAAATGTTCGTGATAGAAAATTTTTACACTTTTTTCACTTAGTCATCCGCCGAGTTCGTACCGTTCGAAAGGGAATTCGTTCCATCATCATCAGGTGTTCAGTCTCCACTGCAGGAGCACGACCCTCTCTGTACTACCATAGACATACTAAGCCAGAGCAGCCAGAGGACTTGGTTTACACTTTCCTCGCTGGCCAGGTGAGAGGTCTAATCAATTAGCTTTGATTAGCTTGTATTTCCTAAGTCGCCTTCTACGACATCCACGGGAGGACTTGGAGCGGTCCTATTGTACTCTGCCAGAAACCACACGGCACAATTCGTCCCAATATACCTACATTTCTAAAAAGTGGCTTCGTACCTATGTAATATATACTTGCTTGCAAACCTTTCTCTTGAAATTGAACTGAATTAAAATACTTTTGATTAAAAGACCTAAGCTTATACAACGTTCAGATGGTGGAATGCAACTTTGTTTTTGAAGACAAATCACGAAAATTGAATATTGACACTAGCCCCGAAATAACTTTTAAGTATTATGTACTCTCTATACTGTAATTTTATTACTTTGCCCAGAACGTCCAGAATGACGAAAACGACAGAAAGACAGTATTACCTATGACATTACTAACAAATGGATTATCTTCCATAACTAGAAAACATCAATCCATTTCTTGTAAGTTATTCCATTTGCTTCCATTCGCAAATAAATAAAAGCAAGGTGGCCAAGCGGACATACATGAGATATAAGTGAGAAATGAAGAAGCCTTTTGCCGCTTGACAACAGGATAAAACGTTTATGATATCAGCACAAAACATAATGTGCTTCAGCAATAATTCTTCGGTTTTTCTCTTATGGAATGTTATTGGCTCATTGATCGCAGCGGTCGCTTGGACCATTGACTCGTATTCTTTGAAACATACACCTACTTCCGCCGGTAGGGTCTCCAGTTCAACTCTTTACTACGAGACACTTTTAAATTCATACTAGCCGAAGCCCGCGACTTTGTTCGCGTGGACTTTGACTCCGGAAATGCTCATGATTAGGCTGAACAACTTTTGCTAAGTCATCTTTTTGATATTTCTTATAGTTTAGTTGGACCATTATGGTTGGACCATTTTCCAAAATCAATTATACCCTATATGCTGCCTAGGCTTAACAGCTATATAACAAAAAACATTTCATTAAAATCCGTCCATTATTTCCGGAGATTAGTGTGTACAAACAGACATTTTTTTTTTAATTCTTACTCTATAACTATGCCTTCATGGCCCCATTTTTTTTTAAGTATATATATTAAATGTGCAGACACATTTTTTTTACTGTTTTATTATATGTATGTATAGATATATTTTTAAGTTGGCTAACACGCCAGCTATATTGTGCCAGCGAAAGCTCGCGACCCAGGGTCGGTAACAAACGACGCGACAGTAGGCGACAAGGGGAGTTACTCCAAAAGCGGTACGCATGGCGGACGTTACTGCGTATCCGCGTTACAGAGTCAAGCAACATTGAGCACTAACCTACGATTATTAAGTCACGAACTTTCGAGCGTCGCGGACTATAGTGTCACAAACTGTCGCTGGTACCCTTAGTGCTTTTCGAACCATGGAACAAAATCATATACCCACAGCTTATTTATTAGTAAATTTAATATGCATTTCACCCAAGGAAGCCGAGGACCGTACAAAGTGGAGAAGAAATAGCCAGAGCAGCAAATGTCAAATCTCTTGGGCAGTGCATTTGTGCGAACAGTTTTGTACAGCATCAAAATTATTCATCTAACTTCTGGCTTTCAAGCTAGTTCCTGCCTAGCTCATCATATTCATATATATTATCACATCTTTATCCCTAACTGGGCAGACAGGGCACTCTTGGTCTTGCGGCTCCTAGCAGACAGAGCACAGGGCCGCAAGACTCAAGGCCACTTTTAGCGTAATGGTGAGCGAGAAGATGGAAAAAGTTCTCATCAGTTCTCTCATGGACACCCTACCCTTACTCGGAAACGTTTATGCAGTGTATATTTGATTAAGATGTACAACGGATACCATAACCTGCCCGCATCAATATTTATAAACCTCCCTTGTTTTTGCCACCTTCCCTTGTCCGGGGTGTGTTCGACATGGTCGTAAATAAGACGGATCATGTACCAACAGCCTATTTTTATGAAATTGATGAAGAACCTTAATGAGTCGTTTGTAAGCCGCGGGCAAGCATTCGGAGAAGCCTTTAAAAACTGCCTCAACATTGTTAAAACGTAGGCACTTACTTAAGTATGACACATTAACTTTTTCTTCGATCTAAGTAGGCATAAGAGATAAGAGTATGTATAATTTTGTTGCATTATAACTTGATGAGACTTTTTTGTCATAAACTCTTTTTTAATTCTATTAGTTTCAGAAAGGTCAAAAGACGGCGCGTCGCAAACATTCCCCACTATGTATATATGTGTTTATTCCAATATAAGGAATCCTAAAATACAAAAATCTTTATTCAACACTTATAAACCATTATGAGCCTACGCCGTACCAAATAAGCAAACTAAAATGAAGTGATTAGCACATTATTACAGTATCTACTTATACTAAGATTTATAAAGCTATTTACAAACTTTTTGCCCATTGTGTGCATATAATGATTGCTTAATTAGTGCTCTACGATTAGTATGCGGTTTTCCTTATATCGATGTAAAGGATATACTCGTTTTGCCTTATGCTAAGGCGCCATTTGGAATCTCGACACTACGTACTGCATAGCGTTTACAGCGGTCATAGCATACCTTTGCAAAAAACGTTTTGTATACGTATCTGATTAGTTAAACTCAGATAAAAGTTATTCTCTTTGATTTATAAATATGAATAAGTTATCATTCGATTTTCATGATAAAAACGATAGGTAAAACCTATGAAAATTTATCCATTTTATCAATCCATTTGATAAAAAGCTCGGGTCGAGTTCGATTTTTTTTTACTTTTTTTTAAGAAAATATAATTAAATATGCGAGAAGGATGCTCAAGGCCGTGAGAAGTAGAAAGGAAAAAGTCGGAAAGCGGACCCCGGACTTCGCGTACACCGAGATGAGAGAGAATTTAATAAGCAAGCGAATTTTTGCGAGTCTTCTTGAACTATTCCAGTATATCTGGAAATTTATCCAATTGTGTACCCAATAGAGAATATGCATAAAAAAAAATGTGTTATCTAACCAGTTTATTCGTAAATATTCAGAAGTAAAGTACTAACAGTGAAAACAGAATAAAAATTGTTGAAAAAGCGAACGAGATATAGTGATTTTACGAAAATATGTCTATCCCACTCGCAAAAACGCTATTTTCTATAGCAATGTACTGATAATATGTAATTATGACGTCGCCAGTCCATATCGGACTTCTCTCTCTAATTGAAACGTTAAAGTATCATAGGTTCGTCGCTGATTAAGATATTTTATAAATTCTTTCATATTGGTTTACTGTGGTTAATAAGAATTTTATTAAACAAATAAAAAAAATGCGTGCATATTCTCTATTGGTCAAAGGACTGCCAAGATTACCATTTTTTGTCTGTGTAAAGTTCAACGCTTCTTGTGATAATTTTATTGAAAACCACGTTGAAATCCGTCCAGTAGGTTCGGAGGAAAGCATACACAATGAACACACAGACAAACACAATAATTAAAAACAAAAATTTTGAGTTCTACAATTTTTTTCTTATTGCCTACACTCATCTTTGGACAGATTTATTTAATGAACAGACACCCCCTTTAGTTAACCCCTAATAACTTTTAAACGGCTAAACCGCTTTTCATAAAACATAGCTAAGAATCACCGCAAGCGAACTTGCTTCCTTAAAAAAACCGTATCAAAACCGGGCCGTCCATTCGAAATTAAAAGTCTTTTGGTCAGGGGTTACTACCGACTAACAAACACCAAACTAAGTAATTATTGTCAGACAGTTAACTAACACCACAGATAATAATAGTTATCCCCGGGCAATAGCACTATGTCATTAGACCTAATAATCTATGGCCCGCAGTACAGTGTGCGTGACACGCTTCATATTTACATACGCGAGCCACGTGCTGGGTTAGTTGATATGCAGATTGGCTTTTTGAATCTTCATCAATTATAATTGGAACGTATATCCTTGAAATCCGCTTCACCGTTTAAGTATTTGCAACAGTTTGTTTCTACTTTAAATATTATGCCTTTTAGCTGTCAGTGTCCAGTTTTTCTCACTTTATATTATGTAATTACTACACTTTACTTTATTTATGAAAGCTTAAAATTGCTAACAAGATACGGCTAGCAACCCATCACTATTTTTATTCCTTTTAAGGGTTAGGAGGCCGTAGTTTCGCCATGTCTGTCTGTATGTGTACTTTATTTATGGAAGCATTAAATTGCTAACAAGATACGGCTAGCAACCCATTACTATTTTGATTCCTTTTTAGGGGTTCGTAGTAAACAAGAAACCTTTGTAGTTTTGCCATGTATGTCTGTCTGTCCACGGTTTTACTGAGAGACAATAAGAACAAGAAAGCTATGATTTTGCATAGGAGAAAGTGGTAAAATAAAATCCAAATATCTCCCTTACAAGTAAAGTGGGAGTATTTTTTTTCTCGACTAACTTATCATGCCTATCGTTGATTATGTCTTTCAAAAATAATATCAGCTTGTGAACCAATAAACACACAATTTAAAAAAAGTCAGTCATAGTAATAGTAGTTTTTTGACTGTTATTTTATCATCATTATACTAAAATGAACTAGTATAGCCCGAGGTTTGATTTATTACGGGTATGTCCCAACCACATTGTATATTTGGTGCCTCAGTAGTCAACGTGCCTTAGCATCCATATCAAGGCGTCGTTATAAGCGGGAAATTTCATATTTTTTGCTGTTCTGTAAAAGGCTATGCTTATAACCAGCCTCGCACCTGAGGTGTTTCATAGCTATAATTGATTTTTAATCAAGTAATTAACATTGCTGTGGAAGACTATGTTGCAGAAGTTTATCCCATCTCAGGATTTAAAAACCGTACTTAAAAATAGGCAGTAATGATAAATAATTTATTAGGCAACTTCGGAAAAGGAGGCTTTTCTTAACTCGAATGTATGTTTTTTTGACGACCTCCGTGGCGTAGTGGTCACCATGCTAGTCAAGTTGCAAAATGGCCTTTTTCAAATTGTCCTGGGTCTTGGAAGTCTATCTATATAGGTATGTATTCGTTTTAAAATATAGTACCGTTGATTAAATCCCATACCACAAGTTTCGAACTTATTTTGGGGCTAGCGAAATCAGTGTAATTCGCCCTATATATTTATTTATGTAAGTCCCTACTACCTATTCTACCGGGCTACTTAGCTCCTCGTTGGAGAAGTTGATGAACTCTGCTGTCACCACACTTCTCATCAGCAGCATAATATGAAGGCTTATTCAGATATGTCAGCCTTTAAGCAAAAGATAATTAATTAAAGATGTTGAAGTCAATATTTAATGTAATGTTCCCGGATGGTCAAGTTGATGGTTTTATAATGGTTTAATCGCCCCATGACGACAGTTTAATCACAGAGGGAATTGATTAATGAGTGCAATGCTGGGGAGATGAAAGAGAGCATTAAAAGCGTCTTAGCACAATCAAAATATCAATGGGCTGGTTGAAATATCAAACATTCATTAAGTTTTTTTAGTAAGATCAAGAGGCGAAGAATAATTTCACCAGCACAATTCGTCAAAAAACGTCGAAAATAACTTAGTCGCAACTGAACGTTTACGACAAGCTAGCGCTCTTATAGACTAGCGACAGTGTGCCTGCGACAGTCGGCGACCGTCGCCGACTGTCGAGAACAGTCGCATGACACATGTCATTCTATCACAAACTGTCAAAAACTGCCGCGCAACCGTAAAAATCGGCGACAGTCGCTGATAATCGCCGATCGTCGCCAACCTGTGTCGCGGGCATACTGTTGATCGTCTGATAGAGCCCTTAGGATCCCCAACCTGTAAGGAATACGATAAGTGTCCAATATTTCTACCACTGTATTATTAATTCTATATAATAACTTTGTTATTTAAGTAAAAAAAGTTTTTAAATATGTAAAGAAAATTTAAAAAAAACCACCAAGGAGTAAGCACGATGTAACCTTTCTTCTAACATAACCTATATATTTATGCTTTGTTTGTGTAAGTGGCCTACGCTGGTATCAGATTTTTCAAACTACCTAAAGACATCTGACATAGCTAGACGTCTGCCATACAATATGACAGCCTGACATATTGTGCCTCATCATCATTGTTCATTGCTGGACATAGGCCTCTCCGCCTCTCTCAAAACCAAATCTGTCTCTTTCTCTCTCTCTCTCTCTCTCTCGCTCTCTCTCTCTCATCTCAGCGTATTCCCAGTTGCATCCTCAGCTGTAATGCTGCGAAGCTCAGGGTCCGCTTTCCGGCTCTTCCAAAACCAAATGCGCCTGATGATTCATGCCAAATGTGACAGTATGTATTAAGGGACCGGAAAATGTGACAAGAGGGAGGTCCAAATTCCTAAAATCAAAATTATAAGGTAATATTTAGTTGGCCCCTAAGGATGTAGGTAGATCGTAGGTAACAATTATTGAAATAGTTCCAACCAGCCCGGGGGCCTAAAGGTTATTTACTCAGAGCACGGTGGTTATCATTAATTTTCAAATGTTCATGCAAATTTATTGCTGGTATATATTGCGTAGTACGAGGCGTGGTGGGATATGATATCTAATGGAACTGAGTGGCACTCCTGATGTAGGCTATAGTGCCTATTTACGTTTATTTGAGAACCTCTAGTGGATTTATGGGTAACATACTTGTTCACCAATAATCATCATCTTCAGGTCTTTCTGTCTCCACTGCAGGACGACGACCCTCTCTGTACTAGAGCCATACATGACTAGAGCAGCCAGAGGGCTTAGCCTACCCTCTACACGTTGGCCACAGTTGGGTTGGAGAGGTCTCATGATGTTTATAAGCTTTATTTAGCTTGTTATACCTGAGTCGCCTTGTACGACATCTACGGGTAGACTTGGATTGGTCCTATTCTACTCTGCCGAATACCACACGGCAAATAATCCACCCTTGAAATTGACCTGCATCATTGGTGCTTCGTTAACCGATATTTTTTTTTACACTTTCTTAACGAAGAAGTACGCTACTATTATTTCAATCTCATCCATCAGCACTTATCTTCTTACTGTCTCTATTAAAGGGTAGGCACTTTGTTCGTGTGTCTTTAATTATTGTTGATTGATGAACCTAAATTATACTAAAAAGCTTTTAATTTCTTTATCTGATTTAATCACATAGATAACAGTTAGATCACCTACTTACTTGATGTTACTTTAATCCTGTTCCTACATTTGAAACATACCAGTAATAAGATGAATGCTCGCAGCACAAAATAAATCATGAATGTGCAAATGTGCATATAAAGAGCAGTCGATTCGACCACGCTAACAATGAGTAATGGCGCGGGTGATGTGGTGGGACCTCGCTACACTGCACACGTCCAGAAACCGATTCTAAACATCAATATACAATGTCCTTTTTAGTAAGTACAAATATTTTAAAGGATGATTTAGTCCAGGAAAAGTTGTTCGAAATGCGAACAACTTTTCCCAATAAATATATATCGAAATGCGAAAAAATATTTTCATTTTTCATACTAATGATATCACGATGACTAATGATGACACCTTCGATTTGTATGAGAGCCTAAAGTATTTTTTACGTATTTCGATATACATTTATTGCGAAAAATTGATCAAAATGATGGACTGAATCACCCCTTAAAATAATTGTGCTTAGTAAAAAAGGACATTGTATAATTCAGAACATATCATCCTACAGGTGTTTAAATAGATATCGAGAGAAATTTGATAGAACGAACCGTTTTTAATTATGATTGTTTCTTAAATCATGCAAGTTGTCCATCACTTAGATAAGTTTCAAAGTTTACAATGTATGTACTGTATAAGTGTAACTGTGTGGATATTTAAATATCATTTTGACTTTCTGTAACCTTTTCTTCGAAATGCTCATCAATCAATACTGAACAAGTTTTCACATGGAATTGTATGTACTTCGTAGTTTACATAAGTAATGAAAAATAAATTGTGACAAACCTTGCTTTTTTTATTGTTTGTGGTAGTTATACAATCGCATAGACTAATCATAGGTACGATATGGCAAACGGATTATCACTTTTCTGTGTAACCCAGTATTCGCGAGGTTTAATTCCACAAAAGGCAAAAGGAGTAAAAAAATCTGATGGACCACATTTAATATTTCTTTTTTTACTAAATCTTATACCTTTAAACGAGCAATTCTTGTATATTTATTTATTTATTAATTTACGTGATCTCGAAAACGGGTCTAAAGATTTCGCTGAAAATTGGTATATGGGGATTTTTGGGGGTAACAATCGATCTAGATTAGTCTTATGTTTGGGAAAACGTGTTTTTGAGTTTTCAATTGTTTTTATTTCCATACAGAATATGGTCGCTAATTTCATCGCGCCGGCCGCCATCCGCTTAGCTCAGCGGTTAAGGATGCTGACCGCTAGAAAGAGTGTTACAGGTTCGAATCCCACTCGGTGTCTTACTTTTGATTTTTTTATGTTCAAGTTAATACATAATTTTTTATTTTGTACTGTATTTAGACAAGTTAAAAAAATGTAGTTAATGTTTGAGATGTAACCGACCGAGCAAAGCTCGGTCACCCAGGTACTAACACATTATACCTGGTAATTCAAAAAGACTTCATAAACAGTTTAATTTTATTTCTGAATCAGAAAACGAATGTGTGCGCCTGTCCTGCGCTAGAGGTGAGATCAATTACTTACGTTACACTCAGCCAGTAGATTTATTCGCAATTAGTTTGAGGCCTGCGGATGTGAGCCTGGTTTACTGCTGTTCGGGAGCTATGCCTGGGCTAGCATAGCTAGAATTGTTTTACAGCTATAAATATGTGAGGAGCTCGGGGGACCAGCTGGAGTGCAAATTAATGACGCTTTCGCAAGTAAAGCGACACTAGGCGTGGTCTGCACTTGGGTGGGGGACAACTGCTGGCATAAAAATATTCTCGAGCTCTTCCGTGCTTCGGAAGGCATGTATAAGCCGTTGGTCCCCGCTGTCATCATCGTATGGCAGTCGTCAAACTATTTCAGATGCCTTTAGGCAGCCTAAAAAAATCTAACACCAGTGTTGGCCACTTACGCACACGAAAAACAACACAGCTATAGTTTTTTTTTTTGGCAAACACAAGCAGGGCAGTAATGTTTTAAAAATTTTACGTTAAATAATTTACAAGCGTATTTCCTTATACATACATACATACTATCACGTCTTTATCCCTAATGGGGCAGACAGAGCATTTTGGGTATTTCCTTGCATATCGATATGTAGGTATAATTAATAATGTTTGTATGTGTCTACTGTTTATCCTTAGTAATTAATTGTGATGAAGCTTTAGTCTTCTGAAGACGCCTAAAGATTCAGGTGAGGGGCATGCAACGCATTTCGGGTTCAGCTAGTAACTTATGTAATAGGCATTACGACGGGAAAAATATTTTGGGCACATCGGTTAGATTGTTGAGAAATGTTGTACACAAAAAAATACGTGTACAATATTTTTTAATAATTTTCTCTTTTCTCAAAAGAAACAAAAAATTACAAAGATACAGCGCACATAAATTTCGCATGACGTCACGGCTAGGTACGATTTTTTACTTAGCGGTGACGTCTCAAGCCCCACTCCGAAACATTGACGCTCCGTATCTTTGTGAATTTTTACTTTTTTGGTAAATTGAAAAATACGGGTCCATTATTTTTGGATGATCTAAAAGACGGGTGTCTATTAGAATACAGATTTTTTTGACATCGAATTTCATTTCCCAGAAAACTATTTCACGAATTTTAATACATTTTTTTCTTAATAAAACGAATAGTTTATCAACGCAGTTTCATATTATAATAACAATATTTTTTTTTTAAATTTAAATGCTTTTTTTTTATAGAAAAACTGTATATCGAACTAACATTTCATATAAAATATTAATTTGATTGCCCTAACCTAGGAAAATGGATAGAAAGTGTCTTAGCACTCGTCGGCCGCTACCGCGGCACGCTCGCTTCGCTCGCTCGTCTCGTTCGTGTGTTGATCGCAGTTCTAACATAACCTAACCTAAAGGATTGCCCTAACCTAGGAAAATGGATAGAACTGTCTTAGAACTCGCCGGCCGCTGCCGCGGCACGCTCGCTTCGCTCGCTCGGCTCGTTCGTATGTTGGTCGCAGTTCTAACATAACCTAACCTATAGGTTTGCCCTAACCTAGGAAAATGGAAAGAAGTTTCCTAGCACTCGTTTCAAATGTTTCAACTATTTTGCAAACTGAAACTTACGTGGAAACAAAATTATGGGTAATAAAACTTTGATGTTACGTTATTTCGATAAAATACATAAAATATGAAAAGAAAAAACGATAGGCTGAGTTTGTAAATAACGAATAATCGAGTGAATGAAATTTCGATGTCAACAGATTTTAGGATTTGTTCAATATTGTATTAAAAGATTTGCGAATAGTTTTATGGGGAATGAAAATCGTTGAAGTTAATTGCGAGAAAGTGATGGGTTCCCCTAACTACATGATCGAATCGGAAATGAGGAAATTCGTAGAAAAGATCATTGAAGTGGCAGTGGGCAGTACACAGCGCGACAAACAGAGGGCTGGTGGTTCTTTAATGGTGAACTTCCACTTTGGGAAAGACTGTCCTAAAAGACAATTACATTGATACTTTTCTGTTATCAGGTTGTCACCCCTAAAAAGTAGCAAAAACTATTCTTTTTTTGATCAAAAAAGGATATATGGGCAAATTACACTGATTGAGCTAGCCCCAAAGTAAGTAAGTTCGAAACTTGTTTTATTTGAATTTAACTCAACGATATTTTATAACAAATACATATATAAATTAACATCCTAAACCCAGAACATTTGAAAAAGGCCGTTTTCCAGCTTGCCCTGACCGGAAATCGAACCCGGGACCTCGGGGTGGCGGACTAGCACGGTAACCACTACGCCACGGAGGTCAAGTATACATACATACTTACATTTAGACTGCTAAAATCATTGGCTTTTCCTTTCTCTTGGCTTTGCCGTAGTCAGCTTAAAATACCTCGAATATAAAAGATAATGCCGAGGTGTCGGCCACTCCCTCTAATTACGTATTGTGTTAATAGCTTCCATACACGATAAGGCATGCTGCTTGGGAGCCGGAGGTGTGTCCGTCCGTCCGTCTGTGATGTACGTTTGACAATGGAACACCCCTTTCTGCAGCTAGTAATTATGCCCGCGAGGCGTGAGACATACAGTAGTCTGTGAGTAGCAAACGAAGATCAGGTGTACAAAGATGTAGCGTCACCTATAAGAGACATGCTCGATGAAGCTCAACGGAGCTGTGTTGGTTATTGCTACAAATGCATCTCCCATGCTGGTCTGGGACAAATAAAAAAAAACTTAGAATGTACCAGCTGCTTCTCTTCCCACGCAGATCGTAAAAGCCGATCGAGGGAATGGGCAAAAATGCAAATCATGTTAACAGGCGATGCGGCTAGCAACCCATCACTGTATTGATTGCTTTTCCATCTTCTCGCCCACCATGACGCTAAAAGTGGCTTTTGGGTCTTGCGGCCCTGGGCTCTGCATAGAACCGCAAGACCCAAAATGCTCTGTCTGCCTCATTAGGGATAAAGACGTGATAGTATGTATGTATGTATGTATGCATTTATACCCTCGTATGGCGCGGCCTCTGGTTATAAGCCGAGCAAGCGAGGCAAGCGAAGAGTCTCTGTTTCAACTCGGGCAAAAATTCTTTTGTGTTTTCCGAATTAGATACTTTCCTGGGTAAAACATAAACTGGAACGTCACAAAATTATGTCACTTGTCGTTATTATATCCATTTGCAACTTGACTTTATATTTATTATCGTTGAAAAACTGATATTTAGAGCGATATTTGTTTATATTAATGGTTTTGACTGTCCTAAAAACACACATTTTTTTGTAAGCATAATTTATTCGTCTTTGTTTTTCTTTCTTTTTGGCTATATCGTGCATATTCACTTTCACTCATTGGCTATTCGGCTAATAAGAAGGCCATTGAAAAAGACAAAAAACAACAAGCTATTATGTACTTAAACGTAAAAAAAAAACATTACGTACCTAATGATTTTATGAGCAAAAGAAATCTAAAAAAATACTAAATCTCTAAGATAAGTGTCTAAGTCCCAGCACTTGGTTGCTGTGACGAATATCGAACGACGCTTAGATGTCACTTCTAGTCTAGAATAACCAATTTCTTTGGTAGCAAATATAGAAAAGTTATTGATACAGCTGACATTTAGATGTAATTTGTACTTGATAATAACTCTGTGGGTGTTGATTTGAAACTAGTTTTTTGGTTTATATTACATTTATCTATTTATCTGACTGCATCGTGAGTTAAATAGTATAGTAAGTACTTAGTGTATTAAACGTTTTTATTCGTATCTTGATCGTAGTTCTTCTTTTTTAAACAGCCCTTACTGAAGTAAGCCGAAAAAACAAATTTAAAAGGGGAAGCATTTGTGCTGGTTTCTTGCTACAATGGGTGCTTAACAGTAAGGTATACGAATTCGACCTTTATTATTATCGTGTTGTTAGTGCAAAAGAACAGACACAATATTAAAACAATGCATGTTGACTGTCGACAGGATTCCGATGAATATATTTTTTAAAAATATTGGGGGCGATGGAGACATAGTAATAGAGTAAAATTTTTTAAAAATGATGGAATTAAATAAACTTTTTGTTAGGTAGCCGTTAAGCTTGGGCAACATATAGGGGATAACAGATTTTGAAAAATGAAACACCTGATGCAGAACTTCAATGGTCCAACTAAAGTATTGGAAATCTAAAAATGACGCCTTATAAAACATTCTTCAGCCTGTTCACCATTTTCCACAGTCATAAAGTCCTTCGAAGGAGGTCGCAGGCTTCGGCTAGTTATTAATAGTTAAGTAGATACATTAGTACAAATATAGAGATTACTACTGACAAAAACAGATTCTGAAATATTGTTGGCGATTCTGTTAGAAATATCTAAATAAGGCACCTAGACTCGAAATCCCACGGTAGCGCGGGCGGAGTCATATTTTTCCGAACTTATAAGGTATCTTAGATGAGATGAGGTGAGGACGTGACACCACTGCCAAGGCGGACATTGTGAGAAACAGTACTGCGGTGGGAATCCTATTGAAATGGACGTTGAGGCTCTGAGCACAAAGAAGGTATAAGCAGATCCCAAGCTCTATCTGTGGCGGATTTACACATTGGCCGCCAGAAAGCTATTTATATTTTGCCGCTCCTATATGCTGCGATCACTGAAATATAATTACAAAAGCGCCCTTCTACCTTTTCGATTGCAATGCACGATAAAAGTAGAGGGGGTGCAATTGGCCTAAAATTTGCCGCCTCCCAAATTGTGCCACCCTAGTCTTTAGCCTACTCAGGCTATTGGTAAATCCGCCTCTGAGCTCTACGTAGGTATACTAGTTCCTAACTATTGCCTTAGATTGTTAGCTTTTAACACACGATAAGATCTTATTCTTTTTCATGTGCGCACGATATTAAATATTATGAATCCTTTAGATTCAGGGGTCTTTTCACCCCGGTCCTTTGAGAGGCTTGCGTGGAGATACAAATACAACACTGGAGAAGTTGATATTATGTGGCGCTCCCGCCAAAACCGATTCCTGGATATACCTATGAGAGTACCCTTAATGGTTTTGGCAGGAGAAAGATCTATTGCAAGAAAAAGGGAAAGCTCTATGGGTTATGGAATGAGATTTGGATGGACTGATGCTGGGATATTGCAATAGAAACGTCACCTGCCCTAATCATAGTAACTGAGTATTGTAGGCAGGTAGGCAATACAAGTATGTATTGTATATGTAAAAATGCTTAGATAAAATATCTATAATTCTACATGATTGTAGATACTACAACAAAATCAACTTATTACATTAAAAGTTTATCGAGTACAGACAAACAAGGTGACTTCAGTTTATTATAAGTCTTGCGGTACTCTTTTGTACAATAAAAGCTTAGTCTCTTTATGTATCTAATCTGTACGTATACTACGTTGGACTGATATCTTAATCTTGTCCCAGCGACAGTTCTTTCTATTATTCATTGACCAATCTATCAATAATATTGACAATATCTTATAGACATGGTGTAAAGCAAACCATTCTGTTTCCTATTTTGTCCGCATACATAAGAATCTGCTAATTAGTGATTCTGGTTCTGACTTATGTTTTTGATTTCGTATTTTGTTCCCTTTTCTCCTTTTTTTATTTATTATCTGTAACACAGATAATTGCATAGATGACTGGGTCAAAAATAAATTATTCGGTATAGTTCATAAAATCTCCCATGCTGGTCTGGGAGAAATAAAAAAAATCTTAGAATGTACCAGCTGCTTCTCTTCTCAAGCAGATCGTAAAAGCCGATCGAGGGAATGGGCAGAAATGCAAATCATGTTATGCATGCAGGCGATGCGGCTAGCAACCCATCACTGTATTGATTGCTTTTCCATCTTCTCGCCCACCATGACGCTAAAAGTGGCTTTTAAGTCTTGCGGCCCTGGGCTCTGCATAGAACCGCAAGACCCAAAATGTTCTGTCTGCCCCATTAGGGATAAAGACGTGATAGTATGTATGTTCATAAAATAATACGTCACAAGATCACTTTTCATAGATCATATCGCGCTATTGGACTACAAAAAAGTATGATGGCATGCTTTGATATTTCATACAAATCCCACTCAAAACGTACGTTTAGAAAACAGTGTCTGACTTGTTGTCATCTAGCGGATTCTTAGTTCAGTCCATGACTGCAAACCCGAAACATAGACTTCATGATTTGTCTACAGCTTTATTTAAATTAAAGACGCGGCTATCAACCCATCACTATTCCGATTTATTCTTTTTTTATTGCTCTAGGCTCTGTCAACCCCGTACATAGCAAGAGTTACTATTTTATTTAAATAAATACATGACAAAACCATAATTAGATACAAATAGGTAACTTATACACATGCTGCAAGCAATACCACTACGCTAAATCATATCAATATCTTATTTCAAGTAGTACATTATTATCATAACTTAGTCCACTGTTGGCCATATGACATCTAATACGACCGGTTGTAAAAAGCCTCCAGCAATGTCGGTCGAACTTATCTACTTGATTGAAGTATGTGGGAGGAATCTATACATATAATAAAACATTAAAAAAAGTGTCTGTACATTAGTTAAATATATTTAAAAAAAATGGGAGGCAATGATGACATAGTAAGTAATAGAGTAAGAATTTAAAAAAATGTCTGACTGTTTGTTGTTTTATCGGTTTGTACACACGCTAATCTCCGGAAATACTGGACGGATTCAAATGAAACTTCTTTTGTTATATAGCTGTTACGCCTGGGCAACATATAGGGTATACTTAATTTTGGAAAAAAAAAACACTTGATGCAGGACAGCTCCATCATATTGGTATGTATGTATGTATGTATAACTATATACATACATACATACATACATAATATCACGCCTGTTTCCCGCAGGGGTAGGCAGAGACTATGGACCTCCATTTGCTACGATCCTGACAAACCTCTTTATATGAAATATAAAAAAGACGTTGTTTAGCCTGATGAGCATTTTTCGGAGTCATAAAGCCCATGCGATCGCGGAATCGCGGGCTTCGGCTAGTAAAAATGTACAGGATGTAACTCTAGAGGCTTATAAATAGAGCTTATCAATAACTGTCGACCTCAGCCGTCGGCGATCGTCGGCACCAGTCGGCCTCCGTCGCGCGATATTTCACGTTAGCAGTGACAGTCGGCGATTGGTCGACAACAAGCGGTGACTCTATATAACATACATACATACATACATACTATCACGTCTTTATCCCTAATGGGGCGGACAGAGCGTTTTGGGTCTTGCGGCTCTATGCACAGCCCAGGGCCGCAAGACCCAAAAGCCACTTTTAGCGTCATGGTGGGCGAGAAGATGGAAAAGCAATCAATACAGTGATGAGTTGCTAGCCGCATCGCCTGTTAATATGATTCGCATTTTTGCCCATTCCCTCGATCGGCTTTTACGATCTGCGCAGGAAGAGAACCAGCTGGTACATTCTAATTTTTTTCATTTCTCCCAGACCAGCATGGGAGCTATATAAATAGAAATAAAAAGAGGTTTCTTCATTTTCTGATCGGTAAAAACGTGTTTACCGTGAGAGGTACAACCGCCTACACTACTGCAAAGACAGACAGCATCGGTTCAGTGCCGCGAAATGTGGACAGGCCGTTATATCATATCATATTTTATTAACAGTAACTTATGTTTTCATTTACGCCACCTACACAGTCGCGGTGACAGATCGGATGTCGCGAGTGTATATGTGGGCGGCTCATTCTACTTATATAAAGTGTAAAAAAAAGACGGGTTGCACTCTGGGAGTGCCGGCAGAAGTGAAAACTTGAATATTAACGTTGTGCATTTTTGATATACGAAACAGCAGAACATTTTCGCCGCGCCGTAGAAAGAGAGGGGGATACTCCCTCTCCTACGCCGCGCCAGCTGTCTACTCTCCATCCGTCTTACGAATTTTCGATCAGGTCACGTGTCCTGACGTGAGTTTAACATTTTTTACCCATTCCAAAAAAAGTGCACAACGCCGCTAAAGAAGTTTTTACTTCAAAAACATTTGTTTTCGCTAGTTATCGGCGGCATTACCCGCGTGGTCAAAAGGGAAGTTCTATGACAATTCCACGTATTCACAATCACACATTTTTTCGGGATAATCATCATTATCCGCTCTTTTTGTCTCCACTGCAGGAGCACGACCTTCTCTGTATTGCCAGAGCTATACTTGGCCAGAGCAGCCAGAGGATTTTGCCTACACTCTCCACGCTGGCCAGACGGGTTGGAGAGATCTAATTGATGTATATAAGCTTTGTTTAGCTTGTATTTGGAGTGGTCATATGCCGGAAACCACACGGCAAAATATCTGCCTTTCGGTATAAAATATGTCCCTTTATTTGAGTAAAGTAAAATAAATAGAAATAAATAAATACGGACAAATTACACAGATTGAGCTAGCCCCAAGGTAAGTTCGAGACTTGTGTTATGAGATACTAACTCAACGATACCATCATCATAATCATCATTTCAGCCGCATAACGTCCACAGCTGGACATAGGCCTCTCACAAAGATTTCCAAAATTATCGATCAAGAGCGGTATCAACGATACTAAATTTTATAACAAATATTACGAAGATAAACATCCATCATGACGCTAAAAGTGGCTTTTTGGTCTTGCGGCCCTGGGCTGTGCATAGAGCCGCAAGACCCAAAACGCTATGTCTGCCCCATTAGGGATAAAGACGTGATAGTATGTATGTATGTATAAACATCCAAGCCCCAGGTCAATCTGAAAAAGATCATTTTTCATCTTGACCTGTTCGGGGATCGAACCTGCGACCTCCGGTGTGACAGCGTGGCATGGCAACCACTGGTCACAGAGGTCGTCAAAGTGCATAAAACATATGTTTTCATTTAGCGGAAAGGTACAGCCACCTACACTGGCGCGGTGACAGATCGCATCAGTCGAGCGCCTGAAGTGTGGACAGGCCGTTACTCATTCTATGTAAATTCACCGCCCACGCCGACGAGCGTCCTTGCATATACAGGCTGCTTTTAATCTATCACATAAAGTTTATCAAGAATGGGAGAGTTACCAAAAATAAATCTTCAAAGAAATGAAATATGGGAGAAAATAGAAAAGCATGCATACAAGAAACTGTAAACGGATGTAGTATTTATTAAGAATAAAATATAAACATACAATAAATTAAACTAAACTATATCAAAAACTTAAAAATCTGCAAATTAAAAATCTTATGGTGCGCTATGGCGCTAAAATGATTTAGAATGAAATCATCGTTTTTGGATGAGATGGAAAACTCATTTAACACGTTAATGGACAGTAGGACTTCTATAGAAGTCATCAATTGTTTTTTCTATTGTGTCTGGCTTAGTGTCCGTGAATGAGTTAACACTGTAAATACATTTTAAAAGTGTATAAAATTATATTTGCTGATTTAAATGAAATAGTATATGTCTTTTAACTATTTCTTATACCTTTGGGCAGCTTATAAAATGTACTCTGTAAAAATTACTACATAAGGTATTACTTGGTTGGAGGTAAAATCCGAAACAACAATAAATAATAACTTAATATCTAAATCCCAAACTAACACGGAAATCCTTTTGTGGGCATTACCACTTTATAGATCACACAGATTTCTACTTCATAAGTATAGTAACTAGGACAGTGTGAAATTTATTACTTATTCCAATGGAAGCAAACATATAAATTTAACATTTATGTGAAATAAATAACTTAGGAGCCACCGGAGTGCCCTGCGGTCCGCTTGTTGTTTATTATGGGCTAGGGACATAAAGTTTAACGTACATATTCAAGGGCGGTGCTAAGGGGGGAGGGGGGGAACAGGGGGTTGCGTCTGTCACCCCATCCCTTCATCATCATCGTATCAGTCACAGGAAGTCCACTGCTAGATGTTGGCATCCAACATTTTCTTGCAATCTTCTTCTTCTTATCGTGTGTGTTAGTGACTAACACTAGTGTCAGAGTTTTTAAACCGCCTTAAAGGCCTCTGATATGGTTTTAGGTAACGACCAATGTCAAAGACAGTGACCGGGACCGACGGCTTAACGTGCCCTCCGAAGCGCGGATCATCTTATTTATCAGACAATCAGGTGATCAGCCTTGCAATCTTGCTCAGGTGTCTTGCCGATACATGGCCTTTTTGCCCCAGCGGCAATCGGTTCTTCACGCTATGTGCCCGCCCATTGCCACTTAATGAGCTAATTCGCTTGGCTACGTTAGTGACCTTTGTTCTTCTCCCATCCCTAAAGATAGAACTTTCCCCAGGTATTTGTCTAAATATAAAAAATAATTTTTGGCTTTACAAATTCGGATCAGCTGATCGGTCAACTTGTAAGGGAGGCCAAAAATTACTTTTCATATTGCAATACGTGTTCCTTGGAGAAAGTAGTGCAGTGTCATGGACTGAATTGACCCTTGAAATAATAGGAAATATTCCCTATTATTGCATTAAATAAATATGTGTAAAACAATTAATTATGTAAACCATATTAATATTATTAAACTATTATAACAATGTGTATGATCACAAAAAGTCATAATTAATAAATAGTTAATATGTGCTAACTAACCAGTTTTTTCATAAATACTCGAAAGTAAAGTACTAACAGCGAAAACAGAATAAAAATTGTTTGAAAAACAAACGAGATATAATGATTATACGAAAATATGTCATCTCATTAGCAAAATCACTATTTTCTATGCCATATCAAATATATAGATGACATGGATGTTGACGTCCTTATTGGACTTCTTTTTCTAATTGAAACTTCAAAGTATCACAAGTTCGTCGCTGATTAAGATATTTTATAAATTATTTCATATTTGTTTACTATGCTTAATAAGGATTTTATTAAGCAATTAACTCGCAATTTTAGTATATTTTCTTAAACCTTATATATATAAACTTGCCCCCCCTAGACCATCGACTGGCGACGTTTTGTCCATATTAGAAATATTTCTCCACCAAATAAGTGAGTTCCTGGCATTCGCGCCATATTTAACTGGTATACTATATGGGATGTCGGATTAAGAGTTGGATCGCTTTGACTTTTCACAGGTCGTAAAAGATGAGTAAGGAATAAGCTTAAGTAGCAAATATGTTGTATGTTCTTTTCGTAGATGGTGGTTTCCATCAAAGCATTTCAATGGGAGTATGTGTTGTATATCTCCCATGCTGGTCTGGGAGAAATAAAAAAAAACTTAGAATGTACCAGCTGCTTCTCTTCCCATGCAGATCGTAAAAGCCGATCGAGGGAATGGGCAAAAATGCAAATCATGTTAACAGGCTATGCGGCTAGCAACCCATCACTGTATTGATTGCTTTTCCATCTTCTCGCCCACCATGACGCTAAAAGTGGCTTTTGGGTCTTGCGGCCCTGGGCTCTGCATAGAACCGCAAGACCCAAAATGCTCTGTCTGCCTTATTAGGGATAAAGACGTGATAGTATGTATGTGTTTTATAATTTTTTTAAACTAAAAACCGAGTGCTCCCCTATACTACACAACCGATTTTAATAAAATGTCTATGGGAATACTTAACAACTATGCCCTTTCAAACAAATAATTCCAAATCGGTCCTGGCATCTACAAATAATCGGTGAACATATATGTAAAAAAAAAATCGCGACGAATTGACAACCTTCATTTTTGGAAAGGAGCTTTTAGCCATTTAATAAAGGAGGAGGTTTATTTTTATGTACTCGTATGTTCCCGGTTACTCAAAGACGCCTGGCTGGACCAATTTGGAAAATCTTTGTTTTACCCAGTTTTCGAGGTAGTCCTATATAAATTTTAATTTATATAGGACTACCTCTATATTATACGTTTTAAAATCGGTTGTGTATTTTTGTGTAGAAGTCGGTTTTAGTTTTAAAAAACAACTTGTCAGACGTTCCACTAGTAGTACATGATTTTGATCACCTACGCAATCAAATTATAACACGTATTGATGATTGATATTTTATGAGACACCGAGTACGAGTAATATTTTAAAAAATGCATCGACCAAACTAAAAGAGTCAAATGTAAATACAGAATTTCGATTAATATTATACCATATATTTCATTTGTTGAATTGGTGTCAATCAATTTGTACAATAAATTTACCGGATGGACTATACCTATTGGTACAGGATGTGATAAGTTGTCTTCGTATTTGAAGACAACTACATATATTATATTGAGATTAAACTAAATAACTAAAAACTAAATATAACTAAGTATTGATAAAAACTAAACTAGATATAAAAACAATAAAAAAAAACATCAACTTATATAAAAAATTGAGCCTAAATCGCTGCGCTCGCAGGGTAGAGTGCCCAAGAGACTGGCGGCATTTCCGCGTTGAACTTATCACATCCTGTATGTCGTACGGACGTCCTACGCCTAAGTCATTACGTATCAGCATCGATAATGGTCCGTGTCAGCCAGAGTCCCGTTCAGAAATCCTCACCTTTTGCTATAGTTTGTTTTCTGTATTACTCTTTATTCGACATGACTCCACGAAAAAGGCGAAAAAACAAAATTTGTTTTTTAAAACATTACACAGACTTTAAAACCTGTGTATGTGTGTGTGAGACAGTCAAGGAAAAGCTAAAAACGCAATAATTGCTTACATAGACGGTTTTGAAAAAATACAGGGCTACATACATACATACATACTATCATGTCTTTATCCCTAATGGGGCAGACAGAACATTTTGGGTCTTGCGGTTCTATGCAGAGCCCAGGGCCGCAAGACCCAAAAGCCACTTTTTAGCGTCATGGTGGGCGAGAAGATGAAAAAGTAATCAATATCGTGATGGGTTGCTAGCCGCATCGCCTGTTAACATGATTTGCATTTTTGCCCATTCCCTCGATCGGCTTTTACGATCTGCGTGGGAAGAGAAACAGCTGGTACATTCTAAGTTTTTTTTTCATTTCTCCCAGACCAGCATGGGATTCAACAGGACTAATCGGAAAGTAATCCTTTTAAACAAAAAATTGATGGCATTGATTCTGAATATCGTCATTTTTTTATATTCCTAATTTTCTTCCATTTCATAATATGTCACTGACTAAGGATTATTTCGCCTTTTTATAACTTCTTTAATTTTGTTAAAAGTAGCTTTTGAAATTGTACCCAAGACTGTGTCTGCCTCGCCTGAAATGCCATACTTGAAACGCGGTGTCACCAAACGAACGGTTTCTTTGCATACATTCCGTTCATTCGTTCGTATTTGTGTGTGATACTTTGTATATACTTTGCTAGCTGCTATTTTTGGACATTGTACGCGTATTTGTTTTTTATGTACTAATAGTGGGCGTGTTATCATGTTTATGTGAAATGTAAATTTCTTTATGAGAATTATTATCTTAACCTTAGAAACCATTCATTTAGGTGACTACGCGTTTGAAAAATGGCACCACTGATTTTATACCAACACCAACGGCCTACAAAACCTGCTATAAGCTATAAGTTAGGCCGTCGAGTTGACGCGCGTGAAGTCGGGCCGAGCCGTGATTTACACGCTGTTTGACAGCCGTACCGACAGCATAATATAAATTAGAACAGTTTTTATTTTTAACTAGCAGAAGCCCACGACTTCGCTCGCGTGGACTTTATCGACTCCGGAGAATGCTCATCAGGCTAAACAACTTTTGCTAAGTTTAATGGTCCAGCCATTATAGTTTTCTGCATCAGGTGTTCCATTTTCCAAAATCAATTATACCCTATATGTTGCTCAGGCTTAACAGCTACATAACAAAAAAAGTTCATTTGAATCCGTCCAGTATTTCCGAAGATTAGCGTGTACCAACAGACAGTTTTTTTTTATTTCTTTCTCTATTACTATGTCTCCATCGCCCCAAATATATGTTCAATGTACAGACACATTTACTGTTTTATTATACGTATAGATTGGAGCATAATCAACAAATCAATAAAAAAATTAAGTTTCCCAGTTCGTTAAGAAATCAAAAGAATAAGAAATGAAGAGTCAAACTTACTAGTACAGAAAGCGCCTCTCAACAGTCAGTTTAAACAAAAATTTTCTTATCCCGTTTATATTTTACCTTCGTTAAAAAGATTTAACAAAAAAATGCCGACAAGCTATCTACTATAACTTGATGCATGTAACGGTCAAGCAAATAAGTAAACTCTATACCGCTCCATAGCTTCTATTGCTGACCGTACATTCCTACACTACAAAGCATCACAGCTTGTAATACATTTCAATTTGATCGGGTTCTGTTATCTCGAGATATAACCGTAGCATCTCCTACATTAACAGAGGATATATTTAGTTATACCGGCTTTCTTTCTCCAAGAGCAAGAAAGCCGGTATATGGGAATATAGGAAGTATATCTTACCTCCAATGCATATACATACACTCATCATCATCAGGTTTTTTGTCTCCACTGCTGGAGCATGACCCTCTCTGTACTCTACTACTACCAGAGCCATACCTAGCCAGAGGACTTGGACTACACTCTCCACGCTGCGCTGGTCAGATGGGTTGGAGAGGTCTGAGGGTGCGTATTGCTTGATATAATTACATTTTATATATTTACATTTTAATAACGTTCATAAGATATAATGTTAATTTGACATAATCATTAAGGTATATATTTTTAATAGCTATAATATTCATTACATTTTCATTTTAAAAAGCATAAAATCATTTATATAACGTTTATGTACACTAAACATCACCTGTTATACAACTTGTGCGGTATACAGGACAAAAAGTATATCATTCAAAATGTATATTGTTGAAAAGACATATCATTCAAAACATATAACTATCAAAATCATATTGTTTAGAAGATATATGACTTAAAAACCATACCATCTAAAAAGTATAGACAGGCAGACGAAAATAATTCAAATTTGGGAAATCTCATAAACTTTAATTTTCTTATAAAAAAAACTCAAGGTATAGGATAGGTTTATAAAGGTGCAAAGTTTAAACAAAGAAGTAGGCAATGTCCATTAAGATATTTTATAACATAAAAGAAACTGTGAATAAGATACCCAAAAGTGGGGGCAAACATAAAAATAAAATATCTAAATTTGTCAGTAAACGATTAGATTAGTAAAAAAATCTGACTAGAAAATAGTAAAAAAAGAAGTCATAACATAAAGGCTACAAAAACTAACCAATTTTTTTATTAACAAACAAATCTTGCCAATAGCCAAGCTATGAAAACAAATTTTTCACCCAAGCCTCAAGGTATGAAAAATTTGGTTACACATACAAAATGCGCGCGCATTTTGTATGTGTAACCAAATTTTTCCGCCCAAGCCCCAAGGTATTAAAAATTTGGTTACACATACAAAATGCGCGCGCATTTTGTATCTGTAACCAAAATTTTCCGCCCAAGCCCCAAGGTATGAAAAATTTGGTTACACGTACAAAATGCGCGCGCATTTTGTACGTGTAACCAAATTGTCCGCCCAAGTCCCAAGGTATTAAAAATTTGGTTACACATACAAAATGCGCGCGCATTTTGAATGTGTAACCAAATTTTTCGCCCCAGGCCCAAGGTATGAAAGAAATAAAAAAATAACTAACTTATTTTTTACGAACCGAAGCCCGCGACTTCGCTCGCGTGGACTTTATGTCTCTTGAAAATGCTCATCAGGCTGAACAACTTTTACTAAGGCACCATTTTTATATCTCTTATAGTTTAGCTAGACCAGTATAGTTCTGCATCAGGTGTTCTTCCAAAATTATTTATACCCTGTATGTTGCCCAGGCTTACAGCTATATAACTAAAAAAGTTTAATTTGAATTCGTCCAGCATTTCTGGAGATTAGCGTGTAATAACAGACAAACAGACACATAGACAAACAGACAGACTTTTTTTAAATTCTTACTCCATTACTACTTACTTACTTCTTACTTCCGTCGAGGACAAATTTTTCCGCAATTAGGCCCGAAATTGCCGGTCCCGTTTTGCGTGGGGAGCTGTCACCGGCCTCAGTTCTCAAACCAGCCCAGCTCCTGCAGGAAGCCTAGAACGCCTGTGGGCGCCCTGCACGCTTCCGCCATGGTTCCCGGGTGTTCTAGGAACCTTCTTCTTATGTGTGCGACGCCATCGCACTCCAGGAGGAGATGGCTCGCAGTTTCTTCAGCCTCCATGCATGCTCTGCACAGAGGACTGTTAGTTAAACCTAGGGTGAAGAGGTGTTTATTTAGTGCACAATGACCAGTAATGATGTCAATCATACGGCGTAGGTTCCTCCTTGGCAGTGCTAACAGACGTCGGGATAAGCGTCTGTCCCATTGGGGCAGCGCCTCCCTAGCCTGTCGGCACGTCTGGAGGGATTGCCATGATTGAGCCTGTTCTTCGCCGATTCGACCTTTGATCCAGGAGCGAACCTGCGTGAAGGGAATCGGGGCCATCGGAAGGGGACCCTCCGGTGACATGCTCGATCCCCGACGCGCCAGCTCGTCCGCTGCATCGTTACCCAGTGAGTTACTGTGACCTTTGATCCATTGGAGAGTTACTTTGTTGTACTTACAGAGATTATCCAGGGATCTGTGGCATTCTTGTACTAAGGCAGAGTCCACGTATGCTCTCCTCAGGGCAAGAAGAATTGCTGCGCTGTCTGTCAGGATACGGATGGACAAACCTGATACTTTTCTCCTGGTAATTTCTGTTGCTGCGTGGGTTATGGCTGCACACTCGGCTTGAAAAATGGAGTTTTCTTTACCCAAGGCAGCTGCAGAGTGGATGTTGAGATCGTGGGAGAATACACCAGCACCTACACCGTTGTGTGTTTTCGAGCCGTCTGTGTATACTCTCACTTCTTCAGTACCTGAGCTGTCTGATGGTGCTTCATGTAATTGTATTTTGTATTTTTTGTCAAAAATAAATTGTTTGCGGATCCTGTCGTTTATAGCACCTATAAGGTGTGATGCCCCTAGGGCTATTGAGAGGATTTGTGTGTGTGGTGCCTTGTCTTTATGTTTCCATAGGCCCAACGTATGAAGTCTTGCAGCTGCGACTTGTGCTTCTTGTTTTATGTGTAAGTGTAGCGATCTAATATCTAGGATTGCCTCTAATGCTGCTGTTGGGCAAGATTTCATGCCACCTCCTATCGCCAGGCATGCTGTTCTTTGAAATCGCTGTAGTTTCTCTTGTACTGTAATCAAAGTAGTTCGATACCACCATACTATTGCAGCGTATGTGAGTCCTGGTCTGATGACTGTGATGTACAGCCATTTCATGATTTTCGGGGTTAGTCCCCAGTTTTTGCCTACTAGTCTTCGGCAGTTCCATAGGTTTATGTAGGCTTTGTTTAGTTTTTCATCAAGATGCGTGCTCCAATTCAGCTTGGAGTCCAGTATTACGCCTAGGTATTTGACCTCTTTCGATAGTGTGAGTGTCGTACCAAAGAGCTTGGGTGGTTCGTAGTTGCCTAGGGCTCTTTTGTTTGTAAACATAACTAGTTCTGTTTTGTTAGCATTTACTGAGAGGTCATGTTTGTTACACCAATCCTCTACAATGCGTAATGCACTTCTGGTTAGGCTGCATACGACGCTAGCCGAGTTCCCTTGTATGAGTATGGCCAAGTCATCAGCGTAGCCTACTGTATAGTAATGTTTCTTGTTTAGGGATGTAATTAGATCATCTACCACTAAGCTCCACAATAGGGGTGAAAGTACCCCTCCTTGTGGGCAACCTCTGGTTGCCATTACTTTTGTGGTTTCACTCATGTCTAGTTTTATGTTGCGTAGTTTCAGCATGTTGGATATCCAGCCAGTTACAGTGCCCGGCACTTCGTGTCTATTAAGGGCCTTTTGTATGCAATTAAAGTTTGTCTTATCGAACGCTCCTTCTATGTCGATGAAGGTTCCTAGACACAGATGTTTGCTGTGTATAGCGTTTTCCAGTATTGTTACCACTTCATGTAACGCTGTTTCTGTTGACTTTCCCGTGCAATAGGCATGTTGCTTGGGATGTAAGGGATGTTTGATTAATGCCGTATCTCTAATGTGCCTGTCACATAATCTTTCTAACACCTTGAGAAGGAAGGAAGAAAGGCTAATAGGTCTGAATGATTTGGCATTTGTGTAGTCTGTTTTTCCAGGTTTTGGTATGAATATTACTTTAACCTCCCGCCATTGCTGGGGAATGTACCTGTGTGCTAGGCAGGCTGTTAGTAGGTGGGTTAAATGTTCCAGTAAGACTTTTCCTCCCCATTTAAGGAGGCCAGGGAAAATGCCATCCGGGCCTGGTGATTTGAAAGGTTGGAAGCTGTTTATAGCCCATTCTACTCTGTCTAATGTAACTATCTCCTGGGCTAAATTCCAGTCTTGTTCTGTAGGATTATGTATTGTTTCCTCTGGTTTTTCCAGGTGGTCGTATTTAAGGCAGCCTGGAAAGTGGGTTTCTAGTAGTATTTCACATATTTCTTCCGTGTTAGCGGAGTAACTGCCGTCCAGTTTTTTAAGAGTACCGATCGTTTTGTTGCCCCCGCCTGACAGTAATTTGCAGACTCTGGAAGCTTCAGACGTAGTTTCGATACTCGTGCAGTATTTACACCAGGATTTGCGTTTGAATTTTCTGATCCTGTTCTTGTAGTTGGAACGAGCTATGGCATAGTTGTCCCAGTCTCTTTCGTTTCTAGTATTCATCGCTCGGTTTAGGAGTCGGTGTACTTGATTCTTGCGCCTTTCTAATTCAGGGCCCCAGAACTTTTTACCGCCTTTGGGGCAGCAACCCCTGGTGCTGAGAGGGCAAGATGTTTCGTAGCTTTGTGTAATAGCCTGTGATATGGTTTTGGCATAACCTTCTACATTTGGGAGGCTGTTTAGAACCGTACGTTGTTGTATCGGTCCAAGTTTGTTTTGCAGAAGTTTCGTATATGTGCTTCTGTCAGTTTTTCTCGGGTTTCTGTAGGGAACAGGTTTGGCAATTGTAAAGTTTACCTTGTATCGTAGCCATCTATGATCCGAGCAGGATGCCTCGTCAGATACGTGCCAGTCGGAGATGTATTCTAGGATGCCGTCTGTAGCTAGGGTGAGGTCAATAATGGTACGACATCGTTTAGTTATAAACGTAGGTTTATTACCTTTGTTTAGTATGTTGAGATTTGTCTGTATAAGGTAGTTTACCAGTTCATCCCCCCTGGGATTGGATTTCTCCATACCCCAAAGAGGATGATGCGCATTGGCGTCGACGGAGACAATGAGCTCCAGGTTGTTTATTTCACAGTAACTTACCAGTTCTATGAGCTCACGAGTTGGTATGTCGGCGCCGACGTCTCCTGGACTCCATTACTATATCTCCTTCGACCTAATATTTTTTTTGAAATATATCTAATGTACAGCCACTTTTTTACTGCTTTATTATATGTATGATATAGATTTAATTTCACTTATTATTGATTTGTCTATTTTCATTGTAAGAGTATCACATTATAAGAGTTCACAAATAACAATATTTCGTACTTTTAAACGTTTTGCACTTATTTTTTATTTATGGCTAACAAACGAAAATTTGAGGAAGGAAATTATCTATTAATGTTAATACGTAATCAGTAATTAAATTATGTGATTGCGACATATTGATATATTATTTTCAACCCTTCTGCATTGGCTTGTCTTAATAAAATTATCCGCAACATACTGCCAGGCGCTATATCAAAAGTTTGTTATATCTAATGATGATTATATATAAAGAATCTTCTACTAATCGATTTATATACGCAATGATTATTATGCTTAATAATATATCTACAGAAAGTTTATTATACGTAACGTAAATAGATTTCAAGAATTTTATACGACTTTAAATGTATACGAAAGGTTTGTTAGGTTAAATAATTATTATTTAAACGATTTTATGGGTTAGAAAAGTATGATTTATGATTTTTATCTTTCTTGATAATTATACCGACCAAAATTATACATTTCGTTGGTATTTATTCAAAATAATATATATATTGTTGTTCTGTCTTATATTACTTACCCGAGGTCTGATGATGTTTATAAGCTTTGTTTAGCTTATATTCCCTAAGTCGCCTTCTACGCCATCCGGGAGGACTTGGAGTGCTACTACGGAGCAGACAGAGCATTTTGTAACTTGCAACAGACAAAGCTCGGAGCCGCAAAACTCAAAGGCCACGGGAAAAGTAATCTAAATAGTGATAGGTTGCTAGCCGCGTCGCCTATTTACATTGATTCGTATTTTCGCCCATGCCCTCAATAGGCTTCTACAATCTGAATGAAACGAACAAACGGAAGCAGCTGGCAATCTACATTATTTTTTTCGCTCATTCCAGTATGGAAGGAAACAATAAATAAATTATAAATATATAGGGGCAAATTACACTGATTGAGCTAGCCCCAAAGTAAGTTCGAGACTTGTGTTATGGGATACTAACTCAACGATACTATATTTTATAACAAATACATATATAGATAAACATCCAAGACCCAGGACAATTTGAAAAAGGCCATTTTCCAACTTGCTGTAACATTCTTCGTCTACCTATAGTTTTCCTAACCCTCTCTATTCCATCTACCCTAAAGAAAACCTAAAGTTTCCGTTTAAATCAAACGCAATCATCCGTATGGCCAGAAAATGTGATCGTCTATTATTATTTAAAGGACCCGTTGTGTAACGCAAATAATTAAAATAAAATAAATCATTCAAAATATTTACGTCAGAAAGAAAAGTAAGGGGTTTAAGTTAAATAAAGAAAATTATCACTTAGCTTTGGATCTGATCGAAGACCACGGTGAAGTAGGATCCGTTTAGTACGACACCGCGAAGTTCCGCGACGATGCACCGTCGTCGACGTCGATCCATCACGTAACACCGAACGCTCGCGCCTCCGACGTTTCGATATCCCGCCAATCTCGCTCGCGCATGAAAAAAGTTTTTCCGCAGAGTTTACATTTGTACAGGACATATCCGAATGTATTAAATACAAAATAACATACAATATAACATAAGATATAATATAAAATATGAACTTTAAATTAGACAAACAACCAATTAATCTCCGGAGCTCTGGTTTGTAGAAGGCTGTATAGGAGGTGGACTATAAAAGTCTAGAATACCTATAAAAAGGGGTTAGATACGGGTCTCCCAACACACCTTATTACCCGTCCACGCATTAGTCAGTTCCAAGGCAGAATTGGATGGTACGATGGTCACGAGTACCTGACTAAGCGTCCTGCGACCAGACTAGTCGACCTTGTGACCTAGAGACTAGACCCTAGAACCTATCATCCTATCCTAATCGTCTGCAGACGTTTTGTTTCCTATCCTTAGGGGCGGTTGATTTCCCTACGTAATTATTTACAAATTATATCCTCCAAAATACAGTCAACTTTAATTTGCCCTAAAGCCAGCTTTCTGTGTGTGGCATTGTACCCACGTCGCGGCTACTGCCGATCTAATGTCAATAGTATTATGCAGAATCTTAACTGTAAATGATTACAGCTATCATTCCCTTAAGATGTTCCCAAACTTTCGCGCGATTGATTTCCTAGATTATCTAACTATCTAACTAAGTACTAATGTAATTATTCGCAGGTTACCATTCTTCAGAATACAGTCGACTTTAATTTACCCTAAAGCCAGCTTTCTGTGTGTGGCATTGTACCCACGTCGCGGCTACTGCCGATCTAATGTCAATAGTATTTAAAAAATTCAAACTGTTAATAATTACAGCTATCCCCATAATAAAACTATAAAAATTCGACATTTATCCCTAGGTCTGCGGTTATTACAAACAGCTTTCAATCGCCCCTATGAATTAGTGTTGGTGGAGTTCATTTGTATGTACTAGGCTTCAAACACATAACGTCCAGAATATGAATATAAAATATTAACTAATTTCAGTTGAGATAATGAGATTTAAAGTACGTCCCTATCAAATTCCTAAATTATATCACAGCGCTATCAATCAGACAACAAGTAGCTCACACATACATTTAGATTCTGGTGACAAAGCTAGATTAACAAAGGTGAATACATTTCTGCGACATTAATACCTCTGCGAGACGGAGCCTCGACTTTACGACCTCTCCTTACCTACAGTAGGTAAATAATAAATACAGACATGCAATTACAAATAAAATATATAAGTTAAATAAGGTTTATACAACCTGATTCTCTTAATTTTTTCGCGTCGCGTTTGCACTTTATTGATACGTGGATTTGAATTGACGCGGAGATCACTTGAATTTTTATTTATCATTTGTTTAAAACATAACTCAACCCCGCTAAACCCACGCCTTTAAATCATAATCTCCACCCAGGAACCACGGAGAATTATTGTGTACTTGTCATACTAGTGATTAAATGTATATTATGTCTCTCTCTCTCTCTCTAATTTAGCCAAATTCTGACACGACAAATATATGTCTTATTAATCAAAATAAAACTTATATATATTTATTACGTTTATAACTATATATTTAGACTGTAGAAACAAGGTTGGTTACATTGCCCTGACCGGAAATCGAACCCGGGACCTCTGGGTGGCAGACTAGCATGGTGACCACTACGCCACGGAGGTCGTCATAAATTGTTTAATACGAATGTGGACAATTTATATTTGTAATATTTTTGCCTCCCTATATAGATTATTAAAAAGTAAGGTATACGTATTTTTTCTTTTCTCTGATTAGCAAATAATGACGAAGATACAGCGCGTTTCATTTGTGACGTTACGATCAGCTACGAATTTTAACCAAAGGTGACGTAAATCACCCCTACTCCTCATACCCGGAGGTCGCGGGTTCGATTCCCGGCGGGGGCAACGACTTTGTGTTGTTGTCCTAGTTTTGTTAGGACATTGCAGGCTGATCACCTGATTGTCTGATAAGTAAGATGATCCGTGCTTCGGAGGGCACGTTAAGCCGTCGGTCCTGGTCACTGTCTTTGACATTGGTCGTTACCTAAAACCATGTCAGAGGCCTTTAAGGCGGTTTAAAAACTCTGACACTAGTGTTAGTCACTAACACACACGATAAGAAGAAGACCCCTACTCCGAAACTTCGATGCGCTGCATCTGTGAATGGTTACTACTTTACTAAAGGAAAAAATATGGGTCCTTAATTTTTAGATAATATAAGAAGAAGATTTTTTGAATAATCTAGTTGACAGTCAGTCCATATACAATACAATACAATACAAATTAACTTTTTGCACCATGGTAAACAAAAAAAAATTACAACAACAAGAAACAATATAGGCACAAAGGCAGACTTATCGCTATAAATGATAGTACACATCCTAATAATAGTAGTACAGGAGCTAAGATGAGAAGAACGTTTGAATAGGTATGTAAAAAACTTTATAAAATGTATTCCGATGCGATACGACACACATCTGTCTTTCTTTACGACTGCAAAATCACAAAAGCCATGAAAGGAAAATAGTAACTGCGACCATTACGATACCTCGACGTTTCCATTATACATACCGAGAATACACCGATAAAGGTTTTAATGACGTCATTCTTTACGACACTACATAGAAACAGTAGTCAATTCATGGCGTTTCGAAAGAAACTTAGATTTATATGCTCCTGTTACAAGCGCTTTATCTAAATTGGCATTTCTTTAATACCCTGGTATATGTGTAGAGGAGTCGCAAACAGCACATCTGAAAGAGGGTAGAACTGACAGTATCGTGGCACATACATACTTATTTTTAACCCACGACAAAAAAGAGGGTCGTTATAAGTTTAACGCTTATGTCTGTCGGGGATTTTTTAACTTGCCTGGCAAATTCTTATGCATTTGAGAATAAAGGTCTTGTTGGTGTCATTATATGAAAAGAAACACACACAATGAAAGTTTTTTGCAGAAATAAAAGAGTGATTAGCTATTGTCTACACTCCATGTCACAACACAGTTGGATGTTTATAATGTAGTACCTGGGCGACCGAGCTTCGCTCGGTTATATCATACTCTGCGTGGGAAGAAAAACGCATGAAAACTCGAAAACATGCGTTTTCCCAAACATAAGACTAATCTAGATCGATTGTTTACCCCCGAAAATCCCCATATACCAAATTTCAGCGAAATCGGTAGAGCCGTTTCCGAGATCACAGAAATAAATTTATATATAAATATACAAGAATAGCTCGTTTAAAGGTATAAGATTTAGTTAGTTACCCAAAACACAAGTTTAAACTAACTTTGGTTGTAGTTCAAACAGTGTGGTTTGTAATAAAAAATGGTGACACAATAAAGTAATTAAACAAAATCTTATTAATAACAGGAAAAGTGAGCAATAAGCATTGTCGTTGACCTAAGGTCCTAGAAAGCAAGCGTTAAAGTAAAATAAAATTCACATCATCGTTGGAGAAGAGAAAATCAAAAAGCACAACAACTCCGAAGCAGTAGATAAGGGTGTAACAGGTGATTTTTCAAATTTGCGATAAAAAATCGGAAAATGCTGGTGTAAACCCTATGTGATATCACTAACTCTGTTATCCTTCGGGAGACACAGGCAAGGCACGTCGCAATTATCGGATTCCTGGCTCTATCAGATCAGAAAAACGTGTCGAGACCAACATGGTTCTCGTAATTATTCACGCATAACCATGCGAGAATTTGCCACTTTTTCTCCGATCGGCACTTTAACTATTTCCTTAGATGAGTATTGTTTAGTTGGATTTAATCGCAGGTTGAGTGTCCACTGGCTGTGGACGTGTATTGAATTGCAATCCGACCTGCACGGACAATCGGACATTTAGTTGAAGATAATGGTCGTTTATGATCAGTAGTTTATTAGTTATAGGCACAGAGTAATAATATTCTACGTACAAGTTATAGGCACATTAAACTGGTTTCAGTAGCATTATTTACCTTTTTTAAGGTTTCGTACCCAAAATATATGTGATTATACCCTATATAAATATATATGATTGACTAAATAAAATTATATAAATATATGATAATATTTGTTGTTAAAGCGGCAACAGAAATACATCATCTGTGAAAATTTCAACTGTCTAGCTGTCACAGTTTATATCTAGCTATCACGTCATGGTTCATGAGATACAGCCTGGTGATAGACAGACATACGGACAGTGAAGTCTTACCAATAGGGTCCCGTTTTTACCCTTTGGGTATGGAACCCATAAAAACACGTACGCTATACTTTTTATTAATCCATCTAACAAGCCAAAAAAAAATGTGCCAGTCCGAATGAAGCCGATGGAAACAAACCATTATTAGCCAGGCATCTGCTTACCATTGCATTGCAGATGCCCTGTAGGAGGACTTTAATTACTTACTTATCTCGGCTTCTGGACTAAGACGCACAGGCGGAATGCTACCGCGCTTTGCTAATATGCTGCTTATACCTGTATACACTGTGGAATTATTCTCTGTAATTCTGGAGTAAATGATTACTTTCATATATGATCTAGGATTGGTGGAGTATAGCAAAAAGGAATCATATTGGGCAAAAATGCAAATCATGTTAACAGGCGATGCGGCTAGCAACCCACCACTGTATTGATTGCTTTTCCATCTTCTCGCCCACCATGAGGCTAAAAGTGGCTTTTGGGACTTGCGGCCCTGGGCTCTGCATAGAACCGCAAGACCCAAAAAATTTTGTCTGCCCCATTATGGATAAAGACGTGATAGTATGTATGTATGTATGTATTGAGCCTGAATCTTTCTAAGCCATATTATTATGCAGCTTGAAAGGGACGTACCCGTAGTAAATCTAACGGGCTGTACTAGATCAATAGAGAAACAGTCAAAAAAGACAAAAACTTCGACACATCCTTAAAAAAGGCTGCTTTTGATCGGTCATTTTGGAAATCCTTGGCCTATGTCCTACCTGTTCAGTGGACTTCCTGTGGCTAAATATGATGATGATGATGATACAAGACGCTTGCACAGTTTGTATAGGAATGTCGTTTTTTTATTTTTGATATTACAATAGTGATCTTGCATAGCCCATCCAAGGGCTGAAACTGCTTAAAAATTACAGTGCAGAAATGGTTAACTGGTTAACTTTGAACTGACACTTCTTCAATAGATTCTTATGACATTCAGCTATAAACTGATAAATCCAGAATATCTGGATCTCGACGCAATGCATCAGTCCCACTCTTTACTGTGCGCCCGCGCCGGTCGATTACATTTTAATAGGATTAAAACGTCTCACGACCGGATTTGAAACACTTTGACAATGTATTTGGGTTTGATGAAGGTATATTGGACTTTAAAAGGTATTATAACAAAATTGTTGCCAAATATAAATAAGAAAACATTTCGGATAAAGGCAACAAACCAACATCCTCAACTGGTTTCGATGAAATTTTGCAATATAGAAAGCATTGGAATTATTTTTAACTAATTTATGAATTTTTACACTACTTTATCATGTTATTAGCATTTGTTACTCACAGAGAGTCGGCTACTGGCAGACATATTTTGCCCTCATCCGGAGACCTTCATCAGGGTGAATGTCTCGCGACACACTCGATCTTACTTCATGATCATCTTCATCAGGTATTTTTGTCTCCTTTGCACGACCTCTCTGTGCTACTAGAGCCATACTTGGCCAGAGCAACCAGAGGATTTGGCTTGCGCTCTCCAAGCTGGCCAGATGTTTATAAGCTTAGCTTAGTTTAGCTTGTAATTCCTAAGTCGCCTTTAACGACATTCACGAGAAGACTTGGAGTGGTCCTATTCTACTCTGCCGCATACCACACGGGAACCTTACTTATCACGTCTTTCCCTATGGGGCAGACAGAGCATTTGCATAATCAGGGCCCAGGGCCACAAGAAACAAAGTACCAAAGACCTCAAAATATCCACGTTCTTACCCATCACTAATGTGATCTTAAATAAATAAATAAAATAAATATATAGGGACAAATTACACTGATTGAGCTAGCCTCAAAGTAAGTTCGAGACTTGTGTTATGGGATACTAACTCAACGATACTATATTTTATAACAAATACATATATAGATAAACATCCAAGACCCAGGACAATTTGAAAAAGGCCATTTTCCAACTTGCCCTAGCTGGGGATCGAACCCAGGACCTGCGGATTGGCGGTCTAGCGTTTTGACCATTACGCCACGGAGGTCGTCATATCTTACATCATCACTAACGTTAGTGATGGGTAAGAACGTAGATATATTGTCTTACTCCGTGATTTCTTTTCTAAATTCGCTCTTCCATATCACAGCCTGAACATGCCCAATGATATTTCGTTATACCTGCTGTTTATTATCCAGCTTGTTCGGTTCGTTCCACTCCGTCCTCCGCTGTTCGCACAATACATTGTTAGCCTCGTCACTGCCCCATAATGCCACATGACTTGCTATTAGCTGGCACATCTAGCGTGATCACATCTACACTGGTTCTCGCAACGTCGCATGCATGGCAAATATTGCAGTAAAGGCATTATATTGGCTAGCAGTGCTGGCAAAGGTTTAGGCACTGGCTACATCGGTGAGACACGACTACACGAGTTCGATCCTTACTAGTTGCGACTTTTATCTCTCATTATTTATAGAGATACATACATACTATAATAATAATAAATAATAATAAATAAATCGTTTATTCAGTAAAAACATATTTTACAAAGCAAGTTGTTGAGGCCTTCTAGTAGGTATAGCAATACCTGTGACAGAAAACCTCGCTCTTCCATTACAATAGTTATATTTAATGTATTTTACCGGTATTGAGAGAAAAAACAATAAATTAAAAATTAATACAAAAACAATAATTCAAACAGACTAATAAGGTGAGTGTGTACTATCACGTCTTTATCCCTAATGGGGCAGACAAAGCATTTTGGGTCTTGTGGTTCTATGCAGAGCCTAGGGCCGCAAGACCCAAAAGCCACTTTTAGCGTCATGGTGGGCGAGAAGATGGAAAAGCAATCAATACAGTGATGGGTTGCTAGCCGCATCGCCTGTTAACATGATTTGCATTTTTGCCCATTCCCTCGATCGGCTTTTACGATCTGCGTGGGAAGAAAAGCAGCTGGAACATTCTAAGTTTTTTTTTTATTTCTCCCAGACCAGCATGGGAGTTGTAGACAGATACCTAAAACGCCATAGAAACTTTTGGAGGGCTAATAAGTAGGCAAAACTAATAGGGGAATACCAGCTGTTTTCACAGAGATGGCAGCACACACGACTGGCAAAAAAGTGACAAAGTGTTGAATATGCTATTAAAATACTTATTGCATTTCATAGAAGTCATATTAAATTAATTAGAGTAGGTACTACTTTATTTAAATATCTATATCTATACATATAATAAAACAGTAAAAAAAGTGTGTCTGTACATTAATATATTTCCAAAAAATATATTGGGGGCGATGGAGACGTAGTAATAGAGTAAGAATTTAAAAAAAATGTCTGTCTGTTTGTCTGTTTGTACACGCTAATCTCCGGAAATACTAGACGGATTCGAATAAAACTTTTTTTGACATATAGCTTTTATGCCTGGGCAACACATAGGGTATAAGTGATTTTGGAAAATGGAACTCCTGATGCAGAACCATAATGGTCCAGCTAAACTATAAGGGATATAAAAATGCCGCCTTAGTAAAAATTATTCAGCCTGATGAGCATTTTCCAGAGACATAAAGTCCACGCGAACGAAGTCGCGGGCTTCGGCTAGTTAGTAATAAAAGATTTTAATGTTTTAATTAACTCCTATAGCGCCATCTAGTGACCAGGGAAGACAAATAATTATGTTTGTAAGGTGAAGCATGCTCTCAGTTCGTAGTCATACTCATTCGTACGGTGTTCTTTAATTTGAGGTACAGTGATTGTTACAAGCAACACCTGCCTCTATTTAAGCTTTTCACGTGAAGGGATAATAATGCTAGCTACTCGCAGTCCTATTGCAAAATGGCTCGATAACCTAGCATAGCACATGATTACTCTTTGAAATGTAGACTAGGAAGACGTAACTTATTAAATAACGTGCTACTACCGTACATCTCACAACCCCTCAAGCGACATTTGATATAAGACCACGCAGTACGTCTTGAATGACATATCTTTAACGAAAGTTGCTACGTACATACATACTATCACGTCTTTATTCCTGATGGGGCAGACATGAGTTACAAAACGGATAACTATGTAGGCTACATTTTCTTTCCCCAAAGAACATACCTACTTCGAACTATAAAAACCATTGCTTTCCATAGAAACCCAAGAACATACTGTGAACTACGAAAAAAATTGCTTTACATAGAAACTAGGATCAACTGATTGGTTAACTTGTATGGGTTGGCAATTTGTTTTACGTTGTTACTATATATTTCATGAAAGTTGTCAATTAAATTTTTCTGCTGATGATGTCTTGTGTATTCTTCTATCTTTGTGTATTCTGATTGTATATTTTTCAGCAATGGTCCAACAAAATATAAAAATGACGGCTTAGTAAAAGTTGTTTAGCCTGATGAGCATTTTCTAGAGACATAAAGTCCATGCGGACGAAGTCGCGGGCTTCGGCTAGTCTCTTAACCCATAAAGACCCGGACGGCATTTATAAATGCCCACGTTCATTGTCTTTCTATTGTGTCTGGTATTGGCGGTTGCGAATGGGTTAATAATCATCATTGTTCAGTATCATTGACGAATTTAGCCTTAAAATAGTTTCAGCACTTTTAACTTTGTTACACCCAGTATATAGTATATTATAGATAATACATTTTACTCCATTTTGCTCCCATGCTGGTCTGGGAGAAATAAAAAAACTTGGAATGTACCAGCTGCTTCTCTTCCCACGCAGATCGTAAAAGCCGATCGAGGGAATGGGCAAAAATGCAAATCATATTAACAGGCGATGCGGCTAGCAACCCATCACTGTATTGATTGCTTTTCCATCTTCTCGCCCACCATGACGCTAAAAGTGGCTTTTGGGTCTTGCGGCCCTGGGCTCTGCATAGAACCGCAAGACCCAAAATGCTCTGTCTGCCCCATTATGGATAAAGACGTGATAGTATGTATGTATGTATGTACATTTTACATCATGTGCTACGTACACTGACCACAGTTCATCCCACACCCCCTCGAGCGACACGTGGTAATGTTTTGCACAGAATTAATTGATATGGCTCCAATGCAGTAGTTAACGGAAGCTGAAACGGCCGATTACGTTGAGTTATTTATACGCTACTGCAAGTGAAAATAATTGCTTTGGTTTAAATCACTGCAGTGATATAAAATAGACAGTTTACAGGAATGATAATAATTTTTATGCCCTAAAAATATTCGGTTAAAGAAGATGATGCCAAATGTGTTTTTCTACATAAATTTTGGAGCATGAAGTTTCTGCCCGACAGACGCAAAGGTCGGTTTTAAAAATACTGTAGTCAGAAAAGACAAAGAATTACACAACCAATTTTGATAAAATTTCTATAGGAAGTCCTCCCAAATATACTCTTTCAGCCAAAAAATAGTATTTTATGCAACAGTTGTATAAGAGGGTTCAAAATATGCGAGTGGCGCAGGTTACGATGCGAGCTTTAGCGAGCATCGTAAGGAGGCGCCATCGAGCATTTTTTGACGTACTTATACAACGTTGCATATAATACTTTTTCTACGACTATATTTACTAAATAAAATACAAAAATAAACAAAGAAAAATATGAAAATGTATGACATCATTTATGTTTGGTAGATAATAGGCATCTATGGTAAACTTTATTTTTTTTAAATTGACGTCTGCCTAGTGAATATATCACGAATATATTAATAAAACGTTTTTCTTATGTTGGCAGTATGATAGATTCAAAGAAAAAAAAAGGTTCTAAGTCTATGGCTAGGAGTATCGTTTTGGCGAAATAACGATACAAGTGCTGTTATGGGGAATAGACTATAGACTTTCCTGAAGTCATAAATAATCAATGTTCTTTTAATAGTGTTCGTGACTATGTAAAAGGCAGATAACAGTAGAGGAGTAGAAAAAAAAATTTCTGAATCGGTTCAAACGCCTTTAAAACGGTGAACATACATTTTTGGAAGTCGGTTTAAAAGAATGACAATTATTTAACACTGTCAAAAGACAATTAAAAAAAATGAGGACAATAGTAAATTACATTATTTTTCTCTTATACTGTTTCACAAAAAAAAATTATCCATATAATTTGTTAGTAAAAAAAAACATTACAAAGATGAACTAATAAATTAATTTGCACTTTTCAAATACAGCTACCGGTTTTTTTTAAAAAGTAACATCCAATGCAATAAGTCTACTTTGTTTTATTTGTCATAACCGGAAACTTGTATCTACGAAACAATAGACGCGGTCCAATTCATTCAATTAATCAATTTGAAAACATAATGCATTGTTTATCTCACTGACAGCTGTCAATCTGACAGTAATAGTTATAAAGTAGACAATGCAAAGTGATATTTCACCCTGGGGCATCACTCTTGTACCATATGCTTGAATTCAAATCTTGCCCAGAATGCCAATGGAAAAAATTTAAATATGTTAATTTGATTTTTTTTATTAACCTTTATTGTCCCACTGCTGGGCAAAGGTCTCCCCCATATCCTTCCACTGATATTATTTTAAATTAATGAACACAGATATTCTCAAATAAATATAGATATTTCTTGCAATAAAATCTTGCCACGGATTGAATGAAAAATTCTTTTAGAATAAGGTATGAATTTTATGCGAAGTAATAATGTTAATCGAAACAAACAAAAATTGATAAATGTAAGCACATAATTGAAAGATTTGATCCAAAATACTTCAAGTAACATTATCATTACCAACACTTATGTGATCTCGTAGCTAATGCTACAGGCATGGACTTAATAAACGATTCCCACTGGACTAGACAACATTTACCAGTAAGTTAATACGTAATAATGACGGGCTGGAGTGTGCTCGCTATTAGTTAATGCCATCCATGGCTCATCTGTGGTTATCTGACTGGCTTTAAACAAACATGTAGCAGTTACCATTCCTAGGGCATGTTGAAAGACTATGAGCGAATCACGCCATACGCATTATAGTATTCCGCAGTATTTATTTATTTTATTGCACTTAAAATCTTAAGATTGTTTTGAATAAAAGTACTTATTGTTAGGAGACTAGCGCCATCTGCGTGTGATCTCCAAAAACACGGGCAAAATTTATCGATTTAGCGACAATCGATCGGTAGGCGCACCGCGTCGCATCACTAGGTCCGGCGCGCGGTGTAGCTGTCAGTTATAGTACAAGGTAACTAAAAAAAAACTTCACATCTTCTCCTTTCTTCTCCTTGCTGGCCATCTTTTGTTGCTAAAAGATGGTATGTATATACCTTTGAGAATGGAAATTCAAGATTAGGTAGAGCCGTAGCAGCCTCTATCTATAGCCATCTGTACCAAATTCCACAGACTTAGTTATTAAGACGGATCTTTGGGCAACAAAAGATCGGTAAAGTAGTATATTTTTTTTTAAATGGAATGAGCAAATATCTTCATCCATGAAAGTCAAAGTCGGGTGAATGATACAGTATCTACATATACACAAAATTTTGTAAGTACTTACTTACTTATGAACTTATTTAATATCTACTTCATTAACTCTTCCATGCTGGTCTGGGAGAGAAGAAAAACTTTGAATGTACCAGCTGCTTATCTTCCCGCGCAGATCGTAGAAGCCGATTAAGGGCGAAAGTGCGGATCACATTAACAGGCGATGCGGCTAGCAACCCATCACTATTTGATTCCTTTTTCCACCTCCTCGCCCACGATCACACTATAAGTGGCTCTGTCAGTTCAGAATTAAGTACAATACCCAAGTGCTCTGTCTGACCCATTAGGGATAAAGACGTGACAGTATGTACGTACTTCACCAACAGCATCATTTTACAGAAACGTGACAGATTACATTGCAAATTTAACAAACATCAATTTCCAAAACAAATTTTCACACAAATAAGTATCTTTAACAAATTCCTATCAAACAATTTTATCTAACATTCGAATCCCTGGCTAGAATTCCAAGCAAAAAGCCATGCCTCCGGGACACTCCTAATACATAATTTGCCTCTCTGCTTAAGCTGAATTTTATAGGTTCTTGTAACTTGTCATTTGACTGATTATCGTCATTGAAGGCCTCGCAACAACCTGGACTGACCACCATCTTTCTATTACAGCCAATAAGCGAAACCTCTGCCAATTTGAACCTTATGCACTTGTAACAAGTTATACAGGTTTGGGAATGGATAAAAAGTTAAATGGCGGGATTAAGGAATGATTTTGTTGTTTAGAATGGCGTTTATGGGGTGGGTTGCTATTACAAGACCACACAGGTCGGTGTGATGTTAGGTTCTGAAATGGCCCGTGTTTTGGTCTTGCTTCTGGCGTGAAATCTAACGCCTAGACGTGTACTTTTAGGTTTTATGTCCAGCTAAGAGAACAAAATTTATAACTGGGCCTAGGCTTATACTTACAAGGACAACAAATCAAATCAAATCAAATATATCTTTATTATCATAGGATATTTAAAATATCTCTTAATAATCGTCATTATTTTGTTGCACTATTGTTGACGTCAAATAGTTACTTACAGCTAAGTTTACTACCGCTTCCAAAGCGCTAGTGCAGAAGAAGCGGTAACAAACTGCACTCCAAGGACGTCAACTCACAATTAAATTAATACTTAAAGTTAATGTGGACAGAGAATACATTGTTTTGTTTGTTATGTCATATCATTATTTAAATTTAATTTTTAGAATGTCAAAATTTTAAAGTAATGTCAAGTTGTAGATTCAGTTTGTACAAAATGTACCAAATTATGACATTTTCGAGTACCTATATTACAAACTTTTAGAGGGACCCGCGTCAAGCTCAAGCCAGACTTTTTTGTCTTTAAGGTAGTCATCGGTCCTATAATAAGCCTTCTCACAAAGTACTTTCTTTACATAAGTTTTGAATCTTTTGTCTGGCATATCAAGGATCGATTTTGGCAATTTATTATAAAAAAGTATACAGTTCCCCATAAACGTCTTATTAATTGTTTTAAGCCTATAAAACGGGGCAACTAAGTCATTAACTAAGTCAACATATACATAAATATACACTATCAAGTCTTTATCCCTAATGGAGCAGAGCAAAGGGTAAAAACGGGACCCTATTACTAAGACTTCGTTGTCTGTCCGTCCGTTTGTCCGTCTGTCTGTCACCAGGCTGTATCACAAGAACCGCGATAGCTAGACAGTTGAAATTTTCACAAATTATGTTTTTCTGTTGCCGCTAGAACAACAAATACTAAAAAAAAATAATTAAATATTTAAGGGGGGCTCCCATATAAGAAACGCGATTTTTTATAGATAGTACGGAACCCTTAGTGCGCGAATCTGATTCACACTTGGCCGTTTTTTTCCTCTACGGAGTTCATATAACAAATAAGTTGTCCATTTCCTTCTAACCTTTGTCATTTAACTGCAGTCAATTAATTTTTACTCATATCTTTCACTCATACATTGTTTAACAAATACCATACCCTAAATGCCAACACAGTTACAATGTCAGTTTAATAACTTAACTAAAATGCCATTCACACTTATCTAAAACAATAACACAAGCACATCCGTAAGTAACGGTAAATCTATAATCCTGATCCGATCAAGATCACAAACGAAATGAGACTCTTTTCTCTACGACCTACATTTCAAAATGCCAAAGCACAATGTGGTTTATTTTTATTTGATCAAGCAAAGACAACGTAAGTATTCGATCACGAACTGTCAACCGAAGACACGTGCCGAGAAAAAGAAAAGGAATAAATATATATGTGTGTCGAAAGCATACTGGGTTCAGTACAATTTTAAACCTGTCAATACTACTAAATTAATTTACTATGTAACTATGTTAAGGAAGACAGTGAGCTAAATACTGATACATACCTACTCGTATAAAAAAGTTTTCACGCATTGATAGATAAAAGTACCTTACTTTGAATATTAGTAGGTAAATAAAATATATGAATAGTAAATTACGGTTTTTTAATTAATTATTTTTATTAATTGTATTAATATTAATTAGTAAGATGTGCCCGCCACGCTCCCACTCGTATATTTGATATTTCTACTTCACTAATTATCCAATTTTCTTGCTGTTTTGTGGCATTTTTGTTTTATATAAAATATTGATCAAAAACATACCTGCACAGTAAAATTACCTATTACAAAAGCAACTTCTTTCAAACGTTTCTGAAAAAGTCGTATCAAAATGTCATTGAAAAGGTTAAAATCTATTTAAATACGGAACTCTGTTGGCTTTTGTTTAACAATTGAAGATACTTCGATAAGAATGGAAGCTCGTCTGTACCGGAATGCGGCGCGTGACCCTGAATTATGCTACTTTGTAGTAGGGTTGCCAATGTTGCCATGCCAGTTTGGCCATCTAACTAAAGTGGCTTTTAAGTGGGCTTATGATCAGTAAGTATGTGTTCGCTTTGACGAGCTGGATTGTTTGGGCACGCTACTTTTATCATCATCATCAGGTCTTTTTGTCTCCACTGCAGGAACACGACCTGGGTTGCCAATGTTGCCATGCCTGTTTGGCCATCTGACTAAAGTGGATTTTAAGCGGACTTATGATCAGTAAGTATGTGTTCGCTTTGACGAGCTGGATTTTTAAGGGGCACGCTGCTTTCATCATTATCATCAGGTCTTTTTGTCTCCACTGCAGGAGCACGACCCAGGTTGCCAATGTTACCAAGCCTGTTTGGCCATCTAGCTAAAGTGGCTTTTAAGTGTGCTTATGATCAGTAAGTAAGAGTTCGCTTTGACGAACTGGATTGTTAAAGGGCACGCAACTTCATCATTATTATCATCAGGTCTTTTTGTCTCCACTGCAGGAGCACGACCCTCTCTATACAGATAAAGGACTTAGCCTACACTCTCCACGCTGGCCAGACAGGTTGGAGAGGTCTCATTGATGTTTATAAGCTTTGTTTAGCTTGCATTCCCTAAGTCGTCTTCTACGACATCCCGAGACTTGGAGTGGCCCTATTCAAAACTGTCGGAAACCATACGGCTTTAGTACAAGAAAAGGAAAATGTTTATGCGTTATGGAATTAGGTTGGGATACTTGGGATAGACTAATGCTAGGATATTGCAATAGAAACGTTACCTGTTATTAATCATGATTACTGACTATAGTACTTTATTAGTATTATTTTTACAATTATTTTAATATTTTTTTTTACTAAATCTACTTTTATATTGTTTCAGATGTAGCGGCTTATTTCATCCTGAACTAAAAACATACGTAAGCATATTTTCGTCATTTTATTTTATTAACAGAATCATTCCAATCTGAAATGGAAATTTTAAAGTAAATGACTATCAATTTTATATTCTTTACAAGTAAATAACTATAAAAATGTGACATTTAAGACGATTTTCCTAAAAAAGCGCCCAAATTTTATGGGCGCAGTTATAGCAGCTCGCACCGGGCGCATAAAAGACTATAGCACTAACGTCACTGACTGTATACCTTGACTTTTTAACCACCAGCCAAATATTTGAAGCAAGTCCTGTCTATGATACTGAACTCCATAAAAAGCATTACGAAAAATGAATACAATATTCGGCTTCCATGTACTCAAATCAACGCTCAGCCAAAAGGATTGTGTATAGAAGGAAGAATTTTTTTTTTTTAATTTTTTAACTTTTTTGTAGAATGTAGTTCAGTATCATGTACTGAACTTCTAAATTGAGCTGGTGGGTAAAAAGTCATCCTGTACATTATGCGACTATTGGGTCTAGCTACGAATAAGGGTCTAGTAATAAAACAAAGTACTATTTACTAAAATCGTTTTCCAGGAATAGAACTTACAGATTTATAACACACCTCCTTTAACTCTGACGTCAGATATTACCATGAAACACCTTCATTACCCATAATGGACCACCGTACATGCTTTCAAACCTAATTATCATAGAGCCACACCTACACTTGCGACTAAACCAGCGTTTCACAAACTTACAGAAACCTTTTGAAAAGTGATATATATTGAAGGACCGAAATGCTTCATATAATAGTTATAGTTTTAGAATACTTTTGATAAAAATTGTAGTAATAACTAGACTTAGGTGTTTTTTTTTCTCATTGTCTTCTTCGTTTCTGTTTGTATTCTTAGTTGTGCTGCTTCGAAGATTTTTCTTTCTATACATTCTGGTCAATTGTCACCCAAGTACACAGAAAACCATGTGGATGTAGAAAAAAAACAGAACTATATTTAAATCACATCAACCGTCTTTAGGAATTCAGTATTAAAATACGACATTTGTTATTAAGTCTTTAGTCTCCTACGATATCTACCTACAGAAAAAGTTGGAGTGGTGTCATTCTACGTCGGAAACCACGCACATTTTATTACTCATCACGATTTTTATAATCGCGTAGCATCCGCTGTTTTTACTCCCTAGGGACCTGGAGCACACTTTGAGTGCAACTGGACTAAACAATCGCAGTGGCGACTTTCCATCATGGCGATCAGATACGCCGATTTGGTTGCCATGACAACGGAAGGGCAACCGCGGCGCTTTTGATTTAACACACGCCGTTTTTGTCCCGTAAAATAATGGTGTGGGGACGAGGACTAGCGGGAATTGGCAGGGCCTTTTAGGGACTAACTATGCCACCCGCAGACTTGCGACAGACGACACGACGTCGTTCGTTTTTGCCATTTTTTATGAACTGTAGTAATCGCAGCTTGAAACTGCTGTTGGTTTTCTGGATGACGTTGGGATATGTAGGTCGTTAGTTTTGCTCTATTTTTAAAATTTATGGGTGGTATTAAGTATAAAGTACATATATATTATCAAGCTTGTTTGCCAGTGGGGTAAATGGTGGCAGTGTTATTAAATTTCAGGAACATTATACTTTTGTAACAACGAATAGCGGACGGAACAAACTAACTACGGACTAAGTACATACTATAGTCCACACAAGTATATTTAAGAAGTAAATTTAACAAAAAAACGACTTTGGGTTCACCGTCTCTAACTTTTAAACCGCTGAACCGATTTCTATCAACCACCTCGATCAAGTCAGTTTTTAATTTAAAAAATTAGTCATTTAAAAAATTCGTTATGGCGCTAAAACTTCACAGAACAACACGTATACACAAACACACAGACACGTCAAACTAAAAACACCCATCTTTTTCGTCGAGAGTTAAAATCAAAGTACACCTTTTTCATCTTAGTTAGTCTTCTAGGTTCGTAAAATCAGAAAAAGTTAATTTTTTGCGTCTAAGTTAGTCTCCAAGGTTCGGTCGCCCTAACAGCGTGTTAAAGACAAATGCCCGAGATAGTAAAATGATATAGCCCGAAGCCGATATAAGGCACAAGCTGACACCTTGCAAATTTACCGAGCAGAGCGGCCAGAAGAAGCGGACTTTAACTGTAAAATGTCGCCTAAGTCGCGGTTAGAACGCTAGAATGCCGCTGCCCTGTAATATGATGATGCATGTTACACATCTTATTTTAAGAAAAATCATAAAATATTCTCCCATATAATACTCCCATGCTGGTCTGAAAGAAATAAAAAACTTTGAATGTACCGAACTTGTAATGTAATGAGCTGCTGTTCTTCCCACGCAGATCGTAAAAGCCGATCGAGGGAATGGGCAAAAATGCAAATCATGTTAACAGGCGATGCGGCTAGCAACCCATCACTGTATTGATTGCTTTTCCATTTTCTCGCCCACCATGACGCTAAAAGTGGCTTTTGGGTCTTGCGGCCCTGGGCTCTGCATAGAACCGCAAGACCCAAAATGCTCTGTCTGCCCCATTAGGGATAAAGACGTGATAGTATGTATGTATGTATAAAATATTCTGTTCGTGTAATGGTTTTTGTAATCTTAATATTATGCAACGGGCGTGGGCCGCACTTGGATAGGTGACCACAAGTGGCACAAAAATTACTTGAGCTCCTCCGGGACCAACGGCTTATACGTACGTATAAGCTGTCATCATTATGTGGCAGTCGTTAAGCTATGTCTGATGCCTTTATGCAGCTTAAAGAATCTGACGCCAGTGTTGGCCACTTACACACACGAAAAACAAACTATTCTTTCCATCCTACGCCAGCACCGCATTTCAAATGGCCCTAGATTTTTTCTTTCTTTTTGAGTTAAAGTCCATGCCTCGCATCCTTATAATGCAATGGGTTGTACAACAAAACAATGACGAATTAGTAAGAGATATTATAAATATCCTATGATAATAAAGACATATTTGAATTTGGTCCATATGTATATTTTAAGAAGCCGTTTTCGTGACTATTTCGTTATTCATTAATATCATAGATGTTTATATTAGTGGCCAGGTTGATTAATTTCTACAATCTTCGCAATAATGCGCATTCCATTCTATATAAGATTTAAAAGGAAGTTTCATACTCATCATTCCGGTACAAGGTGGTTTAAACTGGTTTAAACTGCTCAGAAAAGTAATTCCCGATAAAACGGCAGTTTTCAATCGGCGGCGCCCCGGGGGGTAAATAGGTGTTGCCAGCAAAAACCGGCGCATTGCCACGTTTAATTGAATGTTACCTCCGTTCAGCGGGGATATTGTTGTTTTAATTGCCCCATTGATTTGTGAGCTGTTATAATAATTTGATTTCACGATTAGGTTTTAAATTAATCAAATTTATTTGACCTAAAAATTAAGAAACTTTTTTATTTTGGTCTGATTTCTTTTGTTAAACTATTCTTGAACTAGAAGAACTGTGAGCTAAGAAACCTATTATTTAAAATAACTAATAACTCTCTCTCTCTCTTACTCTTAAATAAATGACAAATTAATTTTGCCAACTTTGGATACATTAAAAAGCAACAATCCCTAATAAGTAACTTCGTCAATAATTTTGATTTTTTACAAACAATATTTCAGATTTCAAAATGAGTTATACTATAATAGTCGCAGAAAACACCTTGTAAATAACCACTTCAAAGAGGATAACGTGTCAAATACTATATCAATCATTACTACAAATAACGACTTCAATTCAAAAGGCCAGTACTTGTTAAACGCTTTCCCTATAGAGCAGAATACGTGCCAATAAATTTCCATGAATTAGTAATAAACGTTGCTTTTCATGCATAATATTGAGGGAAACATAACTTATAACTGCGCTTTGGGTGCTAAGCTTAGTAATGGTACATTTCCACCAAAGGCGCGATGAGGCCAGACTAGAGTTAACATCGAGTTGACTTTACCAACTGGGGATGTTGATTTTCTGACAGTAGTTAACCCGTTGTCAGTGCAAAACACCAGACACAATAGTAAAACAATGTATGTCGACCGGATACCGATCTGCTCATAGACAAAGTTAATTGACATTTTTAGCTTAGAAGTAAGGATTAATCTAGGTATTTTTTTTAAGCTATCGCCTTATGTGGTTGTGTGATGATGTTATTAAAATAATATTAGGTTCCTACCTAGAGTTACACATTCAGTTTTTTTAAATACATTGTAATTTAAAGTTTATCGATTTAAATAAATATGTCAAAATTAAATTAGTGTCTGATTTGGATATTCTAGAGTCTAAGTTCAGACGAATTTATTTAAATTAAATGCGTAAATGTAAGAACGAACAGCGTGTATGTTGTCTTCTCAGAATAGCCATGTCGCCTCGCCTAGCCATATGCACCTCCAATGAAAAAGCACCTTATATCATTGTGGAACTTCTATTGTAATATCTACTATGATCAGGGTTGTTGATATGAATGTGAGATGAAAGTTTAATGCTTGTAAATGCCAATGCGTGGTCCAGAAAATTATCAGCAATAAATAAATATTTTGACTCAATGTGTTGAATAGATCTACGATCTACTCGTATGATCGTTAATATTATTGATTATAAGTGTTATATCAGTATTTATAATATACGATTAAGATCGAGTTAAATATATATATTATCTTTTAATAAAATTTTCTAATTGTGAGTTTTTAATTTTAAGATAAGTGTTCAGTTTTAGATATAGTTTAGTTTTTTTTCTTGACATTTATACAAGATTACTTACTTATTAAACTCCGGCAACACTTTTGGATGGACTAAACTTGCTCCAAAAAAAATTGTTGTGTAATAAAAATCATCAATGAGACCACCTCGCAAAGATTTTATACAAAAAAATATAATTTTTCAGATCGCTTGAGCATCTTCGAGTAAATATTTTATGTATGTTCGTTCCCCAATTACTCGAATTCTCTTTTTTTTTATTAATAATCTTAACCTAATATTATAAATGCGAAAGTGAATTTGTATGTTTGTTTATTACCAGATCACGCTTCAACCACTGAACCTATTTAGATGAAATTTGATATGGATATAGTTTTATACCCAGGGAAGGACATAGGATAGTGATTATCCCAAAATTCCCACGGATAGCTAGGCCCACGGGCACAGCTAGTAATAAATAAATATATACGGACAAATCACACAGATTGAGCTAGCCTCAAAGTAAGTTCGAGACTTGTGTTATGCTACTAACTCAACGATACTATATTCAAACAAATACATATACAGATCACAAGTCGGTTAAAAAAGAAAAAAATTGTGATAAAAATCCCTTATTGGATGTTAATTTTTATATACTTTACGAGCAGCCCTACAACATTCAGCAACAAGCATTTAATTTACGACAATAACTCGTAAACTGTCCCTAAATGGCTCAATTGCAGCCAAGTTCTTATTCAAATAGAGAGCGGAAATACCGAAATAATTCAAGATATACGTCCAATGTGGCGAGGCCTTAATCATGGAATACAACGAGTACAGAAGTAAAGTTCGCTTAACCTGTTGTCTGTGCAAAACACCAGACACAATAGTAAAACAATGCATGTCGACCGGATTCCTGTCTGCTCACAGATGACAGGTTAACAATTTTGAAAAGCAATGTATTTATGTAATGCTAAAAACTGACAATTACAACCTTTTTGTTTGACGTTCATAGTAGTGGTAATTTTTTTCTATTTCTAAATAAATGTTCTGTTTTAGACTGAGTAACAAACCTAAAATGTACATCTAAATACGATATGTCAAGACCCGCATGGCATTATATAATTCGGCTTTCATTATTTTACTATTGTGTCTAATATTGGCGGATCTCAAAAGGTAAGGTATTTTTTTCAACAAATCATGATTACTGCTATTAATACCAAGGCAACACAATAATAAATTTCATTCACACGTTGTATGTATGGCCTGTAATTGACGACGTTTCGAAAATTTCTATCTTTATAGCTTAGGAATAGTTACGCCATAATTTTCTTAATAAAATCAAACATGTTACTGTGAATGCTACACAAGGATATGACATCTACTCTCACGATCCGAACGACAAATAAGCATAATAACATACAAATCGCGTGTCAACGATGACGTCCGGTACACGGCACTACAGATTTTCTGGATTCCGTATTAATTAGCAATATTTTATGCGGGTCTTTATTTTTAAATATAAAAATGAGCTTGACTTTATTTTTTTAAATGACACATTCATCATGATCATCTTTTCAGCCGCATAACGTCTTCTGCTGGACATAGGCCTCTCCCAAGGATTTCCAAAATGAGATCTGATCTAGAAAAATTAAAAAATTAAAATGACTCATTACGTAGTGACACACACGCCGCCAAAACCGTTCATATTGATGGGTGAGTCTATAATACTCGATGTGTGTTGAACATAAATCTGTTTGTGCTGCGTGGCTTTTTTTCTGTTTTCTCAATGTTTTGTGCCTCCTGCTCTGGCTAGGCTTCGCGCCACGCGCCTCCTGCTGTTTATTTACATGATACATATTTATTCGGTATCCAATGTTACCAGATTTTGATAATTAATTCTGATAAATGTTTGTCATAGTTAACTGCAGCGTAAGTTACCAAGTTAACCAATGTAATAGTTATCATACATACCTATTTAACTTACATAGAAATGCCTCACTGTATAAGAAAGCTCAGAGAACCTCGCTCCCCTTACTGCTCGTAGTCATCTCTATCTATTTATCTTTGGATAAACGTACTTAAAGTAACAATCTTAATGTGATTGAAGTATCCAAATATAAATTGATAGATTGATTTATTTTCGCAACAATGTTGATGACAAATCATAGAATTCATTTAAATGTAAATGTAAATTATCTCTCTAGTGAGATTATATAGCGTTGTTTGTGCATGCATTTGATTGTATATTATTGTTTGAAATAAAATAAAAAAATGTTTCTGTATACGATAATCTTTAAATGTTTCCTTGCTTGTACAATATAAAATCTACCTGTATTCTTTTCTTAATTATATTGTATTAATAAAGGACCCTCTAGGGTTCAAATTCTTTGTAAAGGACGCACTCATTATATAACATTAAAATGACACTTCAGAACAACTTCATCCACCTATTAACCAGTCGCTACCAAACGCGGTCCTATCGACCGACGTAATCCCAATAATTACACGTTAAATAGTTATAATCGGCGAATGAAGATGTTATCTGTCGCCGTATCGAGAAATCGGCAATAATATTAGCATATTCTGTGTAACGGGCTGATTTTACGATTGAATAAATTAAAATTACGCACTTGCTAAGCGATTAGGACTTACAGGGAGTGACAGAACGATACACCAGGTCTTTTTCTCAATTAATAGTAAATATTTATTGGCATCCAATGTTACTAAAAATCTTTCCACAATAAGGTTACAATAAAATTACTTTTTTTCAGTTTTCATAGTAACAACATCATGTAACTGCTGCCGTATGTGATGCAATCAAATGTTTTTCTTATTTTATTATTTAATTCAAATAAATACAGATATTTTATTTTATTTCAATATAACTTTGGTAAATTTGATAGTAAAATAAAATGTTTAAAGATATTTTTTTGTGATAATGAGATAAATACCTACTAAACTATTTTACGCGATTTTACGCGATCGAATCAGAAATGAGGAGATTCGTAGAAGAACGAAGGTCACTGACATAGCCAAGCGGATTAGATCATTGAAGTGACAGTGGACAGGGCACATAACGCGATGGCCGATGAGGCAGAAGAGTCCTCGAATGGCGACAACGTACTAGCAAGCGCAGCGTATACTGTTAGACGGTCAGACGACCTGGACAAAGTTGCAGGAAGGCGCTAGATGCAGACCGCTTCCTATCGGTCGTTTTGGAAATCCTGTAGCTGCAATGATAATGATGAAATAATTTTACTCTGTACGTTAATTAATTATTTCGTTCTTCTTCTTATTTAGGAGCTTAGACGGCTCTTGCCAGTGGAGTCGGTTACTTTGTTGTGTACTCGTAAGTTCAATTGATGCTATCATGATCGATGCTTACGTCCATTTGCCAGACTCGTTTACCTAGGCAGTGTGGCCACGACGACAGCAATTATAAAATCTGGTACAAAAATAGGGTATTTTCTGTCAGATTTTTCTACCTAAATTAATTAAACCACCTGAAGTATTTATAAAATAAAGTACAAACATAAGGTATTTTCTGTCAGATTTTTCTACCTAAATTAAAGGCGTCTGATGTAGCTCAATGACCGTCATTTAGTGACATCATTCATTATTACACACTATATTCAAAAATCAAAAAATATATATATTTATTTCAGTATAAACTTAAACTTATTTTAAAGTACATGGATGGGAGCACCTTGTAAGTATTAAATACCTGTGTTTGGTGCCCCCGCTTCTTCCCGGTAAAATGAAAACAATTTTTGCATTTACAATAATGATATTTCCTATTATTTATTACAATTTATACAATAAAAAATACAAATTTAATTTAAATAGTTATTTAATTTAATCCACTCAGTACTCACTAGTGTACAGATTTTGACAAGGGCTTTCCTCACCAGAATCAAGTGGTAGTATTTGAAAAACGTCACCGGCCACGCAAGAAAGGTTCCGTACTAAACACAGGGTAGAGAGATTCTATGTGTCTGTATGAACTACACACTACTGCCATTTCGACTCAATAAGAAGAAGGTGCCCGCAATCTTCGTGGCCCTTGATAAGCGCGCAGATATGCAGCAACCTGCTTAGCACCGCTGCTCAAAGCCTGATTAATGCCGCTTCTCCAGAGGTGCTATTTTTCAAACGCGGAGTCACTAAACGAACGATTTTTCGTATGGAAAAACCATTCGATTAGGTGACTCCGCGTTTCAAAAATAGCACTTCAGATCTTAACAGCCGGAACTGTTCGCCGCAGCTTCCTTTTCTAATGATTTATCGGAGGGTAAGTAATCCTCTATGGAAAAATGTTTTTTTTTTACTTTAAAGAATTGCCTTGTGTAGTTGCTTTCACATCGGTAGTATGATTTTTAGAATTTGCTCATAAAGAAAGTCTTTGAAGTGTCTCGAGGTAGTTATTTTCCTGCATTGATATACCTATGTATTGATATATCTTTTTCATTTTAAATTATAATTTAATTTGCTTATTCTAATACTATAATAAGTGAAGATTTGTAAATGACTTCTTGTTTTATAGATTGTATCTACATAAATTGTTAAATGTCGATAATCTTCCAAAATAAAATAAATAAATAAATTTTCTTTTTGACAAACGCTATATTTTACAATTATTTAATTAAACGACAAACGTTTTACTAATAATTTTTCAAAACTAAAAACAGACTTCACCCCCATGCTACACAACCGATTTTGATAAAATTTCTATGGGACTACCTGACAAATATATATTTCAAACAAAATAAGAATTTTCCAAATCTGTCTAGGCGTCTTCGAATAATCTGTGAACATACATAAAAAAGATCATGGCGAATTGATAACCTCATGCATGACAGTCATGCAAACAGAAATGCTATCTTATCAAGTGAAAATTAACCCCGTATCAACATGTAGTTAATGCCAGTGAAAAACAATACAAGAAATAAGACTTCGAATAAAAGAAAAAGGAAATATGTATTGAGAGATTCGTCATGAGGTTACTACTTGTAAGTACAGTTGAATTTCTACTACGGTCGTTTTCATTATCTCTATAAGGGACGAATAATTAATATTGCTAATTGCTAATTACTAAAGGATACTTAAATCTTATCTTGTACAGGCCGACAAATTAGCTTCCCTTATCACATCCCACCACAAAAAGAATCTTAATCATCATCCTTTGAGAGAACATTCCAGTCCAGTCCCATCTAGTATATCAGGCAAAATGAATACCAATTAAATTTTTTGAAGCGTTTATGATCCAAGGGCGGATCCAGAGTTTCAGACTGGAGGGCTTCTACGTCCAGGGCTATAATTCAAAAGTTAGAAGTAAAAGTAGTCCCGACAATTGTTTAATTACGTACTAACTGGCCACAAAAACATTTTAATACATTCCTGGACATTCAGCCAGGCACAATTGAATTAAGTCAACAGCCGTAAGTGTTGCGGAACATGTTAAAATATTAAAGAATATTGAGTTTATTGTTTCTTTTTTATTTGCTTATTCAGCTTCGAAGTTCAAAGCAAACTGCAGTCCTTTGGGGTGGCTTCTCCCAACAAACTATGACTCACCTGCTCTGTTGTGCCCTGGCAACTTCACCCCGATTTCTTTTTTCTCAATAAACTATTTACTTTATTATTACCGAAGAAAAAGGGGGGCCGGCCCCTGTGTCCCTGTATCCGCCCAAACTATGATCCAATCTGAATCAGACGGACTTAGAATGTTTTTACCGCGTTATGTCTATGGAATCAGTAGTCTGCGCACAGAAATTCATTAAAACTCATATCGGCCAATTAAGCAGGGGAATGGTTTTTGCGGCTGCTTATCCCGATCTTGATGAGTCGAGTTATTATTGACATGTCTGCGACTTATAAGGAGTAAATGCGCTCCCAGGCTGATAAAGCCTCTATCAAACTACGGCCGGACAAATGCTCCTTACTACTGCGCATAATATTATGTTTACTCCACGAATATACATTGCTACCGCGGGACATATGCTTTCTTTCTACTGCAAGAAAAAAAAACACTCCACGAATAAAAATTGGAAACGCAATAAAATTACACTTTGTCGAATACTTTTATTTGAAAAATAAATTCCATTCAATTCAATATTTAAAAATTCCGATACATACAGATTATAATATATACATTACATGTGTGTATACAGGGTTACTTTTTAATAACCAGCAATAATTTTGGAGCAAGTTCAGTCTATGATACTGAACAACTTCCCCTTTTATTTATTTTATTTTATTTTATTTTTTTGGAAGATTATCGACATTTAACAATTTATGTAGATACAATCTATAAAACAAGAAGTCATTTACAAATCTTCACTTATAGTATTATAATAGGCAATAATAGAACCGATAAGTTAGCAACAATATGACTACTAAGATAAATGGTAAACACGCTAGATACATCGATAACTACTACAACTAAATGTTGATTATTTTACATTAATTTTGTTAGTAATAAAGGGAGTGAAGCTGAGAAAATACACATTTTATCAGAAATTAATAGAATAATAATAATAAGTATTTTTCCTAAAAACAATTATCGAATAACTAAAAAAAAACGGCTTCCCATAAAAATCAAGGCTCAGCTACTTCCAAATAGGAGGAGGTTATCAATGCGTCGCGATATTTTATTTTTTATTTATGTTCACCGATTATTTAAAGACGCCCGGACCGAATTGAAAAAATCTTTTTTTGTTTGAAAGGCTATATATACTTGTAAGGTTGGTCCATAGAAATTCTATCAAAATAGTTGTGTAGTTTGGGTGAAGTCAAATTTTAGTTATGAAGAATAATGTTATACTAGCCGAAGCACGCGACTTTGATCGCGTGGACTTTATGACTCCAGAAAATGCTCATCAGGCTGAACAACTTTTGCTAAGGCATCATTTATTTCTTATAGTTTAACTGGACCATTATGGTTATGCATCAGGTGTTCCATTTTCTAAAATCAATTATGCCCTATATGTTGCCCAGGCTTAAAAGTTATATAACAAAAAACATTTGAAACCGTCAAGTATTTCCGAAGATTAGCATGTGCAAAAAGACAGACATTTTCTTTTAAATTCTTACGCTAATACTATGTCTCTATCACCCCACGTATATTTTTTTAAATATATTCAATGTACCAACAAATTTAAAAAAAATTAACAGGGCAAAGAAAAAAATTATATGTATATACATATGTATGGAGAGCACTCTAAGACAAGAGCCCAGCTCTTAAATATAAGAAGAAGAAGATGTATAGATATAAATGAAAAGGCAATAAAAGATTCTGAAGACGAGTCTTTTGTTAAGACGCGTTATCAAAACTTGCATGGCTGTCGTGTGATAAAGCCTTTACATTATACTTCCATAAATTAAGATTGTGTTTAACGCTAGTCAGCGAGAGAGTCGCGACCATGAATGCCCACTAGTGGACGGCCGATTGACATTTGACTGACTTTTGATTGACTGCCCTTCAGTTTTTTTATCTGTTGACCACAAATGTATTGGCGGAAGGAACGGTTGCTCCAATTAATGGTAATATATTAATTTATTCTGAAAGATTTAGTTTTTAGCTTGAACTTGTGTGAGAACTAAGACACGGCTTTAAGTTATATTTATATTCTCTTTAATAGACTTAGGTTTCCATAATGTGACATCATAATATAACTTAAATCGTCTGCAGTTTTATACAATGTATAGGTGCATACTAACATTTACTAACATCACTGATACCTATTTTATAATGCAAATAAATGACTCTTGATTCTGTAAGTAGTTTTTCGACGTGATTCCTCACATTTTTCCAGGATAAAAAGTATTATTTATGTTAATCCAGGTCTTAAGCTAAGTGCCAAATTTAGATGCCTATTTAGACGGCGCAAGTTTCCTGAGCTTTTAATACCAATCTATTTAGCTTTTACGTAATTGAATACCTAACTGCAACTGTTTAAGGTTTTGAATGAAACTTGACATTTAGAAAATGTCTCAACTTAAAATATGGGATATTTTCATCCCGAAATGAGGTTCACAAGAGATATTTCTACCAACGAACGGTGGCAAAAAGATGGTTAAAATAAAAACTAAAGTATCCCTTATCTTGAATTGATCTCTCCATTCATATAAGTCACTCATAATAGATACAAAATTTATCTCCTATGATACCTTAAGAGCGTATTACCTACGTTTTTACAGCGAGCAATATATCAATATTAAATAAAGTCGGGCTTTCTTCGAGCATTATCGGAGATATAAATAACAATTTATGGAATAATTATGGTAATATCTGCTCTATTCAGATTTATAGGGCAATGTGCTGGTAAAAACAAAAACTTTGAAGTTATAATAAGGGCTATTCGTTTGATAAAATGGAATTTATTAGGCTCATTAGGACTACTGACAAGAAACGAGGAACTTGAAGCCTCATTCAATGGATTCTACACACATACATAAAAACCACGTCTTTGTCGGTTGCGGGGTAGACAAATTCTGGGGCTGGAAGATCTCAAAGCCATCAATCGTGGGCGTGTAAAATCATATAACGTCAAACAAAATATATACTGCACCTATTAGATTCAGTCCATGATTCTGAACAACTTTCCTCAAAAAACATATACCAAATATGAGAAATATTTTTTTGCATACAAACTCGGATCAACTAATCGGGCAAATGGTATTGGAGGCCAAAAATTACTTTTCATATTTCGATACGTGTTACTTGGGGAAAGTTGTTCAGTATTATGGACTGTATTCACCCTTAAAATAGTTATAGTATATTTTGTTAGACCCTATATATACTGCTTTATTTCGAAATGGCTTTAAAAAATATGAAATATTTATATAAATAAGCTTTTTATCATAGAAACACTATATGTAATCAATCAGTTGCACCTGTGAGTATAAAAACTATTCGATTTATAGTAGTTTAGTATTGATATTTCATATTTACGGTTTGAATAAACATTTATGTGTGACATAAAGTACGGGGTTATGAGTGTGTGCGGTCATTAATTTTATTGACAACCATTGACTTGAATCGACTCGAGACGTGGTACGTAGGTACCTATTTAAATATTCTTTGTCCTAAACATGTCATTTTGAACCCCGACGCAAAAAGATAACGATGTTATAAGATTGACTCCAATTTCTTTCTGTCTGTCTGTGGCCTCCAGCCTGCTCTGAGCTCTCGAACGGATGAATCGATTTCGATGCAGTTTTTCTAAGTGAAAACCAGTTTCCTTGCGGTGGTTCTCGTAGTGAACGCTTGAAGTCTGAGTTTTTTTTAATTTGCTTGGCAAACAAGCTATGATATTTTAATATGCATACTACATTTTGGGTCCAAGCAGACAGTCCAGAGCCGCATATTTACAAACAAAGTTTCGTCTAATACGATTTTAATAAATTTCAATTCTTCCATGTTCTACCTCGCAGACCGGTATAAAATAATTTCAATTTATTTAAAGTTACTTTTAAAAAGAAAAAAGTAAAGGGTACAGCGGCAAGAATCCGAATATACCAATAGCTAGTTACCCATCACTAGTTCTACACATATTCATAAGCGACCCGATCTGTATACCTCTATAAATAGTAGGTAATGAACGGCAAATAAAGTTTTTGTTTCTTTATAAGAAAAGTGCACGTTTCTTTAATTTATAACAAAAACCGATAACTCATCGAATTCTTGTCATATAAAACATTATGTACCTATACTTTGACTTTGAGCAGATTTTCAGTTCATTTGGTTAGCTTACAGATTCACTCGATACATTCCTGCGACGATTCCTCCAGTCCGCGATAAGCCGCGCTCTACAACATTAATCACGCAGATAAATCCGCCGCAACATCCGCACAGGTGCCATATCACTGTGCTAAATCATAAGACATTAGGACATATTAATGTGCGATTGTGTCTCACACTATTACACAGGTATTTATTCCTTAGATTTGGGTAGACTGAGTCTAGGACAACAGTTAGTTGCTATACATATTCTCCTTGAAATGATTCCTCTAGCCCGCGACGAGTCGCGCTCTGCAACATTAATCACTCAAATAAATCCGCCGTTGCAACGTCCGCACAGGTGCCATCCATATTTACAGCGATGAATCATAAATCATAATTACATATAATTATGAGTAGATCTCATACTATTACATATTTATTCCATAAATAACACTGTCACCAGTTAACAGAGCACAAGGTAACAGTTAGTACATCGTCTTCTTTGCGACGATTTCTTTTCCGCGAGCCGCGCTCAACAACGTTAATAACTCATATAAATCCGCCGTAGCAACATCCGCACAGGTGTATCTACAGCTATAAATCAATCAGTCATTATTACATATTAATGTGTGTATGTGTTGCCTCGTGCCTGACTGAATGTTTTAATGTTTAACACCTGTTAGACTACCTATAGTTATCACAGATATGTGTTGGTCTAAAGTACTTAGTAACATTGTATAAAATATGAGATTTTTTTAATTGAGAGATGTGGGTTGAAAGGGAATGTAATTACAAATATTAAGAAAGAAATGTTAAGGTGGTTTGGACATGTTGAGAGGATGGATGAAAGAAGACTAAAATTTAGTGCGATATGGATGAGAGAACCGGACCGGGTCGTCCTCGACGAACGTTCTGCGACCAAATAGTAGATGTTCTAAAGAAAGGTGATGTAAGGAGTACCCATAACCGGAGAGCATGCATGAAAAGTATAATGAGTGTTGACGCAGCAAAAGACGTTTGCAAGGATCTTAGTAAGTGGAGATCCATAGTCTCTGTCTATCCCCAAGGGAAAATATGTATGTATGTATAAAACAAATACGATAAAATTAAGCACACACGAATGCAATACAATTTTAGTTGACAAAGTTATACAGGTGGTTCCTTTTACATACTTCTATTACGTCAAAAAAATATCTCCGTACATGTGGTCGGTCGATTTGTATTACAGGATACCTTCCCCCGATTTACATCGTATGAACAGGGTCTAACAAAATGTACTGAAACTATTTTAAGCCTGATTTCAATCCTTGATACTGTACAACTTTCCCCAAGAAACATAATATATGGAAATATAAAAAAATTAGCTCCCATACAACCTGACCGATCAGCTAATCCCAGCTTGTGTAAAAAGCAATTTTTTTATGTTTTGATATATGTTCCTTAGGGAAAGTTGTTCAGTATCATGGACTGATTCTACCGTTAAAATAGTTTTAGAACATTTTGTTTCACGTTATATAAAAATGTTTCTTGCTGAAAATTGTTCAATAACCGATTGAATTCACTATTGAATAATATTTCTCATCATAATTTCAGTATATTTTGTTAATAACGTATATATTTACTCTGCTATAGGTGAGAAGTTGTACGCTCGTACATCGTAACTGTAGGACAACATAAGGAATGTAAACGCCCTGTACATTAGTTCATATCTCGGTGTTATCATGACAATCTGAGATGGTATCGCTGCATACATCAGCTATGTACTGAGGCTGTACGTCGAGTGCGATGACCACGAACCTGATAAAAAAATATAAAATAAGTACTTTATAATTCAATTTTTAAAAAGAAGTTGTTTATTGGAATTTTCCTTGTGAAATGTTACAATATATTTTTAATATAAGTATAATCATATTAGTTTAAATACCAAGTTTTAAAGAACTATAAAAAAACTACTTACAGAAAGATAAAAAGATACTACTATACAGAAAGATAAAAAAACTACTTATAAAAATCTCTGTAAATTTTCTCCGGATGAAACAATACAAATGCTTTAGTGATCTGTAATTACACTTGTACGGAAAGTTATAAAATAAATATGTATTGATAAATCAAACAGATTCAGCTAGCCCCAAATTATTAATTCTGTGCCCAAAGTAAATTGAAGACTTGTGTTATGGGAAACTCACTCGACGTTACTATATTTCATAACAAATACTTATATAGATGAACATGCAAGACCCAGCAAAAAAAAAAATCTATCTCAAGATGGATAATTCCAGTCGCTTTTTAGCTGACTGGAGATCGAAACTGGGACCTTCGGTGTGACAACCTGCCATGATGTCCACTAGGCTACAGAGACCGTCAGCTAAAAAGCGGTAAAAACATTGCGACAATCAAGCACATTTGGTTTAATCCGTTTTACTGGGACATCTTTAGGAAATATATATTATATCATCCAGCTCTGTTCCTAAGGGAAGCTGACTATGTGTATTGTATCATAATAATAATTATTGCGAGAGTTTTATTTGAGTTATTGAATGAGTCTTGCTCCAAGGAAATGTTACGATGTTATAACGGTACAATATATACACCATTTAAGGGAGAACGTATATTCCATTTCAAAAGGACATAATTTCCTCATTTAGTCCAAGGTATGAGCAATAAATTAATCATAGATCACAGAATTCAGTGGAGTCGAAACCTCAATTCATTTTAAATAATTTATAGACTTCATAATCTCGGTTATTTATTGACAAATAGCTACAAATAACCCTTGGGCTGGTGTTTAAATTAATAGCTGGAATTAACAAATGACATAAATTCGTACTAGGTAATAATTTAAGTCAGGGATATATAAAAAACTGGGACAATAACTGGCTCCACATACTCATAATTTGCTGTGTGGTTTCCGGCAGAGTAGAATAGGGCCACTCCAAGTCCTCCCGTGGATGTTGTAGCAGGCGACTTAGGATATACAAGCTGAACAAACCTTTTAAACATCAATAAGACCTCTCCAACCCGTCTGGCCAGCGAAGAAAGTGTAAGCCAAAGTCCTCTGGCTGCTGTGGCTAAGTAAGTATGGCTCTGATAGTACAGAGAGTGTCGTGCTTTTGCAGTGGAGACAAAAAGACCTGATGATGATGATGATATACAAATAACAAAAAAAAAAAAGAAATACTTTATCATAGTTCAAGGTTTTCGTTGTAGAATAAAGGGCTGTATGGTCCATGTTGGCGATGCCAGGAATATATTGTGTGTTAATGTATGCAGATGTTTGTTGGCGCGTCTCTCCTGAATAATTGGTGCTTCGGTGGACCAGATTTAATAGGACATTGTTGCCCAAAACGTTGAATCATGAATCAATGCTTTAAAAAAAATAAAGTGTTTCTTTCTTATTTATTAATCACTAGCTGATACCCGCAATTTCGTTTGCGTTGACTTTATGACTCCGGCGTATCTACATCAGGTGTACCAGATCTTCTATTTTTATAAATAAAATGTTCATCAGGCTGAACAACTTGCTAAGGCGTAATTTTTATATTTCTTACTAGCTGTACCCGCGAGCTTCGCTCCCCGTGGTAATTTCTGGATAAAGAGTACCCTATGTCCTTCCCCGAGTCTCAAACTATATTCGTACCAAATTTCATCCAAATCGGTTTAGAAGTTTAAGCGTGAAGAGGTAACAAACAAACAAACAAATATACAAACTCACTTTCACATTTATAATATTAGTATTAGTATTTCTTATAGTTTAGCTGGACCATTATGGCTCTGCATCAGGTGTTCCATTTTCCAAAATCAATTATACCCTATGTTGCCCAGGTTTAACAGCCATATAACAAAAAAGTTTCATTTGAATCCAGTATTTCCGGAGATTAGCGTGTACAAACAGATCAACTTTTTTTTAAAAATCTTTCTCTTTTACTATGTCTCCATCGCTCCAAATATATATATTTTTTGGAAATATATTCAATGTACATGCAATTTTTTTTACTGTTTTATTATATGTATAGATGAAAATATTCCCTACGAGTTAAACGTATTACCCTGATAACCCGCTACCGGCTCTCACGGCTGTTATGACGAGATGCTAATCTATACGCGTGACTTTGACGGGGCTCGACAGCGATGGTACGTCGACCTGCTTTACCTAACCATACGCAGCAGTGGCAACTTACAACTCATAGAATCTACGTGGTTAGACGTTTCAATGTGTTTATTCGACGATAACTTGAATGTCCGATCATGATCATTTATTACTAAAAAAAATGCTCTGAACGCTTGTCTCTCACTTCTCCATGACTCTCGATTTTGTGCTATTGATTGCTAATTTTTACTGTATTTACCAATTTTTATTATCATCCCGCCAACAAGGCAAGCGCGTTGGCGCTTGCCATTTGGGATCCATTGTAACCCCTTTTTGCTCGATGGTCTTGGCACATCCTGACTACGTGTCCAGCCAAGTCCCATTTTAAATTAGATGGTTTTTTTTGCAACATAAATTATTTTGGTTTTTTGATTTTGGTTTTCCATCTTAAAATAGACACTTTTTAATTCTTTAATTAAATGCACATTAATGGGCGTGATTGGCGGGTCTAAAGTCTAAAGCAGTCCAAAGCGGTGTCGTCGCAACAACACTAATAGTAGTGTTGTTGCGACGACACCGCTTTGGACTGCTTTACCTTATCCTGCGAAATGGTAGCGGCTCCTATCTTATAGGTGTAATAATTACATAATAATACATACATACTTATCACACTCTTATCTCTTACGTGTTAGACAGGGCTTAGGGTTAAAAGAGAACAGACGAGACGATTCTGGCTGAGGAGGATATCCCTAAAACTGCAATTTGCACACCTTTCGGACTCTTTGAATTCCCCTTTATGACTTTTGGCCTTAGAAATGCTGGCCAAACTTTTCAGAGATTTGTGGACGAGATGACTCGTGACCTTGATTTCTGTTTTCCGTGCCTAGATGACTTTTTAATTTTTTCCAGGAGCGAGTCGGAACACGAAGACCATCTCCGTCAAATTTTCACAAGAATGAGAGATTACGGCATACTTGTTAATACTGCAAAATGTGTTTTTGGTCAGTCGGAAGTATCTTTTCTTGGCTATACCATCTCTCAATCTAGTGCCAAACCTCTCAAAAATAAGGTCCAGGCTATAATAGACTTCCCGATACCTAAGACCGTCAAGCAGCTTAGGAGATAATTATAAGTCCATTCCACTAAACGATAATAGGCGTGTGTGTGGTTTTCCACACACACGCCTATTATCGTCTCTCGTCTGCTCGTCTCGTTACTTTTGTAATCAAAATTATGATGATTAGATCAACATTACGGACAGAGAACCCGCTTTTTCAAAACTAAAAACCGACTCACCCCTAAATTATATAACCGATTTTGATACCATTTCTGTGGACTAGCTGACATGCATACCCGTTGAAACAAAAAAATAAAATTTCTAAATCGGTCCAGACGTCTACGAATAATCGCTGAACATAAATAACAAAAAAATCGCGATGAATTGATAACCTCCTCCTTTTCGAGAGTCGGTTAAAAACCCCTTTTAAGTGTTTACAGGTTGTTAAAATGTCAACAGTGTCCCGTAAAAGGTTAACAGTTGTAATGCCTATAAGACGACTATTGTCACTTTAACGTTATGAGAGGTTTTATCAATAACATAGCTTCCTTAGAAATAGCCTGACTCAAACTAGTCATCCACAGCCGTAAAGATATCGAGCTTTCAAAAGCTGCTGCTGGCTACTTTATGGCCAATAACTGTGAGGCCATTTAATTGACCTGAGGCCTTGGGGACCCTTCATATTCTGACTTGCATCTGATATTAGCGTCAAATTTGTGTAATAAGACTTATAAGTTTGGAGCTAATGTCTGTCTGTCTGTCTCTCGTAGCGCTCGAACAGAAGGACTGATTCCGATGCGGTTTTTTTAACATGATAGCCAGTTCCCTCGTGGTACTTCTTAAATTTTTTTGGAGTTTAACGCTTGAAAGTCAGGGTTTACTTCAGCAGTAATTGTGCTACGAATATCAAATGGTATCAGTAGTTCGTAGTAGTTCTACTCATCACTAGATAGCGTTCTTGACAGGCGGAGTTGTTTTAATTTTCCTAGAAATAAACTTGTTACTAACAAAATTGTTGCATTTATTCATGGGTAATCGGAAAAATAAAGTAAATTAAATTCAAACTATACAAACTTATTAAAATTTAAATTAAAAGTAAATAAGAACTAAAACTAATAAAAATACAAATTATGTAGTCCCACGAAAATATTACCCCTCGAAAACGTGTCCTAAAGGCTGGCGGCATTGCCACGTTGTATGGCAATGCTGATTCTTTGAGCCAGATAGTTACCAGCAATTCATTTCAAATCGTGACAATATTAAGTGTTTTTTTTAAAGTTAACTTGTTCAAACAGTTATTTACGACTTTATAACCAACAATGTTTGCTTCAAAGAGAGCGTATTAAAACTGTTGCTCAATAAATAACCACAATGTTCCCTGGAAGCCTTCGATTCAGTGAATAGACGCTTAATAATCCCGCAAATATATTGAGTTTCATTCGAAGCCTCCCGTCCAATAAACGAACAGCCAACCTAATTGGAACGTCGTCCTCTCTATACGATACAGTGTACAGTCCACGCTAATGGCTATAATGGGCATCGTGAAAGATGGAACCAGAATATGTGCTGGTTATTATCACACTAATATTGTAAATGCGAAAGTTTGTGAGTGTATGTTTGTTACTTCTTTACGCGAAAACGACTGGACTAATTTTGATAAAATTTAGTATGCAGGAAGCTGCCATCCTGGTTAACACGTAGGCTACTTTTTCCGAGGGTAACACGGAAAAAGTAGCCTACTAGTTTTATTACGAGTGAGCAACTTCTACTTCGAGCCTAGCTAGAAGTAGAAGTTGCTCACTCGTAATAATACAGACACTAGCACTTCTTTATCCCTGACGGGTTAGACAGGGCCCGCACGTGGAATAAATGTCGTCCGTTCTATACAGTGTACAATACAGTCCACGCTACTAATTACTTCAACAGGCGCCATGAAAGATGGCACCTAAATATGTACTTTTGTGGTTACTATATTTTATTATATGTGAATCGGATCGGACGAATATTCTCCCTTGTAAGTATACAGATACAAATACTAGCACTTCTTTATCCCTGACGGGGTAGAAAGAACCGCGTCTAATAAACGAACAGCCAACCTAATTGGAACGTCGTCCGCTCTATACGATACAGTGTACAGTCCACGCTAATGGCTATAATGGGCATCGTGAAAGATGGAACCAGAATATGTGCTGGTTATTATCACACTAATATTGTAAAGGCGAAAGTTTGTGGTGTATGTTTGTTACTTCTTTACGCGAAAACGACTGGACAAATTTTGATAAAATTTTGTATGCAGGAAGCTGACATCCTGGTTAACACGTAGGCTACTTTTTTCTTAAAGTAGCCTACGTAACACGCGGGGCGTAGCTAGTATTAGAAGTTTCTCACTCGCAATCATACAGATACTAGCACTTCTTTATTCCTGACGGGTTAGACAGGGCCCGCACGTCGAATGAACGTCGTCCGTTCTATACAGTGTACAATACAGTCCACGCTACTAATTACTTCAACAGGCGCCATGAAAGATGGCACCTGAACATATACTTTTTGGTTACTATATTTTTATAACTATGAGTCGGATCGGACGAATATTCTCTCTTGTAAGAATACAGATACAAATACTAGCACTTCTTTATCCCTGACGGGGTAGAAAGAACCTCGTCCAATAAACGAACAGCCAACCTAATTGGAACGTCGTCCGCTCTATACGATACAGTGTACAGTCCACGCTAATGGCTATAATGGGCATCGTGAAAGATGGAACTAGAACATGTACTGGTTATTATCACACTTATATTGTAAAGGCGAAAGTTTGTGAGTGTGTGTGTATGTTTGTAACTTCTTCACGCGCGGTTGGACTAATTTTAACATATACTTATTAAATATATAGATATGTCGCATTTAGATTGTATAATCCGCTGTTATTCAAAAACTCTAGCTGTTTGGCATTACAGCTCGGTTTTGTAATATAGCTGAAAATCGGCCAGCTAGATCGTCCAATGTGTTACGTTTAACAAACTAGCTAAAGTAAGATTGTAGATTGATTAGTTCGGAATTCTGCCACTTGTGGCTTGCGAAGTTTTAGTGTCATGCGAGTTTTTGAATAACAACGGATTATACAATTCAACTGCGACAGATATATAAGGTCTAACAAAATATACTAAAACAATTTAAATTGTGAATTCAGTCCATGATGCTGAACAACTTTCCCCAAAGAACATAAAGCGAAATATGAAAAGTCATTTTTGGCCTTCCATACAAGTTGACCGATCAGCTGTTCCGAGTTTGTATGTAGAACTAAAAATTATTTTTCATTTTTCGACATATGTTCCTTGGGGAAAGTTGTTTAGTATCACGGACTAAATTCATCCTTTAAGTAGTTTCAGTATATTTTGTTGCACCTTATATAATACACTAGAGGCAGCGCGCGGCTTCGCCCGCGTTAACCACCCGTATGAAGTCGCGGGCGTGATGCAATATAGCCTATAGCCTTTCTCAATAAACGACCTATCTAATACCGAAAGAATTTTTTAAATCGGTCCAGTGGTTCCTGAGATTAGCGCGTTCAAACAAACAAACTCTTCAGCTTTATATATAAGTATGGATAGACTTAGTATATATTATAGATATACTAAGCAACAGCATCAAGCAGCATCCGTGAATGTTCTCGCCTCGTATATTATGCAGATGGGCGCCAATTAATCAAAACATTCATGATATACGCTCACGGGAGTAATCGGAGTGATAAGGCCCGATGGGACTGTGACACGCAAGCCTCATCTCTATCGGTTTATATATCTTTAACAGTGATATCCTCGCTTGATTAATTCCCTTCAACTTCAGCTGGCATACGACGATTTGTCACTGCCCTTTCCTGTCCCACGGATGTCATACAAGGCGATTAACACAGATAACAACAGAACAAAACTTTATGACATCTAATGTGATCACCAACCCGTGTGCCCGGCGTTGTGATTATGGGTAAATCCCCCCGTTATTAAGAGAGGCCTTTACCCCAGCTGTGGATTAATATAGACTGCAAATAAGAAATATTTTTTTTATTAAAGAAGTCCTCCCGTGGATGTCGTTGAAGACAACTTAGGAACTACAAGCTAAACAAAGCTTATCAACATCAATGAGACCTCTTCAACCCGTCTGGCCAGCGTGGAGAGTGTAGACCAAGTCCTCTGGCTGCTCTAGCCAAGTACAGCTCTGGTTATACAGAGAGGGTCGTGCTCCTGCAGAGGAGACAAAAAGATCTGAGTGTCAGGATTTATATTTATACGCCGGATACAATTCGGAGTGGCATTTTGGATTAGTGACATACATTTTTCAAAATACACTAATTATTATGAAAAATGTTTATATTTTGAATATAAATAAATAATAATAATATTTTAAATATATATATTACATACACACATACTATCACGTCTTTATCCCTAATGGGGCAGACAGAGCATTTTGGGTCTTGCGGTTCTTGCATAGAACCGCAAGACCCAAAATGCTCTGTCTGTGCCCAGGGCCGCAAGACCCAAAAGCCACTTTTAGCGTCATGGTGGGCGAGAAGATGGAAAAACAATCAATACAGTGATGGGTTGCTAGCCGCATCGCCTGTTAACATGATTTGCATTTTTGCCCATTCCCTCGATCGGCTTTTACGATCTGCGTGGGAAGAGAAGCAGCTGGTACATTCTAAGTTTTTTTTTATTTCTCCCAGACCAGCATGGGAGGATTTTGAATATTATTGATATGTAGGTATAAACAATTGTATATTGTGGATCAATAAAGGCTTATATTGTCAAATAATTATGTCTCAAAGAAGACATAGATATACGAATCCCAATCATTATATTATAACTAATTCAGTTCACAAACAATCTATGAATTCATTTATACACTTGTACTACTTTACTCCAATAATTTCAAATTACCAATTACAAATAAGTATCGTTCAATAACTTCTGTAAACGTTGCCATAAACAAAATGGCGACGGGACACAACCAATAAATTGTATGTCATCAATAAAAAACATCGTTACTATGTCAATTATATTACGATTCATTTGTACGTATTATCCCATAAAAGTGTAGTAGAGTTTACGAATTACTGTGCTTCCGTTTATGGGTTGTTACTCCTGGATTCAATTTATAACTGTGGTGAACAAGGTGGTTTAGATAATTGAATTTTTGCTGGCTTAGGGCTTTATCACACACAACACTTTTAACATCAGTGTCGCTGACACTGGCCAGCCGTAAAAGATTATATTTTCTATTTTGAGCTGTTTTTTTATATTTCTTCTCCATGTAATTTTTTTTCTTATATTACACATATGTCTTTTAAGTAAAAAGTGTGTTTTAGTATGATAAACCCTTATCAATCAGCGACGTCTGTCTTCGCTGCGTCCTTTTAGCAACCCATCTTATTATACGAGTAGAAGCAAATATTTTTTACGATTGAAAAAAATTTGAATATCGTAATTTCAACAAAACTCTATTGCGCTTCTTTTCTATTATTTCAGGTATCTTTTTACCCGCATGGTGTCAACTGCAGGACATATTATTATTTCTCTTTCATGGATTTCCAAATTGACCAATCTAAAGCGACCTGTATCTAAGGATTTCCAGCGACTCTGATGGTCAGAACGCCTGAGCGCCTTGAAAGTGGGTGTCCTACGCTTTCTCAGCCATTACGTGGTCGCCATTCGAGAACATATTTACTCCATAGCGCAACTCGGAAAAAATACAACCGCTTAGAAGAAGCTAGAATTAGTTCATGTTCCTGAATCAATAATAGACTTTCTTGTTTGTTGTTATTGAGTAAACTTGATATAGATTAGCGCACGGGAAAAATACTGTAATAGGGGAAAAAATAAAGTATCGAAAAATATGTAGTCGTGTCTATTAGAAGCCTTAGATTAAAATTCCTGAAATATTGCGATATTTTAGCTCGTAATTGATTGATTTCGAGATGTAAGTGATTGATTCCAAGAATTATGTGCCTGGAAGCAAGAATGCTGTACAGTTTGTACGCATTTTCTTTTAATAGGCAGATCTTCAATGATAGCGCAGCAATAATTTATGTTTCATGCGACGATTCTTAGCAAGCATGAGTTACTTGCACTAAGAAAAATGATTTAGTGGACTTTTTAATTGAACGAGCTAGCGTAGTGGGTGAAGCTCTTCGATTGTACGAGTATCAAGATAGGAAAGAAATTTTTAGTTTTAAACATGAGCCATATCTAGTAGATTTTGTATCAACAGAGTAAGTTGTGTAATTAGTATTTATTATATTTTTCTGGGAAGCCAAAAGTTGTTTTTTTCTTTATTCGTTCCAATTTAGGTGACGTTTTTGTTTATTTTCTTTTTAAAATTTTCTTTTTATATTCTTGGTTAAATTTAGTTTATTCTCAGTTTTTCGCCAGGTGGTTTCCGATAGAATAGAACAGAACCACTCCAAGTCTTCCCATGCATGGTTCCATGGATGAATCTATTTTTATGCATCGTAAAAAAAAGCTCCTATTTTTATACATCGTAAAAGGCGTTTTAGGAAAAGTATCATTGATGTCTACAAGCATTGTTTAGACAATGATAAAATAGATAAAATATATAGTAATAAATATACGTATACGGACAAATTACACTGATTGAGCTAGCCCCAAAGTAAGTTCGAGACTTGTGTTATGGGATACTAACTCAACGATACTATATTTTATAACAAATACATACCTATATAGATAAACATCCAAGACCCAGGACAATTTGAAAAAGGACATTTTCCAACTTGCCCTGACCGGGGATCGAACCCGGGACCTCTCGGTGGCGGACTAGCATGGTGACCACTACGCCACGGAGGTCGTCAAGATCAATGACCCCTTTCCAATCCGTCCGTGAAGAGTGGCCAAATCCTCTGGCTGCTCCGGCCAAGTATGGCTCTGGTAGTACAGAGAGGGTCGTGCTCCTGCAGGATTAAAGAAAACTTGATGATAATGATGATTCTTAATATTATTTTTTCTTAATGTACATTAAATAGGTAAACTTGTACATACCAGTTTGTCACTGAAACTTTCAAATTAATTTAAAATTACATTATGCAACAGAAAAATAGAAGAGTAATGCAAGAATAATTGAAAAAACTAAGCGGTAGGTCTTCAGTTGGTAATAAAAAGAGTTGACGTGGATCCCCGGCACCTTTTTAAGTAATGCCATGCATGACATGTCACGTTTCCCCGCATATCTTGCATATTACGACAATTCTATGCATAAACCAGTATAATATCGCAATTGGCCAGTTTACTTTCATTCACGCTAACTGCCTTAATAAACAACTAACAACCCCTTTTCTTAAAACAGAAAGCAATAAACTAAACAGCGTGTACAATCGTTTTTCGTATTTTATCGATTCAGCTTTTAATTGATCGTTAATGAATCGATTAATCGGCGTCACATGTCCAATAATTCAGGAACTAGCGCTTTTTAGGAGGCAATTAGATTTTTTCTTACGATTTTGTTGCGTTTCTGACTTTTTGTTTACTCACTGAGTTATCGATTGTAGAGCTAGCTGCTCCTGTGCTGTCGAGCCGTGATTTATCGATTCAGAAACGTCTTTAATTAATCGGATAAATCGATAGTGAATCGATTCATTAATCGGCTTTTCCGAGTCGTAAATTAGCACTGTAGGTTGAGGTTGTTGGGCGTAATTCAATTAATTGCTTTAGATAAAGATTTTCTACGTTGAACTTTTTATTTTTATTTATTTAGTATAAAATACAGAAACGTGTTCACATGAGTTAATAAAGCTTTTTTCTTAGGGAACAATCTAAATATAATAATAATCAATATAATATAATAATATTTCACTTTTTATAAATGTATTATAAAAACCTAATATATGTTCTAAAATAAATAAATAAAATAATAATCTAATATTTAATTAATTAGAGTACTAATTTATTTAAATAATAGTAATAAATATATGTTTTAATTAATACCTAAAGCGCCATCTAGTGACGAGAAAAGAGAAATAATTATGTTTATAAGGCAATGGGTAGGCATGGTAGTAATAATAGTATTTTAAGTGGTTCACTTTACAACTATACTATGGAAGATTAACTTCAAACATTATCATCGTGCAGACCCGACCCCGCGAAAATTATATATAATTACTGTCGCATGACGCGGCGTCAACTGTCGGTCAATGTCCGCTATGACGCAGTGTTAGACAGCAGCGACTGATTGCGTGAAGTCTGTCTTTGCACGAAGTACCTAGCATTTAGTAACTGTATTACCAGTTTTTTTTTTTGTATATATAGACGGTGGCGGTACACGAATTTTATTTTACCTTATTAGAATCACAAACAGAATACAATGACCAAAATATCTAAGTTCTATTTATTCTAGACTGTACTCCAAAACTATGTGTTTACAGCACGTTTATACATAGTTGCTTAGTTAAATTTTTAAATATACCTACTTTAAACATTGAATAGACTAAAAAATAAGTGCATTGAATACCCACTACATAAACATTAAGAGATAATAAAAATATAAATAAATAAATAAATAACAAATAAAATGAAAAAGTAGAAACTACATAAGGGTCTTCCGACCCCAGTGCATTTATAATTGCTTTGCGAAATTACTGTCACTTACACACGAATGCTCTTTATTAACCGACTTCCAAAAAGGAAGAGGTGTATCAATTCGTCAGTATCTTTTTTTATGTATTTTTACAAATTATTCGAAGAGGTCTAAACCGTCCCATAAAAATTATATCAAAATCGAATATTTGTATTTTGGGAATAAAGTCGGCTTTTAGTTTAATTGCGGGTGATTTTTTTGCGCTTGATTACGCTTCCAGAGTATGTATAAGTTCGTTCTGCTTTTTATGTCTATGGCCTGTAGTTGAATATTATGAATCGGAGGCTTGAATTATCACAAATTTAATTATTTTTGGGAGAGAGGTATTAGAAGACCATGCATACGTTATACAAACAAGGTTAGAATAAGTTGGCATTGGGGCTGGGCGCTCTGCTAATTCAACAATATCTACATTGATTCGGACAACTCGTCTATTAAGTAGAAAGTTGGTCTCTCTTGAAGGTTTTTTAACTTATATTTATACAGAAAAAATTATTATTATTATCATTTTTCAAAATAATGTTACATGTTTAGAACAAAGTTCCTTTATTAAAATTACCCTTTTAGACTATCACTTCTTCGTACCTTGCGATGCACTTGTCTTATTAGCATTGTTCTTCACAAAGTAAACTCGACGCTCATAGCGTGATACGGAACGCCTTTTATGTACTATCCTGGTCTCGACACCAATTTAAAATATTGCTTCAAAAGATTGCGCATTAAATTCTGAACCCTAACAGTTTTACGCTAAAGCAGCCTGGAGTACCACAAGGCAGTATTTTAGCCCCGCTGTTATTTTGTTTTGAAGTCGGTTGTCATGTTATGTTACGTTGGACAAACGGTTTGATTGTCTCGCTACCCTCTTTGCTAGCTTAATTACTAATGTATTCCCTTTGTCAAGAATACCGACTGGACCAATAAGGAAGTCCCGTTGAGACACTGAGGCGAGTGGGCAGGCCGTTTATATTCATGTTATCATAACCCGCAAATTAATTCAACTGTTTACGGTAGCCATTTCAATTTGTTTTTCTATGTAACATAAATATTGTTTGTCTATAAATGGGCAATAAATGGATAAAATATATTTCCGGTTTGATGTGTACTTGGTTTTATTTGAGTAAAGTAATTTGAAATGGACACGATTAGAGAGTTGTTGTGTTATAAGTGGTCGTAAAAAGATGAGGATAAAACAGCAGCTGTAAATTAATGGTGGTTGGTCGCTGGCAGCTCGCCACCAAGGAAGTTAAGCGGCTAAACGGTTACAATCGCAGCACGTAATATATTCTGAATATTTCAGTATATGACTAGGGTTGCCACAACTAATAAACAAGTGCATGACTTAAAAAGTGAATTTTGATTCTACTTATTTATTAAATTTTAGGATTGGTATAAATGTAGTTTATTTTTCAAAACTAAGTAATTAGGTACTGTGACATCAGAATTGGCGATAGTGGGGTGAAAATGAGAAGTGGCGGCGTACAAAAAATGAAGGCTAGCAAGCGCGGAGGAAATGCCTCGAAAGTGAATACATTCAAAAACAACCGCATATCTTGCATATTACGACAATTCTATGCATAAACCAGTATAATATCGCAATTGGCCAGTTTACTTTCATTCACGCTAACTGCCTTAATAAACAACTAACAACCCCTTTTCTTAAAACAGAAAGCAATAAACTAAACAGCGTGTACAATCGTTTTTCGTATTTTATCGATTCAGCTTTTAATTGATCGTTAATGAATCGATTAATCGGCGTCACATGTCCAATAATTCAGGAACTAGCGCTTTTTAGGAGGCAATTAGATTTTTTCTTACGATTTTGTTGCGTTTCTGACTTTTTGTTTACTCACTGAGTAATCGATTGTAGAGCTAGCTGCTCCTGTGCTGTCGAGCCGTGATTTATCGATTCAGAAACGTCTTTAATTAATCGGATAAATCGATAGTGAATCGATTCATTAATCGGCTTTTCCGAGTCGTAAATTAGCACTGTAGGTTGAGGTTGTTGGGCGTAATTCAATTAATTGCTTTAGATAAAGATTTTCTACGTTGAACTTTTTATTTTTATTTATTTAGTATAAAATACAGAAACGTGTTCACATGAGTTAATAAAGCTTTTTTCTTAGGGAACTGTCAAAAACTAGAAAAACTTGAAAGAAATGCCATAACCCCAAGATAAGTGGTATTTTTGTATTTTATTTTGTATTTTGCATTGGGCCATCCAGTTATTTGGGCCGGACATCTCAATATTTTTTTTTCTTTTTAACTCGAAATAATATTAACATGATATTTGTAAACCTATTTAGAGAGTCTATTAAAATTCTGAATATACATTATCATGATACCTAATATTATTTTTAGTTCATGAGAAAATTAAAAATATAGCTAGAGAGCTAATTTTGAAAATCTGTCTCCTATTTCTCATGCCTTGTACGAACAAAACTGTGAATTTAAATATACTATGGTCATTAATTAGGGCATGACTACATTACAATGTAGCTTGAAACTATACCTTCAAATAAGATAACCGCGACATTCTAAAATTTGACGTTCACATCCGAGATGTTTACAATCTACCCACATCTTTCGTGCCTAAAACTTACAAACTTACTTTACAGTTACTGTCCACCTTAAGGCGTTGTAATAAGGTTGAAATTGATATGATTCTGTATAGAACAAAGTATAGGGACAGCAAAAAGGAACAACAATGATGGAAGACTGTGTCAGAGGCGGGAACTAACACGAGCGGCGGCGCGTCTCATAAACTATCGCGGGACACATTGAATTGCACTAAGCGTTTGATTTGCGATCAACGACGCTATATCAAAACGGGGAATTTGAATGTGGTAGGTGGGGTACAGTGGGCTGCATAGAAAAGTATACAACCAATAATAAGTATAAATTATTAAACCCAAAAATAATATAATTACTAACGTAACAGATATCTAACGCCCAAGAAACTATTAAAGCCCGTAAGTAGGCAAAACTAGTAGGCGAAATGAATACCAGCTCGTCTCACAGAGATGGCAGCACACACGACTGAACAATAGTGACAAAAAGTGTTGAATATGCTTTCAAAATATTTGAAACATTTCATATAAGTCATATTTAATGACTTTGTAATTATTTAATTAATAATGGTGAAAGAAATACTTACTGAACTAAATATAAAAACTAAATTAAAAATCTAAATTACAATCTAAATATAATAATAATCAATATAATATAATAATATTTCACTTTTTATAAATGTATTATAAAAACCTAATATATGTTCTAAAATAAATAAATAAAATAATAATCTAATATTTAATTAATTAGAGTACTAATTTATTTAAATAATAGTAATAAATATATGTTTTAATTAATACCTAAAGCGCCATCTAGTGACGAGAAAAGAGAAATAATTATGTTTATAAGGCAATGGGTAGGCATGGTAGTAATAATAGTATTTTAAGTGGTTCACTTTACAACTATACTATGGAAGATTAACTTCAAACATTATCATCGTGCAGACCCGACCCCGCGAAAATTATATATAATTACTGTCGCATGACGCGGCGTCAACTGTCGGTCAATGTCCGCTATGACGCAGTGTTAGACAGCAGCGACTGATTGCGTGAAGTCTGTCTTTGCACGAAGTACCTAGCATTTAGTAACTGTATTACCAGTTTTTTTTTTTTGTATATATAGACGGTGGCGGTACACGAATTTTATTTTACCTTATTAGAATCACAAACAGAATACAATGACCAAAATATCTAAGTTCTATTTATTCTAGACTGTACTCCAAAACTATGTGTTTACAGCACGTTTATACATAGTTGCTTAGTTAAATTTTTAAATATACCTACTTTAAACATTGAATAGACTAAAAAATAAGTGCATTGAATACCCACTACATAAACATTAAGAGATAATAAAAATATAAATAAATAAATAAATAACAAATAAAATGAAAAAGTAGAAACTACATAAGGGTCTTCCGACCCCAGTGCATTTATAATTGCTTTGCGAAATTACTGTCACTTACACACGAATGCTCTTTATTAACCGACTTCCAAAAAGGAAGAGGTGTATCAATTCGTCAGTATCTTTTTTTATGTATTTTTACAAATTATTCGAAGAGGTCTAAACCGTCCCATAAAAATTATATCAAAATCGAATATTTGTATTTTGGGAATAAAGTCGGCTTTTAGTTTAATTGCGGGTGATTTTTTTGCGCTTGATTACGCTTCCAGAGTATGTATAAGTTCGTTCTGCTTTTTATGTCTATGGCCTGTAGTTGAATATTATGAATCGGAGGCTTGAATTATCACAAATTTAATTATTTTTGGGAGAGAGGTATTAGAAGACCATGCATACGTTATACAAACAAGGTTAGAATAAGTTGGCATTGGGGCTGGGCGCTCTGCTAATTCAACAATATCTACATTGATTCGGACAACTCGTCTATTAAGTAGAAAGTTGGTCTCTCTTGAAGGTTTTTTAACTTATATTTATACAGAAAAAATTATTATTATTATCATTTTTCAAAATAATGTTACATGTTTAGAACAAAGTTCCTTTATTAAAATTACCCTTTTAGACTATCACTTCTTCGTACCTTGCGATGCACTTGTCTTATTAGCATTGTTCTTCACAAAGTAAACTCGACGCTCATAGCGTGATACGGAACGCCTTTTATGTACTATCCTGGTCTCGACACCAATTTAAAATATTGCTTCAAAAGATTGCGCATTAAATTCTGAACCCTAACAGTTTGACGCTAAAGCAGCCTGGAGTACCACAAGGCAGTGTTTTAGCCCCGCTGTTATTTTGTTTTGAAGTCGGTTGTCATGTTATGTTACGTTGGACAAACGGTTTGATTGTCTCGCTACCCTCTTTGCTAGCTTAATTACTAATGTATTCCCTTTGTCAAGAATACCGACTGGACCAATAAGGAAGTCCCGTTGAGACACTGAGCCGAGTAGGCAGGCCGTTTATATTCATGTTATCATAACCCGCAAATTAATTCAACTGTTTACGGTAGCCATTTCAATTTGTTTTTCTATGTAACATAAATATTGTTTGTCTATAAATGGGCAATAAATGGGATAAAATATATTTCCGGTTTGATGTGTACTTGGTTTTATTTGAGTAAAGTAATTTGAAATGGACACGATTAGAGAGTTGTTGTGTTATAAGTGGTCGTAAAAAGATGAGGATAAAACAGCAGCTGTAAATTAATGGTGGTTGGTCGCTGGCAGCTCGCCACCAAGGAAGTTAAGCGGCTAAACGGTTACAATCGCAGCACGTAATATATTCAGAATATTTCAGTATATGACTAGGGTTGCCACAACTAATAAACAAGTGCATGACTTAAAAAGTGAATTTTGATTCTACTTATTTATTAAATTTTAGGATTGGTATAAATGTAGTTTATTTTTCAAAACTAAGTAATTAGGTACTGTGACATCAGAATTGGCGATAGTGGGGTGAAAATGAGAAGTGGCGGCGTACAAAAAATGAAGGCCAGCAAGCGCGGAGGGAATTCCTCGAAAGTGAATACATTCAAAAACAACCGGCCGTACGACTTCGTCGGCTAATAAAATAACTATACTCTAATAGGGGACCGTGTATATATTCCTGCACTTCCTGCCTGCATCCAGTATACTGAATGGATACATAATTCGATATTAGTAGCCAGGGGTCATCAAACGTGAAAAACTCTTAATGTGTTTTAGCTTTGCATGTAACATTAAGATGAGCTAATGATGAGTAGCGGAACTGATATTTAAATCGATTATGTTAAGTTGATGCTCATAGCGCCATCTGATTTGTGTAGCGAAACTTGGCTCTCCCATGCTGGTCTGGGAGAAATAAAAAAAAACTTAGAATGTACCAGCTGCTTCTCTTCCCACGCAGATCGTAAAAGCCGATCAAGGGAATGGGCAAAAATGCAAATCATGTTAACAGGCGATGCGGCTAGCAACCCATCACTGTATTGATTGCTTTTCTATTTTCTCGCCCACCATGACGCTAAAAGTGGCTTTTGGGTCTTGCGGCCCTGGGCTCTGCATAGAACCGCAAGACCCAAAATGCTCTGTCTGCCCCATTAGGGATAAAGACGTGATAGTATGTATGTATGTATGTATGAAACTTGGCGTGCTACATTACTAAATAAAAAGTCACTAATATATTCACATATGTACAAAAATCATGGTAATAATCTATGAACGTACATAAAAAATATATAAGATCGCGACGAAGTGATAACCTCCTCCTTTTAGGAAGTTGGTTCAAAAGATAGTAAAACCAACTGCCTTTATTCATACTAGCAAAAGAAACTGCTTTTAGCAGCCCTAGCTGGCCCAGTGTGTAGAGCGCGTTGCAAAGTTGCCATAACGAATGTTATCCCCTGCATATCAAGCGAAGATTTGACTGATGTAGTCACGACCAGGACACGCGCTTGCAGCCTTTTTCTGGTCCTTCTTGCGCCGGATCGCGTATTTAACATCGGCTTATGGCCAGCCCAGACCGACCGATCCCTAATTAAGGCCATAACAGGATGGGGACTCGTTCCAGTGATTTTGAATGACAAAATTGCTTCAGAGATTGAAGGGACGGATGGCGTAATTGATGTTTGAAATATGAGTTTTGAAATGCTCATTACTTATCTGTTGGGTAGATGGTTTCTTTCTGTTTTAGTCATAGTAAGTATCGACAGATAAAAATACATTATTAGGTCTTTATCCTTAACGGGAAAGACAGAGCCCAGGGGTGTGGGACCCAAAGGCCACTTTTAGCGTGATGGTCGACGAGAGGTGGGAAAAGGTACCAAAATAGAGAAGGGTGCTAGCCGCATTTACATCAATTCTCTCTACCGGCATTTACGATCTGCGCGGGAAGAAAAAAAGAAGCTGGTGGATTTAAATTTTTTTTCTTCCAGACGAGCAAATTATGGCGTTCATTAATTTAAATTATGATTGTGTATCGGCCAGCTTGCAGCCATCGAAGTTATCTCAAAAAACAACAATCATAACTTGACGCCATCTTTCTTTTTTGCTCTGTTTATGGATTATGATTCATAATCCATAAACAGAGCAAAAAAAGAAAGATGGCGTCAAGTTTCGCGCGCAAACCGCAACGTTCTAATTTCGAATAGATTACTGCGGTGTGAGGTGTGATATGATTGGCTGTCGGTCTGGGAATCCGGGGCGATGCAAAGCGCATTCGCGTACGCACGTAAAGTGGTGACTAAAAAGCAATATATGTTTTTGCTTGTTAATTTTAATTTATGATAACTCGTCTACATTGTTTTATTGCTATTGCCATCTCATTCTGGCAAAGTGAACATGTGGGTAAAGCCTTATTTTTAGACCGAGACTACATTGAAGCTAAAAGATGGTGGTGATGTGCCTTAGACAGACAAGTTTCCGTCTTTACATATAACCGAACTGAAAGAAAAGATAAAAAATCTATGAAAAAAAAAGTTTGGTTTTGAGGCACAATTTTTTAAAGATTCGTAACATGGACAAAATATAACATAGGTCAAATCGTTTTCTGTTTCTACGGCAAATAAAATTAAAGAGGGGGAACGAAACCTTGAAGTTTATAACCAATAACCGTAACTGATAAAAGTACTTTTATAGCTTTGGAAATTAGTATGGTTGGTATAAATAAACTACTCGTTATGTACTCCTGGGCGCTGGCTAGCTAATATCTTACTACTTATAAAAATAATAATAGGAATGGGGCGCAGAAAAGTATTATTTTAGTTAGTTAAAATAAATATAGGACGCAATAATTAATTTAACTAAAATATTTAACATCAAGAGGCGCAAATATGCGGCTCTGGGAGAGCCGTATATATTTGTGCCTTTTGCTGTGGAGACCTTAGGGCCCTGGGGTGCGGAAGCTCGTCAAATTTTTAAGGAAATTTCCGCACGCCTGATCGATGTCTCCGGGGACCCAAGGGCGGGCGCGCATTTCGGACAGCGTTTAAGTATTGCTATCCAACGCGGAAATGCCGCCAGCCTCTTGGGTACTTTGCCCTGTGACGGCAGCGATTTGGCCTCAATTTTTTATTTAACTTAATATTAATTATTTTTAATTAGTTTTAGTTAGTTTTAATTTTAGTTTGTAATTATTTAGTTAATATTATATTGTTATATTATGTTTAAGTTAATAAATTTTTGTTCCGTATAAAAAAAAAACTAAACCTACCTAAACTAAAATAAAAATAAAATTTTACATTAAATAAAAATAGACCCCAGATTGCTACGATCACAGGGCAGGGTACCTAAGATACTGGCGGCATTGCCTCCTTGTATGACCAGGCTTAATCTTTGTTAGTTAAAATTAAACTATAAACTATACCTATTTTGTGTGTCCTGAATTCTTACGTGTATCTGATATTCAGTTTTTCAGCTAATGTCGCATTTCTCAACCGATTCTCATGAAATTTTGTGAGCAGACTTGATAAATAATTATATCTAACAGTTTTTTTTATTAAGTTTTCAAAAAAAATATATCTTAACTATTTCGAAAAATGTCACCAAACTTTTTTGTTACCCTTATGCGACTTTTTTCTCTAATCAACCTTTTTATCCGTTAAACTTATACCGGGGTGACTCGCGATGTCTACAGTTCACAGAGCCTCTAGTTTATAATAGAAGATTTATCTATCATCAGTTTATTCAGCAAACAAGAACATAAACTATGACATTAAGTAGGTAACTAACGCGTTCTCCGAACAAACATAGCAAATCTAACAATGAGGCGCTAGTTTACGCGAACACAATGCCTGTAATCCGCCCGCAATTCCATACAAATTCAAATTAAATCAAAATAAATCGGCGTCGGCGCTCGTTCCGCGTTTTTGCCATTGTGCCAGCATTCCTGGGCATTCCCGTACAGTGACATAGCGCAAATGGTGAGCGGGAAAATGGTGCAAGTTAAGGAATACAAGTAATAATAATAATAACAAATAAATAAAATAATAAAAAATCATTTATTGCCAAAAAAAAGGAGATACAGAGCAAACTTAATTAAAAACCTTATTCTACCTTTCTATGTTACTCACTTATCCTAATTTAGGGCAAAGGAGTACCTCAGCTTGTGTTACCTCGAACCAAGGCTCGAGGTAACGCTGTTTTACAGGCACCCCTCATCGCCCTGAGATCTTGTGCGGAAGGCTATGTTGTAATATGGGGCTAAAGATTATATCTACGTTACAAACAACTTATTAATATAAATTTGTTTCTAAAAACAAGTGCCAACAACTTATTTTTTTAAGCTATGGTATGAACAGTTATGGTAAGAACTTTAAATAGGCAATAAATTTAATTTATATATGTTTGGGTATGTATGTGTGTGTATGTGTATGTATGTATGTATGTGTGTGTGTGTATGTGTGTGTGTATGTGTGTGTGTGTATGTGTGTGTAGTACATATACCACGTGAAAGACATACAAAGAATAAATCGAACCACAGGCTAGATCACTTTATTATAAGGATAACTAAATAACACACAAGAACGACATTCCTATACAAATTTCCCGGCATGCTGGACACTTTTGTATGGAAATAGCGATTTCTTTTTGTTTTTGACTGTTATTTTAATTTCATTATACTATAATGGTCTAGTATTGTCCGTGGTTCGATTTATTATGGGTATGTCCCTTCGTTGTATATAACTGGATGTTTGCCACAGAAGTAAGCAGAGACCCTGGATCTCCATCACGACAGGATTACTCAATTACTCATACCTAAGAAAGATGTCCTGTAATTTTTGTAGGTACGTGCTTGTAAAATAAATAATGAAACGTGAAAGGGACATACCCGTAATCAATCGAACCACGGGCTATACTGAATCACTATGATATAATGAAATTAAAATAACACTCAAAATAACAAAAAAAATACTTCGGCTTTTCATACAAGTGTACATCAACCCGGGCAATTTGCATGGAAAAGTCGTTATTTTTATTTTATTTTGACTGTTATTTTATTTTCATAATAGGTTTTAACGGGTTACGAGAGTCAGCTTCTGGCGGACATGTATCAAACTCATCCGAGTCTTCATCAGGGTGAATGTGACTAGAGGACAAGTCTTCTCAAGACACACTCGATGTCTAATAATGTCTCACGTTACTTATAATCAAAAAATGCCAGTCTTCTTACCGCTCTAAGCAATAATTCAATCTTTAATTCACAAACAACAATTTCTTTCAATTACTTTTTTCAACATGGTCAGAGAGATCCAAAACCAGTCAAAGAAATGGAGACGCAAGTTCCACGGCTGTTTTTCTTTTTCAACAAAGGCGAAGGAATCTATCTGTGCGGCCTGGTATTTTGGGTAATGCACTTTACGTTGTGTCCCCGTTGCATTGTGGTGGTTTAGGCCGACGGGAGACAAAGACTTCAAGTCATTCACCACTCTTTATGGTCACGACGCCGATGTCGCTCTGACTAACGACTATTATTTATCTGAGTTTCGAATTTCCGTGCTTTATTGAAGACATGTGGGTTGGGTTCTTTATTTTGAAATGGTTATCGATAGGCGGTTAAATCAATATGAATATTAGAGTTTACTTTCGGTTGTAAGTATTTTTAACCGCTAAAAAAAGGTGTTAGGTATATTATACCTAAGTTTCACGCCAATATATGTCTGTGGCATCGTAGCTCTTGAACGGATGGACCGATCTTGATGCGGTTTTTTCACGTGAAAGCAAGTTTTTTGTAGTGGTTCTTGGCCGTTCAAAAGTTCTTTCGTATTTTACACAATTTCCTATGGAAAACGTTTGATTTTACATTTTAGAAAAAAGTGTCTGATTGGAGTTGTCATACTTAAATCCATAACGCTCAATGCGCTAGGGATTGAGCGTTTTGGGTTTTAGTATAGATTTAGAAGCTTACAAATTTCTATGTCTATGCTATGACAAAGCTCAGGCCGCTAGACACAGATACATTTATTTAGCGTAACGTAATGGTGGGAGAGATTAAGGTAGAACAAGATCAGTATAAAAGAAGCCTTAAGCATAATAATTATGAATTAACTTATTTTGAAGATTTCATCATCACCATTTCTACCTTAGGAAGCCAGGGTTTCCTACAGAAAAAGGGGCAAAGTCTGTGTATTGCACCACACCATGCCAAGCGATAGTTCACCATTACGCGCGCCGATCGTCGTCGCCAAATTGTTTCATTATCGTCCCATTGTACACGAGGCCTGTTACTGAATTTCTTCTTTCTTCACAGAATGCCAATCCTGTTACCTAAAGGTAGCCTGTAAGAGATTGCCCTGGCGATTAGGCCGCCTATTGTACATCTCAATTTATATTTAGATGTTATTTTCATGTGTTTTGTTGCAATAAAGTGTTTTTACTTATTGAATAAATCTATATCTATACATATAATAAAGCAGTAACAAAAGTGTGTCTGTACATTAAATATATTTCCAAAAAAAATATTGGGGGCGATGGAGACATAGTAATAGAGTAAGAATTTAAAAAAACATGTCTGTCTGTTTGTCTGTTTGTCTGTTTGTACACGCTAATCCACGGAAATACTAAACGGATTCGAATGAAACTTTTTTGTTATATAGCTATTAATCCTGGGCAACATATAGGGTATAAATGATTTTGAAAAATGGAACGCCTGATGCAGAACCATAATGGTCCAGCTAAACTATAAGAGATATAAAAATGTCGCTTTAGTAAAAGTTGTTCAGCCTGATGAGCATTTTCTAGAGACATAAAGTCCACGCAAACGAAGTCGCGGGCTTTGGCTAGTAATAAATAAATAAATATATATGTACAAATTACACTGATTGAGCTAGCCCCAAAGTTCGAGACTTTTGTAATCGGATACTAATTGAACGATACTATATTTTATAACAAATACATATATAGATGAACATTCCAGGACAATTACTTACTTACTTCTACGTTCCTTTGCTGACGGAATTAAAAATGATAATACCAGCTGTTTCTCTTCCCGCGCAGATCGTAAGAGATCGAGGGAATGGGCGAGAATCTGCTTCCACTTCCGCACCATAGAAAGGTTGCCACTTTCACAGCCTTATATAGGTCACGCTTAGAGCAGCTGGTAGGGCACGATGGGCAGGAGAGGTTGTGTGTCATAGTCTAGTCGTTATGACCAATTGACCACATTGGCAGTGTGTTGCAATTGGATCAATATACCGCCACCAGGCTAAATTATGCTTGCACCGCCCTTCCTCAGTTCCGAGTCGGTTTTAGCTTTTCTATGTGGCCCATGGTAGCTCATGACCTGGTGGTAGCTTCTCCGATGGTTTGGAGGGGGTAGATGTCTGCTGCGCCACATTTGGAGCCGGGAGAATCTGAGTCATGACAATAGCCGATGCAGAAAGCAACTATCACTAGCTATTTTAATCTTTTTTTTCCATTTTCAAGCCGACAATTAAGCGTAGTCTTTGAGTCTTGTGGCTCCAGACTCTATCTTCCCCGTCAGGAACAAAGACATGATATACCTATATACGAAACCAACAATAAATTCAGTCTATGATACTGAACCACTTTCCATAAAAAAGTTTTTAAAAATCAGCATTGAAATTTTTCTATTGATTTTCAATATATATTTTATAAAAAATAGTTTAGTATCATGGACGGAACTTGCTATAAAAATTTTGCTGTTGTTTAAAAGTAACCCTGGTATACGAAAACACTATATTATATGCAACCACTGCTCTTATAAATACATAAACAATCTATTTTATTAAAGTACTAATACAGAATGTAATAAATAATGAATTAAGTGAATAACACAACGTTTTATACCATATTTATACTAAGTTCTCATAAGAGAGCACGGCTCTTGGCTGCCGTAAAGGCTATAAGAGTATGAACCATTTAAAAATATGAATAAAGTTACCTTTAGACCTCTACCACACAGTAGCGACTTTGACTTTGGCGTTTTATATCGATTCTTAATACTTGTTTGATACGGCAAATATATATTATATAATAAGGATTTTTTAGATGTTTGGTTGGCTGGATACTATCCCTTACTGGGATAAGACCGCCGATGTCGATTTTTAACCCCCATGTAACGTACCTCCGTGGTCCTAACGCACATGACAAAAAGAGGGGTGTTATAAGTTTGACGCTAACGTCTGTCAGTCTGTCTGTGGACTGCATTTAACTAATTTCGATGCGGTATTTTTTTACGTGGAAGCAAGTTTTCTTGTCGTGGTTCTTAGCTATGTTTGATAAAAATCGGTTAAGCCATTTAAAAGTTATTGGGGGTTAACGCTTGAAAGTCAGGGCATTTCCTAGCAAAAAATGGCTCTATGGATATCAAATCATATCAGTAGTTCCGCTACTCATCACTAAATAACGTTCTTGACAGTCGGGGATTTTTTGATTTGCTTAGCAAATAAATTTCTAAATAAACTTGCTAAAAATAACAAAATAATATTTGTAACTTGTTTAAATGTGCAATAAAAAATTAAAACAAAAAATAACGGGATACGTCGAAAAAATATTTATTTTAGACTGACTAGTCAGTCTAAAATAAATATTTATTGCACGGAGCATCAAAGTTCGGAGTCATGCGAAATTTAAATGCGCTGTCTTACTTTGTCATTTTTCATTGCTCGGAGAAAAGAAAAAAAACGTGCACGTCAATAAATGTTAGTTTTTATAGGCAGGCGCATCACCGCTGTATGAGAAAGCCTTATGTTTTAGTTATTTATATACGATGGCTTACATGGCATGAAGACATTTACATAATAATGTGATAGGCTAATAACAGGCAGATAGGTACCGATTGAATAACTAAAAGCAATTACGATCAGGGTATCGGAGTGGTACATATTCAAGCGGCCGATATGATAATGTATGTATCGCATAGTACAAGACGCTGGGATTTCGCCGCAGCGCGTGCTAGGAATTTATTTATAAAATTCATGCCTTTTTTAAGCATATATATTTTGCAATACTATGCTGCGCTTTAAAACGAAGATACTTAATAGGTGTTGCTGAAAAAGCAGCAAATTTAACATGGGAGTGGGCGAGGCATGCAGTCTGGATGTACCAAGCATAAGGGCTTAAAGGGTAACCAATTCAATTCCAAACCGCTAGATGACAACAATTCAAATTAGAGACTTTTTATTTTATATTTGTATAAAATACAAAAGACGTCAGACTTGTTCTCATGCTTTTTGGAGTAAATAGCGCTATTGATCATTTATGTTATCAGTTTTTCTGCATTCATAAATCTAAAATCATTTTTAAAATGTATTATGTCACGTTTTATTTTAGGAAATGTACCCAATAATTTATTTTTGACTCAAACATGTACCCATTTGGCAAGCTGCCTTCGGACACTTTAGTAACATTACCATATACCATAATAAATAGAACAAAAATTGAAAATCAATAGTAAAAAACCGAGAGTCATGGAGAAGTGAGATACAAAGAGGCCTGAATTGCCCAATACTGGGACATTGATGTCTATTAATAAATATTTTGCAACACAAATAAGTAGGTACTCATAACTATGTGGCTACCATAGGACTCAACACCAACCAATCAATATTAATCAAAAAAATGGGCGAGATTTGAATCATGGTAATAGGCGATGCGGCTAGCAACCCATCACTATTTTGATTCCTTTTTCATCGTAGCGCCCACCACCATGCTAAGCGTGGCCTTTGAGCCTAACGCCCCTAGGCTCTGTTTTCCCCGTTAGGGATATAGACGTGAAAATGTATCTAAAATAAAATGTATATAAAAAAAATTGTGTGGGCTATATAAAAGAGTAACTGAATACAAAAAAGAGAAAAACAAAATGTCTGTGTCTTTGCATATTAATGCGGGTTTAAATAAAAGATTAAGCTCAGCTCAGAGCAACATAGACTTTCTTTCACTAAAAACTGATATCAGGAAAAAGTTGTCGTCATTTTTCAAATTCACGTGAACAAAGCTGCGGGCTACTAATAAATGTGTTTAATTTAATATCCTCTGAAGTCATTGTGAATTTGGTTTCAAATTTCAATATAAATCGCATTGGAGAAAGACACTATGGAAATGCTAAAGAATATCAATTGGAACAAAATAAATCTCAATATTAATTCATTTGTCGACACCTCGGGACAGTGACGGCTTTCTCAATGAATAAATTTGCGCGCGCGCCGCCATTCGCAGGTGTAATTGAACAAATTTCGAATTCACTCGACTGATACTTCACTGAGTGATTTATGCAGGGTACCTGTCTGGCACGAAGTTGTTGATAATACATTTATTGATCAACTTGTAGCGCGGGCAAAAAGCAGCAAATTAAAATAAATAAAAATCTAGAAATTATTTTCAGGTTTTCTTTTTAAATTTACGCCGCCATTGTCAATCCGCTAGATTGACAACAAGTCCATCAGACACTTTTTTCTAAATATCAAAACAAACATTTTCTTTGGGATTTGTATGAAATGCAAAAGCAGGATGTCATCTCCTTCGAAGTTACGAATGTACGATTAAGGAATGAAGGTACGATTAGCCACGATTTTTAACCAACGGTGACGTAAATCACCCCCACTCCGAAACTTTGAAGCGCTGCCAGGCCTGTGTCACTCCCCGTTTAGGTATCGAAAATATACCTTCGCATTGCGGCCTCTATATGGAGGCTAATCCAGCAAGGACGACTCGCTAGAGTCGCTAGCGAGCAATGAGCAGTGACACACGCGCGGGTTATTCACCAGATTTACCGACTTAATCGTCATGGAAAGAAAAAGAAATAACCGGCCAAGTGCGTGTCGGACTCGCGCACTAAGGATTCTGTACCATTATCTATGAAAATCAAGTTTTTTGTATGGGAGCCCCCCTTAAATATTTATTTTATTTCGTTTTTAGTATTTGTGGTTATAGCGGCAACAGAAATACATAATTTGTGAAAATTTTAACTGTCTAGCTATCGCGGTACTTGAGATACAGCCTGGTGACAGACAGACAGCGAAGTCTTAGTAATATATTTTGTACCCTTTAAAAAGGCAAAAAAATACTGTGCAGTGTTTAATTGCTTGAACACAGACAATGATCCAGATTTAAATTTTTTTACGCTTCCTAAAGACACTGAACTTTAGGTACCTTACCTTTAGCGTCTTTACGAAGCATATTTATATTAAAAAATATTTATACTAAATAGGTACCGTACCTATTTAGTTTATCATTAATTATCATATGATAGGTATATTAAGATATAATTGGTAACATACATATATATGGTTATTATTACGGAAAAAGATTTATATACGATATAATATATTACCTATGTATGTACAGTTAACAAAGTAGGTGAATATATGCGCAGCCAAAAACGCCTGTTTGAAATTGCCTGCGCTAGATGGCGATGTTAGTATCTTGACTCTTGACAACCCTAGGCGAACTGCTCACTTAATCGGTTTTGTGTAGGTATCTACCTATGATGAACCTTTTGTCTAGCGTAATAAGAATGAAATTGGCTTGCAACTGAAATTCTAGGTATCTAAACGAGTAGGCATCGAATTCTGACACGAGTTAAATTAGACCGCATCGCTAACAATATTGAATAAATATTTCTTTGAATTTCTTTTTAGAGTAAGACTTCTGTACATTAGTACTAGTATGTATTCTGTGGCGCTGCATCTCCGTGAATCTTAACTACTTTCCTAAACAAAAAATATGGGTCCTTTATTTTTGGATAATCTAGTTGATGTAGAAAATAAAAATTTTGACCCAGCTCACATCCCTATTGCGAATTCCTCTGAGTGATACTTCACTTAGTGATTAATGCAGCTGTCTCTCACGAAGGTGTTGTTTTAAGTAGGTGTGTCAGGCTTCTATGCTTCCTGAGACAAGTTGAAAGTTTTCAGAGCTTTGTATAAATTAAAAGTCAAGTCACGGTGGTCGGATGATTACGCGAAAACGTTAGATTGAAATCGCTTTCAATCAAACATTTTGGAAATTCTTGAAAACTGTTTCTGTTCAGTTACGTTAGATGATAATTAAAAACATGTTCAGCGATGCGGCTAGAAACTCATCACTATTCTGATTTCTTCTTTCCTCCTTAGCGTCAAGGTGGCCTTTGAATGGCAACAGGCTCGGTCTACCACGTTAAGGATAGAGGCGTAATAATGTGTGCTGTTCATTTTAAATTTATTTTAACAGACACGTGACTAACACTCATCATCATCATCATCTTCCTCGCCTTATCCCTATTTGGGGTCGGCTCTGTATGTCAACTCCCTCCACAGTTTTCTATCATTAACCATATTTGTATTAACCCCCCTCTCCTCCATGTCCCTTACACTATGGGCAAATATTCGCAATCCTCCAATATAATCCTCAAATGAAAAAAAATATATCTTATACCTTTAAACGAGCAATTCTTGTATGTATGTATGTATATATATATATTTTATATATTTATTTATAAATTTCTGTGATCTCGAAAACGGCTCTAACGATTTCGCTGAAAATTTGTATATGGAGGTTTTCGGGGGTAAACTATCGATCTAGATTAGTTTTATGTTTGGGAAAACGCGTGTTTTCGAGTTTTCATGCGTTTTTCTTTCCACGCAGTATATGGTCGCTAATTTCGGTGTGCGGGCCGCCATCGGCTTAGCTCAGTGGTTAAGGATGCTGACCGCTAGAAAGAGTGTTACGGGTTCGAATCCCACTCGGTGACTTTTGTTTTTTTTATGTTCAAGTTTATATATAATTTTTTATTTTGTACTGTTTTTAGACAAGTTTAAAAAATATAGTTAATGTTTGAGATGTAACCGACCGAGCAAAGCTCGGTCACCCAGGTACTTTTGTTTAATGTTCTCAAAAATAAAGAAGTTATACGCTTTTTAAATCTGATGAAAAAAAGTAATATTACTAACAAGCATGAAAATAATAATGTGCCAAGAATGACCGTCGATTCGTGCGTAAGCGCTTTTTAGTCTCTGGACTAGAATATATATACTAGCAAAGCAATCATCTGAACCCTGAACTTTATCTCCTCACCGATACCACAAATAGTGCTCCCATTCACCATCTTATCTCACCTGGCACCTCGTGTTATTGGGGCATTTACAATGTATGTAGTACAATACATTGGGCCATTATACGATAGCGGTGGGCCGGCGGCGGAGCGGACAGTTTTCAATATAGACTTAGATTTCTATTCTGAAATTCTTCCATGCTGGGCTGGGAGAAAAGAAAATGCTTAAAATGTACCAGCTGTGTCTCTTCCAAAAGAAAAAAATATCTCTTATTGAAGGTAATCTATATATAAATGAATCCCTATTTCCCTTGGTCACGCCATCAAGCGTAAACGGACCGATTTAAATGAAATTTGGTATGGATATCGTTTAAGAGTCCGGCGACCCTAGACTTCTCCATACAAACGTAGTACACGTTTAATTTTGAAACCACATGTCAGATTCCGGTAAAAATTGGTAATTGTAAAGAAATTGCAATTATCTAGGGTTATATTGGGTTTCCTATAGTAAAATTATGAACTGGAAAGAAAATATAACGATTTAGAAGTTTCCCATACTAATGGTCAAAAATGATATAAAACACTATATTCTATTTCAAGTTCATATTTTTAGTGTCCGAAACTAAATATAAACCTAGATAATTGCAATATCTTTGAAATTACAAAATTTTGCCCAAATCGGACATGTCGTTTTGAAATAAAACGTAGACTACGTTTGTATGGAAAGTTGTATTTTGGTCTAGGGTCGGGGGACCCTTAAGGCCCGAGAAAGGACATAGGATAGTTTTTATCCCGAAATTTCCACGGGGAGCGAAGCCCGCGGGCACTGCTCGTTTTTATTAATACTTTAGTGCAAAAGCTAACTATACTACAATAAGTTACAAGGTTTATAATTGAATAACCTTGTTCTTCAGCACATTCTCGCTACGAAGGTGCCTTGCAACGTTGTAGCGCTGAAATATCGAGGCCATCATCGCAGATATACAGGTATTTCCCTGGCAACTCGGTGCAGGCTCCGATAACGAAGATGTTAAATTGATAGGCAACAGAGGAATTTAGAATACAGAATAGTTCAAGTAGACAGATAGGTGTCTATTGGCTTTTCTTGAATTAGTAGTTAACACTGGTGTCAGATATTTTAAGCGTACATGGCTATAAAGGGCTCCGTACCCAAAGGGTAAAAACGGGATCCTATTACTAAGACTCCGCTGTCCGTTTGTCTGTCTGTCTATCACCAGACTGTATCCCATGAACCGTGATAGCTAGACAGTTGAAATTGTCACGGATGATGTATTACTCTCGCCGCTATAACAACAAATCCTAAAAACATAAAAATATATATGGAACAAACGTGATTTTATATAGATAACGGTACGGAACCCTTCGTGCGCGAGTCCGATTCTCATTTGGCCGATTATTTGTTTACGGCTATTTCCAAAACACAAGTCATTGTATGCCACTTATGATCACCAATCCAAAAGCGGACTACGTCCTGCGTTGCTTAACAAAGCAACTTTGTAGGAGCGCTGAAATATTGAGGGCATCTCCACGGATACAGGTATTTCCTTAGCTATTCAGGGCTCCGATAACGCCTCGAAGATTTAAAATTGATAGACTGCATTGGAATTTAGGGTATTGTATGAATAGGTACTTCATAATATATATTAGAATAAGGACGTGATAGTTGTATGAGATATATATAGGTATTCTATGTTTATTTCATAACTAGCTTTTTGTTGCTTTTTTAAGATTTTTTTTGTTCCAGTTTTTACTTTTACTTAGAATAATTTACTTTTAATTAGTTAGGTATTATTTTAGTTAAGTTTTAGGCTAATCACTTATTTATTTTTGTTAAAAATTGATACATAAACATTATATTTTGTTGTGTTTGTATAATATCTTTATTATAAATAAATAGATACTGTCAAAGAAACATTCTTAACAATGTTTACAGAGTCGGACTTATCCCATCATGGAACGCTTTCAGTCAACCAAGAATATAATAAACGACGACGGGAATTCAAAGTGTATAAAATTATTAAAATTTTAATCCCTATTTCCTCTTTAAATCTTACATTTTTATAGCTTGTCTATCATTTACAGGAATCTGTTCAAAAATTGCATAATGTTAGGTTTATAAAATGCTCTGTCTGCCCCATTTTTTTGACGACCTCCGTGGCGTAGTGGTCACCATGCTAGTCCGCCACCCAGAGGTCCCGGGTTCGATTCCCGGTCAGGGCAAGTTGGAAAATGGCCTTTTTCAAACTGTCCTGGGTCTTGGATGTTTATCTACATATGTATTTATTATAAAATATAGTATCGTTGAGTTAGTATCCCATAACACAAGTTTCGAACTTACTTTGGGGCTAGCTCAATCAGTGTAATTTGTCCCTATATATTTAAAAAAAAAACGACGGGTTGCACTCTTGGAGTGCCGGCAGAAGTGAAAACACAGCAGTATGGCCACTACACAGACGGTCGAGCCATCAGCTGACACCATCCATGGATGCGCGTAGCACGCTGTAACATAAACACACACGAACATTCGCGCAAGCGCCCTGCGCCGCCTAAACGAAACAGCAGGCGCAGGCATACATTTTCGCCGCGCCGTAGAAAGAGAGGGGGATACTCCCTCTCCTACGCCGCGCCAGCTGTCTACTCTCCATCCGTCTTACGAATTTTCGATCAGGTCACGTGTCCTGACGCGAGTTTAACATTTTTTACCCATTCCAAAAAAAGTGCACAATGCCGCTAAAGAAGTTTTCAGTTAAAAAAAAATTAGGGATAAAGACGTGATAGTATGTATGTATGTATGTATGTATAAAATGTTCAGCCTCGCCTTCCTCCGTAGTTGCCGCCATTAAAAGTTCAGCAAGTCTGATGGGCTAAATTGAACTCGAATCTAGCTGAATTACCAAAATAATAAGAATGTAGAACTGTCACTCTTACTTAGACATCTCTTTTTATAAAATGAATTGACTGATATTTTTGTGAGAAGATATCTTCTTTTCACAAAAATATCAGTCAATTCATTTTATAAAATCGTAGATATACTCGTATCTGTCAATACAAGTTAAATTAGAACCATTTCGACAGTAAGAAGAAGTAGTACAGTAGACAGTCGCTGTTCGCATTAGTCTTTTTCTTCGTTCGCTGACTACTACTGACCTACGGGACGAACATTGATGCACTTGTTAATATGAAAATGCGTCGAAAATTGAACAGGTATTATTGTATGTATGTTGTTACTAAAAATCTCAGGCCAGCGTCGAACATAGCTAATTTTCCGACCAGCCAAGGTTAGATGATGATTTTTGGTTAAAACGCCATGTCTCTTTAAACTAACTGCTGTAAAATGGCTATCCTTCTGTCATTTGGCTATTGCGTTCTTAATGCAGCATGCAGACAAGAAGACAAGTGATGTTTTTAGATGAGGCCACACGTCTAATCTCGGGCATTACGTCCCGTTACGCGCATTAGAATATTTGCATAATATCGCATGTGATCCACGTTATGGCTACTTGGAAGTCGTTGGGTCTTGTAAAGGAAAGGCTGAGTAGAAGTTGTTTTAAATCAATCTTAAAAACAGCTGTTTACTAAACATTGAGAAAAAAAATTTCAAAGAAACTAAATTTATAATCCTACTAGCTGTGCCCGCGGGCTATCCTCCCCGTGGAAATATCAGGATAAAAACTAACATTTGTCCTTTCCCGCGTCTCAAACTATATCCATATCAAATTTCATCTAATTCGGTGCAGCCGTTCTTGAGTTGTAAATGGTGTAACTAACAAGACTTTCTTTTATATATATATAGATTTCTATACTCATAAAGACTTATTAAAAAGCATTTATATGTTTATGAATAAAAGAAGTTTGTTATAAAGAGCACCTATATACAAAAACTATGTATATTTATATTGATGTATTTACATTTTTAAGTTGTTCATATTTTTATGATATACTAGTTTATGAATATTAATTATTAGCCAAACAATTGATTTAACCGTAAGAACCCTACTAATAGAACACTGTAGAATGGATCTTATTCACATAATCCAAACCTATACATGGCAAGGGCTGGTATATCCAAATACCAGTTTTATTATTGTTTGTTTAATAAGTTATCACTTCGTTATGTTGTCAATTGTAGATGAGATGACAAGTCAATTTGCACCAATAGGACGCTAATTGTGATATAGAGGTGTACTGTACGGCAGAAGGTCAAGTGTTCAGGAGTTATTTATTGATTGTTATTCTTATTTATGGCCTCTGCTAAGTAGGACCATTATTTAATCATTGAACTCTCTTAAGCTTTACCGCAAAATTAAAAAAAGTTCAGAAGAGACTGGCAGACACTGCATTCTGTATACTCGTATTTATCATAATCCTGCTAATCCTACTAAGTTCTACTACAATTAGAACTATTACTAGGGTTTTTATATTTGTTTGTTTGTTATTTCACGCTTCAACCACTGAACCGATTTAGATAAAATTTGATATGAATACAGTTTGATACCCAGGGAAGGACATAGGATAGTTTTTATCCCGAAATTCCCACGGGGAGCGAAGCCCACGGACACTGTTATAAAGGTGAAGTTTGTGAGTGTGTGTGTATGTTTGTTACTTCTTCACGCGCAAACGGGTGGATCAATTTTGATAATATTTAGTATGCTGGAAGCTGACACTCTGGATTAAGACATATGCTAATTTTTCCGCAAGTAACACCGCGGGGCGCAGCCAGTCTTTCAATAAGTTTAATCTAGAGACGTAAGCTGGAGCTGAGCGAATCCGCCAAGTCAAGTACAAAGCAAACACTGTCAAATTTTCCTTGATTTGTAGTTTTTCACATAGGCCACGTAGTTAATTGTTGAAAATTTCATATTTGAACTATTTTTTAGTAATCAGTATCACTGGAAACGAAATCTTCCTGTATGATATGGTCACACTTCTAATTGACAAGATAATTTAGTGTGTAACTTGATATTATGTAGATTGTACCATGCCCGCCCTTCCTTTCTTACTTTTTTGCTATTCGTGTGTGCTGCCATCTCTGTGTCATTATCACCCGCAACTCCAGTATTGCTTACAATCATCCGAGGCCGTCCAATAGTTTCTGTGGCGTTGGGTATCTCTTTTACGTTAGTAATTATATTATCTTTTACTGTAATAACGAAACATTGGTTACATAAGCAAACCTGAAGAACAGAACTGCGCTATTTATCTGCACTACCTTTATTTTGAACTTTGAGTCTTCTGTAAATTAAAAAACGATGTCTTCATTGTATATTGTATACACTTGTATTCTTGTTGTTCATTATTATGATTACAAATACCACGTCTACCTTAACCGTTAGCTATATCAATTCACTAGACGTTCTGTATGAAGATGTAAATCATTCACTTCATTTTACATTGAATCGGCGCGCCATACGACTCAATTGAAATAGCATGTTCATACATTTTCATACTCAATTCATACATGAATAAAATTCATGTGAATCGCCTATTCATAGGTGTGACTTGGCTGCCTACTTGATGTTTCTCCGGCCTGTTTACATTTGATGTCCTTGCCTTGGTTTACCTCCATATGATTGATACGACAGCCTATTTTTAACCTACGACAAAAATGAGCGGTGTTATAAGTTTGACGGTAATGTCTGTCTGTGAATCTGTCTGTGGCATCGCATGGTATAATAAAACAGGTATTCTCTTCCCGAGATGGAACTTGACTACGTCACAAAGTGTTGCCACTGATTGTTCTTTTCAGTAAATTTAAGGACTTTCTCAATTAGTTCATGAATATTGAATAAAATATTAAATAACTTAGCTATTAAGTATCCCGCGATTCTCGCGTGATTCATCAATTCAATATTTTATAAATTGATTGGATTATAAATTCGAAATTGGTATATAAAGTTCAAAAATGCATTACGCTCGGGTAATTCAATTTCACACAGTGGCAAAATATCGAACTGTCACAGCTGTCACGGGAAGAGAATACCTTATTTTATTATACCATGTGGCGTCGTAGCTGTCGAACGAAAGGACGTGTTGCATATTTTTTTACGTGAAAGCATGTTCTCTTTCGGTTGTTCTTAGCTGTGTTTGATGGAAATCGGTTTAACTGATCGGTTATTGGGGGTTAACGCTTGATGGTTGGGTATTTTTAATTTACCTGGCAAATAATAGATGGCGCTACGAATATCAATTCGTCTTCATCTATCTATCTAATTATCGTTTGTAATATGTGGTACCGCCACTCATCACTAGATGCTGTCGTATAATATATACAAATATTATATTATAACTGAATATTTCAGTTTGCCTTACAAATTGAGAATTTAAAAGCTTTTTACCAAGAAATGCAGTAAATTAAAAATTAAAGGTGTCAGCATTAATTCCAGTTTTCTATTGCATGGTTCTTTGGCAATATTCAAGAACATCGTAGCACTAACGTCGAACACTGGAAATGTTGAACAAACATAATAAAATCGATAAATAAATGTACGGAATCGATACAACGTGTGTGCCATTGAAATACAATGAACCCTATGAGACACACAGTCACATACATCACACATAGCTAGTTAAAATTGTCCGACGATACATACCAGAGGAAAAGAATTCTGAGAAAACAAATAAATAAATAACTTAGGAGTCCCCTTACCCTATACCAAACTACACTTTTCCATACAAGCGTAGCCTAAGTTTTATTCGAACTGACATGCCCGATTTTGGCATAATTTTGTAATTTCAAAGATATTGCACATGTCTAGGCATATAACTTGTTTGCATTGATTTTTTTTCCAGTTAATAATTTTAGTGTCGAAAACGTATGACGTAGACTACGTTTTTATAGAAAAGTCTAGATTTAGGAAATTCTTATGGGAATACATGAATTATTCGGGTTCCAGTGCTACCTTTTTATTCTGCCTCCATTTCAAAGGAATTATTTTAAAAGGAAACGGAGATGGCATTTAAATTTTGTCTTTATTATGCATAAATAACCCTACAAATTTTAATAACTTATTATAAACTGTTTACAGTTTAAAATGAGAACATTAGCGAAAAACAGTCACTTTTGGCAAACGTAAAGTACCTTACTTCGCTTTCACAGGCCAAAGTTTTTTTTTAGAAATAAAATAACAAAAAGCGATTTTAAATTTAGCAGAGTAACATTAAGCTTAAAACGTCTAGTAAGGTTTTATAGCCTTGAGACCCGTGTGTCCGGCATGTTTTAATGACCGCAGTGTAATTTCAATATTTTACCAACGGTCCGCAATAAACAAATGATCTGTGGAATTGCGGATGCAAATCGAATTGTCTGTTTTAGGCGACACAGCAAGGTGAGGCGCCGGTGGCATTAAATCTGAAAGAAACTCGTTTTAACTACGGAATTGAAATTGCAATCGGAAATAAATCCCTTGGGACAAAGTAAAGAATATGTAGAAATGATACGACACTTCAAAAGTAGGTATTTATGTAGAAATCAAATCAAATTGCCTGTATATGGTGACTTAGGGTGACTAAGACGCCGGAGTCTTTAAAGAAATTCATATTAACTAAGGAATTGAAATCGCGATGAACATTGTCATGCAGAGTCTGCATTTCGCGGTTACCTCACAGTTAAAAAAAAGTATTTGAAAGTGAGTGATGGAGAATCAAATTTAAAATTTAGAAATTAACAATTTCAGAAATATAAACAGAAGAAGAATGTGGAAACCTCTAAAACTGGATTTATATGATGATTGGTACCATACACTCCGGCCGACACCAAACTGTAGTATTAAATAAAATTGGCCAAGTGCGTGTCGGGCCACGCGCAGTAAAGGTTTCCGTAGGTGCGAATGCCAACTTTAACTTCATGCCACTAAAAACGCCTAATAACTAATTATATATTGAATTTTTATGTTCTTTTTTCGAGTACATTCTATAAGTCGATCGCATATAACTTTTTAATTTATGAACAATACTTATCTCTGATAGTTTTTCTTTAAACTACACAATATAGACTAAAACTGTAATTTTTTTCAGGTGTCCATATATAACCGTTAAGCAGATAGAAGGGGGGACACTGGACTCTAGCAAAAATTTGCATTTTAAACCCAAATATTTCAGAAATTGGTCCCTAAATCAAAAACTGGTGTTTATTGGCTAACAATATTTTTGAAAGACCTTTTCAACGAAACCGTATACAATATGTTTGTCGAAAAAAAATATATTGACTGCCTCTTTACTTGTATGGCAGTTACCCCGAAGATTTTTCTAGATTTTATTTTACGAATTTTTCGCCATAATTAATTTACATATCCACGCCAAATTACAGCTTTTTAGTACTTATACTGTCTTATTATAAAAACAGGACTTACTTTATTACTAGGTTTTAAACCAATAGGATCACCCAAATCAAGTTGACATTGACAGATGAATTAGTTTCACTTTACTAAATGACAACTTGATTGGTCGGATAATGGTTTAAACCTAGTAACAAATTTAGTATGGGTTTTGTAATAAGACTGTTTGTATCTGAGTAGGACTGCGGACGGACGGACAGACAGACAGACATGGCGAAACTATAAGGGTTCCTTGTTTACTACGGTACCCTAAAAACAGATAGCAGATATTAGATATCCAGGCTCGACTTAAACTAACATTTGTCCAACCAAAGTAACTAACTAAATTAATTGATGATTTCTTGATTTCTTACATTTGATCCAATTATACTGCAATGTAATATATTAATTGAAATCGAAGTTACAAGGCTATCGTTAACCTTTGATAGTATCTGTTATCCCTTGGATTGTTATCTTAAACAGATAATAGATAATAATGGAGAAATTGTTCATAATATGCATTGCTTCTTGCAGTTGATTTAAATGGAGCTTAATGTAAGCTTTTTTTTACATCGACTATATACATTTTATTTTTATAGAAAATCACACTCTTTTGTAAATTGACTCATCTAGATGGCCCATTACGATTACAGTTGAGTGAGGTCGAGAATTCGACTAATGTCTAATTAGGTGTATTCTCGACCTTTTTCTCGAATCAGCTAAAAAATAACAAAATGGATCGAACTTAGAATCTAGTCTAACTTTATGATGTTATCACCTTCAACTAGTACTTAGCTACAAAGCTTTTGATGTCATAAAGAAACCCTGGATGTAACAGGTCAACCAGGTCACAAGTACACAGCACATAAAATAAAGGCATAGAATACAGAGTTCACCCACTCACCGCGCGAATCGATTCATCTGCATCGATATCTACAAACCAAGATTCGATTGCCGATAACGCGCCGATCTCGACTCGATAACGTCTCTCGAACATATGTTACATCGGACGTTATAAAGTAGCCTGTATACGAGGTATGTATCGGAACTTTCGCTTGTTTATGGTCGTCTTCTCAATGTTACTGGCCGCTAAGAAATCGAATGCGATACGAATTGCGAATTCTTAACCAAATGGCATTGTTTATTTTTAAGTAAAATGCATGAAATAGAATAAAAATTATTGTCAAAATGAAACCAGGATACTTACGAGCAATTTGGCGCTTTTTTTGTATGACTGTTACATTATGTTTTGCAATAAAAGTAAGTGTAATTGTGTGTTTTAATTGTAAAGAGAAATGATTAATTTTGCAAGAACAACTACTGTCAAATGTCAATATTGTCAAATAGTTCTTTTAAATCTTTTTTTTTTGCTCCCTACCAACAAACTTGTGACAATACATATTTTATGTGGAAAATATTTTTTGCTTATAAAGTCTATAGTATCAAAAGGTTTAAAATACATATGTTTCTTTTCTCTGATTAGCAAATGATGACAAAGATACAGCGCGTTTAATTTTCGCGTGTATCGTGTATCTTTGTCAAATCAAATGTAGTTTTCCACTACATACATTCTTACACTTCTTTTCTTTATTTTAAATGACAGACAGATGTTCCTGCGGCTCTTAGCAGAGCCCAGCACTAAATAAAGACCCTCGATATGAGATTTAACCCTACATTGAATAAAAATGTTTGACTTTGACTTTGTCTTTGAATTCATTATCTACAATATCTATGTATATCAAATATCACAATGAGTCCGAAAAAATACATTTACGATTATTGAGTAGGACAGCTTGCTGGGTGTACTTACTTGTAATTTGCTGTTTCAGTGGCTCACAGCGAAGTGACGCCCGAGGCTCTGCACCACCGCAATGGACAAGCTTACAGCGGAAACTACTGAATACAATTTAATTTGTTAATACAGCCCTAACACTTAACGTTAAGTTGTTTTTATTGGTTATCGTTATACAAATATAATAAATTAAGTTCTTCTAATAATGACGAAGATACAGCGCATTTAAATTTCGCGTGACGTCACGATTACTTAAGATTTTTATCTAAAGATGACGTAAATCACCCCCGCTACGAAACTTCGTAGCGCTGTCTGTATCTTTGTGAATTTTCACTACTTTGCTAAGCAAAACAAATATGGGTCCTTTATTTTTGGACACTCTAGTTGACGGACTAATTTAATATATTATATTTATCCAGTTCACATCCCTGCAGAAAACTGTTGAGAGAATCCAAGTTGAGAGAATGGCAAAAGATGTTTAAATTACATTTTATATCCGCTACAATCGTTTGCACCACAAATAAAGCACTCCAGCATGTACGAACTCCTTTCTGAGTGCATCCCTAGACCTCATAAGGAACCTATATCATATAGGTTCCTTATGAGATCTAGGTTCCTTATGTGTCTTCAAATTTGGCATATAGGCTATATGCCATATTTGGAGACTTAAGGCCTAGCGGTTTAGGCTTTGCGTTCATATGTCAGTCAGTCAGTCAGTCAGTCAGTTTCTTCTTTTATATGTATAGAAGATTATCTAGTTGACGGACTAATTGAATAAATTATTTTTTATCCAGTCCATATCTCTCTATTGCAGAAAACTGTTATCAGAGGAAGTAAAAGTAAAAAATGCTTGACCTTGACATGTTGAGAGTAATACAAAGCCTCAACGCTCCGCTTATGAGCCGTGCAAAAGATGTTTGAAGTACATTTTATAACCGCTACAATCGTTTGCACCACAAATAAAGCACTCCAGCATGTACGAACTCCTTTCTTAGTGCATCCCTTGACCTCATAAGGAACCTATATGCCAAATTTGGAGACTCAAGGCCCAGCGGTTTAGGCTGTGCATTGATATGTCAGTCAGTCAGTCAGTTTCTTCTTTTATATATATAGAAGATTATCTAGTGGACGAACTAATTGAATAAATTATTTTTTATCCAGTCCATATTTCTCTATTGCAGAAAACTGTCATCAGAGGAAGTAAAAGTAAAAAATGCTTGACCTTGACATATAGATAGTAATACAAAGCCCAACGCTCCGCTTATGAGGCGTGCAAAAGATCTTTAAAGTACATTTTATTGCCGCTACAATCGTTTGCACCACTTGCACCACAAATAAAGCACTCCGCAGCATGGACGAGCGGTAGGGCAATCTGGCAAAAACGCTCACGGGTGTGTGTGTAACGGTTTTAAACACCACCTACTGCCACAATTACATGGAAATGTTTGCTTGTTCCGATGCTAGGACTCAATTCTGTTCCTTTCTCTTCATATTATGGTTAATTTTGTTGTGACAACTTTATAGATCATATTGACATTTCTCTTTAAAAAATAAAAAGCCAGTAAAAACACCCTGCGCTCTGAAACAAAACAGCACAGAAACGATGCGCTGAAATGAGAAGCAGGTATTGAATGTAATAAATAATAATAATGCAGCCAGCCTTCTGGGCACGTTACCGCAGGGTAAACAATTACCGGGCCTTTTTTATTTGTAAATATTAGTTTGTAGTGTATTGTAGTGAGTAGTTTTTTATTCTTTATTTTAGTTTTTAAGAAAATTTGATGTGGATATATACTTATTTTTCGTCGTAATAAAATTTTTCCAGTTTAATTACAAAAATTAAAATAATAATAATCAGTTTCCTCCAACTGTGATGTGATGAATTTCAAACGAAAACAACTAAAGGTATTTCTGAAATTGCAGTTTCCTAGCAGAAATCAGCAGTACTTAGAAATTATGCTTCAATCGGCTCTTTCTCAGCGTTTAACAAGTTTATTTGCCAGGCAAATTAAAAAAAAACCCGTCTTTCAATAATATCATGTGTAAACGCCATCTAGTGATGAGCGGAGGAACTAAATAGTAAAACTAATATCCGTAGCGCCGTCTACTATTTGCCAGACAAACTTCAAAAACTCCGACTTTCAAGCGCTAACCCCAATAACTTTTTCATCAAACATGGCTAAAAACCACAGCAAGGAAAGTTGCTTTTGCGTAAAAAAACCGCGTCGGAATTGGTCCATCTGTTCGAGACTTCCAGCGAACAGTCAGACAGAAAAACAGACATAAACGTCAAACTTGTACACCCTTCTTCTTATCGGGGTTTTAAAAATAAAAACAAGTTCTGCTGATCTCTGCTAGAAAACTGCAAATCAGATCTGCTTCTAGGATTTTTCTATGCGTGCCTTTGAAATTCTTCAGAGATACGAAAACGCTAAACTAAAAGTAATTTACCTTGTGATTAGAGAAGATCAAAAGGAACTTAAGGATTTAAATAGATAAAACTAAGTTATTTATGCAAATTATATTGTATGCTTCTGATTCCCTATTAAGATCGCTACCATAGCCTCTTTAAAGCAAGACTGACCCCCACTTGCGCAGATATCTAAATTAATTAAAATACAAATGCGCATGTTTAACATCGGCTATAACTCCTAACGAGGTCTCATTCCTCAGGCCTGTCACAAAGCAGCGAAGGTACAGAGATAAAAATAGATAATACTCAGTAAACGAAGAAGAGTCTGGCATCAGAATAGATATGTAAAAGGAACCAGAAAGCAAGCATATTTTTTCGAGTTCTTACGTCATCTAAAATGAATCGCACAATTTACGTTGCATTCGATTTGATTCGAAAATGAGTTGTCGATTTCTGTTACAAGAAGTTACGTGACGCACAAAGTTACAGTTGTTTGCCTGTGCTCTTATTGGTAAGAAGGGTCTACTTAGAGAATAATGTTCAGACTTCAATACTTAAATTGTATATGAACGTTGTATATATTGGTCTGAAGTCAGGGCTATAATAAGCAGACTTAATAAATTTAACAGAAATATCAGCGCTCCTCAAATCGGTTTCATTGTATTTCTTCTTCTTCTACATTTTAAACCCAGGCTTATAGACTTATAGACTTTTAACAAATACGACAGTAAATATAAAATAAAGATTTGTGATTTTCTTCTCGACCGTTTGTGTTTTGTGCCCTCAGGTAATGTGGGATGCCCTGTAAATTTGTTCGTATGTTCGACATCTACCGATAGAGATATTCGAGCGCCCACCAAGTAAGGCTCGCCGGGACTACTAATACTTAGAATGTCGGTAAACATCGATAAATATAAAAAAACTAACACGGTGATTACTGAATTCGATATTAGACTGCCTCTTGCTTCTGTTATATTGTTTTAAAACTATTTGTCAATCATATACTCTATATATGGGTATAAATAACATAATTTTGACAACCTCTGATGACCACCATAATGCCACGCTGTCACACCAGAGGAAGTCCCGTAACACAAGTTTCGAAAGTTACTTTGGGACGAGCCAATATTTAATAGCAGTGGACGTTGTGCGGCTGAAATGATGATGATGATGATGAGCCAATATTTGTGTGATCGGTCCAAAAATATGCATATATTGCAGGACAGAGGAAAAAACTATGTATGTGTTGTATTGAAACAAACAATTAATTTTATCAATATTGGCCCTAGCATTTTATTTGTCACCAAAAAATATAGAGCATGATCGCTCTTGTCTACGGATTACCTCGAGATACCCGGGGTAAAATACAGTCTGTCACTATACAGTTAGATGTCAAAATTCACATTGATCCCTTGCGTACCTACGCAAGTGATAATAAAATAAACATACCATCACATTAAAAGTATGACTCAACAACATAGTATAAAATGTAGTAAAGGCTAGGTTGCGTGCTCTTCTCTTAAATTAATATGTTATATGTACTTATAAACATGATATTTTAATTAAACGAATAGAACTTGTAATAGATGAAATAGATTGCCTTTTCCCCTTGAACATTTGCCAATTATATACCCAAATATTTTATGACATATTATTTTTATTTTTTTATTTACAGTTACATAATTTCAGACATAATTGTTATTGCTTTTTTTTAATTAATTGAAATTGTATTGTAAATTAATCCTAGGTCTATGACTCAATCAAGAAAATACTGATTGTGAGTATCTTTACTACCACTTTGCTATCACTAGGCTTAGGCTATCAACATATTCCACAAACAGAAGTTTCACAGCATCCTACAATCCTAATGAAATTACCATAAAGTACTTTTACACCATAAAATTAATTCAAATGTGTTCTATATAAAGGCTATAGGTTCCAAATCATAATTAAGTGTCCAGCCAGTCGCAACCACCATTTGCTCAGTGGTTTTCAAAGTTAATCTTCGTTAGGCTTTACTCACACCGGACCGGCATCGGCTGGCAACGCACTTTAATTTGTCAAACAATTTTTTATTTGGTTCTCAAATTGCTTGTTACAACATAACATTATTGTACGCAGTTCATTCAATTCCATGATTATCGATTAGACAGGAGAGAGGACATGCACACAAAATATATTTGCTCTCAGTTTTTTTTTTTTAGACTAGCTTAACCTGTCATCTGTGAGCACACCGGAATCCGGTCGACATGCATTGTTTTACTATTGTGTCTGGTGTTTTGCACAGATCACAAGTTAAAGAACTGTCAATTAAAAAAAAAACACATATCAGGTCTAACAAAATATAGTAAAACTATTTTAAAGGTGAATTTAGTCCGTGATGCTGAACAACTTTTCCCACGGAATATTTGTCCAAATATGAAAAATATTTTTTGGCTTCCAATACAAACTCAGAACAGCTGGTCGGACAACTTTTATGGGAGGCCAAAAATAACTTATGAATGTTTTTAAAAGAAGTATTCAGTTTTATATCTATTTGCGAAATGCACAATATAGCTTGAACAAAACAAAAGCCTCGCATCTGCCAGCGGCGCCGCACGTCCAAGAGCGACCGAGTTTTTTTCAAGCTACATTATGCATTTTTATCAAGTTACTCTATGAAATAAACGTGACTATGGTTCGACACTAAAGCTAACAGCCACTGCCGGTCCAGTGAGAGTTAGGCCTTAAGCCTTAACGGTCGGCTTTACATAGATAATCGCGGTTTGCCCCTGGCCCATTAAGAAGCGGATAACTGCTGCTCGGCAAAGAAACGGTTGTCAATAAGGCATTAGTTTCCACTTAGCGGATTAGATAAAGTGCCTGATTTTGTTAGTGAAGTAGTTTATGAAAACTGCCCTTTTATTCGGAAAATGCGGGTAAATTGGCAATTGAGATATTGTGAAAACATATAAGGACAGCTGTTGCTGAGAAATGCATTGAATTAAGATACCAGTACCTGGGTGACCGAGCTTTAGCTCAGTCGGTTACATCTCAAACATTAATTACATTTTTTAAACTTGTCTAAAAACAGTACAAAATAAAAAATTATATATAAACTTGAACATAAAAAAAACAAAAGTAAGTCACCGAGTGGGATTCGAACCCGTAACACTCTTTCTAGCGGTAAGCATCCTTAACCGCTGAGCTAATCGAAGTGAAGCCGGCGCGACAAAATTGGCGACCATATTCTGCGTGGAAAGAAAAACGAATGAAAACTCGAAAACACGCGTTTTCCCAAACATAAAACTAATCTAGATCGATTTTTTACCCCCATACACCAATTTTCAGCGAAATCGTTAGAGCCGTTTTCGAGATCACAGAAATTTATAAATATAAAAATAAATATGTAAGCATAAGATAAGGTTTACGAACGTTAATGAAGATAATCAATACAAGAAAGGGAAAAACGTTTGGACACTAATAGGACTCGAAAATTTCATCAAAAACATCTTGGAAGGAAAGATCGAGGCAAGGGGAGGAAAATGAAGCTAAGAAAGATGTTCATAGATGAAGTTTACCTCATACATCAAATTTTGCCGGCAAACGCAGAAGTCTGTAGGGAATCAAGCATTTGACTGAAATTCGAGAGGCATGGAAACTATTCCGTTGACAAAAACATAGCTCTTATATAAAATGATGATGAAGGTCAAAGATATAAACTTTTCGCATAAATACATACTTTTCTAATTTTGTTTCTAATTCTGACTTTATCTTCTCCACTTCGGGCGGGACATCCTTTGGTGACCATACATACATACATACATATTATCACGTCTTTATCCCTAATGGGGCAGACAGAGCATTTTGGGTCTTGCGGCTCTAAGACCCAAAAGCCACTTTTAGCGTCATGGTGGGCGAGAAGATGGAAAAGCAATCAATACAGGGTTGCTAGCCGCATCGCCTGTTAACATGATTCACATTTTTGCCCATTCCCTCGATCGGCTTTTACGATCTGCACAGGAAGAGAAGCAGCTGGTACATTCTAAGTTTTTTCATTTCTCCCAGACCAGCATGGGAGTGAGACTATTTGGTGACCATAGACAAGCATAACACGTTTATAAAAAAGCCGGTACGCTCACCCCAGGCTCCGAAGCATATATTTTATAGAAATAATACGTTCGTCGGACGATAGTGATTTACTATTTCTATGTCAAACCAAATTAGACTTTATAATTATACGTTAGTGCTCAAGGTTGCTTGACACTGAAACGCGGACACACAGTAACGTCCGTCTTGAGTAACCGCTCAGCTTCTTCGTTTCCTGTATCCCCCTGTCAGGACAAAGGGCAAACACAACACGTCACCAATTCGATCTGACCTATGCATTCTTAATTCCGCTTTAGGATAATCCAAGCTGCTTAGCTTCCGATGACGGTACGGCGCTAAGTTTGTTTAGGGCGGCCTCGCTTACGCCTACCATTCGAGTTCCAATCAAGGGGTAAAATATGGTCGTGAGGCCGCAACGTGTGACCGATCCAGCTCCACTTGCGTCTACAGATTTGCAGTTTGCCAGCTAGACGACCGCGTGGGTTAACAAGTCCGGAATCCCTGACTGGTGCCCTGGCATCTGTCAGTTGATTACAATATGCGACGCCGTAATATTGAATCAGAAGTGCTATTTTTGAAACGCGGAGTTACCTAAACGAATGATTTTTCCATACAAAAAACCGTTCGTTTAGTGACTCCGCGTTTGAAAAATAACACCTCAGTAATGTCGACAACATTTTGCGAGTTTTTTTTGCCAATAATAACAAGGCCGCCTCCGTGGAATTCGCATTGTGATCCAGAGGTCGTGGGTTCGAATCCCACTTGAAAGCATATTTTGTAAAGATTTCCAATCTGGTTAGCATATTGCAAGCTTAAAACAACTTGAATCACCTGATTATCCGAAAAGAAAGATTATTCCGAGTTTCGGATGGCACGTATAAACTATGGGTCCCAAACACCTTCTAGCGTTTGCTCAAACCTATCCAAGAATTGGTTCTGGTTTACCCTTTGGGTTGCAGAGGTCAGACGGCAGTCGCTATGTAAAAACCAGTAACCTCGTCAAATCACCTAAATCAGGTAGCGAACCCCGGGCTCTGAAACGTAACCGCTGAGGACGCAACCGGGAATACGCTCAGATGATAATAATGAATATTAACTACAAAAAGATTTTTTCAAGACCGTATTATTCACAAATAGTTTAGTCAACGTTTTGAAAGATAAAATTACAGCTATATATACAAAAAATATGTCATACAATCAAACGGTGAATCTAGCAATTTTGTAAAAAATTACAAAGCCACAAGTGAATAACTTGTCTCCTTGATTAAAGGTGTTCTACGAACAAACAAACATACAATTGTATTAGCGTGCAGTATTTATTCACGGGGGGCAGGCAAAGATAGAACAGCGGCTATTTGTTGGTTTGTTCCAGCATTCATCAGGAACCCAGCTGGAATTGGTTCGCTATTACCTTACTGATATTTTTGATAGCTTTATTATACAAAAGTACCTTTGTGAAATACTAATCAGCCCGTGTTGCCATTTGTATGAGCCTGGGCACGAACCTAAGTGCTGTATTCTCATTTATTTCAAACATATATATATATAGTACCTGGGCGACCGAGCTTTGCTCGGTTACATCTCAAACATTAACTATTTTTTTTTAAACTTGTCCAAAAACAAAGCAAAAAAAAAAAAAAAAAAAACTTAAACATAAAAAAAAAAACAAAAGTAAGTCACCGAGTGGGATTCGAACCCGTAACACTCTTTCTAGCGGTCGCTATCCTTAACCGCTGAGCTAAATCAAGGCGGTCGCGGCGCGACGAAATTAGCGGCCATATTCTGCGTGGAAAGAAAAACGCATGAAAACTCGAAAACACGCGTTTTCCTAAACATAAAACTAATCTAGATCGATTGTTTACCCCCGAAAACCCCCATATACAAATTTTCTGCGAAATCGTTAGAGCCGTTTTCGAGATCACAGAAATTTATAAATATATATATACATATAAGAATTGCTCGTTTAAAGGTATAAGATATACAAATGCAACTCAGGTGTTATCTACATCAATGACTTACCTAAAACAATGACTCAGACATGTGTACTATTCGCGGACGATGTATCATTACTGACACCTTACACGAAACCTGACAATTTAAATAATATGCTCACTGAAAATTTGGACAAAGTAACATCGTGGTTGACTGATCATAATTTAGAAATAAATTTTAACAAAACGAAAATAATAGAATTCAGGCCACACCAAAAAGAATCTCTAAATATAAAATTTAGTTATAATTTAACAGATATTGAATCTGTAAAATCTTTTGCACTGCTCGGATTGGTGTTAGACACACACGTTAACTGGAAAGATCATATAGACAAAATAGCAAAAAAATTATCTACGTTCACATACGCACTCTGGGAACTGAAAAAATCCACCAATAAAAAAACGGCGATAACAGCATGTTATGCATATGCATATTCATGGCTCACATATGGGGTTATACTCTGGGGTAACAGTACCGACGCGAATAAACTATTAATCCTCCAAAAGAAATGTATACGCATTATAATTGATATTAAAGAGAGAGATAGCTGTAAGCCGTATTTTAAAGATTTAAAAATTCTGACATTGCCATGTATATATATATCTTAGAAACCAGCAAATTTGTACGAAAATACCCTCAGTCCCTCAGTACTACACAAAAAAAGACGACTTACCGCGACGCTATCCTACAAGGAAAAAGAATATGTTAGCTAGGCCAAATTCTACTCGTAATTTAGAAATTTTTAACTCCGGACCGCTTGCAATGTCAATAAAAGTCTATAACACCCTTCCAGATCTGCTAAGAGCAGAGAAGAAAGATACCATTTTTTATAAAAGATTAAAAGCACTGCTTGTAGAAAAAAATTATTACACATTGGACGAGTTTTTTAATGATAAAGATTTGAAAAAATATAAAATAAATGACGAATAACGTATATATTATAAGTACATTGGACAATGGAAAAAAATAAATGATAATAATAAAAAGATGAAGAAAATTGACACTAAAAGAATAAAACCAACAATATAAATGTAAAGGACATAAATATACGAGTAAATACACAAATATAGCTAATATTGAATGAATTAAAATACTGACTTTGTTATACAAACTACTAAACAAATCAATCTTTATTTAAATAATTACTAACTAATTTTAGATAAATACTAACGAAAAATAAAACCGCTGCCGTTCCATTTTTTTTCTTTTGCAATGCCCTGTCAGGGCTCATTTTGTACCTACTAACTTAAGAAATGACTATGTAGTAAAGTGTTATATATGTACAATATGAAAAGCAATAAAATGAATTGAATTGAATTGAATGTTTTTTATAATATCAATAACAATAATAAATTACAATAAACTAAAAACTACTTAAATTAAAAATCTAAATTAAACTAAATTAAAAATCTAAATATTGTTTATGTTCGTGTCAAATCTTTATATTCCGCTTTGGACTCTACCATACTGGTTTGGAAGGAAAGGAAATTTAATGTAATTGCTGCTTCTTCTACCGCGCAGATCGCAATAGCCGTAAAAAGGAATGGGTAAGAATCTTGCGGCTAGCAACCCGTCACTATTTCTACCAAAATATCTACAAGGTAATAAAATCATTCTTTACCGTATTTATGATAAAATATAGCATCATTAAATATTTGAGTTGGTAATGTTGTAAGGCTAACTCAATCAGTGTGATTTATCTATATATATAAGGTCTAACAAAATATACTGAAACTATTTTAAGGGCGAATTCAGTTCATGACACTGAACAACTTTCCCCAAGAAATACGTATCGAAACATGAAAAGTAATTCGTAGCCTCCCATACAAGTAGGCCGATCAGCTGATCCGAGTTTGTATGGAAAGGCATATATTTCTTTTCATATTTCGACATATGTTCCTTATGGAAAAATGTTCACTATCACGGACTGAATTCACCCTTAAAACAGTTTCAGTATATTTTGTTAGACCTTATACAACGTGTTAATAAAATAACGCAAAACCTCTCAGATGGTACTTCAGCCCATGAAACTAAACAACTTTTGTTCTACAACTTTCATAAAACCAAAAAAAAATTTGAATTTTCGTACAAACTGATCAGCTGATCGAGTCAATTTGTATGAAAATCTTAATTTTATTACTGGCATTTTGGGAATATTGTAGAACAAAAGTTGTTTAGTTTCATGGACTGAGTTACAACCTGAGAGGTTTTGCGTTATTTTATTAACACGTTGTATATATATTTATTTATTCTAAAATCTGCCTTAAATCTAAACACTTTAAAAAAAATTATATTTGCTAGTCCCATATGAAAATTTCTATATACTGACCAGCTCAGCTGCTTCTGTTTACTTTGTAATTATAATTATATGCACTAAATCACTCACACGGGACTTACATAGTCATTTCAATCGAGCAAGTTCCACAGAAAAAAGGGGTTGCCCTAACATGGGCACCATTAACAGCCCGTCCTCACACTGCAAAGCAACATCATCATCAGACGCAGTCAGAGCTGCTTCTTGTGACAAAAACCCTTCCCTTCTTTGTAAGAAGAGGCGCTTTTTCCATATTTCTTATGATTGAACGTTTTTTTCAGATACCACAGTTTTATAGCTTTTTCTACTGAAGATACAGTAATATATTAATTGGTCCTTACAGTACTTTCTTTTGGGCAATGAAACAATTTTTAACACGGTTTTAATCGACCTCCGAAAAGGAGGAGATTATAAATATTTCACTTTTTAACACGCTCTTTTAACATGGTTTTAACCAACCTCCAATAGGGAAGAGATTATCAATTCTTCGCGTTTTTTTTATGTATGATCAATTGATCACAGATTTTCGAAGACGCCTGAATTGATTTGGAAAATTCTTTTTTTGTTTTAAAGAGCATACTTGCCAGGTGGTCCTGTAGAATTTTGATCAAAATCGGTTATGTAGTTTGAGGTTGAAGACGGTTTTTAGTTTCGAAAAATTATTAAGCTTCACTTCCATATTTGTAACGGAATCAGACCAGACTTGATTTTACCCACTTCAAAATGTCAGATTAATTTGAAAAATTTCATGCCTGTAAAAACACAGTGGCGATACAATAATTTACCAATAAGAGCTCTTTCAGACGGCGACAATTCGTATGTTAGTTCGCGACCGTCGCGCGGCATTTTGCGACAGATCGACATGTGTCACGCGACCGTTTGCGACAGTTGGCGACTACGCAACATATACACTTGAGAAGCATAACCCTCCTAGCACAGTCGGGTAAAAATCCTGACTCTATGTGCATTGTTCATGTGGCATTTGTCTTCATATTTTTGTTTACGATCGACTGCTATCGAAGCCCATAAAGCAAGCGACCTACCGCGAATATGCCAGAGAGTCTGGCAGCTTACAAACCTTTGGAATTACGAAACAAAACAATTGAATATGCAGCAAATTTCCTGGAAGCCGGCCGCTATAAATCAAACGTACAGTCAGCTACAATTATGTTATGTCGTACTACAAAGCATTTAGGTAGGTCGACAAGTGAGTTAGATACTTTGGCATATTGCGGAAAATTCTAGAATAAAATTTATGACGGCATCGCCCATAGCACAACTGAAAAGAATTTTGTGACGAAATCAATTTAAATTTTCTAAGTTATCAACTTATACAGTTCTTAAAAAATCCTATAAAGACACATTTACAGAATTTTAATTTAATGAAAACAATATTCATACACTAACTGCACCCACCCGCGCCTAAAGTAGGCCTATGTTTTAATCCAGGGTGTCAGCTTCCTGCGTAGGTACCAAATTTTATTAATATTGTAACTGCCTCCGTGGTGTTAGTGGTTAGAGCGTTCGGCTCATACCCGGAGGTCGCAGGTTCGATTCCCGGCGGGGGCAACGACTTTGTGTTGTTGTCCTAGTTTGGTTAGGACATTGCAGGCTGATCACCTGACTGTCTGATAAGTAAGATGATCCGTGCTTCGGAGGGCACGTTAAGCCGTCGGTCCCGGTCACTATTTTTGACATTGGTCGTTACCTAAAACCATGTCAGAGGCCTTTAAGGCGGTTTAAAAACTCTGACACTAGTGTTAGTCACTAACACACACGATAAGAAGATCGTCACTGTTTTGTTGAACTATTGTTTACGTCAAATGGTTACTTACAGCTAAGTTTACTGCCGCTTCCAAAGCACTAGTGCAGAAGAAGCGGTAACAAACTGCACTGCAGCATTTTCTCTAAGGACGTCAACTAAAAATTAAATTAATCTTCATCATCATCACGAGGTCTTTTGTCTCCACTACAGGAGCACGACCCTCGGTGTCCTACCAGAGCCATACTTGGCCAGAGTAGCCAGAGGACTTGGCCTACACTCTCCTCGCTTGCCAGCCAGGTTGGAGAGGTTTCATAATGTTTAAACGCCGTATTTAGCTTGTAATTACTTGAATTAAATTAATATTAAAATAAATTTTCACACAAAAGATAGATTGAAATTACCCACAGCACACCACCACAACCGTCAGCAAAACAATAAAATATACAAGACGTTTCCAGGAATCGGGAGCACAATAAATCAGTACAATAGAGTACGGTCAGCAGCGGCGGCGTTAATTGAGCGAGTGTTAATTAGCGACGTGTCGCGTGGGCTGCGCGCCCCCGCGGATGTCTTTTGTCCGGCGGGTATGGTTGGCATAACAATTGTTTGTTTATTTCAATTCGGTAGGTGATGGGTCAATAATAAATTATTCGTTACGTTACGGTTCATAAAAGAAAAGGTCAGTGTTACTTTTCATTGATCATATCCATTTTATTTTATTTACATCATAGCTCTCTTGAGCTATTAAACTTCAAAAAGGCTTGATGTCACGCTTTTTTGTATTTTATAGTAAATCTTATAGAAAATTATTGTTTGACGTTTAAAAAAAAGTGTCTGATTTGACTTGTTGTCATCTAGCGGATTATAATCCCCAACACATTTTAATGATCCATACGCCTACCCGTTGTGTCTGATTGGATGAGTCCGCGCGCTCGACCGATCTTACTGTCTTAAAATCGAGTAATATTAGTAATAAGTCTTACAACATCCGCGGAAAGAGATGGTGTGGTCATATTCTAGATCAGAAACCACAGACACGTTTATGACAACTCTCTCTCTCTCAACCTTCCTCTACCTATTGTTGAGTGTTGGCTCCTCATATGCATGCCATTCTCTTTGGTCTTGGGCTTTTCTCATCCAGGTCTTTCTCATGACGTGGGATATGTCGTCAGCCCATTATGACAACTAGCAGTACTAAAATAATAAAATACTATTTTACCAAAACTCTTTTTGCTGTCGGTACGTTCTCAAGAAATTAAGCTAAACTTCAGCACGATGTCGGTGCGTGCCTCGCCCGCGTTATGAAATATATTCCCTTTCTCGGCCCTCACAGTATTGTACATTGTGTTCCCAATTGTACCAACTTGTTTACATTCTTACAATAGAAAATATTTATAAAAGTACCTAATTAAGAAAGACATTTTACCTAAATAATGTTTTCCTCATAGTGGCGTAGAGGTCGCCACAAAAGTTGATTTAAAAATATAGTACTTATGTACAAATGCTCATAAAATTAAGTTATAATTTCTGATCACCTTATACGGAATGACAACTTCTAGTTTGTAGTCTAACTCGGAGACTAGAATAGGACCACTCCAAGTCTTTCCGTGGATATCGTAGAAGGCGACTTAGAAAATCTCTTAGGATCTCTCCAATCTGTCTAGCCAGCGAGGAGAGTGTAGGCCAAGTCCTCTGGCTCTGCTCTAGCCAAGTATGGCTCTAGTAGTACAGAGAGGGTCATGCTCCTACAGTGGACACTAAAAAGACCTGATAATGATAATGATGAAATGACAAATAATAAAACACCAGTGTACACAGACACGAAAAACCAACAAAACGAAAGCAAACTAATGTTAAATGTATCCCGTCATCGACTCAACGTATGAACTCGCAAGATCTGATCGTAATGGCTTCCCTGCATAAATGTAGCCATAACACGAGCAAAACATGAACGCTTCCAACCGGACATCTCAACACGGACGGGTAACACATCAATGAAACTACACTCAATTAAATTAAAGAAGCTATTGTATTATTGATAGATTTTTCTCTAAATACCAGAGCACGGCTACATCCTGCAGATTAGGTCCCGTTGCATCGGATATAAATAATGCATCGGTTATACCTGCGCCTTAATGATAAGTTCGGCACGAGTTCTGATTGGGTGTGTGTGCGGTGACGAGCGGAAGCGGTAGCGGATCAGTTCTTAATTAATGGAATTAACCCGTACCCTGACGTGCCCGCACTGTGCACGTACACTCATATCAAAAATAGAGTATGTCAGCCACATCAGGGCACATGAGCGACGCCTTGAATGAATTTGAATTTATATTTAAATTCGTATCAAACAAATACAGTCACCATAGCCGAAAACGGCCAAGGAATGATGATGATGATGATGAATGGAATTAAATCTAAGATTAACGATGAGATATATTCATCACCATTATCATCAGGTCTGTTTGTCTCCACTGCAGGAGCACGACCTTCTCTGTACTACCGGAGCCATACTTGGAGGAGCCAGAGGACTTAGCCTACACGCTAGCCAGACGGGTTGGAGAGGTCTCACTGATGTTTATAAGCTTTGTTTAGCTTGTATTCCCTAAGTCGCCTTCTACAACATCCATGGTAGGACTTGGAGTGGCCCTCTTCTACCCTGCCCACACGGCTCCAACATAATGAGATAAATTGTTAATATTTAATTTTAAGTGTGAGCTGTGGATGATACGGCCCCGTTATGAGGGGGCCAAACGACCTCATGACCAGGAACTTCAAGCCATTCCCAAGACGCCTCGGCAGGCATTAGTTAACATGGATGTCTGCCGTAAACAAGGACCAAAAAAGAAAACCAACACAGAACCACTGACGGCACAAAAGAGATATTTTTGAATAAGAAAGATTAGGAGAGCCGACTGCAACTAGAAATAGGATAAGGCCGAAGGAAGAATAAAGAAATGCGATCTGGTGGACTAAGAGAATCCGAATGGTAGCCCATAACGGTTAAGAGAAGCGTCGGTCGTTCGATTATGCGATGGGTTGACCACATAATTTAAGTCGCAGTTCACGCCTAAATAAGGGCAGCACAGGGCCGAGACGGGTGGCGTCGACCATGAGAGGCCTATGCTCAGTAGTGGGCAGAAGAAAGGGCTGGTATGATGAATAAATGTAGGTTACTTCTTCTTCTTATTATTAAAGCAACCAATGCCTGGATTCTCTCTATTCTACCTTAAATTAAAACCTGGTTAATTCATTGTTTTATATATTGCACATTCACCTTTTGCTTAACTTCCTCACACATAACACGCTATGCTGTTGTGAAATGTTAAGATTGTCGTCCTTCGTGGTATGGTGGTTATCACTTTCTTCCGGAGGTCTCCTGACTCCGCAGTGTTTGTGTCCATCGGACAAAAGAGTGAGTGTTGTCCAACTGATAAAAAAAAATGTTCTGCTGTTTGTTTACAACAACAACCATATAATTTTAATCAACAAACTTTAATCGAGGAGAAAGTAAAAAATTACTACTCTCATCAAAAACAATTTCCTGAGTTTTCAAATATCTTCTCAGTCTTTCCGGATAATCATATATGATATATAAGTTCAAAACCTAATAAAAATGTGTTGTTTTATTTTAAATTGAGTGTTTTTCCGTCTATTTAAATGGCCAACGCTGGTGTCAGATTTTTCTGGCTGCCTAAAAGCATCTGACATAGCTTGACGACTGCCATACCATGATGAGTGATGAGGGATCAACGGCTTATACGTGCCTTCCGAAACACAGAGGAACTCGAGAATTTATTTTTTTACCACTTGTGGTCACCAATTCAAATGCGGACCACGCCCGGGGTCGCTTTACTTGCGAAAGCGCTAGTAATGCGCACTCTTAGAGATTCATAGTTTAAACCGCTAATCAGATCTCGACCACCATGTCCGCTCCCTTGGACACACGACCGCGCTCATATTGTTTAACATTCAGCCTACCATTGTTGCGCTTAATAATGGGGTATTCTTCGGGTCTTCCTCGATTTTAATAGCCTTAAATACGTTATCACATCTAGGCTAAGCTAGGAATATGGAACGATGCAGATTGCGCGTACTACAGTTTCTCGCATACATTATTCATATTTGTTCTCTCCATGTTTTGCTTAGTTTTTTTCCAGCGACGTTATATTTATTAGAGAAACATTTTTAGGAAATTTTTTTGAGGCAATACCGGTCGTGAACCGCACGACATTAATAAATGTCCACGTCCATTGTCTTACTATTGTGTGGTATTGGCGGTAAAGGAACGGTTAATGGGCCATACCCAGGTCTTTTCCTGGACGCTTCTTTTGACCTGTCAATGATATTTGACATTCTTAAAGCCTGGTTTATATATTGACAAGTGACATATATGCACTTGTCACTTGCCAACCTACAAACCAGGCTTAATTCCTTAGAAACCAGGCATTCCTAACACACCACGTATTCAACCACATCACACTTGGAAAAGTTGCTAACCTATTCTAAAACTACTTTTGTATCAATCGTTCCCTCACTAAACGTTTCCAATTATCTACCATTCCCTAACTGAATGTTTCCAGTTACAGCAACAGTTACCAACACTCAAAATCACACACAAATACTTATTCTTTCCTATTATACGCATCAAATAATAAACTAGACACAACTACTACGTAAAATCGACCATATCGTCAACTACCGATAAATACAAGCAACACTTGACAGATACAATGTGGATTACATATAATTAATAGCCCACCGCCCGGAGACAAACGTAAAACAAACTTTCATTACAAACCAATAATCGGAATTAATGTAATCCCGACATTCTCGACTCGATCCCGCCAAGTTTATTTACACTGCCCGCTGGCGTCGCATTACTTATATTCGAATAATCGATTCAGCACTCAATTCCCGTCACCACTCGATATAATAACAAACCCATCGATTGTGAATCATGGCCGCCGATTTCTATTATTCTGATTTGATTCACCGCTAGCGACGGACCTGTCTAGTGTCTTTGTAAATAAAGACTATCACGACGCTCGCTCTTGAGTTATGATGCAGTTAATAGAATAAGAACAAGCGGATTTGTTTTTACACTGACCGTACAGAAGAGATAAAGCTTTTAACGGAAAATAGGAAGACATGGAAAATATTCCACAGACAAGAACATAGTTCTTAAATTTAATGATTGATTGTACAAGGTTTGGTTTTCGCGATAGTGATTGAGTGAATGATTGCACAAGTTTATTTGCTAGCCAATTAAAAAGTACCCCCGGTTTTCAAAAACACTATCTAGCGACGAGAAAGCGGGACTTGATATCCGTAGCGCCATTTATTATTTACCAGGGAAAACCCCGACTTTCAAGCGTCACCGATTTTCATCAAACATAGCAAGCATAAGAAACGGCAAAGGAAAAAAATGGACCGAAATCGGTCCATCCGTTTAAGTGCTACGATGCCTCAGTCTTTTTTGTGGATTACAAATGTTTTACACTTTTTTCTTAGCCTATTCTGGTGTCCCACTGCTGGGAAAAGGTCACATTATACTTATACATTGAAATATCATAAGATTGGCAAAATGCCGGTTTTTACCAGTTTTATTTAGGTATCTTATATATGTATTTGTTAAAAAATATGGTATCGTTGAGTTAGTACCCCATAACACAAGTCTCGAACTTACTTTGGGGCTAGCTCAATCAGTGTAATTTGTCCCTATATATCTATCTATCTGTCTATCTATCTTGTAAATTAGTACGATAATTCAATCCTGAGAAAAATTCTTCATAACCCTCAGACTTACTCATGAATAAATCTAAATGGCAAATCAGGCAACTAATGAAGCTTGATTAATGTTGAAGAATTAATTCTCCCGCGCTGAACAAATCGTTCGCAAACATCGTCCACTCGCTCGGTCGCCTTCGGGAGTTTTCTTCGATAAATAATAAATGCTGGTTTGTCAATTTGTATCCGCCAACGCTAATACAGTCCCCTGTAGCTTGCATACCTAATAGGTAGAAAATTTTCTATAAAATCCAATTATTTAACGTATACGTAACGAACAATCGAGACGTGGTTCTTTAGTTTCCTGGGTCAAAAACAATTTTACATAATTGTGGGGTGCCATTTAAGAAATGGCGATCCTAAGATATCTGTCGAATTCAGTATGACACTTGTAGTCAACATCGATTTATTCCGTACAGACTATATGGAGTTCACAGCTGGACATAACGCTCAGAAGGTATGAAATCTTCAAAGACATAATAATAATATGACAAAGCCCTTTTGGCGAGTAGGCGACCAATACTAAGAAAATGAGTTTCTTTCAAAAATGGTTGACAAAAATTATTGTTTATTAAACCAGCCGTAGCCACGCTCGCGGACGCGACTTCGTACGCGTGGACTTTATGACTCCTGAAAATGCTCATCAGGCTGAACAACTTTTGCTAAGGCATAATTTTTATATTTCTTAATAGTTAAGCTGGACCATTATGGTTCTGCAACAGGTCTTCCATTTTCCAAAACAAATTATACCATATATATTGTCTAGGCTTAACAACTATACAATAATATTCTAATCCGTGCAGTATTTCCAGAGATTAGCGTGTACAAACAGACAAACAAACAGACATTTTTATAAATTCTTACTCCAATGTCTCCAATCTCCATCGCCCCAGTTTTTTTTTTTTTTGGATATATTTAATATACATTTTTTCACTATTAACATCATCATTTCAGCCGCACAACGGCTACTGCTGGATATAGGCCTCACCCAAAGATTTCCGAAATGACCGGTCTAGAGCGGTTTTCGGTTAATTGACACCGATCAACTGGCATTCAATATACTGGAATTTGATATGACGTAAAAAATCCTTATTTTGGGTTACTGATTTATTAAATTTATAGATATGGGCAGCACTATCATTCACGCAGGTTCTTAATCACACTGCGCACCGACCCGCGTTATCAACGCAGTGCGTTTCCTCCAGCCATTACATTTGGCTACAGGAGTGCAATGCAGCCTCTTTGATCTCCAATCTAACGGCATGCTCCGTGGCTGCGTTACTGACGTTTCCGGCGCCTGACCCCGGCTGGGGTCATGGAAAAAGGCCTACGCACCATCACCTGACCGCTTGGGGCATAGATTCATATTAGATATAGGTAAGTAATATATAATTGCACTTAGCGCTCTTACAGGCAAGCGACAGCGCCCGCAACACCTGTCGCCGACCGACCTGTGTCTCGCGACAATAGCTGGCTGTCGCAGACGATCGCGTGGCAGTTTTTGATAGTTCGTGATAGCTTGACATATGTCACGAGTCACGTGACAGATCGGTGACAGACGCCGATGGTTACCGACCTGAAGTGCCATTTTTGAAACGCGGAGTCATCTAAACGAATGGTTTTTCCATACAAAAAACCGTTCGTGTAGTGACTCCGTTGAAAAATAGCACCTCTTTGTTGCATATTGTCGCTCGTCTTTAAGAGCCCTTGCCTACCAGAGATATGGGACTAAGTCCCATATCTCTGTTGCCTACAAAAGCAAAGTCACACAGAATTGTTACTATTCGAGTTAACACCTCCCCTTTGTCACGCTTTTTTCCACATGTCACATGTGGCATGACATGAAAATTTTAAAACAGAAACCACATAAATATCCACCATTTCATAAGGGGAGACTATCAACTACTGTAAATGGATTTTGTAGGAGACATGGGTGATAGATATCCTAATCCAGTCAAATATCTTCTTTTCGTAGGATTAGTTTCAGATTTTTAAAGAAAATGGTATACAACAGACAAACTTGCACCGTATAAATGGACCCTAACCCTTCTGTTATATCTTCCTATTTTTGTGGTCAACGGAGTGTAATTAATTAATACACATGAAACACAGATATAGCGATTATTTATCGTAATGTACTAACCCTTTAAATGTCGGACGCCCAGAGCGGGCGTCTGATGTATTGTTTTACTATTGTGTCTGCTATGACGACGTTTGAAGGGATAAGTTGAACTTGACACTAAGTCATGAAATTGTATGTACTCCTGAGATGTACACTAAGTACTTAATAAGCAAAGCAAACATGACAGATGTGAAAAACATTGACAGGAAGTTAGCGGAACCAGAGACCAAGTGTTGCCAGTAATAAATAACAGGCATAGATACTACGATGCAACACCTTTACCTAGTGGCGGATTTCTCAATAGGCTGAGTAGACTAAAGCCTAGTGCGGCACATTCTCGAGGGCGGCAAAAGTGAGTTTTTATCACAACATTTCAGTGAACGCAGCTTAGGAGCCGAAAAATATAAATAGCCTACTGGCGGGTGTAAATCTGCCACTGCCTTCATCTGTTGTTGATTGGTTTCCGATGTGTAAGTGGCCAACCTTCTGTCGTGTCCGAGCTGCCCAGAGTCATGTACCATAGAGGACCTTAACTAGGCTAATAAGAGAGGAATCGCGGTGACCACATACTGATGATGAAGTTGAAGCTACACTGAAACCATTTCGACTCGATAAGAAGAAAAAGAAGTAGCCAACGCTGGTGTTAAATTTTCAGGCTAAAGGCTTCTGACATAGCTTGACGACTGCCATACAATGATGACAGCCGGGACCAAGGGCTTTAAGTTTCGGAGCATGGAGGAGCTCGAGAATTTTTAAGCCACTTGTAAACCAATCAAAGTGCGGACAATGTCCGAGTTGCTTCACGCAAAAGCATTGTTAACGGTGTCGCAATTTAAACTACTCATTCACGTATAGATAAATTAATAAAAGATATTTTTACAAAACCAACAGGTGAAGGCTTGGGTCCTTATAGATACAACGTGGAAGGGACATACCCATAATTAGTCTAACCACGGCGTATTCTAGATCTCTATAGTATTATATTGTCATTTCAATTGCACTATGCTACAGTGATCTTGTAAAGCCCGTGGTTTGATTTATTACGGGAATGTCTCTTCCACGTTGTAAATAATTTTTCAAAACTAAAAACCGACTTCAACCCCTAATTACTCATCCGATTTTGATAAAAAAATTATGAAACCACTTCGCAAGTATACCCTTTCAAACCAAAAAAAGAACTTTCCTAATCGGTCCAGGCGACTTCGAATAATCGGTGAACATACATAAAAAAGATCGGGACGAATCAATAACCTGCTCCTTTTTTGAAAGACGGTTAAAAAGATTTCAAATATAAAGTTATTGTTTAGATCTAGTCAACCAAATCAGTAAGTATTATTATCATCAGGTCTTTATGTCTCCACCGCAGGATTGTACATTACATTATACATAGAGCATTGTACTACCAGAGCTTTACTTGGCCAGAGCAGCCAGAGGACTTGGCCTACACTCTCCTCTCTGGCCGGACGAGTTGGATAGGTGTCACTGACGTGTATCTGCTTTGTTTAGCTTGAATTTCCTAAGTCGCCTTCTACGACATCCACCGAAAGACTTGGAGTGGTCCTATTCTACTCTGCCGAAAACCACAAGTACTAAAAATACTTAATAATAAATAATTTTTGGAAGGTTAAAAATTAATAAAAGATATTTTTAAAAAACCGACACAATTCAAATCAAGCTAAAGATTTCGATCCTTTCATAAAACGTATCCATCAACTCACACTATGTTGAAGGGCCCCACTGTATCAACACCTCAACGCTAGAAAGTGCCGCGTGGTGGCCTCAGGCTTTGCATTGCATCGTGAGGATGCTATCTGGTAGCTGATATGAGCTATTGAGCTATTGTGAACGTGCTGAAGTCTGCTTAATGTGTCGGCCACGCTGTTGTTTCTATAGGGATGTGGACTGGGTCAAAAATATATTATTTTACTAGCTGTACACACAGGCTTCGCTCCCGTGGGAATTTTGGGGATAAAGAGTACCCTATGTCCTTCCCTGAGTCTCAAACTATATCCATACCAAATTTCGGCCAAATCGGTTCAGTAGTTTAATAATAATAATAATAATATATTTTTATTTCAGATAATTATAAATCCATATAGTGTTAGTAAACTTAACCTATATTAGTACACAAAAAGAAACGCAAATTAACTAAAAAAAAAAGAAACATTTTTAGTAACATTTTTAAGCGTGAAGAGTAACAAATAAATATACAAACTCACTTTCGCATTTATAATATAAGTAGGAAGTAGGATAGTAGGATTTAGTCCGTCAACTAGATTATCCAAAAATAAAGGATCCATATTTTTTTCGTTTCGCAAAGAAGTCAAAATGCACGAAGATACAGCGCTTCGAAGTTTCAGAGTGGGGGCGATTTACGTCACCGTTGGTTAAAAATCGTAGCCAATCGTGACGTCACGCGAAATCAAATGCGCTATATCGTCGTAATTATTTGCTAATAAGAGAAAAGAAAAAATACGTATACTTCTTAATTATCAGAACGATAATTAAGAAGGTCCCAGAGGTCCCGGGTTCAATCCCCGGTAAGGGCAAGTTGGAAAATGGCCTTTTTCAAATTGTCCTGGGTCTTGGATGTTTATCTATATATGTATTTGTTATAAAATATAGTATCGTTGAGTTAGTATCCCATAACACAAGTCTCGAACTTACTTTGGGGCTAGCTCAATCAGTGTAATTTGTCCCTATATATTTATTTATTTTATTTATTTATTTATCTAATGAGCCAAAACAATTTTTTTTCACGTCCCTATTTTGTTTAACATAAAACAATATTTTGTATCAAAAAATTGAGTGAAGTTTATAGATTTGACGCAGCCCGTAGCTTGACCCTTGATTCATTAGGGTCAGAAGATAATCATCATTATCATAATATCATCCACCATCACCACAGCCACAGTACGTCCACTGCTGGACATAGGCCTCCTCCTAGGATTTCCAAAACACCATCATAATCATTTCATCTGCATAACGTCCACTGCTGGACATAGGCTTCTACCAAAACGACCGATCGCAATTTCACTTTAAAAAACCGCATCAAAATCGGTCTATCCATTCAAGCACTACGATGCCACAGGCAGACCGATAGACGTTAGCGTCAAACTTATAACTCCCCTTTTTTGTCGAAGGTTAAAAATAAGATTAATAGGTAAATGTAGGCTTTCACAAGAAAATATTTTTTTCTACTTTAATTTTTTAAAGACTTGTTTCTTTGTTTCAGATGGTTACAATGACGTACCTTAGTAGTCCTCAATAAGGAATCCAATAAACTAAGAGGGAAGTCCTAAGTGATAAGTATTGTAGTGAATACAATTTTATCTTTATTGTAGTTTTTAATAAAATTGAATATATATAATTTTTTCGTCTGAATAAAAGTTAGAAATTTTTTGAAATATTTGAAAGGTATTTGTAATTTGGTCTCGTTGATGTCTTTTGTATGAAGATGTAGAAATGAGGGGTTTTCTTTAAAAAAAATAGTACCGCCACATAAGATAGTGCAGCAATCACTTAAATCAATCTGTCAATGTCTAATTAATATAAAATTTTATTTGTCCTTGGAATATTTAATATTTTTAGTTTAATCATGGTAAGTGTTTGTCTTAGAAACATTTAATATTTTTAGTTTTAGTTTTAAATATACTATTGTTTACAGATATGTATATTTTAATTAAGTTTTAGTAAAATACAAGATTGGTTAATTAGTTACAAAATTAAAAGGTTTGAACCAAACGGCCTATTCCTTTATGACAGAGCGATCTCAAAACTATTATGCGTCATCTATTGAGAATGTTTTCAACCTCATTTTTTTTCCGAAAAACGCCTCATTGCTTTGTAACAGTTGTGGCCAGTTACAAAAAGAAACAGTAAACAATAATTCCGAGTTGTGGCCAGTTACAAAAAAAAACTTTAAGCAATAATTCCGACCATTTGTAATGCAGGCGCGTTGATGTCTTTTGTATGTCGTTACGTTACAAAAGACATCAACGCGCCTGCATTACAAATTTCATTGTACGAAGTTTATTTTTTTTAATTGTAACTGGCCACAACTATTCAAACCATGGACTAGCATGGTTGTAGAAATAATCTTGTGGAGTTGTGGTTGTGACTAGTTAAAAAAAACTTTGGATTATGTATAATATCGGTAATTTCATATTTTCCCATGCTGGTCTAGGAGAAAAGAAAAAACTTAGAATGTACCAGCTGCTTCTCTTCCCGAGCAGATCGTAAGAGCCGATGAAGGGAATGGGCGAAAATGCGAATCATGTTAACAGGCGATGCGGCTAGCAACCCATCACTGTATTGATTGCTTTTCCATCTTCTCGCCCACCATGACGCTAAAAGTGGCTTTTGGGTCTTGCGGCCCTGGGCTCTGCATAGAGCCGCAAGACCCAAAATGCTCTGTCTGCCCCATTAGGGATAAAGACGTGATAGTATGTATGTATGTATGTTTCATATTTTGGGCGCGCGCTTCTCAAAAATTCTGAATTCAAATGTTTACTTAGTAATTACACCTTTACAGGCACTTTTATACGTCAATGAATATAATTTTCACTTCGTGTAATGTGTAAAATTTAATTTATTTTTGTATTAATGCAGAAAATCTGATACGATCAAGAGCTTTATTTGTATTTCATACAATCCGCTAGATGTCAACAAATCAAATCAGACATTTAAGACTCCCCTTACCCTAGACTTCTCCATACAAACGTAGTCTACGTTTAATTTTGAAACCACATGTCAGATTTCGGTAAAAATTTGTAACTGTAAAGAAATTGCAATTATCTAGGGTTATAACTGGTTAGTAAAATTATGAACTCGAAAGAAAATATAACGATTTAGACGTTTCCCATACTAATGGTCAAAAATGATATAAAACACTATATTCTATTTCAAGTTCATATTTTTACTGTCGGAAACCAGTTATAAACCTAGATAATTGCAATATCTTTGAAATAACAAAATTTTGCCCAAGTCGGACATGTCGTTTTGAAATAAAACGTAGACTACGTTTGTATGGAAAGTTGTATTTTGGTCTAGGGTCGGGGGACCCTTAAGTTGAAAAGAACATGACGTCACGTTTTTGTTTTTCATACATATCCCATTGAAAATGTTTGTTTTGACGTTTAGAAAAAAGTGTCTGATTTGAGCTGTCATCTAGCGAATACTACACGAGACAACGACTGATAAGAAACCTTTCCCGCTTTCTTTCAGGTTCCAGGGAAAGAATCAGACCGACTCCGGCGAGGGTCTTGGCGGTCCAGTTGGTGTTCCCTTCCTTACTGGCCTGCTAAGTCCCAAGCCGGGCTCGGGACTGCTACGAAGGAGAAAAGTTTTACACCATCCCCTTATAAGTAATTGATAGTTATGTTATCAAGTTTGATTTCATTGTAATTGTTATTTTGTTGAATTGTTTACCTTGTCTTATAGGTCTAACAAACTATTATATCCGTCTAAGGACATAATAGTTTGTTATATATATATATATATATATATATATATATATATAGTTTGTTTAATTATATTAATTAACGACGGACTACACTAGACGGAACTAATAGTTTTTTAGAAGAAACTATAAAAAATTGGCCTAAATTAAAGCTAACTAGGTTATCCTTTAGGCCTATTTTTTAACTGACTTCATAAAAAGGTTCTATGTTCGATGTATGTATAATTTTTTTATGTAGATATGTTTACCGATTTCTCCGTCAATTGTGAGCCGATTTTCTAAGTCCTTTTTTATGTAAAAGACTCAAATCGAAATTGGTTGTGTAGTCTGAGGTTAAGTCGGTTTTTAGTTTAGAAAAAAATATTTATAGTAAAATTATATTTATGTTTTGTATCTAAAGAAATGTGACTTGATTTTTTCGGGGTCCAATGCTACCGCAGTTCCATTTGAAATTATTATTTTATGAACTACTGTTAACAGTTTAAAGTGATAACGTGTAGTTTTACTTCGCAAATCAGCCAAAAGTGTATGTTTATGTCGTGCATGCAAAAGCTTAACCTTCACGGCTTGATCAAGACAACATGGTGGTTTTTGTAAATGTCTTATAATGTTCTGTTGTATCTATTTTTGTAATATGTTAGTATAATACAAAAAAAGACATTTTAAATTATATTTCCGTTCCTTTTAAATAATTAATTTCAAACAGCATTGGACCCCGGAAAATTCGAGTAACCCTTTCAGACACCGCTGCTAGTTTCATCTCTTTTCTAACCGTATGTAATAAATACTTTAAAACCACGCCATTTTGTTTACTTTTTATATATACTTTAGGCTGCAGAGCTTGCTAACGAAATATACACACACTCAAAAAACATAACCCTCCTCCTGGCAGCCGTGTAAAAACAAATCTGTGTAAACATGGCGTCGTGTAAAAGTATTTTTTAAACATTTGATAACAAAAAGCTTCATAAATTGTTGAACTGTCTTATCTCTTTTTAAACCACGAACTTCATGATTCCAACACTAAGAAAAATATTTTAAAGTCTCTCCATTTTTTTTATTCTCTGTCACTATGGAAAAACAACTATTATAACTATACCTACTATATAGCCCATGCTGGTCTGGCAGAAATAAAAAAACTTAGAATGCACCAGCTGCTTCTCTTCCCACGCAGATCGTAAAAGCCGATCGAGGGAATGGGAAAAATGCAAATCATGTTGACAGGCGATGCGGCTAGCAACCCAACACTGTATTGATTGCTTTTCCATCTTCTCGCCCACCATAACGCTAAAAGTGGCTTTTGGGTCTTGCGGCCCTAGGCTCTGCATAGAACCGCAAGACCCAAAATGCTCTGTCTGCCCCATTAGGGATAAAGACGTGATAGTATGTATGTATGAATAACTATACTATAGGAAATATACATACACTCGAAAAACATTAGCATCCTATTGGCAGTCATGTAAAAACAAATCTGTGGAAACATGGCGTCGTGTATCACAAGCCCCTTTTACGCATACTCTCCGCTCGAAAGCCATCGACATAATTCGCGAATCGATAAAATCGGCAAGGCGATAACAAGATCGACTAGTGTCGTAACGATGTATCGATCGCATCGCGCATCGATCGGGTTCGTTATCAAATAGTGATGTAAATCTGGTCAGTTTATTTGAAGAGAATTGGTTGGTTTGCATTGAGGGTTAGATCGAAATGTGCTTTTGATTAAGAGCCAAGTCAAAAGAATATAAATAAAATAGTTTAACATGGTTTTACTTAAGTAGTGTAGTCGTAAAAAGCAGATTAGTTTCCATCGGTTTAGACGATCATCCTCAGAGTGAGAGTTAGGAGGAGCGGCTTAAAATGAATCAAAATGTCTTTCGCAACAGGCCCAAGTGAAAAAATATTTTTGACCCATATTATCAATAAATGATTTCTCACTTTTTCAAGCTCAAAAAAGCTCAGTAAAAAATGTGATGTAACAAGAGCCCCACCAACAGCAAGCAGTCCAGAACTTTGAAAATATTTTTTTTGGCACCGTTGTCAATTTACTAATTCGATGAAATGAAAAATATGGGTACAATATTTTTTGGATATATTTAAATGACGGGTTAAATAGAATATTTAACAATATTTGATAACTTTTCTGGCTTAGCCATCATATCACAATACCATAATGCCTTTAAAAACATTAACCGTCTTATATATGAAACGCAGACTATCTTTGTTACTAGTTTTAAACGATTGTCCGACCAAATCAAGTTGACATCTAGTAATACATCATTGTCTCATCTGAAAATGTCAACTTGATTTGGTCGGATAATGGTTTAAACCTAGTAATAAAGATAGTCTGCGATTTATAATCAGACGGAAAGTTTTAGGCAAAACATCAAAACTGAAAATACGAGATTACTTAGGTAGTAACACAAACGTTTCAATCGATTTCCTAACTGTTCTACAGAACAATAAAACAGAAGAGGGTCTTACAAAATAGTAGATCATCAACAGGTATTTTTATTTCCACTGCTGGAGCACGACCCTCTCTGTCCTACCAGAGCCATACTTGGCCACAGCAGCCAGAGGACTTCGGCCTACACTTTTCACGCTGGCCAGACGGGTTGGAGAGGTCCCACTGATCTTTATAAGCTTTGTTTAGCTTGTATTTCCTACGTCGCCTTTAACGACATCCACGGGAGGACTTGGAGTGGTCCTATTCTACTTTGCCGGAACCACACGGCACTATCGTAACGTTCTGTTTTGTTCGTAACGTTAACGAACAAAATAGTACATAATACAGACCTAATTGTGCATACAAAATCATCCGGACTTAATTAAAGTAGATTGACGCGCTTTGATGTCGCCGAGACGCGCGTGCGCAACGCCGCTATTGTTTGGAGATCACAGGACAGACCTACGGTATTGTCGTGGAGACTTTTGATTTGTGAGTCGCTAACTTGATCGAATCGTGGGCGCAGACAGTTGTAAACTATAAATTATAGATTATAAATCCAGATATACTCCTGTATTCCTAAGGGTTAGTTCAGACAGGAGGAGCGCAGGGATGAGGATGTTTTTATGATACTAAAATAAACTTTAAACTATTAGCATAAACTGCAAAATGCCAGTATGCTCGCGCGGTCTCGCTACCGCGGCATATTCGCGGAAGGTACATACTCGTAATAAATCGAACCACGGGCTATACTAGATCACTATAGTATAATGATAATAAAATAAATAAATAAAACTTATAAAAAATTCAACATTCCCATACAAATTGTCGAGCGACGTCTGCACACTTTCGTATGGAAAAGCAACTTTTTTATTTTTGACTGTTATTCTAATTTCACTATACTATAGTGATCTAAAGGTGTGGTTTTGGTGAGAAATAAATGCTATTATTATTAATTATCTAGTAGAGCCTATGTTTTGATTTAATACGAGTATGTTTGTATGTTGTGAGACCCTATATATTGTTTTAATTCAAAATGTCAGTTTAATTCAAAATAAAAATGTTTTATTTTTTAGTTTATATTGTTTTAATTAAGTTATTAGGTTAAGTAATACTTTAGTATGAAGTACGTCCGTGTGTCGCCGTAGAGCTGGGGTTTCAAAGCGGCATCTGCCTCCCGATATGCAATGCCCTTGGAAATCCCAAACATGCAGGCGACCGCCCTCGACGTGGCTGGAAGATCCCACTGGAAACAAGAAAACTGAACCTTCACAGTTAAGAAGCAAATCTATGAACATCCTCCAGAATTATAATGTATATATGTTACTTTGTTATTGTAGTGTTTTGTTTTGTTTTTCCGATGACCAACGCTAAGGCTAATTGTTTTTTTTTTAATAAAGATAATTTTTACGTGTTTTATACCGAGTGAAATTCTATGGCCCTACTGGCCCTGGTGTTCGGTGTAGGGATGTTACGAATATATGTATTCGCATTCGCATAAGCGAATAATTCGCATTCGCATAAGCGAATGATTCGCATCATTTTAAAAATTCGCATCAACATTTGCATTCGCATCGAACGATGCGAATGTTTTGCGAATGCGAATCTGTGCAAGTCGGTGCATGCTAAAAGTGGGCGGGGTCTCCCGAGTGAGCAATTATTTAGTGCAGCCGGGCTCATCTATGAGCCACTCAGAAATCGCCTCATAGGAGAAAAGGCTGCCAAATTACTTTTCATTAAATATAATTTGCCTGTGTTAAAATTTGAATACTAAAGATTGTTATAATTTCATTTGTTAACCTACCTACTAACTGTACCTTTATTACTAATAATATGTATAATTATTAATAAATATTGTGATTACGTACTTATCTTTTGTATTATTTGTTATTTTAATTATTTACCGGAATATTCGCATTCGCACATTCGCATGACCAATATTCGCATTCGCATTCGCATTCACGAATGTCGAAAATATGATATTCGTAACATCCCTGGTTCGGTGTATAATGTAGTAGCAATAAACACCTTTACAATGTAGTAGTTACAATATAATACTAGATTATACACCGATAAAGGAAGAAAAGTCTCAGACTATAGAAATTAGTGCTAAATAATTTGTTTGTTTTTCGTGTGTGTAAGAGGCTAACACTGGTGTCAGATCTTTCGAGCTGTCTATAAGCATCTGACATAGCTTGACGACTGCGATACAATGATGACAACCTGGACGTACAGCTTATGAAGCACAGATCTCGAGAATTTTTGATGCCACCCATCCAAATGCGGACCACTTAACTTGCGAAAGCGCTTGTAATGCGCACTTCCGCCGGGACACTAAGCTCCTCTGCTAAATAATGAGATCCGAGGCACAGAAATAATATGAGTATTACGGAACGGAATTTCCTAAGGTCCCGTGCAATATGCATCCCCCTTCCCGTCCCCGCACCTCTTCCTCGTTCTCGCGTTGTCCAGGCGGCTGCAGCCGCCCGCTTAACACCCTCCACTCACGTTCTGTATGTAATACTTATATAAATTCTCTGTCCGAGGCTTTCCTTATCACTCGAGGAGTGCATACAACTTCACTCCCACTGGAAGGTTCTCGCAGCCGTGGCGGGAATAAAACGCTACTCGTAAGGACGCGAAACATGTAAATAAAACCACAGAGTCATGATCGTCAACATTTAATTCTTAAGCCCAGCTGTCACTCTCCTTGAACACAGATACGGTGCTGTGCACCCCCGCAAACACATCATCTGCGGCCTGCGTCTTCTGCAAAAAATAAGTTTATTCATTTAATACATAAACTAATACTAAAAACCTAAGCTTTACTGATTAAATAAAACTTATTACTAACTAGTATTTTTAAACCAAAACGCCAAAGTAAAAGTAACAATAAATTCCTAGTACAATTTATTTATATATTCCAGTATATATATTACACTACGCGTACCTTATTTAAAAAAACTAAAAATTGGGTGTTTTCCTGGTTCTAAAATAAATTATTCGGTATTTTATTGTTAAGAACTAATATTGGTTAAGAAACTAAAATGTCAGAAAATAATGCCATTTGTCATTGATCACATTTGTTTTCAACGTAATTTTATTATTGCAGAAAAACTGATAATATGAGCCATATTTGACTCCGAAGAAACTATGACGTCATTATCCTGTAGTATGAACTACAAATCCCACAGAAAATGTTTGTTTGACGTTAAGAAAAAAGTATTTAATTCGAGTTGTTGAAAAGTAGAATAAAAAAAAAGAAGAAAAGAACAGATTTAAAATTTAAGTATGAAGAAAAAAAGATAAAAAAATCTTATCGAAGAGCCCGCCTCGGAGCTTGTGCATTGGAACAAGTACATACAATTCCATGATTGGAACAAATAAATAAAAGAAATTCCATTCGCTTTCCTTCAATACAAACGGGAACAATTTGGAGGACGGATTATTTTAAAAATATAAATAAACATTACCTTATTGTCTTGCGATACGTCCTCAATCTTCCATTTCTCCTTCTTCTCTTTGGAAGCGGAGTTTGTTCTTAGTCGACTCTTCTTTGACACCGGTTGCAATTCTTCTATCTAGTAAAATTAATTTAAAAAAAATTAGAATACATCACTTCTAACTTTAACAAAAATATTTACGTATAAAAAACTACCGACCACGCGAGCCATTTACAGCTTGTCAATGCATATTTGTATATAATTTTGAAATGCACTATTTAAGACCTTTCATTTGAGATCACTATATCGGAACAAAAAAATTTTTGAGTCGTATTTTAAACGATACGTTATACATTTATTGCATACAAATTGTAGCCTATGTCACCCGGAGAATAATGACGAATCGATTGAAATCTCATTTGTGAAAATTGGATAAGCGGTTCGGATTACGGTGGAACAGACATACATACTATAGACTGCTAAAATAATTACCCTTCCGTCTGACTTTGCCGCAGTCGGGTAAAATACAAGCTTAGTTCTTAAGTTCTTTGAGTGACTCGCGGCATGACTCACTTGGTCACACAATGCCACAGAAATCGAGATAAAAAGTATTCTATGTGTATATTTAGGTGGCAAATTTTATTCCAATCCGTTGAGCCATTTTGGCGTGATTATAAACATAATAAAAAAATGTCCAAATACTAAAATTTTTCATTTATGATATTAGTAGGAAGACGAATTTAATATACAGATTACAGGGTCCAGCAAAATATATTAACACTATTTTAATGGTGAAACTGATATGTATTGTAGGTGGTTCACTCAATACAAAAAAGGGGTGATCTCCCATATAAGTTGACCGATCAGCTGATCAGAGTTAGTATACTTCTTTTTACTTCTTACAGAAAGCAAACAATATTTTTTATATTTCGATATAAGGTTCCATGGAGAAAATTTTCTACCCTTAAAATAGTAACAGTATATTTTGTTACGCATTATACAACCTGGAAGGGACGTACCCGTAATTCATCAAACCACGGGCTACACAGATCACTACAGTATAATAAAAATAAATCGGCATTTTCGTATGGGAATGTGGAATTTGTATTTTACTGTTATTTTATTATCATTATACTTTAGTGGTCTACAATAGTCCGTGATTTGATTTATTACGGGTATGTCCTTGTCACATTATATACGATACCTCTTGGGGTCCCTCTACAATCTTGTGCTTTTCCTTATCCTTGGAAGCGGACGTGCTGCGAGTCCGACTCTTCTTCGGCGAGGGTGTCTCGATAGGTTTATCCAACTACAGAATAAGAACAACGCATAGCGTTTGTAAATACTTATTTGATCAAATAAATTTTTTTATTGCTAATAACGGCCTGCCTTGTTTTTGCTGGAAAATTCTTTAGTGACCATCAGAAACGCTGCGATAGTCTCTGAGATTACCTTGTACAGACAGACATACGCGTTGAGAAATTTAAGTCATCATCATCAGGTCTTTTAGTCCCCACTGCAGGAGCACGACCCTCTGTGTACTACCAGACCAGAGGCATACTTGGTCATGGTCAGAGCAGTCAGAGGATTTGGCTCACACTCTCCACGCTGGCCAGACGGGTTGGAGAGGTCTCATGATGTTGATAAGTTTCGTTTAGCTTGTATATCATAAGTCACCTTCACATCCACGGGAAGATTTGGAGTGGTCTTATTCTACTCCACCGGAAACCACACGGCGAAACAGACATGGTATTGTTTGTGGTTTTACTTTAAAAATTGAAACTGAAATAACTGAACATTATAACACTTTGTGAATAATAAAAATGTAAAATTTTATTTACCTCAATTGTAATCTTTCCGGCAGGTCGAGGCACCGGAGTTGGCATGACGGGCGACTCTTGCGCCGAACTCTTTTTGCTTCTGTCGTCATCTCCAGACTCTGTGGAATTGATACATTTCTACTTATTTATTTTTTCAGACTTTCCTGGACTGGACTGGACATTTTTATGTCCATATTTGGAAGAGGGCTGGCGGGGCTATTGCCCGTGGCATCCACAGAGAGAACCCCTCCCCCCCCCCCTCATCTTCACAAGTTTCTGGCGAATACAAATCGGAGTCGTTAAGTTTGGATGTATGAAGATTTCAAGAGAATATTGTTCGCTGGATAAATAGGAGCCGACGCTTCATGGTGTCAGGGTTTTTTTAATTTGCCTATAGCAAATAAACTTGTTACGAGTATTAGCCTGATGTTTTGCGAATCACAGCTGAGCAATGGCCTTCCCATTATTTCTCCACTGGAAGCCCTTCCTATACAGACAATTTTTTTTCAAATCTATTACGACAACGCTTTACTAAAGAATATAAAGAAATAAAAACCTTACCTTGTCTGACTGTCGAGTTTGGTGTATGCCTGAAACAAAAAAAAACTTGAAGTTAATATTTTATATTATTCATGTTTTTTTTAACATTTACAGATTTGTATATCACCGTATAATTGTGACCACCGACAGTTCATAAACTATCTCGCAAGATGGTGAACTGACAATAAATTGTAAAGTGTACAAAACTACTCCCAATATGGAGTATACATTTTCGATAGTTTAGAATATATATATCCAAGTAAGTCCGTTTAATTGTAAAGGACCTTTCACTAACATAGATTTACGAGTACTTGTAGATTCGCATTTCATAAAGAAAGGGTTAAACTTTAAACGGTCATCATCATCCAAGCGTATTCCCGGCTGCATCCTCACCAGTAATGCTTCAGAGCCCGGGGTCCGCTACCTAACCAAGGAGATTCGACGAGGTTACTGGTTTTTACACAGAGCGACTGCTGTCTGAACTCCGCAACACAAAGGGCAGACCCGAACCAATTCTTAGATTAGGTTTCAGCAAACGCTAGATGGCGTACGGGACCCACAGCTTTTCGTGCCTTTAAAAGGACGGAATCATCTTTCTTTTTGGATAATGAGGTGATTCCAGCCTGCAATATCCTAACCAGACTGGAAATAAATTTTCAAGTCTAAAGAATGCTACCTCGTGGGGTTTGAACCCACAGAATCCGGATCACAAGGCGAAGGCCTTCACCTCTGAGTTAAACGGCCATTAGATACATAGAAGTAGAACTTTTTTACTGCGTAAAAAGACCACACTAGCCGAGTGCGACAGATAATATGATAAGTGTCATCTTCATAAGAGCAAAAGAGATAGCATCAATTTGACAATGAGACAAGTTTTCATACAAAACATGTCACCCATTGTCACCCTGGCTCGAACATCGTTACACGAAAATTTGATTTTCCAAATTGTAAACTGTGTTAATTAATAAGTTATCTTATACTAAAAAAATGGTATCGTACTGCTTTACCCATAGTTTGCGTAGTAGGTACAAATACAACCCATAAAAAGTTACACAGAAATATTTCGTTTCTGGTCACATTTTACAATACTCTATATCCATCTTATACCTTCTAAATCTATGATTAGATAAGTCAAAAACAATTTATTCATCTTGTTTACGAGTATTTGTATCACTTGTTAATAATTGTAAATTTTTCTTTCGATTTCATAATAGTTGTTGACGTTTAAATAGCAGAAGAAGCGGCAACAAACTACACTGCAGCATTTTCTCCAAATACGTCAACTTACATTAAAATTAGATATGTGGACCATGAAGTTATTATGACGTGGACTGACTACAAAATTTTCAATAATTATGAATTAAGAATGATGTCAAATTTAAAATTAATGTCAACTTGTAAATTTAGTGTACCGTACATGTAGGTACGGAATGAACTCAAATCGTGACATTTTGAGTGTAAAAATCTTTAAGAGGGACCCGCGCTAAGCTCAAGCCAGTTTGTCTTTATATCTACAATAAAAATAAATTCCCAATACCTTCCCTCACTTAGCGTCGGAATTCGCATTTACTTTTATTCCCGGCAGCCGACGGTCGCATCGTGACCGTGTCCGGCAATTTGGCACCGAGGCTGCCGGACAGGTGAATGTGGCGCTAGACTCCGCCTCCGCCTCCGCTCCCAATTAAACGGATTTCAGCTCAAACAGCGCGCGATTTACAATTTGTCCCAATTAGATGTGTCGATGTGCCGAGGGCTGTGTAAATGGTTCTCTAGCTAAGTTTTGTTCTATTTATTTCGTATTTACACATTCCATTAGAAATAAGCGTCCTTTTGTTACTTACTTTTACGTTTTTTAACCGACTTATAAAAAGGAGGAAGTTATTAATTCGTCTCGATCTTTTTTATGTATGTTCACCGATTATTAGAACGCCTGGACCGATTTGGATTTGGATTTTTGTTGGAAAGAGCATACTTGTCAGGTGGTCTTATAGAAATTTTATTAAAATCGGTTATGTAGTTCGGAGATGAAGTCGGTTTTAGTTTTGAAAAATTATATACTTACACATTTATGAAAGGTTAAATGATTCAAAATTTAACTTTTTAGTTTTTTTATAGCGTAACCGTAACCTATCTATCTTTATGGTTTTATTTTTTCGTGGCAAATTCGTAGTTTTCCCATACGTATACCGGTGTAAGTAATCTGTAATTGTAATAACTTCTAACTGGGGAATTAACTAAAATTAACTTTTGCTGCTGTTTTCACTATAGCATAGAGCATGTTTTCAGAATGGTCTTCGTATACAATGTGGTGATCGATGATAAATATGAAATGAAAATATCTTTATTAAACGAAGTATATATTAACAAGTAGCGGCACGTAAGTTTAGCTAAAATATAGAGGGGACACTGCGCATGTAACTAGGTAAAGTACTAAGGGATACTGCGCGTGTAAATATTATAGGTAAAGTACTAATTTTTAAATTCTGCGCAATTACGGTAAGCGCTAGAGTTTCGTGTTACTGTAAGTATATATTTGATAGATATATGGTATGTCGTCGACGTAAACTCACATATAACTACGTTTTCAATGCGCAGATTACACAAAAGCCGCTTTCCACAAAGAGATGTTGCAAACAGACAGATCGAATCATTCGATTTATCTAACTAGATTATCCATTATCCTCTTTCATTTCGGCTCCTTATAAAGAAGGAGTCGTGCGTGTATCCGCGTTGCCCCCTTGGAAAAACGGCCGTTATTGTACCGCTGGTGTTACGTCTTATTCACCACAGTGGCGCCTCGTTAGTTCATTAGTGGTCTTTAATTGGCCCCAGCCAGATGTATAAATGATAAATACGCAAAAATTGTCTGTGACTTCTTTTAGTTATATACAAAATAGTTTTTTGAAAAATAATGACTAATACCTACTAAGACTTTGAGTGCTATTTTTTCTTTGTTCAAAAATAGACATGGACTGTCTATATTTTATGTTATTACTTGTATAAATACAATAATAACGAATTATTCGATTAATTAGTATCTATGGGGAAAAAGCTAAAGCTAATATCGACATGGACAAGCTTAGATCAATACAATGTTTTAAAGTTTCTATGGCAAAGTAAAAACAAAATATTCAATGTAAGGTCTCGAATGACATTTTTCCAAATGATTTTTCATTCAAAAGCTACCAACTACTAGAACGGTTGTGTGCGGGGGCAGGCTGTTGTGGCGGGAACACACTTATTAGCGGACTGTGAAAAAAACACGAGTTACAAGTCTATCAGCTGCTTGGGGATGCCGTCCCGAGACGCGTCCTACCTTGTACGGGCGAACTTAATACTATGTTTCAGCGTTTCTATAAGCGTTTGAACGTCAGCCAGTTGTGCGCGGGGGCAGGCTGTTGTGGCGGGAACACAGCTTATTAGCGGACTGAGCAAAAACCGCGAGTTACAAGTCAATCAGCTTGAGGAGTGTCATCCGAGAGGCGCGCCCCGCCTTGTATGGCCAAGCTTTGATAATGCACGCGCATACAATACAAATGACGTGATAACAGCTAGCTCTTATAGAAAAAAATATAAGAAATTAAAATAATACATTGTATTATGCAACATGCTATAGAAAATAGAATACATTTCTGCAAAAAAATCTTTAGTAATAAATGTGCGTGAGAATTATTAGGAAATAATGACGGGATCGAAAAATTATTTGGAAAATCTCCTCTTTTTTTAACATAATGTAAGATTATCTTATATAACGTGGCAGGAAGCAAAACATGATAATTATAAATATTGACATCATTTTTAAAATCGTCGTTCTAAATCGTCATTTCAGCCGTAAGTACTTCAATGTCACATAAAATGCGAAATATGAGAATTTCATTTCTTTAGGAACATACAGAAACTTTTCTAATAAGATTTTATGGTACAAGCTTTTATTTTGGAACCAAAATAGTCTTACCTACTCGTTGTGAGGTTTTGAAACAGATCTAAATGCTGCCACGCTGATAAAATGGCGATTTGTTTAATAAATTCTGTCAAGTTGTGTTTTTTCTAAGAAAGTTTTGAAGTAGTTTTGTTTTCTTCCGAATCCGATTCTGAGATTTGCTAAATTTCGTGACGCAACATTAACAAAAATGTAAAAAGTAAGGTTTTTTTGTAAAAAAAAAAACCTTTTTGAGTACAAATTGACTGAATAACAAGTAGACTCGTGGAACTTTGCTCGCTTGTACTTATTAACACGTTAATGGACAGTAGGACTTGTATAGAAGTCATCAATTGTTTTTTCTATTGTGACTGGGTTAGTGTCCATGAATGAGTTAAGTCCTAATTGCAGTGATAAACATTGTCGACGCAATATCGGAAGTAATAACTAGTCAGGACTTGAAGAATTTCGCTCGCTTGAATGTAAAAATTATTAAATTTCGTAATCATCATCAGGTCTTTTTGTCTCCACTTCAGGAGCACGACCCTCTCTGTACTACCAGAGCCATGCTTTATCAGAGCAGCCAGAGAACTTGGCCTACACTCTCCTCGCTGGCCAGATAGGTTGGAAAGGTCTCATTGATGCTTAAGCTTTGATTAGCTTGTATTTCCTATGTCGCCTTCTACGCCATCCGCAGGAGTACTTGGAGTGGCCCTATACTACTCTGCCGGAAACCACACGGCAAAAAAAACTCATATAAATTCCAGCACCTGTCACGTGTGATGTGTAATATCCACGAGCGTATGTCCTGGAGATAGGGCGCCAAAGATCTATGAAGTCATAGATCTTTGTAAGGCCGCTTGCACAGATAATAAAGCGCATATGTCTACGTCATCTCTAATTAGACGCTGTCAAGCACTCGACGCGCTGAGAGCGCAGACCATTAGAAAAAGGGATTTGATAAATAGCATCTACGAAGTACATATAATTCCATGGAACCTCAACTCGAGAAAAAATTATATTTCTTAAATTCTTTTAGAAAGTGGTGAGCTAACCGACAACCGTACTAAGTGCCATTTTTTAAACACGGAGACAAATGGTTTTTCCATACAAAAAAAGCCCGTTTGGTGCCTCCGCGTTTGAAAATGGCACCATAGGAGTCTTTTGAGTGGTGACTCCAATATGGTTCGTACAAGACATCTCCCATGCTGGTCTGGGAGAAATGAAAAAACTTAGAATGTACCAGCTGCTTCTCTTCCCGCGCAGATCGTAAAAGCCGATCGAGGGAATGGGCAAAAATGCGAATCATGTTAACAGGCGATGCGGCTAGCAACCCATCACTTTATTGATTGCTTTTCCATCTTCTCGCCCACCATGACGCTAAAAGTGGCTTTTGGGTCTTGCGGCCCTGGGTTCTGCATAGAGCCGCAAGACTCAAAATGCTCTGTCTGCCCCATTAGGGATAAAGACGTGATAGTATGTATGTATGTATGTACAAGACATGAAACTATGTAAATTCCACATAGTCCGTTTTTTAAGGGGAAAAAGTACGCTAATTTTTAGTTCAGCAATGCCACTTGGTACGAATGTTATACACGTCTACCCAAGCCCAAAACACCCGGAAGCCAGATTGAAGTCCGCGTCAGGAGGAGGGGAGGGGGGGCCAAAGTACAGAGCTCCCGGCGCTCAGGAAAAAATTCTGGCGAATTTGTTTGGTTTTTTGAATTAAATTTGGTGTCGTTTTCAGGTAACTAGATGATGCCCAGTTCATTCCTCAAACCAGTTCTTATAGGGTTTCGTAGCAAAATATGACGCAATACTTAAAATAATAAACTTTTTGTAGTAACGTAATGTAAACAAACCCTTATATTTTTGTATAAAACTTGGTTTATAAAAAATACTATCCGAAAGCCAGTTTAATGCAAATTATAAAAATATAAACAATACAAATACTTTTATCTATTTTCAATGTAAAATAAAATAATTATTGCATATACCTAATAGAGCCGCATAGAACGGTTTATCTTTGAACTACTTTTTCTTCTTATCGTGTGTGTTAGTGACTAACAGTAGTGTCAGAGTTTTAAACCGCCTTAAAGGCCTTTGACATGGTTTTAGGTAACGACCAATGTCAAAGACAGTGACCGGGACCGACGGCTTAACGTGCCCTCCGAAGCACGGATCATTTTACTTATCGGACAATCAGGTGATCAGCCTGTAATTTTGAACTACTATATGAAACGTTTTATTTGTCCTTTCTGGCTATCACGACTGGTATCGTTGGATTTTAGATTTTATAATTTGCATTAAACGGGCTTTCGAATAGTTATTTTTATAAACCAAGTTTCATACAAAAATATAAAAATATAATGGTTAGTTTAAATTACGTTACTACAAAAAGTTTAGTATTTTAAGTATTGCGTCATATTTTACTACGGAACCTTAAAAGAACTGTTATGAGGAATGAACTAAGCATCATCTGGTTACCTGAAAACGACACCAAACTTAACTCAAAAGTCCAAACAAATCCGCCAGAATTTTTTTTCTGAGCGCCGGGAGCGCTGTACTTTGGGCCCCCCTCCCCTCCTCCTGACGCGGAGTTCAATCTGGCTCCCGGGCGTTTTGGGCTTGAGTAGACGTGAATAACATTCGTACCAAGTGGCATTGCTGAACTCAGAAAAGTATACCTCTCCTTATAAGAATTCCCCTTAAAAAACGGACTAACGTACCCGCCTTGTAAAATGATTTTCCTCCTTTTTTCAGCGGTCGACTTTGAATTTTTATTTTACCGCTTTCCTTCTTTTCCGAACATAATGTGGATGTAACCTAAGGATGTCAAAAGCAGCTGTGATACTCCATGACCAGACTACCATTCAGTACTCAGTTGTCATAACACGACAACAATCTACCTAAAGTCTACTTCCTTGGGCACATTATAAAATGTACGAAATGCGGACTCCAAAGCCTCTTTAAAAAGTTAATCTGCCTTTAGTTAGTTAAAATCTTTATTACACCAAAACATAAAGTAACGCAGAGTAATAGATACTTACATAACTTTAATCAAAGTTAATCTAAAAATATCTAGAAGACTCAAGATCAGCCTAACAACTCTTGGTCCCATTACTTCACAAGTCGAACAAGCGCGTTCCAGGAAAAGCGAGTGTAAAGACAAAATGTTGCGCTAGCGCTGTAACCCGATGCCAGTGATCTGGCAGCGTTTACGATGAGCCTGTAAATCGCTACCCGTATTTATGTCTGACCACGGAAGAGGACAGGGGTAAATCACGGCAAGAGGACAGACTGGGCTTACATGGCGAGGACTGCTTTGCTGAGTTAAGAAAAGAGAAGGAGGAGTAAAAAAAGCGGTGGTCGACTCATCATCACCATCATCAGGTCTTTCTAGTCTCCACTGCAGGCATGACTCTCTCTGCACTACTAGAGGCATATTTGATCAAAGCAGCCAGAGAATTTGGCCTACACTCTCCACGCTGGCCGGACGGGATGGAGATGTCTCTGTAAACTAAATAGGTGGTCGGCTAAATAGATGTTAATTCGTTCAATGTAAAAGGGTCCCACTAGGTCTAAAGACATGTAGCCAAGCGGTTTAAGCACTGACTTTGAATCTGTGTAAGGCTCGGCGCAAACGGGCCACCACAAAAGTCGGTCCACCGACCACTTTCCTGTAGTTTTCATACATTTTTATGGACTCGCCGCACACGGTGACGCTGGTGGCGCCCACAAAATTAAAGGAAAAGTGGTTAGATTCTCACTAAACGCGACTCGTACCTGAGTTTGCACTCATGTATGGTAATTTGATGTTTAATGAAAGATTACTTGACCGAGACTGTTCTTAATAAACAGCTATGATTTTCAAAGATTTGATTCGGAGTTTTTTTCATTTTATTTAGTCTTTTTAGGTACTTTATTTAGTCTTTTTAGGTACTTTATTTAGTCTTTTTAGGTACTGAAATACCTCCATGTGACCCTCCTACTTCGGCCCGCTAATCGGCCGTGTCCGTCGCTCGCGTCGCGTGCGCACCTCACTATTTAATTTACATTGTCACGCCTCACGCTTGTTTATCTCACTCATGGTGTCTGGCACGCTGTAATATTTTAATAATTGACCGAGCGAGCGAAGCGAGCGAAGGTCTCTAAATCGAGTTGGGGGCGAAAACACATTGTATGTATGTATGTATGTATGTATGTATGTATGTATGTATGTATGTTTGTACCGCGATAACAGCCGAACCGATGGTTTGATTTTGATGAAATTTGGTAGGCATGTAGGAAATATCAATAGAATTTTCAAGTTCGTTGGGCATCAAAATCGGTTCAGTAGTTTTTGAAATATTAATAAAAATGTCCGCGATTTTGTACCAAACGAAACCATAGCGCGTTCTAACTTTGGATAGCACCATCTAGGGGATATTTAGGAAACTGAATTGCGAAAAATAATCACGACGTCTAAGTTCGCGGCAAACTAAGTAGTTTAATAAATTTAGCAATTTTGTTGAGTGAACTTTGGTACAATCGATATTGCTACTTGTCTGTGCAAAAGTTTCATTTTATATTTTTTTTTCAAAACCTGGATCAAACTTAATATCCCTAAGACACTTGAATCTTGAAAGAGCATCTTATGTACATCCAGCCGCCAACTATTTTACGCCTACGTCTCATCATCATCATTATAGGCCTCTCCCAAGGATTTCCAAAATGACTGATCTAGAGCGGCTTCCAGCGACCTTGGTCAGGTCGACAAACCACCTTGCGGGTGGGTGTCCTACGCTTTGCTTGCCAGTACGTGGTCACCATTCGAGTACCTTTTTGCTTTCTTTTGGCCATCGGTTCGTCGCGCTATGTGTCCGCCCACTGACATTTCAAAGAGCTAATCCGCTGGGTTATATCAGTGACTTTAGTTCTCCTATGAATTTCTTAGCCCTTTCCATAGCGCGTTGCACCTTTAGCCCTCTTATGAGACCCATAGTAAGGGACCACGTTACAGATTCATTAAGTCATCACTGTTAACACACATTGTTTGTAAATTTTAGTCTTAAAAAACTGAGGTATTTTTGACGAGAAGACCCTGCGTAGCTTCCCGAACGCTGCCCAGCCGAATCGGATTCGTTAAGGCTCCTCCCTGCGCTAACGACCTTGAAAACACAAAAAAAATAATTTCTCTTTCTGTAAGTGAGATTATTAGAAACCCTCGTACAACTTTTTAGCCAGTATCCTGAAGTTTCATTAGAACCTCGAAAGTCATTGAAATACTATCCGGTTTAGAAACCTTTACAAAAAGAGTCAAAAATGGCCGTTTTTAGTATTTTTTGCAAAGGAAAATTCAGGGTATTTTATTTCAATGATTTTCGAGGTTCTAATGAAACCTAAGGATACTAGCTAAAAAGTTGTACGAGGGTTTCTGATAATCTCACTTACAGAAAGAGAAATTAATTTTTTTGTGTTTTCAAGGTCGTTAGCGCGGGGAGGACCCTTAAAAGATCTTTTCCTCGAAGCTGAAGCTTCCTGCTTGGATCAATTGATCCAGGTTTACAACTTCGAGGGTGGAGCTCCCAACACAAACAGGGCGCAACATGGACATGCGTCATCATTTTCATTTTGAGGCTCATCAACATCATCATCATTTCAGCCGCATAACATCCACTGCTGGACATAGGCCTCTCCCAAAGATTTCCAAAATGACCGATCTAGAATATCTGGAAGGCGCTGGATGCCAGCCGCTCTAGATCGGTCATTTTAAGGCTCACCTGTTGGGAAATTCGGTTTAGGTCTGCGAGCATAGTACATACATATGTACTTAAGTCTTCCATTGATTCCGCCATGACAACGATATCATCGGCAAATCGAAGGTGAGTAATATACTCGCCATTGATGTTTATGCCAAGTTCTTCCCATTCCAGAAGCTGCATTCGTGAGCATGACACTTGGCTAGTCTTCCACGACCGGGTCATGCGTGGGACGGAAACCGTGTTCTCGTAAGGATTCTTGCCCTCGAATCTCCACAGCGTGTTCACGCATTGAACGCTAGCGCTTTGAGCGTTCAGGGTATAGTTCCTGATTTCGTACTTCCCTTGCGTACTCACGCTGTGACCACAAGCGTTTGGAGCGTTCGGACGAAGTTTCTTGCTGACAAAGCTCTTATTGGCACGAGAAGTACCTACTGGCATATTCCCTTAGTTGCGACTCTCTACGTAAAACTACTTCGCGGGCCTTGGTTGCCGCTGATCTCTTGTTAGTTTGTGGCATTATTACTAATACTACAACAGAAGCACAGACAAGCAGCGATATCGATTGAACCAAAGTTCGCTCAACAAAATTGCTAAATTTAGTAAACTACCTAGTAGTTCGCCGCGAACTTAGACCTCGCGATTATTTTTCGCAATTCAGTTTCCTAAATAACCCCTAGATGGCGGTATTCAAAGTTAGAACGCGCTTTGGTTTCGTTTGCTACATAATCGCGGACATTTTTATTAATATTTTAAAAACTACTAAACCGATTTTGATGCCCAACGAACTTGAAAATTCTATTGATATTTCATACATGCCTACCAAATTTCATCAAATCAAACCATCGGTTCGGCTGTTATCGCAGTATAAACATACATACATACATACATACATACATACATACATCTAAGGGAATACGCTAGTAGGTACTTCTCATGCCAATAAGAGCTTTGTCAGCAAAAAACTTCGCCCGAACGCTCCAAACGCTTGTGTTCACAGCGTGAGTACGCAAGGGAAGTACGAAATCAGGAACTATATATACCCTGAACGCTTAAAGCGCTAGCGTTCAATGCGTAAGCACGCTGTGGAGATTCCATGGCAAGAATCGTTACCAGATCACGGTTCCCATCCCACGCATGACCTAATCGTGGAAGATTGGCCAAGTGTCATGCTCACGAACGCAATTTCCACTGTCGCTTGCCTGGGCAATAAATGTGCACAAATCGCAAGGACTCACTTTAAATAAAGTAGTCGTAGACGTTGGCGTTTGCTGAAGAGCCAAGCTAATCCGACACTATACCGAAAATGTCCCGGACATCAGCCTGTACTAGATTAGAATGGCCCTTAAACAGCTTAAAAACAAAAAGGCACCGGGCGAGGATGGAATCATCCAGAGCTTCTGAAAGCGGGCGGAACGCTGCTACTGAAAGTCCTTCAGAGGCTCTTTAATTCCATTCAGCTCGAGGGCGTAACGCCAGAAGCGTGAAACAGGGGTATTGTGGTCCTGTTCTTCAAAAAGGGAGATAACACTCTATTGAAGAACTATAGGCCTATCACGTGTCTTAGTCATGTATATAAGTTGTTTTCGAGGGTCAACACGAATCATCCCGCAAACAGGTTTGATGCCTTCCAGCCTTCCGAACAAGCCGGTTTCCGCAAGGGCTTTAGCACCATGAACCACATTTATACGCTGCGGCAGGTTATAGAGAAGACGAGGGAGTATAACCGGCCGTTATGCTTGGGGACAGTGGACTATGAAAAAGCCTTCCATTCGATCGAAACATGGGCCGTGCTTCAGTCTCCAGCGATGCCGTATTGACTATCGGTATATCGAGGTGTTGAAATGCTTTTACAGTAACGCACTATGTCAGTCCGAGTACAGGAGCAGTGGACAACGGCAATTCCACTGCATAGAGGTGTAAACCGGACGTTATATCTTCGAAACTGTTCACCGTTGCACTGGAAGATCAAGCTTCTGGAATGGGAAGGATTTGGCATTAACATCAATGGCGAGTATATCACTCACCTTCGATTTACCGATGATATCGTTGTCATGGCGGAGTCGATGGCAGACCGCGACATTAAGTATGTATGTACTATGCTCGCAGACCTAAACCGAGTTTCCCAACAGGTGAGCCTTAATATGACCGATTTAGAGCGGCTTCCATCCAGCGCTTTCCAGCTATTCTAGATCAGTCATTTTGGAAATCTTTGGGAGAGGCCCATGTCCAGCAGTGGATGTTATGCGGCTGAAATGATGAATGATGATGATAAGCCTTAAAATGAACATGGACAAAACGAAAGTAATGTCGAATGTCCATGTTGCGCTCCTACCTGTTTGTGTTGGGAGCTCCACCCTCGAAGTGGTAACTTGGGTCAATTGATCCAGGCAGGAAGCTTCAGCTTCGAGGAAGAGGTCTTTCAACAAATTCCGACTCGGCTGGGCAGTGTTCGGGAAGCTACGCAGTGTCTTCTCGTCAAAAATACCTCAGTTTTTTAAGACTAAAGTTTACAAATAATGTGTGTTACCAGTGATGACTTATGGATCTGAAACGTGGTCCCTTACTATGGATCCCATAAGAGGGCTAAAGGTGCAACGCGCTATGGAAAGGGCTAAGCTCGGTGTTTCTCTACGCGATCGAATCAGAAATGAGGAAATTTGTAGGAGAACTAAAGTCACTGACATAGCCCAACGGATTAGCTCGTTGAAATGGCAGTGGGCGGACACAAATGATGATGATGATGATGAGACGTATAATATCGCGAGGTCTAAGTTCGTGGCGAACCACTAGTACCTCTGCTGTAAATCATAATGTTTTCGATCGAAGGCAAACATGACGTGGCATAAAGTTTTTATACAGAGCGAAAATGTTTACAATACTTAAGCATCCGAAGCTGTCGTCACTAGATGACAGTCACTGAGCTATGTTAGATGCCTTTAGGCAGCTCGAAAAAATTGTTATGCTCGACAGTGTTAGCTATTTAGACACTCGATAAGGAAGAGACTAACCGTCTTATTATAAAACGCAGACTAACTTTGTTACTAGGTTTAAACCAGTATCCGACCAAATCAAGTTGACATTTTAAGATGAGACAATGACGTATTACTAGATGTCAACTTGATTTGGTCGGATAATGGTTTAAACCTAGTAACAAAGTTAGTCTGCGTTTTATAATAAGACGGTAAGGAATTCATGTTGCAGACCGTCTCCGAGCAGTCGTTATGGAAATTCTTGGGGGAGGCCTATGTCCAGCAAAGGACATCCTGTGGCCGATATAATGATGACGCTATACGATAAGCTTTGGCGATAGCTTTATCTACAATTTTAAGTTACGATTCCATGTCACGGGGACACTTTACTTGTACTCGTATCATCATCATCATCCGAGCGTATTCCCGGTTGACTCCTCAGCGATGATGTGTCCGCTACCTAATCTAGATGATTTGACGAGGTTACGTGTTTTTTTTACAGAGCGACTGCCGTCTGACCTTCGCAACCCAAAGGGTAGACCAGAACCAAACCTGGGATAGGGTTTGAGCAAACGCTTGATGGCGTTAGGGGCTACAGTTAATTCGTGCCTTCCGAAACACGAAGTTATGTTTCTTTTCGGATAATTAGGTTATTTAAACCTGCAATATCCTAACCAGACTGGAAACTATACTTTTTACAATGCTTTGCAGTGGAATTCGAACCCATAACCTCCGGGTCATAGAGCTAATGCCTTGACCATTGGACCACGGAAGCAGTCCTACTATGAACTATACTTGTGTGACCAGTGGCAAGTACACCATGCCAAGAGGCTACATTCATACGAACAACTATTTGCAAGGTACTTATATTCCGTCTTTAGCAATGATTAGGGGTGACGACAGGGTCAGAAAAGTACAATCCGTCCGTCCGTAGTCAACCTTTTAGATTATCCAAATATAATGGACCCATATTTTTTAGTTTACCAAAAAAGTAAAAATTCTCAAAGATACGGAGCATCAAAGTTCTAGAGTGGGGGTTTGCGACGTCACCACTAAATAAAAATCGCACCCGTAACGTCATGCAAAGTTTAAACGCGCTGTATCTTTGTCATTTTTTTCGTTTCTTAGAGAAAAGAAAAAATACGTGTACAACATTTTCAATAATCTAACTGGTAGACCAAAAATATTTTTCCATTCGTCGTGGCTATTTAATTCACCCTGACTGTTTAGTGTCGACAGGTCACGTCCATACCGGGCTTCTGAATCTCACTCGATTCGTACATAACGTATCTTCCGATCGACGCGGTATCGCTCAGTCGCCTGCCGGCTGTCATCAGCCGGCACCTAACGGGGCGTCTGACGGTCGACATCGCTTTGCGCTGGCGCCGCTGATGCTATCGAGCTCTCATTAAGCAATGGTAACGGCCGCGACGCGTCCGGGGCAAATTGTGTACGTTTCAAGCCCGTGTAGGGTTTGCGTGTCGCCCGTCACTCACTGTCACTTAGACGCTAATACTTTCTATCCTGTTTTAAGAGGATTCGGGATTTACGTTGGTTTAATCTTACTAGGAATTAATTAGAACGGACTATTTTTTACATGGCCTTAACATAAAATAAATATATAGGGGACAAATTACACTGATTCAGCTAGCCCCAAAGTTAGAGACTTGTTAAATCTCCCTTCTCTTTCTTATCCACCAAGGATTAAACCGAAAACACACTCAGAACATGGAGTGCTGAGAATACAACCAAAAATACATTATGTTTGATCGTGCTACGAAGTATTTTTTCCAGTTTCCATATAAGACCTTATACAACGGAAAGGGGATATCAACCCGGAAGGGAGTAAAAATACTAATCAATGTGAACAACTTTTACTATGGGACCATCCCTGAAATCGCAAAAAAATCTGCAGCTCCACACATTTTGGCACGGTAGATACTTAATTTTGTATGGAGCTGCAGATTTTTTTGCGATTTCAGGTATGGACCCATAGTAAAAGTAAATAAATAGGGTATGTGTATTGTCTGTACATGGTACAGATAGGTACATGGTATGTCCAAGTAACTTTGTCATTAATATAAGACTTTTTGTCATACTGCTCAGCAGTTATTGGTTTTATAATAAGGGTGGTTCCTCGATCGAAAATAAATTATATGGTGTTGTTTTAAAAATAAAACGTCACAAAAGAATGTCACTTGTCTTTGATCACATCCATGTTCAATGTTATTTTGATTTATTATTGACTCCAAGTAACTATGACGTCATTCAATTCAATTCATTAGTCTTTATTTCCAACAAATCCCATAAAAAAAATTGTTTTGAAGTTTAGAAAAAAGTATCTGATTTAAGTTGTTGGAATTGGAAAACAGTAATAGTAAGTTTATAGTTCTCAGTCGATAATTTATGAGTCCTACATTTGTAGTCCTGCAAAAGCGTAGGACTGAGAGCCTAGTTAAAACCAATTCTGAATTCAGATAATTAAAATTTTAATTACATTTAATAATCACGGCGTGGAAGTTGGGGCCGTATCGTTTATCAGGACCCTCCCAGGTCTTGTTAGGTTAGCTATGTCCAACCGCACGTGCATTACGATTACGATACCACACATTCTTACACTCCGAAGTTATATACTCTCGTTACCCGGTAGCACGGTGACGATAAATCGCGAGAGTCGCCGGGGACAGCCATTAGTAACACGTCGGCGTATAAACGACTGCTGCCTTTTGTCCGATTTGCGCGGTGTGTTGGACAAATGGTAGATTTTCGTCTGGAGTAAGGTATTACTCAGCATATACGCATACAGCCTGGAAAGTTATATATTCTCGGTAATCAGTTTATAGGTAGCATGGTGACAATAAATCGCAATGCTCCAGCATTAGTAGCACGTCAGCGTGTAAACGACCTCGGCTGCCGACTATCTGCCTTTTGTCCGATTCGCGTGTATAGGACAAATGGTAATTTTTCGTCTACAGTAAGGTATTACACAGCATATACGCATACAGCCTGGAAAGTTGTATACTCTCGGTACCTAATCGGTTTATCGGTAGCATATAGTGACAATAAATCACAATGTTCTGCCATTAGTAGAATGTCAGCGTAAGTACGGCCACTGCTGTAAACTGCCTTTTTACTGTGTAGGCAGAATGAGGGACTTAGTTTTTAGATTCAAATAAGATATAACTAAGGGCACAGTACATGAATGCATACATACATACATACATAATATCACGCCTGTTTCCCGCAGGGGTAGGCAGAGACTATGGACCTCCACTTGCTACGATCCTGACAAACCTCTTTTGCTTCATCTAATGAAACCTCAAAATTTTCCCGCCAAAAAATAAAGGACATGTTTTTTTTTGAGCAACCAGTTGCAGGGGATACTGTACAGCCACAGAATTACTATTAGTATTACATACAGAACGGAAACTCCTAAGAGTCCCGCGCAATATGTGTAGTGGGAGGATGGGGTACGACGACTCATATTAAAATAAATATATTTTTCATTGAGCTAGCCCCAAAGTAAGTTCGAGACGTGTGTTATGGGATACTAACTCAACGATACTATATTTTATAACAAATACATATATAGATAAACATCCAAGACCCAGGACAATTTGAAAAAGGCCATTTTCCAACTTGCCCTGGCTGGGGATCGAACCCAGGACCTCCGCATTGGCGGTCTAACGTGTTGACCATTACGCCACGGAGGTCGTCAAATATTTATATATTGCGCGGCCATAGGAGATTCCGTTCTGTATGTCAAACTTAAATTAATTCTGTGTTACAATCTCAAAACGTTGGTCTATCTTATCTGCTTTTTATCCAATCTGAGTGTATAGTATAGTCAGAATGAAGCACAAACTTTAGTTTTTTTGTTTGGAGCAAATTGTTGTAAAGAATGACGTTTACATTCTGCTTAAAAGTTATAGTGCCAATAAATCGCGAATTTAGTCGGGCACCACCATTAGGTACTTAGACCATTTACCTATACAATAACGCTAGTCATGAATGCACCTCGCTCACTCACTCTATCTGATTTTTTTTGAAGTGAAAACTTCTTTAGCGGCGTTGTGCACTTTTTTTGGAATCGGTAAAAAATGTTAAACTCGCGTCAGGACACGCTCGCGTCAGGACACGTGACCTGATCGAAAATTCGTAAGACGTATGGAGAGTAGACAGCTGGCGCGGCGTAGGAGATTGAGTATCCCCCTCTCTTTCTACGGCGCGGCGAAAATGTATGCCTGCGCCTGCTGTTTCGTATATCAAAAATGCACAACGTTAATATTCAAGTTTTCACTTCTGCCGGCACTCCCAGAGTGCAACCCGTCGTTTTTTTATATGTCCGATTCGTACGACTAATGTAAGGTACATTAGAACTCGTGGATTAATGTTGATTGAATTGGTAAGATATGCCGTGTGATTTGCGGCAGAGTAGAATAGGGCCACTCCAAGTCCTCCCTTGGATGTTGTAGAAGGCGACTTAGGAAGTACAAGCTAAAACAAAGCTTAAACACATCCTCTCCAACCCGTTTGGCTAGCGAGGAGAGTGTAGGCCAAGACCTCTGGCTGCTCTGGCCAAGTAATGCTCTGGTAGAACAGAAAAGTTCGTGCTCCTGCTGTAGACACAAAAAGACCTGATGATGATGATGTTGAATTGGTAACATCGCTTTTAAAAATCCGAAAGTGTTAGAAGTAGAGTTCTGAGTTAAATTATTAATTTATTACCAAAGAGCAACACGCTACTCAAGGGTCGGTTTAATACCTATCTAGCAATACAATAAAGTCGTGAGTTACAGAAGTCAAGCGGAAACGTAAGTCGTACGCAATCTAAAGCTAAAACTGAATTGATCTTATTTAGGACTCTAGATCACTGAACAGATTTCAGTCTTGTGCAAAACTTTTACTGCCAGTTCAGATCATGATATTGATGACTTTTCTCAAGAAAAATTACTCGATATTTAAAAAATACAAAAACAACCGGCTTTATTTTCTTTAAGGACTTTCTTCCAAATCTCAAACTTTCTAATCACATCTTCACCAAATGAATATGGAACCAACTAGTTAGTCGGCTTTCAAATAAAAAAGGATCATCGTCAAAATCCGGTCACAGATGGCGAAGATATCGTGTAACATACATACAAAAAAATACAGTCGAATTGAAAACCTCCTCCTTTGGTTGTTTGAGCTGATGTTGCTGGGTTTGTGTATGGATTGTAGATATCGAATAGGCGCTGATTTATTTCAATGAATTAACAATATATGACAATGACCAGTATCCGCGCAAGATGTTCTTATTTATATTATTAAGATTGAATGACATCGATTCCGGCCCGCTCCGCATCGCATCGCACCGTAATGTTGCCAGTGGCCGTAACGTGCTACCAGCCTCGAAATGTTCATTTCAATTTTGTGTGTGGTTAAAGGGACCATGGCGTATACGCCTTCCTATGTTACTAGATCGGCTACTAGACTGATGGCATCTAGCCCTGGATATGTCTTGACCGCACGTCCAAGCTCGCGTTCGACTATCGCATTTACGAGTAGTATACATGGGCTAATGTATTAGGTATATGTTATATGGTTTGTTTATGACTGAAGCTAATGTCTCCTACGCATGACGCTGCGTAAGGCTGTGTGTGATATACCTTCCCACAGCCTTTTGACGCTGTTTATTTATTTTTTTACGCTACCAGCTACGCCTTGCACCAGCGTCCCTCAGAATGTCCCGCCTCGTGTTAATCTGACGCGACACAAAACTCTCGGAATGGCGCTCGTTTGTCATGCCGCCCGCCTCTGGTTCTGCTAACTGGATATATGTTCATTCCTTTTAGAAGCACTGAGATATGTTACGGGCCTCCCCGTCGCTTTTTGTGCTAATGAACAAGAGTAACACTGGTGCGGCAGTGTTATAAAACTTCCAGGAATCTCGGTAACGTTTATGCGCGCTCATATTGTAGCGAGATAGACGTTTAGGCGGTTAAATGGTGGCTCTTGTGGTGCAAATGAAGCGGCGATATCTTTGGTGGGTGAAGCCGGAGCGTGAAATAGTATTTGATATTTTATACTTCCTTACTTTGAACTTGAAGAAAATTTTTAAAAAGACATTGTTTTGCAATGTATATTTGTTTTTCTAATAATCGCCATTTTTATAGGTGGTGTGATTTAAAGTACAAATCAATTTAACCACCCTAACGTTTAGTCTTTATGTACCTACGCATGATTTCTTTACGCAAAGAAAACTTTATGGAACGTTTGGTAATTCAACGACTACCCGAAAATAAAGATGATTTCGTGTTTCGGAAGGAACGTATAAGCTTTGAGTCTCGAACGCCATCTAGCCTTTGCTTAAACCTGTCCCAGGATTGGTTCTGGTCTACCCTTTGGGTTGCGGAGATCAGGCGGCAGACGCTCTGTGTAAAAACCAGTAACCTCGTCAAATCAACCTAGCTTAGGTAGCAGACCCCAGACTCTTAAAGTATAATACCGCTGAGGCACAGAGTACTATAAACTGGCTGAGGATACTCTCGGATAATGATGATAAGAATGGCCCTTCTCTCCTCAAGGCTGAAGAAAAGTGATATGTACTGACTTTTCGCTAAAGCTGTGCTAAGAATACGTACAGTAGAAAACAAGTACATTACAAAGACGCAACACTTGACCCAAACAATACTATCCCCATATACTGCATAGTAATGAGGTCAACACGAACGAAGCCTCATCAGCCTAACATTCTGCATTAACACCGTTGGTCACGAGCCTCTAAATCTCAAACACCAGCCACTATCGAGCTGCCCTGGATTGCGGCGCGTGCGCCAACTGGTCAAAGAGTATGCGAGTGTAGACACGATTTATTCGACTTTGAGACCACGCGTTTTACAAATTCTCTTGAACGTTCATCAGTGAGCCAACTCCATAACTCTAATAGATCCTGACTCACTCTTCATAGATTTGACTCGCTTAGGTTGCACTGTCCATGTCCTCCCGTGGATGTCGTAGAAGGCGACTTAGGTAATACAAGGAAAACAATGCATATAAACATCAGTGAGACCTCTCTAACCCGTCTGACCAGCGAAGAGAGTGTAAGCCAAGCCCTCTGGCTGCTCTGGCAAAGTATGCCTATGGTAGTACAGAGAGGGTCGTGCTCTTGCAGTGGAGACAAAAAGAACTGATGATGATGAGATCGCACGATCGACTTGGCTTGTTCAACAGGCATGGCAATAATGTTGGCGATAGCCACCCAAATAAAAAACTATCTAGGACACAGTTGAATCAGAATCTCGTTTTTCTTATTCAGCATTCTGAATATAAAGATCAGACAGAATAGAAGTCTTTAAAGTGGAACCACTAGATTCTCAACGGAAAACTAACATATAAGGTGCGGTTACATGGGCTTTTATGAACGAATTCTACCTAATCTTCCATGCCAATCAAAAGAAGATCTCTTCTACACGTCGCTGGTGTAGGCAGTGCAGTAACTCAGCATCAGATAGCATCGGCACGAGCGACGAAACGCGACGCGGATCGACCACAATTGTCTTAGATGTTGCTTACCGCCTTCGCACATTACGATACTCGCCAATCTATTGTAGCGTCTGCTAATAGGGGTGACAACAGGGTCCGAAAAGTATGATTGTAATTAGTCCGCTTTTTAGATTATCCAAAACTAATGGACCCGTATTTTTTAGTTTACCAAAAAAGTAAAAATTCTCAAAGATACGGAGCGTCAAAGTTCCGGAATATTTTTGAAGTGAAAACTTCTTTAGCGGCGTTGTGCACTTTTTTTGGAATGGGTAAAAAATGTTAAACTCGCGTCAGGACACGTGGCCTGATCGAAAATTCGTAAGACGGCGCAGGGCGCTTGCGCGAATGTTTGTGTGTGTGTTTATGTTACAGCGTGCTACGCGCATCCATGGATGGTGACAGCTGATGACTCGACCGTCTGTGTAGTGGCCATACTGCTGTGTATTTGAAAATGAATTTGGTCATGCTTGTGACATTTGTGACAGACTGTGGTTCAGAAAAGATTTGAAATATTTTATACTGATAATTAAAGCAATTCGTGCAAAATTATTCCCTAACCATTCCAAAATATCAAAAATGCACAACGTTAATATTCGAGTTTTCACTTCTGCCGGCACTCCCAGAGTGCAACCCGTTTTTTTAAATAATCTAACCGATGGACCAAAAATATTTTTTCATTCATGCTGTTCCAACTACGGTACTCTGAGAACCGCAATTTTATCTGACCGCCTAGCATGTGAGCTACTGCACCACTGTTCCAAGGTACGGAATCGCCTCGTGCGACTAATCCAAAATAAGGACGTCATCAACGAATATCACTTTACGCTATGATATTATGACATTCTGTTAAAAAAAAAATTGGCAAATATAGCGACAGCAATTATAAATTGAAGTTGGCAACGATAATATGTCAGACAATTTAATTTTCAGAGTAAAGCCCTAACCTTATTTTTGAATTTCCGACGGCTAAAGCGCCACATGAATGACGTGCCAGTCAGGTCTAAGTCCTAATGTGCGCATACCTTTAGATAAATAGAAAATTAGACCTTTGCAGGCACTTTTTTATCTACTTATTGACTTAATAAGTAGATAGATAGATAAATAGATATATCTATCTAAGAGAGCAGTGGGAATACGCAATACGCGACATTGACGGATAGCTATTTGATTGAGCTGATGCTGCTGGGTTTGTGTGGACTGTAGATTTTAAATAGGCGCTGTATGTTTGTATATTATTTATTTTAGTTAATTTACAAGGTAATCAATAATCCGTGTCCGCGCAAGATCGTCGTAGTTATGTGTGTGTGTGAATGACGTCGTTTCCGGCCGCTCCGCATCGCATCGCACCGTAATGTTGCCAGTGGCCGTAACACTATTTGAGTTTAGACCGATAAGCAGACGCATAAACGACGTGCCAGTCAGAGCTAAGTCATAATGTGGGCATACCTTTAGATATAAAGATAATTACACATTTACAGGCACTTTTTCTACCTACTCATTGACTTAATAAGTAGACAAATAAATATAGATCTATCTATCTAAGAGAGCAGAGGGAATATACAATACGCAACATTGACGGATGGGTAACATTTGAGTTTAGACCGATAAGCAGACACATGAACGACGTGCCAATCAGGGCTAAGTCCTAATGTACGCATACCTTTAGATAATTAGACTTTTTCTATCTACCTGATTTAATCAGCAGATAGATATATAAATAGATATATCTAAGAGAGCAGTGGGAATATGCAATACGCGACTTTGATGGATAGGTAACCATTTGAGTTTAGACCGATAAGCAGACGCAAAAACGACGTGCCAGTCAGGGCTAAGTCGTAATGTGCGCATACCTTTAGGCTCTAAGACGTTGTTTATACTCGCGTCACCGACGTACGCGAGTCGTGACCACGTGTCCAATATTAGGTTGCGACTTACGACAGCCATTCCAATGGATTTCTCTTCGATATGGTTTGACGAGGATATTTCGAGATATTGACTGCACTGAGAACTGATATAAACAAAACCAGCCGAGCGTCTGTTTGCTATATTGTGGTACATAACAGACATTTTTAATTTAAGATTGTTTTATGAATCAGTTGCTTTCTCCTAAAATTTTAGAACATGTACTGCACCTATAACAGTTTGATATAATTATCATTTTTTTATCTTTTTGCGTTAGATACAAAATTATTATAAGTAGTAACTACTGCCTCCTTATTATGACATTTCGTATTGTTAAGCTCGTGACGTCATCATCATCGGCAGCCTAAAACTTACCACTGCTGAGAATAGGCATCTCTCATACATTACCTTATACTACGAACATGCTACTGATATTTGCAACAAGTTTCCATACTTAACTTAGATACTTTTAAAACTTCCAAGGCATGACGAATCGAAAAATATTTTTGGCCCATTGGTTTCCTTAACTGTGAGAATCAAAAAATTACAAAGATACAGCGCATTCAAATTGGGCATGACGTCATGGCTGGGTACGATTTTTACTTAGCGGAGACGTCGCAAGCCCCACTCCAGAACTTTGATGCTCCGTATCTATGTGAATTTTTACTTTTTTGGTAAACTGAAAAAATATGGGTCCATTATTTTTGAAGAATCTAAAAGACGGACTAACCACAATCATATTTCTCTAACCCTATCGTCACCCCTATTTGTACCATTGCTTCTATTCTAGAGATTGAAATTATTATTGTTGACCATTCTTCCTACTTTTCTTGTACTTTGTGATTGTGTCCTCCGGCGTCGAGATATGGCTATGCCCAGAGTATTGTGCGGTTGTGCCTATTGATTTATTGCCACAGAAATAGGTTTAACTTTCATCACAATAAAATAATCTGAAATCGCCGCGAGGCAAGATATGGGAGTCACGAATTTCAAGTGGAAATGAACGGATACTTGTTTGGAAAGAAGGTATTGACAGAATTATGGCCGAGATAGTTCTGCTATTCGAAATACTTATATATGACAACCGTATACATATATAGGTATATATATTTACAACCGTATTCTTATTCGAAACCTATAGCAGGTTAACACGAATTAATAAATATATACGGACAAACTGGACAAATCACACAGATTGAACTAGCCCCAAAGTTCGAGACTTGTGTTATGGGATACTAACTCAACGATACTATATTTTATAACAAAAACATACAAAAAACATCCAAAACCCAGGTCAATCTGAAAAAGATCATTTTACATATTTACACGATACTATATTTTATAACAAATACATATAAATAAACATCCAAAAATATGTGAAAAAGATGATTTCCCATCTTAACCTGACCGAGGTTCGAACCCGGGACCTGCGGTGTAACAGCGTGGCATAATGACCACTAGGCCACAGAGGTCGTTAGTTAAAGTTGCTATAGAGGTGCAGCAATACTGAGCCAATGCCAAGTCAGTTTGCTGAAGCAAGCACCTGAGTAGTGGGTGTGTGCTCCGCAATTGATACACCCTCTGCGAGAAAATGACAAACGCAATCCCTTTAAAAACTTATAATTTCTATTTACACTTGTATATTGCTGAGATTCTTTCATGCTCAACCTTACACTTTAACTGCTTTAAGTGCTCAGCCATTTTGAAAACCAACATGGGCCAACACTTCGATTATCGTCGTTACAGTGTTCATAAAATTTACGCAGGCCCGTGGGTGTGATTCTTCCACTATCAACGAGTACACACTCGCTACTTAAAAATAAAAAAATGCATTCCCTTTGAAAAACTTTCAATTTCTGTTTAAACTTGTATATTGCTCAGTTCCTTTCATGCTCAACCTTACACTTTAACTGCTTTAAGTGCTCAGCCATTATGAAAACCAACATGGGCCAACACTTCGATTATCGTCGGTACAGTGTTCACAAAATTTACGCATTCCCGTGGGTGTAATGTGGCCCGCAATTTACATACCCTCCGCGGAGCCCCGATGGCAGCGATTCCTCCCACGCGGCCACTATCGCGACTATAATCGTTTATTCGCACTGTTGCGATGCCTTAACCTTTTTGTTCGATTGAATTGTTTGATGTTAATGTCTTGGTGATTGTAGATGCTTTGTTTTCAACGTGAATATTACAGCTTATTTTTTCGGAGGTCTTTTTCTATTTTTGCAATTCTATCCATGTCAAATAAATCTATGGCGCTTTATGCAGGTGAAAGGTCACCGTGATGTAGATCCTTCTGCGAAATATTCTACCAGGAAATTGTAGGGCACGTCATTGAAAGTACTTTTCAGACTATCCGGAAATTTTTACTGGTTGTATTTGTTCCTACACGGCTATCATAATATAGTATTACTTTTGGATTATATGGGCTCAATCTGCCCAATTAAGGATATAGATGTCATTACACATTTCTGGGTTCGGTCCCCGGGTCTTATATAGATGTAAAATTACCTTTTTCAAATTGTCCTGGGTTTTGGATGTTTATCTATATATATATTTGTTTTAAAATATAGTATCGTTGAGTTAGTATCCCATAACACAAGACTCGCGCTTACTTTGGGGCTGGCTCAATTTGTGTGATTGGTTCGTATATTTTCATTTCCATAAAGCAACTAAAGTGTTTGAAGTTATCTACAAAACCAAAACTACGACTTTTATAAACCCGCAAAATGCGAATTCTTCACAAAACGCGAGCCAGTTAATTTTAAACCAAATGAGAATAAAATATCATCTCACTTGTCGACGGGATGCAAATGCGCGCTGCGCGGGCGCATTAAAATGCAAGATGGCGGAAGCGCGCACGCGAGGTCGCGGGGTCGCCCGTATCGCCACGCGCCATTGTCCGAGCTACCATGTACTGTAGCCATGCAAATTGTTTTGTTGGGGACAGGGAATTTATATTTTAGATAGCAAATGTAACTAAAGGCCGTCCGGTCTGAAGTAATTTTGAACAGCGACAGAGGCACATACGTAGCTGTCATCGTCGTGACATACAGAGTATGTCAAAATGCAATATGGCGTAAACGCACACGCGAAATCGGGGGTCAGGTACTATGCACACGTAGTGCAATGCAAATTGTTTGTTGTTTAACCGAGCATTTACATTTTAGACGTAGGTATGTTACTCCAGCCGTGTGGTTTCCGGCAAAGTAGAATAGGGCCACTCCAAGTCTTCCCGTGGATGTCATAGAAGGCGACTTAGGAAATACAAGCTAAACAACGCTTACAAACATCAATGAGACCTCTCCAACCCGTCTGGCGAGCGAGAAGAATGTAGGAAAAAGTCCTCTGGCTACTCTGGCCAAGTATGGCTCTGGTAGTACAGAGAGGGTCGTGCTCCTGCAATAGAGACAAAAAGACCTGATGATGATGATGATGTGACTACACCGTTTATTACGAAGACACCGTCATACGGTAGTTTTTTTGTTTTTGTTTCATGGTTGTCTATAGGTTCTATAGTTACGCAGGAAAGGAGCAATATGCTTTTTAAATAGTTTTTTTATACCCCTATTACACGTTTTTGGATGTTGGGATTGTTGGGGTTAGTTATGAGTTCAGAAATAATTTAAATAGTTATTTTAATACAAGCGGTTATCAATTCATCGCGTTTTTTTATGTATGTTCACTAATTATTATTAGATTATGATATTGTCAGGTGGTCCCATTATCTAACTTTATCAAAATCGGTTGTGTAGTTTGGGGGTGAAGTGGGTTTTAAGTTTAGATATTTTTTATTATCTATAGAATTCCCGCAACTGTGAATAAATAAGTCCCAATAACACCCAAACCCGTGTCCGCCCTACAGATATCTTCTCACGATCGCAGCATCACAATGGCGTCCGCAGAAACTGAGCCGCACAAGTACAACATGCAGCGAATATTTAGGTAATCAATTGTTTTGCACAGCCGAGTAAGGGAGTGGCCGAGTACACGGTAAATGTTGCGTTTTAGCACAAGTAAATACTCGTTACTATTAGCACAGAATTAATAATAGTATTACATACTATTAGGTGAGGCAACGCGCTATGGAGAGGGCTATGCTCGGTGTTCTCTACGTGATCGAATCAAGAATGAGGAAATTCGTAGGACAACTAAAGTCACACAGGCGGGACATACCCCTATAGCGCGACGAACCGATGGCCGATGGGGCAGAAAGGTTCTCAGATGGCGACCACGTACTGGCAAGTGAAGCGTAGGACACCCACCCACAAGGTGATCTGACCAAGGTCGCTGAAAGCCGCTGGATGCAGGCCGCTTTAGATCGGTCATTTGGAAATCCATGGGAGAGGCTGATGATGAATGATTAGATGAGGCTGTAACGTTGTCTTACTCACCTCCTTATTCATCATTTCATTCAGTCCACTTATTCAAATTTCATTTCTAAATCCAATTTTTTAATTTCAGACACATTCCTTGCTCGTCATTCTAATTCATTCCTCTTCCACCTCTCATACTAATATCATCTCATCATCATCATCAGGTCTTTTTTTAACTCCACTACAGAAGCACCTGCAGGATCTATGGAAGTATGGTTCTAGTAGTACAGGGAGGGCCCTGTACTACTAGAACCATACTTGGCCAGAGCAGCCAAATGATTTGACCTACACTCTCAACGCTGGCCAGACGGGTTGGAAAGGTCTCATGATGTTTATAAGCTTTGTTTAGCTTGTATTCCCTAAGTCGACATCCACGGGAAGACTCAGAGTGGTCCTATTCTACTCCCCAGGTAGCAAACTGACGTCAGCGACGTATAAGCGACGTCACTTATAGGTCATAATAGGGTCGGTCATTTATTCGTCGAGAGCAGACGTTAAAATGACGTCAGTTTAGGGTCAGCGTTGCGCAGGACGTCGTATTTACGTCAAATTAAAGGCAAGTATCTGGACGTACCATATACGCCGCCAAGAGGACGTTTTGCTGACGTCTATTTAGGGTCAGTTTTTGGACGTACCATATTCGCCACAAAGTGTACGTCTTACTGACGTATATTTAGGGTCAATATCAGGACGTACCATATACGCCGCCAAGAGGACGTTTTGCTGACGTCTATTTAGGGTCAGTTTTTGGACGTACCATATTCGCCACAAAGTGTACGTCTTACTGACACATATTTAGGGTCAATATCAGGACGTATCATATACGACGCCACGAGGACGTTTTACTGAAGTAAATTTAGGGTCAGTATATGGACGTAAGTACCTACCATATTCGTTCCAACGTGGACGTTTTTTTGTTCAAGACTTTTAAGGTAAAAGTAAGATGTACTCAGTGATACAATTAAGTGAAAAAAACAGCGGAACCGAATCGGTGGTAGACGCAAAGGCCTTGTGAAGTTGGCCACCTGTTAAGTTTAAGTAAAAGTACGGTTTAAATCATTTTTCCATGTCCTTAAGTCTATGGTCTTAAAAAACATGGTCCCTGTATCATTGTTCTGGCAATTGTGTCCCACTGTCCTTTATTGCATCGCCCTCCATGGGCCGGCAATGTCACATGTGACATCACTTTTACGTACACTTTATAAGCACTGAGGGGCCCCTAGGGGTTAAATATAGATTATACTACTTACATTGTGTTTTTTTAGTTTCATCCATAAAAGTTCTTGAGTCTCTTCAAGATACGTAGGTAAGATGCCTGCAAACGTAAATGCTACATGCTAAGCACTAAATTCTATCCTACTATCACGCGTAAGGATTTGCGAGATGGAGTGAAGAGGGATAGAATATAACACGTACCGTAGTCTTTTGATCTAGGGCCCCTGACCAATAGCTTAGAACCGTCGTAGAGCTTAAATGCGCAGCTCAGGCTTTAGTGCCAGTTTTGCCAACACGTTATTTCACTCAATAGCCAGGGCGGTTCTCTTTTTTTACAAACTACCCACCCAAACTACCTAAGGGGAGCATATTGCCATGCTAACGATATCAGCTGTAAGTGTATTCTTACAATCTATATAATATCCGTTGTCCAAATTCGTGTAGTCTTTGTTAATTAATTTTATTTCCTCTAAATTAGGCAGTTTTAGACTTCGTCCATTCCGTAAAAAATTAAGACGTAAAAAGCATTAAGTAATAGTTCTAATCATAACCATAAAACATTTTATTTTGTGTAATATTGTATGCAAGTGTTAGTTTCTTAGAAAATCCCTAGATGGCGCTGTTCAAAATTAAAACTGGTTATGGTTTCTTTTATGTACATTCTTATTACTTGGTGCATATTTCCAATTATCGAGTTCAGCAGTAGTGTGTGGTTTAATTTCCATACCATCGGTGTGCGACGGTAGCGACACCCAAGACACACTGTACATATCATGAGCTCCCGTAGGTCCTACTCCTGACTTGTATGTCTTAGTAACGTGTGTGTATAACGTCAGTGGCTGCCCTAATATGTACGGCCCAGTAACGTCCCTATGAATTCAGTATATGACGTCACTCAAACGTCAGTGGCTGCCCTAATATGTACGGCCCAGTAACGTCCCTATATGACGTCTCTCTAACGTCTGTAAACTGACGTCTCTCTAACGTCTATAAACTGACGTCTTGAGGCTGTGACAAATTGACGTCATCTGTTGGGACCCCCCGACGTCAAGACATGACGTCTCTTACGTCGAGCAGTACCGTAAACGGACGACATAATGATGTATAAATGCTACCTGGGTCTGCCAGATACCACACGGCAACTAATACCATCTAATTGTAATTTATCGTATAGTAATGTCGCGATTGAGATAGATGTAGAATATTCGCGAGTAAGAACTCTGCTGGCGAGATAGACTCGGAATGTTCGCGAGTGGAATCGTATAGAAAGACGTCAGGATAATGCAAGCGAAACTAGGCCTTATATTCTTTCAGCATAAAGGCTAGAGATCTTTGAATGGTCGTCGGCCTAGTCGCACTCACACATACATACCGGCGTCTCGATGTTTCCCGTCAATCGAAATACATTCGTCAAGTAATGAGAATATTCGAGAAAAGTGTAGACCTCTGTATCGGCGCATATAAAAAGGCGATCGAGTGCGCGTCCCGCCAGTTCAGTACGAGCTACGAAAGCGATAACTTCGAAGCGAAGGAAACCTACCTAAGTGCGACAAGTGGAAGTACCTGCGTCTACTTTGGCGAGATACCCGGACCTCAGCTGCTACGCGACTTGGACTTGGACATCAGGAAGACCATCTTCACGTGTCAACCTTTGGGTTCCGTAGTGAATAAAAACCCTCATACGAACTTTGGCGTTTTACTCCAAATCTCGAACCCAGTTTCGTAACAGTAATTTTATTAATCCTTGTCGATTTCTTGCTCTACTTCTACTGTACACATTTCACGTGGAACACACTGAGCTGGGACATGTAGAGTTCTCACAAGACTAGGCTTCGGGCCTAGAATAATACCACTCTATCTCTTCCTGTGGGTGTCGTAGGTGGCGACTAAAGAACTAAGCACAAACATCTCGAGCAACAACTGCATTCCCAAGGAGGGTTGACGTCAGCAGGTGGTCTGTCGTAAATACTTATAGCCAAATCTTTTAAACTATTTCGGCTATACAACCTATAAAGAAAAGAATATAAATGTATTACAATAATTTTTCAAAGCTAAATACCGACTTCACCCCAAACTGCCTCCGTGGTGTAGTGGTTAGAGTGTTCGGCTCATACCCGGAGGTCGCGGGTTCGATTCCCAGCGGGGGCAACGACTTTGTGTTGTTGTCCCAGTTTGGTTAGGACATTGTAGGCTGATCACCTGATTGTCTGATAAGTAAGATGATCCGTGCTTCGGAGGGCACGTTAAGCCGTCGGTCCCGGTCACTGTCTTTGACATTGGTCGTTACCTAAAACCATGTCAGAGGCCTTTAAGGCGGTTTAAAAACTCTGACACTAGTGTTAGTCACTAACACACACGATAAGAAGAAGACCCCCAAACTACACGACCGATTTTGATCATATGCGTATGGGACTACCCTGACAAGTATATCCTTTTAAACAAAAGCAGAATTTTTCAAATCAATCCAAGCGCCTTCGAATAATTGGTGATAACCCCTTCCTTTTAGAAAGTCGGTCAATCAAGGACACGCGTAGTAAGTTTTAAACACAAGCGCCATCTATGTGGATTATAGCTTGCGTTGCATTTTATACCTAGCACTATAATACTTGATGCTACAGCCTCCCTTTCAATAAGTGATTCAATTAGCCTTCACTAGGTGTCATATTGCATGTATGCTATATTATTTTTTGGAATTTTCGTCCTCTGTTTTCAACACGCTTTAGCTATAAGCAGTTACCTCGAAACAAATCGATAAATACCAATTTCTCTCTCTCTCTCGGGCATCTATTTTACAGTAAGGTAAAGAAAACGGGCGTCAGAAATAGTTACTGTCTAGGTTTGTGCACATTCGCTTAGGGTCAGTTCAGACAGAGAGGAACACAGCGGAGAAGATTTTACGACACTCGAAAATAAACTTTAACCTATCAGCATAAACTGCAAAACGCGAGCATTTTGTCATGTTTAAGGCCCAACGCAGACGATAGACTATCCGTGACGCACTTTTTAATCTGTGATAGTCTGTGAAAATAGAACCTATGGAATCATACTTCCGTGTACGTTACTGCGTGTGATTCCATGGGTTCTATTTTCACAGACTAAAAAGTGCGGCACGGATTAGTCTGTCGTCTGCGTTGGGCCTAAACGTTTGTGCAATATATATCTGACTCTATTATTCTCAGTAGTTGTAAAAACTGTGTTGTGTTTACAAAAATAAACATATTTTTTTATACGGCTATGGTAATACAGTCTTATTTTCAATTGAATTAGTAAATTGCTCAGGCATTTTCCTCTCTATCTGAACTGAACCTTAGTCGACCTCTGCGATCTGTGATAACTACATTTAAAATAAGATATTTTAAAAGCAATATGTTCAGTAAGTGGCAAATAAAAGAGGACTATAATGTATAAAAAGCAATATTTATTGAAAATCACAAAAATCTTACTTATCCTTATAAAATTCAACTTACACTGTTATTATTTAAAGCAACATTGTCTTTTATAAAAAACAGGATATTATATTTATCTTCGTTTAACGTTAATGACGCCCTCAGGTGTAATTTTCTTTTGTCGAAATATGACTTTTTAAATAATTTACACTGTTTATGAAAAATATTTTCAGATTTTAATCAGAAAATGAAGATTTTTTTCATCAAAATAAATAGTCATGACAAAGAAAAAATATTTTCCGTCCATCGGTTAGATTATTAAAAAATATTGTACACGTATTTTTTCTTTTCTCTGAGAAACCAAAAATTACAAAGATACTGCAAATATAAATTTCGCATGACGTCACGGCTGGGTACGATTTTTACTTAGCGGTGACGTCACAAGCCCCCACTCCGGAACTTTAACGCTCCGTATCTTTGTGAATTTTTACTTTTTTGGCAAACTGAAAAATACGGGTCCATTATTTTTGGATAATGTAAAAGACGGACTAATTACATTCATACTTTTCCGACCCTGTCGTCACCCCTATTATCCCAAATGAGGGCGCCACTGCCGTCAGTATAATAAAATTCTAACATTATGCTCTAAAGGGGATTTTTACCCGAGATCTTAAAACGAGAAGTGAGTTTTTAATCAACAAATGTTTCAAGTTTTAAAAACACTGATACACTTAGGGTAGTACCAAAACTGGTAACACGGAACCCGATACCGCACTGTAAGTCCGTCTGTCACAATTTCGACAATAAATACCGTTTTCCGCGGCTAGTCTTCAACATTTGTAAATCAGAATATCTGAAATAATTTTAATTAATTACGCTATTTGTGATAATAAAGAAATAGAAGTATTTCTACTATTACCGCTTTTAAAAATAAGCATTTAGAGATTTACTCTTCAGTCCACATTCATATCAGCGAATGGGGGTTTTCAAAAATATGGGCCACCATATTACCATCTGGTTGCTAAGTGGAGTCAGATCCAATAAGCTGCTGTTTTTGGCTACATTTGACGAACAAAAGAACCTGTCAAATGCTGGACCAATCACAATAGTTGATTGGCCCTGACGTCACTATGGTGCCATCTGGTGTCCCATTTTTTTAAAACCTGATTGTAAATCGTTTAAGTATTATTCCGCCGTTATGTAACTTACATATTATCACGTCTTTATCCCTAATGTGGCAGACAGAGCATTTATATCTAGCGGCTCTAAGCAGACAAGGCCGCAAGACTCAAAAGCTATTTTTAGCATGATGGTGGGCGAGAAGATGGAAAAGCAATCAATATAGTAATGGGTTGCTAGCCGCCTTACCTATTAATTTACATTTTCGCCCACTCCCTCGATCGGCTTTTACGATCTGCGCGAGAAGACAAGCACATTCTAAGTTTTTCTTTTCTCCCAGACCAGCATGGATTTTGTTGTTTTGTAACACCCTATTTTATAACATTGTACGCGATTGTACTCTAAGTCTTCAGTCTTTTGCTATACTTATAAAATGCTGAACATATTACTTTTAAAATATTAACATTATTTACCTATTTTCATTTTACGTGGTAAATTCTTGTAAGCTCTGACTAACAAAATAAGTTTAAGTTTGCCTTATAACTAAATGGATTATTATGCTCTTTGCCCTACACAAATATCTAGTTAATCTAATCAAGTCTAAATGCTCTTATAGTATGTAAACAAATGTAAATGCATGCAGCCACAGCCTAGTTTACGCCACCAATAAAATCCACAAAGGGTCTTCCACATCTTTAATTTTCCCCCACCTCCAACACAATGACGTAATATCTGAATTCCGAATGACCCCTAATAGGCATGACGAATGGAAAACATCGGTTAGATTATTAAAAAATATTGTACACGTATTTTTTCTTTTCTCTGAGAAACCAAAAATGACAAAGATACAGCGCATATAAATTTCGCGTGACGTCACGGCTGGGTACGATTTTTACTTAAGTGTGACGTCGCAAGCGAACAATCACACGAAGCGTCAAAGTTCCGGAGTGGGGCTCCAGAACTTTGACGCTTCGTATGATTGTAAATATTTTTTTGATAAACTATAAAAAATACGGGTCCATTATTTTTAGATAATGTAAAAGACAAACTTATTACAATCATACTTTTCGGACCCTGTCGTCACTCCTATTATTCAATTCAGGACATTCGAGATAGGATCCAATAAGATCTAAAATTAACCTGCAAAACATAGAACACGGCAGCAAACACCGCCAAGTACGTGTAAACAGAGTAAAACTCGTAGTAGGACGACAAGTGGGGCGCAGTCGTGAAAAGCAGAAGGAATAATGTCAATACGCACATTACGACTGTCTTCTTCGCCGTCAGCTGTCCGCGGATTTGGTCTTGCGTCTGTGGACAAACATTTTTATTAATTATACACGGTAATTTTGCAATGGTTAGATTTATCTGGTCAAAATAAAAAGTGTTGACCTGAACGAATGGTTATTCCCTACAAAAAATCATTCGTTTAGTAACTCTGCGTTTGAAATATGGCACCACAGCATTGAACAGAACCATCGGAAAAGTTCGTAATATTTTTAAAACTTATCCTAACTAATATTATAAATGCGAAAGTATTTTTTTTTTGAGACTGGGAAGGACATAGGGTACTCTTTATCCCGAAATTTCCACAAGGGGCAAAGATCGCGGGTACAGCTAGTGTTTCATAAGGAAGACGACACGATGGATTTGCATCCCATAGACCAATTTTTAAAAAAATGCGACTCCCTATTTCGCTTCATGTATGCAACGTGGAAGGGACATACCCGTTATAAATCGAACCACTAGCTATACTAGATCACTAGAGCATAGTTATAATAAAATGATAGACAAAAAATTAAATATAAATTCGACATTCCCATACAAATTGTGCCCGGGTGGCTGCACACTTTCGTATGGATACGCAGATGTTTTTTTTTTTTTTTAATTTTTGACTTTTTACTCGTTATACTATAGTGATCTAGTATAGCCGGTGGTTCGATTTATTACGGGTATGTCCCTTCCACTTTGTATGTCCGCGGTAAATTTACTCTCTGTATCTGTTGTAATGTTGTAAGGCGCTGGATGCACGCTCTAGATCGGTCATTTTGGAAATCCTTGAGAGAGGCTTAATGGTGATGGTGATGGTGATGGTGATGGTGGTGGTGATGGTGATGGTGATGGTGATGATGACGATGATGATGATAATGATAATGATGATGATGATCTGTACTAACCTTGCCCTGCAGGCTCTTGTACACCGCGAACGGCACTAGAGTAATCTTGCTGTGTCCCGACATCGCCTTGATCAGCTCCCGGGAGCGCTTCCTGTTCGCGAGCGCCACGTACGCGCTCGTGTCGTCCAAAAATTGTACTATTATTTGACCTGCAAAATAATAATTAATTAAAAAATATGTAATAACATATAAACACGCTGACTTTTCACTGGTTTTAGAACGATTTATACATATTCCATATGTGTGTATGTCATAAGATAAAAAAGTTGCGAAAATTATTTTCAATCAAGACCACGTAGTAACGCCCGTCCAAAACTGCCGCGTGACAACGAAATTATGTATATAATACGCTATTTTCCAACAAGTTAAATCATATTCTTTTCTTTTTTTCTAAACGCCAAACAAACGGTTTCTATGGGACTTTGTATGAAATACAGGCAGATCACGTCATAGTTATTTGAAGTCAAATAGCGCTCTAGTATCCGTTTTTCTGCAATAATATATTTAAAATCACATTAAAATGGATGTGTTCAAATACAAGTGACATTATTTTGCGACGTTTTATTTTGTTATCAGTACGAAATAATTTATTTTTGGCATAGGAAAATACCAAATTGATCTCACGATTTTACTTTTGAGTTTTAGTCAACTTTTCTGTATCTGAATTTTTGACTAGCTTATCGGGTCTTACAAACGATCCCTATGAAGTAGTCTTCGGCTCCAAAACGTGTATATATGTATTATAATAAATACATACATTTAATACCTTTATACACGTCAATTCATACACTTCATATATTTATATAAATACATATATACGGGATCGACGGACTGGCGGACTAACATGCTAACCAACCGCAAACGCGGTCGCCAACATTTTTAAAGTGTTTGTCACGAACAAAGAGTATATAATCACTACGTGTCAAGAAAACATGTTTATGTTTATGAGTATAAAGTATATGTGTTTGTATATGTGTATGTTATGTAGTTATATATGTCTAATCTTTTAAGGTATATAGTACGTATTTACTTCTACCTTTTAATTGAGTAAATGTCCTCTCAATCTATCGCAGGTGACTGGAAGAGATCCCTACATGGGATAAGTTCGCCTTTGTATATTTGCTTATTTATTTTGTTTTTTGGTACAATAAAGTTATTACAAACAAACAAACAAAACACATAACATAATTTTTTTTTAATTTAGAGTAATAATCTTACCGTAAGGACTGAATAGTTGGTTGATGTCATTCCTCTGCCACTCTTTGGGAAATGTCATGTGGAATACGTGTTCTCTTGATGGTACAGCTACAACAAAGATAAAATACATTTCAAGATTATTAAAAGACAGTTTCTTTTTGTATTTATTTACTGCGTTAGTATTTTTGTTTACCACCCTCTTGTTGCCTTTTTCAATCGCAAATGAGCAAGATTAGAAGTCTTAGGTACGTAAGGTTTCATAAAAATTAGCCCTTAAATTCATATAAAATAATAAACGTTTGCTTAATCCATTTTAGTTAAAATATTTGTGTTGTTCTTTTAATGTTAAATATTCAAAAGAGAGATTGCTACTTACGATCGTCTCCACCCAGATTCATGTACGGGGAGTCTTGCCTGGCCGTCTTGGCCAGGAACAGCTTGTTGACGAAAGGGCGCAAGTGCGGCTCATCGGCGGCGACCGCAGCGCAGTGGCCGCGCAAGTGCGCCTGCATGGCTAAGAAGCACGCGCCCGTGATGAAAGCGTCGTATCCTGCTTCGTGGTGCTTGTCGTCCGCGCCCGCGTACCCTCGCCCTGGCTCCGACCCTGATCATTTTAAAATCTCATGTTGTTTATAAAAATTCAGAATGACAGACAGATGGACGGATGGCCAGCGGATTCTTAGGCAATTAACCAGTCAAGACCCGCACGACATTAATATGTCCACGTTCATTGTCTTACTATTGTGTCTGGTATTGGCGGTAAAGGAACGGTTAACACACTGCACCGCGCCCCGCTGCGTAGTGCGGGGCCGCCATACAAAAACGACGCGCGTAGACGCGGTGTCAGTGAGTTGAACGGTGCGTGTTTTCTATACAAACGTTGTTCTTTACAAGCAACGCATTCACACGCTACGCTGCGTAGTGCGGGGAAATGTGAGAATCGCCTTAGTAACAGAGTCCGGTTTACAGGGTTCCATAGTAAAGAAGGAACCCTTATAGTTTCGCCATGTCTGTCTGTCTGTCCGTCCACGGTTTCACTCAGCGACTATAAGTACTAGAGAGCTGAAAATTGGTATGAAAAAGGTAGGTACACCGAACTATTGGTAGATGTCTGAAAAAAAGCTCTGAAAAAAGCTCAAGCTATTTATCAATTCCCCTTTTTCAAAAACTACGATAGCTGCTCTTTTGATTTTGATTGATGATTAGTTTCAGCTAACATCGATGTACTTACATGTGTTGTGAAGTTAAACAACTGACAAACAATGAAGTTAAACTGCATTATTTTTTATGTAATAGCAGAGGGTTCTATATACCAGGGAATAGTATATTATCTATCTTACTAAACTAACTATAGAGGATTCATTTTAGTGCATGTTTTAAAAGTGTTACGTACACAGGCTAAAGGTTTGTTTATTTGAAGTATGCTTACCGATTTTAGGTAACGAGAATGGTTCCTCGGATAGTGATAAGTAAAGATGCTGAAGGACATTCGAATTGACTTTATCCTTGAACGGCGGCATACTTGACATGTATTTCGTGTCTAATATTCTGAAAAATAAAATATATAGTATACTAGAGAGGTCAATGCAACACTAGCTGACACATATAAATTAGTATCGTGCATCATAATTTTTTTGTGCATCTAATGTAAATACAGAGTTCTGTGCCAACTATGATTTCCATTTTTATAGCAGGATGCTCCATTAGAAATAGATGTATGAAGTTACTTCTTTTTTGAGTAACTGACTCACATTCGGAAGCTATTCACTGCGGAATTAAAATCTGGCATCATTATTTTACGTTTTGACATTTCGAACTGTCAACGCAAACAACAAATTAGGTATTTTCATATATTTTTATTTGGCACATACTGCTAAAGAAAAAAAAAAACGTCACAAGTCACAAAATAATGTTACTTGTCATGATCATATCAATTTTAAACGTGATTTAGGATTTATTATTGCAGTAAAGCTGATATAACAGCGCTATTTGACTCCCAAGAAACTATAACGTCATTGGTCTTTATCTCATACAAATCCCATCGAAAATGTTTGTTTTAATGTTTAGAAAAAAGTGTCTGATTTAAGTTGTTGGAGAGTAGATAATTATGATAAGATTTTACATGCAACACACACTTGAATGTGAGCCTAGCTAGATTGTATGGAAATCTTTGGGGGAGCACTTGAAGTCATGCTGCTGAAAATAACGGGGGTTTTCAAAAATAAAGTGACGTCAGGTTGTCTTTGGACTATCAATTGACAGGTTATTAGGCCTGACGTCAAAGTGTTGGCATCTGTTATCCCATTTTTTCAAAAACTCTCATTGACTTACCTAGGAAACATGCAATGTGCGAACTCTTTAAACGTGTAGTAGTCGGAAGGCAGCTCTTGGAAGAAGTGGCTCAATGTGTGGAGTATGTCTAGCAGCATGTTGTGTCCGACAACCAGCTTGCCCTGGAAAAAAAACAAAAAGGTTCATTTACAAGGTTAGGCTGCAAGAGGTCTGGGCTGTGCAGTTATTCTTGCTCACTCGTTTATACAACATGCAATGGAAAGGGGGTATCAACCCGAGTAAAGATACTAATAAATGAAAACAACTTTTACTACGGAACCATCATCGAAATTGTAAAAAAATATCTGCAGCTCCATACATTTTGGCATGGTAGGTATTTAATTTTGTATACAGGGGGTATACATTACACTTTGTATTCTAAAGTTGTAACTATTCAAAAATCTATGAAAACCAACAGAATTACCAATAGGTAGTGATCATCAAATCTTTTTGTCTCCACTGCAGGAGCTCGACCCTCTCTGTACTACCAGAGCCATACTTGGCCAGAGCAGCCAGAGGATTTGGCGTACACTCTCTTCACTGGCCAGACGGTTTGGAGGTCATGTCTTAGTTAATCTTTTTAGTCTTTCAAAGAAACACAAACAGCATCGGTTGCTTCGAATCGCTAAATTGGCACGTGGAATAATAAATATTTTTAATCTAGCCATCAATAGGCATGTTGGAACTTGTGATGTATGTTAAGAATATGGATTTTTAAAAATAATAGCAACACAGTGAAGCCGTTTCCAATAAGCAGCTTATTGGACACATTTGAAGGAGCAAGAGAACCTGTCAACTGATGGTCCAATGACTACAGTCTACTAGACCTGACATCACTGTGTTGCCACCTGATGTCACATATTAAAAAAACCCTCATCATACCCTTGTAAGTAATTTTTTAAACTTATTTAAAAATAAATTATTTGCAAATCATTTTGAGGTCATAGCCTCTCTAAGGTTTCTTTAATCAGATTTTTAAATAAGGTCTTACTTATTAAGATATTTGCAAAAATCCTAATAACCTTCATTTTCAAGCAAGCTAAAAATCCTACTATCCTACTTCCTACTAATATTATAAATGCGAAAGTGAGTTTGTATATTTGTTTGTTACCACTTCACGCTTTAACCACTGAACCTATTTAGATGAAATTTAAAATGAATATTGTTTGATTTGTTACCCAGGGAAGGACATAGGATAGTTTTTATCACGAAATTCTCACGGGGAGCGTAACGCACGGGCAGTGGGCACAGCTAAACTCCGTTTGATTAAGTATATAAATAAATGTTAACAATCTTGACATGTCTTTTTATTTAAATATACACTTTATAAATCAATAACATTGCAAATTACAAAGTAATTATGTAATTTATAATTCATAACATAGTTAATAACTCACCTAACCAAACGGAGTATAGTTGTCTATATTTTCCATTAAAGGCACATACAACACTTTATATCGTTTAGTTGACAAGCCAATTTTTAACAACAGTAGTTGTTATGCTGTGTACCATACTTTCAAACAACTATATAACTGAACACTGAGAGAAAAAAACTTGAACAAACTCACGGACTGGCTGATCATCCGAGCCACTTTGGAGAAGCCAATTGCTTCCTCGAAGTCATCCCATTCCTTCTTCTCTTTCATCATGCGCTTGTTGTTGGTGTCGTCAGCAGATTTTATTCTGGAGACTACTAAAACCCTAAAAGAATAAAATATTATTATGTTTATGATAATGCTGTTTTGGGCAAGAAAATAGACCCTTGAAATTTATATAAAATGGACCATCTTGGAAGATTTCGTTTTTATTATCCTTTCAAAACCTGTGCTGGAGGCACATGGAGAAGTTGGAAGAAAAAAAAAACTAACAGAAATTCGGGGATGCGTCAGGGAGTAAAATGTTAATGAAGACAATTGATGTACAAGAGGAAAATATTTGGAAAATATTTATACAACATGGTTATTTAATTAAAAACATGATGGAAGGAAAGATTGAGGCTAGGAGAAGATAAGGAAACCCAAGAAGGATGTTCACGGATGAAGTAAAGGAAAAGGCATAAGTTGTGCCATATAGGGAGGTTAAGCATTTGACTGAAGATCAGGAGGCATGAAAAATAACCCACTGAGAAGAATATAGTTCTTAATTACATTGATGATCATATCCTTTCAACACTTACCTGCTAGACGGACAGACAACCTGTGCCAGGTTGTAGGAAAGCGCGGGAGGCCTATGTCCAATAGTGGACTTTATGTCGCTGATATGATGATGATCATATCATTTCAATGACAGCTGCCACATGACAACTAACATTCACATTTACTATACTATTGCATTGTGTCAATTAAATACCTTTCTTTATTCTCCAAGACTTTTGTGTCAACCAGAACCTCGTCTTTGTAGCGAGAGCCAAGCTCTTGGAATAGCAACCTCCTGATGAATGGGTTGCAGCGGTCTATCGTCATCTCATCCTGGTCTTTGTCTTCGATGAACTGTTCTACTCGTTTGCTGGTGAAATAGGATTTGAAAATCATTTAAAAGTGTTTTTATATTAACGCCATATTAACACTTTCACCGGAAACGGGATATTTCTGACAAAAACACTTGCTCGTATAGCACATAATTTAAGTATTTACATCCTTTTTAGCTTATTGGTATTTATTTAAGATTTACTATGCCTCCCGCTGGGGGCAGACAACGTTGACAACTGACATAAGTCTTAAGACAACGGACACAAATTTTCATGGTGAAAAGTTTTAGAAATTGAATTTTCATCATTTTCGACTTGATAGAAGAATATATTTACCATATGTCCTCAATTTGTTGCCTGTTTTCATCAGGTACAGGAATGTATTGCCGTTCAGTTTCACTAGTTTGCTTTTCAAGGATTTTCACTCTCATATATTGCTCTACAGGTTCTGTGGCATATGATATACCTGAAAAAAAAGGTTATCTTAGTTTATTAAAAAATATAAAATAATGCAGTTAACATATTCTAGGACACGGCTGTGGATGTGTTTTCTTTGGTGTCTCACTGAGTGTCCTGGAATGTGTTAATATCAACATCAGTCATAAAAATTGCTTCTTTAGGTCATAAACTTCATTACAGAATATAGATGTAAACCTGGGCAAAATCAAACCTGTTGAAATCTAGTTTCTATTTTTCATCCGTAAAACCACTACCTAACTCACAAAGCATACTGTTTTGGTATTGTTATTGTCTTTGATAATAAAAAAGGATTAAAATTATACTTACAATATGGGCAATAAAGGGTATTGACCCTTTATTGCCCAAAAACTTAATACAGGACATAATCTCTAGAAAACTGGAAAATGTGTAAAAGGTGGCCTTATCGCTGAGCAATTTCTACAAGGCAACCTCACTTTTGTATAAAAAAAGTGATGTGAACCGTACCTAACTATATTATTTAGGTCGCTTTTTAAGTTTATCGATTTACTTACCATCTTTTATCCATTTATTGAAGTCAAAGCCCTGTGCAGCTAGGAAATCTAAGCTGGAGCTCTGGCACAGGAAGATTTTCTCAAGAGCATAGTTCCCACGGGGAAATAAATAGAAATTATACGCTTCATTCGTATACTGCTTCTTGTCAGCGTCCCAGTAGAAGGCACACAACCCGTATTGTGTGAGCAAGAACTCCGAACAGCCGTTCAAAACTGTTGTATAGTACTCCGCTGGGGAGTCGAATAAAGACACGTCCCGGCCTTTTATTAGACCCGTAAATTCTGCATCTATGACTAGAAAGTCAGCTCTTTCTATAGACGACTGTATCAAAGGCAAAGATTCCTTGAAATCTGAAAAAAATACAATTTGTAATGCACTCGAATGGAACACCTTAAATGCAGTATTTTCACACGAACTACTCACTTTGCCGGGTCACCTCCATTATTTTACTAAACTAGATGCTTAATTCCACTAATTTACGATGCTTTAGAGATAATAAAGGCAATATTTCATTGTATATTTAAAAATATAAATAAAAATATTGCCTCGGCACAACTTCAGCAGTGTGCGCGCGGTACAGTATTGCCAGATGCAATTTTAAATTAGTACCATTGAGCTGTCACTTTTTAATAAAAACCATTTTTAAACCTTAAAATCTGAATCATTTTGAAAAAGTGCATGTTTTGGAAAAGGGTTTGATCCTCCCTTTACTAAGAGAGGCCTCTTAGTGGGCAAATATAATACAGCTTGTTTAAGAAGAAGGTACAGTTCAGTTTGGGACTTCGGGCGAATATCATTTTCAGATAAATTACAGTACTTTATAAATATAATATAAAGCTAGATACCTACTAAATGATTTACTAGATACGAGCACTTTTATTCTATATATAATTTAAATTCGTACAATAATCAACAAAATAGAGTTGGTCCCACCCACCCGCTACTTTTTGCTTAGCCAGACGGGTGTGAGGATGGCACGGAACAGAAAAAACATCTTTTTTGTTCCGTAAAAGTACTTAAATTTAAATTTCTTGCTAGGTATTATAATATGTTTTAATCTGTGAGTCTCCGTCAAGCCAAAACTAAAATTACCTATAGGTACCTACTTTTATGGAAGCAACAGCTTACCTGGCAACACAATAGTGTTCGATTTAGCAAAGAGCAAAAAGGATTTAAAAAGAAATTATAATATCTGTGGAAGGGGGTTTACCCTAAAACGAAGTAATTTAATACTTATTGGAAAGGGGATCACCCTTTATTTTGTAAACTGTTGTCTTTGTGGTTGACCACCTAAGTAAAAGAATACAAATTTTTAAGCATCATTAGTATGAAATGCCAGAAACTCTCTCATTCTCTCTGGGCTCCCTCAGACAACTTTTATCCAAGTTTCCCAGGGTCGCGGGTGTACTGTTGTTAGATTTACGATAAGACCTACCGCCTATACCTACACCCATAGACTTAGTTTTTTTTACTACCTATGCCTAAAGGTCTGAAGTAAAATGAAACAATATAACACTCTGAACAAAACTCATTTTATTTCATAAATTCATAACATAATCCTAGGTAACCTACCTAGTCATAATACCTTAATTTAAAACTAAATAAAACTAATTCATATCTTTGGAACGTTAAACTAAATTATTTAAATAATCTTCTCGAGATGTCTGGACAATCTCTCGTAAGCGGCCTTGTTCCTGTAGAGGTGGATGTTGGCTTTCACCTTCGCCATGAGGGTCTTCGGATCAATTTCACTCAGCATTATCAAAGCATCTGTAAGAAAAAAAACAGTGTAACGTAACGTGTCGGACGGAAGAGGTCGGTTCTCAAACAACTGACATTGTAATATACGCTCTACGTCATCCACCTAAAGTACATTTTAGCTCACCCAATATCTCAGGTGAGGTAACTTGAAGCTATAGAGCACGTCTGTGTGCTCCAAACCGTGTCGTACGGTAGGTGGGTTCACCAACAACCGCCTATGGGAATATACACCCTCGGTTCTGCATATAAAGTACATTTTCGCTCACCCAATATCTCAGCTCGGAACTTCTCCTCGGAGTCGTCGAGATGAATCAACATGGCGCTGTAGAGCGCGTCTATGTGTGCGCCGAACACGATCGTGTCGTACGGGAGCGGTCGGTTCGCGAACAACTTGCGTGTGGTCTGCACGGCGTAGGAGCGGACCGTGTCGTTGCTGTCGTCCAGGCGTTTGAGAACCACTGAACAAATAATGGAAATACTGTTTAAATTCAATCCACCATGGTGATAGAAAAAGGTGTACTTTTCTACTTTGATTAATTGACATTGACAAATATAACGGCCTAGAGCGGATCCACTATAGTGGGCACGATAGGTATATCCACAACTCTAATGGACTTGTGATGTCACACTCTTTTTAGCCGCCATGATTTTTGTCACACTTTTCCGGTTTATTGAATTTAAGGGGGATAAACTCCCCCCTTAAACACCCTTTTTCCAAACATCTTTTACGGGTGAGGAACAAGCGCATTCAGCTGGCCATCATCATTTCAGCCGCATAAAGTCCACGGCTGAACATAGGCCTCTCCGAAAATGACCGATCTAGAGCGTCCTGCATCCAGCGCTGGTAAATATCATACAATAAAGGTCCTTTACTGTCCCACTGCTGGGCAAAGGTCTCCTCCATCTCCTTCCAAATATCTCAATCATGTTCCGCTTCCAACCATTCCAAAGGTATATTAACTAGTTAAAGTGCTTCTAAACACTTACCGTAATAAAGTTTGTGCAGAACTTCTGAAGTGAAACAGTCGCGCTGTCTCGCCAGCGGCGCGAGACAGCTGATGGCTCGCAGCGTGTGCTGCCGCGTCAGGGCCGGGTTGTCGTCCACAAGTACGTATATAAACTCGTTAAAATAGTGCTTATAAACACTTACCGTAATAAAGTTTGTGCAGAACTTCGGAAGTGAAACAGTCCCGCTGTCTCGCCAGCGGGGCGAGACAGCAGATGGCTCGCAGCGTGTGCTGCCGCGTCAAGGCCAAGTTGTCGTCCACAAGTACGTATATTAACTCGTTAAAATAGTGCTTCTAAACACTTACCGTAATAAAGTTTGTGCAGAACTTCTGAAGTGAAACAGTCGCGCTGTTTCGCCAGCGGCGCGAGACAGCTGATGGCTCGCAGCGTGTGCTGTCGCGTCAACGCCGAGTTGTCGTCCACGAGCCCGGCCAGCAGAGGTACCATCTGTTCCAGCAAAGGCTCCAGGGACTCCTTCGTGGGGAATAGGTCCACTTTCTGGAAAAAAGGTAAACGACTGAGCTTTATTGAGATAGATAATTATATGAATTAAAGAAGCAAAGATGATAAAATGAAAAAAGATGAAGCGTATCCTCAAGGGTGCCAGCTGAAAATCAGCTGTCACTCCTAGAGGGTAGCAGCGTTTAGCTGAGCTGTAGCCCTTTTTGTTCACTGTGCCACACAAATGCATGCTTAGCTGTAAGCATAGCTGGAAGTATGAATAGACGCCCTTATCTTGTCGCACAGATGTCACATTTTTGATCAAATCTTGCAAGTTAAATTTGACCCACTTCCCGGTTTACAAATATATCGCGTGACAATGCAATAATATTATGACATGGAGCTGATCTGATGATGGAGCTGGAAGGTGGTCATGGCATCTTTGTGATAAAATAACATAACCAAACAGAGTTTAGGCTCATTTAACCTTTTTAGGTAATTGTCAGTTATAAACTTGTATTTGGAACCGTAGCAAAATAAATCTTATTAATGAGGCTTTTCATCATCATCATCATCACATTTAATGATATAAATAAAACACCAGCCAAGTGCGAATCGGATTCGCGCTCTAAGGGTTCCGTACCATTATATATATAAAATCGCGTTTGTTGTACGGGAGCACAACTTAAATATTTATTTTATTTTGTTTTTAGTATTTGTTGTTATAGCGGCAACAGAAATACATTTCAACTGTCTAGCTATCGCGGTTCTTGAGATACACCTGGTGACAGACAGACGGACAGACAGTCAGACAGCGAAGTCTTAGTAATAGGGTCCCGTTTTTACCCTTTGGGTACGGAACCCAAAAAGAAAACCACTATACGAATTTATTGTATGTAATGCAAATGTAATTATTAATTTATTTGTGTGAGTTCGGCGACGACGGTTCCGATACTTATTTTGCCAAGTAGCATTTCCACTAGATTTTTCTGTGATCTTATTAGAAACAATAAAATGAGTACTTTACCTTGTCTTCGCCGTGTGGTTTTCAGCAGAGTAGAATAGGACCAAGTCTTCCCGTGGATATCGTAGAATGCGACTTAGGAAATACAAGCTACACAAAGCTTATAAACATCAATGAGACATCTCCAACCCGCCTGGCCAGCGTGGAGAGTGTAGGCCACACTTTCTGTACCTATATCCAAGTATGGCTCTGGTAGTAAAGAGAGGGTCGTGCTCCTGCAGTGGAGACAAAAAGACCTGATGAGGATTACCTTGTCTTGGTTACTAGCATTATTATCGCCGTCTCCCTTGTCCTCGGGCAACTCTTGCGGCCGCTCCTGCAAAGCCGAGCACAGACACGCCACGGCCGCCGTCCGGATGGCCTCGGCCGTACGCCCCGGGGACCAAACCATGTTTGGCATTATCACATCTAAAAAAAACATGGAAGTCTTTACATAAACGTTAAGTTAGGTATATCGGTACAGAATTTCTTTATGACAATATTAACATAGTAGTATATACATAAATACTATCACGTCTTTATCCCTAATGGAGCAGGCAGAGAATTTTTGGTCTTGCGGCTCTATGCAGAGCCCAGGCTCGTAAAACCCAAAAGCCACTTTTAGCGTTATGGTGGCCGAGAAGATGGAAAAGCAATCAATACAGTGACGGGTTGCTAGTCGCATCGATTGTTAACACGGTTCGCATTTTCGCCCATTCCCTCGATCGGCTTTTACGATCTGCGTGGGAAGAGAAGCAGCTGGTACATTCTAAGTTTTTTCTTTTCTCTCAGACCAGCATAGAAGATAAGAAAAATATACGTACTACTAATTTATGGTATGCAACTAAAATTTACTGAATATATAAGGTCTATCAAAATATACTGAAACTATTTTAAGGTTGAATTTAGTCCGTGATACTGAACTACTTTTTCAAAAGAACACGTATCGAAATATGAAAAGTAAACTTTGGCCTTCCATACAAGTTGACTGATCAGCTGATCCGAGTTTGTATGGAAAGCCATAAATTATTACTCTTATATTTATACAGTATCACGGACAGTATTCGCCCTTAAAATATTTCCAGTACATTTATTTAGACTTTTTTTTGACGACCTCCGTGGCGTAGTGGTCACCATGCTAGTCCGCCACCCAGAGGTCCCGGGTTCGATTCCCGTTCAGTGTAATTTGACCCTATATATTTATTTATTTATATTGTCCGGACCCCCTAACTCCACCCCTTCCCGTCTATATACGCACATGATATTACTTGTATTAGTTTCCACACATATAAACATCCTTACGCATTAAAAATCTGTACTAACAAGTTACCGTACTACAGCTGTACCCGCGAGCTTCGCTCCCCTTGGGAATTTCGGGATAAAGAGTACCCTATGTCCTTCCCCTCGTCTTAAATTATATCCATACCAAATTCCGAATCGGATTTGTAGTTGAAGCGTGAAGTGGTAACAAACAAACATATAAACCAACAAACAAATATACAAACTTACTTTCGCATTTATAATATTTGTAGGATTAATTAATTAATAATACGATAGGATAGGATAGTAGGATTTACCTTTTATAACGGTCTTCAAAAAGCATTCCAACATGTGAGGGTCGCTCTTCGTAAAGTTGTCTTCCCGACGCAGCAGCGCCGTGGACAGGCTCGTGAAGACCTTCAGCTTCACCTCGGGGTCCACCTTGGGGGTCGGCAGGGACGCGGTCAGCAGGGGCGCGATCAGGTCCAGGTGGGTCCCGATTGCTGAGCCTGTTGAGTTTAAGGTTAACTACTATTTTTTTTTATTTAAAAATAGACGTGAGCCACATCTAGTTGCGCTTACTCTGCTCACAATCACTAGAACACGCACACATTGACACGTTTTTTATTGAGTATCGAAGATGACAAACTAGTTCCACGCGAGTAGCCAGCACGGAGCAAATCATGGGCAAATATTGTTTGTTAATTTTGTTATTGTTTACGTACCGACCATTTTTACGCGTCCACTGAATGATTTCACACAAATTCACACAAAGTTTAATATTACAGGTCGTCAAGTGAAGCATTCGTGTTTGTTGATTCGACAAACCGGTCTTACCACAGCGAAGTAGGACGCACTCCAGCAGACAGCGGTCCGGGGTCAGCAGGGACCAGGTTAGCGGGTCGCTCTTGATGTCCTCGAGGACGCGGCGGATGTGCCTCTCGTACAGGGCCGTCCTCGAGCAACCGCCTTTCTTTACGAAACGCAGTTTGTCTAGGTTTGCTGAGAAGAAAAGAAATATAAATTAAATTTTTCAAAATTTGCTTTTATCAGCACCACCTGTAGGTTGACTGGTAGAAAAGGCCTTGGGCCTTAAGTCCGCTTGTTATATTTTTGTAATAAAGTTTAATTAATAAAATTAATAAATAGCTTTTTTGTTGGTTTTCAGTGCTAGCCACTTACACACACGGAAAACAAACAACAGGTCCTTTTGCATAGTAAAAGTTTCTTGCCTAAATGTAAACAACAGCTAGATGACTTGGACATGGACTAAACAACACGTCAATCATACAAATCAATTGTTGCTTCAATTAAATTGGATACTTTCCTGGGTCAAAAATAAACTATTTGATACTGTTAAGAAAATAAAAAGTCACAATATAATGTCACTGGTCATTGATCACATCCATTTTCAATGTAATGATTTATTATTGCAGAAAAACTGATATTAAGAGCGCTGTTCGACTCCAGAAACTATATGACGTCAAAGTATAGACTTTCTTTAAGTATAGACTAGTATAGATTTCATACAAATCCCATAGAAAATGTTTAGAAAAAGTATGTAATTATAGTCATTATCATTATATCAGCCACGGAAAGTCCACAGCTGGACATAGGCCTCCCCCAAGAACTTCCAAAACGACCGATCGGAAGCGGCCTGCATCTTCCTGCAACCTTGCACAGTTCGTCTGTCCATCAATGTTTGGAAAGTAACGAATTAAATTGTATTTAACAGACAAGAAACCTATATATTGTACTAATTGTGCCCAAGGGCTTCGTTCCCCTTGTAAATTTTTCGTGGGAATTTCGGGATAAAAACTATATAATGTCCTCCCCCGAGTCTCAAACTATATCCATACCAAATTTCATTAAAATCGGTTCAGTAGTTAAAGCGTGAAGAGGTAACAAACAAACAAATATACAAACTCACTTTCGCATTTATAATATTCTTCTTCTTATCGTGTGTGTTAGTGACTAAAACTAGTGTCAGAGTTTTTAAACCGCCTTAAAGGCCTCTGACATGGTTTTAGGTAACGACCAACGTCAAAGACAGTGACCGGGATTGACGGCTTAACGGGCCCTCCGAAGCACGGATCATCTTACTTATCAGACAGTCAGGTGATCAGCCTGCAACCAAACTAGAACAACAACACAAAGTCATTGCCCCCGCCGTGAATCGACCCCGCGACCTCCATGTACGAGCCGAACGCTCTAACCACTACACCACGGAGGCAGTCAGAATTTATAATACTATAAGTAAGATAGGATTAAATGTGCCTCAATACTCACACAAGGCCAAAAACTGGACGTTATCGTCCACCGGCATCGCGTACACGGTGAAGACGATCGTAAAGAGCTGCTCCACGACCGGTTCGCAGCTTTCCCCGCACAGGTCTAGCAGGGCTTCCACCACGTGCATCAAGTTCTTTTGGTATTTTTCCTGTAAGGCCGTCAAAGTGTTAACGCAGGAACTAGTCAGAATTTGTCATATACTAACTGCGCCCCGCGCCGAAAGCAGCCTGAACGCTATGTGTTAATCCAGGGTGTCAGCTTCCCTCGTACCAAATTTGCGCGTGAAGACACACACATTACTCTTTCACACACATACTCACACAGACACAATAAAAAGCGTGACCACGTATGCGCCGTGTTCAGTCTATCTCTGTCACAAACTCTACGTGCGACAGAGACACGGCATGACGCGACGTATTCTGCTATCTCTTTCGCACGTAAAGTTTGTGACAGAGATAGACTGAACACGTCGCGTGGTCCCGTCTAACGCACCGTACGCCCTTATAAGAGATATGCTCTTGTGATGAAGTGTGGATTTTCTACAGTTTGTCTCTCTCTCTCGTCCGCCAGCCTTTTTAACTTCTCTTAACTTTACCTTTTGTCTGTTTCATTTAGCAATTTAAGTGCAATAGAGACAAATTTAACCTTATATGGAATGAAATGACAGAAAATCGCTAAAGACAAGTACGTGTGGAAGGATAGGGGGTAGGCCATTGCCTAGCAGTGGGAGACCACACCCAATCTAGTAAAAAAATTACCTTTCTCATTCGGCATCTGTCAGGATCCGACAACTCCTTGCACAGTTCCTCCATCACCTTCCCTTTTATTTGTTCAGCTCGGGAGCCCTTGAGGATGTTGGCGATGACCAGCAGGGCTCCCCAGGAGTCCACGTCGGCTTCGAGCAAAGGCCACCAAGTCTCTGGGCTGATGAAGTAGCCGAACAACTCGGCTGCGCGCTTCACCTGGAAGTAAAACATTTTTCAGTATAATATATTACACTACTAATGTGCCGTGTGGTTTCCGCCAGAGTAGAATAGGGCCACTCCAAGTCCTTCACTAGATGTCGTAAAAGGCGACTTAGGAAATACAATCTAAACAAAACGTATAAACATCAATGAGACCTCTCCAAACCGTCTGTAGGCCAAAATCCTGTGACTGCTCTGGCCAAGTAACTCTTGTAGTACAGAGAGGGTCGTGCTCCTGCAGTGAAGACCAAAAGGCCTGATGATGATGACACAACTAATGACGATCTGATCCTTACTACTGCCAAATATAATAATAATTACTATTATTACAGATACCCAACGCCATATAAACTATTGGAGGGCCCAGAAGTAGGCAAAACTAGTAGATACCAGCTGCTATCACAGAGATGGCAGCACACACGACTCAAGAAAAGTGACCAAGAAAGTGTTCTATGCTTCAAAAATAGTTATTGCATTTTATTTGTCATATTTAATAAATTACAGTACTACTTTATATAAATAACAGTAACAAAAGATTTTAATGTTTTAAATAATATATATAGCGCCATCTAGTGACAAAGGAAGATAAATAATTATGTTTATAAGGCGATTGGTAGGCATGCTACAACTTAAATTACTCTTACTACTCGTTCCCGACATCTTGTTCACAACTACATGAGTTGCTGGGAGCTGTATAGATTTCATAATGCAGAACTGATAATAGGAGCACTATTTGACTCCAGGAAACTATGGCTTCACGGCGGTATTTTGACGTTTAGATAATTTTACAAGACTGAAAACCTTCTTCTTATTAAAGAGCTAAGCTCTTGTCTGTGGAGCAACCATGCCTTCCATCTGTCCCTGTGCAAAGTCAACTTTTTAGGGTTCCGTAGCCAAATGGCAAAAACGGAACCCTTATAGATTCGTCATGTCTGTCTGTCTGTCTGTCTGTCCGTCCGTCCGTATGTCACAGCCACTTTTTTCCGAAACTATAAGACCTATACTGTTGAAACTTGGTAAGAAGATGTATTATGTGAACCGCATTAAGGTTTTGACACAAAAATAGAAAAAAACAAAAAATTTTGGGGGTTCCCCATACTTAGAAATGAAACTCAAAAATTTATTTTTCAACTAACCCATACGTGTGGGGTATCTATGGATAGGTCTTTAAAAATGATATTGAGGTTTCTAATATCATTTTTTTCTAAACCAAATACTTTGCGCGGGGGACACTTCCAAAGTGGAAAAAAGTGTGTGTGTCCCCCCCCCCGTAACTTCTAAAATAAGGGAATCATAAAACTAAAAAAAATATATGATGTACATTACCATAAAAACTACCAGCGAAAATTGGTTTGAACGAGATCTAGTAAGTAGTTTTTTTTTAATACGTCATTATCATAAACGGCAATTTACCTTTCATTCAATCAACTCAAATATAAAAATTAAAAAAAACATACTACAATACTTTTATATTATGTTATTTGCTACTACGGAACCCTTCATGGGCGAGTCCGACTCGCACTTGGCCGCTTATTTAATTTCGGTAAAGTATCTAATTTGACTTATTAGAAACTAGCGGATTTGACTATATAGTCCCCCCCCCCCCCCCTTTCTTCATCTTATTAAAGAGCTAAGCTCTTGTCTGTGGACCAAACAATGCCTTCCATCTGTCCCTGTCCAAAGTCAACTCCTTTACTTCTTGTACGTTGGAACATTGATTAAAGTGAAAAACTGGTAAGATCGTCAAACCTCAACAACAATCCTAGCGTCGTCATCGCAGGCGCCGCGGACCATGGTCCGCACGACGGTGTTGGCGTGCTGCGTCGAACCTTCTTCCGCGCACAGCAGCAGCCAACACAGCAGCTGCGCCGAGCGGAGACGGGCGTCCGCCTGCCAACCGTCCATTTCTGGGGACGATCGTGAAGGGTAACAAAAAGTTAGTATAATATGATATAGTACGTCTCGTTTGCCGTGTGGTATCCGGTAGAGTAGAATAGAACCACTCCAAGTCTTTCCGTGGATGTCGTAAAAGGCGACTTAGCAAATACAGTGTAAACAAAGCTTATAAACATCATGAGACCTCTCCAACCCGTCTGGCCAGTGTAGAGAGTATGTATAGGCTAAATCTGGCTGCTCTGACCAAATATGGCTCTAGTAGTACAGAGAGGGTCGTGTTCCTACAGTGGAAACATAAAAGACCTGATGATGATAACGTCTCGTCTGTGAGCGGATCGGAGTCTGGTGTTTCGCACTGACAACAGGTTAATATGAGTATTACAAACAGAACGGAATCATCAAATCAAAAAATGGTCGGCTGCGGTCGCCTGGCCGCCTCGACAAGGCGAGAACGGAAAGAGGTGCGGGGACGGGGAACGGGGCGTTTATGGCGCGGGACCTTAGGTTGTAATACTTATTTTAATTCTGTGGTTGCTGGTAAAATCGGAACTAAATTTAACATTGAACCACACATAACACGAATAAAAAAAAACCAGACAAATATTTTCTTCATTTTTCGTGAATTGGGTAGATGACTGGGTCAAAAATAAATTGGTCGGTAGTCATAAAATAAAAGGTCACAAAATAGTGTGTCACTTTTCATTGGTGGGATCATATCCATGTTCACTATAATTTAAGATTTATTAATGCAGAAAAACTAATATTAAGATCGCTATTTGACTTCAGAAAATAAAGAAAGAAGTTCAGTGTAATGGACAGCTTCAATAATTTGGTTGGTGATTAAAAAGCTAACCTGTATTTTTTTTGTAAACCCGTAAAGAGCGAACTACAGTAATTTTCCTATTAATTTACCTCTCCCAATAGCTGGTACAATCTTCCCTATGTTGCTCTGCACCAATATTCTACAGCCAAGGTTGGGCCTCTTAACATCAGGATAATGAGTTGGTACATCTTTGAGGAAGTCTGTCTTCTTCTTGAGGTCTTCCTCGTTTTCTTCCATATATTGGAGTCCTATGTCAGTCCAAAGCTTCATAGCGGTCTCCCTTATGTCAGCCATTACATCACTCATACTGGAAATTAAATTGAATTAAAATCTTATAGGACTTCAAAATCATCTTTTAATTAAACCTTTTTATAAAATTAAATTTCTTCATGTTTGTTTTTCGTGTATAAGTGGCCGGTGTCAGATATTTTAAGCTAAAAAACTATAGGGGAAAGCTTGCTTGCCTTTCAAAATCCGGAAATATAAGTATATATACGGCAGACAAAGCATTTGGGGTCTTGCAGCTCTAAGCAGCCAGAGCCCCAACCATATAACAATACTCAACCACTTTTAGCATAATTGTGAGCAAGAAGGTGGAAAAAATAATTTTATGAATGGGCTGCTAACTGCACAGCAACATGATTAACATTTTCGTCCATTCCCTCGATTGGCTATTACGATCTTAACTCATTCATGGACACTAAGCCAGACACAATAGAAAAAACAATTGATGACTTCTATAGAAGTCCTACTGTCCATTAACGTGTTAAGACCAGATGGTACATTCTAAGTTTCTTATTTTCTTCCAGACAAGCATGGAAGCAAATAAATATAATTAAATTATTAAGCAAATAAATAGAATTAACCTTGTCAATAAGAGTGGTATCATCCGATGCCAGAAGGAGTATCTGTCTCTGTAACTGAGCATCCAGTTGCCCACCTCCAGAGTGACCTGCAGCCGCACTAGAGTGTTTTCGTCAAACAGCTTCTCTGCCATTGGAGTGATGGAGAGCTCGAAACATTTAGCATTGCCAGCCATAACAATAGCACCTGGCGTAAGGACAAAGGCTTTGAATAACAAAATGTCTTAATGCTGTTGCCATAATATGTCAATATTACTAATAAATTAGCTGTGTAGTTTCCGGTACAGTACAATAGGACCGCTCTAAGTCTTTCCGTGGATGTCGTAGAAGGCGACATAGGAAATACAAGCTAAACAAAGCTTATAAACATTGGTGAGACTCCTCCAACCCGTCTGGGTAGTGATGAGAGTGTAGGCCAAAGTCCTCTGGCTGCTCTAGCCAAGTATGGCTCTGGTAGTACAGAGAGGGTTGTGCTCCTGCAGTGTAGAAAAAAAAGACCTGACCCAGATATGATGATGATGACGATGACTAAAAAATATTGAAAATATAAATAACTTTTTTACTTTAATTCCAATGAATCCTATTATTTATGCGCAAGATAAAGTTTTCATTGACTAAAATGTATTCTATGACCTTACAAACTTAAGACATTGTCGCATACATTTTTGACCAATGTCCTTTTTTTCATGTACATGTAAAATACATATTTTCGATATCTTACCAATCGCCTTAACAGCTGCCACCCTAACTCTAAAATGCTGATGAGCAAAGTTAGACAAAACAGGCTTCACATAGCTCTCCGACTGAAAGTGGAAGTCTCTCTGCAGCACCTTCGACAGTAAAATTATACAGTCGCAAGCTTCCAGCTTCACTCTAGGAAACGGGTCTGTGGCGGTTTTAGCCAAAATGCTCGTGAAATCGTTTATAAATGGAGTAAGAAGATGAGTCATTTTATACTTCTCTAATATTTTATGAAGAAGCTGTATCAAAACTAAGCGGATTTCTTCAGAGTCTTCCACTATCTCTGGGCAACCGATACGACGCACGAGCACAGGCAATATGTATGTCAAATAATAATCATTCAGAGGCAACTTTTCAATAAAGTTTTCTATAATGAGTGCAGCATTTTCACGGCACGCTTCTGATGGATCGGAGAAACTTTTAAGGATATAAGCATACACTTCGGGAAACACTACAGTCAGGTCGCAATCACTGTTTGCAGAATTCTCGAATATCTCTGTATTCATGCTCAAAAGCGCCTGTTTTCGAGCCATTTTAGATTCACTCTGTAAAGCTGTAATATACTGCTCCAGAGCAGCCCGAGGATTATCTTGTAATTTTGGTTTAATTTCGGACATCTTCGACACTGCTTAAGGAATATTACAGAGTATTTTATCCAGTTTTATTGATAAAACAAGAGTTCTAGAATTATTATCAAACAAACATGCTTGTTTCCATAACAACAACAATTGAATTTGACTGACAGACAGTGACAACTGGCTGACAATTGACACAGAACAGCTGACTTCCGGACTTTGTAGACGAGCGGTTAAAAAACGTGCTTTAGGTTTAGAAGTGCATGGTGGACATCGTGGTATTCGTGGTACAGCAAAAGAAAAAGAATTTAAAAAAAATATAAAATGGCAACACCATCCATTTGACAGCTGAAAACTGAAAACGTGCACCAATCGTAGCTGGCCAAGTAAATCTGTCAACGTTTTCATTTTGCTGATTGTCCGAGATTCTTCCAGCATTTGTAAATTGAGTTCAAATAGTGTCTATCGCAATAAAAGTTACACGTCCACGCATAATTACGTTGCATTAAAGCTTATTACCTATAGTTATTTTAACAAAATGTACAAATCAAGTGTAATTCATTTACTATTTGCGGCGGCAGCGTTGCAAGTAGCCCTAGCATTGAAAGAGGGAGAATGCGAAGTCTGTGTGAAAACAATTGATAAATTCGCTGCTACATTATCAGACGACGTGAAAAAGGATCCCAAATTAATCGAGGCCGAGTTCAAGAAGTTCTGTAAAGGCAGTAAGAATAAAGAGAATAGGTTCTGTTACTATTTGGGGGGACTGGAGGAGTCTGCTACCGGTATTCTTGGCGAGCTTTCAAAACCCCTGAGTTGGTCGATGCCTTCTGACAAAATCTGCGAGAAATTGAGGAAAAAGGACGCTCAAATCTGTGACCTGAGGTTCGACAAGCAGATTGACCTTAACAACGTCGATTTGAAAAAGCTGAAGGTTCGTGACCTAAAGAAGATTCTCAACGACTGGGACGAAGTGTGCGACGGCTGCATCGAGAAGACGGACTTCATCAAGAGGATAGAAGAGCTAAAGCCTAAATACATGAGATCTGAACTCTAAAATAGTCTAATACAATAGGTGAGCTTCATGTTTGAGGTTATATTTTTATAAGTATCATTATAAAAGCTACTAATTGATATACATATGTACATAATATCACGCCTGCTTCCCACGGACGTAGGCAGAGACTATGAACCTCCTCTTCCTCATCCTGAGAGACCTCTTTCACTCCATCTACACTCAACACTCTCATCATGAAATAAGGCTTGAAAGTAATTTCATGACTGAAAGTCATAGAATTTCTTTTTTATAGATAAATTTTTTATATCCATTATGCTGCATGTATGTGGCATTGTAGCTGTATATTGGCCGATTGCCAATATGATATATCTGTAGTTAAATTAGATTTTGTGCTCTTCAGTAATTTGTGCACTGGACAAAATGTTGTCCTATACATCAGTAACTGCTCAGGATGAAGTTGGAAGTGAAATTATTAGTCATTCTATTCACTTTGGTAATGGTGGGATGTCCATGAAATGTCACATTTGATGACTAGCAACATGCATGGTAATGAATTCTGATGAAATAATATCAGTTATTTGATAATTTTTAGTTTGTAATAACTTTTTTTTCAATTTTCTGTCATCTCTGATAAAATAACAATATCAGTAATTTTATAGTTAATTTTTAATTTATATTAAGTTTTTTTCTGTTTTCTACCTGTGTACAGTTGTTAATTATTTTATATTGATTATAAATTATAGTGATTGTCTAGTTTAGAAACCGTTTTATCACAAAAGTGAAAAATGCATTAAATATAGTAAAGTACTTCAGCTCACAAAGAGACACAGATTCCATCTTTTTATAAAACACAGACCAAGTTATATATTTAGTTTAAATCAAATTCACATTGATAAATGAGTGTCATTTTACTAGATGTCAACTTGGCAGATATGGTTAAAATTAGGACAAATTAAATTTTAATTAAAATAAAAGAAAAATGTTTTATCATAGTTAATAAAGTTAATACATGTTTTGTAATAATTTGGATATTATAATGGTAGTATACACATTTATTCATTAACTTTCACAGCAATTCTTTACTTGTAGTTTCTAAATCACTTTTGCTACCCACCTATACCCATAGCATGGTTTATTGTTGTCAAAAAACAACAAAAACAAATCAGAGAATTAATAAGAGAAATGTAATTGATGCAATACTTATTTAGGTTTTCGTCATCTTAAACTTTTTTTATATTTGATATATAAACTTATACAATTACAAATAAAAAATAAAGTTTCAACCCCGAACGGCTCAAATATGTATGCCTCTCCAAGGCATGCATACTTGCGCCGTTTGAGGGATTCAGCGGTAGCTGCAGCAATGCCAGCCTTTCCACTTGTGCCATGAAGATGGGAAGGCGCAAGAGTGTCGACACATGTGGCGTCCCACACCAGCGGTCTTCCCAACCTCCAGGGCACAAGGGTCATACCATCCGGTCTCTTGCCATCATTCCGCGCCAAACCTATTGGTTCTAAAACTGCTGGCATCTGAATGGATGTGAATTTGATATATTATTTTTCTTGTTTCAGTAAATTACTCATAGGACAATGTGATTTGAGCCACAACATTCAGCCCAGCGCTCCCGCCCAGCTCAGAGGCCGGCTACACAATAACTTAAATATCAGATGCTGATTTCATACACATTGCCAGTTTTGTCCATCAATAAATTTAAAAACTAGGTTCTTATCGGTAGAGTATTTTCTCTGCTCCCTGTTTTCCGCTAATTGCTTGACCTCCCTGTATGGTATGACACATTTGTCCATCAATATTAAGAAGCGGAAGTCGGCTTCCGCTAAACAATAGAAAATCTATTGTCTACGATTCCAGTAGTTAAAGGATTAAATAACTGGTAATGTTTTTGAAATCAGTATCAGAATTTTATGCCGTGTATGTCCAGCCATTGTGATCAATCTGCATTTGAACAGCATAGTGTACTTGTGGAGAATGTATGAAAATGATTAAATTATTATTGTAATTAAGTAAATATTTTTTAAACACTTGGTTTTTTTTATCAAATGATTTACAAGTTCATCTACAAAGCTATTTAGGAAACTACATGCATACTTTTACGTCTTATTCCTAATGGAGCAGACAGAGCATTTTGAATGTTGGACAAAAAAACCCAAAGGCCATTTTTACGAGTAACATGGCAGGCTTGGAAACTATGAAAATAAATAAATGTAACATATGCGCTTAAGCTAGCTAGTGCTTCTTGCGCAGGACCCCCACACACTGCAAAGTATGTTACAAGATCTTACATCAAAAAGTAAAGAAGTGGGACTGACGATAAACAAAGCAAAAACGAATATAATGGCAAACAGAGGTACCCATAGTGGTAGACGGTGATAAAATTGAATATGTACAGTCATACATTTACTTGGGCCAGCTTTTATCATTTAGAGAACAGACAGAACAAGAGATAGACCGAAGAATTACCAATGCCTGGAACAGATTCTGGTCCCTAAAAGAACTCTTAAAAAGCAGGCACTACCCTATGTCCGCCAAGAGGAAGGTATTTAATATCTGCATACTTCCAATCCTAACATATGGTTGCCAGACATGGACTCTCAATCTCAAAGACGTATACAAATTGAGAACATGTCAACGAAGCATGGAAAGGAGTATGCTCGGATTCGTCCGGAGGGACAGACAGCGTGCTGAAACCATATGGAAGGTAACGAAAGTGGTTGACGTTACAAAGAAAAGTAGAGCACTGAAATGGAGCTGGACAGGACATATGTGGCGGGAAAGGATTAGAAAGTGGACCAAAATTGTATCCCAATGGACCCCACGCGAAGGAAACAGAAAACGGGGCAGGCCTTTGAAAAGATGGTCGGATGACTTCAAAAAAATCGCTGGACCCCTATGGACCAGACTAACAGGGGACAGAGTAAGATGGAAACAGTTGGGGGAGGCCTATGCGTCTAAAGGATGCGCTGATGCCGAAGATTAAAAAATTGTTGTTTTTTATATGTTTATTGTGTATGTATTGTATCAGTGTATAGGCTAATCTTATACCTTTAAACGAGCAATTCTTGTATTTATGTATGTATATATATATATTTATTTATAAATTTCTGTGATCTCCAAAACGGCTCTAACGATTTCGCTGAAAATTTGTATATGGGGCTTTTCGGGGGTAAACAATCGATCTAGATTAGTTTTATGTTTGGGAAAACGCGTGTTTTCGAGTTTTCATGCGTTTTTCTTTCCACGCAGAATATGGTCGCTAATTTCGTCGCGCCGCGACCGCCTTGATTTAGCTCAGTGGTTAAGGATAGCGACCGCTAGAAAGAGTGTTACGGGTTCGAATCCCACTCGGTGACTTACTTTTGTTTTTTTTATGTTTAAGTTTATATATTTTTTTTTTATTTTGCATTGTTTCTAGACAAGTTTAAAAAAAAATAGTTAATGTTTGAGATGTAACCGAGCTAAGCTCGGTCGCCCAGGTACTAAATAAATAAAATGCGCTTAAGCATCAATTTGAAACTCAACAAATTCAATAACATAATGCATGTTGCTTCTGAGTAAAAAAAAAAGATGCTTGTAAAGTTAAGGGTGGTAAAAATACAATGACAAATTTAAAATTAACACTTCAATTCTGCACTAGTAATAAATTGAACCTCTCATAAAATTAAAACAAATGAAAATAAAAGTATATTTTTCGAACTATTTATTATATTGCAGAGAATTACAGATTGTACTAGACCAACAAAATTTCACATGGAGTTTCATACATAAATACATGATTTTGAATGGGTAGATCCAGCTGGCTGCCTTTTAGTGGTACTTGTAGTTCCTGTGGTGCTCTGAAAAATAATATGATCAGAATATAAAAATCAAGATCGTGGCTACTCAGCTCTTAACAGCTTTCACATAATACATATTCAGGATCCTTAAAAAGATTTCCTTTTTTGCCTAAGTTGTGTACCCTAACTTATAATTTTTTCATTTTTAATTAGCCTATACTCATTTTGGACATCCTTGGGAGAGGCCTATGTCCAGGAATGGACGTTACGTGGATGAAATAATGATGAATTAGCCTATACTTGCCCACTGCCACTACAGATCTCTATTTTGCCTGCAGGCACTAGGCATTGGGCAATATTCTGAAGCTTTTACAGTCCTAAACTGACCCTAAGGAAATACTTACTCATTTTGCCGTAGTTGATAGCATAGAAGAAGGTCATAGAGCCAACCAACAGCTGGAAGAAAGGAGCCATTCCAACCCTCTTCGGCTGCACATACTTGTGCTGCCACCTCCACCAGGCTGCGGATAAATAATAATCTTAGGATTTAAAGCCAAATAAATCATTATATTTCTATATACTATATAACTTTCTAAGTCTATTATTACAATGATTACAAAACAAATTTTATAGGAAGGATATTAAAATATAAATGAAACTTACACTAATATTACACAACATAATTATAAAACTATAATAATTAAACTAAAACTAGTTACTAAATAAAACTTAAAAGAGAGTCAAATAACTGTTAATGTGGAATATAAAAGATGGACTCCAAATTGCTGCGGTCACAGGGTATGGTGCTCAATATTCTGGCGGCATTCCCGTGTTGAATGGCCAGGCTCAACCTTTGGCCAAAATATAAAATTATATTTTAATTACTTTAAAGATCTAATAATATGTGAGGATAGTTATGATGGTTCAATTTTCTTCTCAAAAAAGTTTTATCTAGCCAATATTGATTGCTTTAAGGCTATTTCATCAGAACATCTTGTAGATAATTTTAAGGCAAGTGATGGAGATTCCTGCTGGTTTACCATAATAATAATATATTATCCTACCTACCTACTGCAAGATAACCTCAAATGTTAATAAATTTTTTTATTAAAACTACCTCGGCTGACTGCACCCATGATGGCTGGAGGAGTCTTATTTCTACGGCCCAACCATGCTCCTAATTCGTTAATTTTCACCTGGCCGAAGGGAGTATCAGCTGCAAACACAAAAATTACATAACTTAATCGACCATGAAAACTTGACTTTGATGTCATGAAAAATGCACAAAGTGATACTTACGCTTGCCATAATAACGGGCTGGGTCATAAGGCCCGTGGACAGCTGGGTTGTACTCTTTCGGATAGTCTCCAAAAGCCATATTTACAAAAATTTGGAAACTTGCAGCAATAATCCAAGAATATCCAGAAGCTGCTGTCAATTTGAAACCAAAGATAATTTGGTAATTTTTTTTCTTATCAGCATTTTTTTTTTCTTTTCTTGATTATGGCGGTCAAACTTCGTTGAAGCTTATTTTGCCAGTGTCTAGTAATATCTCTTCTTTATTCCTACCTACCTAATTCTAAACCCTGGAGCAGCGTTGCCGTTAGCGTACATTTTACACATTCCAATGTGCTAAGTGTAACGGGGCCTTTGATTGCTTACGGGAGCGACAAATCTATACGAGTCCACTGGTTTTCATAGCCGATTGAGTGGCTACAACCGCACTATGACTGTCCACTTTGAACATTTCACATGTTGTTCATGAGAATGAGCATTTATAACACCAAACTACACCAATTTCATATTATAAAGTCCACTAGAATCAATTTGCAAAACGATTAAAAACAAACTCCAACTGGACCCCTTGACTTCCCGCCAAAAATTCCGATGCATTTTTTAATAGTTCACATGTTTGCGAAGAACTTGCATTTTGAAAAATAATCAGAACTTCCTGAAGAAATCTGAATCTGAATATTTTGAACGTCGACGGTCTTCCTGCTGTAAAGATGTTGAAATCATGATATGAGGAATTTAAAAAACAAAATCTGTCAATCAATTTAGTCTATGATTATACAGCAAATTTCATTTCTGTCATTTTCTGTGGAGAAATTGAAAGAAGTGTCGATTTGCATTGTAATTCTTCATAATTTTTTACAATAGGTATATCAATAACTCGATAAAATGGTTTTAGAAAGTACTATGATTTGTGTTGACAACAGTGACTTCATGCGTAATGGAGATTTTCTTCCAACGAGGCTACAAGCACAGCAAGACGCTGTGAATTTGGTGTGCCACTCCAAAACACGGTCAAATCCTGAGAATAATGTGGGTTTGCTGACTCTAGCTAACGTGGAAGTATTAGCTACCCTGACTAGCGATGTTGGGCGCATATTATCCAAGCTACATCGCGTTCAGCCGAATGGGAACATCAATCTGCTAACCGGAATCCGAATCGCTCATCTGGCTCTCAAGCATCGCCAGGGAAAGAACCACAAAATGCGTATTGTAGTATTCGTTGGCTCCCCTGTCGACACAGATGAGAAAGAGCTCGTCAAACTTGCCAAGAGACTTAAAAAGGAGAAGGTAAACTGCGACGTCGTTTCATTCGGGGAAGATGCTGAGAACAATCCTTTGTTGACATCTTTTGTGAATACTTTGAATGGTAAAGACAATACATCTGGTGGCAGCCATCTGGTTTCAGTTCCTGCTGGGGGCTGTGTGGTCCTATCTGAGGCTCTGATTTCTAGCCCTCTTATTGGCGGAGATGGTGCTGGGCCATCTGGCTCTGGATTGTCACCATTTGAATTTGGAGTTGATCCTAATGAAGATCCAGAGCTGGCTCTTGCGTTGCGTGTGTCGATGGAGGAGCAGAGACAGCGTCAAGAAGAGGAGTCCCGTCGTCAACAGGCCGGTACTGAGGGTGAGACTGGGAAAGCAGGAGAGACTCAAAATAGTGGTATGGAGCGGGCTCTAGCCATGTCTCTTGGCAGGGAAGCCATGGAGCTATCTGAGGAGGAGCAAATTGCTCTGGCTATGCAGATGAGCATGCAGCAGGAAGGCCCACAATCCGGCGTTGAAGTCATGGACGTGTCTGACCCCACAGAAGAGTATGCGGAAGTCATTAACGACCCAGCCTTCCTTCAAAGTGTCTTAGAGAACCTCCCTGGTGTGGACCCTCAGAGCGAAGCCATCCGAAACGCCATGTCCACCATCAAGAAGGACAAGGATGAAAAGGATGACAAGGACCAAAAGGACAAGGACGCAAAAGGAAGTTCAAGTTCAAAGGAAAATTGAAGATGTTATTCAATTTTTTTAATACATATGCTCGTAAACTTTTACATAATACACAACAGTGTTACTGTCACTACTTTAATTTAATACAGAAGTTTATTTCTACATTAATTCCATGATATCCAGTTGAGGCCCTCAATTTTGTCATATTCTGTAAAGAAACATATTGTGTTATAAATAGGTACTAAATATAAAATAAAAATTGAAATTTAATGTGGACTTTTACTGTAATACATAAACATAAAAACATAATTGACTAACAGCCCTAGAAATAGGACAAAATACACACTGGAATCTAAGCGAAATCCTCTGCTTTGAAATTTCTTCTTCACTTGCATGAGCTGCTTTCTTCGTTCATTTTCATTTAACTGTGGGGGCTTATGTGATTGTTCTGCTGGGCTGGGACTCTGTTTGTCTAGAAAGAAAACAAGCTTATTTAAAGGTCGACAACTAAGATAGTGAACCTGAAATGGCGCCACCGGTTGTTCTTTAATCTGTGTTTTGGACAGAACCATGTTGAATTTAGTTGATTTTTCCGCGACATGGCGAGGCCTACTAACTTATTTGTTAACCTTTAAATAAAATTATATTTAGACCGGATGGTACGGAAAAAATGGAGGGACAAGTGTGATGTCCATAGACCCAATGTCTGATTGAATTAAGACCTATTAAGTCTAATTAGTATCCATTTCTACCTATCGATTTGTATATGTCCCGCTGGATCTACGGACATACAAGTGTGATGACAGGAAATGAAAAATCAAAAGTAATATAAACATCTAATACCTTTTGTGAAAACGGGACTGGAAGCGGCACATCACATTTTTTCGAGTAATCTGTCTGCCTTGAAAAAGAATACGAGTGTAGCTCCAGTCCTTTTTTCACTAAAATAATAGAGAAATATTACATAAGTATTTATTTGAGATTACATTGCAGAATGGGTACAAGATACAAAAATTTATTATATTACTAGCGGGTGCCCGCAGCTTAGTTCGCGTAAAATTTATTAAGAGTAATTTTCAAAACTAAAAACCGACTTCTTTTGATATTTTTTTTTATGGAACGAACTCGTAAGTATACCCTTTCAAAATAAAAAAAGAATTTTTAAATCGGTACAAACGTCGAGTAATTGATAACTCCTCCTTATTGGAAGTAGGTTAAAAATTACTATAACTTTTTTCTGATATCAGATTTCAACTCTGAGCTGAGCTAATCCATCATTAAAAACCCGCTTAAAATGCCACTTAAATAAGTATCTGTGAACATAATTGAGCATACATGTTATTTTTTTTATCGTCCACTCATTTTTTACCCCCGACAAAAAAAAGGGTGTTATAAGGGGTAATTTACCTGACAAATATAATAGATGGTGCTACGATATTAATATATTATGTAGTTCCTCCACTTATCACTAGTTATTTACCTGAAAAATGTAATAGATGACGCTAAGATATCAATATATTATGTAGTTCCGCCACTTATCACTAGTAATTTACCTGACAAATATAAAAGATGGCAGCTAAGATATCAATATATTATGTAGTTCCGCCACTTATCACTAGTAATTTACCTGACAAATATAATTGATGGCGCTAAGATATCAATATATTATGTAGTTCCGCCACTTATCACTAGTAATTTACCTGACAAATATTAAATGACACTACGATATCAGTATATTAAGTAGTTTCGCCACTTATTACTACATGGTGTCTGGGATTTTGAAATTTGCCTATAGCATATTAACTTGTTCCGTTAAATGTACAGACACGCGATTTTAAAATATGCTTATGTATTGGACATCGTTGTGTAGGTACGTGCTAGAAATCGTTCCAACTTCGCGAGCGACGCACATAACGAATGTCAACATAATTACATAACAATTTGAAACTAAAGTAAAGCGCCCTAGTATAACATCCTGCCTGAAACTAAGACCACGAACACCGGTCTAGGCCTGAAAGCATAAGTATCGTGCGCTACGTACGGGGGAGGATTTTTCCTTCCCCAGACTAAGTATAGTCTCAGTTAACCTGTTTTAGTTCCAGCTCGTGGCCTGACCGAAAATACCCTACTTGTTATTAAAAAGAACTAAAAAGTAAAAAATAAATTTATTCTGATAAGAAATATACCATTTTATAGGTACATTAAATCCCATTTTTTTATAAAAGCGTGTTACATTTAAAATAAGTACTGTATAAGATCTTCTTATCGTGTGTGTTAGTGACTAACACTAGTGTCAGAGATTTTAAACCGCCTTAAAGGCCTCTGACATGGTTTTAGGTAACAACCAATGTCAAAGACAGTGACCGGGACCGACGGCTTAACGTGCCCTCCGAAGCACGGATCATCTTACTTATCAGAAAATCAGGTGATCAGTCTGCAAAGTCCTAGCCAAACTAGGACAACAACACAAAGTCGTTGCCCCTGCTGGGAATCGAACCTGCGACCTCCAGGTATGAGCCGAACGCTCTAACCACTACACCACGGAGGCAGTTACTGTATAAGATACAACTTCATAACCCAGCGCTCCGCTGCCAGCCCGGCCGAAAATCTTTGGAATTCAGAGTTTAAGTCTCAGCAACAAAAGCCCGTGCGTTTCCTGGCCAAAATGGTTATCAAGTAAACCTAGATAGCTGATTTAAACATGTTATTATTTACCATTTTCAATGTCGACGATTTTCTTGTTGGTTTGATCTCGTGCTTGTTTGTTCAGAAGTAGGAATGAACTTTTGATGTCCTCCAACTGAGGCTTATAAGTTTTACTGTGGTACGCACCTGAAAGAGCAAAATGGCGGTGTTGAAAATAATGATAATGGCACATCTCTAGGAGCCATACTTTAAACAGATATAGCACAGGACGTCGTCGCCATATTGCAGAAAAAATAGTAGGTATGGACCGTACATACGTAAACATAACATATATACAACGTGGACGGGTAATAAATCGAATCACAAGCTATACTAGATCACTATATTATAATTATGGCTGCTCACTTTTGTATGGAAGTGCCGATTTTTTTAGTTCTATAGTAGTCTAGTATAGCCCGTAGTTCGATTTATTACAGGTATGTTCCTTCCACGTTGTATTTTTAAAAACCTTCGGCAGCGCTCGTTATCATTTCTGGTCGATATATGCTGACTGAATACAGAATTTTCTATTCTTTCTACTTACTCTAATGTTATCTCTGCACCTCATTGCGGCGATTACTTACTGTGAGGCCTGCCTATCTGCTGCTGAACGACCTTCCCTTTACACAGCGGCTGCTTCAGCCTCTCCGTGACGATGTCCCTTAGAGGCTCGAACGACTTCTTCGGAGTCCCTTTTAAAGGCTCCTTGGTGATTTGCTGAGTACCGCTCACCCGGCGCTCTGGAGACTGCGGCTTTGACGCCACGGTGCGCACGGCCATTTTGGCGTCGCTTATTGTTACTGTAAAAAAATTGAAAATATAATATTTCTTATACATACTTACACAACAAACAACGGATGCGGGTTGCATCTTGGCAAGCAATACAATTTAGCTGTAAGTAAATGATCTGACGTCGACGTCAACAACTACCTATATTATGAAATCGAAAGAAATTAGTATTAAGTTTAAAAAATCATCATTATCATGTCAGCTACAGGACGTAGACATAGGTCTCACCAAAAGATTTCCAAAAACAAAAAATGATATTTTACTTTTTGGATATCCTTTTAAATTAGCTGTTTCGGAACCCAATGCCCGGGGTTTTCTCTTCCAAACTGATAATTACTTACAATATCAATGCACTTTAGGCGAACGGTAACTTACGACAAAGCCAAATGCAGTTCTGGATAGAGCTAGTGTTTTTGCTATTGTTTGGAGTAGTAACTAAAATAAAAAATGATTTTGGCCAACTTTTTGGGCCAAATACCAGTCTGTGTAATGGTCAAGGATGCCGTATACCTTGCGAAGTGGAGAAAAAAAACAAGATCTATTTTAAACTGATTGGGCTCAGCCTGTGCAAGGTTGCAGCAATGCGCTGGTTACAGGCCGCTTCCAATCGGTCATTTTGGAAAGCCTTGGGGAGGCCTTTGTCCAGCAGTGGACTTTCTGTGGCTGTTATGATTGATGATAATGGTGGTTACTGAATAGAATAGGTACACATTGACGACAAACCAAAAATCAAGTTAGGTATGACGAAATGAGAATTAGAAAGATGAGTTGAAAAGTGGAAGGTGCAGGCATTGTATTCTATTTTTATTTTTTTAAACCAAAGAATAATACCCCTCGTATTATGTTTACCGTGTCTGTGTGTCTCTCTGTATCATCGTAGCACCTAAACAAATGAGATTTTGATTGTTTTTTTTTTTTGTTAGAAAGCTGACTTGATCGAGATGGTCATAGCTATGTTTGATGGAAATCAGTTCAACGATTTAAAAGTTATGGGGGTGAACGCTTGAAACCAAGAACTTGTTAGAACTAGAACCATAGAAATCATGGGAACCGGCGTAACGTTGGTTTAATATTTATAATGAATTTAATTATTTTCTTACCATTACGATCCGGTGTCTGCTTTTTCGGGCTGGCTGCCCTTGAAAGAGCCATGGGTCTTACTGCTATAATACAAAAAAAAAATGGTAGGAAGTAAGTTAAAAAAATACCTGTATAAATTATTGATATCACGCCAGACTAAATTGTTAATTATTCGTTTATTGCATTTTCAAGCATGGGTTTGATTTTAGTTAAATGTCAATTACAAATAAATAAATATTTAAGGACAAATCATGATTGAGTTAGCCCCAAAGTAAGCTTAAACTTATGTATTGGTTTTAAAGTGCAAATCGATAAGAGTCTAGTGTCAGCCTCTATCGGCTAGCTAAGTAGAGTTTACAAATTAAAGAGTTATAATCAATCAAGGAATAAAATGTACTCAAGAAATTAAAAGTAAAGTAAATTTTAAAAAAATGCAAAAAGTTACTTATTTTGGACAAAATAGTTTAATAAAAAAAATTACAACAATATCACTGGATTTCAAACATGCAGGCAAACTCAGACCACCAAGAATATATACAATCACCTGATGATGAAGTTACATTACTTTTGCTAACACTGTACTTTTAAGTAAAAGTAACGTAAGTTTAGTTGGATCTCACTTGTCAGCACGACAGAGAGCGACGGAACGCTTGCCGCTTGACACCGCCGTGCTATAGCGTTGCGCTCTCTCTCGCTCTGGCAGATAACGGTTCTAAGCGACAGAAAAGGATAGCAGCATAGAAAAGAGCTGTTCCGTGCTGAAAGCGAGCCAACCCCTCAAATTATAGCTGCGTCATTCATCAAACTTTTCCCCAACGTCCAGTAAACTTAAATAACACTTACATCTGGCAGATTCTGGTCTGCCAACGACGCACTTTTTCTCCGGTTTTATGTTCGGGTTGGTTGCTGACGCACGCAACTTGTTGCTAGATACAGTCGCCTTAGACACGGCTGTGAAACAAAAAGTTGTTACACAATCAAAAGTGCCTATCTTTATGTCGCAGCCGCAGCCATCTGGTTAAATCAGCCAGCTAACTGGACGCCTAGCCTTGTCTGTAATAATTAAATGACTGAAGGACAGCTATCTAAATCATAAAACACAACGTTTAACAATATAGCTGAACGTAGGTATTACTAAATACAGTCATTATAATGAAACCGAATTGATTTTGTGAATTATTTAAATGTGCATATTTGTTTTGGCGACTACAAACGCCGCAGTGGAAAAAATCTGAACTTAATTTAAAGCACTTGGTCGAGTCTTGGTTAAAGTCATCTTCAACGGGCTAGGTAATTTTTAATACGCCAAGTTTTAAACGTTGAGTGATTCGAATCCCCTAAACTATCGGCATAAGTATCCAATCGGCCTTCAAGGAACGGCCTAAGCATCTTAGCTGACTGGCTGGCTGGTTTTTCTTTAAAAACACACAAAAATACTAAAACGAAATAGGAAGGACTTCTACTGAGGTACATTAAATTAGTCAGAAGTGGGATTTTGAAGGCCAAATAACGATGACCGACGACAGTAAGGTCATTATCATCATCACATTCCTAGTCTTTTCCCTATTTGGTATGGACTCTGTAAGTATGTTTGTAGGTAGGTATACAGAGTTGATAAACACCAGTATACTCACATAGTTTACTTTTACTGTCTGGTGTCTTACACTGACTTGACGATAAATTATCTTTAAAATTAACTGAAAAAAAAATTGAGAAATAATGTCGTAGCGTAGTAAATAGATGGCGTCACCTATTTATTAATCTCTTAAACTCATCGGTCTTAATTGACGATTACAATACCTAATAGAATAGATATGAAGAAACTACGACTGCAATACAAAAAACACATGCAGGCTTATAAAACGAAAACTTTATGACTTGGTTTTAAACCATTATTCACCCATTTGAAATTGACTGTGACGTAAGAGAAGGTGACATATTGCGGGAGGTGATCTTGTTTTAGGCAGATAACAGTTTAAACGAAGTTTAAACTAAGTACTAAAGTCAGTCAGCCCGTGTATTATAATAAGGCGTTTGGAGATTTTTTAAACTTTTATTAAAGTAGTTCAGTGTCATGGACTGATCATGCTCCAAAAATTTGGCTGGTGGGTAAAAAGTCACGCTGTAATATCGCCAACGCCCGCGACGTTACTTGTGACAATCCCATAATTACATGGAATCCACATTTTCCGGGGCAAAAAGTATCTTAACTACCTGTGTTATTTAGCTAATAAACCTAGTTATATTACTATGCCCATAGACATAGATTTTTTTTTACCTAATCTCATTCTTATCCTTTCAGCCTGACTAGAGCGTATAGGTATTGCATATAATTTTAAGTAAGATATTTTAAAGTCGTAGCTCGTAGCAGAAACAGTTGAAACGCTGAGTCACCAAACTGATGGTTTTTTTCATACAAAATGTTCGTTTAGTGACTCCGCGTTTCAAGAACAGGATCTTTACTCCATTAAATAATAATACGACAACTACCGCATATGTACGAAGTAATGCAGATATTTTACGAAGCAACGCAAACTATGTATTTTTTGCCGCTTTTGTAGTAAAAGTTCAGAAGTGCTATTTTTCTTTGAGGGACTCAACAAAAACCATTCGTTTAGGTGACTCCGCGTTTCAAACGCATTTCAGAACCCGCGCTTAGCAACTTGCGGTATGGCATGTAGTTTTTTTTTTCACAAGCACTCACACTCACATTGACTTTCCATATCTTAGCCGTTTACTTACATTTGCTTAATTTGTCGGGTGGTTTCGTGGTACTCTGTTTCATTTTAGCAATATCGTTGTCGTAGAATAAAATTGCTGCAAATAAATAATTACTGCATTTATACATATCTAGTACCTGTACAAAGTATAAATCAATACTTTACTACATGTAAGGATAAAGAAGCGACAGCCACTAGAAGCAAAATTTTTTTGTCATTCCATTTTTAAAATTTCAATCTCTGAAATGCATACAATAAAAAGCTTAGAGAAGTTATTATAAAATTATATATTTAAAAAAAGCTTTCATCTAAAACAATGAACTTTAAGTTTAAAGTGTCAAACGAGCTCGAACTCGATTGGATTGCGTAGTTTTATTACTGATTTGGAATATTTCGGTCTTTTTGGAAATCTTTGGGAGAGGCCTATGTGGACGTTATGCGGCTGAAATCATAATGAAATGATGATTACTGATTTCCTACGGCCACCTTCCGGCTCCATCATCAGATCAGCTCCAAGTCATCATAATATTGCATTGTCATAAAATATACGCTTGCAAAATTTCAGCTTAATCGGAAACCGGGAAGTCGGTCAAACTTAACTGCAAGATTTGAATACTTACAGACACGCAACGGGGCAAGTGGAACTAAATAAAGCAGTTCTCTCAAGCTATCCTACGCGTTTCTTAGAAATAAAGATGAATATGGTGTGTGTGACAGCGAAGTGCATATGCATACTATATGTATATCTCTGAAAGTCTGCTTAAGTCCTGCAAGCAATTATTAGTCCAGCAAAATGACACCCTTCATGATGTAGAAGCACTTGCTGCCCCGAAAAAAATAAGGTTTGAGGTGTCTATTTCGACCCTTTACCCTCTCCCCCTGCGATTAGAATTCGAATCTGACTTCACGTCATGCATTTCTGTGCATAGGCCGCTTGTGCCAAATCGAGCCCTATGTACTTACGAGTGGGCGTGTACCGCATAATCTTCAGCCTCTTATTGAGATTGGTCACCAACGGTTTCCCGTAGCCTGAATCAGTACTCGCCACCGTTGCAGGGCAGGGTGCTGATTTCACTGTAACAAACATTACTAGGTATCAGAATCAAGTGGCAACCTTCTGGAGGGACAGAAACTAATTTATTTTGAGCTTACGACACGAGAAGAAGTCATCATTAGGTCTTTTAGTTTCCACTGCAGGAGTACGACCCTCTCTTTACTACCAGAGCCATACTTGGCCAGAGCAGCCAGAGGATTTGGTCTACACTCTCCACGCTGGCCAGACGGGTTGGAGGTCTCACTGATGTAAGTTACACTTAGGAAATACAACCTAAAGTAAGTTCCTAAGTCACCTTCTACGACACCCACGGGAGGACTTGGAGTGACCGTTCTACTCTGCCGGAAATCACACAGCAGCAGCACAGCACGAGAAGAAGTATCACGTCTTTATTTGTTAGAGGGTCGACAGAAATACGGGTAGACAAACAAATAAACTTGGGAATCCTTTTGACATAGATGGTCTGTAGGAACGTGTAGTTATTAGCCCCCGACGAAACAGAGAGTGATTTAAGTTTGACGTATCTATATGTCTGTGGCACGAAAGGGCCGATTTTGATGCGATTTCTTTGTTTGAAATCTGACTTGATCGAGATGGTTCTCAGCAATGTTTAATAACCACCCTTGACCTCTTTCTTATTACTTTGCAAACTTACACGCAGTCACGGGTGCACATCGCGTAGCCTTCAAATGCTTATGCAGCGTAGCGATCTGAGTTTTTCCTTGGCTATTCTTACATTGCACTGTTAAATAAAAACAAAATAAACATGTGAACAAAATTTTTTTTTGCCTTAGGTAGATTATAAAAAAGTATGGTACTTATGCGTGTGGCTCTACGACACTACGAAGAACTACAGTCAAAAACAACGATTAACGAAGCGATACCATAGAACACACAAAGCATACGAGATGGCGTCAGCAGTATCCTACATCTCGATCTCAGCGTTCACCCGATTCACTGCATAAATACAACCTCCGAGGCGTAACACCATGCCTGGCGGGAAGATCTTCCCTTTCTAGCGGTCGAGCATACTACCTCGCTCCCGCTACATACGTGGTTTTTCTTTTTTCTGATTAGTAAATAATGACGAAGATGCAGCGCATTTAAATTCGCGTGCCGACTTTACGATCAGGTAACATTTTTACCGAAGGTGACGTAAATCACCCCCACTCCGAAACTTCGATGCTGTATCTTAGTGATTTTTTATTATTTTGTTATTTTGTGAAAATGCGTAAATAAGGTATCAAATGTTACATTTTTAGATAGATATAAGAATTCTTTCAGTCTTTTAAAGTTCAGAAGATATTAGGGTAGGGATGAACGTTTGAAACGTTTTTTAATTTGCCTTTCAAACAAACTTATTACCTGTGAGATCTTCGTGCAATCCGACTGTATATGAATCCGTTGTTGACACGCTGGACACCTCTTCCGTGCTTTTCTGCCGCTGGGTAGATGATTTATTAGCAATCAGTGCTGAAATTCAAAACTTATAATCTAGCATAATATAAAATCAAATTACTCATAAAAATGTTCAATACTAAAGCAGATTTCCTACCTAGCCTTAATAGTGTAAAAAGTTTCTAACTTACGATCCGCGTTGGATTTCACACTGGAGTTGGATTTAGAGGATTTTCGTTTCGTTGCAGGATTCGACGTATTACTCGTGGTGCGAGGTGAAGCTGAAACAGAGTTCGGGGAAGTTACTCCATATAATAATACGTTAGTCGTTCGATATTGACGCCCTAGTGCTATGTCAAACCAAATTAGACTTTGTCATCATAAGTTAGTGCTCAATGTTGCTTGACACTGAAGCGGATACGCAGTAACGTCCGTCTTGCGTACCGCTTTTCGAGTAACCCCCTAGGTCGCTCAGACTTCTTTCAGACAGACTCTAGGCATAGAAATCAAGTGTTGCCTATTTAGTCTAAGTTCGTTATCACCTTAGCTCTTCTACGCGTACAAAACTGCACGACTCCATAAAATGTCATGATAGTCATCCAAGAGTGCCTTCCTATTTGAAATTTAAATTAAAGTAGCGCCCATCAGGCTGAATAAGGACCAATACTGAAATGAGTTTCTTTCGGCGTTATCTTCCCAGCAGTGGTTGTTTCGAAACGCTAGTAGTTTTTAGCTTTCGCACTAAAGTAATATTTAAAAAAACGACCTTCAATAACAAATAAATTTATCCTACATAGAACAAATAAAATTGACTTTGACTAATGTCAAAGACTTTATCACCATATTATATTATTATTAATGTAAATTAACTAATCATTCAAACAGAACCACACTGGAACATCAAGCTGCTAGCGGTACTGAAGGTGAAGCTGGAAAGTGCGTGGCAGAGATAATGCGTAACGTGCGGTGGTCGTGCCGCGCCTCAAGCCGAGATTCAAAAACCAGTATAAACTGGTTTAAAGGTGTATGAGATCTATTTATTATTAGCAATATTTACTCATTATAATAAAAAAATATATAATACAGAAATACTTATACCTATATAAATAACTGGCCAAGTGCGAGTCGGACTCGCGCACAAACGAGGTTTTCCGTAAGATTATCTATAAAAAATCACGTTTGTTGTATGGGAGCCTCATTTAAATATTTTTTTTATTCTGTTTTTAGTATTTGTTGTTATAGCGGCATCAGAATAATCTGATCTGTCTAGGTGTCAGGCAGATGGACAGACGGACAGCGGTTATATACTTAGTAATAGGGTCCCGTTTATAAATGCCCCCTAAAATGCCGTGTAAAGAGCAAAATAAATAAAAACCATTTCGACTAGTGATAAATAATTGGCCAAGTGCGTGTCAGGCCACGCGCAGTATAGGGTTCCGTAGTTGTAAATGCCAACTTGCAGTCTATAACGGCTAAGTATTGAATTTGTATGAAATTTTCCTTCTCGAGTACATTTTATAAGTTGATCACCTCTAACTTTTTTATTTGTTAACCCTACTTAGTTCTGATAGTTTTCCTTTAAGCTACATTGTATATACTATATTTGTGATTTTTGTCACGTGTCCATATATAACCGTTTAGCAGATAGATGGGGGGGACACGTGACTTTAACAAAAAAAATTACTTTAAACCTAAATATTTCAGACACCGATCCCTAAATCTTAATAAAATGGTGTTCCCAAGCTCACAATATTTTTGAAAAACCTATTCAACGATACCCCATACAATATGTTTGTAGAGAAAAAAAATATTGACTTCCTCGTTACTTGTATGGCAGCAAACCTAAAAAAAAATTTTTTTCCATATTTTATTTTACGATTTTTTTGCCATAATTGATATACATATTCATGCCAAATTACAGCTTTCTAGTACTTATAGTTTCTGAGAAGGACCGCGGACGGACAGACAGACAGACATGGCGAAACTATAAGGGTTCGTTTTTTACTACGGAACCCTAAAAACGTATATGGACGCAGACGCCATTTTAAAAAAATGAAAAAGTAAACTTATTTAAACTTATTTATACCTTTTGAGTATCGAACCCTATAAATGCTGTGTAAAAATTAAAGTAAGTACAAATCATTTCGACTAGTGATAAAAAACGTAAATGGATACAGACGCCACTGTAAAAAAAAGCAAAATTTCGACTAGTGATAAAAAACGTAAATGGATACAGACGCCACTGCGAAAAAAAAGCAAAAGAAAGTAAACTTACCTATGAAGTCGAAATCTTCAGACTTGAGAGAAGCAGACTCAGCCTGGTCGGGCTGGCCTCCGTTATCACTGCCACTGTGTAAGGAACCTAGGCAAAGTATATCACTACGACTTAGAACATCATTTGTAGTTAGTAAGGGATCCATTCTAGCCCTTGTATTCATAAAAATTAACAACCATTTGTTAAACCTGTTTTATCTTATACCTTTAAACGAGCAATTCTTGTATATTTATTTATATGTATATTTCTGTGATCTCGGAAACGGCTCTAACGATTTTGCTGAAATTTGGTATATGGGGGTTTTCGGGGGTAAACAATCGATCTAGATTAGTCTTATGTTTGGGAAAACGCGTGTTTTCGAGTTTTCATGGGTTTTTCTTTCCACGCAGAATATAATATAACCGAGCAAAGCTCGGTCGCCCAGGTACTTTTATTCTTTAAATTTCTTGTTCCCTCTTTTCCATATTTGACACAGAAGGACAAGACAAAACACATTTTATCTAATAGAGGTTTAGCAAAAGATTGTTAATTTTTAAGAATATTGGAGAAGGACTTACGAGGTTCACTAACTTATTTGTTAACAATAAACATTTTTTATGCATGTTCGACAAGTTTTACCAAATCGATTACCGAAATAGCTAGTAGTAGGTAAGCGCAATAAAAAATCTGAATCCAGTTTCAGTAATCGATTTGGCAAATTAACAAACCTCAAAATATTTATTGTTAACAAAAATTAATGTTGTTGTTAACAAATAAGTTAGTGGACTACACCATATTACGGAAAAATAGGAACTAAATTTAACACAGGTTAAAAAGCGTTTGGGCCCTTACTAATAATTTACTTTTTTAAATTATTATTAAAATAATTAATTTAATTTTTTCCTTAAATTTATAAATAATGCGAACAAACTTGCTCTGGAGAAAGCTTTGGCGCTGGCGAGTGTAGCACTGGCACTTCTCGGGTTCCGCACTACACCGGTCACTGCCATTCCTTTCATCTCTTGCCTCAGCCCTGTAAATATATGATTTTAGAGTTTGCGACCATGACGGCAGAAAGGATTTCCAAAACGACCGATCGGAAGAGGCCTGCATCTAGTGCAACCTTGCACAGGTCGTGACAATCTAGCAGGTGGGTGTCCTACGCTGCGCTTTTCGCTACGTGGCCGCCATTTAAGCACTTTTTCTGCCCTATCAGTCATCGGTTCTTCTTATTTTATGGTCATTATACGGGTATGTCCCTTCCACATTGTATATTCTATCTCATTCACCCGTATGATGTGTAACTGAGACGGGCTGATTCGCTTGACGATGTCGTAGCGCAGTGCACTCGATGCAAGTATAGCTTCGTTCGTAGTAGCTAAGGCATACATGATGTTACATCGCTAATGAAGCTCCATACCATTCCTGTGGTTTTAGATTTTTGCGGAAATACTGGGAACTAAATTAAACATGGCACCGCCCATAACAGTCGGCGACGTTATCACTTCTTGTGCCCTTTTTGGGTTAGGCTACATCTGGCACCACGGTACAGCAGTTTTCTATGCTGCTATTCTTTTCTGTCGCTCAGAACAGTCATTTGCTAGAGCGAGACAGCGACGATAGACCGCCGCGAAAACGCTGATTTGATGCGATGCGGTCCGCCGCTCTCTCTCTCTCTACTCAAGCTCTCAAACGAATGACGGCTCTCTCGCTCTATAGCCCAACCCTAACTTGAGCTATAATAAAGTAGACAACTAACGCGAAGCATTGCTTTCCCAGTAGTGAGCACCTGATCTAGGTGCCGACTCCACGGCCCGAAAACTCGAACGCCTGCGGCTCCTCTTACGTTCCCTTTCTTTGTTGTGAGCTAGAGAAAAAAAGTAAAAAAAATGAAAAAAATTAAAGTAAAACTAATTTCTGTTCGCGGGGAGTTCATAAGTCAGGGCTTTATAACGCAATAAAAGTTGCGGCCCGCTTATCATTTAAAAAGGTATAGAGGGAAAAGAATGAAGATTTTAAAAACGCCTGAAACATTAGCTAATTTTGGGAATAACATTCCTCTCATCTTAAATAAATATCAGATTTTTCGGCCCCGTTAACTAAAAAAGTTTATTTCGTACACTATTCATCTTAACGCCGCCATTTCTTATGCCTTTTCTTATTTTAACATATAAAAAAGCAAAATGTCATGACAGTTCACAACCTTTTTATTCTTAAGGTCAAAAATTGCCTTATAAACTGAAACTTTTGTCAATGCAATAAGGCTGAGGTTCGCCTGTTTCGACTAGACCCATGGGGCCGGTTCGAGTGCCACTTTCATATGACGGTTGACAGATTAACTGTCATATTTAACTGTCTTAGTTGTCAAAATAGTGTCTTTTTTTACCGCAATGACATTATCTTTTTAACACGTCAGACGAGACGGGCTAAAGGAATGGCCGCGTTAAGCTGAAGCATTGAGGCAGCAAAACCGTCGGGTCACCGCTCCTCCACCTAACAGTCGCCCTAAGGATGATTGTCAAATCCGTTGAGTAAAACCGTGTTAAAGTTCCTAGACATGTCATCTCACGTTAGTTTTGGTGATATTAAAACAATTTACATTTGAGCTATATCTTTCTGCATTGAAACTTATTTATTCGTAGAGTGAGACTCTACGAGTACCTTATTAATGAGGGTTTTCAACCACTGAGCAGCACACCCAGATGGCAGTACGTCCAGTGACGTCAGGTCGACTGTTGTGATTGGAAATGAATAGTCATTTGCAGGTTCTTTTGCTCCGCCAAATGTAGCCATTAACAGCAGCTTATTGGACCTGACTTCACTGAGCTGCCATCTGGTGTGTCCCATACTTTTGAAAACTAATTATATTATCATCATTCAACCTAAGGCCCAAGGCAGACGACAGACTATCCGTGACGCACTTTTTAGTCTATGATAGCAACGCACACGATGCGCAAAAAGTCCGGCGTGCGTCGTGTGCGTTACTGCGTATGATTTCATAGGTTCTATTTCCACAGACTAAAAAGTGCGGCACGGTTTAGTCGGTCGTCTACGTTGGGCCTAAGCCACACTGCATAAATACTAAGACCTTTTAAAAACGTTAAATTTTACCTATATTTGACGTTTTAAAATTTTCAATAGTGAAATATCGCCCTAAAAATTACTAAATGAACCACAATAAAAAGTGACCCTACTAGGATTCTACATCTACGTAATAAAATGAAACAATAATGCAACATTACATACTTTATTATGTAACCACGCTAACAACATACTCGGCTTACAGTATGAAAATAAATACTATATGTACAGGCTGACAATAATAATCACAATTATTAAAACTACAACTGATATTTGATACACTCGCAATTGATACGGCGGGGCGTGGAGCGGAGCGTTAATATCCTGCTTAAAGGGGAACAGTCCGTATATAATATAAGGTCTAACAAAATATACTGAAACTATTTTAAAGGTTAATTCAATCCATGACACTGAACAACTTTTTCTAAGGAATATATGTCAAAATATGAAAAATATTTTTGGCTCCCCATACAAACTCGGATCAGCTGATCGGTAAACTTGTATGGGAGACTTTTCATATTTTGATATATGTTTCTTGGAGGAGAAAGTTGTTCAGTATCACGGACTGAATTCACCCGAATTTCAGTATTTTTGTTAGACCTTATATATTCTTTTTTTTTTTTTTAATAGCCTATATAGTGTCCCATTGTTGGGCAAAGGCAAATTATATATTCATATTTATGTATTTTTTTTCTCGACTTTTAAGGTCGGTATTAGGCTAAACTCCTGCCCCGAGACCTTCATTATTATATACATACATACATACTAACACGTCTTTATCCCTAATGGGGCAGACAGAGCATTTATTATTCATTATTATATAAATATAAGATATTATATTATAATATAAAATATTTATTTTTTCAAAATTATTTATTCCTAGCCGTTGAAACGGACTTGAACAACTGACCTTAAAGCCATACAAAAATGTAAGTATTAGATCAAAATCATGAACGCGCTATCACCCGCTGCACATAGATTCCGCGTTCAAGTCTCAAAAGTATGAAAAGAACAACCTGTTTTGAAACGTAGTGGCATGTTTTTTACATGAAATACGCCAGTACGTGTATGACTAATAAGTAAAAAATACACCTAAACATAAGTCACTTAAATTCTGTCGTATTAAGCAGCAGACAGGTTACTTTTTACTTTTGACGTTTAACAAAGTCTCATTCTTGCAACTGTAAATTCCTATAAGATGACAAGAGACACACACAACGGGTTTTAATGTCAGATTATCTCTTTCTTTTTCTTATATTTAAGAGCTGGGCTCTTGTCAATTATAATATCTCTTTAAAAACCTAAATTTGTTTTGTATAGCTCTTTAAGCTGCACGCCCCGCCGTTCAAAACTGGTCTGTCTTGTGAAAATACAGCAGTACTCATATACGGATCTATGTACGACATTTAAATGAGACACGTCTTCAAGGCACATAACACAATTCCTTATACCAACTAAACACAGCTTCATTATTTCAGTCAACATAAAATTGTCACCATAGAGATATTTAACATAAGTGTATACTTAAAGTCTAATCCTTGGCAAAACAATGTTTTTTTTTTCTGTGACAAAATATAACATCAAAATTGAAAGGATGAAAAAAAATTCCTAAGTGAATAAACAAGACATCCTATCTCTATGGCAAACCATTACTTATTGATGCAGGAATACTTTTTTCTAGTACGCATTTTTTTACAAAAAATTTGCTTTGTACTTTCGCCATTTCTTATTTCATTATTAAGTTTTAGTACTTTAACACTGCATCTTGGATGCCTAAAAACCCTATAAAAAAAACATTTCTTGTTTATAAACTGTACCAATTCTAGGTATAATATTTTTTTGGTGGAAAACTGAGAAAACCTGCGTTACTCCTTATACCATTAGCTATCTAGTGTTTGTGGAGGAAAATAAATTTTCATTTATTTATAATTTATTATTTATATCTGCCAGTAAAAGTTCAGGCCCCGTCCAAATTGGTCCAGCCTTGTCCGAGTTTAGCCCAAACATACAGACAAACAGATAATTTTTTATAACTAGTTTTCTTGTAATCAGTTCCAGACTTTCGTTATTCGTATTGATATATTGATTAGACCTTACTCCATTCGCGCATAGGAAAAAATATTCCGTACAGATTGGCGAACGATTATACATTTCTTAATTATCTCGTTCGTTTGATATACATACAATCTTTACCTCTCTCGCAACTACGATATAGCATGTCACCGCTATGTCTATCTTGCTCTACGTAATAAACAACGAGCGAGATGGCACGTACTCCCCGTCGCACGATACAAAAAATCTGCTTCGGAGCCCGAGGTGCGCTTCCCCGCTTTTCAATTATAATAAGCATGACCATGGTTTTTCAAGGAAGCCGGAGAAGCATTCAATATTGAGAAGAAATAGCCGGAACACTTTGGCTAAAGTTTTACAACAACCTGCCTGAATTTTTCCTTGAGAAAGCGATTTCCACAGTAAGAGATGGAGTAGTCCTATTCTAGGCCAAAAGCCACATTCGGCGTAAAAGTTTATGTACCTATTTTAAGTTTACTGCTAAGTTGCTATTATAGTTAGTGCAACAAAAAAAAGTGCGGCCGCTAAGTGACGCGGGCACACGCGGCGTATTCTTTCTATCTCGGTCACAAACTCTACGTGCGACAGAGATAGGCGAACCACGAAGAATTCTGCTATTTCTATCGCACTTAGAAATTGTGGCAGAGATAGACTGGCCACGCGCGCTCACGTCACCTAGCGGACACCCTTAACTTATCTGGGTTTATCAACGTTCATTTTTTATTCTTGTTATGTAGTCCTTATTATAGGACCGATGGACGACTACCTTGAAGTCAAAAAAGTTTGGCTTAATATTGGCGCGGGTTATTAACCTATCGTATGCCATTGCGTAGATTTGCACGAAAATGCATTGTTTAACTATTGTGTCTGATATGCCGGCATACAAGTGATTAAGAAATAGGTATTATAAATATCCTATGATAATAAAGATATATTTGACTTTGACTTGAACGGTGCCATGCTGCAATGCTACAACATCCTAAAATATTTGAAAGACATAAATGAGGACGTACGTGCTACACCGTCTTCTACCGCTAGCTACTGTCGCGAGCGCTGTCTACGGGTACGGTACCGGCGGCGATGTTGTCGTCCGAGCCGCGGCGGCGCAGGCGCACGCGCGCGCGGTGCGCCGCCTTCTGCTCCATCTCCACGCAGTGCTCCGCGAACATCAGCTGCAGCGGCGCGTACATCTGCGGCAGCAGCTTCAGGTCGCTCATCGCGATCTGGAAATTATACTTTGCACTAGACATTCGGAAGGCACAAATAAACTGTAGGTGACTTTTGACTGGCCGCGGAGCGGAATGAACTAGTCACTTGACAGGCCTCAAAGCGGTATGAACGTCTAGACACTTGACTGGCCGTTAAGCGGCATGAACTTTTATCCGCGAGCTAGACACTTGAATGGCCGCGAAGCGGCATGAACTTTTATCCGCGAGCTAGACACTTGACTGGCCGCGAAGCGGCATGAGCTTTTATCCGCAAGCTACACACTTGAATGGCCGCGAAGCGGCATGAGCTTTTATCCGCGAACTAGACACTCGACTGGCCGCGAAGCGGCATGAGCTTTTATCCGCGAGCTAGACACTTGACTGGCCGCGAAGAGGAATGGACTTTTATCCGCGAGCTAGACACTTGACTGGCCGCGAAGAGGAATGGACTTTTATCCGCGAGCTAGACACTTGACTGGCCGCGAAGAGGAATGGACTTTTATCCGCGAGCTAGACACTTGACTGGCCGCGAAGAGGAATGGACTTTTATCCGCGAGCTAGACACTTGACTGGCCGCGAAGAGGAATGGACTTTTATCCGCGAGCTAGACACTTGACTGGCCGCGAAGAGGAATGGACTTTTATCCGCGAGCTAGACACTTGACTGTTCGCGAAGAGGAATGGACTTTTATCCGCGAGCTAGACACTTGACTGGCCGCGAAGAGGAATGGACTTTTATCCGCGAGCTAGACACTTGACTGGCCGCGAAGAGGAATGGACTTTTATCCGCGAGCTAGACACTTGACTGGCCGCGAAGAGGAATGGACTTTTATCCGCGAGCTAGACACTTGACTGGCCGCGAAGAGGAATGGACTTTTATCCGCGAGCTAGACACTTGACTGGCCGCGAAGAGGAATGGACTTTTATCCGCGAGCTAGACACTTGACTGGCCGCGAAGAGAAATGGACTTTTATCCGCAAGCTAGACACTTGACTGGCCGCAAAGAGAAATGGACTTTTATCCGCGAGCTAGACACTTGACTGGCCGCAAAGAGGAATTGAATTATATCCGCGAGCTAGACACTTGACTGGCCGCGAAGAGGAATGGACATTTATCCGCGAGCTAGACACTTGACTGGCCGCGAAGAGGAATGGACTTTTATCCGCGAGCTAGACACTTGACTGGCCGCGAAGAGGAATGGACTTTTATCCGCAAGCTAGACACTTGACTGGCCGCGAAGAGGAATGGACTTTTATCCGCGAGCTAGACACTTGACTGGCCGCGAAGAGGAATGGACTTTTATCCGCGAGCTAGACACTTGACTGGCCGCGAAGAAGAATGGACTTTTATCCACGAGCTAGACACTTGACTGGCCGCGAAGAGGAATGGACTTTTATCCGCGAGCTAGACACTTGACTGGCCGCGAAGAGGAATGGAATTTTATCCGCGAGCTAGACACTTGACTGGCCGCAAAGAGGAATGGACTTTTATCCGCGAGCTAGACACTTGACTGGCCGCGAAGAGGAATGGACTTTTATCCGCGAGCTAGATACTAGACTGGCCACAAAGCGGAATGTACTTTTATCCGCGAGCTAGACACTTGACTGGCCGCGAAGAGGAATGGACTTTTATCCGCGAGCTAGACACTTGACTGGCCGCGAAGAGGAATGGACTTTTATCCGCGAGCTAGACACTTGACTGGCCGCGAAGAGGAATGGACTTTTATCCGCGAGCTAGACACTTGACTGGCCGCGAAGAGGAATGGACTTTTATCCGCAAGCTAGACACTTGACTGGCCGTAAAGAGGAATGGACTTTTATCCGCGAGCTAGACACTTGACTGGCCGCGAAGAGGAATGGACTTTTATCCGCGAGCTAGACACTTGACTGGCCGCGAAGAAGAATGGACTTTTATCCGCGAGCTAGACACTTGACTGGCCGCGAAGAGGAATGGACTTTTATCCGCGAGCTAGACACTTGACTGGCCGCGAAGAGGAATGGAATTTTATCCGCGAGCTAGACACTTGACTGGCCGCAAAGAGGAATGGACTTTTATCCGCGAGCTAGACACTTGACTGGCCGCGAAGAGGAATGTACTTTTATCCGCGAGCTAGATACTAGACTGGCCACAAAGCGGAATGTACTTTTATCCGCGAGCTAGACACTTGACTGGCCGCGAAGAGGAATGGACTTTTATCCGCGAGCTAGACACTTAACTGGCCGCGAAGAGGAATGGACTTTTATCCGCGAGCTAGACACTTGACTGGCCGCGAAGAGGAATGTACTTTTATCCGCGAGCTAGATACTAGACTGGCCACAAAGCGGAATGTACTTTTATCCGCGAGCTAGACACTTGACTGGCCGCGAAGAGGAATGGACTTTTATCCGCGAGCTAGATACTAGACTGGCCACAAAGCGGAATGTACTTTTATCCGCGAGCTAGACACTTGACTGGCCACAAAGCGAGATGGACTTTTATCCGCGACCGGGGCCACTTGGCTGTGTCCAATAGTAGCACGTAACCGACCTGCATGTTATCGAAGGCGATGCCGACGCTCTGGTTGTGGTTGAGGATGTGCGGGTTGAGCCGCGGCAGGCGCGCGTACCGCTGGCTGAAGTGCGTGAGCACGGTGTACTTGGCGTGCATGAGCCGGCCCTGCTCGATGGCCTGCGACGTGGTGGAGTGCATCTTGATGCGCGCCTCCTCGGCCAACTCGTCTTCCATAGTGGCCTCGTGGATTAGCAGCGTCGATTTTTCACCTGAGAACATATTTTTTTTACTGAACTTGTTATATTTACATACATAAGTACTGTCACGTCTTTATACCTTACGGGGCAAACAAAGCATTTGAGGTTTTGCAGGTCTAAGCAGACAGAGCCCATGTCCGCAAGAATCAAAGGCCACTTTTAATGAGAAGGTGGAAAAGGAATCAAATAGTAATGGGTGACTAACCGCATCGCCTATTAATGATTCGCATTTTTGCCCAGTCCCACGATCGGCTTCTACGATCTATACAAAATCTTAGAATGTATCTATATATAGGTACATTCTAAGATTTTGTTTTTCTTCCAGACCCTCAAATTCATAAAAAATAACAACCGTTTGCTAATCCTATTTCAGTTAAAACATGTTTTGTCATTTTCCCTCTTTTTAATATACACGGTGATTATTCATTGGTTTTGAAGCCGAAGGCCACTTTATAGGCATCGTTAGTAAGACATAATTAGCCAGTAAAAATAAAAATTCAGAAACAAAAAATGTTGTCTAAAACTCGAAAGTAAAATTGTGAGATTAATTAATAGTACCGCCGCCATACACCGCCCGCCGGCCGGCCGGGGTCATCGACATTACGCAGCTGTTGGCCGGCGTATAACTACGTGGTCTCGATAGAATATCATTTACGCAACTTTTTTATCTTATGACATACAGAAATTTGGATGACGGAATTTATTTACTGTACGAAGTTTTTTTTTTTTAAACCATTAGAAGTCAGCGTGTATAACATAGAAAAAACCAGACAAAGGATATTTTGTAAAGCAAAGGTTTGATAATTTTTATGATTTTGAGGGACAGAATTTACACCGCACTGTTTTGAGACTATTTTTAATGTAAAGTAAATGTTTCCATTTTAAATTAAAACTTCCTAAGTACAGCAAATAGAAAATATGCACGTATTTCTTTATTTGCTTAATGTTTGTTTTTCATCAATTTTTTATTCTGTCTTCACTGTTAATACTTTACTTTTGAATATTTATGGATAAACTGGTTAGATAACACATTTTTTTCATGCATATTCCCTATTCCGTTCATTACTGACTACTCGTAGTAAAACCAGCCTATGCGCATTAAAAAAAAATAGTTACCAATCTTGACCAGCTCTTCGTAACGGATCGTGTCTCTGGAGTATGTGATCCTTCACATTGTTTTTACTGTTAATACTTTACATTTAAATATTTACGTATAAACTGGTTGGCCAACACATTTTTTCGTCCTATTTCGTTTATTGCTGATTACTCGTAGTAAAACCTGCGTGGCGACCTCTACGCCACTACGAGGAAAACTACAAACAACAATGGACCATAGTTCACCAGAATCATACGAGATAGCGCCAGAAGAATCTACATCAAGAGAATACCTTATTTTATTATACCATGTACATCTCGATCTCATTCTTGTTGCAACTGACTATATATACAGCCTCCGACGATACACCGGCGGAGCCACGGTTTTCCAGGCGCTACACCATGCCTGGCGGGAAGATCTTTCCTTTGTGGCGGTAAGGCATATCGCCTCGATCCCGCTAGATATGCGCATGCGCACTGTAAAAAAAAATATTCACCAATCTTGACGAGCTCTTCGCAAGGGATCGTGTCTCCGGAGTACGTGATCCTGTGCTCCTGGTTGACGTCAATGGCGACCCCGAACGCGTTGGGGCAGTGCGACACGAGGCACGTCTTGATTTGCTGCACGCCGATGCTGGCGAGCACGGCCGCCGTCATCTCGCCTTGGGTGCGCTCCGTGTATAGCTGCAAATGAAACATAGAATAGACTTTATAATAATAACCGACTAAGAGCGAGTCGGACTCGCGCTCGTAGGGTTCCACTATCTATATAAAATCACGTTTGTTGTATGGGAACCCCAACAAAAAAAAAATTACATTTTAGTTTTTAATATTTATTGTTATAGCAACAACAGAAATACGAGTAAATTATTTGTGGACCGGAAAGGTGGGCAAAATAAACAACATTTTGGTTGCCAGGGGGCCGCCGGGGCAGAGTAGTTTTTGCCTAGTTGGGAAGAGCTTGCAGCAAACAGAGATGAGAGTGGAGGAACAAGGGGGAGGCCTTTGCCCAGCAATGGGACACAACAAAAAAAGGCTAGGAAAGAAAAAGAGAGTTATTGTTACTCACCAGGTCCTGGTTGGGTATGAGCGTGAAATCTTGGCTTATCTTCTCGAACTGCTGGTCGTACATGCTGAGCCAGGCCACGATCTGCCCTGGCGCAAGCAGGTACAACGGCTCGTACGGAGCGTGACACTCCTGGGAGGGGTGGTTTTTGAAGGCTTGCCGACGCGCTTGGATTACGCCTATTAATCCTGTGAAACGAAACTTGGAATTGTTAAGGTCACTAGTCTAGTCAGATACCCGGGGCAGTGACGTGCACAGCTAGTTTTTACAGGGTAGGCATTAATCTTACCAAAATTACGAGAACGGTATCGAACAAAACACATTTCTTGATAGTATCGGACATTACATTACGGTAGCACAGGGTAGAGGTAGTGAATGAAAAAGTAAAATTTAAATTTAAATCCGGTCAAGTGCGATCGGACTCGTACATTAAGGGTTTCGTACCTCCGCATGAAAGACTTTCCAGTATCTAGTTAGTATTTAAATCCGGTCAAGTGCGATCGGAATCGTACATTAAGGGTTTCGTACCTCCGCATGAAAGACTTTCCAGTATCTAGTTAGTACCAAGGATATACATTCGAACTGATAACCTCCTCCCTTTTTGAAGTCGTTTAAACATACTCACCAATGTGATGATCCGCGTGTAAATGCGATATGTAGATAGCTCGAAGGGTACGAAGGAAGGAATTGACGCGCTTGGGTCCGAAGAACCGCACCAGCTGACCAAACGTACCCTCCCCGCAGTCCAGTAGCATCGACTTGTGTTCACTGGGAATCAAAAGTAGTTTTAACCTCTCATATGCCGTTGCGTAGATCTACGCTAGAATGCATTGTTTTGGGAATAGGAATGCGTCTTTCTTATAATAAAACCCACACTAACTTTGTTACTAGGTTTAAACCATTATCTGCCCAAATCAAGTTGACATTTAGTAAAGTGAAACTAACTTATCTGTCAATGTCAAACTGATTTAGGTGGATATTGGTTTAAACTTAGTAACATAGTTAGTCTGGGTTTTATAATATGACGCGTAATGTTTACGTTTATTGTAATGCAATAAAGTTAATTTTTATTGTTTGTTCTAACATAAACAGACTGACTCACTCCATTTGCAGTACCATCCCGCTAGTATTCCTAGTCTTGCTCGGTATACATGAGCCTGTACCCAGGAACACCAGCTTGGGGAACTCCGTGGGCTCGCTCTGCAGGTAGCGGATGCTGTCCACCTGTCTTCGGAACGTCTCTAAGCTGCCGACGAAGCCGTCGATGTCCATGGTCTCTTGGATGTAGTCTTGGATGTGAAGCTTTGGTTCTGCAGATCTGGGGAAGAATAATTGTATTTACAGATAGAAGAATGGGTGTATTTATAGGGCTCACAGACAAGCGACACTGCCCGTGACGACACCTGTCGACGTCTTTGTTCAGGACGGTTCGTGACAGTCTGCGACTGTCGCCGACTGTCACTACTGATAACTTGTCTTTGCCAAAAGCCGACCGGCATGATTCGGCAGTTGCCGAGTAGTGATTGTGTGGCAGCCGAATGGTTTATCATCACCGAACATTTATCTACATATATTCGATCTTACCGTCCGGCTGTGCAGATTAATGCCGGCCCAAATAAGTGTGTCGCAAGCCTTAGTTATTTCGTAAGTGTACAACGTGGAAGTTACGTACCCATAATAAATCAAACCACGGGCTATACTAGATCAACTATTGCATAATAAAATTAAAATAAGTCAAGAATCGAAATTGTTTGTTCCCTTTACTGTTATTTAAGTTCCATTATACCACAATAATTGAGTATAGCCCATAGTTCGCTTTATTACGGGTAATCCCTTTGACGTTATATAGTTACACTGACCTGTCTATATCCTTCTTCGGTCTTAAATACAGTGTAGTAAGCGTCCTCCCCTCATAAATCTCCAATTGCTCAGGTTCTACCGCCTCCGCCACGGCCGCGTCACCCTTACAAGAGCCCTCCATAGTGATGATGTTCTGGAACTGCGCGAGCGCAATCTAAAAACGTGTAATGAAAGCCCGTCACCGACTATGAAGCTGTGTAGCGTATAAAAAAACGAAAATCGAAGCGTACTGGGCCCATAACCTGACGAGTTTAGTGGAAACTAACCATAAGATTTTATTTATTATTAAACATATATACAAAATTAGAACAGAAAAAGCACAAAGTAAGACGTTTTTAAATATATAGCAACTGTTAGATTGGTTTGTCTCCAACATCTAGTGTTTGAATTGGTTATTCTTAACCTAGAAATGAGGATGTTGCGATGGATGTGTGGGGTGACACGAAGGGATAGGATTAGAAATATATATGTAAGGGGAAGTTGAAAGGTAGCACCAATAAACGAAAAGAAAGCACCAATAAAGAAAAGAGTAAGAAGCAATAGGTTGTCATTGTTTGGATATGTAATGAGAGGATCAACACGCAACAAAAATAACTTTTAACATGAAGATAAATGGAAATAGGGGAAGGGGAAGACCAAAAAAGAGGTGGATGGTATGCGTTAGGCAATGTATTAGATGAAGATGTTAATATGACGGGAAACAGAGAACTGTGGAAGGAGAAGGCATACTGCGCCGACCCCAGATAATGGGATAAGGTAAGGCAGACAATGATGATGATGATTCTTAACCTGTAAGTTATATAGTATACAGAGAGCAATTTAAATCATTGGCATTAATTTAATTTGTTAACATACTCACATAAAGAATATTTTGTAATATAAGAGAAGCCAGACAGTAAAAAGCAAGCAAAGCCCGAAAACTAATCAAAAAAAGTAATCGTACCGTAACACCAATCTCATGCGCATTCCAACAACGAAAAAAGTAATCGTACATAAACACCAACCTTATTCTTAAGTTCTTCTAACCCTTTTATCTTCGTCGGGCTCTCAGTGAGCAACGGCGACGAGTTCCAAACAGCCGGGATGCTCGCGTCCCTCAGGAGCGGGAATATGTCAGCGTCGAGGAGGTGAAGTTTGTGCTGCGTCCGGTGCACCGCTTCCGAGCCGAGGCAAACGTTCTGAGAGTTCAGTACCAGGTGTTTGCAGTTTCGTCCGAACATAGCCATAAAATGACGGTACCTGAAAGATGGAAAACTCATGAGGCAAGAAAGCATTGAAATGTAAGCTTTGTCGACTCATTTACAGTGGAATTTCCAAAAAAATATTGAAACATGTCATCGCGTAGTCTGCGCATCGTACTCTTTTGTACATTTTAGAAATTCCACCTTTAAGTTCACGATATAAAGCTGACATTTCAATGTTGTTGAAATTTTAATGTTTGTAATGTGTTTTGTTGCTTTTAACAAACAAAGATACGGGAGAAACCTATAAATGGAACCTACACAAGCTACCCAACATCACCTTAATGGATCGGACAGGGTTTTCTTTACATATTGTAATGATAGTTACCTGGGCTCCTTGAATACGTGGGGTGGTGTGTAATGCACGACCAACGACGGTATCCTTTCCGGCGAATTGGTTTCTGTGTCGAAGTGCGCCGAGAACTCCGTCTCTTTCAGATACGACAGCTCGGGCACTTCCAGTACTGGAACAAATGGTACAATGGTGAAAGATGATCACAAGTGTCTAAAAGTGTCTACCATTACTGGTAGGCTAAAGTAAACATAAACTTTTAAAATAATCCGCCTTATAATAAAACAGTCTTATAATATCTCTCCATACTTCATTGGTCGCCTAACGAGGAAGTGTAGGTAATCTGACAAGCGAATTATTAAAACAAAGATCCTTTTCGGACGGATCGTTCTTGGCGGATGGGGACTAGGTGAAAAAGGTGTAAGATTTATCCGTTACGAAGATTTTTAGGGGCTGAATTTTTTTGTTATTCTTTAGTCATTCCAGCCACAATTTTTTTTTATTAAGTGTACGAGCTCTCCCGCGGTTTTACCCGCGCCTAAAGTAGCTCATGTGTTAAAACAGTGTGTTAGCTTCCTGCATACCAATTTTATCAAAACTAATCTACCCGTTTTCGCGTGAAGAAGTAACAATCATACACACTCACAAACTTTTGCCTTTGTAATATTAGTGTGACATCAAATATAAAAGAAAAAATCCATCGACACGTAAAGAAGAAGGGCTTATTCGCAAAAAGTCTCTTTCTCATAATGTCTCTTTCACAGAACGTCTCTTTCGCAGAATGTTTCTTTCACAGAACATCTCTTTCGCAGAACGTCTCTTTTGCAGATTGTCTCTTTCGCACAATGTCAAATATATCAAATATATAATAGATATCAAATACCAATAAACACAGGTCCTGGGTCGTCTGGAGTCTTCACGTCTTTAGAAAGCACCAGTTTGCCGTCGGACAGCACCACGTCGAAGCCTGCCTTCAGCTGTCCCAGCAGTGGACCCGGCGGGACCCCCATCTCTACACACTTCGCCAGGTCTAAGGTGCCTAACCGCTTCTGCAATTAAAATAAGTTTTTTTAAATAAGCTAATAACCTTTATGTGTTCAAAGAGTTATTACATAAGAGCTTGGTTGTAGGTATCTGTTGAGAAACCTAACTGTGTATGTATATGCTACCTTATTTCTACAACAACATTTGTATGAGTAAAGCCGTAAATATAAGTAATATAAACAAACAAATATATTTTCAAAATTTATTTAATTTTTAGAGGATTTAAATAAAAAACCGAATTTCAAGCGTTCGCGCCCATGCTAAATTACAGCTTTCTATTACTTATAGTCTCTCGTAATACCATGACAGACAGACATCTTATGGCGTACCTAAGGGTTCCTTATTTACTATGGTATCTTACAATACCCTAAAAAATGTTGGCTGAAGCATTCCTGCTTTGGACACTTTATAGCTTAAAACTATTTAAGTAATTAACCTTTTGAGAAATTGACATTCAATTTCTGACTTAGTTATTTAATACAAAGAATTTCAAATAAAAAACTTACTTTTAAAGTGCAAATATATGCAACAGAAACGTTTCTCCGCTTTGGAATATCATGTGATGCTTTTTCTTGCTTCAATTTACCAATATCTGCAACATAAATATATTTTTTTATTTTTCGTCCGAACACTCTCGACAAGTGAAAACCTTTTTGGACCTGCTCCATCTTTATTAATAGAAAAGTTATATATATAGTTATAAATGCATAGTTATAGTCGTAATCGTAACCAAGTCGTAACACATATCACTGTGTGGCTGGTGCGACGAGGACTGTGAAGTGATAACTCAATTTTTTTAGAAACAATTAATCGAGGTTTCCTTTCCATAACAAACTTGTTTGTATCGATAATTGTTAAAAGCTATATATTGAAAGTGTTATTTTATTTAGACACAACTAAATAGGTATATAACCATCTGTATTTTTTACTATACAAAATGGAAGGGACATACCAGTAATAAATCGAACCACAGGCTATAATAGATCACTATAGTACACATATATAATGTAAATAAAATAACAGTAAAAAAGAAAAAAAAGGAAACAGGAAACTATCTAATTACAGATTGCATGGCAAGTTATGTTGTTTGCTTTAAAAATTACCTTTTTCAGGAGGAAACCTTCGTGAGTTTTCCCTGGGCTTTTTTAACTGTGGTTGCGGTTTTTGCCTATAGTAGTCAGTGTCATCGTGAATGAACCTTTCCATTTCTTTAGAAAGTGGTTTTTCTTCTATTCTTGGTTTCTTTGCCACTGGTTTGCCATCTAGTAGTCCCTCGTGTGCATCCCTGTTCAATAAGGCTACAATGCTAAATACTTTATTAAAAAAGCACGACACGACAATCGTTAAGCTTTCAAAAAAATATATCACCTATTTCATTTGAGATGATGCAAGGATTTTAAATGTACCCGTACATCCAAATCTTTTCATTGTCTTCTTTAGGATGGATAATGCTGGATGAGACAGTGTGAGTTAAAAAAACCTTTATGAAGCTCTAAATAATAAAGCAGCATAAAACTACTTAAAATTAAAAAAACACTTACAACAGGACATATTTGACACTCATAACATTATCTTCAAAGTCTTCCAAAGAGCTGCATGTTGCCATTGTCACATTCATGTCCTTCATGATGACAAACCTCTTTGTGGCCTGGTACAGGTCATCCTGTAAGAAGTTTTTTTTAAAGTTACATAAAAAAACTGACAGGCTGACTGATTGATCAATCAACGCACAGAAACTGCAAGATCCAGAAGCATTAAATTTTCTTCAATGTCGTGTGCACTACATACCTACATATTATCACATCTTTATCCCTAATGGGGCAGACACAGCATTTTGGATCTTGCGGCCCTAAGCAGATAGAGCCTAGAGCTGCAAGAGTGAAGGAAACTTTTAGCTTGATGTGGGCAAGAAGATGGATGAAGGAATCAAAATAGTGCTAGCCGCATCGCCTATTAACATGATTCTAATGTTCGTCCACTCCCTCGATCGGCTTTTAAGATTTGCGTGTGCACTAATCGAGGTTTGAAAGTTTGTAACTTGATCAAATTTGTAGTAAGAAAATGTAAAAATGTAATTTTTGTTTTAATAAATCTCTAAGAGGTTGAAACAGGGGCTGAAAGTTTGAAATGAGTTTCATACAAAAACGGCTAAACAGAGGGAAAATGTAAGGGTTGTCAAAAACTTTACCACATGTACGGCCAGGGCTTCACATAGTACTTATATGTATATATATTTTATAAGAATTAACCAAACACAATTCAGTGCCACTGAACTGTTTGATTACATACCAGGCCCTCTGGACCATGGAGCGTCAACTTGGGCACTCCAACATCTTGGAGAGTCAAAGACAGCCCCGGTAGACCACCAATGTTCGTCCACGTTTTTGATGTGATAAAGATGTGTTCCAAACGAGACAACTTGACTTTGTGCTCGTGAGCAAGTCGCTGCGTGCTTTCTCCACAGTTGAACAAGTAGCTACAATCATATTAATAAAGTTATTATACAACATATACATAACACACATCTCGAGCTTACTTTGGGGCTAGCTCAATCTGTGTAATTATACAACATTATTATACAACTATGGAAATTATCGGTCATTTTGGAAATCTTTGGGAGAGGCCTATGTCCAGCAGTGGACGTTATGCGGCTGAAATGATGATGATGATGATGATTATACAACTATAAACTATTTCCAAATTAATACTGCTAGTTTCTGCAGTTACCTATAACTTTTTTAGTCATTTATGTCCCATTGTTTGGCAAATTCCTTTTCTTTTTTTTTCTTTTTTTATAATCTTGGTTTTAGATATTACTCTCCATTCTTTTGTAAAGTATGTATGTAAGTAAGGTCATCAATTTACCTGAAGTTATTATATATTTGTTTGTTTATATAGCTTTATAGTACATAAGAAAAAAAAGAACACAGATACAAATCAAAAAAGTAAACATACAAACTTATCTCATATAGGGATCTCTTCCAGTCCAGTCAACTTGTGTATGTTTTTATTTAATATTTTATATAATAAATACTACTAAAAAGATTTTTTTTTAAAACAGCCAGCAAATTGTTTAATTAATGAAGCAGCAATCAGCATTTTAAATATAAGAGTGGGAGCATGATGAGGACATGTTGCTATCCCTTTTGTACATGCAAGACCTAATAGCAGCAGTAGTATACATTGCAGACAGACACATAGATACGTCTACCCTATGTCACCCTATATAATAATGGATACCAGCAAAAAAATTATTTTCCTTAATATGTCACCCTTCTCCTAATTTATGTAAGATAGCCTACCTTGTCAAAAATATTTGTGCATGTCACTGAATAGAGCACTGTGTGTGCATTCTTTTTCTGTTGCTTGACAGTTTCCCTTTCCATATCACATTTTAAAAGCTTATAACTTACTTGTTTCAGGGCAGATTATTTTTTTTATAAAAATGAGCATGTTTTAATACATACATACTATCTATCAGTACTTTTAAGTCTTTATCCCTAATTAGTCAGACAGCATTTTGTAATACTTTAAACTTTCGCTAGATGGCTGGGTCATGGGTCAGATTTTTTTTTTGTATTGGATTTGTATTTATTTATTTATTTATATCCTCACATTCCTGTTTTTACAATTTTCAAAAATAGAAACAGTCTAAAACACAAACAACAAAACAAAAAATACAGATTCAAAAGGCAGTACTCTTGGACACAACACACATTGTCAGGAGGTTTCTCTTTCTTGTCTAATTACTGTTATTTATTTTGTTGTTTTTATTTCAAATGAAAGTACAGGTATGAGACCTTATAAATCTATTAATAGATGAAAAGATAACTTAGCCTGACACTGCTTTTATTAAAGTTTTAAGCTGCAATAACTATTGACATACCAAACATTGGTACAACAAATGGAGAATAAACAATAAAACAGCTTTACCGTTTCTGATCTGTGAAGACATATAGTGTATTAGGCGCTCCCCTAGCCCCTGAGCCCAGTACTTGCAAGTAGACGGTACTGGGAGCATACTTTTCTGACTTCTTTGATATGTTCTGCCGCTGGCGTTGAGCCTCGGAAATCCGTGCAGAATTTGCCTTAGGCATTGCGGCTAAAACATCCAACAGCTTCTTAGTGCTACTGCTACTACTCTTGTAACGTATCGATGCACTAACTACTCTGCAACTAGACAATACACTTTTACCGTACATGTGATTTGAGGTTACGTTTGTTTCAAATAAATGTTTACGAGCATTCGGGATGTATTTTTTATTTTATCTGTTGGTTTTGTCACAATACATTATTTATTTAGGAAAATGTGACACTAGACACATTTTTAGATTTAGAACAAGTAAAAGCTTGAGTTTTCTTTTGAATTTCTTCTTCTATCAGAAAAATACTGTCAACCATCTGTCAACTGTCAAGTAGGGATGTGAAAAATAATCAAAAAAAATTGATTAAATTTCGATTTTTATAATAACCGGCCACGTACGAGTTGAACTCGCATGGAGAGGATTCCGTACAATCTCAAAGAAGTACAATCTCACAATAAGATGCGAGCGAGTTAAGTTAACTGCTACTAGCGTTTTGCTTTACTGAACTATTTTCCGTTAGTGAACGTGATATATTGAGTTTACCACTATATTTTCAATTGATAGAATTCTTATAGTCTGTAATCTACAAGCTATGAAAAATATTTGCAGTTTTTACATTTAGGCTCAATTGTTTCGGAGATCAGGGCAATGGTCTATTTTCATCTTCTTTCATAAATAAAAAAAAAATATATATATATATTTGAGATCTTCATAACGAGCCCTTTCAATTGATATAGGACACAGTAAGGTTTGCAAAACTTTTTTTTTGTTATCACTACAAAGCGGCAGTTTTTAAAGTTTTGAATGGTACCCCAAAAACGATGTTTTGATTGAGTGATTTTAATATTCTAAATGATCGATAAATTTATTCTTTTAAAATCATCCCACGGGGAGGATTTTAGAAAAATAAGGAATGCCCTGCTCCATTCCACCTCCCTAAATTTGGAGTCTGAAGTAATTTATAAATAATTTATGTTAAAGGGCCATCTATTAAAATGATTTGAATTTAAAGTACCTAATGTCTCGTTTCTATCAAGCACGCCATAATATTTAATATTATTATTTTTAATATTTTTAAAATCCTTATGTTTACTGATTATCCGAAGACACCTGGACTGGACCGATTTAGAAAATTCTTTTTTTGTTTGAAAGGCCATATTTGTCAGGTGGTTCAATAAAAATGTAATTAAAATTGGTTTAGTAATTTAGGTGTAAAGTAGGTTTATAGTTTTGAAAGATTATTAAATGATATAAGCTGCGTTATTGGTATTTTTAGGCACTTATTTTTTTATTAAAAACAGGTTTAGAAAAAAAATTATTACCAAAATAATATTTTTTTTTTCAATGAAAAACTTATTATCGTTTAATCGATCTTTAAAGCAAAGTAAGCAATCAATAATGTTAATAATCGATTTTAGGTCGAATGTCACATCCCTACTGTCAAGATTTCTGACAGCTGATTTGTCAGATGACACTTCGACTGTGACATTTGACATTCAGCATTTTTACTAGGAATGTTCATTCGGCTCCGAATGAAAAGAGCAAAGAGTTCAAATAGCAAAAATCACAATTCATGATAACCAAATGCATTGTGCATTTGGTTATGAATTATATATATATATAGAGAGTAATAAAAGTCCAATATGACTTTGCCTTATTTTTGAAAACATAAAACGCACTTTACCTAATGTTGCCATATTTCTATTGAGAATATTTATGTAGGTGGTAGTAAACTAGATATAAGTAGGTGGTAGTTCCTGTGCTATTTTTTTACAGTTTACACTTACCGACTAAGGTGGCGGGACTGGCGGTAAACAGGCCTTGCACTAGGTGTGTGTGTATGTGTAGTAAACACTAAAGCCGAGTAACTTTTAACGAATCGTCTACGCGTAATTACTCTTGAGATAGAAAATAAATTGTTTTTATAACCTATGGAAAATGGACTCAACACAGCGTGTCGTCAACATTTCTTTTGCCTGGGCCGTCTGACGTCAAAAAAAAAAAAAAACATATGGTCTATCTCAAATGTTTTTCATTACGTGTAGTCATATGATTTTTAAAAGCTACTTTGGTGATTCTCCTGGGGGTCAATTTTTGTATTGCGCACAAGTAACCATTTTACGATTTTCAATGTGAATCGTCTGGTGAAAAAGTCAAAGTGGCGATACTAACCCTTCTGTTTTGCTAGTAATCATTGACGATCTCCACATTTTCTACCATTGTGAATAAGTGGTAGAAAACTGATTATATTTGTAGGTGGTAGGTTTGTGCTTTGATTGAAGCTGGTAACATTGATATCGAAAAATCAAAAATGGCGTTCTATACAGCTGTGGGTTGCGCAATTTTGAAGTAATTGTGCATTATAATCAACTAATAAATTAAATTTTAAGTCATACAAATAATCTAGACTGTTGGTAGATGTATAATACGTAATTTTTTGTGTTAATATTGTGTCGTGTCTCGGTATTTTTCACAAAGTGCAATCCTGTCGTGGACCGTGTATTTTTTGTGTTGTGGTGATGTATGAAAATGATAAATAATGAAACCGAAATTGAAGCAACTGTGCAAATAATGTTATAATGATGGGTGTGTTATGGGTGGTGTTATTCGTGGCCCTGACCGGCTCAAATTTTGGAAGTGGATTGCCAGTGGGGTCGACACCGCAGTCCTACCCTCACGGTGAGTCATTTTATTGAAAGTTTTACATGTTTTTCGCTAAACAACCCCTATTTTTATAAAGAATACTTTATATTTACGTTAGATTTAAAAATGTTTATTGTAAATAATGTTTTACATTGGTCTTACATCAAGGAAGTGACGTGAACCGTAATAACAAAAAAATATTCTTACCCTCTTGGCAAGTTGAGTGGTAGGTAAAGTAACGGAAACATTTGTTTCATAAATTGTTACAAACAATTAGTTATTATGTATCATACAACAACATATAGTATTTGACAGATATTCATTTTGACATAAAATGATAACACCAACTTGCTTGGACTCTCATTAGAACAGATCTATAAATTTGGAAACTCAGACAATAACTATCAATGTTACTGGGAAACATTGTCTAGAGAAATATCAATACTATGTTTTGTTAAAAATGTAAAATGATTATTTGCAAATATTTGTTTTGCTAAAACATTTGGTGTACTTTAGCTGGCAGCTTTGCTTGTAGAAGAAACTTACTAGGAAAAAGAGAAATATATACCTATCAGTCAAGGATTGCCTCCTATTCTACATAGGCTGTGGTTCTCATACAAATTTATTTGCCAGGCAAATTCAAATCCCCCTGTCTGTCAAATGTACTGTAACTTATGAACAGTTGAACTAATTTTAGCTAAGAACCACAAGAAGGAAGCTTGCTTTCACATCATAAAATCAAAATCAGTCCATTAGTGTGCCATGCCACAGACAGACCTTGGTATCAAACTTATAACACCCCTCTTTTGTATCAAGGGTTAAAATTAATTTGTTAAAATATAGTTTGAAATTAAAAATAAATGTATTTGCCTAATAGAAGTTTTATTCCTCTTATCAAATCATTTTTTTAGTAATTTTTAACATTATTTTATTTAACATAATTTACAACATGTCTTTAGTGTCAGACATATTCTGTCCAGTGGCGGATTAACACATTTGCCGCCAGTAGGCTATTATATTATATTATACATATTTTGCCGCTCCTATCCTTTTTCGGATCCTTCATGTGCAGCATTCAGTAGCGAAGAAATGGAAATAAGTACGTATCACTCCGATTACTTAAAATAAAGCCCGGGAGCGTTTGATTATGCCGGCCCTATTCAGGGTAGCGGGGTTGAGCGCAAGGGGAGGGGGTGGGGAATATTCGATATTGCCGCCCACTACAATGCGCCGCCCTAGGCTCCAGCCTACTCAGCCTGCTGGTAAATCCACCACTGATTCTGTCATAATTATTTTAACAACATTATGAGCCCCAATATTATGTCAAAAAACTTAGGTAAGTAAAGATTATGACCACAGAAACATTATGAGAAAGAATATTACTTATGTCAAATAGACCGAGAGCTAGCAAATGTCAGACCCACCTTTCGCACTAATCATTTGTGTGACGGTGAAGGAGAAGTATTGTTAGCATGTACTTTCAGTTTCTTCATACTCGCTAGTTTGAAAACAGGGCAGATTTAGTATCTCTAAATCGCCACACAAAACAGGACCGGCAAATTCAGGCCTAATTGCAGAAAATTTGTCCTCGAGGGAAGAGTACATGGTATCTCTATCAGGGTAAAGGTAGGCTCACTTTTCAAGGCTTATTTTCATATTACCATACTCTGACACAATAAGCCAAACCAATTAGACAGGCCAATCATCCTGCCAAGTAGGTGAAACTCAGCTTGTGATCAGGGTAATTGATTTAATATTATTTATTATTGATTTAATACCTTGAGAGTAACCTGACAGTTTTGTGTGTGGTGGGCCAGTGGGCCTTACCATACTGTGAAAAAAATAAGGAACTATATTGAACTAGAATACATTAAAAAACAAAAAATGGCACTATCACTTCAGGTGCTCTAACCTTTGAAAACCTTTAACATATAACTATACGACTACCTCTGTGGCGCAGTGGTCACCATGTTAGTCCCACCCAGAGGTTCTGTGTTCGATCCCCGGTCAGGGCATGTTGGAAAATGGCCTTTATTAAATTGTCCTGGGTCTTGGATATTATTTATTTGTTATAAAATATAGTATCGTTGAGTTAGTATCCCATAACACAAGTCTCGAACTTAGTTTGGGGCTAGCTCAATTTGTGTAATTTGTCCCCATATATTTATTTATTTATTATTATTTATTATACAATGCCCATATATTCACAATGAATTTGTGTCACATTAGTGTAAATAATCTTAATGGTATTGTTTATTTGCAGATGTGAAGCAGCCAACAGTGTTGGAGGGCTGGTACTCGGGGCTGTATGCAGTGCCAGCTCTGGTGCTAACGCTCACTGCCGTTGGGCTTCTCTTCGGGTGCACCTGGTGTTACAGGCATAAAGACTGCAAGGTGAGGTTCAAACATTTTGTATAGTGATATTTTTTATGATATGCTTAAAGACTGAATTTAGATACAGCAATGAAGCAGATATTATTTAGAATTTTAGAATACTTATTCATCATCTTCAGATCTTTTTAAGTCTGCACTGCAGGAGCTAGACACTCTCTTTACTATTAGAGCCATGCTTGGAAAGAATATAGGTAAAGAGGGTTTGGCCTAAACTATCCACACTGGCCATGTGGGTTGGAGAGGTCTCATTGATGTTTATAAGATTTGTTCAGCTTGCCTATTTCCTAAGTTGCCTTCTACGAGATCCATGGAAGACTAGGACTGGTCCTATTCTACTCTGCCGGAAACCACATGGCGAAAGAAGAATCTTATTTTTATTACAGAGATTAATTAAATAATCTTGCACAATTTACTTACATGGATAGGTTTATATTATACTAGCAGTCCATCCCGGCTTCGCCCGTGGTACAAACATAGCCTATGTCACTCAGGGATAACATACCTACCCAACAGTGAAAGAATTTTTAAAATCGATCCAGTAGTTTCGGAGCCTATTCAATACAATCAAACAAACAAACAAACAAATCTTTCCTCTTTATAATATTAGTGTAGATTATTATTTTAAAATAAATTTGAGAATACCTTATTGCTTTCTACATTATAAAGATACAGCATCACATATAAATGCATTATTAAATAAGAGAATGTATACTGTGTAAACAGCACTAATTATGAATAAACCATTAGCCTTTTGAGAACTGGAGCTCTCATACAGTTTGTAGTTATTTTCAGAGGACTTAATGTATGCAATTACCACGAATTAAACATACTTCCATGAGAGTGGACGCAGTTACAAATTAAAGAGAATGCAGACGTGACAATTTATTTTATTATTTTTATTAAACTTTATAACAAAAGTATAATCAACTTTATAATTTTTATAAGTTTAGTTAATTATAGTAAACTTTATAACTTTGTAATAGACGGACTTAAGGCATAAGGCCTTTTCTACCAGTCAACCTTCAGGTGGTGCTGATGAAAAGCTGGACGAAAGTACTTAGTAAAATAAACTTTACTATACTACATGTGTGTGTACAATGTCAAAGGGACTTTTTTTTCAGCATCACCTGTAGGTTGACTGGTAGAAAAATCCCTGGGCCTTAAGTCCGCCTGTTACAATTTTTGTAATAAAGTTAAATAAATAAAAAAAAGGGACATAGACCAAACTAGACCACTATATTACAATGATAACAATAGTCAAAAAACAAAAAACATTTTCATACAAATTGCCCAGGTGGCTGCACAACTTAGTATGGAAAGGCCAATTTAAAAAAAATTTTGGCTTTTATTTTTTTAATATTATATAATATTTTGGTGCACTAGCTAACAATGCAATGACTTCAGTTGAGTGTGATATCTGTACAGATTACCAAACAAAGGCTTTGTAAATGAATGTGTGATAAATTCTGGTTGGTCTTTTCTTGTTATAAACTGGATAATTTACATGACTCACTCACACAACTTTTATTCTTCTGTACTTTTCTTATTTGGTTGTCTAGTAATATTTTGTTGTTGGGTGGATCCTACAAAATTGGTTCTCACCAATCTACCGTCGATTTTCATAAGAAAGTCTTACTTGTGTTTTATTTGCATTTAAAAAAATAAATTAAAAAAACTACGCAAAACGTCATTCAGACGTTTGAAGCCAAGCGGTCTCCTTGGCAACATATAATAACAAAAAAAAAACTATAAGAAAGAGAAAATAATAAAAAAAACTACTTTTAATAGATGAATGTCTCATTCATTTTTTTGACATGATAATATATAAAAATTAATATTTAAGAAAATAAATGAGTTCAAAGTTTTGTCACTGTAAACCCGTTATTCAGTTCACGATGACAATTCGACATTTGAACGTCTCCAGTTCATGTTTGCTCGTGTCGAGACGCGTCGAAACCCCATGGAACACCCGCCCACCGGCCGGCGTTCATTTACCGCCCGTAGTCAGTGGGAGAAAGACGTGTCTTATTGCTATTTCGTCGACCAAGTTTCGTTCGCAGTGTTTTGTCACACCTTTGCGTCATTCAGCAAAGTGCGTTTAATTTCAAAAGGATCAACCGTAAATAAATTAGAATTTATGCCAGTCCGTCCGTTACCTTGTTAGAAAGCAGACGTGTCGCGAGTGTTGTTCGCAAAACTTTTTAATAAGTGCAAGCGATTATCTCCTATAAGATTAAAGTCCTAAGTGCGGAACCTCGATATATGGTTGATTGAATAAACACCGAGCGTTGTTGCCGTCCCTCTGTTTGTCTCCCCGGTGAGAAGCCCCCCTCACCTCCGCGTGAAGAAACCGCTGCTATTTTTGCCTCTTTCCCACCGCTGCGTGTGCGACGGTTTGAGTGCAGAGTGGCTCCGTGCGCCCCCACCTTGATTCTTACCGGCTACAAGCTACGAAGTTTTGCAGAGGCAAGGAGCTACGCGCGATATCAGCCTACGACTGTGCTACGCCTGCAACGCATACTGGCTACGAGCTACGACACAGCTGATACCTGCGCCCACTTACTTGATAAGAAGCTGAGCCATTATTATTTTGTACCATTATCGCAACACAACACATCATTATAATAGAATAACTGAAGATCTAGAATTAAATTAGAAACAATGTCTACGTTGTGTGGTAGCTGTAATGAGGTCCTAACTGATGGAGCTCGTTGTTCGACGTGTCATTTGGAGTATCATTACGTATGCGCAGGAATCACAGAGGGCGGCTATAGGAAATTAGGTGACAGAAAACTAACTTGGAAATGCCCTAAGTGTAAACAGCCGGGTCTCCAATCACCACAGCCGCAGTTTACTACATCCAACCCAGACATAATGAGTGAAATAAGGGCCATATCTGCAAAGTTGCAGCTATTGGAGTCGATGGCCACGGATATGAAGGCACTGCGTGCTGAAGTAACTGACCTGAGGGACCAGGTTCTGGAAGCTAACAATTCTATTAAAGAATTTAATGGAAGGGTCAGTAAGTTAGAAGTAAGAGTGTCACATGTAGAAGAGGCTCAGGGGCACGTTGACTCACTTCGTCAGGAAATTGAGGTGTTAAAGACTGAAGCCAGCGATAGGGAGCAGTGGTTGCGCATCAACAATGTTGAGGTCAAAGGTGTTCCTCAGGTCAGCAACGAAAACCTTTTTACTGTATTACAAACTATTGGCACAAAAGTAAATTACTCAATACAAAAACAGCAAGTGAATTTTATTGCGAGGATCCCGACTAGAGTGAAAGGTCAACCTAGTCCAATTATTGCATCATTTGCCAACCGCTACGTTAAGGAGGACTTTATTGCGGCGTGCAGAGCGGCCGGTAAGGAGAAATTACTGTCGTCGTCGGACCTTGGGCTCCGTGGCCAGGCCAGCAACATCTACGTCAATGACCACTTGACGCCTCAGAATAAGGAACTCCTGCAAAAAGCAAAGGGAATTGCTAAGGAAAAGAATTTTTCTTATACATGGGTCAAGCATGCGAAGATTTTCTTGAGGAAAAACGACACGTCTCCAATAATTTGTATCAAATCCAAACAAGATTTAGAAAAAATACAATAATATTAATTTATCTCATACTTACTATTCATCTTTTTATACTTAAATATTTGTGTACCTATATTATAGTTATGTGCAGTTTGCATAGCAAAGAACGCGTCTGCGCGGCTGGTGTAATTCATTGTGCGACAAGCCATAGTGGGTATCGAGCAGGTATATACGAATACCTGCAACTGTTTACAACGATTAGAGCGGCAAGACAAAATAAACACATCTTTATGTTATGCGGTGTAAGATCCAAACTCATTTGCTCTCTATTGAATGTTAGGACTTTGTTAAATCGATTTGGGCAATATATTCACTACATTAGGCCTACTTCTCGAATAGTTTTATATAATGATAAGATACTCGGTGTGATAGCACAGGGCCCTTTTTGTATACATTTTTTAATTGCTAAACCACTAATAATTTTATTGAAAATACGGCAGCTTTATACAAGCTCGTGTCATCATAGTTATATTGTCGGTAGTGTAGAGGAGGCACGAATTTACACGTACGTAGTTTTTGTTACGGATTTTAAATGTTTGAGTTAAGTATATACCATCAAAATACTAGGGGGCTACGTACTAAAACTAGCGAATTTTATCGAAATGTTTGTGTCAATGAATATGACATAATATCTATCACTGAGTCGTGGCTAGTGGACAGCATATCCAGCAGTGAATTGTTCGATGAGCGTTATGTGGCATTCAGGCGTGATCGCGACTATGCTCGCACCCAGCAGGACTTCGGTGGCGGGGTGATGGTGGCCGCCAAGCGACACCTTAATGTTATCAGCCGGCCCGAGTGGAGTACTTCGGCGGAGGATTTGTGGATAACTATTGCTTTGGAACAAGGTAAGTCGGCGCAACAGAAAATCCATGTTTGTACACTTTATCTGATAGATGAAAAGGGAGGGAATACTTATAAAAATCAATTGAATAATTTTTTGAACAACTTAATTGAATTAGTCTCATCGCACCCTATCGACAAGTTTATTGTAATGGGAGATTTTAATTTTAGTAATGACATTAATTGGATACATACAGACAATAATATTTATTTAAAACCGGATAATTACTCAAAAGAATACATACTGGATTTTTTGGATACTATGAACTTCTGTAATTTAAATCAGTACAACGGTCAACCTAATAGTATTAATAGAATATTGGATTTGGTTTTATGTAATCATGATCTCAAGGTCACTGACTGTTCCGATCCGTTAGTACGGGAGGATGCAAACCATAAAGCCTTATGCATTTCGGCTCAGTACACTAATACACATCTTCTGCGGAATAATACTGGCGTTAAAAAATTCTTATATTACAAAGCGGATTACACAGCTATCGTTACTGAAATGAAAGGCATTGACTGGAATAAACGACTCCAAACCGAAACGATAGAGGAAGCTGTCCATAACTTTTATACTGTTTTATATGAAATTCGTGACAAACACGTTCCAAGTAAGTTAATTAAATCTAAATCTCATCCACCGTGGTTTAGCCCGGCACTTATAAAAGTATTAAAAGAGAAAAGCAAATTTCATAAGAAATACAAAAAATATGGCAATCTATCTGATTATCAATCATTTTCAATTCTTCGTGCCAGGGCAAAAAACTTGGAAAATGAGTGTTACGACAAATATATTAACAGTATAGAGTCTTCCATAACGCATAATCCTAAATCTTTTTGGTCGTACGTAAAATCGAAGCGTGCAACAAATGCATATCCAAATGTCATGCATTACAAAGATGTATCGGCTAGTAAGGGTGAAGACGTAAGTAATTTATTTGCATCATATTTCCAGTCAACCTTTGTAGGAATTGACAGCTCCAGGACAAATCAACCTCTTCCATCAGTATCCCACAACCAAAGCGGAATATCCAGCATCTCTGTTTGTCCTGACAAACTGAAGTGTATATTAGAATCCTTAGACCTATCCAAAGCCGGAGGACCAGATATGATACCACCTATTTTTATTGTTAAATGTGCTAATGAATTGGTTGAACCTTTATGTATATTATTTCAACGTTCAATTAAAGAAGGTGTAGTTCCCAAAATCTGGAAATCGGCATTTGTTACACCAGTGTTTAAAAAGGGTAATAGGTCAAACGTTGAAAATTATAGACCAATCTCGAAGTTATGTCTGTTTGCTAAGGTCTTTGAGAGGATTGTCTATGATCAACTTTACGCTGCTGTAGAACATTTACTTGATGAAAACCAACATGGATTTTTGCAGAAACGGTCCGTAACTTCTAACCTTATTATTGCTAATGAGTACATTACTGAAGCGATGGACGGTGGAGCTCAAGTAGATGTAGTATATACCGACTACCAAAAGTGCTTTGATCGTATTGATCACGTCGTTTTACTGCATAAACTTGATGCTGCAGGTGTCCACGGCGATCTGTACCGTTGGTTTTCATCATATATTGATAACCGTTCTCAGGCTGTAGTTCTTGGTGGATATACATCTAGATGGTCTATGATTCCATCGGGTGTACCGCAAGGATCCATTTTAGGCCCCTTGCTCTTTATTATATTTATATTAGACATCAAATCAGTGTTTTTAAATTCTAAAATTATATTATTTGCTGACGATATGAAAGTTTTAAAGTCAGTTCACACGACATCGGATTCACTAGGACTACAGCAGGATCTTGATAGATTTGAAAATTATTGCATTACAAATAGACTTGATCTTAACGTTTCAAAGTGCTTTTGTATGACTTTTTCACGCAAGGTAACTAATATTAACTTTCAATATAAATTACTAAATGAAAATCTTGAAAGGGTTTACCATATAAAAGACCTAGGAGTAATACATGATCATAAACTTATATTTGATAAACATATAGATAATATAGTCAGTAAAGCGTCAAAAACATTAGGTTTCATTATGAGAATATCTACAGATTTCAAAACTATCAAATCTATAAAAATATTATATTGTGCGTACGTAAGAAGTCATTTAGAATTTTCGTCAGAAGTATGGAACCCCCAGTATCAAATATATATTAGGCGCATAGAAAATGTCCAAAAGAAATTTGTACGCTTTTTAGATTATAAAGCAAAAATTAGATCTAGGGACTACGAAGAACGGTGTAAAAGATATCATCTGCTACCATTATAGACCAGTAAAACAAGCACAACTTGGACATAACCCTATAACCGTGAGTTTCTTTTTGTATGATATAAAGTATTGTTAGTTATAGTTAAAATAAACCGAATTAAACAAATCAGGGCTCTGCGTCAGTGTGAAAAATCCAAAAAACTGAATATTGAACAAATTTTGATTTCATAAGTACAGCATTATTAATAACTATGGACAACTACCTCTACCGTATCATAAAGTGTGCATTCCAGTTAAATAAATCTAAATTAAACAAATCAATCAATTAGCACTATCGTTAATAAAGAAGGTTCGGTATGTTACAAATTTTCAGGCTTATCTCACCAGAAATTATAGATTACTGTATTTCAACAATTTATTCCAAATATTATATTATGTGTGTTTATAAATTATTAAAAATTAAACAAATTCGTTTTATGCATTTCTACATTTACAAATTTTTGTATTTTTTGTAAAGCCAAAATACATAACTATTTTGAAAGTGTTTAACTTATGCCGTCAACATATTTTTGATACTATAAGGAACAAATCAAACAAAAAATATCTACGATTATAATTTATTTCTATTTTTTTCTTACTTACGTTTTAATATGAACGTTATTTCTTGCACAATAAGGTCGTCATTGGTTTGTGCCTCAACTCCCGACCGTGCTGTAGCGAGTCGCGAGTGATTCTCGTGTACAGTAGTTTCGTCGCGTCGTCTTATGCATTTATTTGTAGTTAATGATTGTCAAACTTTTATAAGCATGTGGGAACTTTTACTAACCATGGATCGGCTAGGGTGGAGATTTATTGAAATATTGTGTTTATTAGATTGATAATAACTACATTGTTGAGCTTTTATTGTTTGTTTATAAAGCTTTTTATGGTACATAATAAAGAACACAGACACAAATCAGAAAAGTAAACATACAACGGCGGACTTATCCCCAGGGTTTGTTACTGGTACCAAATTCACATCTTAAGTACCAGTAACAGAATTTTCATTATGTTAAAATTTTAAGGGTAATACTCGTATAGTACGGGTATCGTTTATGTAGTAATAGTAACGTTATAGGTATTGTTAAAATTTAAAGGTAATTTTACCGGTACGTACCTACGCGTTGTTGCGAAGAGCCACATTCCCGTACCTAACGAGTCGCGATCGCGACGCACAACACTGCGATGACCAGTGTTGCCTCTCGATAATACACTATCGCTAGTCTATCGATAGACTATCTGTATTTTGAATAAAACCAATATTATCGATAGTATTGATTCTGACGACGAACAAACTATCGATAGTATTGCTTTTCTAAAAATAAATAATCGATACTATCGATAGTTTATGAAACGCAATATTATAGTTAGTTTATTCGTCATCAGGATCGATACTATCGATAGTATTGTTGGTTATCCATATTGTTGCCCTAAAACAGGAATTACTACCAATAGTACACAAACTATCGATAGTATTGTTGGTTATTAGAGATGTGTTGTTCCTTTAATCTTTAAGGTCTAAACCAATACTGAACTGTTGTGAGTAGTCGATCCGGGTCTTCTGACCCATTCAATTAATTGATGGGTTTTCTCATGAAAGTTCACGAAACAATCGTTAAAGCCGGGTATTCCTACAAATGTAGATATTTAATAGTGCCCCGGCCGCAATTTGCATCGCGTGGATGCTGCGTCGGTGAGCTCACATGTGACCCCGCCAGCGACACAGTAAAGAAATAAGCAGTAGAATAGTTTTATTTTGATTAAACTTTGTTTAAAATAGTGTTGGATACAGCTTCATTATCTTATATTAATGCTGATGGGGTAGACAAGAGTTCAGGGCCGTAAGACCCAAAGGCTTAGCGTAATCAAAAAATAAATCAATAGTGATGGGTTGCTAGCCGCATCGCCTATTAACATAATTTGACAGTAGCGATTTATTAATAAACAATTAATAGAAACAAATAACTCTGCAAAGTCGATATTTAGTGTCTTTGTTTATTTTCAACCCCCAACAAAAAGAGGAGTGTTATAAGGTTGACGTGTCGGTATGTCTGTGTATCTAGGTGTCTGTTAATGGCATTGTAAGGCCTGAACGAAGATTTAAATTTTTTGTTTGAAAACTGATTTTTCGTGACAGTTCTTAGCTATATTTATTAGAAATTGATTCAGCCATTCAAAATTTATTAGGAGTAAACACCTCAAAGTCGGTTTTTATTATTTTTCTTGAATATAAACTTACAGGTATTATGTTGTTTTGTTATTTACTAACTATGATACAACACTGAACCTAAAAAACATGGGTTTAACCTAGATCCCAGTATTTTTCACACGACTTGCGAAGAAGGAGATTACGAATATATAGTCTATAGGGTGCAATTGAAATTATTAGCATTGATTTAACTTATCGTCATACTCACCTAAAGGATATTTTGTATGGTAACAATACTGCAATTAATGCAGTAATTAAAAAGTATCAAAAAGTAAAAAAATGAATAAAGTATCAAAACACTTCGAGTCGTGCGCGCGTACTGATACCTACGTGCCGCAAGGTCAAAGACCTTGGACGGATACAACCAAACGGCGCGACCGACCGCCATACAAAAGTAGACTTTAATTTACGTGAATAAGGTTTGAAGTCGAATGGGGACGGGTCGTGTCACAGGAACGCTTGAGGATAATAGGTACGTTTGAAGAAGGAACGAATGTTAGGGTATCAAGACGCAACGAAACTGATACTATTGTGGCGACCTCTGCGCCACTACGAGGAACTAGACACTATAAACAACAATGAACGCAGCAATAACTAGTTCACAAGAATCATACGAGATGGCGCCAGCAGATTCTACATCTCGATCTCAGAGTTCTGGTTGCAACTGACTATATATACAACCTCCGACAATACACCGTCGGAGCCGCGGTTCCCCAGGCGCAACACCATGCCTGGCGGGAAGATCTTCCCTTTGTGGCGGTCGAGCATATCACCTCGCTCCCGCTACAGTGGTGACCCCGACGTGATTGGAAGCAGCCTTCTCCATCATCAGCAGTCAAGCAGCCTTCTTCATCATCGAACTCTGTCATCATCGTTCCTCTCTCTCACTCAATGTTGGTCAGCAGCAGCATCAGCAGTCTCACAGCAAGCCAGCAACAACGGGTCAATCATCAGGTCCATCGCAGCCGACTCACCGAGCTTTCTGGTCCTGATCCCAAGCACCCACAACTCACTCGACGACTTCAGCGACCGACGCATCCCCCGCAGCATCGTACCCTGGATCCGAGGCATCTACTCTCCAGCGTAGCACTCCGGCAGGACATCATTCCGGCGCCAACAAGTCGACAACGCTCAAGACAGTCTCGACTCACCGCAGACTACGAGCAAGCAATTCCCTTCCGACTCACTGGAAGGCTCCCGACTCACTGGGACAAGTATCATCTGGCACTTGCAAGCTACTATATAAAGCACAGACTGCACTTGGAAAAAACTATCAGACCTCCGGTCTTGGGAGGGAGTCCTGTGGCGACCTCTGCGCCACTACGAGGAACTAGACACTATAAACAACAATGAACGCAGCAATAACTAGTTCACAAGAATCATACGAGATGGCGCCAGCAGATTCTACATCTCGATCTCAGAGTTCTGGTTGCAACTGACTATATATACAACCTCCGACAATACACCGTCGGAGCCGCGGTTCCCCAGGCGCAACACCATGCCTGGCGGGAAGATCTTCCCTTTGTGGCGGTCGAGCATATCACCTCGCTCCCGCTACACTATTATAAATAATTTATTTTTCGTATTAGTTTTTTTATTTATAATTGCAGTAGAGGTATCTATCAAAGAGTCTGACGCATGTTTAGAGGTTTTCTTGAATATGAAAATGACGACTTTTGATTGAAGTTTTATTAGTCTTAAATTACTTTGTATCATGGGTATAGTAGATACTTAAAATATTGACAACGAATTCAATTCCACCCTGTATATGCATGTATGTATGTTGAATGTATTTGATTTTCTTTATTCCTTAATGTCGCCACGGATTTGAATGTATGTCCACAGAGCAGATAATATTATTACATACAGAACGGAAACTCGCACGTTTTTGGACCTTGTAAGCGCCTGTAAAATAGGGTTGTTGCTAGTCGCACGTTGACGTTCCCCGAGTCATTTAGGGTAATTGAAATAATATTGGTGAGAAACTGCACATATTATTATTGCTTATCCACAAAAAACAACAAAGAACGAAAATTTTATAGATTTCCGAGTGATGAAAACAGGTAAGAAAAGCAACAAATTCTGTGGTGGCGACCCTGATTGTTTAACTCACACATTTGACGTATGCACAGATATATTATTTCGTTTGTAGTAGTACTAGGTATATTTGTTACTTCGTTTCTATGAAGTGCCATACCTGTGTAATGGCGTTTCGTTAGAATCTTTACCTTTCAAAGTGACATGAGCTTAAAAATCTTTACATGAGCTAAAAAGTATTTTTATTGTTTCGTACCTAAAGGTTAGAAATTAGCCCAAACTCGATTGTGTTAAGTTGTTTTACAACTGAGTTCTATTGACCACCATCCGTCTGCGTAACCAGATCCTAGGTATTTAGGTGTAGGTGTTTGCTTGCAAATAAATTTATTTCATTTCATTTCATTTCATTAGGTAAGTATCGTCTTCCATAAAGTACTCGTCAAGACAAATCAAACAAGACCTACTCGATGAGGTTATGTAGTTTTATAACTCAGTTCCGTCGAATATCTCCCGGTTCCATCATCAGAACAGCCCATTGACATCATATTATTGTATTATCATCCAACTTACAAAAGTATACAAAATTTCAGCTAAATTGGTTGAAAATTGAGCTCGAAGATTCCACCCGAACAAACATACTTACATTTATACATACATTGCAAGTTAAATAAAAGCTTGTAAAAACATGTAGCGATCTTTAGTTGTTTTATTGGTCCAATGATAGTAAGTGCTAGCACGCGTCTAATCGGACCTGCCGAGTTCAAGTCGTCGCGCTCGTGAATTTCATATAATTATTAAGAAAATAATTATATCAAGTCAAACTCAGCGAATTTATCTGTAAATATTCAGTGGCTTTAATTAAGTACAATTTTTTAATGTAAAATATCAGTATTTTACTCGTAGTTTTGAAAAAATATCACAAAAAAGGGTATTTAGGATTTTTTCCAACCGAATGAAGTTTATAGGATCTTGTAACTGAATGCGAATTTGACGAGCCTGGATACTTAACTTATACATACCTTTTTTTAGAGTTTAATAGTAGATTGTGCTACAAGGCGTGAAGGTAATACTTTTAAGTCGAGTGCGCTACTTTGAATCCAGAGCAAAACGAAGGATTCCTCAGTTGAATCACGAGCGTAGCGAGTGATTCTACGATGGAATCTTGAGTGAAGCGAGGGATTCGTGTTTAAGGCCATACCCAAATTTTCCGGGGTCCAGTGGCGCCGCCATTTAAAATAAATCATTTAAAAGGAAACTGAGATGTCATTCAAAATTGTGTCTTGGTCAAGCCCTAGATAACCCTTAAAACTATTTTATGAACTACTGTTTATAATTTAAAGTGCGAACGTGAAGCTTTTCTACGCACATTAGCTAAAAGTGGCCGTTTTTCGCAAATGTGCGTAGAAAAGCTTCACGTTCTCACTTTAAACTACAAAAAGTAGTTTAAAAAATACTTTGAATGGGTATCTAGAACTTGACCAAGACACAATTTTAAAGATATCTCCGTTTCCTTTTAAATGATTTATTTTAAATGGCGGCGCCACTGGACCCCCGAAAATTTGGGTATGGCCTTAAACGCCCGAGACAAAAATATTACCGTACGCAAGTAGCTCATGGATGGCGATGTAATGTGTACATCGCCATCCATGAGAAAAACTAGCAAAAAGATACAAAACAGAATATGGAGAAAGTAGAACAACTACAATACCTAATCAAAGCTCCGACAAGTACTAACCTTTATTTAGTGCCGTTTTCACTCAATAAATACTAAGAAATAATTTTTAAGAACCAACTTCTAGAAAAAATGTTTGTTCACTCATAAACTCGTAACTTTGTTTGCGTGGTCCTACATATTTTAAGATTTTTAAAATAACAATAAATTTAATGTGCACTATCGGCTTAAACTTACGAAAAAGGATTTAAATTTACACAAAATAACTAATTTTAACACAACTAAAACATCTGTAATTACTTTGAATCGAAGACAAAATTGCGCTAATTATTCTTTTTTCCTTTTTCGAAGCAAAGAACATAAATATTTTTACCTACATTCACGATGATATGTATTCCAAATTTTAAAAAATACGAAGTCTGTTCCATTTATTTATTGAATTAAAACTTAATTCTTTTGTTTTTAGCTGATTTTACATAGATAACATCGTGTTCAATTTTCAAATTGTGTTTTAAACCCTTAAGATTTTCTTTTTCACTTTTTAATCCCGAGAGAACTAGAAGTAATTTTAGCTCCAAATGTTTTGGGATGAAACCATCGTTTTTTGAGTAGATGAGATGAAAAAAACACTTTTGTCTATGCCTCAAATGGTTTTCAAAAACTCTAAAGAACGGCCTCTGCGGGAATACCAAGCCTTGAATGTGTCCAATCGCTCTCGTCATTTTTGGTCCAAACCCAATAATTATTTTACTGAAATAATTAATTTTTATGTGACTGTAATTCTACTTTTTTTAACTAAAAAACTCATTGAACCTCATTACATGATACCTAGATGAACCACGCTAGGAATTAATTGGCCATGTAATGAAGTCATACTGAACAAGCTGGCCAGTCGATACTCAGTGAGTAGTGTCGTGTAGTGGTTTGAAAATCTAATACCTTTAAACGAGCAATTCTTGTATATATATATATATATATTTATTTATAAATTTCTGTGATCTCGAAAACGGCTCCAACGATTTCGCTGAAAATTTGTATATAGGGGTTTTCGGGGGTAAGCAATCGATCTAGATTAGTCTTATGTTTGGGAAAACGCGTATTTTCGAGTTTTCATGCGTTTTTCTTTCCACGCAGAATATGGTCGCTAATTTCGTCGCGGCGTAGCGCGTTCGTTTGGCTCAGTGGTTAAGGATGCAGACCGCTAGAAAGAGTGTTATGGGTTCGAATCCCACTCGGTGACTTACTTTAGTTTTTTTTATATACAAGTTTAAATATAATTTTTTATTTTGTATTGTTTTAAGTTTAAAAAAATGTAGTTAATGTTTGAGATGTAACCTGTATAATAAAAAATAAAATGTGTAAAAGTATTTTATACACATAAAAAATAAAGTTTGGTTTTCGTTTTGGTTTTTACTGATTATATTTATGCATTAAAAAGCAACAACTGAGTTTAACTTCCATAGCGCTTATAATAATACGACATAATAAATAGTAACAATACTTTATTAAATACAAAAAAATATATTTAAAATGTACATAGCACACAGAAAAAGACATTAAAATGTCCAATGTGCGTGGGTGGTCTTATAGCTAATACCGATAATTTCTTTCAGACAGCTGATGTAGAGAAGTGAAATGCTGCCATTTCCCATACAAGTCTGATAGACAAGGTCTATGTTAAAAATAAGTCTATCTATGTCAAACATTTTAGTCCTGCTCTCTAACACTACACGGCCTCTGTGCGGGCACTTGCGAGCACGTGTGCAGTGCGAATTGCGTTGAGACGTAACTTGGGCGTCGCATCGTGTGAACGGTGGGAAGAAATTGTGTAAAATCCTATTGTTACGAAACTGGGTTCGAGATTTGGAGAAAAACGCCAAAGTTCGTATGAGGGTTTTTATTCACTACGGAACCCAAAAGTTGACACGTGAAGATGGTCTTCCTGATGTCCAAGTCTCGCGTACTCGCGAGCAGCAGTAGCAGAGAGCTACGTCGCGTAGCAGCTGAAGTCCAGGTATCTCGCCAAATTAGTCGCAGGTACTTCCACTTGTCGCACTGAGGTAGGTTTGCTTCGCTTCGGTTCGCTTCGAAGTTATCGCTTTCGTACCTCGTACTGAACTGGCGGGACGTGCACTCGATCACCTTTTTATAAGCGTCGATACAGCGGTCTACATTGTTCTCGAATATTCTCATATCTTGACGAATGTATTTCGATTGACGGGAAACTTCGAGACGCCGGTATGTGTGTGTGAGTGCGACTAAGCCGACGGCCATTCAAAGAACTCTAGCCTTTATGCTATAAGAATATAAGGCCTAGTTTCGCTTGCATTATCCTGACGTCTTTTTTATACCATTCCGCTCGCGAACATTCCGAGTCTATCTAGCCACCAGAGTTCTTGCTCGTGAATATTCTACATTTATCTCGTTCGCGACACTATGTAAGCGCATAACATAATGAAACTTAAGTTGCACGGCGCAACTTGCACTCTGTAAATACCTAACTACATTTTAGTACGACAGCATAAAAACTTCGTTATATATTTATGTATTTAATTTTTTCTCATGTTACATCCCATTTATATGCAATGTCATGGGAAACGGAATATTTCGGCAGGGGCCCATTTTTGGAACGGTATTAGTCCAGGGGCTGTCATGTTGTACGGGTTTGCCGTGACAACAAAAGTATTACTAGACTTATATTGTTTTTAGAGTTTTAAATTGTTCATTGTGTCACCACGTTAACCCGTTAAGACTCGGACGGCATTAAAATGCCCACGTTCATCGTCTTTCTATTGTGTCTGGTAGTGGCGGTTGCGAATGGGTTAAAGTTTAAGGCACAATCAAAACAATCCTACAATTAGCAAAATTCCATATTTACGAGTTATATGTTTTGTAAGCACACGGCGCGATCGGTTGAAAACACGTATAAACTCGTTCGCAGCCGCACGCTCACCCGGCTGGTGCCTCGCTCTCCCTCCCCGCACTGCACCGCAATCACCGCAAGCATCCCGCTTCACGACATGTTCTTGCGTATTTTCAATCAAATATTTTTTGTTTTAAGTAAGACGTTAATGTGTTTAATTTTGATGAAATTGTGATTATAGTACACAAAAAGCTATAATTAAACAAAAATAACACAGTTACTATTTCTGGCTACTGAGAAAAACATTAATTTTAAATCATTAAAAAATGATGTTTAATTTCGGTCTTTAATGTCTTAAAAGACACAATATAGCTTATAAAGATAAAAACATTATGGTTATCATTTTGGCTTAATTAGATATCGAGATCAGGTGAAAACTGTGAAAAAAAATTTATAAACAAAAATGGGGTCAGTTTAATTTTGCTATTAAGTGATCGCATTTGAATGCACCTAAAAGTTAAACTAACAAGGTCTTTGGTTACCTATTATGCTTTTAGGGAAAAGTTAAGTAGTGTACAAAATCTCACGATTTTTATATAATACGGTTGCGACCGCGGATTTTTTACTTAATATATCCTATTAATATTTGATACACAATATTGATATCCGATAAAATAATAAAAACAACGAGTTTATGAATTATGTCCAGGTAATGCTATTTTTATTGGTCTATTACAGTTACGTCGAGAAATTAGCGATGCTTGTTACATTAGCAAACTTGCAAATGGATCAATATCTTGCCCTGAATTGTTAGGAAAGTTAAATTTTAGCACAAACCTACTCAGACTCCGTAATCGTCCTATCTTGAGCATATCTTTGGCTAAATCGAATTATAGACAGAATGCATTTCTTACCCGTGGCTGTGGCACATATAATGAATACATCAGTAAGTACGACTTCGACCTCTTTAACACCTCTGTACCTTCCATCAAACGTACTATAGCGAACTCGTACTTCATATGTGACCAATAATGCACTACATCGTAGACACTGTTACATGATAGTTAATTGACTGCACATAACTGATAAAGGTACTTAGTTAATAAAATATAATGTTCTGCTCTAATCTCTTTTTAACCGACTTTTAACAAGGAGGAGGTTATCAAGTCTACCGCATGTTTTTTCAGTTAAAATATTCAATAGAGAATATGCACGCATTTTTTGTTATTTTTTATTTGTTTAATAAAAACAAATTATTTGTTTAATACACAGTAAACAAATATGAAAGAATTTATAAAATATCTTAATCAGCGACGAACCTGTGATACTTTGAAGTTTCAATTGGAGAGAGAAGTCCGATCTGGACTGTGACGTCATAACTACATGTCATCAATACATTTGCTATAGAAAATGGCGTTTTTGAGAGTGAGATAGACATATTTTCGTAAAATCGTTATATCTCGTTCGTTTGTCTGTCAATTTTTATTCTGTTTTACTGTTAGTACTTTACTTTTGAATATTTACGAATAAACTGGTTAGATAACACATTTTTTATTTTATTTTTTTCATGCATATTCTCTATTGTTAGCTGTACTTGTGTTGTTTCTGCTTAGATAGTAATATGTGAAGATTTGTTATCGGCTAGTAGATATATAAATTTATTGTAATATTTTTGTTAAAGCTGTTGATCTTCCGAATAAATGAAAATAAAATAAAATAAATGAAAATATGGTAGACCCTGGTGGTCAACGATAATTGTGTGTAGTTTTACTCTTTACACATACAATATATTCTTATTACGTTAAAATTAGATATTTTGTAATGACATTATCGTGAACGTAATGACAAAATATTGTGTGATAATATAAGTTCTTGTTATTCGTAGACTATTTACTATTAAACAAACAAGATTTTTTCATACTCATGTGTACTGTATATACTAGCTGCGCCCGCGACATCGTTCTTGTGACGTATTTCGTATATTTCCTTAGGAATCAGATATTTATCTTTAATAAATTTCATATTAAATGTTGACCTCATCATTTAGCTACCAACATCCCAAATATCATAAAAATCTGCCATAAATATAGTTTTTGCGTGATGGGTGAAAAAACATACATATAGACAGACAAAATGTAAAAAAGATATTAAATATATTTAATGGTACAAACAAAGGTTATTTAGTAAGTATATTTGTACTGTATATTGTAAGTTTGAATTATTCTTGATTGGGTAAAAAAATAAGTCAAGGTTGAAATTCAGAAATTTATTTGTTTATTTTTCATTTAACTTTGTGATCTCCTGATGAGACTAATACAAAAAAAAAATGTTATTCTGATTACTCAATCTTAATTGTAATATTAAGTAATAAACCAAGTACTGATGTTACTTTGTCTTTTATTTAGTATAACTAATTCTTATGAAGAAAATAAGACCAACACGTATAAATGTCATTACGCTCCTTTAGACGTCATTACGTTCACGATAATTTACATAAAAAAATTTATTACTCAAAATCTATAACGGATAACAAGGTCCAACTACTTGTAAAAAGTTGTTAGTAATGTATACTATAGAATATATGCCAAAAGCTTGATATTAGAGAGAAATTCCTGTGGAAGATAAAAAATGCATCAAATTAAATCAATTTGTAGGATCCACCCTGTTATGCTTTCTAGGCTCTGTTTGTGTGACAACATCTATATCATAGGCATATTATCTGCAATAGTTGCCGTGATATATTATTCATTGGAATCTTTCTAAGTTTCCTGTTTACCTGCAGCACACATTGTTTTTAAATAAACAACATTGGTATCAATCACATAATTTGCGCGTAATTTTCTGCAAAATATTGTTACTAGATTTCGTATCACTTACCGCCAATCGCGATGGCGCGCTATATTAGCATTGTGATACTTAAAATTTTAAAAAAATAAGAAAGCCCTGCCTTTTAATTTCCTCCGTGTCATATCTCTCGTAAGGCTTATATCTGTCGCAAACTCCTTGAATTTAATTAGTTTGAGACTAACTAGAGTAGTCATGATGGATTTTACAAAATAGACAGATTTTATTTTATTCTCATGATGTACACAATTTACTATGATATTGAAAAAAAAACGAAATTATGTAAAACTTATTTTTAAAAGTAATTAGTAAGGTGGGGCTTTAATTACAACTTAATTCCACATAAATCAAGGACGTTAATTTGTTTTTTCTTTAACTCTTTGCCTCTTTGCCACAAAAATGCATTTGGGTCAGTGAAGGTTAGTTTCACTTGTTGATTGATTTACTTAACGTGCAATTCGTAAATTTTTATAACCAATCATTAAATTATAATTGGGCAAATAGTAGATTCTTATACACAGTAAGTTATTGTACCAAGTGCTTATTTTGAGCTCGAGCGGTAGCGAGGTCTCTAAAAACCATGAGTGCAATATAGCTGCAATAGAGCTGTAATGCCAATCAGCTAGAAGTTTTGTCAAACAGCGGATTATACAATTCAACTGCGACACATACATGATGCTAAGTGTCGGCACAAGACACGATACGAATAATCCTACTAATCCTATCCTATCCTACTAATATTCCTACTATTCTTATTCCTATTCCTACTAATATTATAAATGCGAAAGTGAGTTTGTATATTTGTTTGTTACCGATTACCCGATACCGAATTGTATGAATTTTGGTATGAATATAGTTTGAGACTGGGGGAGGACATAGGGTACTCTTTATCCCGGAATTCCCACGGGGAGCTAAGCCCGCGGGTACAGCTAGTAATAACATAGATCGAGAAGGTATACACTATACATAGTACGTTCCTGCGATGAACAGCCAACAAAATGTGGATGAATAGCAATGGCAGTGCTCTTGTTTGTGAAGTAACCACTTACTGCCGACGTGGCTGGCACGTCCCGACACTTTTCTTGAGAACTTGTGCTAGTGTTCGGATCACATTATCTATATCTATATCTATACATATAATAAAACAGTAAAAAAAGTGTGTCTGTACATGCAATATATTTCCAAAAAAAATATTGGGGGCGATGGAGTTTGTTTTTATATAGCTATTAAGCCTGGGCAACATATAGGGTATAAATGATTTTGGAAAATGAAACGCCTGATGCGGAACCATAATGGTTCAGCTAAACTATAAGAGAAATAAAAAATTCCGCCTTAGTAACAGTTGTTCAGCCTGATGAGCATTTTCCAGAGACATAAAGTCCACGCGAACGAAGTCGCGGGCTTCGGCTAGTTATACTATACGCTCTAGCAAGTGCAACTTTTTTATTAGCAACTCTGTGGACATGGATGTGGATGGAGAGCTGTGACGAATCCACTCACTGCCTAGTGCCTATACTCACTTAAAATTCGTTAAAGTTAACTGTAAAACAAGTTTATTTGCCAGGCAAATTAAAAAATCTGTTGTAACGCCATCTAGTGATTAGCGGAGGAACTAAATAGTAGAAATAATATCCTTAGCGCCATATGTTTTTGCCAGACAAACTGCAAAGCGTTAACCCCAAATAACTTACTAACTTAAAAGGCAGGGAATTCGCTTTTACAAAAAAAAACCCATCGAAGTTGGTCCATCCGTTCGAGTGCTACGATGCCACATACCTACATACAGTGAGACAGACATACAGACATTAGCGTCAAAATTATATTATAACACCCCTCTTTTTTGTCGGGAGTTAGAAAAGTCGTGCCAACAGATATATAAGCACTTCTCGCGGCAACAAAAGCTTACATTTAGCTTTCATATAAGCATTACATACATAAACTCTTGGCATACAGTATGATTACATCTCACACGGCTTTTACTGTTCATTGAGCAAGTCCCGCTTTGTTCAGTTCCAGTCCTAAAGTTATTCAGCTGTTTTCAGTAGGCTACCAAATGAAAAAGGCAAAAAACGGCTCGCTGAAATGAAACCTCGCTGCCGTTGGAACTGGTTTTGTCTTACTTCTTTTGTATGAAAATTTTACTTTCTAGCTTTCTGTGTCGAATGGGAATAAACTGAAATTGAATTTTATATATTCTATTATTAACTGATTTGGACTGACTGTGCTTCGGAGGGCACGTTAAGCCGTCGGTCCCGGTCACTGTCTTTTACATTGGTCGTTACCTAAAAACCATGTCAGAGGCCTTTAAGGCGGTCTAAAAACTCTTGACACTAGGTGTAAGTCACTAACACACACGATAAGAAGATTACTGATATTATAGCTTTCGGTTTTAAATTGGAATAGACTGAAATTCAATTGTTTATATTCTATTACTGGATAGTAAAGAAGTCTTTAAACGTTCTGATACGTTCCCTGGGTACATACCAGTAATTACACTTTTATATGTATGTGCGGTGGCACAATCTGATGTTTTGTACTCAACTGGCCTTTTTAGACTCCATAAATGATTTCTGAATATTCAAGAGATCTGAATTCTAAAGCGTTTAATGTTGTCTCAAGTTTACTACAACTATCTAACGCTAAACATTGAAGCACTAATATTAGTTACAGAAATATAAAAACTTAGATAAACACACATAAACCCGACACATCCGGAGTTTCAGATAAAATACAAATAAGCACCTGCCTTTTTAAAATGATTATTGCCCACACCGATATCGAATCGGGAACCAGAATTTTTGAATCAATTAACCACGATTGTACCGATATTACTGACCGCAGAACTAAGGTTCTCAAAATGTTATAATGTTTTGTTTTGGTTACGCGGCGATGATATGTGGTTAATTATTATCATTTGTGGCTTTCCGTCAGTTTCCGTCCTCGTGTAGGGCGTTTGTTTTATCAATGAATTGGAATGAATGGCGGTCAGGCTATTGTATAAAGCAATTATACTATACTTCTGGTTGAGTGGACATTACTCATACTATTTTTACATCGGAAACTTAACTCCTATAAGCGTTAAGAATCGTCAAATTTAACACTAGCTTTATCAAAATTAACTTTATGTATCTATTTAGTAATTTTAAAGCACTGATCCACACAAATTGGAAATCTTAGTGTGATAAAACGAATAATTAATGATTTACATTAGGTTTAATCTTTTAATTATCAAAACTAAAAACTTCCGACTTCACACCTAAACTACACAACCGATTACGATAAAATTCCTGTGGGACCACTTCGCAAGTATATACCAAACCAAAATTTAAGGGATTTTCAAAATCGGTCCAGGTGTCTTTGAATAATCGGTGAACATAGGCGACGAATTGATAACCTCCTCCTTTTTGGGTAGTCTGTTAATAATGATATGTGTCCATGTACATTTGCCAGTGCATTGATAGACCCTCGCCTCAGCACCCTCGCCTCAGCATTATCATAGTATCATGTATGCAGGACGTAACGTGGGCATGTGATGCTGACCTAACAAGTTTGATTGCTCGTTTATAATGCACAAGCATTATTTGATAGCGCTGGGTGTCTTATGAATAACTCACTCCCAGACGGAAGCTTTTATTACTTCATGATTAAATAAACTCTTATCAATATTTTTTATTTCTTATTTTAACGCGTTCCCTCACTTCCCTCCCAGTTGAATCCTTGTTCTTCTGCTTAGAAACGCGTGGTGCGTTTGCCGGCTTCTTCAAGAATGATGTGAAATGTAGTGGTCAAAATAACACTGCGAGGTAAAGAACAAATTACTGGAACTATTTAATTTAAAACTATGTAGGCATTTGCCTGTGATTTTACGACCGGCTGAAGTGAATGGTTCACTTTAGCCGGCAGCTTTGGGAATGCAGTTGTATTGTGTGGTATGTTCAGATTGTTTAGTCATTTTAGTCGTTATTTAAGACATCCACAGAATGAGATGGAGCTTTCCTATTCTACCCCTTAAAATACACGTGACAATATTTTATAATGTATTGCCATGCGTTGCTTTATTGCTATTGGAACCTACGAAACCCATCCATTAAGTAAACCATCTGCGTACGTAAGACATGTTTTCATTGAATAAAGTTGATATTTACATACATACATACATAATATCACGCCTGTTTCCCACAGGGACAGCAGAGACTATGGACCTCCACTTGCTACAGTCCTGACAAACCTCTTTTGCTAAAAAGATTTTGCATAATAAGCACTTCTTTTCGTATCGTTGGCTTACACAATTATTATTTTCCCTCCAAAATGATGCCACTCTCAGCGTTGTCCGAGGCCTCATAAAAGTCAAGTTTAGTGTAATGGTGGGGCGCGATGGGCAAGAAACGAGGATCATAGTCTGGTCGCTATGGCTACACTGGCACTGTGTTGCGGATTTATCAATGTAACGCCATCGGGCCGAATAATAATAAGCACTAAGCTTAGAAAACATACATAATGCACGTTGTCCTATCATCCGTCAGTGTACACTGCGAATGACCTTTAGATTACGTCACTAGATCCTCATGCAGTCTCGGCTTGTCATAAATTAAAAATAGTAACAGAACGATAATTCATAGACCTACAGCTAGACTTTGAATTTGACGACTAACTATCAGTAAATAAATGTATATCTGAAGACTAGCCTCATTTATGTATGTCATGTAATGTAATCACTGCGTATGATTAAAGTTATCTGTCCTAAATACCTATTTAATCTGGTGGCTAGTCCTTATTGCACAAAATGGTTGTATTTGTATCTTTAGGTATACATAGATCCTTTTGCTGACTTTTTCCATAAACGATATGTTTATCGATAGAAAGCACATTATACGTATAGTCGCATCTGTCACTCTTAAATGTTATCTTTTGTTTCGTCTGCTTTTGCATTTCCATAGCCAGTGTTTGAGAATTCTAGTCTTGTTTGTGAGTTATTCATCTTGCAAGTCGTTCTTGGAGATCTTGCTATTTATGTCGTATATATTTGTTTTGATCTTTACATTGTCTTTGTTTACAATGTAGCCCTGGTTTATCTTGCATATTTTTTCTTTTTAATACATATTTAGCGTTCTAAGTTTGAGACCTATCCATTACAAACTCGTAGATAAAGAAAGTGCGATTTCCCATCGTATAATCTGGTGGGTGAACTCGCTGTTTTGGTACAAATTTGTACAAAGTAGTATTACGTGTATTCATCTTTCGCCAAAACAAAAAAATTATACCTACAAACAGACCTAGAAATTTTGTTACTGCGTAAATAATGTCAAATGATAGGTAACTATTGCCTTCGTTGGTTGCGCCTGAAAAGCACTCGCTAATTCAACTGACCTTTACAACGTCGATGTAAGAACAAACGAACAATTAAAACGGTCGGCTCCTAGGGTTGTGCTTCCCACTCGCCTCCCACTCCGCTAATTACCGCATGATCTCTGAGTCACGGCAGCTGGGACAGCCCGGTAATTACTCAGCACTTGGCACAAACCTGCTGCTCCTCGCCACGATGCGCCAGATCGATAAAATTACCACTTTATGCTTTATGCCAGTCATCGGGCGTTTATTTCTAGTTTTTACGACCATATGATGTCTGCGCCGTATTTGGACTGTTTATAGTTACGGTCACTAAAACAGATGGTTCTGTGTAGGTACATCGTGCCTTGTAAATTCGTTTTACGCAGTTATATTTGTTGATTCACATTTTTGTTTAATCTCACAGGACTAAATAACATAAAATCGGACAAGTACCAGTCAAACTCTCTCACTGAGGATGCCGTTCCGTACCTATTGAATATACATGTATGAATTAACATCTACTAGGTACCTGGAAAAAAATCTCCTGTTTTCTTTTTGCGTACCATTTTTGTGTTTGAAAAAGTTGTCTGATAACTACTGATAAGTGGACAAATACATTTAAAAAAAATACGTTATTTCTTTCGTCTTTGGGTCGATCGGTCCAGTAGTTTCGTAGTAAATGGCTGTGGTCTGACAGGCGACAGACAGACAAGTGAAGTGATCCTATAAGTCTACCGTTTTTACCTTTTGAGGTACGGAACCCTAAAAATATTACGAAAGCCAAAGTATTTTCTGTTATGTTTTACTTAAGCTATCAATGCACCACAGAAGTGTCCTGTTCCGGCATTTCGTGGGAAACATCGTTGTTCAAGACACACTTAGGTATATCATTTGATTGGCAGATAATGTTCTCTGTACTTGCTTCCTTCCTATGATTTCACAAATAGAGAGTCCTGTTAGCCTGTTACTACATTTTCTTTTTATGATTACAGCTTTTATTTAATTTCACCTGTCCCGCGTTGCTATCCGTTTGTCGGTCCGTCTTATCTGTCTGTCTATTATCAAATCTCGCAAGTTAAATTTCCCATACTTCCCGTAATTCATGTCTGATTATTGAATACATGCTTAACGGTAACATCGACTAAATACCAAGCGACGCAAATAACACAAAACAAGGAGACGCGACTTGCATATAACTTTGTGTACATAACCATCGAGTGACATAATTATTCACGGAAGGATAGTCGCGAACAGCACTCGATATTTCGATCCGTTTCATTTCTCGATCACATGATGTAATCGTAGTTCGATATGAGCCAGCGACTGCGGGAATGGGTTTTGGTTCAATGGAAGCTCGGAGACTATTAGGTCTGTTCCATTTGAGCCTTTGCTCTTTTAAACCGCCGCAAATTATTTGTTATTATAATATTGAATTACGTTATGAGATATAGGTTTTTCAAAATTGTACTTTCAAACAGTGGTTAAAAAAGGTAAACGGATCGTTATTCTGGGCGATTTTTAACCCCTTGTATACCGGAATAGCAGACACACTATTAAACAATGCATTCTCGCGTAGATCTACGCGACGGCGTACGAGAGGTTAAAGATATTACATTGTAATGCAGTAACCTGTGACGTAGCCAGTTATATAATTTGCTAAATGTACGTAAAACTCATATCACTTAGTAAATGGGCCCAGCTCCATCCAATTAATATAGTATATACAATACAAGCCTTGTTACACAAAAAGCGGTAGTGCAGAAATATGTATCCGTAAGTTTTTGAGACGTGCGTAGTGTTATCGTAATTTCCGTAGCTTGAAGTCCACTGTTTCTGCAAAACACAGGCATCTCTCACAGATTTATGTAGTGCATGGTTTGGATTGGAAGCTGCTGCATCCAGCGTTTTTTTTTGCGATGCGCAACTAATGCAATGTATCTTTGTGAATTTTTACTACCTACTACTTACTGTGATAAACCAAAAAAATGTTGTCCATTATTTTTGGATAATCTTACTGACATATGTACATATAGTTGACATTAGCGGCAGCGGTGGACGTAATCATCATCGTTTTTACCGCGCGTTGAGCTCATATAAATACTGAATACGGAACAATTTATAAGTGAAATACTGAGTAGACCAGCATCATGGATGTCAAAAATTCACATCATAAATATAGGCAAGTTTAAAAAAAAAAAATGGATCGAAAAAAAAAACAATTCCCTTCTATTTTAATAGTTATTAGCCGTTCTCTAAATACATCCACCGCTGCCGCCGCCGCGGTCGCAACATGTGAGCTGTGGCATACCACCGCGAACCGCGCCGCACGCCGCGCCTCCTGTCGCACCGTGATCCGCACCGCCAGTGGCTGTGGCCAGGCCGTTATAGCGATGAGGCTGTCCCAGTTCTTATTAACATGGGACGTCCCAAGAGGCGCTAGTTCTATATTACCTTTTATTTTATGTTTGAGTAGTGAGTGACACAGTCAGCCACGAGGATAATAGCGCAGCTTCTGTAATTTGCTTCGTAATTACTGCCCAATTATACAAATTGGATAACATTCATATTTATGTCCCGTTCTAATGGACTTAAAATCTAAATTTTAAGCTTAGGGACGCGGATGTGAATAGAAATTTTAAATCATGTGGCAGCCATAGAGTAGTTCTATTTTTTTCAGTAGGTATTGAAAAAGAATAGAACGTGTTTAGATAGAAACTGCAACTATTTATAGTGTATTGTAATGTAATGGTGCTCTAGTGTCACAACAAGGCCACATAGATTAGCAGTAAATTGTAACATAATGGTCCAGTTCTTTCAATTGGATGCAAACATTGTTATTTATATTCGTTTTCATTGGGCAAGCAGACATTGTGATTCACCTGCAAACAAACAAACAAAGGAGGAATTATACCTACAACTGTTACATTTCGTAGTGAAATTACTCCTACTCGTACACTAATAAATTCAAACTCAGGAAACCGCCTAAAAATACCTAGCGCCTTTCGCACAATAGAAGAAAAATTTTCTCGCGAATTCTTTACACAGTGGACTTTGAGATGCTTCACTTTAAAACCCTAGACTACGCGCGAGACATTCACACGACATAACAACATAGTTTTACGTGCACGCAGAAAAAATAAAGTGTGCCTTGTGTCCTTGTGATTAGGTGTAGCATGCGTTTATAAGCTGCAGAGGTATGTTAGTCATCTGACGGTGCAGTGGCGCTTGTACTTGGCATAAAGCCCGGGGCTGGCACACCCCACTGTCGTGCCCCGCCCACGCGGACGCCGCTTCACACCTCCCCTATTGCTACTCTTATTCATCAACTAAAATTGCATGCAGCTATTAACCTGGCGATGTACGGTCACTGCGCTCATACTGCCGGAATGTCATGATGAGTCGAGTAATGCAAGTATTTAAAGAATGTTCGATATGTGCCAGTGCTTTCGTATTGTTAAGCCTACGCATTGTGATCTGTCAGCTCATGGTTTACTACACAGAAAAAAAGACCTTCTTAAAATAAGACAAAAATACTTAATAGAAAGCAAATTGCATTCAACCAAGAATATGGTTTACTCATATATACTGAAACTAATATTTTCTTGGATATAGCTAAGAGATTCTTTTGAATGCATTTTTTGAAAGAAGATAAGTGTTACTTGAAAGAAGAAAATAAGTTTTCCGTCAAGACAAACATGTTTCATAGATTTAAGAAAATCAACATCTTAAACGGAAGCTCTTTTGATTTGTTGTTTAGAAGAAATATTGTATTTTGGATGAAGCAATTAAAAAATGTTTCCTTTAAGTAAATGATTCTTAATTCAAAGCTCTTTTGATTTATTTTTTTATCGTTGTTTTATAGTAAGGTAAGTGGTTGTTTTATTACGTACGTATTACTACAGTTTTATAACGTACCTACATTATTCTTAGTGGTAAGTAGAGTTTTTATTATAACTCCGAAAAAACTTGACTTTAACACTGACGCCGGGTGTTCAGCGCGTGTTTTTCTCTACACGGAATTATAATAAAAACTCTACTTACCACTAAGAACAATGTAGGTACGAACAGTAGTAATACGTACGTAATAAAACAACCACTTTCCTAACTATAAAACAACACAAAGCTTTGAAAGTTGGGACGGACGCGGCGCAGAACACAGACAGACCAAATAGGCAGGTTTTGACACGCTCAAACTCAAAAGTCAAGAAAAATATTTTTCTACTGAAGTAAATTAACTTTTAGTTCAAATAAGTTACCTTGAAAAAGGAAATGTATTTCTTTAAACAAATTACAAATATCTTTTATTAAAAAACAAGAAACTTCTGTTTGAGTAATTAAATATGTTTACTACTCTACTCATTTTGAGTTAAACATTTTTCAATTCAGGAAAATAATTTCTTTGTCGAATAAAAACGCTTGGTCAAGAAAATATTTCATTAATTTAACATACATAAGTTATTAATCTTAGCTTTTTTTTGAGTTAGTTTAAGAAAATACTGTCTTCTTGACTTCAGAATTTGATCTTCCTTTAGTTAAAAATATTTTTGTAAAGTAAAAAAATATATATATATTATTTAAATTCAAGTAAAACCGCAGTTTTCTTTTAACGGCTTCAAGTTTTTGGTTGAAATAAATATTACTAAGTTTAAGTAAAAATTACTTAAGTATAGCAAATATACCAAGAAAATCAGTTTTCTTGAATTAAAAATTCTTTTTTTTCTGTGTAGAGAGTTATCAGTAAAATCTGTCGTACGTAACGTACTTATAAATGTTTTGTGGTTTAGCTTGACATGATAACTCATCTATTCATGTTCTTATCTCCCGTCAGCCCGCATTTACACACATTTACACAAGTTATACGTAGCATTTAACGTTCTTTTTCTACTCGTGGAACAACTGCTGAAACAATCAAGTTGCTGTATTACTTATTACGATTTTAGAGTTTTTAGGGTTCCGTATTGCAAAAACGGAACCCTTATAGATTCGTCATGTCTGTCTGTCTGTCCGTCCGTATGTCACAGCCACTTTTTTCCGAAACTATAAGACCTATACTTTTGAAACTTGGTAAGAAGATGTATTATGTGAACCGCATTAAGGTTTTGACACAAAAATAGAAAAAAAACAAAAAATTTTGGGGGTTCCCCATACTTAGAAATGAAACTCAAAAATTTATTTTTCATCAAACCCATACGTGTGGGGTATCTATGGATAGGTCTTCAAAAATGATATTGAGGTTTCTAATATCATTTTATTCTAAACCGAATACTTTGCGCGGGAGACACTTCCAAAGTGGAAAAAAGTGTGTCCCCCCCCCCCGTCCCCCGTCCCCCCCCTCCCCCCGTAACTTCTAAAATAAGGGAATCATAAAACTAAAAAAATATATGATGTACATTACCATGAAAACTACCAGCGAAAATTGGTTTCAACGATATCTAGTAAATAGCTTTTTTTTTAATACGTCATAAATCATAAACGGTAATTTACCTTTCATTCAATCGCTCAAATATAATTTTTTTAAAAAAAAAACATACTACAATACTTTTATATTATGTTATTTGCTACTACGGAACCCTTCATGGGCGAGTCCGACTCGCATTTGGCCGCTTATTTTATACAATGTATGTATACCGTTGACCTAACAACAAGAAATCAAAAGTTTTTACATTTCAAACTTGTTTTTAGTTGATGATGATTTACATCATATGGGAATGTAAGCAGGTAATATTCATTTATGTAACAGAGCGTAACAGTATAAAATATGTTTTGCACGAGAAGGAGAAAGTACTACGTAATTAAATATCTCGCAGTATTATTTATTTGATAACATAAGATCAGATAACATGAAGAAACGAGGAGCTTGTGCAAATATTATTTATTATGATTTTGAATAGTGAAGGACAGGAGACGATGGTGGAACTTGACATACAGAGCCGATCACTAAATAGGACAAAGATAAGATAACATTTCTTCATTGCACCAACCAAGTATGACAATAATCAAAAGTACAATATAGTAGGTGAAACGTAAAGATGATGATGATGATAAGATCAGATAAGACGGATGCGCAGCGCATGTAGTCGTCTCGGGTCGCAGTGGTGTGGTGTGGCACAGGCGTATGCGCTATGCAGCCGCGTCACCGGTGACTCACGGCTAATTACATGTGCTACCAGTGCACGTGCTCGCCTTAGCTTTACTTTATCGATGTCCCAGTCAATGGGCGCCCCTTGTTTCGGTCTGAATCGCTCTTTTGTTGGCCACACTTGGAGGTGAGGATGAGTGTGCGACTACCTAATTCGGAACGTTTAGGGTTTAGTTTACTTACATGGATTGGATGTACTCCATGAAGTAGTCGAAGCAAGATTAGTGTTTGCGAAATAAACCCTTTATTGTGAAAGTTTTAATAGCTTTTCTTTTCCTTTTACAAATAGTAGTATTCAAATTTTTAAAGAAAGTGCTTGTCACCGAAGCAATAGCGCAAGTGTATTTACTACTAAATGACTATTGAGTATACTACACACGCACGAGTAATTAATGTATATTAAACATATGCATCTCAGTTTGCCTCTTCAAACAATAATGAATTAATATATGCATAACAATCACCCTTTTGCTCCTAGTGTCACTTTGAAATTCTCATACTTGATTTTCATCAAAAGAATGTCAATGTCCACACAGCTATTCCGATTATTTTGGCAACCCGCTAACATTTATTTTGGATCTATTTTTGGCTGGAATTCACAATGCTCATCGGAAAATGCATATGGTTTACCGCCCACGTAATTGTAATCGCTGGTGTTTTACCTTGAGTGTTAAAGAATGATCCATCCACGTCTGTGTTGGTTTGATTCTATGACTACAAATAGGAATTACTAAATATATTTTAAAGATTATCAAGTCACTGATCCCGAACAGGTAAACACAGCCCAGGGTCGCAGGGCCCAAAGACTAGCTCATCCACAGTGATTATCACATCAGTGTCTCCATCGAGGTAAACACAGCTAAGGGTCGCAAGTCCAAAAGGCCATCCCATCCACAGATATTGAGAATAGATCCCCACGTATTTCCCCATTTCCTTCGTCTACTTCTAGAACCTGTGCTGGACAAGTAGCAGCTTGCAATTTCACTTAACTAGCATAGCATCCTACATTTTTATTTGCTCATTCTAGACTAGCTTGGAAGTTTTAAACGATTACATTATACAGCACTGATATAGTCATCCTTATAGACCCACCAACAAATAGCTCTGTTAGTATTTTCGTAGGCAATACTGTCAATAGAAATACGTAAAATGATGTAAAACGAGTCACTTTCAAGGTTTTCGTTTTTATGAATAACACTGAAATATCAAACAATCACAAGCTTTAAGTAAAGTGTCGTAGGTTGACATTATAGAGCCTTATAATAAAATGTAGTGATCGAGTCACTTCTCATATGATTGGATAATATCAAATCAAAGTTCCCCATCATAATAATAACTTATCAACATTTTAAAACAACCATAAAAAAAGTTACCGATAAGAAATATGTTTAAAGATCACTGTTTACTCTTTATACCATCAGTTTCTAGGAAGTCTGATCACATAAGAGCTTGAGAAGTGTCGTAGAGTGCAACATTATGATTCATATTAAGCAGAAAACTAACTACGCAGTTCTTATTTCCTGTGAAGAATAGTAACTAGATTTTATAATAAAAAAATATTTATAAAATGCCAGTAATCGATCAGGTCGGTATCATTAGTATCTACTCGTACAGACATTTCCCCAAGGATTTCTAAAACGACCGATCGGAAGGGGCCTGCATCCAGCGCCTTCCTGCAACTTTGCACAGGTCGTCTGACCATCTAGCAGGTGGGCGTGGCGCTTTGCCGGTACGTGGCCGCCATTCCAGAACAATCGTTTCGAACCTTGGGGAGGCATATGTCCAGCAGTGAACTTCCTGTGGCTGATATGATGATAATGATGATGATATACAAACACTGGATATTTACAATGCAAACAAATAGACATGCCACTTGTATTTAAGCAAGATGGAATTAAACCCATGACTTGATTGTTTGTTTTTTGCATGTGAATATTTTGGGCTTACAATAGAAACCAATGTTTTTACTGCTTCAGATTTTAGCTTTATTATCATGTTTTATACAACTTGTATTATTTAAAATGCTATTGCGTTTAAAATTTTTGTTCACTAGACTACATACAAATATTTTAGTTTTTCTAAATGGTTTGAGGGTAGACCTTTTACCAAGCGTTGGGCCATCGGATCTCTGTAAGACCAAACTCTTTGAAACTAAGTTTGGTCAAGATTAATGACAATTTACCAGTGCTAACCCATCGCTTTTTCTGTCATTTTAGGTTGTTCTTGACGCAAAACTATGACAGAATATTCTGCTTGGTCAGTTTGCAGTGGTGTCCATAGACAGTTAACCAAATAGGTATTTACTTTTATTTACGGACGGCCCAGGAAAACGAGCATAACTTTTTAAGTTATGAGTCTGGTAAAATGACTACGTAGATTACGTTTCTATCTTGTATGATTGATCATCTACAGTTCAATCAACCAGTCTACAGCCACATTACCGCTAGTTACGAGCTGTTGTCTAAAGGTTACCGAGCACTTACTAACGAGTAATCTGCGCAGCGTTCAATAAAGCGTAGATTACGGATAACAATCGCAAACCCGTTCGCCGGCGCCATAATTCTCACCTCGTCATCAATTCTCACGTACGCTATTTGCATTAGTTTGCGTGTAACGCTGTACCATCGGCATCGCCGTGTAAACAAAATAAACAAATGCATTGTTTTATTTAGCATTGCATTGTTTGTCAGCGAGCTGTGAAAGATAAAGGCCGATTTTGATGCAGTTTTATTTTAGTATCAAAATTACTTAATACCTCAAACCTTGTATAAAATTACCAATGTATGTAATTGTATAAAAATTACTACAGCGTTTTGTTTAGCGTTTTGAACCTTCGACATAAAGAGGGGTATTATAAGTTTGTCGCTAATGTGCGTTTGTCTGTGGCATATTAGCGCTCGAACGGATGGAACGATTTCGATTTTTTATTACGTAAAAGCTTTGTTTGATGAAAAATTTATTCAGTCGCAATAGATATTTAGACCTACACAGTACACAAACAAAAACAAACCATCCTTGCTGATGTCTTGCGATGTAACTCTTCCGATTACAATAGAAGCTGAAACTTGTTATTTAAACGTCTGCAATATCCATTTTAACATGTTCTATAAATAAATAAAACATTAACGCATCTACACTTCGTGCGTGGTGGACTGTACCGGTTTGCGATCATGATTCACTTGTTTATCTCGCTTGCAGCTCACGTACGTTGGTGTAAGACAAAAACACTGGTTGAATGAGCTCAGTCGTTGTCATTAGGCCAAAACATTTTTAATTGGTGTATGCTTCTTGATTTGGTAGCATACACTGTTGTTAATCAATAATATCGACCTAATAAGGAGCTTGTCTCTTATTAGGACTTTTATTGATCGTCAGTGATTTATTGGGTATCGATTTCGTTTTCCAGATCCATTCGAATGAATTATTAGTCTTAAAGTTAGGAGTGGCGTTGATTTTTTTTAAATATAGTGGGACTTTTTAAGAACCGGCCAATTTAAACTTGCTCCGAAAATTCGGCTTGTGAATAAATAGTCACCCTGTATTTCTAGTTAGTATTTGTCATTGAACATAAACTAGGCTAATGAAATACAAGCTGAAAAAGGCGTATAAAAATCAATGATACCTCTCCAATCCGTCTTGGCCAGCGTGGATAGAGAGGGTCGTGCTCCTGCAGTGAAGACAAAAATACCTGATGATGATGTTGATAATTAACTAGGCCTATTTTAATTAGGTAAGATTTTTTAATACTTGAGAGATTTAAAAATTTGTCATTGGCAATATTAAAAGTCTTTAATTTCAAAACTGCAAAAGAGTATCTTTATGATGTTAAATTCTAAACATGTTACAAATACCAAATCAACATGAATTCCAAATGCCTGTTTTATATGCTTCATCTCACAATTGGCTTGTCAAGTAATTTTTAAAAAGATCTGATTCGTAATCCTTTTCGAGGAATAGCCTCTAGGAGAAGCTTTCTCTAATCAGATTTTAAAATAAGGTCTTACTTATTTAGATATTTGCAAAAATCCCTTTGACCTTCATTTTCAAGCAAGGTCAAGCCTGTTTGAGGAAGTGATGTCACAATGAAGATTTTTTGAGTAATGTTGGCAATTTTCACTTTCAGTACTGTACTGAAGCGCCGTTTTTGAAACGCGGTGTCACCAAAACGACTGGTTATTCTATACAAAAACCGTTCGTTTAGTGACTCTACGTTTCAAAAATGGCACCACTATTATATGTCACTGTCATCTACCAACACAACAACTTGACAACAACCAACATAACGACGGTAATTTAAACAGTAGACATTGACAGTTGAGAGATGTCATTGTTTTTTTTACTGCAAGCATAGGAAAAATGTAAATTTCGACTGACGTGTGTCGTCACTTCCGGTGTAATGTTTAAAATTAAACAAAAAACTTCTGATAACACGTAGATATTTTTTATTCAAATTAGTTTCTTAAAATTGTCTATATTTTCGATTAAAGGCACCTTTAACCCTTTTATATATTTTAGTTTACTACCCAATTGGCGTATAGATGCCCACCAAACCTCACCTCGCCAATATGATTTATTGTTATGGCGTTGTTTACGTCGCCATAGAGATGTTCTGAAATCGATGGTTGCATAGAAAGAGAAAATGTGCCTTCTGCTTCATGGATTGAATTTTGTTTACTTATGTACTTACATCATTCTGTTTACTTTTTGCTATCCGTGTCTTAAATTACCAGAATATTTTAAAACATTTCGTGTCTTTCTAAACGTGTTATTACAAAATGCAGACTAACTTTTAGTAGTCACAAGATTTTTATACCATTCAAAACAAGTTGACACTTTCTGATCATTCATTATAAAAAAAAACAATTGCATATTTATGATATTTATTATGCTCAACAAATGTATCGTAGGTATATATTATACATATGTGTATTATAATAAAAAGTTTAAAACCCGTTATACCAACAACATCAGCCATTGCAAATTGCCATTGTGCAAATGTAAATTCAGAGAGTTGTCGCGTGTTTTACAACTTCATTGTTCGCGACACTATGCCCCCGCCGCGGCTTTTCTTGCGAATCCCAGCCGATTATAATAAAGCCCCTCTACTGTCACCATTGTTGTATGCAGTAGTTATGTTTTGCCTCCTGCAATCGATTCCGCGAATGGGAGGTCATAATGTAATACGTTAGGTTAGGTTATGTTACACGAATACATATAAGCCGCGTAGTAACGGTGAATCAAAGTGCGACTTTTCACCACCCCTTTACCCTCCCATGGGTGTCATAAGAGTAAGGGGTGTCGTTCAATAGGTACAGGTAACAAATCTGGCAGTCCTCTCTTCAAAGACTACGCTCGTACATCTACTGCAAATCTGCCTAGCGTGATTATGGGCAAATCCGTCCTTCTTTGGGAGAGGCCTTTAGTCCAGCTGTTGTTGTTGTAATTTAAGAGTTTGCTCTTGCTTGATTGTCGGTGGAGTTAGGTGGAGATGCCTACCAACGTTTTAATGACCTGGTAGGACCGTAGGACCAAATTACTAGCTTTTCTTTAATTTATTGGACAACCTTCATCCTCGGTCTTTCTCTCCTTCGCCCGCAGTGGAATGATAGAAAAGAAAGAAAAGAAAATGTATGTCTATATGCAATTATTATATCTGTAAAGTATACCTTCGCGATTTGTTCTATTTATAGCACCAACGCGACAGGCAGCGGGTCGGATCCCGCATTAGAAATTTATTAGTTGTGTCTGATAAACCATAGGGCACTGATTCCAGCTAAGTACAGTCGAGGAAATAATGACTACATGTAATACTTGTAATGTTTGTTACGTTTTAACCTTCAGACGGTTGTTAGACACAGCCACACAACTGTCGTTTGTGCCTAGTGATTGTAGTGATCATCGATCGATAAAAAGTTATAGGTATCGAAATTAAAATGTACAGACGATGTCGAATTAAAATCAAATTAATTCTAAATGGGATCAAAGCAGCCATAGGCACTATAGAATTTAAGTACATTCATGTATGTCGGATAACAACGAGCTATTATGTACTTACTATGATGATGTCACAGAATTAATAAGAGTCTGATGTCGGAGGATGGGTGTAATCAACCAAACTTGATTCAGTTTGGTTAAATAGAGACTTCACAGATAGTTGACCGAGCGAGCGAAGCGAGAGAAGTCTCCGTTTTAGCTTGGCCAAAAATGCTTTTGTATGTCTGTGTTCTTCTCTAGAGGTCGCATTTCTCAACCGATTCCCGTGAAATTTTGAGAGCAAGTTCGATAAACATATGAAAACCGATAGTCGAGCCATTTTTTAGAACTTTTTGAAAACGGCGGATTTCGCACATAGGGCCTAAGCGCCTTTGGATTATATGGCTCTTACGACCATTCTTCTACTTATATCTTCTTCTTATATTTAAGAGCTGGGCTCTTGTCGGTGAAGTGCTTTCCATGTCTATCTTCCTTCCTAAATGGAGTCAAAATTACGACCATTACGAATTTTATTTTCTATTATGACATACAATAGACGGATTTTTTCACCAGCATTGTCAAAGGATAAATAAGTAGTCCAATTTGTTTTTATAGAGATCTAATTGATTTGAGCGTCTAGAGTTCGAATCCTACCAGAAGGTGTTCTCTTTTAGTGCGATGTATTTTATTTTACGACCGGTATTTTAAAGTTTATTTTGCAAGTTTTTTAAGTGTAGGTTTTTTTTGTATCGAAATATTCGTTCAGGTGCTTACAGTAGTCATAGACTACTTTACCAAAATTAAATGAGAATTCATTTTCTTATCTAAAGTAAAAATCAATATTTTATGAAAAACATATGGTGTAAAAAGTTTCTTCGCCCTGCAATCTCTTTAAGCTTGCGAGGTCTACAGCTCACAGAGCCACTAGTATAATTTATTATTCTACAACCCGTGGTTTAAAACATAGAAGGGACATACCCGTAATAAATCGAACCACGGGCTATAATAGATCACTATTACACACAGTAGGTATAATGGAATTTAAATAACAGTTAAAGAACAAAAAAAAATTGACATTCCCTTAATAAAGTAAGCAGCCGCCCGGGCAATTTGTATGGGAATGTATAGAATTGTATAGTTTCTGCAAACTTAGACTAGGATTTCAAAACTGTTATATGAATACAGTCATCGTTATCTCAGCCTCTGATAGGACTCTCTTAGTTGACGCTAACCTAGTCGATCCTGAGCTAATTTTTACCCGACTACGGCGAAGCCAAAAGGAGGAATATGTTTCACCGCGCTATGTAAAGGTATACATGTTCATCTGTTCCCTCGGATCTTCTATGATATCCATGGTACGGTACGGTACCTTTTTTTTTTTTTTTTTTAACGGAGGAAAGATCCCTGTTACGGATACCCATCAGCCTGCGGGGGAGGCTGTCGGGTTATGTGGGACTCCACGCCAGAGTGACGTGCCTACCCACTAAAAAACCTCCGGAGTTCCACCTCAACCGCCTTTGCCGGGGACACGGGAAAGGAAATACAACCGCGAACCCCGGCGCGGCTGGCCGCCGAAGCAGCCCCTCCTCGGGGGCGTCTGAGCGCCCCCCACTCACCAAGTAGGCGCGTCCGGAACTCACGGACGCGCCGTACCTCCTCGGCCCAGTTGAGGAGAGTGCGGCGAACTCCCACGCAGTCCACCGCCTGTGGGCCCATGGAAGCCAGATAAACCGGCTCCCAGCGGCGGAGAAGATGTGAGGCTCCGCCGCTTACCTCTCGCCGCAAACGCGGTGCGGCACCGCTCGGCCGCAGAGGACAGGGAGAGCGGCAACGTAGCACCGACACTCCCTGACCTCCGCGACCGATCATCAACCACAGCCACGGCGGTGTCGCCCCGCCTGAAGCGCCGGGAGAGCAATAAAACATTCCCCTCCCGGCAGCCCCACCCCGGGTGGGGGGAGAACTTCCCACTCCCCCGCCGCCCCATTGGGCGCATCCCAGCAGGCTCAAGGCCGAAGCCGAGCCCGCGGGAGCGCCCCTCCCCGGGTGGGGGGAGATCTTCCCACTCCCCCGCCGCCCCAATGTGGGCGCTCACTGCTGGCGCAAACCGCAGGAGCGCCCCCTCGCGGGTTCCTCTTGGCTTCCCCGTGGCTCCACGGCACCCCGGGTACTGAGCCCCCCCGGTACGACAAACCGGGAACCAATCGGGGGGGTACGGTACGGTACCTACCTTAACTTAAGTGAGGTATCGTTGGAATCCATGTTTGGTACCTAATGAAAGGACTTAATTAGCACATTTCATACTGATGGGTAATTTTCCGAAATATAATTTCTTTCCCAAACTAAATTTTTCCATTACCCATCAGTAACATTTCATAATTATTACTAGCTGTTTTCCCTGCTGTGCTTGCATTTACTGGATAAACTTACTTTCATGTTCGTGAAAAACTTTCCGTAGTCGGGTTTTACTTTTTAAAACTATATCTTATTGTAACCATGTCCAGACTACAAATTGTCTCGAATCTATCCAAGTCGGGATTAGTTTTGACTGGTATTGATTGCTGACATGAAAATGATGAATGTCGAAACGCCTTAATTTTAAAGTAGAATGAGTAACTGACCATGATTTCCCTCAATACACGACTATAAATCAAAATCACCGATGTTCACAGACCGAAGCGGTCAAATTATCTATTCATCCCATCCCTAGAATCTCATAAATAGTCAGCTTAACATTAAAGGCTGGACAATGCAATGTCACCGGTCGATCACGCTCTGCCCAGCCCTACCAGTTCGCACGTTACGTCACGTAGGCAGGGTTGTCGACAGATCCTCGGATGAATCATGTTATGGGTTTATTTTTACGTGACCTAAGCAAATGTTTTCAAGGTTAAATGTTAATGATAGTTGTGTACAATAGCTTGGAGTTGCATTTGTGTATATTTTTATATTGGAATAGAGTACTTTAATGACATTTGCTATATTCGTAACTGGAAACCATCAAAAAAATGCATGACTGCTATGCATCATTCGCATGTTTTAATTTCAAAGATCTAGTAAAGCCATAAAATATATCATTTATCGACGTTTCCAGTCAAAATATTACGACGGAGCTATATTATCGACAACGGTACAACTTTAAAGTGGAGTATATCTTGAAAAATATCCAAAAAATGACCGAATCCAAGGAGAGTTTGTTTGAGGGTAGGGAATAAAAAGTCAGCACTCTTTGTTCTCAGCATAAATAAGCTTTCATTCTGTCCTTTTCTAATTGTATGCATCAACATAACACAGGGATAGAAGAGTTAACTAACCGCCGCGGAGCTCGGCCCCGTTCGCACGACGTTGCGTGTTGTGGCGACAGAGCGGGGAATGCGGGATCGGTTACATGTCACACCTACATTACTCGTGAAAGGTTATCAGTTTTCACTGGCTAATGAATGGGCTTGACTGCTGCCTTCATGTAAACTGGCCATAGCTGAGATCGTCTGATAATAAGTCACATACGTAATTTTAAAGACAGTAAGTTTTCCGGCTGTAATATTATTGTTCCAATGTATAAGATAAATACAAAGATACACGTACTTATTTTTATGTCGCAGTTGAATTGTATAATCTGTTGTTATTCAAAAACTCTAACTGTTGGTCATTACAGCTCGGTTTTGTAAAACAGCTGAAAATATTTCAGCTCGTTTGTCAATGAGTTACGTAATTACGTTTAACAAAACAGCTAGCGTTCAGATGACATATAGGGTTATCATTATTGAATAAAACTGTGTTACCAAACAAAATAATATATGAGGGGACAATAGCTTTTCTTTATTATTTTTATATTACTCGTGGGATGGAAATAAAACCTCAATTCAACTCCTTACAAAATAATTCAGTCTCCAACATCATAAAACACCAATGAATAACGATAATCAGCTCCATGCAAATGGATATTGAAATTTTGTAAACTCGACAACTCAATGGCGCCGTAGCGATTTTTACGGCCAATTGATCCACGTGAATTTTCATCTTGCCGGAAGGAGGGCGTCGAAATAACAATATGGGAACCAAGCTAAAGGTCTGCTTTATTCTTTTTAATCTTTTGCGGTCCAAAATCACTAAACGATGCCCCCGATGTCTCTCGATGAAAACAACTTAGTCCCGGAAAGCAGCGAAGAATGTACTTTATGGGAGGCCATATTTGTTGTTATGACACTGACACTTCACAAGCCATAGTGGCAGAATTTCGAACTAATCGGTCTACAATCTTACGTTAGCTAGTTTGTAAAACGTAACACATTGGACGATCTAGCTTAACGATTTTCAGCTGTATTACAAAACCGAGCTGTAATGCCAAACAGCTAGAGTTTTTGAATAACAGCGGATTATACAATCCAACTGCGACATATATACAATGTCCTTTTTAATTAAGTACAAATATTTTAAGAGGTGATTCAGTCCATCATTCCTAACAACTATTCCCAATAAATGTAAATAGAAATACGAAAAAAAAAATTCATTTTCAATAGTAGTGAGATCACGTGACTACTTTGATTTGTATGAGAACCTTAAAAAAAAATTCGTATTTCGGTGTACATTGATTAGGAAAATTTGTTTAAAATGATGGACTGAACCACCCCTTAAAATATTTGTACTTAATTAAAAAGGACATTGTATTGCGGGAGAAGGTGTATGTCCTTAGATTTGTTCATATTCCTTTGGTTGACTTTGACGACCAATTTGAATCGGAAATCTATAAAAAATATTATCTAACAGAAGCTCACAAAATAAGATCATAAAATTAATTTATTCTGAATAATTAATAGGCTAGCCCACACTGATCAGCGTTCTTCAAAGCGAATATATCCTAAGCTGCACTGCTCCTGAACCCTATGCGCTTTCAGCCTCTTATAAATAATCTAGTACCTGGGTGACCGAGCTTTGCTCGGTCGGTTACATCTCAAACATTAACTACATTTTTTTAAACTTGTCTAAAAACAGTACAAAATAAAAAATTATATATAAACTTGAACATTAAAAAAAAACAAAAATAAGTCACCGAGTGGGATTCGAACCCGTAACACTCTTTCTAGCGGTCAGCATCCTTACTGCGCTAAGCGGATGGCGGCCCGCGCGAGGAAATTAGCGACCATATTCTACGTGGAAAGAAAAACGAATGAAAACTCGAAAACACGCGTTTTCCCAAACATAAGACTAATCTAGATCGATTGTTTACCCCTAAAAACCCCCATATACCAATTTTCAGCAAAATCGTTAGAGCCGTTTTTGAGATCACAGAAATTTAAAAATAAATATATATATAAATGAATATACAAGAATTGCTCGTTTAAAGATATAAGATAAGATTGTTTCAACTTTGACAATATTAAATTTTTTAATATACTAGTGGTCTCATCATCATCATAATCATTTCAGCCGCATAACGTCCACTGATGGACATAGGCTTCTCCCAAGGATTTCCAACTAGTGGTCTATTCTACATAAAATTCATTCAAATTAAAGCAAAAATGAAAACATTGCATGTTCTATTTCGTAAATGGTAAAATGTTGTTTAACGACTTTGACACTAATATAACTTATTTTATCTTTTGTGCCCGTGAGCGAAGTAAAAACATTTCTCAGATTATGATAGCCTTGTACGAGTAGGTCCTCCCCTAAGGCATCACTGAAGGTCAGGGTAGAGATGAGGCAAGGTCGTCATCCGCCTCCGCACGCGCCCTCTAACAAGACGATATCGCCGAATAATAAATTAGTGCCTACTATACTTACATGTTCTGGGATCTGAGCGAATATTTACTATTCTCTATAAATGTTGTTGAATTCTTGTCAAGCACGCATTGAACTGTTTATTCAAGAAAATAGCAAAAGCAATAATTTAGTAAACTATTAAAATGCTTTTGTTATATGTGTATTTATTTATGTATGCAAAAAATCACTATGGTAACAGACATTGCGTTTTACTTTTTACGTTTGCATACAGGTACACTATCACGTCTTTGTCTCTAATTGGGTAGACACAAAGCAACATTTGGCGTGAACTTGGAATTAAAGTAGTGATGGGTTACTAGCCCCATCGCTTATTGACTAGTTTGATTTCTGTCCCATTCTGTAGATAGGCTTTGACGATCTCCGCGTGGAGAGAAGCAGATGGTACATTCTACGTTATTCTTATCACTCAGACCAGCATGGAAGCATGTACATTTAGAAATTATTGACTATTTAATTCTTGAAAGCAATCAGAAGATACAAATGACTTTCATCAATCTTTTCAGACACATTTATGTATCATTAAATAGGCAAAACAGGATACAAAAGAAAAACCCACACCAATGCCACAATAGCCATCAAGACTACAATGCTAAATAAATAAAAATAAAAACATGCTAGGTATGTGAATTTGTGTAGTTTGTATAATGTATATCTGATGATATTGTTTTCTGTTGTCTGCAGCCAAACGAGGGAGCGGACAATCAGGTAGTTTGTCATACGGCGATTGCTGTTTGTTTGTAGTTGTGAACGTACCTTTATGTTTGTAGTGTGTGTGGGGCGGGGCTAATACCGTTTAATTTATGATTTGTAGTCACGAGTATATCTAATTTATTACTAATCTCATATACATTTGATTAATTTTTTTGTTTATACCATAGATTAGATAGTTTTTTTAATTTTAAATAATTCAAATTTTACCTTCTTTAATATTTCTGCGTAGCAACTTGTTTGAACTAAAATAAACCGTGACTGTGACCGAACATAACAATAATTTAATGTATTACCAGCACGTGTGACGACGTGTGTATTTAATTGCATGTAATAACAGTGCGAGTATTATGTCACCGATACTTACACGCTCCATTTGGTCCGCAGTTGTTCGCAGCGAGCGCGACGCACCTCCACGATGTCCGGATATCGCACCCGCCCGACTCGGGGTTCTCCGAGCCGGTCAACAACAACATCAGCGAGGACAACAACAACGGGCCCATCTCGCTGCGGGAAATGCAGAACATCGCCAACAACAACGCGGCCGCGTACATAGTCAGCGAGAACGAGGAGAGGAACAGAGTGAGCCGCGAGTCGGTGGTGGAGTTCGAACCGCTGCCGGCGGCGCTGAGGGTCGCTGATCCGCTGGAGCATTGCGCCGACTGGTTCGGTAAGAGCACTTGTCTACTTCTCTTCTGGCTTCTATGGTTCACGGTTTAAGAAATTTATTAACTTCTTCTTCGGCTTCTACGTCTGCTGTATCTGTATGACGTACAACTGCTTCCTGTTTTGCTTTTAGTGTGTAAGTGGTTTCAGATTGTTTAAACTGTCTATAGGCATCTAACATAGCTTGACGACTGGAAAACAATAAGGACCGCACCATTAGAGCATGGAGATGTTGGAGAAAATATGCCACTTGTGGTCAGCCGTCCTAAGACGGACCACGCCCGGTGTTGCTTAACTTGAGGAAGTGTTAGTAATATTTGCTACTAGACTGTTACTTTTTGGTTCAAGGTGGCAAGGAAAGAGAAGCTAGGTTTGGTTGCTGTATAACAACAAACACAGAGCAACATACTGAATTGCGGATGTTTAGCTTCCACGACTGACCATTTCAATTGTAGTCGTTTTGTAACAAGGACATCTTGCTTTTTATATGTAGTACCTTTTCAATTGAGGACGTTTTGTTCCCATGCCATTTTACTCTAAATAAGTTTTCCCCACGAGACATTTTGCTTTGAGAACCACCCACTCGGGATTGATCGGAATTACTATTAATATGGATTCAAACTGCGCCGTGTCTTACCGACTGCGCCATAAGAATGCAATAAGTTTTGTAACCTGACCGTTTCTTTGCAGGTGACGATGATTTCCCTCGAAACAATTTGCAGTATCTGCGAGAAATCGGACGAGGGTGGTATGGCAGGGTAAGTTTTAAATCAAATACTATTATTTAATTATTTCTGAAAATGAAAATCGTTACTCTTGCTTTCATGAATCAATAGTAGATAGATTTCAAAGTCGCCTATGACAATATGACATCCAAAGAATAAGTTCCAAACCACAAGAACGGCTGCTGTTGATCTGATGAAGAATAAAATAGTGACTCAAAACAAAATAATAATAAAAAAATATAAATAATAAGCATTCTGTTCGTTTTTCTCCAGGTGGTCGAGGGAGAAATCGAGCGTGGTGGTAGCACATCTACGGTAGCAGTTAAAATTCTGAACCAGAACGCGACGCTGGAACAAAAGGCGCGGTTTCTGGACGAGGGGCGGCTGTACCGCGACGTTAGCCACGAGAACCTGCTGGCCTTTCTGGCCAAGTGCGTCAACGAGGAGCCGTGGATACTGATCTATGAGCTGTGCTCTATGGTGAGTATATCTTGTCTGACAGTACAATGGTAGCAGTTTAATGAAATTCTCAAACAAAACGCGCTGGAGCAAAAAGCGCGGTTTCTGGCCAGGTGCGTCAACGAGGAGCCGTGGATACTGATCTATGAGCTGCGCTCTATGGTCGGTAAACCTTGTCTGACAGTATAATGGTAGCAGTTTGAATTCTCAACCAGAACGCGACGCTGGAGCAAAAGGCGCGATTTCTGTCCACGTGCGTCAATGAGCAGCCGTGGATATTGATCTATAAGCAGTGCTCTATGGTGGGTATATTATATCCACTGTGACGAAAAGTCTGTCATTTGTCTCTGCCTAACGCTGAAATTAGTGGTCCTCTGCTGAAATAAATGCATCTCCCAATAATGAACCCACATGTTGATGATCGCAGAAGATGGTATAAAGTGCCCAAGTATAAGTAACGGAGGAGTCTGTAAGCACACTTCTCTGGTACTTATTATCCCTTTAACTGTCGGACGCCCGGAGCGGGCGTCTGATGTATTGTTTTACTATTGTGTCTGCTATGCCGACATTCGAAGGGATATCTCACTTAGTCGCCCCTTACGACTTACGACACTCGTGGAGGAAAAAAGGGGTGGTGACGAATCGAAGTCAATTGGTGTACTGTGCGGTTTCCAGCAGACTAAAAAAGGACCATTCCAAGTTTTCCCGTGGATGTCGCAGAAGGCGACTTAAGAAATACAAGCTAAACTAAGCTTATAATCATCAATGAGACCTCTCCAACCCGTCTGGCAAGCGTGGAGAATGGGGCCATATTCTCCGCGTGCTCAGCAGTGAAGACTAAAAGCTCTGCTGATAATGATGATGTAATGGTGACGGTGACATTATCTTCTAAATCATTGGCATGTAACATGTAAATAAATTCAATATGTTGATATTTCTCGGCAGGACCTACAACAATACCTGGTGGCGAACCGTCCCAAGATGGCGATTTTGAACGAGAGCGGCGTACCTTTGCGGCTCATGTGTGACGTCACGGCCGCGCTGGCGCACTTACACTCCCTTGGCTATCTCTACGGGTGAGTGTAACCCTTAATCAAGCATTCGCTACACTTTCACTTCCTTCTTTGTCTTTGTTCTTTTCTTTGTTTTATTGCTAGCCATGGAAAAAAGTACTTTCATAGATGGCTTTCCATTATTTAACACATTTTTTCCTTGTGATTATGTGGAAATTGAGGAATCGCTCATGCATGGTGGTCTGACTTAAAGTAGTTTAAGTGTTTTTATTTTCATTATAATAATTGCCAAAAATAATTATTCAATATGTGTCCCGTTCCCCTTCCCCGCACCCCTGTTCACGCCTTGTCGAGGTAGTTGCAGCCGCCCACTCTACACCCTCCATTCTGTATGCAATACTTACATTAACTGTGTGCTATTGTTGTTCTCAGTGAACTGTGGAGCGGCAGCGTGCTAGTGCGCGGCGCCGGCGAAGACGCTCGCGGCGTGCTGGGCCGCTACAGCGCCGCCGAGCCCGAGTACGACTGCCTGCCGCCGGAGGCCAGGCGGGACCCGCCGCTCTACACCGTGAGTATGGATGTAGTGGGGCCCTTTTATGGATTTGACGGTTTATTTTTTGTTTGTTTGTTTTAACTCTTTATTGCACATTTAAATATAAGAGAGTGCCTCCGCTGCCGGCGCCGGCTCCTAAAAATATCACTATTGGGAACCGGCGGTTTAACTGCCGGCAGCCGAGATTTTAAAACACCGGCTGCCGGCGCCAAGCACTCAATATTTGCCGTTAAGTGTAGGTTAGGTTTGTTAGGTATCCGGTGACCGAAACACGAGCGAGCGAGCGGCTAAAGCTAAGGGCGAAAGTAACACAGACCCAGATGCAGGATAAAAAAAATAGTCGTTTTGTTTTGAATCTTTGTTGTTGTTTTACGTGTTAATACCAGCGCCGGCAGCCAATTCGGCAACCAGCGCCGGCAGCGGAGGCACTCCCTCAATATAAACATTAAAGTTAACAAACTGTTTTTACAGGCCAGTAGTGAAGTGTGGTCTCTGGGCTCGTTAGTGTGGGTGATCTGCGCATGGGGAGGCTCTCCACCGCACGGCGCTACGCCTGCACCTCCAGAGCTGCCGTGTCCATACAGAAGCCATCTGTGAGTACTTTTGTTAGAATATATTATATGACAGTGTGTAAAGATAGGCAAATAATTTTGGAAATTCAAAAGTGTACGACTCAGAACGACTTAAAGGAGAGCCGTATTTTTTTTTTAAAGAAAGGCGGACCTCAATCTTTTTGCATGTTTTTGTTGTTTGCAAAAGGTAATTTTTGAGTATATTATTGTATAATTATAATTGATGATTAATTAATCTGACTTAGAGATAATTTTCAATAGGAAACAATCAAGTGACTTCATAATCTTCATATAGCTATTAAAAAATGGTTCAAATATATTATTGCGAGCGTAATCGTGGCCCATACTACATACAGACATCCGGACATCCACGAACAATTTTTAAAAATATTTATTTTATTAAAGCTACAAGTATTAAATGTGTATTCTTCATATCTACGTACTTACATTATTGTGTTAGTGCAATATAAATTTAATAGAGAACGTCCAAATGATATGATAGAGAAGACCAGAAATATGCTTGACCCTGACTTGTTGAGAGTAGAGCACTACCTCAACACTTCATTTATGAGACATGCAAAATGTATAGGGCACATTCTACTGAAAAAAATAACTAACGCAAATAGTCGTCTCTGAAACTTTGAGGCGTATCAATCTCCCAAAACACTAAGAGTTTGGAGGCAAATTGTTATTGGTACTAACAATAATGTCTACTTGAGTCGACGCGACAGTGACGCGGGTCTGTCCCTACTCATGTGAAAGTACAAAGTTCGCATATCCTTTGTGGTTATAGTACTCTGGCGTTTTCTCACGATTCCGTTTACATTGACTAATATTGCTCAACTGATATGCGGAATAGATATAATGCATAACACCATAAAATGTTCCATATCATGGTGTTATGTATTATATGTTCGTAAATATCTAAAGGATATGATTCATAGAATAGTTGTTATGTGTTTGTGTCCTTGAAAGTTCCAACTATTAGCATACTGTTGTATTATGGAAATTTTGGAATTGAAATGTCAACTATACAAACAAAACATTAATTTAAAGTTATCGTGTAGTATTTTTAACCCCCGACAAAAAAGGAGTGTTATAAGTTTGACGTTAATGTCTGTCGGTCGGTCTTTCTGTGGCATCGTAGCACTCGAACGGATGGACCGATTTCGATGATAAGCCCCGTTTATATTATAAACTAGCTACGCCCCGCGTTGTGACCCGCGGTTAAAGTAGCCTATGTGTTAATCCAGGGTGTCAGCTTTCTGCATACCATATTTTATTAAAACTGGTCCAGCCGTTTGCTCGTGAAAAACTAGCAAACATACACAACTTTCGACTTTATAATATTAGTGTGATTAATAATAAATAAATAATTCCGTAAGTTAAATGAGAGAGAGATATATGTGAGTACTCATTGTCGGTGGTTGTCAGGTACCAAGTGATGCAGCTGTGCTGGCAGCGCGAGCCGGCGGCGCGGCCCAGCAGCGCGCAGGTGGGCGCGCTGCTGCAGCACCTGGCGCACAGCCGCCGCGCCGCGCACCACGACTTCGAGGAGCGCTGGCAGCGGCTCAAGCCCAACTCCATCCCCGTGCTCGACGAGCATGTCGCCATCGTGCACGCCCCCTCCACCTCCTCGCAGTCCACCCCCCACTTCACTGACCACGACCCCTCCCAGTCCACCTCCCACTTTACAGATCGCTCGCACGACACCCTCTCTGTAGACATGGACACCGCCGTGTCCCGATCTAGCAGCATCATGTCCGACAGAGACCCGCTCTCCCAGATCAAATCCGAAAGCCTCACCAACCTCCACGGCTCTCTAGAAGATGTACGTAATATTTATCTCACCCATAACGAAATGGCCGTCCTCGAGTGTCACCAGGGCAATATTGGACTCGAAGACAGAGAAAAGGAACACGACAGATCAGATTCGTCCGTCGACCCGTGGCTCAAGGAGATCATAGCCGGCAGCCAGGACGACGTCAGCTACTACAAAGACGTCAGCGACGTCATCAAGAATCTCGACAATATTCTAAACTCGGAGAAAACCTCCAGTTCAGAGTCCAGTCACCAAGCCAGTCCTTCCAGGGATAATCTAAGCTTAGACTGCAAAAAGGATTATCCGATGCAATCGAGTATGGTCAAGTCGCCCGGCATCACTAACTTCCAGAATATCTTAGCGGCCGGCTTTGACTCCAAGGACGACACGGACGAGGACGAAGACCTCGACCGGGACACCATAGGAACGCTGAGTCACTCGTTCGAACGTCACAGTGATACCACCAGTCAACAGACCTTAGAAAATATTACGCCCATCACCCCCATAAAGGATTTAGATATCTTTGGTAAGATCGAAAGTCGAGTAGAAGCTGTGAACCCTGAAGTTGTGCATGAAAATAATGTACAAGAAAATGAATTGCCAAAAGAAGAAATAGTGATAAGTGATAGTAAAATACCCAAGCTAAAGGAATTATGTGTAGCCTCAATACCTAGTTTAAGTGATAATGAACAATTACATGTGAAAGAAGACTGTGAAACACCGTGTGATAATGTACAAGAAAGGACTGATAAGGAAATTGAAACTAAGTCAGTAGATGATATAGAACAAACTAATGCATGTTTTTCGCCTGTTCAAGTTATTGAACCTGTTTTGATACAAAGTGATGAACAAATAGATTTAGAGAAGGTACAAGATTGTGTCTTGCCAGAATTAAGCAAACCACATCTCCAAGAAGAAGACGTAAATTTTATACCTAGTGTTTCAGTAGAACCTAGTGTAACACCAGAAATAATTTCTACTGAAGCTGAAGAAAAAACACATGAAAGGACTTCTGAACAAGTTCAAATAACTACTGAAAATGAGGATGTTATTAAAGATATTAAAATTGTAACCAATGATCTCATCGTCGCCGAAGTTACTGCAAGTCAACAACAAACAAAATGTCAGTCAGTACGAGATAGCGACAAACCTGAAATATGTGAAATAGATCTGATAACGACACCTACACAGACACCTGAGCCAGTACAAAATATTTATAATGATGAGTTAGTTGAAGACTTTCTAGAACAAATAGATAATAAAGATGCTGAATTGAAAATGGAGAATAAACAAACTAAACAGGAAAATTATAAAGAAATAAAAGTAAATACAAATGTCGAACTAGCTGAACGGGTTGTATTGAAAGAAGAAGACAAAGAAGTTACACCAGTTGCAGAAAAAAGTGAAATAGAACAAACAGTAGCGAAAAATACAGGTCATGAGCAATCTATACCTAAAGATTTAAGTGATTCGTTGGAAGATATAGCACAACAAACTGTTTTTAAACATCTAGAAGTCGCACAAGCTGTTTTGAAAGAAGCCGAAGTTGAACAATATGTAGTGAAAGATATTGAAATCCAGCCGACTTCAAAAGATAATGTCTCTGAGCAAGCTGTAGAACAACATACAGTAGATCAAACTGTACTAAAGGAAATTGTAGATAAACATGCTGTAGATAAAGATGTCATGGTTAAATCAGCTCTAGTAAATGATACAGAAGCTCAGCAAGCAGTGACAAAAGATGATATTGAACAAAGTATACTTAAAGAACAGGAAGGTCAACAAACTGTAGAAAGAGAGCAAGTTGAGCAAGATACAGTCAATTTTAAAGAAGATTTACGAGTTGCAGACAAAAATGCAGAACCTGAAATAGTTGTGGTGAATGATATAGCAGTTGGGCAAGCTGAAATAAAGGATACAGATGTCGAACAAAGTTTATTAAAATATACAGAGGTTAGACAAGCCGAAATGCCATCTGAGCCAGCTGCGGCAATAAAATCAGAAAATAAACAAGCTGATAAAAGGGTAGATGAAAAAAATGAAACTTCAGAACTATCTTTACTTAGAAATGAAGATACTGAAACACCAATTTTGCCACCTGAAACAGTACAAAATAATGATAATGAAATGGAGAAAATTAAAAACATTACTTTAGAATCTCATGAAGAAATAAATGGACATAGATCTGATTTAAATGAATGCATGTCAGAACAATCAAGTGATAGTACAGTTTATATGGATCTCATTAATGACACAAATAAGGAAGAGTTAAGAAACAGCATAGATAGTAACATAAAGGAGGCTTTGCAATGTCCACCGGTGTCTACGGAAGATTGCACATTGGTAAAAAATGATTCTACTGTATATTTAGACCTACCAAGCATGATTAAAGAGACAGACAATTTTTTGCAATCGGAAAGATTGATTAGTGGTGGAAAAGATGAATTCAAAGATGTCGTTGTCTCTAGTACACCAAAAGGCAGTGACAGGTCTGAAGACATTCTTGAAGGTTCAGCCATAGTCAACGAAACCGAAAATGATGTTCATTCTGAGACGAAAGTACCAGATTGCCCGCCAGGAGTATCAGCAACAACATTAGAACAAAGATATGTTCCTGAAACGCTAAGTCCGTTCGAATCGCCTACCAAAAGCCACCACACGGACACTTACGACGAAAACAGCTCAGTGGTTCTCGGTCCTTTTGAGAACTGCACGATAGAACTGTTCAAGGGCATCAAATCTGACTTCATGGATTTGCCTAGAGAAGAACTGTTAGCGTTTTCGTCTAACTTTAGCGAGATGAATCTTGAAACGCCTTCGCCTTTACGCGACGGGAATTTCCTCAACGAAGTGCCGGATATAATTCACGATGACATCCAATTCGATGATCTAGATTCTATCAGCGAGCCGAAGAGAGAGGTACCTACAGATAATACTGATTCCGCTCAATCGGCTACTGAAAGACGTGTGTCACCGTCCACGCCGCCAAATTCCCCAGGGATCTTTCTAGCGTCGACATCTCAGCAGAAATATCTCGTTGATATAGATCTCAACGCTCCGCCGCCAGAAGAAGATATGCAAAAGGAAATAGAACTTAATCAAATAGAATTACAAATCACTACGAAGTTAGCGATGGCCGAGAATGAGAATAATTTGAATATTGAATACTCTGGGCCGTTGACGGTTGTGGGGGTAGTGTCGGAGGATTCGGCGTTGATTCACGATAGTGACGCGGTGCCGGAGTCTTTCTTGGCCGGGAACGGAGGCTCGCTGGAGGACTTGCAAGGGAACCTCACGCTGGATGAAGAGTGCGTGAAGGCGCTGAGAAACGAGTTGGAGTTGAAGCTGCCGCTAGCACAGGTGATCACTTTTAATTAACATTAATATTTAATGTGAGTAGTATTTAGGGTTCCGCACCTAAAGGGTAAAAGCGGGACCCTATTATTAAGATTTCACTGTCCGTCTGTCTGTCTGTCTGTCTGCCTGTCACCAGGCTGTATTATATAAAACCATAAATATAAGTAAAAATATATGTATTCTGTCCATAATTTTGGGTGGTTTTATGTACCGTTTTCATTCCAAAAACCTCTGGGTAATATTTTTTACTTAACCAAACATATTTTTGTGTAGGTGGCAACTATCGAGCCGCAGTTAGACAGCGAATCTGATGAAGGAGACGCATGCTCCTCATCGTCCACGTCTTGGTGCACCCCCCTCCCCCCACCGGAACTGATTCTGGGCTACCCCGGAGCGCTCAGCCCTATCGCTGAAGAGACGAGACAGCAACTGTCGGCGTATGAGAACGACGCTCAGTGTGAGTATAGAGTCATATCCCTCTTTCACTTGATTTCTCTCTATTCGTCTTACCACTAAGCGGCTGCTTAGCTACCCTGATAAGACTCACTCGAAGCGCATTCCAGAATGGAATGGCAATATAATATGGCCGCCGCGTCTGCTCGCCCGGGCCGCGGGTGACAACAACTTCGTTTCACGTATGCAAACGGCAAAAGCAGGAGATAGGCGACGGCCGCCATACAGTTTGCGATAATCAAGCGAGTTATTATTCGAAGACGAATTTTAATTTTAGTGGCTAACAACCTGTGAATATTTCTAATTCCTCATTTCCACCCAAAGTTGCTAAGCGTGGAATTTGAGTCTTAACTAGAATGTTGTTTTGTTGTTATGCTCAAGTGACTTGAGTACTACAGTTTGATTAACTTACTTTTATGTCTAATACGCTAGATTTCTATTTATCACGAACGTTGACTGATAGAGAATGCTAGTAGCATTAAGTCAGCCTTTTGTACCATTTCATCATCATCATGTCTTTTGTCTCCACTGCAGGAGCACGATCCTCTCTGTACTACCAGAGCCATACTTGGCCAGAGCAGCGAGAGGATTTGGTCTACACTCTCCTCACTGGCCAGATGGGTTGGAGAGGTCTCATTGATGTTTTATAAGCTTTGTTTAACTTGTATTTCCTAAGTGGTCTTCTACGACATTTACGGGAGGACTTGGAGTGGCCCCTTTTCTACTCTGCCGGAAACCACACGGCATATTACATTAAATCTATTAGCATTAAGTCTGCCTTTTCTACTATTAATTATTGGTAAATAAAGTTTTAGAAAATAAGTAGAATGTTCCAAACAATAAATTAACATTCCTGTATCAAAATCAATATTATTCTATCCTCAGGGAATACATCCAACCGGACAGACTCGTCAGAGAGCTACCCCGAGCCATGCAACAACAGTACAGACGAGGTGACGTCACTGCCCTGGGCCGCGCCGGGCATCGAAACTGCCACCTACACGGTGCAAAGCTCGCCCAACCACACGTACACGCTGCACGCTGAGAACACCAGCAAAGAGTAAGTAGCCGTTTTGTTTAACCAAAACATGTAGGTTCATATTTAACCGCGAGACTTTATATCAGTTATCGTGCCCTTAGTGCGAAACTTTATATCAGTTCCGTGCCCCCGGCGCGAGACTTTATATCAGTTTTCATGCCCCAAGCGCGAGACTTTATATCAGTTTTCGTGCCCCCAGCGCGAGACTTTATACAAGCAGTGGTTTTTTGTCGGAAAAATCCGACGTTCGCGGTGAAAGGTTTAAAACACATAGGTAATCACTGTGGACAGTATTCTTCCATGCTGATCTGGGAGAAAAGAAAAAACTTTGATAGTACGGAACTTTGATGGTACCAGCTGCTTCTCCTTCCCGCGTAGATCGTAGATGCCGAGGGACTGGACGAAAACACGAATCATGTTAATAGTCTGCCCATTAGAGATAAAGACGTGATAGAATGTATGTGTAGAGAATAATGCGATCCCATCAAAAACAATACTTGTCAAAAAAACCAAGTCTCGCAACTCAGTTGTTCTGCGGTAAAAAGTTGTGAGATACATGTAATACCAAGTCGGTTATTAATTTATTCAGTCTCTACTTAAGCGACTTTCTGTCTTAATACGTCCAGTCTCTAAGACCACGATCGTGGTCCATAACAATTGAAAATCAATTGTGTCTGGAATCTCCGTACTCGAAGCATTAAGTTGTTACGTAATAATTAACAGCATCTTATAGTGACGCATATCAATATTAAAATTCTTTAATGTTTTATATAAATATATCGAGACTTGGCCATCGCACTAAATAATTGAATTTACATGTGTTTTCAGGCGATTGAATTTACACGTGTTTTCAGGCGATGGCCAAGTCTCAATATATTTATATAAAACATTAAAGAATTTTAATATTGATATGCGTCACTATAAGATGCTGTTAATTATTACGTAACAACTTAATGCTTCGAGTACGGAGATTCCAGACACAATTGATTTTCAATTGTTATGGACCACGATCGTGGTCTTAGAGACTGGACGTATTAAGACAGAAAGTCGCTTAAGTAGAGACTGAATAAATTAATAACCGACTTGGTATTACATGTATCTCACAACTTTTTACCGCAGAACAACTGAGTTGCGAGACTTGGTTTTTTTGACAAGTATTGTTTTTGATGGGATCTCATTTCTTTTTGTATTTTGTAGACAGTTCTACTTTTTTCCTTTTCGGTACCTTCTACTTATTGTATATATGTATATCGCACCGCGCAGCGCGTAGTAACGGCCCGCGCTCACTCGCTAGCATCGCAGCGCGTGGTATAATAATTAATTTACAACCTTACGCACTCGTAATAAGTACGAATACGCACGTAGGTACGTTTTTTGCATTAAATAATTTAATTGACACGTGTTTTCATGACGGGAATACCCATTTTTTGCTCGATTTGGCAGGGGCACTACCATGCGCCTATATTTATATGGGACTAGCTTAAACCCGCGGCTTCGCACGCAATAATAATAACTGCCGTAAAACATCGTTACGAATAAAGCCAATATTGAAAAATTTAACTGAAGACTTGGCTGTATGGGCTTAATTTTCTTTGCGGTCTTTTCTAGATTTTTTAGTTTTTCCTTGATTCATACACCAAACACTACTTATATTCCAAATTTGAAGCTTCTAGGTCTGCTAGAAGTGCCTTAGAATTTTGATGATCGGTGAGTCAGTGAGTGACAAAATTAAGAAATTTGACCCGTTATAATTCTTAAAATACTGGTTCAAATTGAATGAAATTTGAAATATACCGTGTCTTTACAATGCCTGCATGGTTACTGAAAATTTCAGTCTTCTAGTTTTATCCACAACGAAGTTACAGGGGGTCGAAAATGGTCTGAATTGCTTCGAGAAAAGGATGGTACGGCCGTGACGCTTTTTTGCTCGACTTGGTGGGGGCACTGCCGTGCCCCCAGATAGGTAAAAAACAAGTTTCTTCTTCTTCTATCTCTAGACCTTATCTCATTTGGGGTCTGTTTTCCTTGTCCTTCATTGCCACTTTACACTGTCCTGGGCTGTGGTGGCGTCCAACTGGGCTTAAGCATCTTGGTGAAAGATTGTCTTCATCGTTGGTTAAATTAGGGCAAGCTTAACTATATGTTCTTTTAGACGTTTCGATTTAAACAAACACGTTTCGGTTTCAGAGTAACAATGAGCGCGGACAGCCTCAACGCCAGCCCCGAGAAGCCGGACGACTCGCCCGTCGACGACCGCACCTACACCAAGCACGACGACGACAAGTCCAAGTGCGAGCGGCTCTCGCAGGTGTCCCCCTTCCTACTCAGCCCCACCACCGACACCTCCGCACCGGAGGACACCGGCACAGCCGTTTCCACTCTTTCCAGAAACACTGTCCCCACTGACGCAAAGTCCTCCAAACCCTCCGAAACACAGTGCCTCTCTAAAGCGACCAGCATCGACTCCTGGTGCTCGAACGACACCCTCTACAATGTAGAAGAAAACTTCGACGATCTCGCCATGGACCCCGAGGGCCCTGACTTTGAGCCGGAGAAGGAAGACAGTGAAAGCAGCGATACGTTAACCCACAATGAGGACAGAGAACTAAGCCATTGCTCGACCTATATCGTCCATGACAGTAAATCCGAAGCCGGAACTTTCTCCCCGGACTCCATTGCTGCGAACGATAACAACACGTATACGAAAGCGAAGACTGACGACACGCCCCCCGTGATCACGAAATCCGAAGTTGACTCCACCAAGAGTCAGACGAAGGATTTAGCTTACGAAACCTTGCTGTCCGGACTGCCGTCCTGTTCTAATTGTACTACAGAGATGCTATCCGCAGCCGATGATGTCTGGAAGTTTCAACAACCCGAATTTGTACGGAGATCTCCACTTTTAGACATTCAACTAACTCCACCCAAAGTCATGGAAGATACGACTTGCATAGAAGGCAGTCCTCAACTTGCATCTGAGCCTAGTGTGAAGAAAATGGATAGCGTCGAGATAACGTGCTTGCATGAGAATTTAATTGATAGTCAGAACAAATCCGAAGGCTCGGAAAGTCAAGAGCTGATAAATGAAGTGAATGACAGTCCGAATTCCAACTACAAGAGCATGGCGCCGTCTGTCACCAGCACACCTATAACAGAGCCTGCTGCAAGTGAGGACGTCGAAACGATTCCCATGCCTCTGCCGAATGTTATCACAACCCCAGAAATGTCTGAAAACATCCCTAATTTTCAAGTCTTTTTCCAATCTGCGGAAATACGACCGCAGGATTTATCCTCGAACGCGAGCAGCGAGTTCCCCAGTAACCAAAACACTGAAGTGTTATTGGAAGGAGACAGCAAGACCTTAAGTCGGAACAGCAATAGGGACAGCGTGGCGCAGGCGGATCGTACCCCGACTTACTCGGACTTCGAAAACTCCGCGGCGCTGAAGCCTCAAGATGTGCAGTCGAAGTCTAGTCTAAGCATAGAAAGCGGTGTCAGCTCGGAGGATTTTCACCATTTCGAGAATTCTGTGAGAAATCGACCGCAGGACTTGTCTTCAATAATAGACGCTAGTTGCCTGCTGCTAAACAGCGAGAGGCGTTCGAGTGAACTGGCAGCGGGGAGTTCGACCAATGTGGAGCTTGAGCACACTGGCCGGGACGGCAGCCGGACGGATGAGAATGAGGCGCCAGTACGAGCGAGTCCGCCTAATAATACGAATTTAACGAATACCCACGATGTAGAAGCACCAATTAGCAATTTTTTAATAGACCTTGAAGAGGACGAAAACGAACAGCCTCACTCTATTATTTTTACCGAAAGTCCTAAAGAAGTAGCCAAGGAAAGTGCGAAGGAAGAGGCGAAAGATAGTCCAAATAGGACCTTCGATTCACATGCTGGGGTTTTGCTAATGGATATTAACAACACTTACGATTCCCATGAAAGTAGGACTCCTGTACTAACTCCTAAAGTGGCTCGTGATGATAAAGAGCAAAGTCCCGTGAATTGTAATGGAGTAGCCGAAAATAATTCACCCGAAACAGACAGTTCCAAAACTACGAATCACGAAGATGTAACGCAAAATCATTTAAAAGATACTCAACCGACTGAGCAAAAGTCTACAAAAACTGATGTTTCGAACGAACTACTAGATCTTCAACCTGTACCGAACAAAGCTCCATCAGATAGTCATAAGATACATAATGGGTCTTTAAAAACGGACTCAATCGAAGAAGACATTAAATGTAATGGCAGCAGCGCAAACTTCGCAACAGTGCAATTCCTAAGCGAAACCTTCGAGGAGCTTGTTGAGAGCAATGTCGATGACGACAAAGAGAATATTGCGAACGACAACCAACGAACAAATGAAGCTGACGATGTAAAAAGTCCCATAAAAGATAAGTCTGTAGTGACAGAAGTTGAAGGTGGAAGAGAGGAAATGAAGACGAATGGAGTGGAGGAAGAGAAGGTAGCGGCGGTGACGGAGAACTTTCTGCAGAACGAGAAGAAGTTCTGCCAGCTCGACTCGTACCTGCCGCTGCTGAGCGACATCAGGTTCACTGGTGAGTTCATTCATGTTTTGGATAGGTTACAACAATTTGATGAGGAAAAGAAATTTTATTGTCATTTTTTCACGTCTGATATATAGGTTCTTAGAATTCGAAATTCTAACAACGCAAATCAGATACTTTTTTCTAAACTTTAAAACAAACATTTCAATGGGATTTGTAAGAAATATAGACTAAGGACATCTTAGTTTCTTGGATTCAAATGTTGTATCACTAATGTTGAAATGTTTTGTCATTATGTGGTCGACATTTTTATTTGCTATGTAACACCCAGTCATAGTTACTGTTAGAATTAAATGTTGAGGTAAAAATAGTTTGGAAATGTCACTTGCTCGTAGTTATCCCGGTAAAGTTTAAGAAGCTTTTGTTTACCTTTGAATCCTTTTTCTTTTCTCGCCCACCGTCACGTTAAAAGTAGTTAAGTCTTGCGGCCCTCGGCTCTATCTGCTTTAAACCGTATAATCCAAAATGCTTTGTCTGCCCCATTAGAGACAAATAAGTTATATTTGGTGTGTATGTATGTTAACTGTAGGTCCCGCAGCAGAGATAATGAGCACGTCGTTCCAAGAGTCGCCGACGGAGCCCGAGCGCGCCAAACCTGACGTTGCCGACATCCTGAAAGAGTGGGACAGCGATACCGACTCTCACTCTAGCAACTCCTCTAGCGGGGAGTTCATATGGAAGGTCAGTGCTATTTCGATTCATTTTTGGGAGACAAGGGTTACTATACAGGATGTAACAAAATATGCTCAAACTAATTTAAGGCTGAATCCAGTCTGTGATACTGAACAATTTACTCCAAGAAAAGTGTATTAAAAATAATTCTTGGTCTCCTATACACGTTTATCCGAGGTTCTATGAAAAGCATTTTTTTCCCTACATATTTAGATGTTTTCTTTGGGACAAGTTGTTTAGTATTATAGACTGAATTTACCTTCAAATAGTTTTATTTTGTTAGACGTTATATAAATAGGAGTAAGCCTCGCGGTTTACTCACGCTGTGTTTTGACAAACAATTATAAAACAAAATTAAAATAAGAAAAAAAATCTTCGTTTCCCCTACGAGCCAGTGCGTACGATCAAACTACAGCTCGATTAAAAAGTCACAAGTAGCCGCTGGCCCTAAAAGGGAATTGATAAGGAAAACACGAGACTGTCTGCAGAACTCAAACCGTATTATACTCTCCGATATACAGTTTAAGTTGACAGTTTGACTTTAATTTAATCATTTTGTGTCGATACATTGAAATGTATCAATCCTGTGTGGTTTTGGTTTTTCTGAGTCCCATTGTTGTAGATAATACCATAATACTTGTTTGGTGTGGAATTTCTTAGACGACCTACCCTTCTTGCTTAGTTAGTTGTCTGATTTACAAGTACATAACACCTGTAAAATAAAAAGCTATTTAATTTGATTCATGCTAGTTTGTCTATAAAACTAAAACATTGACGTGTTTGTCAAGTTACATAGCTTTTTGTGACATAAGTGTGAATATTTCTAAAATTCCCTTGCTTTTTACAACTACCTATCTATACAATTAAATATTTTCCCGTAATATAGAACACTTGTATGCATTCACAGCTGGTCTCGCGTTTGATATTATGGCAGGCGTGTGTGGTTTGTCTTTTCGTAGAATGTTAAAGAAATGTTTAAACGTGGTTTAAACTATTCTCCATCCTAAACAAATTTACATAATTATAGTTAAATTATCTCCTCTCTTAATGTCAACTTGATTTCTATATGATGGATGTTTATCCTGTTTTAGTTAAAACATGTTTTGTCCCTTTCCCTCTTTTCAATATTTGACATTAAAAGAACGAGATAAACCATATTAACAAAAATACGTTAAACAAACGTTTGTAATTTTTTTTTTTAATATGAGGGATCACAAATAAAGCTTAGCCGTGTGGTTTCCGGCAGAGTAGAATAGGGCCACTCCAAGTCCTCCCATGGATGACGTAGAAGGCTACTTAGGAAATACAAGCTAAACAAAGCTATAAATATCAATGAGACCTCTCCAACCCGTCTGGCCAGTTTGGAGAGTGTAGGCCAAGTCCTCTGGCTGCTCTAGTAGTACAGAGAGGGTTGTGCTCCTGCAGTGGAGACACAAAGACCTGATGATGAAGATAATAAAGCTGTGAAGGCATACAAGTGTCGGTGTGTGGGTATGGTATGCTCGCATGCCGCTGTGTGTAACGTTTGTGGGCGGCGTAGGGCGGCGACGGCCACGAGACACCGGTGGTGCCCACCACGCATTTCGACCACGTGAGTGCTTACCCTTATATAATTATTGTATCATCTCATCGTTATTATCGTACTTTTTTGGTTTGGGGTTGCTTGTTGGAAGACTGGATCTAGCTTATTATCGTGTTTCCTTTTTTTGGGTTCCGTAGTAAACAAGGACCCTTATAGTTTTGCTATGCGGGTTCTACTCAGAGACTATTAAATGACTATAAAGCTGTAATTTGGCATGTAAAATAAAATCAAGTATTTTTTTTGGAATAGCTCCCGTAAATTTAGTGTGGGAGTAACTTTATTTGTCGACTAATAGAACCTGAGTTTCGGGTACTATTAAGTATTATGTAGTTTCGGTGCTATCTTGTGGTGTTATAATTTTCAGAAGATCTGTATTGCGGTTAAAGATTCAAAATTAACCGTTCCTTTACCCCCATACCAAAAATAATAGTATAACAATGAACGTAGCATTTATATTAATGCCGTGCGTTACCTGTCTTGACCTATACTTAAACAGATTAAGGAACACCAAATGTTGTTAATTTAGTAAGATGCAGTCTGTCAACAACGTAACATTTAATATCATCAATCGGTTGCTTCCTTCGCATTGCATCGCTTGGCATCGCATCCATCTCCTCACTTGAATGCTGGTGAGCTGTTGTAATACCGTCGCTATCGTATGGAGTAGTTAACCATCAGAACGAGATGTAGAATATGCCGCATAACGGCGACTGCTGGTCATAGGCCTCTCCCAAAGATTTTAATAATGATTGATCAAGAGCGGCCAGCATTCAGCAGGAACATACAGCATATAGGAATGTAAGTTATAACGAGACGTTAATTCGCAATTTCTTTTTTGATAACCTTAGCTCTGTATTTGCTATCTAGTTTAGTTTTATAGTTTGCCGAAAGGTTTATAACCGGTTAGAGGACTACATATTTTATTTCGTCATACTGTATAAGTAAAGTTAAAGAAAGAGTCCATATTATACAGTTTTAATACGAGTTTTCTTTGAGCGAACTTAATTTCAGTGTAAAGATTTATCTAAGCTATAGTGGGTTTGAAATGATGACCCCACCGGTTGTTGATTTAGTTCTGACTTTTTCCGCACTATGGCGGACTCAAAAACTCATTTGTTCACCTTTAAATTACTCATATCATACAGTCTAGCTCTAAAAGTCCAGTTGATATATCTCGTTCTATGGTCTTTCTACAACATGCGAAAGCATCGATATAAAAATCATTCAAACAGTCGAACAATGTTAACAATATTCATAAAAAAATATGAACGTTTGCCAACCCTATTTTAGTTAAACATATCAAATATTGAAGGGAGTGAAAGGGACGAAACATCTTACACTTAAAGAGGTATAGCAAACGTTCGTATTTTTTTATGAATAAGCGGGCAAGTCATAACGTGTGTGTCACTACAGCAGCGCAGCAGCAACGGGTCCGCGCCGGCGGGCGGGTCGCAGGACGGGTCGGGCGGGTCGTCCGGATCGGGGTCAGAGGGCGACGAGGTGGAGTTCGTACCGTCCTCGTGGGACTGCCGCGCCGCGCCCGCCAAGTCCTCGCTGCGCAGCCTCGAGCAGGCCGCGCCCGTATGTAGCCTACTGCTTATTCTCTTTTTTAGGGTTCAGTACCCAAAGAAAAGCACTCCACCGACATGAGTCCAGCTCTTAAACATAAGACAGACCCAAAGGGTAAAAACGGGACCCTATTACTAAGACTTCACTGTCTGTCCGTCTGTCTGTCACCAGGCTGTATTTCAAGAACCGCGATAGCTAGACAGTTGAAATTTTCACAAATTATGTATTTCTGTTGCCGCTATAACAACAAATACCAAAAACAAAATAAAATAAATATTTAAAGGGGGCTCCCATACAACAAACGCGATTTTTTATAGATAATGGTACGGACCCTTAGTGCGCGAATCCGATTCGCACTTGGCCGGTTATTGTAGTACTCAAATCAAATTATTTATTTCCATTCGCGTGAGTAGAAGTGGATGGTACATATTTTTAGGCTCTGTACATGAACCCTTTCAGGGCTCAGCAAACATTATTGCAACAAAGAAATATATTAATTCATAAGTTACAAACATATCAATTTATTCTATTTTGATTTCAATATTTTGTATTCTTCTTGTCTGTGTGTCTGAGCAGTTACATATGCGCACACATCTGAACGCCTGAACGAAAACATCATAATTACAGTCAATAAAGCAAGTTCCCTTGCAGTGGTTCTTAACTATTTTTGAAAATCGGTTCGGCCGAAGATATCCCGGACATCAGCCTGTACGAGATTAGGATGGCCCTCAAACAGCTTAAAAACAACAAGGCGCCGGGCGAGGATGGAATCACCGGTACTGAAAGTCCTTCAGAGGCTCTTTAATTCCGTTCTGCTCGAGGGCGTAACGCCAGAAGCGTGGAACAGGGGCGTGGTGGTCTTGTTCTTCAAAAAGGGAGATAACACCCTATTGAAGAACTTAGGCCTATCACGCTTCTGAGTCATGTATATAAGTTGTTTTCGAGGGTCATCACGAATCGTCTCGCGAACAGGTTTGGTGCCTTCCAGCCTCCCGAACAAGCTGGTTTCCGTAAAGGCTTTAGCACCATAGACCACATTCATACGCTGCGGCAGGTTATAGAGAAGACGAGGGAGTATAACCGGCCGTTATGCTTGGGATTCGTGGACTATGAAAAAGCCTTCGATTCGATCGAAACATGGGCCGTGCTTCAGTCTCTCCAGCGATGCCGTATTGACTATCGGTATATCGAAGTGTTGAAGTGCTTATACAGTAACGCCACTATGTCAGTCCGAGTACAGGAGCAGTGCACGAGGGCAATTCCACTGCATAGAGGTGTGAGACAGGGAGACGTTATATCTCCGAAACTGTTCACCGTTGCACTGGAAGATGCCTTCAAGCTTCTGGAATGGGAAGGATTTGGCATCAACATCAATGGCGAGTATGTCACTCACCTTCGATTTGCCGACGATATCGTTGTCATGGCAGAATCCGATGGAAGACCTAAGTACTATGCTCGGAGACCTAAATCGAGTTTCCCAACAAGTGGGCCTTAAAATGAACATGGACAAAACGAAAGTAATGTCGAATGTCCATGTTGCGCCCCTACCTGTTTGTGTTGGGAGCTCCACCCTCGAAGTTGTAGACCAGTATATCTACCTGGGTCAATTGATCCAGGCAGGAAGTTCCAGCTTCGAGGAAGAGGTCTTTCGACGAATCCGACTCGGCTGGGCAGCGTTCGGGAAGCTACGCAATGTCTTCTCGTCCAAAATACCTATGTGCCTCAAGACTAAGGTCTACAACCAATGTGTGTTACCAGTGATGACTTATGGCTCTGAAACGTGGTCCCTTACTATGGGTCTCATAAGAAAGCTCAAGGTCGTTCAACGCGCTATGGAGAGGGCTATGCTCGGTGTTTCCCTACGTGATCGAATCAGAAATGAGGAAATCCGTAGGAGAACAAAAGTCACTGACATAGCCCAGCGGATTAGCTCGTTGAAGTGGCAGTGGGCGGGACACATAGCGCGACGAACCGATGGCCGATGGTGCAAAAAGGTTCTTGAATGGCGACCGCGTACTGGCAAGCGAAGCGTAGGGCACCCACCTACAAGGTGGTCAGATGACCTGACCAGGGTCGCTGGAAAGCGCTGGATGCAGGCCGCTCTTGATCGGTCATTTTGGAAATCTTTGGGAGAGGCCTATGTCCAGCAGTGGACGTTATGCGGCTGAAATGATGCTAGGAAGTCAAGGTTTTTGTATTTTGCCTGTCAAATAATTGTTCTACATTTTAGTTCCTCCTCCCATAATAAGATGGCGTTTACACATGAAACTATTGACAATATTTTTAATTTGCCTGACAAATAAACGTGTTGTTTGACTTTGGTTGCGATCGTTCCGCAGGACAACAAGAAGCGCGTGGTGTTCAAGCGGCAGAAGTACCACTGCGTGTACGAGTATCCGCGCGAGACGGCCGACCTCGACGCCGGCTCGCCCGCCAGCTACCTGCCCGACCTCTCCACCTACAGCGGTGAGTACATAACCTCAGTAGTCACAGAAATCATTTTAAACAAAATCTTGGCTGGGACTTGGATGTTTGTCTATATACACGCTGACTTGTTATTGGTTTAGAAAATGTCGTATAGTAAATAAATTCCTCTATCCATGTACGTAATAAAATTTCTGTATGTTATATAAGATAAAAAAGTTGCGTAAATGATTTCCGATCGAGACCACGTAGTTATACGCCGGCCAAACAGCTGCGTAATGTCGATGACCCCGGTCGGCCGGCGGGCGATGTATGGCGGCGGTACTACTAATTGATCTCACAATTTTACTTTCGAGTTTTAGACAACATTTTTTGTTTCAGAATTTTTATTTTGACTAGCTAATTAGGTCTTACTAACGATGCCAATGAAGTGGCCTTCGGCTTCAAAACCATTGACAAATCACCGTGTATACGGTCTTACAAAATATACTGTTACTGTGACTATTTCAAGGGTGAATAAGGTCTAACAAAATATACTGTTACTGTAACTATTTCAAGGGTTAATGTAGTGTGTGATAGTGAACAACTTTCAAGGAACATATGTCGAAATATGAAAAATAATTTTTGGCTTTCCATACAAACTCGGATCAGCTGATCGGTCAACTTGCATGGAAGTCCAGTGTCATAGACTAAATTCACCCTTAAAATAGTTTCAGTATATTTTGTTAGAACTTATAAAATAAAGAATAGTTGAGTTAGTAATATCACAAGGCTCGATCTTATCTTCAGGCTACCTCGATCTTATCTTGAGGCTACCTCGATCTGTGTGATTTGTCCGTATATGTTTTTTTTATTAAAAAGTAAATTCAGTTTCTGGTATTCATCGTCAGTTTCACTTTATAATCGCAATATCAGGCGCAACGTAACAAACCAAATCTACGTAGACGTATCAAACGATTTTTCTATCTTTCCCTTCCAATATACACTTAGGGCCATTTAAAAAAGTTTGTTCTAAATTACGAGCCGATAAATAAATATTATTTTACCTTACTTTTTGCGCTGACAAACTTGAACAAGATATTACATTTTCCGCGCGTGAAGTACGTATGCCGTGCGTATGCCGCCGGCCGGCTAGCCAGAGTTCATCGAGGTCACGCGGCAGTAACGGGCGTAAACGTGGTTTCGATCAAAAATCATTTTCGCAACTTTTTTATCTAATACACAAATTTGTAAGATGGGGGAATTTATTTACTCTCTGACATTTTTTTTCTAAACCAAGGAAAAGACAGCGTGTATAGTCAGTGTCGTGTATCTCATGTGATAACTTATACCGCAGAGTGGGACCCGACGAGCGCCGAGGACGCGGAGCTGGGCTACGGGCAGCTGTTCGGCGCGCACAACCCGCTCGATATGTACCCGCTGCGGGCGGGGATCGCCTTCAGCACAGGTAGCTCACGCCGACACTTATAAGATACCCACTGCAGTAACCAAATGATAGAGCTAACTCACCAGGCTGTGTCTCATGAACCGTGATAGACAGTTGAAATTTCCACAGATGTACTTCCTTCATGCGCGAGTCCGGCCTGGCCGGTTATTTTGTACTACTTGCAGAATGACTTCTGAACTGACTGATGCTTACAGCATTTCAAGTCTCAATCTCTCTTCTCGTCTGACACAAACATCATTGCATAAAGGCACGGGATAAAATAGCATCAAACTTTACTTGCAGATTACGACGAAGACTTCTTCATCTCGTCGTCGGCGCGGCCGTTTGAGAGCCTTGGCATCATGTCCACGAGCAGCCAGTTCTTCCCCGGCATGCACGTCAAGCCCGCGCTGCTGGAGCGGGACCTCCCCGACGAGTTCCCGCCCCCGCCCTCCCCGCTGCCCGCCGCCACCGCCACGCTCGTACAAACCCGTACGCCCTCCTTAGACTTTACCACCCCAGACTCGGGAGTCGAGGACATCACCCCGGGCTCTACGTCCACCGATGAAGACTTCAAAACGAAGAAACTGCCGGAAGCAGACCTGCAGTGTTGGCGACCGGTTGACAGCGGCAGCTCCAGCGAGTCCGTCAGCCCGAGCTCCCCCGGCGGGGAGGCGCTGGGCGGCCTCCGACACACGAGAGACAAACTCAAACTAGACCTCCCCCCGTCACCGCATTTGCCGTCCCCTAGACACAACCGAGTCTTCAACTTCGTGCTCGATAAACCTAAGAGGCATAGAGTAGAAGAGAGACCGACCGAAGGCACTACGCCTCTAGTGATGACGGACGAAACACCCGTAGTGACGACGTCACTGCCTCTGCAAAAGGAAGAGGAACTACCGCTGCCAGAACCGACGTTCTCGACGTTCGGCAAGTGCGCGCAGAAGACAGAACCCGAACAAAAAATCATACTTACCGACGAGGTGGAAGAGAGTGAAACTGAAGCACCGAAAGTCGAAAGTCCTAAAGTGGTGGAGGCTGTCAAAGGGGAGGGGACGGTTCTGGACAGCGGGGACGAGGACTCGGGCATCGAGAGTAGCTCCAAGGCCACGCTCGAGCGGAAGACAACGCCCAACGTGTCGTAAGCAGAACGGTGTTAGCGTAGCTTTGTTATTGTATAGTCCCCCTTACACTTCACCACCGAATCGTATTCGATTCTACTGATTCAGGCGGTTCGCTAAACGGTGACATTGTTGTGCCTAGATCTGAGATTATTTGTCTCTGTCGCCCACATGAACGTCGTCGGAGACGACTATTGACAAGTCAATGAACTTTACTCACGTTTAGCGACCGCGCTTTAATCGGAATTTGGCCTCGAACTCTGATTCTTGCACATAGACTTTATTGTATAAAGTCGGAATGGTGAAAGTGTTGCTATCCGGCCTAATTCCGGGTGGTGCGAGTGTGCGCGGCCGTAGTCGTAGCGATCCGCGCCATATCTATAATGCCATTACAATAGCCGATAGTATTACCGAGCCTCGACATAAGTGTTAAGTTCGAAACAGTTACATATCGGTACTAATATTATCCAAAAGCCGCGTTTTTATCTCTTCGGAACGCACTTCGAATCAGGCGATGGATATTCAAACTTTTACTCTCGTCAGTTATGCCGCCTGAAATTCGGACAATTATTTGCTTATGTATCGTTTCATTAATAATAAAAATGTCATCAATACCATGGTATTAAACTAACAGTAAATAATTTCGTGATACATTCATCTGAAGGTACAAATAACCGTTCTACATACTGTTCATATAGTATAGCTTAACGCGAACGTATGGATTAAGTGCTTTGATACAATATACATTTATTAAGTGTACTTTTGCCTAATTTTAACGTTATACTGCAGTGCTACTGTAAAAACCGTCGTAACTATATAAACGTAGTACGTAAATAAGTAATAGCAAAGCACTTATGTGCTAATTCTGTAACCGACAGACTCCATATGGCAACTAAAGTACGTATAGAATAGTGTTGTTTTGGTGGTAGCACTACAGTAAGGGAGTCCCACATTTGTCGAAGCGGAATCGGCTTGAGCCGGTAGGAAAAACATGTTAACGACACAAGGGTGTAAACTATCGTCTGTAGGCGAAAGACGCTATGACTCTTCTTCTGAGTCTTGTCTTCTCTTTTTCTAACCGGCTCTAGCCGACTCCCCGTCGACAAATGTGGGCACACCCTTAGGCCTATCCGGTTTTGTAACACAGTGACCGCCCAACCTTATAAATGCTAGAATTTTCTATGTAAACTTTCTACTCTTATTTCGTAATGTCGTAGTCAACTAGTTAACCTAACGTTGCGTATGCATATTTACACTGAAGAGTGCTGTCTTCATAGTAATTTGTATAGAAATTGGCTAAAAACCTGAACAAAAAGGCAGTTATTAGTAATATTTCAGGGGTGAATATCCGAACGCAATTAAATGTCTAAATTATATAATTTGTAACTAGATCTACGCACAAGTGAGTACGCATCTTCCATCTAAACCTCGAATACTAAATCTAAATTGAACCGTTCGGTCTAAAGTTTGAGGTTAAAAAGCCAATTGTTAGTTAAGTAAAAGTTATATTAGGTAAGTGTAGATTAGATGTCGAGTTGGTGATAGAACATCGCGTTAGTGCATTCAGCAACAGGAGTGTTTTAGTTTATACATGACATTAATCTCATTCAACAATTTTCACATATTACAATTACATTTTTGAGAACAAAACTAAAATGTCATTCCTTGTCGAGTTGGTTAGTTTTGCAAGGCTAAGGCACACATTTTTTAAGCTAATATCTAAGCCTAAAGCACTATAGTTCATGAACGATCTCTAAATCAAGTTGTATATGATCTTAGCGAAATATGCAATGTAGAGACCAAGTGAATAAATAGATGCAACATTTCGTATAAAGTCTATATAAGTGATCCAAAACTGTTTCTACGGGAGATATCTACAAATTATATCATGGAGTCTATTCATTTTCGCTCATCTGTAGTAAGTGCGAACATAAAGTAAACAAGGAATGACTGTACTACAATAGAAATGAACCTGAAACCAACCACATGAACCCGGTCGCTGTTGCTGTCTGTGACAGAGTGTGCCACCGAAGTGACGTCACCATTATAGTATGCAATACGTCCAAGTGTGAACCTGATGTGCAATTCTTCTCATTTCCATATCATTGCGTTTTAGTTGTTTAGTTACTGCTGTAAATATAATTTAATGTTGCGATGGAGGAATTTTTGAGGATTACAATTTATTGATTATATTAATTGCTACATGTTTATTGTTCTGAACATTATTTTTACAGTTTTAGAAAGTTTTCGTTAATGTACAGATGTAAATACGTGATAGATGTCCTTTTTGTTGTAATGTAGGATCTCGCGAGCGGGCCCGTGGGCCGCCGCTAGCGAGGCGTAGTGTACCAGTCTATATACTGATTATGTAATGAACTAAATTATAATAATATAATATACATTTCGGTTTTAGAAATCTCCAAATTATCGGTGTCATTATATACAAACCAAGGAATTATTTGAATGAATTGTCCGATATTATATTTATTGTTTGTAAGTTGTTATTGATTTGTATGAGCTGGCAGGCAGTATTTAGTGAATGTGAACGCGAAAGAAGTCTTTTCATATTGTGAATTTGTCGAGTCTTTTAAAAGTATTTCTATGAAAAAATAAAATAATGAATAAAACTTGTGACTCAATATATGTATTTTATTTACTACACATAAACAATTATTTACTTAACATTAAATAAGTGTATATTTTGTAACTAAATTATACCGATAGATAATACTTGATATAACAGATAAATAGATCTCTTAAATATCACAAAATTACGACTTGACATTTTTATTAGTACATCGGATATTTTTCGAGTTCATGTTGTAACTTGTGACGTGAAGTTCCACTGTAGTTTCATCATACATAAAATATAAATATTTTGCGGCGTAACACTTAGTAGTCTAAATAAACCTTTGTGGCCAAATACTACTATCATACGTCATGCAAGTGCACGCGTAAGCATATTTAATATATTTGACTGTAAAAGCTGAAAAAATCGCGACCAATTTCAATGACGCAATAATTATAAGCAGTAACGCACATGACGCGCAAAAAGTCCGGCGCGCGTCGAGTCCGTTACTGCATATGATTGCATAGGTTCTTTTTTTTTACAAACTAAAAGTGCGTCAAAGGATAGTGTTTCTCCTGTTGGGTCTAATATTCGTGCATGGAGCAAGAAATGCCAGACAGACTATTCTAGCCACTTTCTGCATCTGGGGCTATTTGAGGCCTTGGTTCATCACTGCGCGGTGATGGTGCAGCGCGCTGGTGTCAGCTGCGGCGCCAGATGATGACCAGCCCCGTGACGTCACTGGTGGCCAGCAGGCTCTCGTCGTAACTGAAGCTCACGCCGAGCACCGGGGCCGCGTGACCTGGAACAAACTTCGTTTGTAGTGTTTACAGTTTTGTTTCTTTCGACGTTAGCACTGGAGCGACCACTGGATCGCAAAATCCGTTATCGAGATGGCGAAACAAGTTGCTATTACAAAGACTAAGGGTTGGGCTACATGTGTAAGCATGGAACGGCACTTTCATGTGCTGCTGTCTTTTTCTGTCGGAGAGTGACGGAACGCGTTTTGTCGCTCTCTCTCACTAGCAAATGACTGTTCTGAGTGACAGAAAAGGATAGTAGCAAAAAAAAGTGCTGTTCTGTGCTGACAGAACAGCCCAACTCTTAGGGCCGATTTCATCGTTTTCATTGATAAACGAGTTTAGCAAAACTGAGTTTAACATAACTGAGTTCAAATGTTTGATTTGATCTCGATCAACTTTCAATGAATTTTACCGTCAATTCGGAGCAAATTTTTAATCGCGCCTACGAAAACGAAGTTCACCTAAACTCATAGACAAAAAAGCACAGATTACAGTAAAAATCATGTGATAGTTTTCATTTCACGCAGAAAATATGAATAACAGATAAGCAAGCCTCATTGATTTAAAACCGGTTAAGAATCGCGAAGGAACGGAACGTAAAAAATTAAAAAGTGTGGAAAATTGTTTGATTGAACGCGTTTAGAAGCGTTAAACGGCCAATATCGGACGTTCAGATTGCTAAACGCGTTTAGCTCCAAACGCGATTAGTTTTTGTCGATGAAATCCAAAGGAACCAGTTTACGTGCGTAAACGAGTTTAGCTTCAATTGATCGCGTTTTACTTCAACGATGAAATCCGCACTATAGCTTAGGTCTAAAACAGCTATCGATAGGCGTTTCGATAGTTTCGCATTTTTAACCGACTTCCAAAAAGGAGGAGGTATTTTTTAACTTAACTGATTATTTAAATATGCCCGGACCTATTTGGAAAATTCACTTTTTTTAAAAGTTTAACCTTGTAAGTTTCCATAGAAATTTTATCAAAATCGGTTGTCTAGTTTGGGGGCGAAGTCGGTTTTTAGTTTTGAAAAAATCGATTGAGGCTGTCGATTGTAATATCGATTTGTCGGCAGCCCTAGTGTCGTGTAGGCATACCTTGCAGCTTGTTGACGACGGGGTGTCCGTCGCGGCCCTCGATGTCGAGGAAGTAGACGCAGGAGTCCTCGCTGCCGGAGACGACGCACACGCCGCGCCGGAACGACATGAGCGGGCAGAACGACGAGCGCACCGCGTGCTGCCGGTGCCACGTGTCGAACCGCTTCTTCAGCACCAGGCTGCCGTCGCGGTCCGCGATCCTGGAGAATTACTTCAGGTTTTTTTACTGACTTCCAAAAAGGAGGAGGCCGTGGGTTCCGGCAGAGTAAAATAGGACCGCTCCAAGTCTTTCTGGGGATGTCGTAAAAGGCGGCTAAGGAAATACGCTAAACAAAGCTTATAAACATCATGAAACCTCTCCAACCCGTCTGGTCAGCGTGGAGAGTGTAGGCAAAATCCTCTAGCTGCTCTGACCAAGTATTGCTCTAGTAGTACAGAGAGGGGCGTGCTCCCGCAGTGGAGACCTAACTTCATATTCATAAAAATTAACAACCTTTGCTTAACCTGTTTTAGTTATAACATGTTTTGTCCCTTTCAATAATAGACAATAAAAGAACAAGACAAAACATATCTATATTTACATAAAACTTCTATCTTCCACTCACGAAAAAATCCTTTGTTCTTCTAATAGTTTGACTCTTTCCATTCCTTCTTACCGTACTGGTTTTCTCTCTAACTCTTTCGCCATTACGGCAGTAAGACTCTGGAACGCGCTACCCGAGTCCATTCGGTTAGCTTTGTTAATATGAGGGAAAAACAAGACCTGTTGATTATAATGATGAGAGGGACCCTTTTTTTTTGCATAATTTTTTTGTCCTAATATGCTTTGGCATACTGGTTTTTCGCATAAAATATTTTGTCATAATAGTTTTTAGGCATAAGTTGTTTTTTGGCATACTGGTAAGTTTAGGCTAATTTGTTACGGCATAATGTTAATTCGCATAATCTCTTTAGGCGTAATAACTATAAGACTAATAGTATTAAGGCATAATATTTTTAAAAATAACAGAAACAAAATTATTTAAGTGTTTATTTTTAATTATCATGCAAAAAAAAATATGACCACCCAGAACAAATGTCAGGGCAAAAGGGAAGTTAGGTTTAAGTTTCTTTTTTATGATCACCTGGAAAAACTGTGACACCAGAAACGAAGTTAGATTCATTCATTCATTTATTTCATGTTTTCATGCACATACAATTGTAAATCTTAAATTTAGTTCACAAAGTGCACATGAGACCCTGGTAGGGCGATTCAACTTATACAATGAATAAAAACGTTATGCTTAATCATTTTGATGCTTAAAGTAATGTTATGTCTTGATAAGTTATGGTTTGATGACATTATGCTTACATCCTTTTATGCTTTAAAATGTTAGGGCTAAATAATGATTATGCTTAGGTACATTATGCTTAAAATTATTATGCATACTCCATTGTGCGAAAGGATGTTATGCTTAAAAACGATTGTGCATTAAACCATTATGCTATGTGATATTATACTTAAATTTGTATGCATATAGATAGTGATCCATGATGAGAGCACGCACCTGAAGAGGTAGAGCGAGTTGTCCTGCGCGCTGACGAGCAGCGCGGGGTGTCTCGCCAGCCACGGGCTCCAGCCGAGGCAGGTGACGGCGCCGCCCACGCAGCAGCGCCGCAGCTTGCTCAGCGACCCGCCACACCCCTCCATGCGGTAGCTCACTATCACCCCCTGACGTCACAACATGGTATTATCCGAATCTCCACGGATTATTGGAAGACGCTTGAACCGATTTGGAAAATTCTTCTTTTGTTTGAATTTTTTCTCATAGAGCATATTTGCACATTAAATATAAACAAACGAGGTATAAAACATATTCATTAAAAATAAAATGTACGGCGGTGTCCGGTGGTTTGTCAGGTGGTCCCATAGAAATGTTATGTAGTTTCGGGGTGAAGTCGGTTTTTAGCTTTGAAAAATATTTTGTTACAGCGTTGCAATGCTCGAAACAATATCTAAAACATTTTGACGAAGCGATTCGAAGTCACTACACACCACGGGTTTAAATCCCACTTTTAATAAACATTCAATTTATTTTGAAAGTTTATATTTATAAAAAAATATCTTTATAAAAACTCCCCGTTCCAAGTAAAAATGCTGTGTCACCCAAAGTGAACTTTTGAATTGTAATCTCTTCTAGTTTGTGGTTATTGTGGCGATAACAAGTACTATAAATTAATGCCAAACAATGCCGGAATTCACAGAAAAGATATGACAACATCCCGTTCCCGCTTGTTGTCCCAGGATTATCACTGTCTCATATTCAGAAAGATAACAACAGGAAAGCTCGGAATGTACGCAATACTGGCGCTTACGCATGTTAAACAATCCCGAGAGTAGTTCGAACTAAAGTCCGTTCGAAAAAAGATTTGATAAATTCAGGGCTTATTACTCATTATAAATTGCGCTAAGCTTATTATTTTTAAAAAAATTACAATTTTTTTTACAATTTATAGAACCAGAATTTCAGTATATTGCTTTCGATTCACTTGTATGGAACTGAAGAGCTATTTTTTAAACGCGGAGTACCCTAATCGAATAGTTCTTCCATACAAATAACCGTTCGTTTAGTGCGGAGTGCGTAACCCGCGTTTGAAAAATGTCACGGAAGTTTTTAATGGAAGATGCAGTCTGTGAACATGAAAGAAACAAGCAATCATAAAGGCGCGCGCACCTTGTCGTTGGCGGCCCAGAACATGCGGCCGCTGGACTCGCACGCGATGGCCAGCACGCGCCCGCCCAGGATGCTGCTGCCGCCTGCGCATCAATATATCACTCTAGAGATGCCATTACATATTTTTTAGGGATGCAACGAGACGGCTATTACGATACCAGTACAAATGATGAATACATCGTAATGGCCAAATACGATAACGAATTACGATACGAATGCATTACGATATTTGTTTAATACCATTTTGATGAATTTATTGGAAGCTTTGTTGTATGTTATTATTGTAAGCACAGAGTAATAATAATAATATACTACGTACAATTGTAAGACTAAGTAAAGGTATAAAAAAAAGTTATGCATTTTTAATCAATATATTTATTAATTTTATCAATTTTCATCATTAACTTATATTTTAAATTGTTACTTTTTGTTACATTTACTGACTATTAATTAATTTTAATTGTAGTCGTAATTTATAACTGGCAAATCCTTATTCAGAAAACACAACATATTTAAGTTTTTTCCCTTATGTCGGTTTCTCTCATCACTGTGTATCAAGTCTTGCCTGCAGGCTTAAAACTGTCAATGCCAAAAGTGACGGATGCGAAGCGTTCAGAAATTGACGCGTTATGCGTTTCGTTTCAACCGAAACAGTAAAAATTTAAAAATTTTGAAATAAATGTATCGTAAAACTATCGTATCGTAATATTTACGATAACGAATGATCGTAAAGGTTTACGATAATCGCCGATATACGATTATCGTATCGGTATCGTTGCATCCCTAATATTTTTATAAATATGGTAGTTTAGTATATAATATTATGATCTAGGATCAGGTATTCTGTGGTACCATTTTTGAACGCGGAGTCTAAATGAACGGTTTTTTGTATGGAAAGGCCACTCGTTTAGATGATTCGGCTTTTCAAAAATGGTACCACAGAATACCTGTTCCTAGATGATAATATTATATACTAAACTACCATATTTATAAAAATATTTGCCTTCTTAAATCACTTATACTGGCGGACTGGTAAATCATGACACGTTTACCAGTCAGCCAGTATAAGCGATTTAAGGGCATAATAAATCAATCACACATAACGTCAAAAAATACGAAACTAACAAAATACTTATTAATTACAAATAAAAAATTAGCGCAAAGTATCCTAATGTTTGGAAACCACGCGTTCACTACACTTCTTGTATTGGATAATTTGCTCAACTTCTAACCACCTGTTTTTTTTGACCGAATTTCGAGTACGGCGTACGAGTATTAATAGCATTATACTATACTACAGTTTTAAGAAGTGCAGATTTTTTACTTAATAAGTGAAAGCGGCTATTATAAAGAACAGGTGTTTGAGTTAGCTTACCTCGTGGATATATCCCGGTCGAGACGTTGAGAACCTCCACCATTCCCCTGGCATTACCCGCCTGTGACAGTTTGAGTCAAGGAAAACGATCAACAGCAAAAATTCGTTCCCTCTTGTTAAACTTTACACCTAGCTACCTATTTATATGTTCAACGAAAAAAGTAATGTTTCATAAAAGTTTACAAAATTAAAAAATTGTGAAAGCATTTATAATAGAAAACGACGGATCGATTCTGTGGTTTGAACAGCAGGTGCCAGGGCTTTTAATTCGAGCTAAAAAGTGTTACACGTTTCATGAGATACATCCTGGTGACAGACAGACGAACGAAAAGCTGGGTCCCGTTTTTACTGTTTGGTTACGGATCCCTAAAACATAACTTATTGTATCATAATTAAAAAAAAAAAAAAACAAAAAAAAAGATTGTCTCAAAAGGCCTAGTATCCAGAGCCGTAAAACAACATAAAGGATACGATGACCATGTTGTTGTTGGCGGGCTGGAAGACGCAGCACAGCAGCGGCGCGGCGAGCTGGTCGCGCACGCGGCGCAGGCGCGCGCGGCGCGGCACGTCCCACAGGCACAGCATGCCGTCCAGCCCGCACGTCACCAGCAGCTCGTTGGACGCCGACCAGTCGCACCCTGCTCATGTTCACGCTTAAGGTTGAGCTAGACGATACTTTTTCTATACAAATTGCGGAGGGGATTTCCTCCACTGCTTGACATTTTACACCCAAAGTTTAGCATGATATCGTTTTGTCTCATTAAAAATGTTATCGGTAAGGAAACCGAATAGTAAAATGAAAAGCCATTAAAAAGTTATGAGCCATCAAAGATTCGTTTTTGCTTGCTAATTTTTACGCAACTTTCGGCGTATATCTATATCTATACATATAATAAAACAGTAAAAAAAGTGTGTCTGTACATTAAATATATTTCCAAAAAAAATATTGGGGGCGATGGAGACGTTGTAATAGAGTAAGAATTTAAAAAAAAATGTCTGTCTGTTTGTCTGTATGTCTGTATGTCTGTTTGTCTGTTTGTAAACGCTAATCTCCGGAAATACTGGACGGATTCGAACGAAACTTTTTTTGTTATATAGGTATTAAGCCTGGGCAACATATAGGGTATAAATGATTTTGGGAAATGGAACGCCTGATGCAGAACCATAATGGTCCAGCTAAACTATAGAGATATAAAAATGCCGCCTTAGTAAAAGTTGTTCAGCCTGATGAGCATTTTCCAGAGACATAAAGTCCACGCGAACGAAGTCGCGGGCTTCGGCTAGTAAGTAATATAAGAAGTGTAAAATATCCAAACCAAGACCGCACCGACACTTCTTAATTATCGAAGATTATAATAAACTTTATTTGTAATGGATTAATGCAGTAGTTTTTGCTTAATACCCCTTTTCCCAAATTACTTAACGTATTTTTTTACGCGCTCGATTTACACATTAGCTACCTATGCATGTGTGTAAATTAAGCCATCTAGATTTTGTCTTCGGCGCGTACCTACTTACGTTTGGTGCGCCGCGCCGCCGCCGCGCTGGTAGCGCCACAGCGACTTTGGAGTAGAACGGCCGGAAAGAGCGCGCAATTTAAAAGACGTGTAGCGCGTAATCGTTTTTATATAATAATTTAAAAAATGCGCATATACTAGCGATCGACCGGGTAGACAACCTCTACATGTCTCTATGGAATGCACGGCCCTGAAATTCTGCAAACCCAACGGGGCACTAACCGGTGACAGGCTTGCTGTGGGCCTCCAGTATGAAGCTGACGCGCGGCGGGCTGGCGGTGACGTCACAGATGGACACGCTGCCGTCGTGCGACGCGCAGCACAGCTTCGAGCGGTCATTGTTGGCGAACTTCACTACGCTCACTTCTTCTGTGTGCTGCAAATATGTTAAAGCTTATAAGAATAAATCTATGCATTCACCATCATGCTAAAGGTGGCTTTGGAATCTCTGGCCCTGGGCTCTGCCTGCTTAGAGCAACCACACCCTTACTACATTATCTGCCCCATAACGGATAAAGACGTGATAATGTAATATGTATCCTCCTAAATGATCAGACAACCTGTGCAAGTTTGCAGGAAGGCGCTGGATGTAGGCGGGCTTGGGCCTTTTGGAAATCCTTAGGGGAGGCCTATGCATCATATGGTATAATGGTTTTTGTTTTTAATAAATTGTCTTTTCTGCTGGTTTAAGAGCAAAGAAAACATTTTTTGAGTAGCAGTTTCTTTGCCTGTGCAGGTCATAGAGGTGGAATAGGCATTGACCTGAGAATCTGTTCTATAAAGGCGAAGGACTAGCAACTTCCTTTCACTGTTCTAATTTCTGATCCACAGATTTTAAGTGTGACCTTTGAAGTCTGTCTACCCTGTATTTGTACAAATTACTAAAACTCAAAATTAACGTACTTGATCAAAAATATGATGAACACCTGAGAATGCATAGTTCTCAGATATAGTCATATCATTCTTCTTCTTGCCTGTACTTGTAGGATACTCGTCTGGCACCAAACTTGCCTGAAAATATTAAATTAACACCGTCAAATAAAAACAATGACAATGTTACTATTTCTTTAAATTCTCATCAGCCTTTCTAATTTGTAGGTACATTACACCATAAACTTACAATACAAAAACCATACTTATATATTATTCTTATATTGATATTAACAGCATACAAAACTCATAAATATTACTCAACATCTGGATAACTTTTAGTGTTGCTGATAGAAACATTTACTGTGAAAAGTCTTAACTGAGTGAAACATGGTCTTTAAATTAACAATTATAGTCTCTGTTAGGATAAGTTAACTCAGTCTTACTCACATATAGTCGGCTTCAGGCTGACATGTTTGGACCTCATCCAGAGGTTTTCATTGGGGTGAATGTGACTAAAGGCCCGTACACCACACCGACTCACAACACTCCATAAACGATATGTTAAATCATTCTAATAATGCCAGTCTCACATTAGTTTTAATAAAATAAAAAGTCTCATCTGTGAGCAGATCGGACTATCGGACCCTGGCTGACATGCATTGTTTTGCTATTGTGTCTGGTGTTTTGCACTGACAACAGGTTATAGAAAATATACAAATGGATTTATTAAAAAAAAGTGCTTGAAGGTTTATTGGTAATTAAGTGTGTTGGTGAAAGGTGTATTGTTACCTTACTGCTGGACCTAGCTCTGGAGGAGGCAGAGCTGATGGAAATGTTGTCCTGCACGCCATAGCGACGCTGTAGCAATTGGCTCCTCACGTATAAGTACTTTTTTATTGTCTCTATATCCTACAATGTAGTAAAGAATTTTTTTAAGTTAGTACATAAATGTCTTTGTTTCAAAACAATATTTTTTTAAATAAAAAGTAATGAATCTCACCTTGAATTTTGCGTTTTCTCGCAATAGTTGACTGCGACGGCGTATATAAAGTGTTTCTAAAACAAAACGATTGCAAAGTAAAGATGTTTGTTTTCACTGATACCGGCCACATTCAATTGGATCTCAATTTGTTGCAAGCACAATATGATGAATGATACGCTAATGTAACATTATTAACAAACCAACCAACCAAATACAAGAAAACTTACTGAAGTTAGGGTTGTTCGGTGCTCGGTATGTGTTAAAACGCGCGTCGAGGGCAAATATCTGTTGTTGAAATGCAGCCGCCATTTGTAGGATTTAAATATAATATTCGAAATGTTACATGATAAAATAACTTAAACAAAAATCTAGAAATAAGTCAAGTTTTTCTGTTTGTTTGTTGTGAAAATTGTGAAATGTGAATGTGAAAGATGACGTTTGCGACTTGCGTTAACTTGACTGACTTTGACATTGACAGTGTCAAACTGTGTGACTTTGACACATGCCTTTTTTTTCTGCAGGATAAAGTCATTGGGATTGGGACAGAGATATGGGACTTAAAGCATTGGGATTAAACATTCAAAACGGTTTTTCTGGCTGCAGATATTAGAGGTTCGAGGACTAGAAAATCTAGACCAACGGATCAGAAAAATAAACCCTTTTTTACATTTTGTCGAGTTTCAAATTATAAAACCGAGTTTTCCAACAGGTGGGCCTTAAAATGAACATGGACAAAACGAAAGTAATATAATATCGAATGTCCATGTTGCGCCCCTACCTGTTTATGTTGGGAGTTCCACCCTCGAAGTTGTAGACCAGTATATGTACATTTTTTTTTTTTTTTTGACGCGGAGAAAATCCCTTCGGACTTCGGATACCTTACCGGTTACGGGACACCGGTAAGGTTATGTGGTGTTACTAGAGATGGGCATCTACCCGGGTATTTACCCACGCTTGGGTATTTACCCGATATGCACCGGGTATATACCCGTATCTACCCGTTTGGGTGGGTAGATTGGAATATTTATTTAAAAATTAGTGTGAATCCACTATTTATGTGTAGAAATGTACAAAAAGGTTATATAATGTATATAAAACAATGAATATCTGTAAAAGAAAAAATAACAAAGATTAAAATCACTGATGCTATCCATATTAAATATACAGATGCTTTCTTATTTGTTATCTGTTTGCTTATTTTAACATATGATTAGGTCTACTTACGTTTGCCAGCAAAAAAGGTAAACATAAACCTGTCAATTTGTATGTTCCCATACAACGGGTAGATACGGGTAAATACCCGGCTTAGTATTTTGTGGGAAATGTTATAAGTTAATGGGGCATCGAAGAACTCATCTAAACGAATATCTTTTGTTCCGAGACCAACCCCGAAATCAGTAGTTTTGGCTCTTGAATGAGCAGTCAAAGATACCTACTCTCTATACATGTATGAGGGTGCTCGTATATTGATATCGCATTTGATGTCTGATTGCTCATTTTAACATCTTATTAGGTCTACTTACGTTTGCCAGCAAAAACTGTAAACTTACACCTGTAAATTTGTATGTTCCCATACAACGGGTAGATACGGGTAAATACCCGGCATACTATTTTGTGGGAAATGTTATGACAAGTTAATGGGGGATCGAAGAACTCGTCTAAACGGATATCTTTTGTTCCGAGACCAACCCCGAAATCAGTAGTTTTGGCTCTTGAATGAGTAGTCAAAGATACCTACTCTCTATACATGTATGAGGGTGCTCGTATATTGACATCGCATTTGATGTCTGATTGCTCATTTTAACATCTTATTAGGTCTACTTACGTTTGCCAGCAAAAACTGTAAACTTACACCTGTTACTTTGTATGTTCCCATACAACGGGTAGATACGGGTAAATACCCGGCATACTATTTTGTGGGAAATGTTATGACAAGTTGATGGGGGATCGAAGAACTCGTCTAAAAGAAAACCTTTTGTTCCGAGACCAACCCCGAAATCAGTAGTTTTGGCTCTTAAATGAGCAGTCAAAGATACCTACTCTCTATACATGTATGAGGGTGCTTGTATATTGACATCGCATTTGATGTCTGATTGCTCATTTTAACATCTTATTAGGTCTTCTTACGTTTGCCAGCAAACAATGTAAACTTAGACCTCTTAATTTGTATGTTTCCATACAACGGGTAGATACAGGTAAATACCCGGCATACTATTTTGTGGGAAATGTTATGACAAGTTGATGGGGGATCGAAGAACTCGTCTAAACGAATATCTTTTGTTCCGAGACCAACCCCGAAATCAGTAGTTATGGCTCTTGAATGAGTAGTCAAAGATACCTACTCTCTATACATGTATGAGGATGCTCGTATATTGACATCGCATTTGATGTCTGATTGCTCATTTTAACATCTTATTAGGTCTTCTTACGTTTGCCAGCAAAAAATATAAACTTAGACCTCTTAATTTGTATGTTTCCATACAACGGGTAGATAAGGGTACATACCCGGCATACTATTTGTGGGAAATGTTATGACAAGTTGATGGAGGATCGAAGAACTCGTCTAAACGAATATTTTTTGTTAAGAGACCAACCCCGAAATCAGTAGTTTTGGCTCTTGAATGAGTAGTCAAAGATACCTACTCTCTATACATGTATGAGGGTTCTCGTATATTGACATCGCATTTGATGTCTGATTGCTCATTTTAACATCTTATTAAGTCTACTTACGTTTGCCAGCAAAAACTGTAAACTTACACCTGTTAATTTGTATGTTCCCATACAACGGGTAGATACGGGTAAATACCCGGCATACTATTTTGTGGGAAATGTGTTGACAAGTTAATGGGGGATCGAAGAACTCGTCTAAACGAAAACCTTTTGTTTCGAGACCAACCCCGAAATCAGTAGTTTTGGCTCTTGAATGAGCAGTCAAAGATACCTACTCTCTATACATGTATGAGGGTGCTCGTATATTGACATCGCATTTGATGTCTGATTGCTCATTTTAACATCTTATTAGGTTTTCTTACGTTTGCCAGCAAAAAATGTAAACTTAGAACTCTTAATTTGTATGTTTCCGTACAACGGGTAGATACGGGTAAATACCCGGCATACTATTTTGTGGGAAATGTTATGACAAGTTAATGGGGGATCGAAGAACTCGTCTAAACGAATATTTTTTGTTCCGAGACCAACCCCGAAATCAGTAGTTTTAGCCCTTGAATGAGCAGTCAAAGATACCTACTCTCTATACATGTATGAGGGTGCTCGTATATTGAAATCGCATTTGATGGCTAATTGCTCATTTTACCATCTTTTTAGGTCTATTTACGTTTGCCAACAAAAAATGTAAACTTAGACCTCTTAATTTGTATGTTTCCATACAACGGGTAGATACGGGTAAATACCCGGCATACTATTTTGTGGGAAATGTTATGACAAGTTAATGGGGGATTGAAGAACTCGTCTAAACGAATATCTTTTGTTCCGAAACCAACCCCGAAATCACTAGTTTTGGTTCTTGAATGAGCAGTCAAAGATACCTACTCTCTGTACATGTATGAGGGTGCTCGTATATTGACATCGCATTTGATGTCTGATTGCTCATTTTAACATCTTATTAGGTCTTCTTACGTTTGCCAGCAAAAAATGTAAACTTAGAACTCTTAATTTGTATGTTTCCATACAACGGGTAGATACAGGTAAATACCCGGCATACTATTTTGTGGGAAATGTTATGACAAGTTGATGGGGAATCGAAGAACTCGTCTAAACGAATATCTTTTGTTCCGAGACCAACCCCGAAATGAGTAGTTTTAGCCCTTGAATGAGCAGTCAAAGATACCTACTCTCTATACATGTATGAGGGTGCTCGTATATTGACATCGCATTTGATGTCTGATTGCTTATTTTAACATCTTATTAGGTTTTCTTACGTTTGCCAGCAAAAAATGTAAACTTAGAACTCTTAATTTGTATGTTTCCATACAACGGGTAGATACGGGTAAATACCCGGCATACTATTTTGTGGGAAATGTTATGACAAGTTAATGGGGCATCGAAGAACTCAGCTAAACGAATATCTTTTGTTCCGAGACCAACCCCGAAATCAGTAGTTTTGGCTCTTGAATGAGCAGTCAAAGATACCTACTCTCTATACATGTATGAGGGTGCTCGTATATTGACATTGCATTTGATGTCTGATTGCTCATTTTAACATCTTATTAAGTCTACTTACGTTTGCCAGCAAAAACTATAAACTTACACTTGGAAATTTGTATGTTTCCATACAACGGGTAGATACGGGTAAATACCCGGCATACTATTTTGCGGGAAATGTTATAATAAGTTGACGGGAAATCAAAGAACTCATTGATATGAATATCTTTTGTTCGGGGACCAACCCCAAAATCAGTAGTTTTGGCTTTTTATATGAGCAGTCAAAGATACCTACTCTCTATATATGTATGAGAGTGCTCGTATATTGACATCGCATTTGATGTCTGATTATTTATTTTACTATATAATTAGGTCCACAAACATTTGCCAGCAAAAAATATAAACTTGGACCTGTTAATTTGTATGTTCCCATACAACGGGTAGATACAGGTAAATACCCGGCATACTATTTTGCGGGAAATGTTATAATAAGTTGATGGGGGATCAAAGAACTCATTGATGTGAATATCTTTTGTTCCGAGGCCCACCCCGAAATCAGTAGTTTTGGGTCTTTTATGAGCAGTCAAAGATACCTACTCTCTATATATGTATAAGAGTGCTCGTATATTGACATCGCATTTGATGTCTGATTGCTTATTTTACTATATAATTAGGTCTACAAACATTTGCCAGCAAAAAATATAAACTTAGACCTGTTAATTTGTATGTTCCCATACAACGGGTAGATACAGGTAAATACCCGGCATACTATTTTGCGGGAAATGTTATAATATTTTAATGGGAGATCAAATAACTCATTGATACGAATATCTTTTGTTCCGAGACCAACCCCGAAATCAGTCGTTTTGCCTTTTTTATGAGCAGTCAAAGATACCTACTCTCTATATATGTATGAGGGTGCTTATATATTTACATCGCATTTGATGGCTGATTGCTCATTGAAACACTTATAAGTATGTAATTGCGCACCTCCCAGCAAAAAAATGATAATAAATCAAAGAAGCCTACTTTCAAAGTATGATTAGTATGTTGTTTCATATACTTTAATGTCAGATTTGACGTCTACCTGCATTTTAAGCATTTTAGAGCCCTTGCACACACTTTCGGACACGAATTGCGAAGTAATTACTCATAAAATTCAATCTACCCACCAAACGGGTAGATACGGGTATTTACCGGGTATTTACCCAATCTACCGGGTATATTCCCAAATGGGTAGATTGGGTATATACCCACCGCCCATCTCTAGGTGTTACCACTAAAAACTCCGCGGTGTCACCTCTCAGCCGCTATCGGCCGGGACCGTGTGCTTCTTCATGCTCCACAGCCCCGGCGCGGCCGGCCGTTACTTAAGCGGCCCCGGCTCGCCACCCAGGTAGCAAACTGACGTCAGCGACGTATAAGCGACGTCACTTATAGGTCATAATAGGGTCGGTCATTTATTCGTCGAGAGCAGACGTTAAAATGACGTCAGTTTAGGGTCAGCGTTGAGCAGGACATCGTATTTACGTCAAATTAAAGGCAAGTATCTGGACGTACCATATACGCCGCCAAGAGGACGTTTTGCTGACGTCTATTTAGGGTCAGTTTTTGGACGTACCATATTCGCCACAAAGTGTACGTCTTACTGACGTATATTTAGGGTCAATATCAGGACGTACCATATACGACGCCACGAGGACGTTTTACCGAAGTAAATTTAGGGTCAGTATATGGACGTAAGTACCTACCATATTCGTCCCAACGTGGACTTTTTTTGTTCAAGACTTTTAAGGTAAAAGTAACATGTACTCAGTGATACAATTAAGTGAAAAAAAACAGCGGAACCGAATCGGTGGTAGACGCCAAGGCATTGTGAAGTTGGCCACCTGTTAAGTTTAAGTAAAAGTACGGTTTAAATCATTTTTCCATGTCCTTAAGTCTATGGTCTTAAAAAACATAGTCCCTGTATCATTGTTCTGGCAATTGTGTCCCACTGTCCTTTATTGCATCTTAAATATAGATTATACTACTTACATTGTGTTTTTTTAGTTTCATCCATAAAAGTTCTTGAGTCTCTTCAAGATACGTAGGTAAAAGCCTGCAAACGTAAATGCTACATGCTAAGCACTAAATTCTATCCTACTATCACGCGTAAGGATTTGCGAGATGGAGTGAAAAGGGATAGAATATAACACGAACCGTAGTCTTTTGATGTAGGGCCCCTGACCAATAACTTAGAACCATCGTAGAGCTTAAATGCGCAGCTCAGGCTTTAGTGCCAGTTTTGCCAGCACGTTATTTCACTCAATAGCCAGGGCGGTTCTCTTTTTTAACAAACTACCCACCCAAACTACCTAAGGGGAACATATTGCCATGCTAACAATATCAGCTGTAAGTATGTTCTTACAATCTATATAATACCCGCTGTCCAAATTCGTGTAGTCTTTGTTAATTAATTTTATTTCCTCTAAATTAGGCAGTTTTAGACTTCGTCCATTCCGTAAAAAATTAAGACGTAAAAAGCATTAAGTAATAGTTCTAATCATAACCATAAAACCTTTTATTTTGAGTAATATTGTATGCAAGTGTTAGTTTCTTAGAAAATCCCTAGATGGCGCTGTTCAAAATTAAAACTGGTTATGGTTTCTTTTATGTACATTCTTATTACTTGGTGCATATTTCCAATAAATCGAGTTCAGCAGTAGTGTGTGGTTTAATTTCCATATCGGTGTGCGACGGTAGCGACACCTAAAACACACTGTACATATCATGAGCTCCCGTAGGTCCTACTCCTGACTTGTACGTCTTAGTAACGTCTGTGTATAACGTCAGTTGCTGCCCTAATATGTACGGCCCAGTAACGTCCCTATGAATTCAGTATATGACGTCACTCAAACGTCAGTGGCTGCCCTAATATGTACGGCCCAGTAACGTCCCTATATGACGTCTCTCTAACGTCTGTAAACTGACGTCTTGAGGCTGTGACAAATTGACGTCATCTGTTGGGACCCCCCGACGTCGAGACATGACGTCTCTTACGTCGAGCAGTACCGTAAACGGACGACATAATGACGTATAAATGCTACCTGGGCAACGGCCTCACGGCACCCTCTGCTGAATCAGAGGGGCCGGAGCAACCGCCGCCTTTGCCTCTTGGCCCAAGGACAGGCGCGCTGACACGCACACGCGCCTGCCTTCCACTCCGGAGGGCTGTCCGTTGGACGATGGAATCCCGTTTCCACCGTCCAACCAGCCCTCATAATTTGGGGTCTGCGAAAGCAGACCCTGCCCCAGTCAACCTGACGGCGACCGGGGCCCACCCAGCCGGCCGCAGGGGATAGGGAGAGCGGCAACGTAACGCCGACACTCCTTTTCCCCTGCGGCCCCACTGATGCCGTGCCAAGCGCCACGGCCGCGCTTGGTCGCGGAAGATAGGGCGAGCGGCAACGACACACCGACACACCTCTTCCCCCGCGACCCCTACTACGGCTGTGATGGAAGGGGGGTCGTAGTCACCCCCTTCCCTAACAGCCAGGCCATTCCAGCCAGAAATGGCCTCCGCCGGGCCCGGGGAGGCCTAAGCCTCAACCCGGGCAATGGGTTCCTCTTAGCTTCCCTGCGGCCGAGGAAACCGCAGGTACTGAGCCCCACCATCGCGACAAGATGGGAACCACATCGGGGGGGCCAGTATATCTACCTGGGTCAACTGATTCAGGCAGGAAGTTCCAGCTTCGAGGAAGAGGTCTTTCGACAAATCCGACTTGGCTGGGCAGCGTTCGGGAAGCTTCGCGGTGTCTTCTCGTCAAAAATACCTCAGTGTCTTAGGACTAAAGTTTTCAACCAATGTGTTACCAGTGAAGACATTATGGCTCTGAAACATGGTCCCTTACTAATGGGTCTCATAAAAAGGCTCAAGGTCGTGCAACGCGCTATAGAATGGGCTATGCTCGGAGTTTCTCTACGTGATCGAATCAGAAATTCGTAAAACTAAAGTCACTGACATAGCCCAGCGGATTAGCTCGTTGAAATTGCAGTGGGCGGGACTCAAATAGCTACCACGTACAGGCAAGCGAAGCGTAGGACACCCACCCACAAGGTAGTCTGACCACCTAACCAAGGTCGCTGGAAGGCGCTGGATGCAAGCCGCTCCTCTAGATGGGTAATTTTAGGTTTGTTTCGGTAATGTTAGAAGAGGCCTATGTCCAGCAGTGGACGTTATGCGGCTGAAATGATGATGATGCTGTAGTAAGTCTCAGACTTTTTGCATGTCCTAGGGTTGAGTTTTAGGGTTAAAGGCTCAAAGGCCAAAGGTGTACCTAAAAATGTTAACAAAAAAGGGAGTTTGAAATAGTACTTAAGAAATAACTAGTCCCAGATACACTTAGGAGCTCAAGTCCATTTAAGCCCATAATTATTGAGCTACCCTTTATTGATGATCATGACTTCATGATTACAGTGGCACGATGAAAATATCTCGAACTCCTATTTGCATCAGAAGCCATATAAAGAAGGCACTTTGTTTGGCTTTCAGATGCCTTCAGGGAGCTCCGGAAACTTACATAACTGTTCACCCTACACCTTCCCTCCACACATCAAAGAGAAACGGGATTGGTTGCAGTTTGCAAAGCTACTTCAATATAGTATGTTTCTTTTTCTCTTATCTGTAGTCAGGAGGGGTCTTCTTTGTAAAGAATCTCTCTTGCCGCGCAGATTGTAAATGCCAGTGGATGGAATGGGCAAGAATTTGAATCATGTCAATAGGCAACGCGGCTAGCAAGTTGTCACACTATTTTTATTATTCCTTTGAACACCAGGTCCATCACTTACACAGTTGGTTTTCGGATCTTACGGCCCTAGGAGGTTACTTCAAGAGCGGTATGCAAAACGGACGTTACTACGTATCCTCGTTTCAGTATCAAGCAACATTGAGTATTAAGGTATGATGATAAAGTCTAATTTGGTTTGATATAGAAATAGGACGTCACTATCGGACGACTATCGTATTACTTTATGGAGTAACTCCACTAAAATCTATCTTCTACTTGTATTTATGCTGTGCTTCTACTGTCTACTAAATACTTATTTACTAAATAGAGAACCAACTTCACTCGCTCGTTCAAAAACGTCTATTTATTTTCTCTTCGTAGTCTAACTAAAGCCTGTGCAGCGTGCACTAAGCTCCTAACAAAACAAATAAACAACACTGTAAACATAACGAGGCTGTTGATTGAATAATGTGTATTTATAGTACAATTTATTGATAAGCTATCGCAACAAGTCAGTCGATAGTGCTTTCGTTTCCGAGAATAGAAACCTACGCGTCAGTAGTAAATTCGTCGTGCAATCAGCGACACGGCGACAGCGCTTGGAGCTCATGTATAATACATCGGAGGCTATTTATCAGGCATACCTTAAGTAAAACAGTATAAGACGCCACGCCGCGAACTGCTACAGCCAAGAAAACTCAATGGGACCGTGGAAAAAATAAAAAATCTTGTAACTCCTGACTTGACTCCTGTCCTGTTTTTGTTTTTCGAAGTGGCAAACGGTGGTGTCGGTTTTTTTTCTCCTGTTCTGTTATGTAGAGGTGGACCATGGGAAACAAAAATGGTAGTGGCACTAATAGTCTAATGCTTATGGACGGGAGTGGAATTTCCTTTATTTGGTACCTTAGTTGCAATAATTGCAATGCAACAGGTGTTGCACACCTTGGTTTGTCTTTGATTATAGATAATTATCTATCTTTGTTCTTTACCTTCATCGTCAGACCCTGGATAAAACCCACAACAGCCCAAACTCTGTGAGGGGTTTGCGTCGTTTTGGTACAGAATTCCTATCTTTTTCTTACGACTCTATATTATACTTACCATCATAAAATTATTGTTGTTTTATAATTGTAAATCACAATTTACTCACTTTTTCAGTGCATGAGACTATATATATACTAATGATGCTAAAATTACCACTGAATGTGCTTTTGTATCACTTGTGTGATTTAAGAGGGCATTATACTTACCGGGAACAAACGAACGAATGATGTCACCTTGTTCATTCAGAATTAGAAAACTAGTAATATTTGTCCATCTGTATACATTGTTATATCGATGGTCTGATCAGTCAGACGACGCAAGGCGTCTCAGCTTATTTGCTTATACTTAGTCCGATTTAAGGCACCCACACAAGCAAAGCGGCCGCGGACCGCGCCTCGCTGAGGCCGGCCATTTCCCGGAATCCTTGTTTCCGATTCCGAAATACTCGACGGCTGAGTACCGAGAAATCTCAACGGGTGTTATTCTGGGGCAATGCCGTGTAAAACCCGAAACACGTACCTTTCTAGCGAGGTGGCTCTGCCGTTATAAATATCAGAATGCGTAAAGAGAAGTCGGTGACCCCCAATTTACGGACATCATTTGTTTACCAGGAAACACTTCCCTCGGCGATTATATCCCGAGGTGCACGTAAGGGTTTGTAAGGAAAACTCGAGAGTTAGTTATTAAATCTTCGTTATATTTAATGACATAATATAGCTCATAACATTTAAAATCATTCATACAATAAACGTTCCATAAAAACGTCTGCGTCGACGCGTGCGGTTTCAGTAGATATCTATGAAACTAACATTCATATTTACACGCTAAAACCATCAGACGGATTAGTGAACATAAACTAATTGAGATTTCAATTTAAATATAACAATGGCTGACTAGCAAATAACTGAACAAGTAACTTCAATCTGTGCTAACTACTGAAAAGCTTTCTCGGATTGATTGATAAGCTCAGTTGGTGGAGCTGATGAGTTCATGATACTGACGCGAGGGGGTGGGTCCGAACCTTGTCAGTATCTAATTTCTAAAGTCAAGTAATTTACCGCAGTCAGCCTGAACTAGTAATAGACGTGTAAATAAATAATAATAGCCACTTTGTTATTGCAAAGCAGACCGCACTAATCCATCCTTACAATAGTTGACTACCATTTGTTGTACCTAAAGTAATGATTAAACATTTCTAAACGAAATGTTTTCATAAAAATGCATGTGTAAAAAATCTATAACATATTTAATTATTATTTTAATCAGTCGCAACATAATGAAGGCAAGTATTACTAAAATAAAAGTAACATACAGACTAACATTTGACATACAAAATATTTCATTTGCTACTGTACACAGGTATAATCCTTTTAACAAAGTTTATAGATTTAATAAGCCGATTTAATGATATAATAAAACTTAAACTTATGACAAAATACTAAAGCTATGGTTCAAATTACGCTACTATACACAATTACACAGATGCAAGTAAACTTAAAACAATGGCATTTTATATATATAACAATAGAAATAAAGTCTACAATTCAGAAAAGAAAGATGCTTTTTCTTATAAATAAAATTTCAAATTGATTTTGAACAGGTAACGGATGCTATTAAAATATGAGGTTGGTATTAGAATATCGAATTGCATTTCCACGAATAGTGTCTACAACAAAATTGTAGTTTAACTTACTACTATCAAATTGTTATGAGTATATAATAATTTAACTAAAATAACGAATAGGCCGCTTTTAATAGGAACTCGACAGTCATTGTTAACAGAAACTCTAGAAAATTATAGTGAAAATTGATAATGACTATTAATTACACTGAGGCATAACTACGGGGAATCGCTGAGGTCTGCGTATGGGCAAGAGCCGGCTTCAACATAATACGAACATATACAGTGTGTTAGAGATGATTTGACAACTCCATTGAAAATCAAAAAAAATCAACTACTAATTAAATTAGAAATATTTCATGAAATGACGAAAATAAAATAGTGTACATTCAATCAGAATCCCACATTTTAATTATTTAATGTTGACTGATTAAAAAGATTGTTAACTGACTAAAATATAAAATACTTAATAAGAAATTAGGTACTAATTTGCCGTATGGTGTATAATGTATAATTTCGCGGCCGCATTGTGGCGCTCGTCGTCATATTACGTAAACATTGACGTATTTGCGATGCAAGAGAACCAGAGATTTATAAATAAAGGCACACGCCAAGGTGATGTGTTTACCGCGAAAAACCAACTGGACATGAAAACGTGTATTCATTACTATTTCTCAGTTACGTATTTCTTCTACTCTGTTGGGACGTGATTGGGACGCTTTCTTTAGCTAAGTTTTATTTTACAGTTTATATTAACAAAAATATGTCAGGTAATAACCACACTTTACATACTATTTCAACAGTTGTGGACTATATTACAACTAGTACATTCAAAAAGACATTTTAAATTCTGTAAATTGTAATTCTAAACACTGATTAATAATAGGCTGTTTGTCTTTTTACACACATTATATTATATTCATTGTAAGTGTCACAGACGTTGATCGCATTGTCCAGCCTAATCCACGGAACTTAACTGTCACTCCACCGGCTGCATACAAATGCGATGGCAGAAAGTCACCGAAACGATTTACCTAAAATGTCCATACAAAATCCTTGTCACGCGGGACGCTACGCTACATGTCGCCGCATCATCTAAGCGCTATTTAGCATCTTAATGTCATCTTAACATCCTGTACATACTTGTTCCCTCGTTATATCAGACTACCGATCACTCTTATTGTTAGTTAATTAACGTGAGTAGAGAGTTAGGTAGTTAGCTACTGAACCCGTCAATACAGAGGACTGGAAAATTGTATTAAAAGAAAACCAAACAATTTAATCATAGATTCGATATACGGGATTAATTCTCTTCAAAAGCTAATATACATTGAAGGGTTCAGTATCATACCAGTTAGAGTGTGCTTAACTACAGTGACAAAATAAAAAGCTAAATTAAATATTTAATTTATTATGTTTTAAAATATCTTTTCCGTCGCTAAGGTTTTAATTTTAAGATCTATTACCACAATTATTCCTTATAAAAACGGAGTCTAGGCTTATTTCACACGCTAAATTCGCCGCCGTCAAATTGTCACTGTGGAAAAGTACTAAACATAACTACTAGTATATCGCCTATGTGGCCTTTCGATCCAGTTCACTGCTCCGCGTGGCAGATGTTTATCACAACTTGCCCTGAAATGTCACCGATCTAAACAATTTACATTTGGTCTTAATTCTCTCAAACAATACTCCGAAAATAAAGTCTATTCTAAGAATTTTATCAATAAACAGAAGAACAGCTACTATTTGGAGTAACGTATATCTGTCCATTTTTAATTCCTTCACAGAATATGCGTAAACCTGCATAAAACAAAGTATTTTACGAGAATCTCACGACGTCCCATCCGTACTTTGCTGAAACTATGATGATCGTAAAATTGCTTCCAAGATAAAAACAACATAAATTATACTGCGGCGTTAAGACCATTCGTCTCCGTCGTCGCTACTTTGATTTCTCGGAACAGAATCACTCGGGACGTGAAGCGCGCGACAAAAACTCGGAAGGTCAACGACGGTAATAATAATATAACATATTTATCGATTTACAAATTAATTTAAATGGGATCCAATTTATCAATCCATTTCAGTCTCTTCTGGTACGTATAATTCTAAGGTATACATATATTAAAATATATAATGGAAAACTTTGCTTAAAACGTTAAGAATGATTTAGACTTCGCAAGATAGGTATTAAAATATTAAAGATTTTGAAAAACTTACTTTGAAACAAACAATTGTTTATATTTATTTACAATTGCTTGTATTTCTTGTAATAATTGTCATGATAATAAATATTCTTGCGCTGACATATTGATAAAACCTTTTCTTCAAATTCTACGCTGAGCACCACTCTTATATCTAGGTATACACGATACATCTCTAGTGCCTTTTATCACATTATTAATAGTACGCATACACATGCTTTTACTGTCAACTTGCGAATAAATTCCTTACAGTTTTCTAACTGATAACGCCGATAAATATAAAGCTTAAACTACATAATATTAAGTAATTTGTCATACGATTTCAACATTTTCAAACAATGGACAACATTCAGACTGGTGTTCATACAACAAGTAACTTTTTCAAATAACGATTTCTGATTTATATTTAATTTAATATATAGTATTTTAGTAATCGCAATATGCCACATAAATAAAACACTTAGTGTCAATTATCTCAATTAGCTTTTATAATTTCAACAAACGTGCTTCGAAATCATCTAATATAATAAGGGACAAATTATACATTTTTGTAATAATACGAACTATTCTACGGAAATGTCGGTCGTTATCTATAAACGCTCACTTTAGACGATCGCCCCGAACTCACACAGGCCACGTAACCTCCACGAACCTATTACAAATGAGGTGTTATTAGTTATTACTCGAATAACATAACAACAGATCATTTGTTATGGGATTTTAATTAGTGTAATAACCTAATAATCGAACGAAAATGTCGCGCAATCGACTTCCGCGTAAGTGCTTGTAGTCACTATTATCCGTCTATCTGTGAGTCGATTCTGGAAATCAGACGATTAGTCGACCGGTTAATAGTTTGCGGGGAAGACTTAATGCGCCCGTGCACCTTCCAAGAAACGAAAGCGAGATAGCCGCTAGTGAGAAACGCGATTATAGTAATAACCTCCCGGAACGAGAGGGCCCTTTTCCGATCTCTGTTTGTAATTTTTAAAAAAAGGCCCCTTCGTGTCACTCTCGGAGTCGTTATTCGAAACATGTGCGACAAGTCGCCAAGTCGTAAACGGCCTATAAACAGCGCACACTCACGCATTTTGACAAGGTCCCGCAGTCTAGTACACGAATGAAGCCTACAAATTCGCTTACTTCTGAGAATATGCAATGTTTCAATGTACAATATGTGGAAAATAGGATACATTTTACGCTAAAATGTATGTATTAACTTTATGACAGGTTTAGCAAAAGGAATAAATATCCATGCATTTCATTTTCCCGTAACTTTCGTGTAACCGAAATTCAACATCGCGATGCAAACTCCATTCGACTACGTTTTACGAGTGACTGGAACGGATAAATCATGAACGGACATTCTATAATAATGATTTCTGATGATTTTTTATTCGCGTTCGATTCCATTCGATGATTCACTCACGTACCTATATTTAAATATGCTGCATTCCTAACTTTTCCAATAACGATGATTATGTACAGATAAACAACTTGCTTTTCAAAGTAAATAATTGCGCAATATTAAAACAGCATTTGTAAAATATTTCCACAGAATATTTCATGAATCTCGCAAAGTATTGAAATATTTGCGATATATGATACATGGACTGTGTATGTGCAAGTTACAAATAGACTTTGTAACATCAATATTTTTTCTAGACCCTACGCCGTTAACGAAGCTATTTTAATGAGGTCCTAGCGAATCCTTTACAGTTAAAACAACGTATGTAATTAAAATTGCTTCATTAAGAAGTGCATTGTATGTTAAGCGTTACAAAAAGTAGCCGCGTTCGTAGGACATTATCGTGCGAATTAAAAAGAAACGACAACAGTTGTTACTCTATAATTAATAGTGCAGAAGGTCAGTTTGAAAGGCGTTCAAACTCGATATAAAACAAAACGTAAATATTTATGTTTTGTTTTGTCCTTGTTATCAGCAATTTTGAAGTTTTTTATTGTAATTATAACGATTATTTAACACAGTAGAAGAACTATGTGAAAAAATGTTACACAATGAACAAAATACAACGGAATTAATTTACGATATCACATAGCCAAAGCTGTTTAGACCCTTCATATTCATGTGTATAAAGCTACTCCATATAATTACAAAAAAATTGAGTTACAGCCTAAAATGCTTGAAGACCCATTGCATGTTGTCAATTTAGATGATGTTAAGACGTACTTTCTTACTCCCAGTCTTCGTCCGTCGAGGAGTTCTGCTGCGAAGACTGGTCCGGTTCGGGGATGATGCTGGCCAGGGTGTGAAGCACAGAACCTCCCCGCTCGGCGCCAGAGATTCCGCGGCGGCGCATGGACAGTTTGGCGTGCAGGTCTGCCATAAGGTCACCTCCTCCTGGTTTGGATACCTGCTGGCAAAAGAAAATATGCTTCTTAAACTTTGTTTTTTAAAGTACCACGATACAAATTAGAGATAGAATTTATTAACTTCTACTATATTATTATAACAGATACAACATAGGTTAACAGACAGTTTATTTTTTAAATAGTTAAACTATAATATTTTTTAATAGATAAATCGACAAATAATAATTCCGCTTTGTGATAAAAAAATCTTTTCTGAAATCAGGTAAGATCCCTTAACAAGTGGTTTCATTAATATAAACACATTAGATGTTTAAAATAAAATAGTTTTACAAAGGTCGCGTTGACTTTATGTACACGACTTTTGTGTTGGAGCGACGTAATATCCTAATTTAGTGCGAACTTAACAACATCAACTTTGTGGCAATACGCAGAAAAATTCGGAGAGACAAAATGTATTCTATGAAACGCTTCCCCAACAATGTTCTTATCTGGGTACTGATAACACAGCCCAAAACACCTCGTATGACGTTGTGATAAGGTCCATCGCGCGACACAAGGACCCGGCGCATGACGTTTTCTTCATTCAATCGTCAGTCTCATTATCTCTTTTCTTAAAACGTTCCTTTCTAGAAAAATAATAAATTAATTATGACACAAACTAGGGTAGAAAAAATATTTTATAGAAATTTTGTTTCGGAAAAACAACATTCCTATTGATAGTATTACAAAAAAACATGCATTGTAGGAACGCGTTTCGAGAAAATGATACTTCGCTTATAAGACATTTCGAGAAAATGTCATTTTGCGAAAAACATATTTTGAAATGAGACGTTTCAAATGAAAAATTCTTGAGATGGTGTTTCGAGGCTGGAGCCACTTTTTGTAGAGAGACCAACCTCAAATTACGTTTGGTTTTTGAACGGCCGTTTGCTGGAATTGGACGAGCGCGCGTAGAAAAAATACCTATGATGAAATTACTACGATAATTGATACCCGGGATCCGAGGCTGGACTACTGTGAACCGAACACCATGACTGATGCGTTTTTATTTAATTAATAGATATGTACTAATATTTTAAAATGCGAAAGTTTGTGAATATGGATGGATGTTTGTTACTCTTTCACGTAAAAACTACTAAATGGACTTTAATGAAACTTTACAACAATATAGCTTATACATCAGAATAACACATAGGCTACAATTTATAAAGATATTGTGTGATCCTGCGCAGACGAAGTCGCGGGCAGCAGTTAGTCAGGAAATAATTGTAGTGCTTTAGGGCCATTGGTGCATATTTAAGAGCGCCCAACCAGCTTTACTTTTCATACAAACGCTCGTACGTGATTATGGCGTTGTAACAGATCTTTCTTGGAAACTTTTGAACTAACATGAATCTTGTGCGCCATTTCTAGGTTTCTATCGAAATTAAAAATTAAAATTTGGAGAAACTAATTCAGTATAAGCATCCAAAAATCTGCTTTTTTGTACAAATTTTACCTGAACTTCGGCCGTGCACATAGTACTCATGAATTGTATAAGTAAAGAAAATATTTGCATATAAACCTTGCAAATGTAGTAAAGATTATAAATGAAAAACATTTATTGCACACACTCGTAAGGTTTACTGAAAAACACGTATTAGCTGGAACAAGTTTTATAAAATTTCCGCACCTTATGAATAGTTCATATTCGTTTAATAAATAGTTAAAAATAATACTAATTTCATTCAATAGAATGCAAACTGACCGCTCAGGCACTATCTCTCTCGTTTCGCTTTGCTTTTTTTTCTAGCATTGCGCTAAATGAAACAACAAGCATTTTGAAACCATGCTCGCGTTGACGATAGACGGGCCGGGAAGGGCCCTCTTAAGTAAGTGATTTTCCTGTATTTACATACTAAGGTAGGTGTTAATTTAGTTAAAATATGTGCGTAAACACGCTTTTATTGATTATTAAACCACTATAATAAGGATGTTGTTTACAGTAACTTATTTATAAACAAACATGAAACAGAATATACAATGCATGTTTTAATAATAATTGACTGACATAACTAAATACCTCAACACGATTTTACTCGCGTAGACAAGGCCGACTAGTTTCGATTGGGTTAGACGATTGTCCTCGGGACGAGTGTTAGGCCCAACACAGATGACAGACTAAACCGCGCCGCACTTTTTAGTCTGTGAAAATAGAACGTATGGAATCATATGCAGTAACGCACACGACTCGCAAAAAGTCCGGCGCGCACCGTGTGCATTACTGCGTATGATTCTATAGGTTCTATTTTTCACGGACTATCACAGACTAAAAGTGCGTCACGGTTAGTCTGTCGTCTGCGTTGGGCCTTAGGAGGATGATCGTTTAAACCGATCGAATCTAGTCTGCCTATTCCGACTACACTAAAACTGTGAAACTTTGTTTAAAATATTCAGATAATGTTCATGTAATGTTCCTATGTGCGTTTGTTTAATGTACATAGATATTATGAGGTATGTGTACAAACGAAGCTTTTAGCAAGCGAGGACTCACACATACTAACAATGCGGCTCCAGGAGCCCGCAATGCATTTGTACGGTTAAAGATTCTTCTTTATTTTATAAAAGAATAAACATTCACTTACAGAAAAACATTAATGACATAAAAAAAGAATAAGACGGCGAGCTAAACCAAATCACACGTATTAATATTAATTAAATAGGGTAGATTTTAAAAAGAAAAATTGTGTATGCGGTCGATCCGTCTCATCGTAGATAATGTTTATTTTGTAGGTAATGTTTATTGTCATTGTGTAAATATTATCCATATTATGGGAAGTAAAACGAACTACTTACATACTTCATCATCATCATATTAGCCACAGGAAGTCCACGGCTGGACATTGGTAATATAACATAATAACTGCATACTTAATGTAAATTATTTACTTTTGGACGTTAGTCATATTCTTTACCTAAGAAAACAACATTTTTTACTGCCATTAATACAAACATGAATTCAATAAACTGGTCACCTTTTAAAAGTGACCATGCCCAGATTTTCCTCGAAGCGAATCACAAGTTTGAATGTCGTTACTGTTTTTTTTTTGTGCGTTGTTCACGTACAAAAATAAACAGCAAACCGGCCAGCAACGAGCAGCACCAGGTTAACAAGAGAATTTCTTTGAATTAGAATGCGTGAACTTTCACGCTTTTTTAAAATTAATACAACGCGCACACGACACGTACCGTATATCCTTACTAATATTATAAATGCGGAAGTGAGTATGTGTATTTGTTTGTTTGTTAAAAGTTCAGTGGTAGAAGCGTAAAGTGTTACGCTTCTACCACTGAACCTATTTAGATGAAATTTTATATGAATATAGTTTGATATCCAGGGAAGGATATAGGATAGTTTTTATCCCGAAATTCCCACAAAGAGCGAAGCCCACGGGCACAGCTAGTTCCTTTATTTTTATTTGTGTTCTGTCTGTTTTTCTAAAGAAAAAAAAAATGTTTGACTAGGAACGCGCGAAAGTTTAAGAATTTGACACGTAGCGATGGTTTCTATTAAAAACATTTGACAAAAATAACCAATATTTATCCGCAAATCCACAACAATATCCAGTTCTGTGTAGTGGTCGTAAACGCGCTTGTTTTCTAAACACCGGCAAAAATTTTGGGTTTCACCTTTCATTTGTTTTGAAAACAAATTGTAGGAACTGCGTCGTTTCACAAGGTCGCGTGGGCTTTTATTAAGGCTGGCCGCACGTGGACTACAAAGACAGCCTAGATAAATGCCGAGCCCAGGGTTGTTAGATATAAAAGCCACGTCTTGCGAAATGGTAAAAAATAAAAGTAAAGCGCAGGACAACGCTTTACTTTTATTTTATGTATTAGCCCATCAAAATCTTTAAACAATCAATTAAATAACTCTTACATTTTACAAATGTGAGGTAAAGGAGGACGCGTTTTTTTTTTAGTTAGATTACGAATTTAGTTAGTTAGGCCTTCTTCAGACGACTTACAAACTTAGTTTAGATTTAATCGAGTTACTAATAACCATCAAACTTAGTTAGGCTTAGGCTTAATCTGATCAGCTTAGAAGAATCCAGTTTATTTTTATTTCATACTTAATTCAAGTGTGGAAAGAACTAGTATTCTTCTTAGCTAATCGCTTAGAGCTATCGTGATCGATTTATCGCAAATGAGCATCTCCCTCCGTAGAAAAGGCAAGCACCGCTATCAGTTCATTACGATGACGGGTGGATCCTACAAATTGATTTAATTTGATGCATTTTTTATCTTCCACAGGAATTTCTCTCTAATATCAAGCTTTTGGCATACATTCTATAGTATAACTTACTAACAACTTTTTACAAGTAGTTGGACCTTGTTATCCGTTATAGATTTTGAGTAATAAAAAAATGTATGTAAATTGTCGTGAACGTAATGACGTCTAAAGGAGCGTAATGACATTTATACGTGTTGGTCTTATTTTCTTCATAAGAATTAGTTATACTGAATAAAAGACCAAGTAACATCAGTACTTGGTTTATTACTTAATATTACAATTAAGATTGTGTAATCAGAATAACATTTTTTTTGTATTAGTCTCATCAGGAGATCACCAAGTTAAATGAAAAATAAACAAATAAAGTTCTAAATTTCAACCCCGACTTATTTTTTTACCCAATCAAGAATAATTCAAACTTACAATATACAGTACAAATATACTAAATAACCTTTGTTTGTACCATTAAATAGGTATATTTAATATCTTTTTTACATTTTGTCTGTCTATATGTATGTTTTTTCACCCATCACGCAAAAACTATATTTATGGCAGATTTTTATGATATTTGTGATGTTGGTAGCTAAATGATGAGGTCTACATTTAATATGCAATTTATTGAAGAGAAATATCTGATTCCTAAGGAAATATGCGAAATACGTCACATGAACGATGTCGCGGGCGCAGCTAGTATATACAGTACACATGAGTATGAAAAAATCTTGTTTGTTTAATAGTAAATAGTCTACGATTAACAAGAACTTATATTATCACACAATATTTTGTCATTACGTTCACGATAATGTCATTACAAAATATCTAATTTTAACGTAATAAGAATATATTGTGTGTGTAAAGAGTAAAACTACACACAATTATCGTTGACCACCAGGGTCTACCATATGCATAAATTCGAATTTATTTACGGTTGATCCTTTTGAAATTACACGCACTTTGCTGAATGACGCAAAGGTGTGACAAAACACTGCGAACGAAACTTGGTCGACGAAATAGCAAAAAGACACGTCTTTCTCCCACTGACTATGGGCGGCAAATGAACGCCGGCCGGTGGGCAGGTGTTCCATGGGGTTTCGACGCGTCTCGAAACGATCAAACATAAATTGGAGACGTTCAAATGTCGAATTGTCATCGTGAACTGAATGACGGGTTTACAGTGACAAAACTTTGAACTCATTTATTTTCTTAAATATTAATTTTTATTTATTATCATGTCAAAAAAATGAATGAGACATTCATCTATTTAAAGTATTTTTTTTTTATTATTTTCTCTTTCTTATAGTTTTTTTTTTTTGTTATTTTATGTTGCCAAGGAGACCGCTTGGCTTCAAACGTCTGAATGACGTTTTGGGTAGTTTTTTTAATTTATTTTTTTAAATGCAAATAAGACACAAGTCAGACTTTCTTACCTTGATAATATAAACCAATTCACATAATATGCAATAAAAATTAATTTAGAAAAACGAAAATTTCATATGAAAATCGACGGTAGATTGGTGAGAACCAATTTTGTAGGATTCACCCTGACAGGCGTTTTGATTTCCTCCTCTGGCCGTTGTCGCACAATTGGCCTGCCGGCGAGAGGCGGGATGGCAATCACAGTCACGAGCCCGAGCAAAAAACAGACCATTGTGTTGTGGAACTTTTACCGGATGATAAACATGATCAGTGGCAACAGGGCATTTAGAGATTAAAAACAGATCCAACTCATTCTATTGATAAACGATAAACGAGAACTAAATTAAACATAACTCGCCAAGTAGGAGACTCGAGAAGTCGAGAGGAACTTAGGTATTTCTCGTTGGAAATGTTTATGCGACTAAATATGTTTGGGAATAATAATAATCTTTTGAATCTTGTTTCTACGTTTCTGTACAAAATATGTAATTGTATATCACATCACATCACACTAATATTATAAAAGCGAAACTGTGTGTCTGTGTGTATGTTTGTAACTTTACGCGCAAACGGCTGGTCCAATTTCGATAAAATTTGTAATAAGTAGGAAGCTGACACCCTGGATTAGCACATAGGCTACTTAAATCGGGGGTAATACCGCGGGGCGCAGCTAAATATGATAAGGGTTCGTCCTAAATATTGCTAACATTGGGTTTACAACTTCCAAAATAAATTTATCGCAATATTTTATGACGTATAAACTGTTTTTTCACATTTTACTACCTACGATACAAAAGGGCCCTCCCTCGGGCAATCCATGATCGATGTCGCCCCACCCTACCAGTGCGGAAAAAAAATCTCATTTGTGACCTAAGTCAACGTCGTAAGGCCACTAACCACTATGCAGTCGCTTTGAATAATCTGACACTGCTGAGCTCTCGCTCGGTCCAGAAGTGCGATTTTTGAAACGCGGAGTCACCTAAACGAATGGTTTTTCCATACAAAAAACCGTTCGTTTAGTGACTCCGCCTTTGAAAAATCGCACCACAGGCCGGGCGACGACAGCCAAGTTCCGAGTACGGCAACAAACGAACGCTAATGAGAAGCGCCAGGTTAACCAGAAAATATCGATTCCGCTTAGCGGTAAAGCCGGTTGTAAGATTAATTTAATTTCTCAAAATGCCTTCTTCTCGTGACAAATTATTTGTGAAATTTCCTTTTGAAGGGAAAAAAATGAGGACGACATTAATTAAATTTCTTTCTAGCTTTCAAAAATATTTCTGTTTTTAAGAAAAATCAAGTCATTATCGTTGAGTTCTTTATTCTTTATTAATAAAAATATATTCCGAGCACTTAGTTTCTAGTTCACTTAGCTAATTGTTATATCCGCTAACTCAATAAATAATAGTAAATTATCAACAATTTTGTTTTTGTATTATATAGCTCTAACACAATAAAGAGTTTTATTTTATTTAACAGTTTAGGCAGACTTTCTCATCACAACGCCTTAACGCAACGTTCCTAGAAAATTTCGTTGGAGATTAGACGTAGGCGTTAATTGATAATTAAGTATATTTACTTAATTATCCGTTTCTGTTTTAACTTTTGTCTTAATTAATGTTCTGTCTATTGACAGAATTTCATTTACGGCCCATTTACATAATTCATTTAAGTTGTCCCTAAAAAGTGTGCGTGCGTTCAATAACTTTTATTTATTAGTTTATGTAGTTTTTGTTTCTATAATCAGATATAGATAAGTCACATACTTTTTTCTTAACGTCAAAACAAACAGTCTCTATGGGATTCGTATGAAACACAGGCGACGGTGATGACGTCATAGTTTCTTGAAGTCTAAATTCACATTGAAAAAGGCTATATCCATGATAAATGACATTATTTTATGACATTATATTTTCATAAAAGTTCCAAATCATTCATTTTTGACCCCGGAAAGTACTCAATTGTGACAAATTAATGTTTTTACCACTACAAAAGAGGGCCTAAACACAAGTATCAGGTTATTGATCACATTTTAACAGCACTTTAGAAGAAATCATATAAAATACGTTTAGTATAGTCATCAAACTCATCAATTATCAAAAACTCGTGACTACGCTTTTCTAGCATTGATTTTAATGGCTTTGCTGTTAAAAAATGTAAATACACCGGGCACAGATAATGAGTGAATAAACGGAGACGTTCCTGGGTAAGCAATGTATGTTATCGTTTCCAAAGAAACCTAGCAAGAGCCGCGTGCGCTTGGATTCCACAAAGTGTCTGCAATGCAAACCGTTTTCAACGCTACCTAAAAAGATCATCATGACTTTACTAGAACGCTATACACAGAAATAGGCGCATTAAATGATTATTAGAGGTAAAGAAAATTGGCTATATATGTATTTGTTATAAAATATAGTATCGTTGAGTTAGTATCCCAAAACTCATAAGTAACACAAGTCGCGAACTTAATTTGGGTCTAGCTCAACCAGTGTAATTTGTCCCTATATGTTTATTTATTTATTTAGCTAACTTTCTGTTGCAATAACTTTCGTAATGTATAAAACAAAGGTACTCTAAAAGTACTTACTCAAGTTATATTAGTTAATGGTAATTTGGACGAAGCGATTCAGTGAATTCTTAAAAATGCAAATTAACCAGTCGATCGATAAAATCAACAAGGCATAAGTTCAAGTAAACGCGAAACGTAAATATGCCGATTCATTTGTTTTTTTTTTCATTCATTCATTGTTAAGCTTTTAAATAAAGCAAACATACGCGTATTATAATGTTATTTTTTCTAAATATGTCGCACTAAATAACAATTTATTTCACTTAATAGCATCGTCTGTCATATTGTTACAAATTAACTTACAGTGTTAGATTATACAGGTTTACATAATAAAAGATTCGACATAAATTAAGGAAACAAAAAAATTGTACTAAGACTTTACAGCTGATAAACAAGCATCAGCTAATTATGTTTTTACAAAGATGGAAGAACCTCCAGGTTTGTTTTTATTTCGGTCGTCTTCAACGGCACATTTTACGTTTTTTCATGTATGCCTGGTTCTGCAAAAATTTTTACTCTAATATTTATTAAAATTACCAAACGTTCGCGAAATCTATTTTCGTAAAAATATATGATGTCCTTATCTCTCTTAATCTTCCTTATATCTCTTATCCCGAAAACCAAAGTTTCCTTGGAAGAAACACAACACTCGCATTTATTTTCTACGAACACGTGGGCAACACCGCGGGTGACGGCTAGTAATGGACACTAGCCCAAATAAAATGCAAATATAAACATAATTTAAAAGCCACAATAGGAATATATTTTTTTTAATTTGCTTTTCTAATATCATTAAAGAAAGAATAGGCCCGAGTTATTTAATGCAAGTACGGGGATCAAAGCAAAAATGCGTCATGCGTCAGTGTGCTGGTCAGTCGAGTCAGTGCAAGTAGATGCACAATAGAAGCCACTGATAGCATTATCACGGCGCTATCAGATGCCATTGTGGCGCTTTCTTAGAAGCGAAATTAGCCAGTGCACAATTATAGTGGAGATACTTCCTTGAACTGATTGCTTGTTGGTGCAATTATTGAGCGCACGATCAGTTGTTGGTTTTTTTTAAACGTTTTTATTTGGGTGAATGCAGTACTTAATAACTGAGGTTATCAAATAAATCCATCTATACTAATGGTAATAAAAATGTTAATTAGAGTTTGCTTGTTTATCCGTTATGTCAAATAACATCACATCAGAAAATGAGATATCTTTTATCAATAAAGTTCCCACAGAAGTAACCAATTCACTACTTAAGAATAAAGTTCCCACAGATGGCACGTATTCCATATTTAAAACAAAAAAGTTCCCACAGATGGCACGTATTCCCTATTTAAAACAAAAAAGTTCCAACAGATGGCACGTATTCCCTATTTAAAACAAAAAAGTTTCCACAGATGGCACGAATTCCCTATTTAAAACAAAAAAGTTTCCACAGATGGCACGAATTCCCTATTTAAAACAAAAAAGTTTCCACAGATGGCACGAATTCCCTATTTAAAACAAAAAAGTTCCCACAGATGGCACGAATTCCCTATTTAAAACAAAAAAAGTTCCCACAGATGGCACGAATTCCCTATTTAAAACAAAAAAGTTCCCACAGTTAGAACGTATTTCATATTTAAAACAAAAAAGTTCCCACAGATGGCACGAATTCCCTATTTAAAACAAAAAAGTTCCCACAGATGGTACGAATTCGGTGAAAAAAAAATCGCTCGAATTTTCTATTTAAAACAAAAAGTTTCCACTGAAGACACGGATTAGGAGTTTAAGAAAGAAGTTCCTACAGATGTCACGAATTCCCTGGCGAATTGATCACTCAAACCTGCGTTGGGAACTGGAATCGTTACACTGTCACCGCAATCAAATGGCAATGAGAAGCGCTTCATATGACGGTAGGAAGTGTGGTTCCTGGGGAGATTTCTTTCAAAGTCTATATCATCATCATCAGGTTAGTCTCCTCTGCAGGAGTACGACCCTTTCTGTACTACTAGAGCAATATTCGGCCAGAGCAGCCAGAGGATTTACTTAGCCTACAATCTCCACTCGTTCATAAGCTTTATCTTGTAGGTATTTCTTAAGTCGCCTTTTACGACATCCATTCACTCTGCCGGAAAGCACATGGCTAAAGTCTACAATGTACGATCAAAAGCTGATAAAAATAATCGTAGTTGCAATACCAGCGTTAATTTTCCGAGCGCAGTATATTAATAAATTTGTCGCCGCAATCAATAGTACCTGGGTGACCGAGCTTTGCTCGGTTACATGTCAAACATTAACTATTTTTTTTTAAACTTGTCTAAAAACAATGAAAAATAAAAAATTATATATAAACTTAAACATAAAAAAAACAAAAGTAAGGCACCGAGTGGGATTCGAACCCGTAACATTCTTTTTAGCGGTCAGCATCCTTATCCCTTTAAATGTCGGACGCCCGGAGCGGGCGTCTGATGTATTGTTTTACTATTGTGTCTGCTATGCCGACATTTGAAGGGATCTGCTGAGCTAAGCGGATTGCACCCAGTGCGACGAAATTTGCGACCATATTCTGCGTGGAAAGAAAAACGAATGAAAACTCGAATACACGCGTTTTCCCAAACATAAGACTAATCTAGATCGATTATTTACCCCCAAAAATACCCCCATATACAAATTTTCAGCGAAATCGTTAGAGCCGTATTCGAGATTACAGAAATTTATAAATAAATATATATAAATACAAGAATTGCTCGTTTAAAGGTATGAGATTAATAAAGTAAGCAGCCTTTACCGGGGAGGTTTCTTCGAAAGTGTACAATGTTGGTTCCGTTCCCGGAACTACAGCGTTCACTCCGTCAGGGCCCGTGGGCGAGACAGCTCGCGGAAACACTGTAATATCGGGTTTATAGCTGGGAGGTTAATTAGCAAAAATGTTCTGAGAGGCTTGTCTAGGGAACTTAATCCCCCTTACCCTATACCAAACTACACTTTTCCATACAAACGTATTCTACGTTTTATTTCAAAACGACATGCCAGATTTCGGCAAAATTTTAAAATTTCTTTTGTATCATGTCTTTCTATAGAACTGGCAGTGATTGGTAATAACTAATATAACACATCTTTGGTCTGTCAAGAACAATGAAAACTTAGGCACAGTTATTTACCGTGACTTAGAACGTCAATTTTCGTAATTTTAACATTTTACTAGCTTTTCGGGCGCTGCGCGGGCTGCAAGCAGCCCGCGGTCTTTCGTGCAGCTGTTGAGGTGGGCTCAATAACATGTCCAGTTGAGAAAATGGGTAAAAACTGCAGTCAATAAGGAAAACATGACAAAATGTGTGGGCGGCCATCTTGAATCCAAAATCTGATTGCAGTTTTGAGTTCCGCGGGGTGCTTTAACCCCATGTTCAAAATTTCGGACCCGTACGAAGGCCCAGTGAGACGTTATGAACGAAATAAGTTAAATTTTTAAAATCCAGGCGCCATCTTGAATTCCAAAAAATTTGTCAAATTCGGATTTTTTGGCTCAAAATACATTCGGATATCGATTTTCAGCCAAATCGGAGGCAGTTGACTTTCGGCGGCCATCTTGGATTTCCAAAAAAATTAAAAATAATGCACATTACTTTTGAAAGTGGCTCGGGCTTCGCCCTCGCCCGCAGCTCGCCCTTCGGGCTCGCATCACTCGGCCTACGGCCTCGTGAAAATTACATGAGGGGGAGGGGTGGTCAAAGGTGGGGGGGGGGGAGCTCGGGCTTCGCCCTCGCTCCGCAGCTCGGCCTGCGGCCTCGCGGTAGGGCTTCGCCTTCGGCCTCCGGCCTCAGGCTGCGCCAAGTTACTTGGAATATTTGTATGAAATTTGTATGGAAGAAAATTGTCCATGTATGGCGGCCATCTTGAATTTCGAAAAAAAACAAAAAACAAATGACGGTCGTCAAATTGCTTATAATCTTCTACATTATGGAAAAAAAATCACACCCCAAACCCCAACCGTTTTCGCAGGCCGTACCCCTTCCACATCAGGTTTCTGCAAATCCTCAAATGTCAGATTTTTCTGGTACTCACTGGAGCACCCTCTATACGACCACACATCAACCTAAACCCCACCAACCCCGCAACAGGGCAAACAACTATGTCAATCAGTCAGTGAGTCAGTCAGTGGTAATGTAGGTTTATATTTTAACATTTTATAGTTAATTCGCATCACCTCGAAGCTTTTCGATTTGCCGCGCCTCATAACATTATACGCTAAACAAGAAAGTTTATTAACGAATCCGGTATGGGTTGAATAACATATTATGCAAACAACTCTAGGAACACATTACGGCTTATTTTAATTCCTTCAATTCGGCGTAGTCGAGTAATTAAACGCTTAACTATGCAATACAATTAATGAGCGTTTTAAACGGAAGAGCATTAACGTTTTACATTTTAATATTCACATTAATCTTCATGCTGGTCTGAGAAAAAAATACAAACATAGAATGTACCGGCTTCTTCTGTTCCCAAATCATCATCAGGTCTTATTAGTCTCCACTGCGGGAGCACGATCCTCTCTGTACTACTAGAGCATACTTGGCCAAAGCAGCCAGAGGATTTCTGCTCCCACGCACATCGCAACAACCAATTGAGGGAATGGGCGAGCAACTTACTCGAACACGACTTTACCAATTTGAAATTTTTTGAAAGCTGCGAGCTGGTCCTACAGAAGTTTTATCAAAATCAGTTGTGGAGTTAGGTGATGAAATCGGTTTTTAATTTTGAAAAAATCTTATACCTTTAAACGAGCAATTCTTGTATTTATGTATGTATATATATATATTTATTTATAAATTTCTGTGATCTCGAAAACGGCTCTAACGATTTCGCTGAAAATTTGTATTTGGGGGTTTTCGGGGGTAAATAATCGATCTAGATTAGTTTTATGTTTGGGAAAACGCGGGTTTTCGAGTTTTCATGCGTTTTTCTTTCCACGCAGAATATGGTCACTAATTTCGTCGCGCCGCGACCGCCTTGATTTAGCTCAGTGGTTAAGGATAGCGACCGCTAGAAAGAGTGTTACGGGTTCGAATCCCACTCGGTGACTTACTTTTGTTTTTTTTATGTTTAAGTTTATATTTTTTTTTATTTTGCATTGTTTTTAGACAAGTTTAAAAAAAATTAGTTAATGTTTGAGATGTAACCGAGCAAAGCTCGGTCGCCCAGGTACTATTCTTGTAATAACTATTCATGAAATGGTGTGTTTATTGAATGTCGTAAAATGTTTAATTGGACAACGACTTCTAATAAGCCAAGGTTAAGGTGTTTGGATTAGATATGAGCGCCGATGGCCAATACCACGGCGGCGGCGTGGTCAAAAAATTTATGAGGCGGCGGCGGCGCGCCGGCGCGATTTTTATTTTTATGGAGGGGGGACTATTTCTTAAGAATAAAGAAAAAAAACATTTTATTATTTATACTAAAGAAAGCGATATATTTTAATAAAGGAACAGTAGGTATATTTTTGAAAATTGCTTATTCATATCATAAAAATCACATTTTTAATGATAAAATTAACTAGCATCAGTCACATAAATAAGATCGATCGATATAAACACCTCAAAATTGCTTGTTTTTAATTTTTTAAATATAATTAAAATAAATTATATTTCTAAGGACAAAACCTAGCAGCAGTCATCATTATTTTAATCGACTTCAAGAAGGAGGCGGTCGTCAACTCCTTGCAATTTTTTTTTATGTACTCGTATGTTCACCGATCGATTATTTTATTTTATTTTATTTTTATTTATTTATTTTTATGTTCACCGATCATTCAAAGACACCTGGGCCGATTTGAAAAATTATTTTTTTTTGTATGAAAGGGCATACTTGTTACGTGGCCCCATAGAAATTATATCAAAATCGGTAGTGTAGTTTAGGGGTGAAGGGGGTTTTTGGTTAAAAAAAAATATAACATAATAAGATCGACCGATATTAACTCCTCCACATTGCTTGTTTTTAGATGTTGTTTCTTTTTCATAGAAATAAAACAAATAAATCACATTTCTAAAGACATAAACTAGCATCAGTCAACTCGAATAAGGTTGCGCAGCGCAGACCTGTTTCGGTCAATCGAGTGGCGATAGATTGCAATAAGGGGTTACTCCATAAAATAATACGTTAGTCGTACGATAGTGACGTCCTATTTCTATGTCAAACCAAATTAGACTTTATCATCATAAGTTAGTGCTTAATGTTGCTTGACACAGAAACGGATAAGCAGTAACGACCGTCTTGCGTACCGCTTTTGGAGTAACCTCCCTGGTCAGTACACGCCGCGACGGCGCGCCACTTGTTTCGCTCGGCGGCGGCGCGTCGACGCTAAGATACGGCGACGGCGGCGCGCCGGCGCGGCGCTCATATCTAGTTTGGATATGAAAGGCGGCGCCGAAATCCGCAGACCGACGGTGAATCAACAATTAGCTTAATAGGGCTTTGGATTTAGCCGAATACGACTTCGGGACTAGTACGTCTACGAGTATGTATGAATGTCCGGCTGATGTCTAGAGATAGCATTTCTCAACCGATCGTCGTGATATTTTGTGTGCAAGTTCGATAATTATATGTATAAGGTCTATCAAAATATACTGAAACTATTTTAAGTGTGAATTCAGTCCGTGATACTGAAAAACTTTCCCCAAAGAACATATGTCAAAATATGAAAAATATTTTTTTGTTTTCCACACAAACTCGGATTAGCTGATCGGTCAACTTGTATTGGGAGGCCAGTATATTTCGTTAGACCTTATATATTACCTTTCGATTCAGATTTTGGGAAATTTTCAAAATTATAACAATTAATTTATTCAGTTTTAAGCTATGCAAAGATAGACTCGCGAGGTCTACAGCTCACAAAGCCACTAGTTATTTATTTACATAGACAATGATTATTATACTAGATGATATCAATCGTTCGATACCACGCACGAGTTGTTCGTATGAGAGGTGCTATTTTATAAGGAAAGACAGTCACAGTTCACAGTAGCGGGTAGCGAATGGCAGTCTGTTGAGCGATATGTCGCACAACGAAAATAATCAACATGAATGAACTTCTTGGTAATGTTATCTATAAACAAATGAATTTAATCGATAATGTTATTTTTATTTCCTTACGGAAGATACAGATACAGCAAAAATATGTAAGTACATACATCTATACAAAATATATTGTTAAAACCATTGTGAGATAAAAGACTTTGTTCAAAATATATGAGGATGAGGCTCATGGGGAACTCATTTTAAGATTTAAAGAGTAATTTAACATGATGATACGATTAAGTAAACACATTTTAATATCAATAATTTCTGAGAAATATTATAATTCCAAGCGTCAAGGTATCAAGATTTATTTTAATTGGTGACACTTAAACGAACGTGCGACAGGAGTCGAGTTAATTCAACAAATATCCGAACTTTAATAAACCTGTTATCATTGGAGCGACGTTATCGGCCGCTGGGAAAGGAATCGAAGAATTAATTTAGTCGGATCCGATGCTTTTTGGAATTTCATAATCGATCGAGATAATTATTGGACTGCGTCTTATCGAATCTACAGATTAACAATATTTATTTTATTTTAACGGGAAATACTCGTAGCTTTATCTTTTTTTTTACTTTCTAATTTTAGACAGCATTAATTAACAAGGAAGAATATACAATTTGTAATGTTTTGATGCCGGATAAACCTAATTTCCTGTGAGGAAAGTAAGGCATTAAAGAAACTTCAACTTTCAAGTTTCATTGGAGTAAGTTTATGAGAGTTAATATAAAATTATACTTACACTTCTCATAGGTATTTCGAATTTTTCTGTTATTGAATACATATACATACATACTACAGTACGGGTACCGCCCACAACAAAAATTCAAAAATATTCGTGTCGCCATAATTTTGCTCAATAAGTTATCAACCTTTAAGTTTGAAAAACGACAATCAATCGTGTCAGCTGATATCATTTTAAAAAATAAATTAAAAAATAAAAAGCAAAGACACATTCAACATTGGAACGTGTTCCAAGAAATGCAAACTGGCAAACAATAAAAAAAAAAACAAAAACTACAATGCGTGGTATGATTCAGCAGTGGTCCTTACCTTTGCGGGCTCGGCGTCCGCGGGCCGCAGCTTGGCCCGGCCCGCGCCCCCGGCCTGCCGGATGGCAGCCATCAGGTTGGCGTGGGCGTCGCCGGCCGGCGCGGGCGCAGGTTGCGCAGGCGGCTCCCTGCGACAAAAAGTTTATAAATTAAATAACAAAATAAGTTTAGTACTTTGAATGACTCAGTAAAGACCCATATTACTTCATTGTCGCTGGTACATCCATACTAATATATAAAGCTGAAGAGTTTGTTTGTTAGTTTGAACGCGCTAATCTCAGAAACCACTGGTCCAATTTGAAAAATTCTTTCGGTATTAGATAGGTCGTTTATCGAGGAAGGCTATAGGCTATATTGCATCACGCCCGCGACTTTACTCGCGTGGTTAACGCGGGCGAAGCCGCGCGCTGCCTCTAGTTAAACATAAATGGTGAGAAAACCCAAATACAGCACTATACAAATATTGCATGTTTCAAAATTATAACATTGTATAAATAAATCTATAAATCGAACCACGGGCTATACTAGATCACTACTTAGTATAATGAAATTAAAATAGCATTCAAAAAAATTCGGCACTTCCATCCTAAAATGTGCAGCCGTCCGGGCAATATTTGTATGGGAATGTCATTTTTTTTTTGTTTTTAACTATTATTTCATTATAATTTTTATATAGTTTATTCCCATCCCATCCCCCCATCCCATTTACTATAGTATAGGTTCGGTTCATTACGGTTACGGGTAAGTCTCTTCCACGTTGTATACATGAATTTCTAAACTTTCATGATCTAAGTTGTAAAGACGTAATCATGAGGTAAGGTATACATATGTATAACATATGTCACGCATAAGGTACCAAGGTGTTAAGTAACTTATGAAATCTTGATAACCAAAGGGCATTATTACGAGTATTTTATTTTATCTGAAGCACAGAATACATAATAAACAGTACAGTTGGAAAAGGTTTTAAGTACTTACGATTGAGTAATTACAATTCTTACTGTTACGATTCATAATTACAAAAATAGGTACCTACATTTAGATACATACATTACATAACTATTATAAAGTCTATAAATAGAAAATTTCAATAAAAATAAATACTACGCACCTACTCAGCTGGCAAGCTGTAAATATTGAGCTATATGTACCTATACTACTAATGTAGCATACACAATACACACATAATGCTCAATGCTTGCAAACATAACCTTGTTTCATTGATAAAAGGAGAATGAGAATTCAGGCGCTACTACAAACAAATACTAGAATAGAAGGTCGAATAAAATCTTGATATTTAATTTATAAATAATTAGTTATATGTAGTTAATTAAGATTAGATTACGCCCAGCAGGGGGACACAAGAAAAGGCTAAAAAAAAAATTATAACTTGAAAAATAAGCGGCCAACTGCGAGTCGGGCTCACGCACGAAGGGTTCCGTCCCATTATCTATTAGATAGTTTATAAGATACAGCCTGGTTAGAAAAAGACAGTAGTCTTAGTAATAAGATCCAGTTTTTACCCTTTTGGTACGAAACCCTTAAAAATAAACTTGTGTATACTATAAGGCTGACCAGAAGATATTAAATATGTATAGTCAGTCACATATTATAATGAAAAACCTTTATCATAGAGCATACTAACCTAGTTGATCAATGTCTCAAATTCCACTAGGTAGGCGACGGGATAATGGATCAACTTGATCCTATATTATGACTTATGATGATATCATTTAAGTATGTATAATTGTATATCTTAATGAACTATATCAACCTAACATTGTAGACTGATCACTTAATTGTCTGATAAGTAAGATAATCCGTGCTTCGGAGGGCACGTTAAGCCGTCGGTCCCGGTCACTGTCTTTGACATTGGTCGTTATCTTAAACCATGTCAGAGGCCTTTAAGGCGGTTTAAAAACTCTGACACTATTGTTAGTCACTAACACACACGATAAGAAGAAGAAGATCAACCTAACATCATTAAAAGTTACGTTGTAACGTGTGTAGTAGCACGGGGAGTAAGTAAATAGATTTACATATCACTTAGCAATGGCCATTCATAACCGTTTCTTATGAATAAACTCGAACACATGTCGATAAGAGTAGAGTAACACTTGCGTAATATTTATTAATAATAACTATACAACGATATCAATTCCTGAAATTACTGATGTGTCTACGCGTAAATAATACCAGCCATCAAAAGTAATCTAGAGAATAGGGGTGAAGATAGGGTCATGAAAGTATGACTGTCTTTAGTCCGTCTTTAAGATTATCCAAAAATAATGAACCTATATTTTTCAGTTTACCATCATGCGGATTTTAAATGTGCTGTATTTTTGTAATTTTTTGTTTCTCAGAGAAAAGAAAAATGACGTGTACAATATTTTTATAATACTCGTAAATGCATTTGTATAGGGCTTACGTTTATATTATATAGGTATTATAAAACAGCTCTATCGATTCAGCCAGTGGGCAAAATATGGTTTGCATTGAAATTGTCAACTTAATTACAAACACACGAAAATTGAAAATTAAATAAATAACCGTACAGTTGTGTATGATGTAGTGTAATCAAAACAAAAGAATGAAAATATTTTTTTCTTGTCCAATCTAAATCATTTAAATCTGTCTTTACTTTAAAGTGTGAAATCAGTGGCAGCGAAATAGGTCTCCGCTAAAAATATATTCTTCCTGTACAATCTTAATCATGTAAATATGCCTTTAAAGTTTTAAGTGTGAAATCAGGGGCAGCGAAATAGGTCTCCGCTAAATAATAAAACGGGCAGCAGCGTTTGCTACGAACATCCAGCTAAGCATGCTGGCCGGTTTTAAAATAGCTCGCCTTTACTTTGACTTTTTGACTCGGTCGATATAACAATATGGTCGATCGATATCGAGTATTATCCAGCCACAGACATTTAAATATGGGAATCATATATTAGCTATGTCGAATTATAAGAATACAAATCAAAAGAGTTTTACCAGGAAAATATACTATAAAATATATTTGCTTAGGTTATCATTACATTAACTTATCTTTTGACGGCCAGTTCGAATATTAGCAAAATACGACAAAAACTTTTTATTCGAGAATCATGGACTGTACTTTTCCTTACGAGGTTATTGAAAAAAAACCTGGGTAACACCTAATTCTAAGTTCAAAATTATGCAATTCAACGCTTGCACTTAAAGTCAAGTCTTTTGGAAAATTTAAGAGAGCTCGTGTCCCCTAAAATCTAAACATTGTTAATACAGACTTGCAGTGGCGGGGCCTCCTTGGAAGCCGACTCCCATCAGGTTCCCTTACGGGTTTCTAATATATAAGCATTTATTACTCACAACAAAACCTACGTATTATCTTCATAAGCAGCAAACTAGCATCATGACTCGATTGCACACACCCACATATTCAAAATACGAAAATTTTCGTAGGTTATTCAAACACACACAGTGTTAAATTTTGTATGAACACGCTCAGAGACAATTACTCACACTTAATTAATAAAAATAATAATATGCGAATTATAAGTCATACATTGATCGGCTTACGTTTATTAACCTTTATAACCGATTCAGGTAGGTATTTAGTTCTATATATATATAATAAGTTTCATAATTTTGTAGCTGTACTAGCCCAAATTCTCACCCAACGCCACTGCAGACTTGATAAATCAATACATTATTAGTACAGATTTGACACTAACAATAACAACTTGGCCGGTCTGTGAGCGAAGCCCGTAAAATGTAAGAGCTAGTCCAGCTGCGAGCTGTATCGATCGCAGCCAGCCCTGCAATTACTGCGGCGGCGGGCTGCCGGCATCGTTACAAGTTTCAATTAATTTTAGCTGGTACACAGGATAGGATATGAATTCATATGAAGGTAACAAGCGCGAAGCCTCGAGCCTGGTACTGGTTCAAAAAGGTCTGACTAGTAAAAAGGAGGCGATAAGTACCCATATCGGCCCGTGTGCAGTGCAGTCACGTTCATTCTAAAGTGGACTTAGCTCCAATCCAATAACGCTTTTGCTGCGAAACTCTGGCTGGGTAAGCACAGAACTGAACTGAACTGAACTGTACAATGGATAGGAAAGGGACTTATCACACAGATTGAGCTAGCCCCAAGTCTGTGTCATTTTTATCATCAACGGTTTGCTCAATGGTACAGGTGGTCCGAAAAAAAAAGAAAAGAAAAATTAAACGTGAAAACATATAAGGAGGTTAAGAACTTAGAAGGAAGAAAGAGAGACATGGAAAGCACTCCACCGACAAGAGCCTAGCTCTTATATACATATAAGAAGAAGACAGGTGGTCCGAGTGAGATTTTTACTAGTGAAAAGGGTTACTAATTCAATAGTAAGAAGTTTCATTTTGGTTTTCAAGCATTTTTGGTAAAATATTCGTGACGTACCTAATACATCACGAATATTTTACCAAAAATGCTTTGACGTACTTAACCCTCTCCGATTAAAAATAGTGTTTTATTGGAATATCCGCAAAACACGCAAATGATTTTTTTCACGCATCAATTTTTATTTCTTAATTAACTGCGCTGCGGCAAAGCCAAAAATAGGGTTATGTGTTTCGCTATTATGTATGTTCATCTGTTCCCTTGTATTTTGTATAATATCCGTGGTACCTTAACAAATGAGGTGGGTTACAGGGTATGTGACGTCATAATAGGCTATGTCGATTGATTTGTGTGTGTGGTTACTTACAATTACAGTGCAATAATAGTATTCTGTTGACTGAACAGTTATAAATACACAATAATATGGTTCCCTCTAAAGGGCATGCTGACTGACTAAACAAATCGCATCATACCTTCATCATCAATAAATTTACGAACTAGGTTCTTGTCGATGGAGTATTTTCCATGTCTCCCTATTTTCATACCGTGTTTGTTGTCACATGAAAGGGCTCAATGACACAATGAGCACTTAATTGCCAGCAAGAATCTTCACGTTGTCGGGTTTTAGATTTAAAACAATATCTTGTTTAACCTTTTTATCTGCTTACAATCAGACACAGCAGTAAAGTTCAGTCAATAATATTATTTCCGTTCCTTGCATATTACCAAACAATGCGATATGCGACATTCCTAAACATCACACGCCTAACCTAAATTATTTGAATACAACGGTATTTGAAAAACACGAGTCGAATTACAATCAACTTCCCAATTACATGGTAGTTAGTATTTACATAACAGGTTATATTTGTATTTGTGCGTCGCGTTCCTAGAACACTAAAGCTAATAAGTTCACTAGTTATAGTATGTAGTACTAGCATAGTATTTTGATACATAACATAGACACATTTTGTGCAGCTGCGACTCAATGGCTAGGAAGCGTATAGACCTCTTTGGATCAGCTTATTCGAAACTAGAGGACTATAGGCACTATGCACCAGGTGATATTCTGAAGCTTATGCAGTCCTTCTTCAGAAATCCCGATGCGCGTGAGTAAGGCAAGGAGGTAAGTACAATATAACCCAAAGGTTCGACGTGCTTCCTATTTATGGACCCCACAGCAAGATAAGATTAGATAAGACTAGCATAGTATGCACATGACTTCATATAAAAAATAGAATTCTTCTTCTTCTTATCGTGTGTGTTAGTAACTAACACTAGTGTCAGAGTTTTTAAACCGCCTTAAAGGCCTCTGACATGGTTTTAGGTAACGACCAATGTCAAAGACAGTGACCGGGAGCGACGGCTTAACGTGCCCTCCGAAGCACGGATCATCTTACTTATCAGACAGTCAGGTGATCAGCCTACAATGTCCTAGCCAAACTAGGACAACAACACAAAGTCGTTGCCCCCGCCGGGAATCGAACCCGCGACCTCCGGGTATGAGCCGAACGCTCTAACCACTACACCACGGAGGCAGTTAAAATAGAATGAGAGGTCACGACTAAATGTACACGAATAACCAATTAAAGGAATTTCAAAAAGCTAAGCTATTTATAAGTTTTATAGTTTGACCTGTTGTCCGTTTGTAATCAAATCTTGCAAGTTAAAAGGGGCCCACTTTGCGGTTTTTGATTGAGCTGAAATTTTGCACGCATACGTACGTATATCACGTAACAATGCTATATTATGATGTAAGGAGGTGATCTGATGATGGAGCCGGAAGATGGAACTTTGTAATGAAATGACGCAACTCTATTGAGTGTGGGCTCGTTTGATTCGTCTCGATAAGCACTAACTATTAAGTTAGAGAAAGCTTGCTTTATTATTTTTTTATAATTACTTGTTTAATTTCAAATTGAGCCTATGTAAAGATCAATGCAAAAAGAGAAAACACGTATAGCACGTAATGGGAATTTTCAGATTTTATGGCTGTTTCAAATCGCCAAAGATTATTGTTTTCTTATAAGTAATTACTTATTTACGAGTAAAATCCTGCTTTATAAAGTGCGTAACAATTTTTTCAGCTGCAATACAAATATATCAGGCATAATTTACAAACATCCTTGCTACCCAAAAGCTGCCCTAGTCCGGTCAACCGAACTATCAAACTTAGCTCTGCGGCCTATGCGGTTAGAAGAATTAGGCAAATGACTGACGTTGATACAGCGCGTTTGGTATATTTTGGGTACTTCCACAGTGTTATGTCCTATGGAATATTGCTATGGGGTAACGCTGCAGATATAAATACCATATTTGTTTTACAAAAACGCGCTATCAGATTTATATATAAATTAGGTGCTAGAGAGTCTTTGAGGGAACTATTTAAAGACATAAATATTTTGACCCTCCCTTCGCAATTCATCTATGCGAACATTATGTACGTGCGTCAGAATATACACTCATTTAAGAGAAATTGTGACATTCATAGTATTAACACGAGAAATAAAAATAAATTAGCCATCACAGCTTTGCGGTTAGGGAAAACAAAAAAATCTTTTGTGGGTCTCGGCTTGCGCCTCTATAATAAAATTCCAGATGATATAGTAGCATTACCATTAACAAAGTTTAAGACAGCCGTTAAAAATCATTTATTACAAAATGCGTATTATCATGTAAATGACTACTTATCATCATCTGAGAAAAATTCTTGGAAATAGTTGTCTGCAAATGGTAATTGTATAATTTAAATGTATAGCTTAAGTGTAAATCTGTATTGTAATTGTAACATAGCCCATCAGGCTGGGTAGGGACCAATACTGAACTGGGTTTCTTTCGGCGTAATCTTCCCAGCAGTGGTCGTTCCGAAACGCTAGTAGTTTTTAGCTTATGCACTAAAATAATATTTAAAAAAAATGACCTTCAATAAGAGATAAATTTATCCTACATTGAATAAAAAATTTTGACTTTGACTTTGACTTTGACTTGACTTTGACCAATTGAATTACTGCTAATACAAAAAAATAACGTATGGTTCAGGTTAAATAAATAAAATTACTATGAAAAATTTGCTTTATACGCAGCGTGCACAAAGCATAACGTACACACAGACGTCTGTCAAGGCGTAGACAAACCAAATCTTCGTACACCTACAATTATTTTAAAGGTGGCCTACCTTTAAAATAATTGTAGGTGTACGAAGATTCGAAGATTCAAATGTTTATTCAGTAATTAAACCTTTACAGGCACTTTTATACGTCAATAAATATAATTTAAATGACGTGTAGTGAATATTAAAATTTATTTTAAAGAAAAGCTATCGATACCAGCACTTCGCATTGACCGCTGTAAGATGAAAAAAGAATCAAAATAGTGGCGGGAATCTTGTTGCATTGCCTATTCACTCGAATTTGCTCGTACTATCAGCCAGGAAGAAAGATCCAAGACCGGAGTGGAAAATAAAAGCACACCAAGTGCTCTTAATATCGTAATGAATTGTTTAATTCGTGTTAATGAGCTGTCGATCTCAATAGCATGCAATCAATGGTATGATATAACACGAGCAAAGGCGAGCAGCCCGCAGTTCGTGTAATTAACGCTAATTGAAGGGAAGGCACGCAATTGTTTATGTAAGCCTGGAGCCTGCACGCGATCCGAAGAGAATCACAACGCAACGAAAAAATTTATATATAAAAAAAAAATATTTTGCCTCTGCGCCGAAATCACACGATTTCGGTGGGTTGGTTAACAAACTTGAATGGACGAAGTCAGTGTCCAAAAGTAGCTAAAGCTTCTGCATAAGAAACTGACGCAGATAGGTATAATTTCTAGTGTAATCCAATTCACTGCATAATCATTTACTGCAGCTAGGCCCGCCGAAATGATTCCAAAATGACATAAAAAATTGGGAGTGACCTATGTCATTCTTCAATACAATTTGATATGCAAATAGTGCCTGCATGACAAAGACCAATCAAAAAGCAATAAAGCCCAATCAAAGACATGTTTATAACTTGAATATGTGCCTGAAATTAGCTAATAGGAAATCCTAGTAAGGCAGGTACAAAGAGGAATACTTAATATTTAACGACATCATTATGAGGCTGTATTGAGCCATAAACTAACGCTGCCGCGGCTTGGCTCGCTTTCGGAGAACAATAACGTCATTTTCATGTGAACGATAATTTAATTCGCAGTCGAGCGCGGCAATTTGCAATCCGTATCGAATCGCATTATGAAACCTAAAATATGCGCTTCATATTAAATTCCGCCATTTGTAAACTTTTTTGTGCAATAAAGTTTTAATAAATAAATAAAATGCTACAATTAATAACTGCGCTCCGTGTTTGCAGTTTAACTCAGTCTTTTTAGTACTCCTAGCTCCAGCTTAAGATGCAAAAATCGATGTATGACAGTGCTTAATGCGTCCAATCAATTTTATTTCATCCAGAATGTTTGTAATAACAGCAAAAATAAACAGTACTAATTAACTTTGAATTCACAAGTCATACAGTTACGATAATTTTTATAAGTATACTTAATTCCTCACAATTTTATTTACAGTATTTAACAGATAACTATTTCTTTCTCTTGGTACGTCAGAAGCCGTTTCAATACGCTTTTTATTATTTTCTAATTGCAATATAATTCAAGAATCAATCTTCGATGGATATCTGTAGCCAAGTACCAAAGTGCATCGATCTCTGTTCAACGGAATATGGCGTCGACAGCTGTTACTTCTAATTTTAACGTGGTGTGTACCGAGTACGAATGCGTACGAGTGGCCACGGTTATAAATAGAGCAGCCATTTACAGCGTGGACAACATTAAGTTATTAGCCGAATCGAAATAAGACGAGTTCAACACCGTTTTATGGAACTGAGCTTTTTGTTTCATTGTATGCCTTTTCAATAGCGGGCAAAAAGGTCCGATGAAGAAGAAGTCTCCTTACAAATGCGATGTAAATTCAATTCATAAGACGAGTTGCCGAGATGTATAAAGACAATAAGAAATAGTACTGGTACTACGACTACATGAATAATTCATTGGACAGATACACGTTTCTCCGTGAAATGGCACAAATTGATCAGTCATGTCAGGATCGTGACGATATAATGCAATATTAGTAACATTGTAACGCCTACGGAGTAATACAAATATTAAGCGATAGGGTTTTTGCGTTTACCGCTGTACAAATACAAACTTAAATTTTACAAGCATTTACCAATCTTTCCTTGACATAATTCTAACGAATTCTTGGGCTACCGTTTGAAACTACAACTATAAAACTTTATTCCTATGAGGAAACCGCCGTGTAACGGCTTATACCATAAATAAATTCCGAAACCAGAGACATTAGAGAGCCGAGATCTACTTACGAGGCTAGATGTGCGCCAACCGGAATAGGCCGGTTTCGCTACCTAAAGGCATAAGTGGACAAAGATCTACGGAAGTTTAAACAACATTTTGTAAGTGGTGTGGTGACCGACTGATCATGGCCAAGCTAAGGTGAGACAAAACATGTACATACATAAATTATACATATTTTTCAGGTATTATGTCACCGAATTATAATCGGCGATGAAAAAGTTCATGCCACTTAAAACGCCTAAAAACGAATTTCTATGAAATTTTCCTTTACCGATTCTATTTTATAAGTTGGTCGCCTATAAGTTTCCAATTTTAAAACCCTACTTAGCTCTGATAGTTTTCAACTTAATTATATGTATACTTCTGCTAGATGTTCACGAGTGCACGTACAAGCTTTTAGCAGACAAAGGGACACTAGACTCTCATAAATTTGAACTATAAAACCAAATATTTCAGAAACGGATCCCTAAAACGAAAAATGGTGTTCGCAAGCTTACTATATTTTTGAAAGAGCTATTCACATACCACCAGACAATGGATTAGTCGAGAGAACTTTTTTTACGTAGAACCTAGTTCTTTTACTTTCAAACTGAATACATACAAATGCAATGTTAAATTTTAATCTTAGTTTGTTTTGTTTTTAAATATCCAGCATTTTTCCAAATCGAGACATGGCAACCCTAGTCTGAGCTAGTACATTTTTGTAACATGCGGCACTACCTTCTATGGAATACCTATGGCGTCTGCAAACGCAACAATAGATTCAGCTCTGGCTAATTCAAAATATTCAATGCATTCCATTCTAATGCAGTTTCATCTCGAGAGCTTCATCAGAAAGGTAAAGTATGTACGAGTATGTTACAGATGGATTATAAAATACGCTGTTTAAAAAACTGCTTACAGTTTTCCCGAGAGACATTAAGCAAATAGAAGGCACTGTAGGTAGGGTTGACTGATATCAGTTTGCAGAAATTAATTTGCATTTTTGTAACACAGATATTTAGAGATAATAGTTCTGTCGGAATATTATCTAAAAATTCAAACTCGTTTGTTAAAATTGTTTTAGTATAAAAATATATTTCATCCAAATTTCATCCCTGTTTCTCTTCTTAATATTTGACAAGAGGTGGAGACGAACATATTTTACCTAAAAAAGGTTTTAAAAGTTTGATATTTTTTATGAAAAGTAAAAAATATATACCAAGACTATTGTACCTACTGTTATATTTGAATTTTTATATAGCAATTAAGTTATCGACAACAAAAATAAAGATTAAGCTATCAATAACAAAAACAAAGATTAAGTTTTCTTAGAAATTTAAGGTATATGTACGATAAGTGATAGAGATGTCAAGTTGAACACTATGACATCACTTCATTGCAAGACGATATACTCCTAAGTCAAAGGTCTCAAAGATAAATTTCAAAAAAAAATCCAGTAGATACTGGAAAATATAATTCCCCTTGGGGTTTCCCCAAGTTATCGTAATTATTTTAAAACAGCATATCATGCACATTGCACATCTACTCGTTGCTTACGCTGTTATTAGCAGTTGTGTATTGACATCTTCCTTCACGCCTACCAATGGGCTAAATGTGGTGTTAGGGTTTTATTCTCGTATCTCATCTGAGAAATATATAAGGCCTACCTAACCAACAAAATATACTAAAACTATTTTAAGGGTGGATTCAGTCCGTGACAGTAAACAACTTTCCCTAAGGAACAAGTATCAAAGATATAAAAAGTAATTTTTGACCTCCCACACAAGTTAACCGATCCGATTTTGTATAGAAAGCCAAAAAGTATTTTTCATATTTAGACATATGCTCCTTGGGGAAAGTTGTTCACTATCACGGACTGAATTCACCATTAAAACAGTTTCAGTATATTTTGTTAGACCTTATATTTTCGACTGGAAGAAAGCTTTATAAAATACAAATGTTGTAATCCTAATATCAGACAGAACACATATTAGAACAACAAATAAATATATTTATATATATATTATTATGTAATATTTCAGAGTTTTTAATATAATTAAGCTTATGTACGGTCATTTTTAGGGTTCCTTAGTACACAAACCGTAGGAAAAGTTATACTTAAAAGGAAACCTATCAGAACTATGAGGGTTTACAAATAAAAGAGTTAAACTAATAAAAATGTACACGGAAAATGAAAATTTTATACACATTTTATAAAATTAATTTTAGACGTTTTTAGTCATTAAACCATGAGGAGTAGATTTCGCAACTACCTTAATAGCTTATGGTATCCCATCGTTGGGCAAAGGCCTCCCATTTAGACTTACATTCGTCTTTATTCATAGCGATAGAAAATATACCGCAATTTTATACAAATTAATTCTGTGCCTGCAATCTTTACATTGCGTCAATTTCAATATTGGTTACTTGTCACATTGTACATTAATTCTGATTTATTACGAGTAAAACTGGATCATTTGCGAACAGGGGGCTCACTCCAAAAGCAATACGCAAAACGGACGTTACTACGTATCCGCGTTTCAGTGTCAAGCAACTTGAGCACTAACATATGACGAGTCTAATTTGGTTTGACAGAAATAGGACGTCACTTCGTAAGACTAACGTTATACCGTATCCGTGCCCCCCAGATAACAGGTGACAAAAGGCTATTTTCACTTGGCATGCATAGGAATAACAGGAAAACTTAGTACCAAATGAGGAAAAATTGCATCCGCCGCGTAAGATATACGATCTATTGTAATGATGTGTACCAAAGTCAAGTTTCACTGCGCTATTGATTAAAGAGGCCTTGAGAGGTCACCGCAAATGGCCGGAAAATCGAATGCTTATTTTATCTACATATAGGTAATACCTACTTTACGTATGTTTCAGTTCAACGTTGATTTATGTGTACGACAAAGCACACAATGTGGCCATATAAGTGTCAGTTGGAAACCTCGCCTCGTTAGCATCCCGAATTTAGGCAATGCAAATTTTCGTCAAGGACGAATCACGGGCGACGGGTGGACGAGCGAAACTATATCGATTTTCACGGCGCAATAGGTATCTAGTGAATAATAAGTGAATTATAAACAGATGTCTTTAGGGTTTCGTAGTCAACAAGGAACCCTTATAATTTTGCCATTTCTGTCTGTCTGTCCATCCGCGGTTTTACTCAGAGACTATTAGTACTAGAAAGCTGTAACTTGGCATGGGTATGTATTGTATATCTATAAAGCCGACGTGGTAAAAAACAATCTTGAAATATTGTTTTTAAGAATATCTTCCATACGTGTAAAGTGATTGTCATTTTTTTTCTTAATTATTCCATTCTGTGCGGTATGGCAACATATGTCTTTCAAAAACAATAGACACAGTTTTCGAAATACTTATTTAGTTTTATAATGCGAATTTTTGTTAGTCAAAATTAGTTTTTTTTTTCTTTTTTAGTTGCGTGAACTCATAGTCAGCATTCGTAACCACGGAACCCTACACTGCGCGTGGCCCGACATGCACTTTATTATTTTTTAGGTATATTATTATTTTTTTATAAGACAAAATCTAACATTTTCGTTTTTTTTTTAAATTCTAACATTCGAAAATTTTAAATAAAGTCCATAAAGCGCAGATATTTTTAGTTTTGTAAGAAATTGATCAAGTGATGGATCTGTTATATAGTAGTAACTTTTTATAATCTGTGACCAAGTACAATGTTGTAATAACAGAGAAAAAATGTCCCAGGTGTTTTTTTGGGATTGGTAAAACAACGGTAGTGTTTATTCAGTAAAGAGCGACAGTGGACGGGCTTGTTTTGAAAACGCGCGGTTCTGGTAAAGAACCCAATACTGGGAAACGTATGTGGATTGTAAACAAACTGTACGACTATACCTGGCTTTCATTGGCAGATATCGATTTTGGGATATTCGTAGAATATCTATGTCACGGCTCACGAGGCAATAACAGTGCGTACTCATAAATAACACACAAATCACAATAAATATATAGTTATATGTACGGCCTGGTGGATTACGGTATTTACGGTGTAGTACGCTTCCAATCGGTGGTTTTGGAAACCCTTGGGGAAGGTCTATGAGCTGCGCCGTGGACTGCCTGTGGTCGGCACGCCCTAGCGCTTATTTACGTTACTTTACCCCGAAAAATGGATATGATCGTATGAAAAGGTACACACGTGACAAGTGACATTATTTTTCTTAACAATAACAATTAATAACAAATAATTTATTTTTGACTTAGGAAAGTACCCAATTGCTAGAACATAAATTATAAGTATCTGCTATTGTAACTTCAATTTATTCAAAACAAATTCATGCCTTCATCATAATTCCAACTAACGTAAACTCATTTGAATTTACGGGTCCCGAAATCCCGAGTCAAATAAAGTCGGCTCTTTGATCAACCTCGTTAAAGGTTTGACTTAAAGGCACATTCATAGGACTTTCACATTACGCCTCAGAACGCAGGCGTTCATTTGAAGTTCCATTTGATATTCTGAGCAGCGACCAACTAAAGAGCAGGAGCTATAACTCTGCTCCCGGCCGCGTATGGAAAACAGCACTTATGTCTTCCAAGAAACCCTGTCCTACGTTTCTTATGTGGCTCATTATGCGCTTATTTACGATTCATGGGAGTAATTTGTATTCTTCAACATTCTCTCCATTTCAACTAAGTTTCAGGAAATCTCATGAAAAATAATTTTGAAGACTGATTTACCTATGTGGTTATAGTTAGAGCATTGAGCTTATATATAGTACCTATGTATAGCTCCATGGGTTAGAGTTAAATGTTTTGAAATGCCTAGGTAATATCACAGTAAACCTGACAACACAAGCAATGTTAGGTACATACTTGTGTATATTCTATTTTATACATTGTGAAGTAAGCAAGCCTGTGATTGTTTGTTTTGAAGCTTTTATAAGCCTTAGGCCCAACACAGACGACAGACTTTTTGTCCGATCGAGTCTGCGGCGCACAAATAGTCTGCGTGGCGCGCAAAAAGTCTTTCGCGGATTGTTCACGGACTCAACACACACGACGCACATTTTGAATCATTCTGTCGGCAGAACTGTAGGGACGAGACACGTACAGTTTTACACGCCATGGAAGTGCAAAGATTGTGATGTATTATTTTATACTTGAAGTACAGAAAAATAAGAAGAAATAGAAAATTTTGGGTACATCCTATACTTTCGGAGAGATTACATTTAAAAGGACAATTCCATATGAAACATGCAATTCCAAAACAATATCCGGACAATTTTTTCAAATTTTATAAAATTTCTATTAATACTTTTAATGAGTTGCTATTCATTTTAAGACCAACTTTGACACATTCGGAAACAATAATGAGAAAGTGCATTGGTCCAGAAGAAAGGTATACTAGGCATGATACTCGGATTTTGAAGTATCATAAATTGCAGGTCTGTTTTGTATTTCATGAATTAACATCGGTACATCTATCTCTAGCGCCATGCTGTAATACCGCGCACGTCACGTCCACCACTAGCCGAGTGAAGGTCACAGACTAAAGTGCGCGACGTCTGTGTTAGCGCGAATTGAAGCATACGTTGTATTTTTTTCGCACTCTTTTTGTGCGGTTTGGCGCGGCGCGGTCTGCCAAAATTACACGGATTTTTTGTGCGCCGCACTTTTTGTGCGTCGTGTGTGTTACTGCATGTAATTCCATAGGTTCTATTTTCACAGACTAAAAGTGCGGCGCGGTCTAGTCTGTCGTCTGCGTTGGGCCTTACTTTAGTGATATAGAAAAAAAACTTTTAATCGAAAATAATCACATTCTTTCGATTTTTCTTTTCTATGTTGTCCTCTTCGTAATGTTAGACGGTTTCTTTCATCGCGTGCCTACTTAATTAACAAATAATGAAGGCTTATCAAGCCCTTCCCTTTTTGCAAATTAATGTCGCAATTTTCAAAGTTCACAGTAATTAGTGGGGAAATAGTAGGGCGCGTAATTTGAACGCAAGTACAGGGTGAATGTTCTCTCGTGTGCAAATAACTGTGGTGCATAGCCAGGGCATTGCGGGTAGCTGACACAGTTTCAACTAAATTAAACAGAAAGTCTTGCACGCTCAAACACTTTTCAGTTTTATATCCAACGCCATAGAAACGGTTGGGGGGCCCGTAAGTAGGAAAAACTTTATTGAATTTCATATAAGTCATATTTAATTAATAAGAGTACTACTCCTACCTTATTTATATGATGACTAGCAGTCCATCCCGGCTTCGCCCGTGGTACATACATAGCCTATGTCACTTAGGGATAACATACCTATCCAACAGTGAAAGAATTTTTAAAATCGATCCAGTAGTTTAGGAGCCTATTCAATACAATCAAACAAACAAACAAACAAATCTTTCCTCTTTATAATATTAGTGTAGAAGTGTAGATAAATATCAAGTGACAAGGAAGATAAATAATTAAATGATGTTTTTAAGGCGATGGGTAGGCATGACTATATACACCAATTACTGATCGTATCACGAACGAATGAAGTATATAAAGTACTGTACTTAGACGTTTGAAATCAATTGGAAACTAACAAAAGCGCTTCGAAGAATTTCGAAAAAATGAATTTCAAAGCTCCAACATTTGTTCGGCCAACTACCTACGCTATTATTGGCATTAAGATATGACATTCTTTCGCTGTTGCACTACAAAATAGACGCACACATATGGCAAGGGGTTGGTCGGCAAAAAGTTTGAAACAAGACTCCATGACCCGACTGGGCAAAAACTAAAACATGTGCCATTTAGGGGCAAATAGCATTATTTTTTGTGCCGCAACATATTGTGTACAAGAACCCTTAGACATCTCCAATGTCATTGTATTCAAAGGAGCTGCCTTTTTGCGCTACAAAAGCTGGCAACGCCATTAGCAGGTACTGCAATATGTATGAGAATCAGATTAATTAGAACGGCCGAGGTGAATAAATAGCAGCTAATACTTGCTAATCTAGGCTTGTTAATGATAAATAGTAAACTAACTACAAGTAACAAATGCTTTATCGATCGCTCAATTAATTTACTCGTTAATGTGTAGATAAGTCCGTGTAAACCGCTTTTTCGTAATAAAAGCTTTGTAGCATTTTTTTATTTGACAGAAAAGATATAGTATTTAATAGACTATATGTCGTGAAAGACTGATAGTTTGGCATAAAGAGGCTGAAAAGTAAATCGAAATAATACATTATATGTATAGGTACTCCTTAGAACATTTATAAGTACAGACAAATGACAAGCAACATGAAGACGTACTTCCCTGACCAGGAGTATTAATCCGAATTACTTCAAAAAAGAACTTTAAATATGAAGGTAAATGGAAATAGGGGAAGAGAAAGACCAAAAAAGAGGTGGATGAAATGCAAAGATATAGGGGTAATAGAAGAGGCCTGTAAAAGGAGAAGACATACTGCGCCGACCCGAAATAATGGGATAAGGTGAGGTGATACATTTGAAGAGTACTGAAAAATAAAGAATTGCTGATAAAGCTTTACCTTGCGTCACTTGTTGTTGCGGCGGTGACCATCGGCGGTGGCGGCGGCGGTGGTGGTGGTGGCGGCGGCGGCGGAGGCAGAGCTTCGCTCGGCACGGGCGGAGCCGGCACAGCAGCCGGCGCCGGCGGAGCATCCGGCACGTCAGGCAACGGCGCCGGAACGTCCAGCTCTTGGATATCTGGGAGCTCAGTCAGCTCCGCTTCAGGGAGCGCCGCCACGGGTGACAGCGGTGACGTAACCACGGATGGGGCGATGGAGCCGTCCGTGGTGATGGAGAATTGAACGTCGCCAGCTATGCCCGGGAGGTGGGGTAGGTCCAGTGGCATCTCCAGTTCGGGCACCTGGGGGCGGAGTACTTGCTATAATTTTTACTCTAAAGACGCAAATATCTGGGCGATAGAGCCATATGGTATAGTGAATGGTTCGCGCTCCAAGGTAGACCGATTTCATTATTTCAGGATAGTGTAGGTATCAAATTAGTCTCAATAGTCTTTGCCTTCCTCTGTAAGAGACATTAATTATAAGGGTTGGGCTGCACGGAACAGGGCGAGCGACTTATTTAGCATGGCCGGTGCTGAAGCGTTCCGTCAATCTTCCGCTCTAGCAAATGACGGTTCTAAGCGACCGAAAAGGATAGCAGCATAGAAAAGTGCTATTCCGCGCTGACAGACGTAGCCCAACCCTAATACGTACTTTTTGAAATTTCTTGCTTTCAAAATGCACTGTCTAAGATGTTAGACCATAATACTATAGGTATAAATAATTTTACTCTAAGTCATAATTTTACCCTACTTTCACTTAAATCTTTATATACCTAATAAATTTTTTTTTGTCATCATATTATTGATTTCATGCATAGTCGGCTATCGCAGTTGACTGTAGGCACTTGAAGAGCAGTTCTAGGAATGCTCGCGTTTATCTGTCAGGTCAAATGGCAGAAGATATTCTCTTTCGTATAGAAATATAATCAATTTAATTAATGGGAATGATAAGCATTAGCAGCGACATAATCGATTTGTATGACCGGTCATGACTTATGGCTCTAAAACGTGGTCTCTTACTATGGGTCTCATATGAAGGCTCAAGGTCGCTTAGCGCTATACAGAGGGCTATGCTCGGTGTTTTTCTACGTTATCGAATCAAAAATGTATAAATTCGTAGGAGAACAAAAGTCACTAACATAGCTCTGAGCGGATTAGCTAGTTCTAAAAACAGATTTCACCCCCAAACCACAATACCGATTTTGAAAAAAAAACTATGGGGCCATCTGATTAGTATACCCTTTCAAACGAAAAAAGAATTTTCCAAATCGTTCCAAGCATCTTCGGATGATTGAAAATATGTAGTTAAATACATAAATAAAAAGATTCTGACGTATTGATAACGAGGTTGAAGAGGCATTCGCAAAAGGCAAGATAAAAAATTAATCCAGGCACTAGACCAATTTTTGACAGATAATCATCAAACGATTTAGTTGTAAGATGTCGTAATGTTTCGTAGTTGGTTAAACATTAATTACCAGAAACCTATTGTCTTGATTGTAATAAAAAAACTTCATTTAATAAACATTTGATCATGTAGAATATAAAATTTAGCTAAAACTAGGCTGTGACCGTAACCGATTAATATTGACATTATATCCAATCCAACACTCGATATATTCTCGACTTCTATTTATTAGCGAGCCATCGATATTACAAAGTAATTTAACAGTAAGAGGAAAATCCTCGTTACGCGGAAAGGTATCAATAACGGCCGCCTATATATAAAAACCTCTTTAGTAGGTACCTACGCGTAGAAATTGCACGTCTTCCGAGAAAGAAGGAGACGTACCCTGTCGTAATATTTACTAAGAACAAGAATATATTTTCCACGCCAATATATTAATTTAATTGGATAATTATAAGTAAATTATCCAATTAAAAATGTTTCTTTTGTGGTTTTCTTAGAAAAGTCTTTCACCTCAAAGACCGAGAAACACCAAAAAAACTGCCTTTCTTTCAGGGTATTAAGGATATAGAATAATTGCAAGTGAATTTAAGTGAAGACGGATGGCCATGAGATTATTTCGAATTGATCGTAACTTTCGGAGACTGTGGTTTTGGTTACGGTTACGAAGCTAACTCTATGCTGTTTGTAAATGAAACTGTCATACCTCTATTGGCAGCTTAAAAAATCTGACACTATTGAAGGCCACTTACACAGAGGAAAAATAATTTAATAACCAACGGGACTCACCATGCCAATGCCGGGCGCGTACATGTACTCATCCGCTTCTCTCTTCATGACCTCCCTTCTCATGATGGAAGACGGAGCGTCTTCCAACAAGCTCTTCTCCACGGTAGGACTGATCTGCGGCACGTATGCGGGCCTGCTCGGGCCGCTTAGGTACGGGCTTTCGTCGGAGTTGAAGACCAAGAGCCCCCCAACTGTCTTCACGTCGTCCATTATGGCGTGCAAGTCGAAGTCCTTTTTAGGCGCGTTCCTTGGTTCGGCTACCTTCACGTGGTAGAAATGGAGTTTTTCCTACGAAGAAAACGTTATATCGTGAATACAAAGGCGACGTTGATTGCAAATTGCAGATACCTATAAAGGGGGGACAGATATCAATATTAAAGATGCGTTATAGCATCTAAGTTTTCTTTAAAGCCTAAATCAAGGTGCTATACCCTAAGGACTCTCCCAATAAAGGAAGTTTTCACAGTAATAATCCTAGGTAGGCGGGTGTTTAATCGCGTCCCATTCTTCCCATAAAAAACGTTAGTTTAGATCAAATACAAAATGAAGTAAATCCATCATACCTGTATATCTTTACCGCCAGCCTGGCCCTGGGCTTTTCCACTCAGGGTTACTTTCCTAGGCTGGTGCCGATAGCCGTCCAAACCGAACACGGACTGGTAATGTTCATGGGTAATAGCTGCTGGGTACTTCGCACTAGAGAATACTTTAATAGCCTTCTGCATCCCCACTAGCTGTTCAGCTTTTGTGCGAGAAATTTCGATGCGTTTCTTCAGTTTGTTTGTCTTGTCCATGTTTTGGTTAATGCGGGCAGCGAGACGGGAGAACACGTCGTCAATAATACCGTTGAGGTTGTCAAGGGTGTCCGCGATTTGAAGAACGGTTTCCTCAGTGCTGAGATCGCTGGGTACCAGTTTAACTTTATAGATACCCTCCATCGTATTAGCGTTGAAGTACGCAAAACTGCAACAATTATATTTTACTGAGAACAAGGTATATGGATGATCCATATCGATTTTATTGAAGAATTATAATTATATTATCTTTGGTATGGTTTACTCTGTGGTATGGTACAGGCTTAAAGTAGGTACCTACTGTTTTAATTAATTGGTTTTAGTTCTAATCACAAAGGTGTTACCACAGCCTTCAAAAGAGGTCGTAAATGTGTAATTAGCATTTTTGTGTTAATTTACTTGATTAGTTAGCTTTGTGTGACGTTTGATAGCGCCAAAAAAGGGGACATCTTGACCCAGCAGTGGACTAAATAGATCAACCGCAGATAAAAGTTAGTCTTAAATTATATAATAGCTGGGGATAAGCCTTACCTAATGAGCTTCTTTATAATCACCTAAAATAAATTAATAAGGCACAAGAATTATCACTAGACAACACATCCACATTTTGTATAAAACAGTCATTTTTTATCACTTCCTAATTGTTCACTATTTACAGTCAAGTCTTTATCGTCTATTATATTACAGTGCGTCAATTTGTGTCGCTAGTTGTTGTGGCAGTCGATTCAATTCTTAAACGAGTTGACCGTAGTAGGCGAGTACAGCGTTTGCAAGTTATCATTGGCGGGGTCAGTGCTCCACGAGAACCGACAGTACGCGTCGGGCGACATCTTGGGGTCCAGGATCGCTGGCTCCTCCGCCATCTGGCCGGCGGACATCAGATTGTTAAAGTGCTTATTTATAACGGCGTCGCCCGGACTGATGCTGGGCGCAGTCGGCTTCAGTGCTGGGACAATGTTACGCTCGGTAGGTTTGAGACTAGACAACGAGTCCAGGGACTGCAGCTGTATGTAGCTGCCGTCGCCGCCGTTCTTGGCGGGCTGGGGCAAGCTGGGCGTAGTCGGCAAGCTGTTCGGCCCGAACGGTAAGCTCTGTGACGGCCGCATACTTGGCAAATTGGCCTGAATGTCGTCACGCAGGACGTATCCCGAAGAGGTAGGAGGGTTGTTTCTCACCGGCGGCGGGACCACGCCGGTCGTGAATATAGAATGCGGAAGCCCGGCCTTCACGTAGCTCGAGCTCGCGGTCTCTGCAGGCGGCTTCGGCGCAGGCTTGAAGGACACTGGCGGAACCGACTGGACGTAACCCGATCTCGGGTTTGGAACAGGAGGAAGGTTCACTTTGAACGGTTTGTCGTTAAATGGATCACGGTAGCTGTCGTTGTCAGAATTGTTAAAAGAATATTCTTCATCTTGCGCATTATTGCTACAATCGACCTTTCCAGTTTCCACTTCTAAGTTAAGCGACGAATTCGAGTCATCGTCTGACGTGGAAGGGTGCCGGTCGATGTGACCTCGAGAAGTGTCGGAGAGGGCGGTGCTATCTGTATGGTCACTGGAGTTACAGTTACTGGCGTCTTTTTGTTGTTTGATCTCTGACGGCACCATTGCCGCTGGTTTGGTTGTCAAAGGCAATGTTTCGTCATTTGATGATTTATTATTATCTTTCATATTAGGATTCCATGCAAATGCAATTTTCTCTGATTCAAGTTTAACCCCTTCTGGCATAATAGGTTTAATGTCCATATCTTTGTACATGTGATAAAGTCTTTTACAGCCATATGCTATGACAGCGAGAGCTACAAGCGCCATGATAACCAGGAACGTCGTCGTATTATTGTTAGGCCGGCAGTTGTAAAGGCTGGGCTCACTCCAGTTACCATACCACAGTTTCTGATCACCATCTATATTGACTGCACGCACTTGGTATGTCTCTCCAAAACGCAGATTTTCGCACTGACTTACTTTATAGGTCATATTGTCGGTTTTGTTTTCTATTTTTTCGCTTTCTTTGTTATTATCTCTGACCACTCTAATTTGGTAATATGTAACATTGCCACCTGGAGGATCAGGTTTCTGCCATACCAGTAAATCACTATCTGTGAATTTTGGTGCCTTCAACTGAGCAGGGGGGCCTATTTTAGTAGTGAATACAATAGGTTCACGAGGGCTCGCTTCTGAGCACACCTTTATTCCAGTGTTGCAAGCCTTCACAGTCAAGCTGTAGGTGGAGAATCCTCGGAGACCAGTGACTGTCACATGCCTTCTAACTGTATCAGTGCTGTCATTCACTACATCTACAACTTTCAGCAAGTCAGAATTATTATAAATCTTATAATTACCAATAATTCCATTTCTAGGATCAGGTGGATCAAAGGATAAAACAACTGAGTCACTGGTAATGTTGGAGATAGTGACATTCCTAGGACTTGTTGGAGTGTCTTCAGTTGTTGTAGTAGCGGTTGATGCATTCTCTAAGTTTTTCCAACCAGATATTGTTTCTAACGATAATGTAAACAAATATGTTTTGAAGGGCAGTAAATTGGTAATGTTAGTCTCTTCTTGAAGGGGATTTGGTATATTGACATACATTTTGTCATAGGCTGGATCGCATTCATTGGTGGTCTTCAAGACAATGCAGTATGTAATTTTGTAACCTTTGATAGTTGTTTGGTTGGGTTCTCGGTGTATGCTACAAATCAGCGACCAGGTTATATTTACATGTGTTTTTCCTTGTGGCCTATGCCCTACTTCTACAGGGAAATTATACATTAGCAGAGTGTCGTTAGAGATATCACAACTTGCCCACACAATGCCACTGGTGTCTAATCCTCTGTTGGCAGATATAGCAAACTGGTACCTGTCTCTTCTAGGCAGAGCTATCTTATGGCTGGTTTTGTTATGTTCTAAAACAGTGAAATTAAGGCGTCCAGTGCAAATGTTTGTGATGTTATGTTGACACCAGAACAAGGTGTAGTTGTCAATCTTATTACCAAAGCCTACCCAGGACAGTTTGTAAATGTTACCTTCAAATGCAATTTGGCTGAATTTAGTCACTCTTAGGCTGCTGTCTGCTTTAGGGGGAATATAGAGGTGACTGCTGTTTGGGGACAGTCCCTTCTCATTGATAGATGCTACAGACACCTGCATCGGCTGCCACGGCACATCGCGCAGCACCACATAGCTCAGGCTGTTATTTTTGTGGGGATAGAGAGTGCTTGTATGGTTGCTGTAAGTGACGTTCACCATGTATGTGAAGTTAGCACCGGCTTCTTCATACTCTTCTAGTTGTCGCCAATAGATCATAACCGTCCTCTTCTTAGACTCAAATTCAGTCTCACTAAAAGCACCAGCAATCATGTCAGGGGGCCGGGCCGGCCTCTCGCTGGCTGTTGTAAACACAATGTAGCTGTAGTTTGACCAGAACTCTTCCTTCACAGCCTTCCTAGATCTGATGTATATCTTCACTTCGTATTGCATATGAGCGTAAGGAAGGTTTTTCAACCAGAAACTGTAGGTCTTATTATTTGTTTTAGGCAACATTGAAGCGTTCACACTACGGAAATGTTGAGTTTGGTCAATTTTAGCAATCTGGTACTCAATTCTATGTTCAATGCCACAACCTAACAGTTCCACCATAGTGTTGGGGATTTCCCAGTGTAATTTCACCTGATGACTTTTGTTGATCAACACTTGAAGGTTACTGGGACGGTCTGGCTTGACAATAGCAAAGTGGTCAATATTGAAGTGCTGGATATTTGTTCCAAACTGGGTTGTAGCTGTCAGGGTGATATTAAATGTCTCCTCTTGTTGCCGGTATGCTGTGTCCCAGATCCAATAGCTTTCATTTCCATTTTTCATTGCCTTGTTAGGTCCTACTCTATTGCCATTAAACTCTATAGTTAAAGAGTAATCTATTACCGCTAAATCGGGGGTAATGGTCCAGTTACACTTTAGTTTGATAAGATTATAAGAAATACAGCCAAAGTCTGTCACATCTTTAGGGGGGTCGCCCACCAACACCCTGATAACGCACATGTCCTTCTTGGTCCGACACTGATAATTTTTTAATGACTTCTCAGGTTTTTGAATGAACAGCCTTCTCGTTGTGGCGTTGACAAGTTCAGTGTCGTTGAGAACCTGACTGTTGAGTCTGAATTCGAGATCCTCGGGACCGTCGTCTGGGTTATCCGCTATGCAAAATAGTTCTACAGGATCACCGTAAAGCACGTCTACACGGCCTTCTGGATAGCATCGGGATAAAATGCCCGGCAGTCGAATTAAACACAACAATATAATGCACCGAAACCACAGGGCGACGGGCCATTTTGAAACACTGCATTTTAATGTCCGCTTATTTATATGGTCTGCCATAACTGCTTAAATTCTCCACTATTTAAACCATCACGAATAAAAGCACTACGACCAATGAAGCCGTCAACACATTCCTCGTATTTTTTTATCGCCGCGAGTATAATGGCGATCGCGCACTGCAGTCACAACACGATGACACAGACCGACTGACTGAACCACATCTTTGAACAATGCGTATATTTATCTATCATATGCTTAACAACTTCTTCTCGTTACGATTGAAAGTTATAAAATGATAAAACAACAATCTATAAACTCGTAGCAAAGAATAAACGATGAAAATGTAATGTATTACGCACAGACTACAGCAGGTACTTACGATTCTGATTATCTCCAACTTCACACTAGTAAATATAGTTGACAGTTTATCGATTAAAAGGGTTTAGTCGATAACTTTACCGATTGTACAATCAATACAATGTTAACTTTTTACTGTATCGATGAGATGATACAACGTGTAAGGTAAGACACGAAATATTATGCGTAATCAATCGAACCACGAGCCAAACGGCTACTATAGTCAATTACTATAAATGACCCATGTCCAGCAATGGACGTTACACGGTTGAAATGATGATGATGATAAAAAACAAACCCGACTTCCAAGCGTTCAGCCCCAATAGCTTTGGAACCACTGAACCGATTTCTATCTAACGTTACTAAGATCCATCTCAATCTTGATCAAGTCAGCTTTGAAACAAAAATAATGGGTCGTGCCAAAATTTTAAACAAGGATCTTTTAACTTATTAACCTCATCGATTTAATTAAAGTCTTCCTCCGAGATATGGGTTTACGAAGAAAAACGGTAGCATGAAAATTGTGAACTTTTAGGAGCCTCCCTTGCACATTAACGTCATTTCGACGTTGGGCCGCACTTCAAATCAAATCAAATCTACATCTACACTTCTACACTACAATATTATAAAGAGGAAAGATTTGTTTGTTTGATTGTATTGAATAGGCTCCGAAACTACTGGATCGATTTTAAAAATTCTTTCACTGTTGGATAGGTATGTTATCCCTGAGTGACATAGGCTATGTATGTACCACGGGCGAAGCCGGGATGGACTGCTAGTATCAAATATCTTTATTTGCTAATAAGAGTTTTACATGAGGTCTTATAATTAAAATACAATCCGTCTTACCTTGTACCTTGGTTGCGGTTCTAAATTAAGTAAGCGGATTTTTTAATTAAACGACGCCTCTTTAGTGTAAAGTGTAAAACCCCTTTAGATTATTAATTTAGATTTACTAACTTTGGAATAACTACTTACATATTTACTAAATTTGGAATAACTAATTACATATTATTTTTCTATTTCTATTTATATAAATAAGAAGTTGTCTTTAGATTGGGGTTAGCAAAATCTGTGTGATTTGTAGATAAATATTTTATTAATTATATATTTTAATTCATTATTTATTTTTATTATGGTGAGGTCTATTCACTTTTTGAACAAATCCACAGATTACATAGATATCAAATCGATTAAAGCTCTCGATCAAAATCGTTTTGTTCGTAACTAACTTCAGTTTGTAGCTGTGACTTTGACAATTGTCTGACTTGATTGATATTGACATTCAACTAGCACGTTCTGTGTAGCCAGTGTGTTTTTTTCTTTTGTTACAGTTATGTATTGTAACGAAAAATTTTTTCCAATAAAAGAACCGTGTGGTTTCCGGCAAAGTAGAAAGGGGCCACTCCAAGTCCTCCCGTGGATGTCGTAGAAGGCGACTTAGGAAATACAAGCTAAAAAAAGCTTATAAACATCAATGAGACCTCTCTAACCCGTCTGGCCAGCGTGGAGAGTGTAGGCCAAGTCCTGGCTGCTCTGGCCAAGTATGGTTGTTGTGGTAGTGCAGAGAGGGTTGTGCTCCTACAGTGGAGACAAAAAGACCTAATGACAAAATCATGTGAGACATATCAAATACGACAAACGAGGCCGTACATGAGTAAACAGTTACGGTTTCATGAGGTTTATGAAACTCAGATATGCCGGGCCGGGAGGATGCATTTGATCTCGCTAGATGGAGAAGCTCCCATTTTAATAAGAGCTAAAATTAAATCCCAGCATATTTCTAGAAAAACTTATTTTTAAACGACTTCAAAAAAGGAGGGATTTATTAATTCGAGTGTATGTTTTTTTTGTATGTAGGTATGTATGTCACGCGATATCTTCGTCAACCGTGGACCGATTTTGATGATTCTTTTTTATTTATAAGCCTTTACTTTCAAATTGGTCCTATACACAAAAGGTACCTACAATTCTATGGTCCCATATTAATTTAGTGAAGTCATGATGAAGTATGAAGTGAGTTGTTTTGTTTTTGACGTGACAACGTCTTAAATTAGGTTGGGCTGGGAGTCACTTATGAAAAAGTGTAACGCTCGGTAACGTTACGATGAGTCACCGAACGAGAGAGAGGCCCGCCGAATGCCTTGCGTCTCTCTCCCACTCAACTATGTTATCTACGTTGTCACGTAAAATCTTCGCCCGTAAAACCGACTTTACAGGCAACCATTTTTGTTATTTTTTTTATCATATATTCATTTAATCATGTATTTATTAAATACATAAATAAATTTCTGTGTATGTAAATGTAAAGAAAACATTTTGTGATTAACATTCTTCTCATATGTGTATAGGTATTTACAATAAAAAATACGAAGAACTTCAACTTTTGAAAAGGTCCCAAAACTCTTATGAAAATTGTACAACCTCTTAGAAAGGGATGCAGATAACTTTGGGTCCTTTCTTTCAGCTTTACCATTTTGTAAGCATTCTAGATTGTATAAAATTTCTTTGCCATTCATTACCAAATGAACCCACGTTAGTGTTTTAAAAAGTTTTAATACCCATTAATATGGTCAACAACAGTTGAATAAAGCCTTGAACTTATTTTACACGTAACTTTTTAGAAAAAGATTCTGGCAACGCTGTAACTGTCAGTCTGTCCCATGAGTCTGTCATAGTGTCACTGCCTGGCTGTCAGTGTCGCTGTCGGTCGGGTAGGTACTCATTCACTGTCTGTCAGTGTCAGTCAGTGTCAGTGTTGGTATCGGGAGATTTTCATACATTTATATTCCCTAAAAATAATTAAATAATTTATAAGTACATAATCCTAGTAAAGAATAATATGAAGACTAACGAAAATGGACGAAACTCAACATAATATTCTGGGTTACAGTACAAAAGACGCCCTAATAAAATTACGCAATGATATTATTTCCGTCATCGAAGAACATAAACAAAAAATTCCGTCTGGGTACATACTACTCTTTTAGATCAATTGATAAGATTTATTGATACGTTGATTTACAGATATTATTTTTATTGATAGCAGTATAAGTACCTACAGAAGTTACATAAAAAAACTTTTATTAGAAAAGTTTGTACTGTTACTGTTACCAAAATATTGACTCAAAAACTTAATTTCCAGGTTTGGTCTTGTTCGAAGCATTATATCGTTTTCTTCTGAAAAGGTGCTGCTTTCTGGAGTAGCCTATACCATAACTTTAATATATTCAGTGTCCTTGATTCTCACTTACTTTCTTGGACATACCCATGCATATCTGATCTGGGAAGCATTGTTCCTATTAATTATTCTGGTCATAAATTTTGTTGTGGCATACAATGAAGAGTATTTACACAGAAATGAAATACCACACAGAGTCAGGAAAGTTTTAGGTAAAGTATATCTAAACTTGTCTCATTAATAATACTTAAAATTTGGCAGTTTCAAAATGCAAACTTTTAGGAATAAAGATGTTTGTTAAAAATGCATACCATGTAATATATAACGTAATGAATTCATGGATAACATTTTCTATTTATCATAATCTTTAACATCTTCTTATTTATAGCATCATGGGAGTGCCTAATGTATCATAGGTCAAGTTGTATTTATTGTGTGTGGGAGGCCTAGTCACAGCAGTGGGGGATTGAAGATTATGGTGGGGTATTGATGATGATAATAATAAGATCAATAGCTGATTGTACATTACTTCCTTGCTGTGATACATTAAATTATTATGTATCTCCTTTGAGAATCACGGGTCTTTTCACCACGGTCCTTTGAGAGGCTTGCGTGGGGATACAGATCCAACACGTAGAGGCCCTTTGGAGAAGTTGTTGTCATGTGGCGCTCTATATTATTATTATTTAAATATTTAGTAAGAAAAAAAATTAAGATTAAAATTAACCTAGAAACTATAAACCTTAAAATAAAACCTAGTGAAAAATAGTGCAGCATGGTGCCAAGAATGCTGGCTGCGTTTCCTCACAGAATGGCTATGCTAATCCATTGAAAACCCACGAGGGCTTGCTGCTTTTTTCAATGCTTACACATAATTCTTTATATATTTTCCAGAAACCTTGGAAATTGCTATAAAACGATCAAAATGGAATGAAGAACATTACCCACATCTGTGTGCGCCTTATTCTCCATGTGTTATATTGCAATGGACATACAGAGATGGTAAGTTTTATGTTACTTTTGAATTTTGTCAGCTTATATTTATAGTATAGAAATAAATACCAATAAAACCAAAGACAGATACTTAGCTCTTTATCACTTCAGCCTATATCTTGATTAGGTATTTGGATTAGTAATTGTTATTTAAAGGCATTCACTGGCCAAATTCTGGTCTAAACAAATTTAATTTTAGCCATTTTTGACTCAATCAGAAAAAAAAAAGGATAAGGGGAACTAATAGTGTTTAAATTAACTGAATTAAATGTTATTTCTTAGCATCCTCCATTTTGAAGTTATAATTTTGTCACAGCAACAATAGTCAACCTGCCATGGGCTCTTCTGGTGGAAGGAGATGTTATAGTGTTAAGGCCCGGCCAAGAGGTTCCTGGCCACTGCCGGGGCCTGCAGCCTGAAGACCCTGAACTTTTTTTTGGACAGATCTTTCAACCTAGTACTCAAGTATGTAGGCTTGTTTGATTTTGGCGCACATGCTTTTGTCTACAAGTAGTAATAACTATACTAATATTTATAAAAAACGGAATCCTAATATTAGCCCTTAATGCTCAGAAAAAAGAAAACGTTAATGCTCCACGGATCCGCACGCCCCACCAGAACAAAGCATACCGGATGTGCGAGACTCCCTACCTCAAGAATCTGAAGATGGCTTTGGAACAAGCCACCAGTAGACCAGTCACAGTGTTTGAGAAACAACGCTATTTGGTAAGTTAAGACAGCTATTCTGATTTACTGACTTTTTAAAAGCAAACTGATAACATTGTCTTCTTCTTGTCGATAGTTTTTTTTCCTTTATATTTGATTAGCACCGTAGTGGGCCACTATGACGGCTTTATCGTGACCCTCAGGTAAATCATCCAGGGTGCAGGTGGTAGAACACCTGGGATAGGATTGTAGGTGCGCCATAGTTTGTGGGGAGGAACCACACTTGCACATCTTCCACCTGGAAAAAAGCTTTCTTCAACGACCTGTTTGCGTTCGCAATCTGTTGAGCGACTTCCAGGCAGACCATGGCAGATACCGCCTGGGTGGCAACTCTTCTTTTGGAGTAATACATGCTTACTTTTCATTAAATTTATTTACTATACAAAATGTCGTCTGTATAGTAAATAAATTCCTCTATCCATATACGTAATCCAAAGTGTATGACTTGAGATAAAATAGTTGTGAAAATGATTTTCGATCGAGACCTCGTAGTTACGCCCTGCGATGCTACGATTAATTACGAACGGCCGGCCTACGGCGGTACTATTAATTGATCTTACGATTTTACTTGAAAGTTTTACAAGTCAAGATTTGTATAACAGATGGTTTTGTTTCTAAATTTTTACTTTGACAAGCTAATTAGGTCTTACTAACGATCCCTTCTTTTTCTTATCGTGTGTGTTAGTGACTAACACCTAGTGTCAGAGTTTTTAAACCGCCTTAAAGGCCTCTGACATGGTTTTAGGTAACTACCAAAGTCAAAGACAGTGACCGGGACCGACGGCTTAACGTGCCCTCCGAAGCACGGATCATCTTACTTATCAGACAATCAGGTGATCAGCCTGCAATGTCCTAACCAAACTAGGACAACAACACAAAGTCGTTGTCCCCGCCGGAAATCGAACCCGCGACCTCCGGGTATGAGCCGAACGCTCTAATCACTACACCACAGAGGCAGTAACGATCCCTATGAAGTGGCCTTGACTCCAAACCCGATAAAATATCACCGTGTATAGTTGGGCACATTGTGGTCCCTTTCCCAGAGTTTTGTTCTCGCCTCTTTGATGTTACAGGCCAGTGCCTTTGTACTCCATGAAACTATGATGGCATTTAAGACTTTAAAGCACTGGTGGAGTGGGTGTCGGGATCTATCTCTTCACCATGGTGGTACCCCAAAAAACTTATAGTAAATATATAAAAGCTTATAGATAAAGGTGATATTCTATAGTGTGTTTGCTTTATTGCTTTGTTTAGGCTAAGATTATACCAGGTGTAAAATTACAGTCGACATAAACTTGAACACACTAGTCACACAAAACTAACGTGCCTATAGTAAGGTCAGAAATTTAGCCATACATTATAAAAACATCGTTTTTAGATTCCTCTATGAGAAATGAGAAAATGGGGGGAAAAATAAATTTCTAAAAAATAAGCCTTAAGGTTGTGTTTTATTAGTAATTCTAAGACTTCTATATGAGCTGGGGAATGCAAAATCAAGCTGTATAAGTACAATTCTATGCTTTTCTTTGGATGCATGTATGTAAGTATGTATGTATGTAAATTCTTAATAGCAAAAAAAGGACATCACTTCATCAGTCATCTTTGGGTGCCACAATTGAACATCCCGTACATTCTCTGCCTACTCTCACCTTTCGTTACTTCCCAGTGCACAGTGAAAATAATGGAGGGCGTAGTGTTACCGCTGGTCATCGCCCTGGTGGTGGTGGCCAGCTTCGTGCGGCACATGTACCAGCTGCCGGGGGGCACGCACTGGGCCGAGATCTACCTGCTGCAGACCATCGCCGCGTCGCTGCCGCTTCTGCAGATCATCTTCCCGATAGCGTGGGTGTCGCTCACTTGCTACGGCTTGGCACGGTGAGTACTAGTGGAAGGGTTACCTTTAGGCCGAGATCTACCTGCTGCAGACCATCGCCGCGTCCCTGCCGCTCCTGCAGATCATCTTCCCTATAGCGTGGGTGTCGCTCACTTGCTACGGCTTGGCAAGGTGAGTACTAGTGGAAGGGTTACCTTTAGGCCGAGATCTACCTGCTGCAGACCATTGCCGCATCCCTGCTGCTCTGTGGATCCAGAAGAAGAAAAAAATCTAATGTTGGCCTCTGAGTGAAAAGGAGAGTTTGGTATTGCTCAGAGGGGTGGGTGTCACATTAGATTTTTAAAAATTAAAAGGGAACTGCTTGTTATATTGTGTTAAATGTAAAATACTGAGGTTTGTTCCATCTTACACCCACAATTAAACGTGACCTTTGGGGCCTGGGTCTTAGGGCCCAGTGCTCTGTCTGCCTCGTCAGGGATCAAAACGTGAAAATGTATCTATCTGTTATTGGTTATAGGTTCAAAATCCTTTCCGAGACTCGGCAGAAGTACGTCCGTCCCAAGTCCTGCTCGATATCGGAAGACGCCAGCGATCCGCTGATCCAGGCGCTTAGCGAGTCCAACCTCCGGCCCGAGAGCCTTAAGTCGCTTGGCAAGACCTTCTTCAATATCCTCACCGGAAGGGAGGACATGGTGGCGAGGACAGCGAATATAGTTCATGTGCTGGGATCACTCTCGGTAAGAAACGATTTGGCAAACTGTATTATAAATATACAGGATGAGTTTTTAACCACCAGCCAAATTTTGAGAGCATGGTCTGACCATGATACTGAACTACTTTCTATAAAACTATTAACGAAAACTGAAAATAAAAATTCGGCTTCTCATACATATCAGCGCTCGCCAAACCAATTTTGTATGGGCGGACGAATATTTTATTTTTATTTTTAATAACTTTTTTGTGGAAAGTGGGTCAGTATCATGGACTGAACTTGCTTCAAAAATTTGGCTGGTGGTTAAAATCCTTTCCAAATAGTCATCCTGTATATAATTAATACTCATACTACTTTATATTCGAAACACCGTATTTTAGTCATAGATCATCATTTGTTTTCAAATCTTTATCATCAGTATATCAGCCACAGATAGTCCCAAAGACACGACTTTCCAGACACTTAATTATGGCTTTGGACATGAATCGTTACTTCTATTGTATCTGGCAATGTCTCGCAAGGTCAATGGTGGATTTTCACATTATTACGTCAGGAGGCCAATTAATTATATTTCGCCGCCTTTACTCACACTTTTAGATCCCTCAAGTCAGCTTTTTCTATGGCATAATAAAAGGAGATTGGTGAGAAATATTTCATGCGCATGCGCACCACTGCCATTGGCGCTGGCAAAAAAGATAGGATTTTTTGTCCTTCCGCGATCCAAATCCAAAGTTTGACTTTCAGAATCTTATACCTCTCTCCGCTAATAATTACTAAATCTGACACCACTGTTTTCTGTTATACTGTTTTTATAGGCTTTATGCTGCGTAGACAAAAAAGGTATACTTTCCTGGCCGAACCCCACCGCAGAGAAAGTGTTCTTCCTGAGGAACTCCAGCCCTGGCTCCAACAACTCCAGCAAGACCAGCCTGGTGGGGTCCATGGGACACCAGAGTCAGACGTCCGAACCCCCAGATGGCAAACAGACGTCGGATCCTTCTACTATAGTCGAGGTATGGCAAGGGTTTTGAGGAACTTACAGTTTATTGTTTATATGATTTGTAATACAACTACAAGATATTTTAAGTTATCACCTTTTTTAATTTGGTGGAAATACTGGGTGTCAAGTAAGAGAAATAATGGGCCACGCGCAGTGTAGGGTTCCGTAGTTGCGAATGCCAACTTTGAGTTCTTGCCACTAAAAACGTCTAAAATTGAATTTGATTTGTATGAATTGAATTTGTATAAATTTTTTTTTCAATTACATTTTATAAGTTGATCGCCTATAACTTTTTAATTTGTATACCCTACTTGGCTCTGATAGTTTTCCTTCAAACTACATGATATCTACTATAATTTTGATTTTTTTCACGTGGCCATATATATCCGTTTAGCAGATAGAGGGGGGGGGGGACACTTGACTCAAACAAAAATTTGAACTTTGAACCCAAATATTTCAGAAACGGATCCCTAAATCGAAAAATGGTGTTCACAAGCTAACAATATTTTTGAAAGACCTATTCAACGATACCCCACTCAATGTGTTTGTCGAGAAAAAAATATTGACTACGTCTTCACTTGTATGGCAGCTACACTGAAAAAATTTTTTTTTCCTTATTTTATTTTACGACTTTTTCGCCATAATCAATATACATATCTATGCCAAATTACAGCTTTCTAGTACTTATAGTTTCTCTGTAGGACCGTGGACGGACAGACAGACAGACAGACAGACGTGGCGAAACTATAAGGGTTCCTTGTTTACTACGGAACCTTAAAAAAGATGCTCTTGCAGATGGGTGACGTCAGTGTTGAATACGGTTTAAAAATATTTATTGCATTTCATATAAATAAGTCATATTTTTAGAGTACTACTTTATTAAAATAACAGAAATTAAAAATTTTAAAGTTTCAATGATTACCATAAAGCGCCATCTCGTGACAAGGAAGAGAAATAATTATGTTTATAAGGCGATGGGTAGGCATGACTATACAATGTCCTTTTTAATTAAGTACAAATATTTTAAGGGATGATTCAGTCCATCATTTCGAACAACTTCTCCCAATAAATGTATATCGAAATACGAAAAAATAATTTTCATTTTCCATAGTAATGATATCACGTGATTACTTCGATTTCTATGAAAACCTAAAAAAATTTTTTCGTATTTCGATATACATTTATTGGGAAAAGTTGTTCAAAATGATGGTCTGAATCACCCCTTCAAATATTTGTACTTAATAAAAAAGGACTTTGTATACACCAATTTCTGATTACCAAGGAAATTGTATGTAATAACTGTATTGAGTAGTTTTATAATCTTTATTTTAGTATTTAAGAAAATTAAATGTGTATATATAATTATTTTTCGAAATAAAAATATTGATAAATAACTGGAAAAAGCTCTATCAAATGACATAAAAAAAGACAAGAAATGACCTTGAAATTTTTCTTTGCCCCTCCGTCTCTTTCCAATTAGGGTGACCACCAATTACAAGAATTCTGAATTATAAAAATGAAACTATAACTCAGTTGTTTTATTTATATTCATTTATAATATTTTAATTGTAAATAAAAATTATGATATAATTTATTTCGACATTTTAAAGACATCGTTAGGTTGTCAACTTATCGGGATTAGAATATGCAAATCGAATTTGGCATACAATGACCTGGTATGAAATAATACATATGATACTTCTTATCCCGAAATTTGATTATTTTTCTTAGGGAGAATATTAAAAAAATTCACGCAGACGAAGTCGCGTACGGAAGTTTATTATTTAATATGTATAATATTTGTATACTACTAACTTCTTGTATACTACATAAAGTACATAAACACAAAAAGATAAAGTATCGTTAGAAAATAATAAAAATAAAATTATAATCATTTTTATTTATATATTTATTAATATAATAGCAATAGCGTTTACAAATTTGCAAGTTAAACGATACAATAACAATAAATCAATACAATCTGCTACTTTATTGAAAAATGGTGTCACTCCTTGTCTAAGTCGTTTTCTTACGTTAACGATATAATTGGTTGGTTTAAAATGGAGATTACAAATCTTGGCTTTTCCAAAAAAGGGTCTTTTTAGTTTCACAATATATAACCATTTATTACGTTCCGTTGAATTAGAAGGAAACCTGAAAAAAATATGTTATCAAAATAAATATTTTTTCAGTTCATAGAGATAAAAAGAAATTTATGCAGTCGATATTTTATGCAGAAATTTATTGGGATTTAAATTTCGATTTTAATAGGTTCTTCGTGATTTTGTTGTTTTAATGTATCAGCATTCGAATAAACAACGTTTCGATCACATTAACTTTCGCGCAACGCAAATTGTGTAAAGTACCATTTGAGAGAACCTTTCCGGTTTCTAAAATGACCATAAATTCACGATATATTGTTACCCTAGCTGAAATTTCATGAAACGTTCCTTATTATATATTAAACAAATAACGAAGTAAAATGGAAAATACCGGACCAAAATTAACATCTAAACCAAAATAACCAGTTCTCTTTACAGAAATAACAGCGATTGAAGTCGAAATATAACTAAAATCAATTTTACATGACGCGCAGTTTATGCATGGTGTTTTGTACTTACGATTGAAATAAAGTATAATATCCTGTATGCCCCTCACTTTTGCAACCACGCCCAACACATTTAACAACCATTTGTTTGCAGTTTTGCCTCTGGATTCTTCCAAAAATTTAAAACAAACTTGCGAAGTGAATGTAAACATCCGCCATTCTGCAGTAAAAATCATTTGTCATGATTTGACAACTAAAATTTGGATTGCCATGCAGCTTTAACAGCTTTTAAGAATAATTCAAAAATAGGGGAAAAAAATTGAAAGCTTAAGCAGTTAGTCCTTCATAAATCTTTATTATTTCAATTAATAAGCAAACACTTGCATGACAATTGTTTAAGTCAATGTTTTTTACAATTTTAATTTATAATTCTTGTCATACAGACAATTTAAACTGGTACTCAAATTCTTACTGGCCGTCACTGGGGTAATATCAATCGTTACGTTGGCTATCCCGTAGGGAAAACAGGGGTTACTTGAGGTCATTTTATATTACTTTTGTTGTTAGTTAGGATTGTTGCTTCCAGGTTACGTCTCTACTTTCGTGCTGATTACCTTAAAGAAAAGTCGTATCACGAGCGAATGAAGTATGTCAAGTACTGTACCGTGTCGTTTGAAATCAATTGGAAATTTCTATTAATGCTAGTAGTAACAGCAGTGTGCCTGTGGTGGCAGGTGCTGGACCTGACCCACGACCAGAACGCGCCGTTCTGCGTGGAGTGGGACGACGCGCGCTGGCGGCAGCACCTGCCGCGGCTGAAGCCGCTGGGGCTGGCCGCGCTGCTCAACACCTGCGCGCCCGCGCCAAGACACACCTATGCGCACTTCTGCGCGCACCTCACCTGCGAGGCGCAGTACAGGTGCGCCAAAAAATAAGTTTTCAACAACTCAAATCATATGCTTTTTTTAAACGTCAAAGCAAACATTTTCTATGCGATTTGTGTGAAATAAAGTCGGTTTTTCCGCAATCATAAATCTAAAATCACGTTTTATGACGTTTTATTCTATTAACAGTACCAAATAATTAATTTTTAACCCAGGAATCTACCTAAATGACAAATACTAAATATGCAAAATAATACCCAAGCCTCTATATAGAGGCTCTATATAGAGAAAACACCACAGAGATCATATGATCTCTGTGGTGTTTTCTTCGAACCGCCAACGTCGGACTTATCCGACAAACATTTTAACTGTCGGATATATCGACATTACCGGTGAAAGATTTGTTCTATATTAATGTTTTACCGCTTTGTAGTCTGATCCTTTATTTCAATCAATAAATGGCCGTCATCGTGCAAACCATAAATTCAAGTTTCCTTCCTACTGGGCTCATAATCTGGTTTGTCTGTGTCGTTGCGAAGTTGTGAAGAATCGTTAGCTATTCTTTAAAAAATTGAATATAAATAAACCTTACACATAATGTAAACTAAACTTATTACCGTATAAAGGTGTCTGTAAAGGTCTAATACTGAATTAACATTTAAATTTTGAATTTTTTGACATAGGCCTCTCCCAAAGATTTCCAAAATGACCGATCTAGAGCGGCTTGCATCCAGCGCCTTCAGGTCGTCAGATGATGATGATGTACTAATGTGATATTTTCATGGCAGCGAAGATTTGGTGCCAGTGACGAACCGGCGCTGCCTCTGCGAGCTGGCGAAGCAAATTGGCTTCTCCGACGCTGTGGCCGACGCTTACACGATACACGAGTGTCTGCCTATCTTCAGGCATTTGGTAAGTTGAGTTGACGACTTCTGATAATGATTAACACAATTAGTCCACTGGTCTGGAAGATCTAGTGCGCTAGCATGGCACCGGCGACACCATTTACGTGCTATAGTTGTGTCTATCTAGCTCTACGGAATAACAAAGTGAGAAGTTACGTCCAAAACTCCGCGCGACCCCGATGAACTCCGTTCGGCCTGCCAGCAGTGCCTTGCGGCTAATTCATCTCACGATTTTACTTTCTAGTTTAGTCCACATTTGTTGTAATACAAATATCTAAAGATAAATAGATGATGTCTGACTTTTGACTTTGATTTGTTTCAAAATTTTTGTTTTACTAGCTAATTAGGTTTGACGAATCCCTATGAAGTGGCCTCCGGTTCCAAAACCAATAAAAATCACCGTGTTTCATTATAACATTGTTTGTTAGCAAGCAGACACGATCCGGCGCGAGACCCGGTTCGTGAAGTCGCTGCAGCTGAGCACGCGCGTGAAGGTGCCGCTGCCGCACATGCTGAGCGTGCTCGTGCGCGACCACGCCGGCCAGCTGCAGATGCTGTCGCAGGTGAGCGAGCCGCTTTAGCTGTAAGCAATCACCAAATAAATCGATAGATTCCAAGTTTCCCTCTTTCTCTCGGGCACCTATTTTACACATCCAGAAATTACGTTTACACAACATTTTTATGATTTTTGACTACACTCTCTTTGTAACAGTTGATCGCAATTTTGAGATCCCAATCCCCAGTGTGACGTCACATATTTTGTCATTATTGATATCTATTTTTTATTGTAGCCCCCTTGACCCCACCCACTCACACAATTTCCCCATCCGTGAGAAATTGGAAAAAAGAAAATCGCCAGTTTCACTTACAGCCGTGGTATTCATATGAAAAAGGATAAAGCACAAGTTTGTTCACAGGGGACGGCGGACATAGTCCTGGACTCGTGCGTGGACTACTGGAACGGGCGCGACCTGACTCAGATCTCCCCGTCCGACCGCAAGAAGATCATCGACTTTTACCAAAGAAACTCACTCACTGCCTACTGCACTGCCTTCTCTTATAAGTATGTACTTATGGCCTTATAAACAATATTCCAAACATATACATTTTACAAAATACGTCAATCAGTATGCCACGCCTAATTTTATCCGGCAAAGGTGCCCATTACACTGGCTGCGTTTCCTCTTTTGATAGTGATGGATATCCTTTGAACCAAATACCATACGGAGCGGTGGTCATATTCTCGATCTTTCAAGCGACTTCGTATTTCATAAATAAAGCTTGCTTCAGAACACCATTTCAACATTTTTTTTAACAAACCTTACCTGTAGAGAGAGGTGGGGGGGACTAATAGAACAGATGCGACATGACTCAGTTCTCCCCGTCCGACCAAGATCATCCATTTTTACCAAAGAAACTGACTGTCTACTGCAAATTTATGGCCTTATTTCATACATTTTTTATGTTTTACTTGTGGAAGGATAATGGAACAGACCCGACATGAAACATCACCCCGTCGGGTGAACGCAAGTTCATCGACTTATTTTTATGAAAGAAACTCTCTCTGCATTATCTTACATATATGACCTTGTTTGTGTAAACAAAACAGAAATGCTCAAACTTGCATAATAATTACTCGTCTTTGAGTCAATACGCTTGAAACTTGCCAGTGCAAAACCTTTTCGGCACCATGGCGTGACTCTGGTGGTAAAACTTTTATTCTTATTATGATTGTTTATTCTGTGGCAGGCCGCTGACCCGCAGCATCTCCCCTGCGCTGGCGCACATGTACCTGGAACTGCCGCCGGACAGCCGCCAGCTGTACGCGCCGCACTCCCAGCACTGGGCAGACATGCCCGCGTTACATTTCCACTCCACTGGTAACGTGTTCGATACTTATTTTGATTGCCTAAGGTCAATGACCTCGCCTGATGAAATGAACTTTATATCAATGTAATAAGGTTAATATTCGTATGTGTCGATCGGCCCCATAGGGCCGTTCGGGCTACGCGACCACCAGCGGAGTGTCGTGTTATAGTGGTCTTTGACAAACAACCATTTTCGAATTAATACCATATACAAGGCTAACTGGTAAATCACGCGTCATATTTAAGGACATTATAAATCATCATTACACGTATCGTGAAAAAATAAGTAACAAATAATTATTATTTACAAAAAAAATGACGGTTGTCAATTTTCAAACAACCAATGTTTATTACAGATTCGTTGCTATTCAACGAGGTGACTGATGAAGACGTAAACGACGCCGAAGGATATTTCGACATGCAGTGCAATCAGGTACTTAATAAATAAGTTTTTGAAAAAAAAAAAAAAATTTTTTATACAAATGAAATAAGCCCAAACTCGATTGAGTTGCATCGTTTTATTACAAAGTTCCATCGACCACCTTCAATAAGACCCAAAACATTGTCTCTTATCCCCCATCTCCCAAGTGCTAGTCTAGACCAATTAAATGAGTGCTATTAAATGAAATACTGCCATCAGACTTACACAGGTATGCAAAATTTTAACTCAATCGGTTGAGTATAACTAGTTGAAACATTGTTAGAATTAAAGACAAGAAAAACTAATGACATAAGCTCCTAAAGCTCCTATTCAGGGCAGTAAAATAATTAAAAAAAAACTACGTGTAAGTTTTTTCTACGTGTACATCCCGCGCCCCCCGCAAACTGCGAGAAGGAACCTTATCCAACAATTCATGATTTTTTCTAGGTTTTCATAGGCATGGTGACGATGCAATACCAGGCGCAAAGCGACATGGTGGAGCTCATAGAGCGGCTGGAGCGCGCGTGCATACGCTTCGTGCACTTCAGCAAGGAGAACGAGCTGCGCTCGCGGGTGTTCAGCGAGAAGATGGGGCTGGAGTCTGGGTGGAACTGCCATATATCGCTCATGACCGACGAGGTGCCGAGGTAAGGTAAAGCTGTAAAGATGTAGAAATTGGCCCTTATGGCTTTGAAATAGAGTTCAAAACGAATAATGATATCTACGTCGGCTGGTTAGGGGTTAAAATATATCAATTAATCTAATGGATCCAAATTCAAATATTGGACGGTTATACACATGTCTGATGGTGATTTTCTGTTATTGTGTGTGGGCAGATCAAAAAAATATCAATCAAAATTCATTCATAATAAAAAATTTGTTTATTGAAGCAAACATTTTGGTCGGGTATAACGAATTAATGTACTTTTAACTCATAACATGCTAGCCAAGTTCGATTCTTGGATTAATAAAATATGTATGTCGCTTTAAAACGTAAGAGTATTTTTAATGCTTCAGAAGCTTGACATTTATGGATTTAACCTGGCCAATACTGGTGTAAAAAAAAACCATACAATTTTTTCTACATTTTGATGAAAAATTAACCTTAAGGCCCGCACTTCACTCAAGTACTATGTGTTCGAGTGCTTTGTTTTAAACAACCAATAAGATTTCGTTATTACTAGACAGTATGCAAATTGACAGCTTCAAAGCTTGAGTGGGGCGCGTTCTTTGAATACATCCCGCACTCACACGGACACAGCCTACAGTTCATGTTCATTTTCTTGTAGGATGTCTTCGATGTTGTGTAGATTCGATGTTCCGCTGTTTTATGTTTTAATTGAAACACAGTAGTCGACGAGATAACGAGCAATTTTGATGACTTTGAGGTTCTAGGTACTTTCGATCCCCAGCCAGGGCAAAAGAAAAAATGATGTTTTAAAAGAAAAAATAGGGTTTTTAGGCATTCACGATTCAGCAAGTACTAAAGTACACAAACGAAATAATGAAATAAGAAATGGTGAAAAATACTATGTAAGCGGGGATGGAACTAGTGACCTTGGTTTTGCTATCTTTTTCCATTTGTCCTGAGCCTTGGGTCTTTATGTATCCTTATATGTATTTGTCAAAAAATATAGTATCGTTGAGTTAGTATCCCATTTAAACTTACAATGGAGCTAACTCAGTCTGTAATATGTCCCCTGTATATTTGATTATATAATTATTTTTCCAAAGATTTGGTCGCAACCTAGATTGTTTTTTATAAATTTTACTTATTCAATAATTCCTAGTCTTGTTTGCTACGTAGCATTGACGTACAAAAAACGATAAAAATCTACAGAGTTAAATTTTTAAAATAAAGTGTTACAGACAATATTTTTTATTAAAAATGCGTGAGAATGAATTACAAGTAAAGTGTATGCAATCGGTACCTCGATTCATGCTGTGTTTCAATTACTTTAATAGATGTCTTTCTACTTTCTTCCTACCTTCAAATCACCGAGAAAGCCTAAAGCTATGAAAGCTCAGTAAATATGCCAACAGCAGACATTGTGGGCTTGTGTAATAACTAATTGACTAAAATTAATCCATTAAAACTAATTAACATAGTAATCAGACTCGGATATGGTTATATAATTAATTTGATTTATGATTTGTGCTTTTGATATTTTATTTTATTGAACATAAACTATATCCGAACTGAGAACTTTCATAAATCTATCACATTGTCATGCTAAAAGATTTTCAGTTTTCATTATTATGTGTTATTACTAGATTATCGGCCGGCAAGGTACAATGCTCATATAAAATATGGGAGAGATTGACCGCATAAAGGAATTTGTCTCTAATGTAAGGTCTAACAGAATGTTGGAAAACTATTTAAAGGGCAGTTTCAGTTTATGAACTGATCAATTTACCCCAAAGAACATGTCAGTGTGTCTCGAGGTATAGTGGCCCTGATATAGACCTCGGATGAGGTCGAAACAAGTCAGATAGTTGCTGGCTATTTACGTTTGTAACAGTTTGATTCATGCTAAGAACATGTCAATTACTATCCAATCCTAATCTATTAGAATGACAATGCGGTAGAGGGTGTTAACTTGGTGTTGTCTGCAGCAAGAGCGCGTCGCCCCTGTCGTCGCAAACTCTGCCGCAGGGCAGGCAGCGCGCCAGCTCGGGCTCGCAGCCGCGCCGCGCTAACTATAGGTTCGTCGAGCGAGCGCGCCGGGCCTGCGTCACGTCGCGATGTGTCTAGCTACCAAACTATCTAGTTAAAGATTTTTTCAAACAGTGAATTGAAATTTAGGCTCTATTTTCTTGGTTGCAAGATCCAAAATGCTCTGCCATTAGGAATAAAGACGTGATATTATTTATGTATGTAAATTTAAAAAAACTAATACCAAGAATGATTTTTTCCAAAAAAAAATGCCTACTAAAGGTATTTTTCTTGATATGTTATAAGGATTCCAAATCAGTACTGGTGTTCAATAGGGACTTGTGATTGAGTATATATTTTGCTAGTCGTCCGCTAGATGACAAGTCAAATCAGATACTTTTTCTACTCTTCCAAACAAACATTTTCTATGGAATTTGTATGAAATACAGAGAATTTAAATTATAACACATGAAATACAAAAGTGTGACGTAATGCTTTTCTTGAGTCAATTAACGCACTTAATATCAGTTTTTTTGCATGAATAAATCTAAAATCATGTTGAAACGAATATTATCAATGAAAAGTGACACCTTAAGAAACCTAATAGAGACAAATATCTAAATTGGTATTTACCCCGCGTGTTTATATTTTGTTTCAGAAACAAAATATGCGGCAGATGTATTCGGTATTCGGGCCTTAATTTTATATCAGAGTGGATTTTTTTGTTACTCTATCGCTTTTCTACTTGCTATCTAGTCAAGTCACTGCAAAAATCAGCGTCATCTGTTATCATAATAAATTTAATGTGTGTTTTTAATAAAATTTCTAACAGTTCACATCACAGAGCGAACTGATTATGATCCGCGATAGTTCTGCGTGTATGACTGTATGTTTAAGTAATTTATTTATTATCATCTATCGCTGCTTAATTATTAACATTTTTTCAAAATTTTTACTAACACGCATGCCAATTTTTAACGATACGTTTTTGAGCATTGTTTTGGACTAACTAAAATTAAATATTGTTGACGTTTAGGCATTTCCTTAATGTTATCGGATGTCGTGACGTGATGTAACGCTCGGTGGTAAGCACTAATTCTTTTATCTTTCAACATTTTGATCAATGTACTTTGAAATGTTTACCAACGATATTAATTTCAGAATAAAGCAAGTAGGAATAAATAATACCTACATTTTGATCAAAATGTTACACTTTTAACTTGTTAAGTTTTAGCTTGTAGAATAGCTCTTTTTTATTGCGTTGTAAAAAAATAGAGTAATGCCAACTGACAAGTTACTTTTTGATTACCTCTTTTCAGTTTAATTTAGGTTCTGATCTTAAGTATTATTAGTGTTTTTTTTATTATATCCAAACTTTTTTTTTGAGAGTCTGCAACTTCAAGAAGCCTTAGCCTGTGTATCAAAAGCGTGGATTATAATTTAAAGAAATAAAACACGAAAAGTAGTTGCAGGCTCTCTGTCTACAAATCAAAACACTTACAGCAACACACTACGGTGGCTTAAGTTCTCCTACTTTTTTGAAGACGGTTAAAAAGACTATAAGTGGACACTAGACATAGGCATGCCCCAAGGATTTATAAAACGAACGATTAGAATCAGCCTGCATAATGGGGGAGGCCTATGTTCATCCATGGACTTTCTCTGGCTGATAAGAAGAGGGCTCTGAGAATTAAACAAATCTCTGAACAGAATCTCCTGTCAATATTCAGTCAGGTTGGCTAGTTCCAGAAGTTTTTGCTTTGTACATACTCGCGCTACTCTTTTTTGCGAAAATAACTAACCATTTGCTCTGTACAAGAGTCATAACTCTGCGACCCTCCTACATCCCTTCCTTGGACAGCACCAGGATTCTCATTTAGCGCGTTCCTGATTGCATCCCTAGTTAGTAGTTATGTTGCTTCGGAGCTTAGAAAGCGCTTTCAGGCTTTTTCTTTTCCAAGTGTTATGCGTGTCATTCAGGATACCGAAGACCGTGAAGGAGAAGAAAATCTTTTAATGGACCGCACGTAGCATCACTATTATCACAGAGTAATAATATCTATTATGATGTTCTATTATAGGCGTTCCCAGGCTAAAATTTCGGTAGGGTCGCTCCATGTAAAACAAACAAACTATAACTAAATGAATATTTTTCCGACACATATAGGACCACTTAGTAAAAACTGTTTATAGGGCCCAACCTAAATATTTAACATAGCTAGCTGTAATTTTTTTTTTTTTTTTTTTTATTTATTTAACTTTATTACAAAAATTGTAACAGGCGGACTTAAGGCCCAGGGCCTTTTCTACCAGTCAACCTACAGGTGATGCCGAAAAAAGCTAATTTTGGACGACAAGACACACTCTAATAATAATAGTAATAGTGTTAAAAATAAAAAGCAAGCAAAGCGGTTTATTTTAGTATGCCTTTGTCTTCTGTCTTCACCTATTTCTGATAATGTTAGATAGATAGATAATTGTTTTATTGATATAAAAAAGACACACATAATTATACTTACATTATATAAGTACAGAATAAAAATAATAACAAATAAAAATAACACACAGATTGTAAGGTAGTATGTGTGCAGCAAAGGGTTGTGCCTCAGAATCGTTTGCTCAGAGAACAAACCACTGGTTGTCAGCTACCACCTTGACGCGTGCAGCAATACCGCCGGTGTTAATATTGTTAGATAATACATTGTCAAGATATGCAGTTGTAAAACATATCTTATTCAAGAATTATAATAAAATTATTAAACAATTTTCCGTATTCCCTCAGCAATAATATGACATCTTCAAAGGTGTTGTCCATGTCTGCGCCGGGCGCCATAAACCTGGATCACACGACGGTTAAGTTTGACAACGAAATCAAGAAGGCGAGGCATTCGATCACAACGCATACCGGTCTCAAGGTAAACCATAACCTGTAGCTCAACAACTAAATTAGTGGACCTGAAATTATGGCGCCACCGAATGTTTTTAGTCTGTGTTATGGATGAAGCTATGTCAAATTTAGTTCCAATTTTTTGTCTTGTCGCAGTATGAATCCACTTATGTGTTAACCTTTACATACTTTCTTTCTTTATCCCTATCGTTATTGAGGCAGAGCCCGGGACCGTTAGGTAATTTTCAGTGTCACTACCTACACGCCTTCCTTGGACGTTTACATGGGAAAGGATTCAAAATCTCACATGGACACATACAGCCAAGTTTTCTGCGTACCTATGTTTATTTACAACGTAAAACATTTTCTATTTTTTATGTAACTGGATAAAAATTAATTAATTAATGCTTATCTCTTGTTATTATTGTCTTTATTTTGGCAAATGGTACGAAAAGAAAAGTATTTTCCTCGGTAATAAAGCAGTCTTAGTGTTGGGTGAACTTAAATCCGTCGCTACATTCAGGACTCGTCCTAAATCGCTCGGGAGTAAACTTAGAGTCCTTCGTTGCGCTTGCGATTAAAGTCGTCACCCGCGACAGAAGACACTGCTTTATCCCTTGGTTAATAATCTAATTTTGCTTATTAATGTATAGTTTTGACATGCAGCGCAGCAGCATCCCCGCGTCGCACCAGTCGGCCGACTCTTTGCTGGACGACGAGGGCGCGGAGTCGCCGCCCGACGCGTGCCGCTCGCTGTCGTGCCTCACCGACTCCACCGACCACTCCGCGCCGGTTAACTTCGACATGAGCAACCGGGTTAGTCATCTCCACCGGTACCAAGCGGCAACATTTACGGGGATAACTACTGTTTATAAAAAATCTTCACGTTCTAAGAAAAGCTTCACGTTCTTACTTGAAGCTGTAAACAGTTCGTTAAATAGTTCAAAGTGTTATCTAGAACCGCATGTAACAAAATTTAAAATGATATCTCCGTTTCCTTTAAAATTATTTATTTTAATGAGGGCAGCACTGAACCTAGTAAATAAATTTCTCTTTCCATATACGTAATCCAAATGTGTATAATACATAAGATAAAAAAGTTGCAAGAATGATTTTCGAGCGAGTACGTGGTCTCGATCCCCACTTACGCCCGTCCAAAACTGCCGCGTGACCTCGATGAACTCCGGCTGGCCGGCCGGCGGCGCCGCTACTAATTAGTAGATCAATTGATCTCACGATTTTACGTTCTTGTTTTAGTCAACATTTTTTGTTTCTGTATTTTTATTTTGACCTGCTAGTTAGGTTCTACTAACGATCCTAATGAGGTGGCTTTCGGGTCAAAAACCCTTGAGAAATCACCGTGTATATCTCCTGTCTATGGTAATTTGTATTTCATTTATACTGCATGTAAAAATGGTTGCACATTCCAGAAACCACACCACACGGCAAATATTAGATGAGCATTTGCCATATAAAATGACAAAGGATTGTTTTTCTCCGTCCAGGCGAAGTTGCCCCGCGGCATCGAGAACATTCGGCCGCACATCGAGCAAGTGGACAACGTTCCGTTACTCGTGTCGCTGTTCACGGACTGCACCGCACGCTCTGTGCAGCTCATGATTCAGATCATGCAGGTTAGTACGTATTTATGCTTAAAAAACCTCTTTTAAAAAAAGTTGCCTTTTTACTATCGCTTATGTACTTTTTTCTGTTTTTTTTTTTTGTGTTTACCTATTATTCGAATACGCCTGGACCGATTTGGAAAATGTTTTTATTTGTTTAAAACGGTATACTTCCGAGGTGGTCAATTTTATCAAAATAGTTTGTTATAAATAGTTTGTGGAAGAAGTTGGGTTTTAGTTTTAAAAAATGTATTAAGCTGCCTAAAGGCGTGAGATATAGCTTGACGACTATCATAATAAAAGCCACGCAATGACCAACAATAGCTACTTCATTCGAAACAAGACAAACTTTTAATTACGCCTAAAGAATATGCACAAGTTTTAGTTTAAATAGATGTAAAAATGGTTTTTTTTTTACAGGATTACGGTGAAGTGGTGTGCGTCATGGGATCCGCAGCGAACTGCCAAAACATGGAGATATTCATGCAGGCAGATGCCAGGTATTTACCATACAATTTTCTGGCATAGCAATGAATATTGTCGATTTTTTTATAGAACCTTGTAGGTAAACAGACATACGGCCCATCTGATGGTAACTGCTTACCGTTGCATATGTACTGCAGAAGTTTGCAACATCATGCTACAACACCGAGTGCTACATGCACGTTGCCGACACAGAAGTTTTTTTTACGCCCTTTTGAAGAATTTTGTAATCTTTGGGACAACCATGGTTTAGATTGTAGCTCTATACCACCATGGTTTAGCTTATGATTTTAAGCCATGGTTTAGTTTGTAGGTTTATACCACCATGGTTTTGCTTATAGTTTTAAACCATGGTTTAGCTTGTAGCTTTATACCACTATGGTTTAGCTAATGGTTTTAAACCATCGTTTAGCTTGTAGCTTTATACGACCTATGTTAGTACCAAGCTGTGTGTGGTAGTTAGGGTCGTGTGCCTAACAGGAGACAAATCATTTATTTACTGAATTCTTATCACAATTAAACAATCGTTAGAGATAAGCCTAATTAGGATGTGTCCTGTTTCCTGCGTTGTGATTGGCTGGCGCGACTGCTCCTGTGTCCCGTTTTCTGTTAGATTGCCATATATGGTTGTCGAAGAACTGCGCGTGCGGATGTCTGGTCGCCAAATATGGTGATGGATTTCACAATCGTAAATTAACAAGCTTATTCAACTACTTAGGAGTACGATTTTTTAATTATATTAACAACTAGCTGGTGCCCGTGACGTCGTCTGCGCAGTGTCTTTATAAATTGTAGCCTATGTGTTATTTTGATGTATAAGCTAAATTATTGTAAAGTTTAATTAAAATCCATTCAGTACTTTTTACTTAAAAGAGTTACAAACATCGATCCATACTTACATACATTCGCGTGTATAATATTAGTAGGAAATATTAGTAGCATATGAGTTGACTGTATAATTTTCAGCGTAGCAGTGGAGCCCCTGTACCCAGTGTTATGTCAGAAGATGCCGCCGTACCAAGTGCCCGAGAAGTGTGTAGGGCCAATTGACCTGGCGCGAGCACTGAACTCCATACCCTGCTCTCTATCGGTAAGAACGCACACTTTTTACACTATCTGACATACAATATGTAAGATTATACCTATACATACTTTTTGAAGGGCATAAATTTTTTGCTAAAAACAATTGATTAAAATTTTGAAGGACAAAACAATTATAGTTATTATCATATGAATGGACTGAGTCACCCCTTAAATATTTCTACTTAATTATAATGCACCTTATAATGAGACTTTACAGGGTGTCTGTTACCCACCAACCAAATTTTTGGAGCAAGTCCAGTTCATGATACTGATCTACTTTCTATTAAAAAGTTATTAAAAAATCCGTTCCGGTCAGAATCCGTCTGACCGGGCACTGATTTGTATAGAAAGCCGAATATTTTTTCGTTTTTATGGAAAGTAGTTTTATCATGACCGGAACTTCCTCAAAGAGTTTAAAATTCACCCTGTGTAGATGGATACATTATTAAGTTTGTTTTGACATTCGCACGCTGCACCGAAGTTGCAAAACAAATGGCAAAACCAGCCGTTGACCAACTACTGCAGCAAGAAGGTAAGGTTAGCTTGCTCAGTGTGGCCATGTGCTGTCCATGTTTTTTCACCTTTAAGCGTATTATTTTTTTATTGATTGGCTACTTATACTCGTACATATCATTATTGATTAATCATTGGTTGCTCCTACTGCTAAATATTTATGCAATTTACTAGTTAACTTTTTCTGTTACTTGTTGTCTGTGATAGAAGTTTTTGTACTGTCATTTTTGCGCTTTTTTAATATAACAGATTATGATTAAGATTAAATTGCGCAATGTGTTCTAAAAATTAAAAGATAATTATTATAGCATTATCTGATTCGTATTATTCTTAGTTGTGCTTTATAATATGAGAAGACTTAATCGTTTGCCACTGCTAAATGTACCTATATCTTCCATGCTCGAGATCGGAAAAGTTTATTGAAGGAATGCGGATCATTTTGATTCCTTTTTCCACCAACTCGCCTATTGACACGCTAAAAGTGGCCTTTGTTCGTGAAATCGGACGTATAGATAAGTGAATCTGCGATCCTGATCAGGAAAACCGTAAGCAAAACAAGACATGTATTTTCCTTTCCTTCGAGATTTTCTTTCTGTTACAAAATATGTTTGTATCTTAACAATCGATAAGTTGATTTTTTAGTCTTGTCTTTTGGTCGTATTTTTGAAACCGTCATGTCGGCTAAAAGCAATATTGTTTTACGCAGAAAACATCGAAAATTTGTCCACGGTTTTCTATTCAGCTGTAGCGGGAGCGAGGGATTATGTTCGATGGCCACAAAAGGAAGATCTTTCCGCCAGGCATGGTGTTGCGCTTGGGGAACCGCGGCTCCAACGGTGTATCGTCTGAATTTGTATATATAGTCAATTTGCAACCAGAACTCTGAGATCGATCTTGTGAACTACGGTTTTTCTTACGTGGCGTAGAGGTTGCCACACAGGTTTACTTGCTAGCCCAGTATTTATCATTCCTTTATAAAACGTTCTTGTACAGATGACCCGCGACGCGGACGTGTCCCTGTTCACGCTGATCACGATGTCGCGCCACTTCATGACGTGTCTGTGGAACAGCACGCAGTTCTGGATGTGCAGCGTCTGCTACATTGCATTGTTGCAGGTAGGGGATGCAATTCCCGGTACTAAGGAGTGTTACTAAATTACCGGTACCAGATCTAAGCCAGTACCGGATAAACCGAGAAATTCGGGAATTTCGGTACCCAAGTTAAATGCTTATTAAAAAGAGAAAAAAATACCAATTTGTACTTAATTTTACTAAAAATGTGATTAGTATAACAAAAATATTAATCGTTTTCTTTTTAGTTTAATTGTTCTTTCTTAATAATAAATCAACTAAAACAATTACACAACAAAACAAGTTATAAATTCGTTTTAAAGAATATAAAGTTATAAAAATTAGAAGCGCAAAAATATTTAAACTTTTTACGATACTCTACATACTCGGCAAGATGTTAAAAATTAGATGTTATTTACACAATCCAATTTGAACACCTTAAAGTTGGTATATTATCAAAAGTACTGTAAGCACCAGGGTCATAAAATCAGTCTTAAAGTAAAATATAATAAAATAGCATATGTAGTAATAATTAGTAAATAGGAACATTACTTAGGAAATAGGAAGAATAGGAATATCATAGTTATAAAAAAAAAAATTATTGAAATCCCGAAAGTACCGAAAGTCTCGGGAACTACATTGTCAGTACCGGTACTAGGTAAAGGAATAAAATATCGGGAATTCCCGGGAAAAATGAGTACCGGGAATTCCCGGGAGCAAACCCTAGTTGCAGGTAATCCTGGGACCTATGTCTAAAATTGGCAACTAAACTCCAGCAGACTGGCGGATTCATAGTTGGTTAATTATATTTCACGCCGCCCGAAGCCGCCGTCAGTGACTATAGTGAAGAAGCGCGCATTCTGTACCGACAGCGGGGTAGCGGGGGTGCGCGAAAGGGGAGCTAATAAAATGTGCTTTTCTAGGCTCTTAGCTTGCAGGGAAATCCACTACTGCCAGCAGTACATATAAAAAAGAAGTTCCATCGATTGAGAGCATACTTACAACGTGGAAGCCTAGGGATATACCCGTAATAAATCAAACCGCGGGTTGTACTAGATTACTATCATCATCAGGTCTTTTTTGTCTCCACTGCAGGAGCACGACCCTGTCTGTACTTATTACGTGTATGTCCTCTCCACGTTGTGTACATTTTTTCGAGTACTTCTATTCTCCTCGACGAATCCTATTTTTTCTGCTGGCCAATTTTGTTGGAAAAAATTGACCAGCAGAAAAAATAGGATTCGTCGCTTCTCTACTCGATAGGAAATTAAAAAATAGAATTTAAAAGATTGTTTTCATTATGCATATATCAACTAGTAAAATGAAGTAATTTACTATTTCTTATTTAATACGTATGCCGAATCGCGTATCTATCGAGTTGCGTGCTGACAAGTTGCGAGTCTATCATGAGATGACGAGATGCTTATCTGACTAAATATAGGGGATGAAGTATTAAAAGTGAGTATTGTGTGGCAGGTGGGCTCGCTGTGCAGCCTGCTGCCGCCGGCGCTGTCGCTGGGCGGCGCGACGTGGAGCAGCGCGCTGAGCGTGCCGCTGCTGGCGGCGGCGCTGGCCTTCGCGCCGCTGCACGCCGCCGTCATGCAGCGCGCCGCCACGCGCCCGCACCTCGACCTCACGCTTAGGGTACGCTACTCAATTGATAAGTGTTACATCATCATCATCATCAGGTTTTTTTGTCTCCGACTTCCGAAAGAAATCTTCTAAGGTTGAGGGTGTTAAGTGGCCGGCTGCGGGCGCCTGGCCGCGTCGATGAGGCGAGACGGGGAAGAGGTGCGGGGACGGGGAACGGGCACGCATATTGCGCGGGACCTTAGGAAATTCCGTTTTGTATTTAAAGGCTCAGAAAACAGGAGTTTCTTCCATATCTCCAAAGTTCTTCCTCATATCTTTACCAAATTTAAAATAGGACCAGCTACCAAAAGCACCCAAACAAAAAAGAAACATCAAAATCGTTCACAAGTGGGTGGCCCGTGGATAAAACCTACGGGTCGAATTGATAACCTCCTTTTTTTAAGTCGGTTAAAAATTAAAATTAAACAATACGTTCCCCCAACAGATGGCGTTCTTCGTGTTCTGGTGCTACGCGTGCAAGTTCCTACCGTCGGCCATCTTCATCCTCACACTGTACGGGCTAACCCTCCGCTCATTCTGCGAGCAACTGTCGGTGGCCACCAACACCACCGGTTGCTGGCTGGTGTACCCCACGAACTTGGGGGAAGTTACTGATGAACAGTTCGACCTCTCCAAGATGAGCTACCACGGGTGGATAGAAGACTTCTACGACGGGTTCTATTTGGTGCAGAACATTGTTTTGGTGCTAGTTACGCTGCATTTAAGTAAGTGTATCTAAATACAATTATACTCTGCACTACTTAAATACAAGGGAAGATTCAAAATAAATAATCATTGTAAAGCCGAACAAAATTTAGTCACAAATAATATAAGACGTGGCAAGGTCGCCACGTATGATTCGCCAACGTCAATTCGGTTGTGTAGTTGTGGGTAAAGTTTGTTAGTTTTGAAAAATTATAACGGATTTTCTTCTTTCATTTCAGTTGTGATATCTTTATCTTTTGTTCATCGACAATCTTCCATTTGGCAGAGAAAATTTTGGACGAACAAAGTGTGGTGCGGGAGTGTAGTAGTTTTGTAAGTAAACCCTTTTTTACCACATTTATACGCTCGCGCTCGTACGAGTGTGCGCGCGCGACTGTTTTACCCACGGAACAGAGAAAAGTGTTCTTTTTTTCTGTATACATTACTAGCTGTTTCTTCCTGCTGTGCTTGCATTCACTGAATAAACGTATTTTTCAGCAAAAATCTTCCTGTAGTCAGTTTTAGTTTTTAAAAATATATCTGTTTTATTGATAAAGTTCGTACTGTGCTTTTTTACATGCCTCGGCGGGAATTGCCGGGATTGCCGGACTCGTAATTATTGTCAAAATTATTCCTCCAGCAATACTCTACTTCCCGTCCTCTGCAGTAATATACTATACCTATCCTCAGAATTATATTACAAAGCGCATTTACTGCGAATATGCTAACCGCACGGTACGGCGCGTGCGAGAAGTGGGGAACATGCGGCGTGCAGTTCGCGGTGGACGCGCCGCTGGCCGCCGCCGGCGCAGCCTCGCCGTTGCTGGTGCTGGTGGCCAACGAGCTGCTCAAGTGGCACGAGATCAAGTGAGGAAACAAATCTTTATTTCGTCACGCCTACCCATCATTATCATCATTTCAGCCGCACAACGTCCACTGCTGGACATAGGCACACAAAATAACCAATCAAGAGCGGCCTGCATCCATCGCTTTCCAGCGACCCTGGTCAGGTCATCTAACCACCTTGTAGGTGGGTGCCCTACGCTTCGCTTGCCAGTACGCGGTCGCCATTCAAGAACCGTTTTGCCCCATCGGCCATCGGCGCCTTGTAAACATCATTACTTATCTTCCTTGTCACCAGATGGCGCTTTTGATAATAATTAAATCATTAAAATGCTTTATTTCTATTATTTAAATAAAGCAGTAATTAATTAAATATGACAAATAAAATGCAATTAATATTTTAAAGCATGTTCAACACCTTTTTTGTCACTTTGCTAGTCGTGTGCTGCCATCTCTGTGTGCCTTTGTATGGCGTTGGGTGTCTGTTATACCGCATTTACACTTGCGTGTTCGCTATTCGACGAAACATTCGTATTCCGTACATCTATTCGTAATGCCGACGCGCACTACTGTTTTTCCGCATTTAAACGTTCGTGCTCGCTAATCCCCTCGTCATTCGACGAAACATTCGTGTACTACACTGTCTACATATGCGAGTTCGTTATTCGCCTTGTCATTCGCCTCGCGATTCGCGCGAATGTGTAAATGCGGCATTAAGTTCGTAATTACGTATATTATTCTTGGTACTACACAACATTACATCAACTTGGTCTCCGCTCAGCGATTGTTGTGGTATAAACCATAACGCCGCGGTGGTTTTTTGCGGATGCCGTGTGTAAATAAAATAAACACAGAAATAAAAAGTAAAATTTCGGGGTCAATGTGTACTTGAATTGTCGACTAAGGCCCAACGCAGACGACTGACTAAACCGTGCCGCACGTTTTACTCGCAACGCACACGACGCGCGCCGAACTTTTTGCGCGTCGTGTGCGTTACTGCGTATGATTCCATGGGTTCTATTTTCACAAACTATCACAGACTAAAAAGTGCGTCACGGATAGTCTGTCGTCTGCGTTAGGCCGAAAAAGAGCGATGTTATACATTTGACGTACCATCTGTAGAATCGTCTAAACGAATAGGCCGATTTTGATGCGCGTTTTTTGTTTGAAAACTGAGTTGTTTTCTTTCAGGGTGGATGGCCGCAACCAGCGGCGTGCTCGCCTGGACTTCGGCACCAAGCTGGGAATGAACTCGCCTTTCTAGGCAACTCTCTCTAGTCAATTTATATTACGCTTTAATAGTTTTGGATAGTTTTAACGTGGACACGGCCAATCTAAGTTAAGGACAAATGTGACATGTACTTAAGTACCTAATTATATTTTGTACTTACTTTATTTATGACCTACTTTACAGTGATACAGAAATAAATCGATTTTTACTTTCATGTTAATTTTCTTTTACACTATCCTTAAGGACCAGGCGCCACTCAAGATGACTGAGGCTGATGCTGTTTTTTCAAAGGCTCCGATTTCCTTACACTTTGACTGCTACGGGCAACTGGTATACAATGCTTAGCATTAAGTTGCACCTTTTGTACTATAATAAGATTTTAAAGTGCAATAAATTAAATAATTAAAAATTTACAATATAGATATAACTAAATATTATTACTCATATTGCCTGAGTCCTATGGTTTCTAATGAGGACTAGCATGAGGTTTTACAAAATGAAATAATTATTTTTAAACAATGGTTTTATTAAGACCAATTAGTTGTGATGTATTATACATTCCTGAAAAATTCAGACTTCGATGTCAGCACATTCTACATAAACATGGCTTATATAATGGACATACAAATGATTCATAATTTACAAGTTATTAACAAAATATAAAGTAAAGAAAATACGGTTAAACATAACTGCATGTCAATGTAGAATTCTCTGTACAGCCAACTTTCAGCTCTTTCTAGATATCATGTTATATCTACCAAAGTTCATCACTAGTTTACATAAATTAATATGTTAATAACAATTCTTATAGCTACTGTTAGTCACAGTTAAACACATGTTCCTATCACTAGGAGTCATCAGGTAAATCTAATATTTCTTGAACGAAGGAAGCCACATCTACTTCTTTAGTGCTATGTTCTAGACAGAAGTTATGCGAGAGTAATGCATTATAGTTAGGTCTCTGTTTGTAATCTTTCTGTAGACATTGTACTATAAAGTCTTTAAAATCAGCAGAGAACTTGCCCGCAGGCAGCCTCGGCGGGTCATCGGTCACCACTTGCTTCAACTGTTCAAATGGTGTTGGCCAGTTCTGGTAAGGGAACTTTCCTGTGGCCAGCTCTATCATAGCGATCCCAAATGACCACACATCGCTGCGTATATCGTACTGTGCAGGGTTCCCGTGAGGGTCAATCCTCTCCGGAGCCATGTACGGCTTGCACCCAGCGTCTATAGTTTTCGCTATAGAGTTAACAAGGTATCCAGAAATACCAAAATCACACATTTTGACTTCACCTTGTCTATTGATCAGAATGTTTGAAGGTTTTACATCTCTGTGAATGACCCTGAGTTGTGAGTAGAGGTAGTTAAGAGCACTTACTACAGAGAAGGCTATCTTGCCAAGAATATTCTCAGGTATTGTCTTGTTATTTTTGTAGACTTTAGTATAAAATTTGTCCAGGCTTGTGTCCATGACCTCCATGCAGATCCAGACATCTCCCTCCCGGAACATGGCACCGTAGAAGTGCACGGTGTAAGGACAGGCACTGGCTCTCATAGATACATCCAGGTCCATCAGAAGGCGTTTAAGTTCCAGAGACTGGTTGTTGAATGTAATTCTCTGTAACAATGGAATAAATCTGTTTCAGTACTCGGTTTTGATTTCATGTGGCATCTTCCTGGAGGGATTTTTGTTTAAGGTAAAAACACGAAACGATTACTTCATATTTTTTAATTACCACTTGTTTACAAAACAAGATTAGATGCATGAAACATAATTTTTGTATGGATTCATATTTGCAGTAAAAATTTATTCAGTTCTGTAAAAAAAAGGATAGGACAGCTACAGATTGGACAACCTTGGCAAGATAATATAAAATGTGGAAGGGACATACCCATAATAAATATAACAACGGCTCTTATATTAGATTACTGTAGTATAAAGAAATTTAAAAAAATCAAAATATTAAAAAAAAATTGGAATTTCTAACTTTAGTGTGTAAGGGCAAATTGAATAGAAATTCGATTTTTTTGTTTTTTTACAGTTATTTTAATGTCATTAGGTCATTACTATAGTGACCTGATAAAGCCTGTGGTTCTATTTGTTATGGGTATGTCCCTTCCACGTTGTATAGGCAATCGAAACAGTTACTAGTTTCCACTTTTCATCTTTAAGCGCTGGACACATAGAAAAGGCGTAAGACGCTGACGGGACGCAGACATGTCTCCTCCGTGACAGCAAGCAACGGTTGCATACGAAATGTGTAAAAGATATGTCACATCTTACATCTTTTCTGTAAGTCCAGCAAAAAAGGGAAAAATGGGGGATACCTACATGTGTAGAATGCAACCCAGTATAGATATAATTTTCCGGCATCTGTATCAACATCAATAAAAAGAATATACTTGTTGCAAGGTACTGTCATATCTTTAAAAGTATTAAAGGAAAATATACCTTGACTGCCATAATAGTATCACTGGGTCTGTGGTGCATCTTCTCCACAATCCCATAGGCCCCGCGCCCAAGGTCACAAAGCTTGACCAGATCATCTGCATGGACCGTAAAGGTGTTATCACCAATTGTTATTGTTGTTCTCTCTTCGAGGTTCCTTGGTGGTGTGACACTGGAAGTGAAGTAAAAAGTTTTATTAACCCGTAAAGACCTGGACGACATTTATAAATGTCCACGTTCATTGTCTTACTATTGTCTGGTATTGGCCCTTGCGAATTGGTAAAAAAAATATTTGTAATATTTTGGGCATAGATTAAAGACTATGTAAGAATGGTAATATTTTGGGCATAGCAAGACTATAAATGTATGATCATTATTATGAACCTGTAAAGTAGCTTGTAATATTTATGTGTAAAATGCAATAGAAACTGAGGCATGAAATTAGATTGCAAAAATTTGTTTTCATTATATAATTTTTTGTTTCAAAACAGAGGTTATTTATGACACTGAAGTTGGCAGACATCCGACAAAAAAAATATTCTCCTAGGCATATCTAGGAGAAAAATAAAGTTACTGAAGATTGAAAAAATGGAGGTTGTTCTTTGACTCGCCATCTTCATGTGGATAATTTAAAAAATTAAATTTATTTGATATTTATTTTTTTATAAAAAAAATCAATTTTGTATGGGCTCTCAAATATTTCCTAATTAGTAAAAATGAATTTTCTTTTAATTATCTTGATAATTGGGTGATTCTCTACATGTGGATTTTTTTCGTTTTTTGATTTTTTTTCTTGATTTTTTGATAGCACATATCTAGCTGAAAAATCACTTTGGAGTAAAAAAAAACAAAAGCACTTAAAGAGTTTTTTTAAATACACATGTGGATTTTTTTATTTTTTTATTTTTCAATTTTTTTCCCAAGTTATAAGATTTTTTTGATTTTTTAAATATTTCAATGACGGATATTTACACAACGGTAACTTTTATTTCAATAAATCAACATTCCACTGTTATGTCACCCTTAAAACTACATGTGGTTTCTTTTATTTTTTCAATTTTTCAATTTCTTGCCAAGATACAAAAAAACAATTTTTTCAATTTTTCTATGAAGCATATTTAACTAAGGGATTTTTTTATTTATAAAAATCAAAGTTCCACCTTTTGATTACGCTCAAAACTACATGTGGTTTCTTTTTTTTTCCATTTTTTAATTTTTTTACAAGATATAAGAAAATAAATTTTTCAATGACGGATATTTACGAAAAGGAGTTTTTTATTTATAAAAATCAAAGTTCCACTTTTTGATTACGCTCAAAACTACGTGTGGTTCCTTTTATTTTTTCCATTTTTTATTTTTTTTACAAGATATAAGAAAATAAAATTTTCAATGACGGATATTTGCAAAAAGGAGTTTTTTATTTTTAAAAATCAAACTTCCACCTTTTGATTACGCTCATAACTACGTGTGGTTTCTTTTATTTTTTCCATTTTTTATTTTTTTTACAAGATATAAGGAAATAAATTTTTCAATGACGGATATTTGCAAAAAGGAGTTTTTTATTTTTAAAAATCAAACTTCCACCTTTTGATTACGCTCATAACTATCTTGTAAAAAAAATAAAAAATGGAAAAAATAAAAGGAACCACACGTAGTTTTGAGCGTAATCAAAAAGTGGAACTTTGATTTTTATAAATAAAAAACTCCTTTTCGTAAATATCCGTCATTGAAAAATTTATTTTCTTATATCTTGTAAAAAAATTAAAAAATGGAAAAAAAAAGAAACCACATGTAGTTTTGAGCGTAATCAAAAGGTGGAACTTTGATTTTTATAAATAAAAAAATCCCTTAGTTAAATATGCTTCATAGAAAAATTGAAAAAATTGTTTTTTTGTATCTTGGCAAGAAATTGAAAAATTGAAAAAATAAAAGAAACCACATGTAGTTTTAAGGGTGACATAACAGTGGAATGTTGATTTATTGAAATAAAAGTTACCGTTGTGTAAATATCCGTCATTGAAATATTTAAAAAATCAAAAAAATCTTATAACTTGGGAAAAAAATTGAAAAATAAAAAAATAAAAAAATCCACATGTGTATTTAAAAAAACTCTTTAAGTGCTTTTGTTTTTTTTTACTCCAAAGTGATTTTTCAGCTAGATATGTGCTATCAAAAAATCAAGAAAAAAAATCAAAAAACGAAAAAAATCCACATGTAGAGAATCACCCAATTATCAAGATAATTAAAAGAAAATTCATTTTTACTAATTAGGAAATATTTGAGAGCCCATACAAAATTGATTTTTTTTATAAAAAAATAAATATCAAATAAATTTAATTTTTTAAATTATCCACATGAAGATGGCGAGTCAAAGAACAACCTCCATTTTTTCAATCTTCAGTAACTTTATTTTTCTCCTAGATATGCCTAGGAGAATATTTTTTTTGTCGGATGTCTGCCAACTTCAGTGTCATAAATAAATGACACTGAAGTTGGCAGACATCCGACAAAAAAAATATTCTCCTAGGCATATCTAGGAGAAAAATAAAGTTACTGAAGATTGAAAAAATGGAGGTTGTTCTTTGACTCGCCATCTTCATGTGGATAATTTAAAAAATTAAATTTATTTGATATTTATTTTTTTATAAAAAAAATCAATTTTGTATGGGCTCTCAAATATTTCCTAATTAGTAAAAATGAATTTTCTTTTAATTATCTTGATAATTGGGTGATTCTCTACATGTGGATTTTTTTCGTTTTTTGATTTTTTTTCTTGATTTTTTGATAGCACATATCTAGCTGAAAAATCACTTTGGAGTAAAAAAAAACAAAAGCACTTAAAGAGTTTTTTTAAATACACATGTGGATTTTTTTATTTTTTTATTTTTCAATTTTTTTCCCAAGTTATAAGATTTTTTTGATTTTTTAAATATTTCAATGACGGATATTTACACAACGGTAACTTTTATTTCAATAAATCAACATTCCACTGTTATGTCACCCTTAAAACTACATGTGGTTTCTTTTATTTTTTCAATTTTTCAATTTCTTGCCAAGATACAAAAAAACAATTTTTTCAATTTTTCTATGAAGCATATTTAACTAAGGGATTTTTTTATTTATAAAAATCAAAGTTCCACCTTTTGATTACGCTCAAAACTACATGTGGTTTCTTTTTTTTTCCATTTTTTAATTTTTTTACAAGATATAAGAAAATAAATTTTTCAATGACGGATATTTACGAAAAGGAGTTTTTTATTTATAAAAATCAAAGTTCCACTTTTTGATTACGCTCAAAACTACGTGTGGTTCCTTTTATTTTTTCCATTTTTTATTTTTTTTACAAGATAGTTATGAGCGTAATCAAAAGGTGGAAGTTTGATTTTTAAAAATAAAAAACTCCTTTTTGCAAATATCCGTCATTGAAAAATTTATTTCCTTATATCTTGTAAAAAAAATAAAAAATGGAAAAAATAAAAGAAACCACACGTAGTTATGAGCGTAATCAAAAGGTGGAAGTTTGATTTTTAAAAATAAAAAACTCCTTTTTGCAAATATCCGTCATTGAAAATTTTATTTTCTTATATCTTGTAAAAAAAATAAAAAATGGAAAAAATAAAAGGAACCACACGTAGTTTTGAGCGTAATCAAAAAGTGGAACTTTGATTTTTATAAATAAAAAACTCCTTTTCGTAAATATCCGTCATTGAAAAATTTATTTTCTTATATCTTGTAAAAAAATTAAAAAATGGAAAAAAAAAGAAACCACATGTAGTTTTGAGCGTAATCAAAAGGTGGAACTTTGATTTTTATAAATAAAAAAATCCCTTAGTTAAATATGCTTCATAGAAAAATTGAAAAAATTGTTTTTTTGTATCTTGGCAAGAAATTGAAAAATTGAAAAAATAAAAGAAACCACATGTAGTTTTAAGGGTGACATAACAGTGGAATGTTGATTTATTGAAATAAAAGTTACCGTTGTGTAAATATCCGTCATTGAAATATTTAAAAAATCAAAAAAATCTTATAACTTGGGAAAAAAATTGAAAAATAAAAAAATAAAAAAATCCACATGTGTATTTAAAAAAACTCTTTAAGTGCTTTTGTTTTTTTTTACTCCAAAGTGATTTTTCAGCTAGATATGTGCTATCAAAAAATCAAGAAAAAAAATCAAAAAACGAAAAAAATCCACATGTAGAGAATCACCCAATTATCAAGATAATTAAAAGAAAATTCATTTTTACTAATTAGGAAATATTTGAGAGCCCATACAAAATTGATTTTTTTTATAAAAAAATAAATATCAAATAAATTTAATTTTTTAAATTATCCACATGAAGATGGCGAGTCAAAGAACAACCTCCATTTTTTCAATCTTCAGTAACTTTATTTTTCTCCTAGATATGCCTAGGAGAATATTTTTTTTGTCGGATGTCTGCCAACTTCAGTGTCATAGGTTATTTCTGTATTTTAACAATGAAATATGAAATTATAATATTTATAATTGACAAGTAGATACCGACATATGTATGTATTGCTACCTAACTAAAGTTTGAACCAAGGGGTACCTACCAAGTTAGAAGGATACAATTTATCAAGAAGATTACCAATGGTTCTGGAGCACTTACACTTCTGGCTTTTCTTTTTTTTCATCGAAGCAGAAGGCCGGGGGCGGGGGTTTTCTCCGGCCGGACATAGCGACCAGGTTATTCTACCGCTTGGAATACCCGTAAGCCTCCTGAACACGGCTGAGAGGCAAATTCCGAAGATCCTCAGACGTCAAAGAACACTTTTCCCTATCATTACAAGTCACTATTTCACACGCACATTTTTGTATTTTTGCATTAATATTCTCGTTTTCCTTATTTAATACGAAAATACGATTAGTTAAATCTATTTTACATCTATTTCTAAAAAAAATCGTTTACCAAAGTAGGATCTTCGACAATTTCATTCATGTCAAATGTTGCCAATCTACAGAGAAAATTAAAAATAAAATCAATGTGGAACATAGATGTGTGGCAAATGGTTTTGCCAAACGATAACCAGTCAGATTGGATGAAGATGCCAAGGTAATAGAACCACCAAAAAGCAAGATTGAATGTACCTACCTTGATACCTTCCAATTAGCGCCTCTATTTCATAACAACTTCAAAAAGTAGGTACTTACTTAATAAACTTAGATAAAGTAGGCTGCCAAAGGCTATACGGTATCAGAGTTATCATTGTTATAGACTATCGGTAGATCGGTACACTATATATGCAATACCGTTCACGTACCATATCATAGCAGTTAGCTGGTGGGTAGTAGGAGTAGGACTAAACTAAAACTAGAGCCCAGTTAATTCAATATATTTATTTTTACATACAGAAGTAAAATACTAATTTTATCTCTTATCAACTATTTAGTGGAATATTTAATAGCTCTTACAGCTAATTTAGCTTTCTTAGTAGCTTCTTCTTTAACCCTATGTAGTTTCTCCTTTTCAGCTAATCCTACTACAACGTCATGGTGCAGTGCATTCTTAACATTAGCTTTTGCAAAAAGTTTGCTCAATACATAATCATCGTCATCGCCTTTGTTCTTTTCTTTATGTTTATGTTTTTTCTTCTTGACTTTTTTTACTGCCAACAAACTTTCGATATCAGTCTCTAAATCAGAAGAATAACTTCGTTTTCGAGATTTTTTCTTTTTTAATTCAATACATTCATTTACTTTGTTTTCAGGTACATCATCAGAACGTTCCACGGGTAGCTCAGATATGCTTTCAGTAATTTTGTTTGATTCTTTACCATCACCAGCATAAGTTTCATTTTTAATCTCCTCTAAGTTTTTATGTGATTCATTGACATTTTCAGTAAGCTCACCTTCTTCTAAAGTATCTTCTTTCTGATCCTGCTGTAGTAGAACTTGCTTGATTAAATTTTCTTCATAGTCTTTCTTTGTATGTAAATTTATAATATCCAATTCAGACATAATGTTTTCAAATGGAACATTTGTTACTCTATCATCTACTAAGTTTATTTCAGGTTCTTCAATTTTAGGCGGATTCAACAAAAGTTCTCTCTTTTTCTTATATCTTTCTCGAGGGTCTTCTTGAGGTGTTTTATTTTTCTCTGTATCCTTTGCTATCTTTTTGCAGATCTCCTTTGCTTTTCTTCTCATTTCTTCCAATTTCTTTTCAGAATAAGAAACACCATTAGTAACATCAACTTTGGAAGTTTTTGATTTATTATTTACATTTACTTTAGTATGTTTAAAAAGGGAAGCTGTCTCTGTGTCTCCTTCACGATTTGGGTCTTCAAGATGGAATAGGCCATGCAGTGTGCTGGTGGTCAAAACATTCTTTTGATTAGGGTCAACAAGTATTTTGTTACTAAGAAAATGCTTAAAAATTTGCCTTTGATATATTTTCTCTTCTATAGTGCCAGCTGAAAGTAGTCTGTATACTGTGACATTCCTCTGTTGGCCTATTCTCCAAGCTCTTTCTTTTGCCTGGTTGTCTGTGGCTGGATTCCAGTCAGGATCATAAATGATAACTCTATCAGCACCGGTTAAATTCACACCTAGTCCACCAACTCTGGTTGTAGCAAGGAATACCAGGTAATCAGTATTTTCATTGAAAGTTTTTATAAGGTTTTGCCTCTGACTAACACTAACAGTACCATCCATCTTCAAATACTTAAATTCATGATTTTGTAAATATTGTTCCAATAAGCACAGCATTGCCCTAGACTGAGAGAATATTAGAGCCCTGTGACCCTGTTTCTGCCAAATTCTTAAAAGAGAATTGACAACTGTCATTTTTCCAGATCTCTTCCAATGACCAAATTTTTGTTCATCAATATGCTCCATTTCATCTTGTGCTTCATAAAGATATAAATCTGGATGGTTACAAATTTTCCTCAAAGTGGATAAAGCAACCAATATCCTAGCCCTGACGGGATTACAAAATTTGTTGTCTTTATCTAAGATGCTCCTGACAGTACCCCCTGTAAGGTATCCCATGTACAAGTCTCTTTGTTCTTGACTCAAAGCACAGAATAAAACTTGCTCATTTTTTTCAGGCAATTTAATGTGATCCTGCACTTCAGCTTTGGATCGCCTGAGCATGTAAGGAGTAATAAGGTTTTTTAATGCTTTTGCAATCTCAAGTGCTGTGGCTTCTTGTAATTGTGTTGCATTAGCATAGCCTCCTTGGGTGATAGGTAATGCGAAATGTTCCATAAATGCAGCATAAGTACCTAATAAGCCAGGCCTCATGAAATCAAAGAGTGACCATAGTTCCTGTAAACTATTCTGCATTGGTGATCCTGTTACCAGTAGTTTGTGTGGTGTTTGAAACTTTTTGATTAATTTACTGACTTGCGTCTCGGGGTTCCTTATTTTATGTCCCTCATCGAGGATGATATAATGCCATTTTCTAGAGAGCAAATCTTGGGAATACCTTACAACACCGGCATAGGTCACAAGTAGAATGCCATGAGATGCATGCAAGTCTCTAATTAGTTTGTTGTGGTTCCCTACATGTGAGCCAGAGTGGTGAAGGACTGCGATTCTCAAATTAGGATACCAATAGTGAAATTGAGACACCCACTGATAAATAATTGTTGCTGGAGCTACTATTATTGAAGGACCTAGCCCGCCCCATGATCCACAGTCAGTATTAGACAGTCCAGCCAGGAATGCAATTATCTGGACAGTCTTCCCCAGCCCCATCTCATCTCCAAGCAGACCACCTGATTGCACTTGGTGAAGTTCCCATAACCATTTCACACCAATCCTTTGATATTTATAAAGCTGTTTCCAGATGAAATTTGGAACTTTAAAGCCATTTTGCAGCTCATGGTACTGGTCATAATCTTTGTTACCTGCAGCGAGGTATTGGGTGTCGGCAGAAATTATCATGCCATCGGTTTGCCCCGAGGAAAACACTGCCAAGTTTTCTTTCCAAATCTTGAGTCTTTCATCATATGAATGCTGGTCACCATCATCGATTATCTTTTTCAAGTTCTGTTTCCCGCGCGACGTTGAAGGCACGGCGCAAATATTAAAATCTCCTTCATCTTCGTCGCTTGTAGGTAAGTACTCGTCATCGTCAGAGTCTGGTTGCGCCGACGAACCAGGTTTCTGAGATGTTCCGCCGCTAATCTCGGTACAACTGCCTTTAGACACATTCTTAGATAATTGTTTATTTTGTTTCTTTGATATTTTGTCAGCAGCAGACTTACTTTTTAGAGAAACTTGTCTTGATTCTTTCTCTTGTTTGTTGACACTTTTTATGGATTTCTCCTTTGCTAACGCTAGTTGCGTTTCCAGGTATTTGTTTATGTCCACCATTTTCAAGAACTATATAGACCATTGATTCAATTTTCATTTGATTAGATTTATAATGAAATCTTATGATATGATAATTCATGAAAAACATACACAAACAAACTCCATATAGTATTACATGAGTAGGTATTACCTTTACATGTACTTCGCTCTTTTTGATACCTACATCAAAATTTTATTTTGACTTCCAGACAGCTGACTGACAAATGTCAACATTCAAAATAATGTTTTGTCATTTCAAATGTCAATGTCAAAAAGTTACATTTGCTGCGCCGCATTGAGAGGCCCCTAAACACACGTTTTGTTGAAAATATTTAATTAAATTTAAATAAATAATTATATCAATTGATAGCTACCGAAGTTAATAGAGCTGTGCATATTTTCCTAAACGTTTCGTAGTGATTGCAAATTTAAGTATTTACCTTTATAACCTCAATTTTGTGGCGATCAAACATGCAGAAGGTTAAGCGAAAAAGTGTAGAAACTGATGCTTCAACGCCTGTAAAGAAAGCAAAAAAATCTGAAACTGCATCTCAAGAAGGCCTAGACAAAAAGAAGTTTGATAAAAATAAAAAAGTTCACTTTAAAAATGATGGTGTAAAAAACAAGTCTCCAAAAGATACAAAAGATGGTAAGCCGTTTAAAAAGTTCGATAATAAAAAAGGTAAGCCCTTCTCCAAGGATGGCAAATTTTCTAAGGACAACGCTAAGCCAGGAGAAAAGCCCAAATGGTCTGAAATGAAGAAAGAGAAGAAACAACTGAGACTTGTCAGACGTAAGGCTAAAGCCACTGCAGAGGTGTTTGAAATCTCACACAAAGCCAAGTTACTTGCTGCACAGATTCAGAGGTGACTATCGATACTTGTACAGTCAAATTAAAAAATTCTTTATTTTTTCTCCACTATCTACACTAATATTATAAAGAGGAAAGATTTGTTTGTTTGTTTGTTTGATTGTATTGAATAGGCTCCGAAACTACTGGATCGATTTTAAAAATTCTTTCACTGTTGGATAGGTATGTTATCCCTGAGTGACATAGGCTATGTATGTACCACGGGCGAAGCTGGGATGGACTGCTAGTCTTACATAAAATATAATGATGCCGCTCTTAATTGGTTATTTTGGAAATCTTTGGGTGAGGCCTATGTCCAGCAGTGGACGTTATGTGGCTGGAATGATGATGATGATGATATTAAGGATGAAGGTACATGGTTAGTTGAAGATTGTGAGAGACTGGTATCTGAATGAAACAATTGGAGAAAACAGATTGATCTATCAATATTAACCTACTATCCTACTAATATTATAAATGTGTAAGTGAATTTGTATATTTGTTTGTTGCCTCTTCACGTTTAAACTACTGAACTGATTTGGATGAAATTTGGTATGGACATAGTTTGAGACTCGAGGAAGGACATAGGGTACTCTTTATTCTGAAATTCCCACGGGGAGTGAAGCCCGCGGGTACAGCTAGTACTAAAAAAACCTTAAAATATCATTTGATTAACATAATGGGCTTCTGGCATAATCTTAATTAATTTGTAATTAAATCTAATATATACTTTAAGTATATTTTTATCTGGGGGCACGGCAGTGCCCCCACCAAGTCGAGCAAAAAAGCGTCACGGCCGTACCATCCTTTTCTCGAAGCAATTCAGACCATTTTCAACCTTACCTATTTACCTTTGGTATAGAAAATACATAAAAATTTATTTAAGCAGCTTAAACCTGATGTGTCAATTTCAGGCATTGTTGAATTTTTTTATGAATCACTTTACAATTATTTAAGTACTTTTTCATAAAAAAATATCAGCGATAATTTAAATTTAATTTTTAGGAAAGTAGTAAAAGCTGACTTCAAAGAAAAATCTTGCAGAGAGTTGCATGGTTTACTAAAAGGGCAGTACAAGTCCATAGCTCTGACTCACGACCTCAGTAGAGTCATCCAAGTACTGCTCAAATACGGTCCGGAAGACGTCAAAACTGAAATAACCGAGGAACTGCTTGACCTGATGGTGCAAATGGTACAGTCTAAGTACGCACAACATGCCGTCAAGCGTATTCTGAAATATGGAACAGATTTCATTCGCCATGAGGTGTTGAAGAAGTTCTTTGGACACATTGTGACATTGTCGGCTCATAGTATAAGTGCCCCAGTGTTGGATTATGCTTACGGAGAATTTGCTAGCAAAAAAGAAAAGTTGCACATGCAACAGGAATTCTATGGAGATATTTATAAAAATGTAAGTACATTTGGATTATTTCATAAATATAACAGAATCATACTTTTAGATGTTTTTAATAACTTTACCATACCAAAGACAGTTATACAAAGACAATGTTCTGAAGATTCAAAGTTTTTAATGTTTATTACAAGTCTCGAACTTACTTAAGGGCTAGCTCAATCAGTGTAATTTGTCTATATTTATTAATTGTCTTCAGTATTTAAAGCAATAATCAAATAACAAAAAAAGTACTATACTTATATATTTATTTATTTTTTGTAGTGTTAGTTGTTTTACTTATTCTAAAGATAATCATAGCAATGTTTTGTTGCAGTCTAAAGATGATAAAGTAAAATCCCTGAGTGACACATACAAAGGCAGCCCAGAGATGAAAGCAGCCATTCTGCAGTCATGCAAAGCCAACATTCAACGCATCCTGGACAAAAATCTGCATGACAGCGAGTATGTCTTTATACAACTTACATATTTATACAACATATAAATATAGATAATGTATAAAAATGAGAGTGGAACTCTAACCACCCTCCACTGTTATTAACAAAAATGTCTAAACTTTGCTAAAACTAATTTTGTAAAGATATGTTTTGGCCTTATCTCTCTTTTCAATATTGAACATAGCAAGAACAAGACTAAACAATTTTTAACAATATAAGATTTAACAAAAACACCAAAGGACAAAACAGGGATAAATGGAAAGCTGAGAGGTAGGCCTTTGCCCAACAATGGGATCTAATGGGCTCTAAATAATAATAATAATATATTTTTTATCAATAAAAATGTCAAGTTATCAAAATAAAATTAAAAAGTGAAACCAAGTGCGAGTCGGATTCGCACACGAAGGGTTTCATACCATTATCTGTAAAAATCGCATTTGTTGTATGGGAGCCCCACTTAAATATTTATTTTATTTTGTTTTTAGTATATGTTGTTATAGCAGCAACAGAAATACAACATCTGTGAAAATTTCAACTCTCTAGCTATCAAGGTTCATGAGATACAGCCTGGTGACAGACAGACAGACGGGCAGCAGAATCTTAGCAATAGCCTCCTGTGACCCTTTGGGTATGGAACTCTTAAATTCAATCTAGAACGTTTTCCATACAGGTTGTTACATTCAGTGTTGTACGACTATATGCAAGAGTGCAGTGCGGAGAACCGCGCCGAACTCGTGACCACCCTTAGCCCGTTGATAGTGCCACTCAGTAACTCCCTGCCCGGCGTCAACGCGGCCAGCGTCTGTGTGTGGCAAGGCACCAACAAGGATAAAAAGGTATACTTTTTTACACCTAGTAATGACAAGTCCTATGATTTTCAAAATCGTTTGCTTTTGAAACTGAAGTTTTGTTCTGTTTTCATCTTCACTGGTTTCAAAAGTAAACTGTCAAACTTCAAATGAGTAATTAAAAAAACAAATTCAAACAAGCTTTTATCTAAAGACGCTCCTCAAGACGACTCAAATGAGCCCAAACTTGAGACGTCGATTCATTACAGAGTTAATTCCTACGCCCATGCTCCGGCTCCATCATCAGATGAGCTCCATAGTCATTATACCTAGTATTGCATATTGTCACGCGATATACGTGTGCGTGCACAATTTCAGCTCAAGCGAAAACCACGAAGTGGGTCAAATTTAACTTGCAAATGACAGAAAACGGGACGAGTGAAACTAAATAAAAGCTTGTAATAAAAGAAAAAATATCATAGTATTTCCATATCAAAAATAAAGCTATTCGTCTCCTAACAAACTTCTATCATTTTCATCAATTACTAGTACTAGGTTCTGGTGGCAGAATCTAATGTCGACCAAAAAAGTCGTGTCATATGTATGTTCTGCTATTCTCTTTTGAATATGTTCGTTCTATTCCTGTTAATTTCAACACACTGTATCCAAAGATGGAAAAGGCAAAAGACTCCATTATTTCTGCCAAAAACACCTGAGCTTAGCTCGTTTAAAAGAAGTATCCAAAGCTGGCACTTTGTGGCTTTGTTCCTTACACGTGAAAGTGTTTTTTCAGACAATACTAAAAGTTGTTAAGGAGCACGCTGTGAACCTGAGCAAGCACAAGACCGGGTACCGGCTGTTGCTGGCGATATTCGACTCCGTGGACGACACCGTGCTCGTGAAGAAAGCTATAGTGGCCACGCTCGCTGCCAACCTGAAGGACATTGTTAAGGACCACTGGGGAGTCATGGTGAGAATAAGGCGTCTTCTACATGTTCACTTAGTTCAAATGACATGATTGTAGACAATACTACGCATAAAATTTAGTTTTGTAATATTATTTTTAATTATGTTTAGTTTATTAATTTAATTAATCGACATCTACCCATTGAATTTGCACTACTCTCTGAGTTGCTATGATTAGACCATCAATATACTTAAGACCTGTATGTATGTATTGTCTCATAGTTAGCAAATAATTAATGGCAGTCTGTAGAATTGCACATAAAAAGATGTGTGATGTACCTCTTAAAATAAATATTTCAATGCCTTTAAGTATTCTGGTGCACTTGGTGTAGGTATTCTAGGTGCTTTATAAAGGCTTTTATTTTTCTCTTTGACATTTGCCTTGTATTTTATCAAACTTTATTGTTCCAAAGTACAAATATACTTTTAACAAATGGCGGACTTAAAGCTAAAAGCATTTTCTCCCAGTTATTATTATATTATAGAGACAAGACAAGAAAACTAGCCTCCATCTCATTCAATACCTAATTCGCATGTAATTATTGTTTATTATATCATCATCATCATCATTTCCATCCATCCACTGCTGGACATAGGCCTCACTCAAAGATTTCCAAAATTACTGATCAAGAGCGGCCTGTAATTTACATTACACACACATTATATCTCGGTTGGTAACCCTAATATTATTACAGACACTGCACTGGCTGGTCAAGCCCAAAGATTCGGCGACCTTCCACCCCAGCCTCATCAAGTTCCTAGAAGAAGGCGCCAAGAGCGGAACTTCCAAGAAGGACGCCGACATCCGCACTGCAGAGTTGAGAGAGGCCATCTTACCGGCCTTGCAGAAGGACATAGCGACCGATGCGGAGTTCTGGCTTAGTGATAAGACTACTGCTCTGTTGGCTGTCGCAGTACTGTCTATAGGTGAGCATACTCTAACACTGCGTCTACGATAAATCTCAACACCCGCCTGCAGAGTTGAGAAAGGCTATCTTACCGACGTTTCGGAAGGACCGATGCGGAGTTCTGACTTAGTGATAAGCCTACTGTTTTGTTGGCTGTCTCAGTACTGTTTATAAGTGACCATACACTATCTTACACTGCTTCTAAGATAAATCTCAACATCGTACTGCAGAGTTGAGAGAGGCGATCTTACCGGTCCAACAGAAGGACATAGCTTACGATGCGGAGTTCTGGCTTAGTTCAAATAAAATTAGATTTTGCCACCGCTGTGGATGTAAAACTTTGTCCGACAGCAGTCACTATACCTATATACTGTTTAGTACTAAATATGGTCTTATTTATCTATCCCCTCTTAAAATAAGCACGCTAAGCGCACAGAATTGCCCCGTTGACACAGTGGCATTGACTGCCGTTGTGCGAGCTGGTCAGCAATATAATTACGCGCGTGCGATAGAGACAGGCAAGGCGAGGTCAATGTACGAAATTCTTTCTGCTTAACGTCTTTAGTTACTAAAAATTAACTTGAACATTATATTCATTAATATATTTAGTGAACGGGTTACTCACGTATCAGCTACTGCCAACATGATACGTTCGTTATATTTAAGTTAGTTTTTTTTTTCGTTTCAAATTCGTTCGTTAGATTTAATCAAAAAAACTTTAACATTGACAGAATCTACAAAAGAAATGTTAGATGCATTGGCCCGCGTGATCTGCCGCGCTGATTGGACGGTGAATGTTAACGACAAGCCGCTGCTTGCCGTGGAAGACGCCGGCATGCACATGTGTCTCAAGAAGTTGGCGCTGGGAGACAAGAGTCGCGACTGCTCGCTGGGCGACGCTGTGGCAGAGCATTTGGAGGATGAAGCGGTAAGGTTTTTGATATTGGCAATGTCTTTTCGTTCGCTCCAATGTAGGTGCTGATTTCACAATTTGTGGTTCCCATAAATCTCGGAAAGTTGTAAAGATATGATCGTCCTTTGCTCGTAGTTACGCTGTCCGGTCAACCAGACAAAGCAAAAAAATATTTTCCATGGTTATACAACAAAAACAAAGGTTTATAAGACGCGTATTCACGAGAGCGAAATTAAAAATTACCCTGTTTAGGGATATGGCAAGGAGAAAAAGACTTTTTGGTAGAGAGAATCAAGTTTCGTAAGGATTGAAAGCTACGCCTTGCAAGTTTGTGGATTTAACTGGTTTTTCTTTCGTAAGTAATTGTCTCTGTGTTTCAAATGTATGGCATCTGTAGTTTTATACGATGAATTTAACAATTTATTTGCTATGCAAATTAAAAAAAACCCCACTGTCAAGAACGCATGTAGTGATGAGTAGCGAAACTACATAATATTCCAGTTGATAACCGCAGCGCCATCTGTTATATGCTAGGGAAAACCCCGACTTTCAAACTTGAACCCCAATATTAAACGATGCCACAGACAGACATTAGCGTCAAACTTATAACGCCCCTCTTTTGTTGGTTAAAAAAGGTACCCATGAATTACACATTTGCTTTCGATCAGTCAATAATTAATTTGTCCAAAAATAAGTAAGTTATAAGCCTTTGAAATCTGATGGAAGGGAAAACTATCAAGTAACAGAAAAGGATGCACGTGCAGCACTCTTGACGTCACGCTATTAGGTCTCGCGTGTACGAAAGTGATAGTGAGATGTCCCCACCACGCTCCCCCTCCCATATTTAAAATGTTAATTATTACTTCATTAATTAATCTTGCTGTTTTCAAAAATAATTTCTTTTCAGTGGTATTTTTTGTTTGTTGTGGTAATATTAACCAAAAACATACACAGTGAAATAGCCTCTTATATCATTCCAGTTGTCTGCTTGGCTGCCAACGAACCGGGGGTGCTTCTTCCTGCTAAAGCTGATCGAGAGCAACCGCGAGCAGACTGCGAACAAGCTCATAGCGAAGATCAGGCCACACGCCGGCCTCCTCAAGGCGAACTCCTCGGAAGGCGCCAAACTACTCGCGCAGAAAGTTAAGAAATAAAACCTGTTTGTTTTGAAAGAATAGTTTTTATTTCGCTCTTTTTACATATCACACTTTTATCCTATTCATTAATTAAATCTATCATCTGCCTGTCTACATAAATAAAAATTATAGTTGCTAAGCGCAAAACGCAACGGCTTAGGGTCAGCTCACACTGAGACGCGGGGCAACGAGACGTGGCGCGCTCTTTTGAAGTAAAATAGAACTTGTTGACTGCTCAAAAAGGTACCAATTTCATCAAGACCACTGCAGCGCGCCGTTGTACGTAACACTGAAATTTGTATCTTTTTGAGTAGTAAACAATTTCTATTTTTCTTCAAAGCGCGCACCACGTCGCGTCGCATCTCAGTCTGAACTGACCCTTAACCGATTTGGCCGATATATTTTTTGTTGTGTTTGATGAAGTCAGAGAAAGGTTCTTATGGAGAAAAATATGAGGAAAAAGTTAAAAAAATCTCTTTTCCTATACAAACCACTCTGTCCCCAGCTGTCAAACATTTGACGTCAATCAAAACAAAGGCGCGTTAGGAATATCTTTGTCTGAAGCGGAACGGGAACGGAAACGGGAGCTGAAGCGGAAGTGGCAGCGGGAACGGGAACGTTGGAAGGGGTTCTGGAGCGGGTACAGGAACGAGAACGGGAACGAAACTTGAACATTCCTCTCAATTACTGGCCGGTTGACTGAAAGAGATCCCTATATGGGATAAGTCCAACATTGTATGTTTACTTTTCTGTATTATATCTGTGTTTTTTTTTATGTACAATAAAGCTTTATAAACAAAAAAATAATAATAAGCATGAGCCAAGGCGGCTTTTGAGTTTTGACAAAGTTTTACTTACACATATAGTCTAAAATAAAAGTTAATTTTAGAAACGATCGACACTTAATAATATACTGGCTCATAGAAACGTTTACCTACTCTAATTATTATTATACGAAAAAGAAGCTACTAAAAAAATATTTCTATAGAAAGCCTACTCATTGTTTTTTTTTAGTTTAATTTTTTCTTGCCAATGCGAAGAACTTAGTAAAAGTTCTTCGCATTGGCAAGAAAAAATGTTAAAATGTTTCTCATTTCTAGTAATGTATATATTTTTGAAATGTGCTATCGCCTTTAATTTGATCTCGTTCTTCTTTTGGCTTCTCCGTAATTGGGTAATAAAATAAAATTCCTTAAAATGATATGTTTGGAACCATCCCATGTTTTCTTGGAATTTGAGCTATCCATTCAAACTTAGTATCTCTCTAGCATAATAGGAAAGCGCTGGATGCAGGCCGCTCTTGATCGGTCATTTTGGAAATCGTTGGGAGAGGCCTATATCCAGCAGTGGACGTTATGCGGCTGAAATGATGATGATGATGATCTCTCTAGCATAGCATGACACAAACAACAGCATTTATCGAGCGTTATTTTATTATATTATCTATCATTATCTGGTTTTATGTAATAAAAACGAGCGGGATGGAACTAGTTCGTCGCGCGATATAAACTTTATCTGGGTTTATTGACGGTGCTATGCTACAGGGGCTGACAGAGGTAAAAAGTCGGAACTGAGTAAAATTTTTAACCTATCTCAAAGTGAATCTAACCACACTTTACCTACAGGCTTGTCTTCAAGGTCATTGACAATGTTTAACGCTCTTTTTAGTAAATCTTCTTGAATTGCTTCAATTGATCTGGAATCAAAAAGAAAATATTAGTATAATACCGCCTACGTAGACAGTAGATTAATGTACCTATATGTAGATGTCGTAAGTGGCGACTAAGGGTGGAATAGGTAGCAGAGAACAGTCAGTAGCATTCCCTGCAGTGTCTTTATAATATTTATTTCTTCATACTATTTACTGGGATCACTAACACACCTGAGCAGGGTACTTCTGGGCAAATCTTCCTGATATTAAAAAAAGACATTTATTTAGTCTTTCAGTAGACCGATATACATATATACTGGTAGAAATAAAGCATCATACAATCCTAGATTATATAAGCGACCTGAAGTATTAATAACAGAATTCTATTGTAGCCAGGAAACCTGTGCATGCATGGCTTACCTAGAAGCGTCCAAGACATCCCATGTCTCATCTTTGAGTTTCAAGAACATATCAGCTACTTTCTTGTGGAATTCCAATTGTTCATAACTGAAAAAAAAATGTTTAACTACTAACATCACTAATGTGAGGATTTTATATTAAGTGTGAATATATTAATTAGGCCTTAGGGCGTAGATGCGACGTATTCTATTATCTCATTCGCACATAGATTTTGTAAAAAAGATAGAAAGAACATGTCTCGTGGTTTCTATTGATGTAATCTACACCCTTAACCACAGCGGTTAAACATTCTAAATTAATTTATAATATAAGCTACCCTTATATATATAATCGTATTTTTTACATTCCTTAGGGTAAAATGGCTGCAGCCTGCACGTAAATGGCTTTGCAGGTGAAAGCCATTTGTAACATCTGAGGATACAGTAATGCTATGGGTTTGTATTATACTCTGTATTATTCTCATAACTCACCGTTCATTTCCATATCCTTTTCTCTCCTGAACTACGTCAAGGGGCATTGTCAAGAAGAAAACTTTGTCCGGTTTAGGTAGACCAATGTCGGGAGATTTACACCATTTTAGATTTAGACCTAAAAATAAAAAGGCAAGTAATTATTTTAATTATTTGCTCAGCAGGATCTTATAAAATCAAAAATAATACTGATAAGATTTAATTGCAGGTTGTTGAGGAGCTCCTGGCCGCGGTGGTTAACGGGATGGCGCTCACGTGTACATTTATGTATGTTAATATTTGTTTATCTATTACAAAATGGCGTTTTATAGTTAGTATCCTATAATACGAGTTTAAATTTACTAATGGGTCTAATTCAATCAGTGTAATTTATACTTACCTATTTTATATAGGGTGACATAAATGGGATAGCAATGCAAAATTGGGAAGACAATATAATAATGTCATAAATGCTGGTTTCAGCTATCATTACCTTTAGCTGCAGAGTATGCAACCCCAGAATAACAGTATCTGTCCACAATGAGAGTGGTCCCTTGGTCCAAGGTTTTGATGATCTCCTGGGCTCTCTCCCAGCGGTTCGCAGAGAAGAGTAGGTGGATTGCCTCATCTGACAAATTATTCTAAAACAAATGATTTGCATTTTATTTATGATTTACCAAAATCTCTAAAAGGAATGCAGAAGAAACTAATCTGATGATGTAAAAAAATCAGGTTCATTATGGTATCAAACAGCCAAAATAAGAGTGGAAAAAGTTGAAAAAGGCTTTTGTGTCAAGACAAGATACTCAGACCACCAACTGATTTGTTGTAGCTCGCAATAATAAGCAAATGTGAAAATTGTTGGCAAATAAAAGCTAAACAAAAATAAATTCTTATTTTTGTTTTAATTCTTAGCATTTTGGAAGGATCTTTATAGGGTGTCTGCCACAGACATAGATAGACGACTTAAGCCGCGATTACACTTCACGATTCGTCGGGGACGATTTCACGCAGGCGCCCTAAATCGGGAAGTGTAATCACTGACAGGGAGACAGTGTCCTGATATCGGGTGATCGGGGCTTCCCGACCGCCCTGTTTCCCTATTTAGGGCGTAAATCGGGTGATGTAATCGCTGTCCCGAGACAGGGCGTTCAGAAGTGCCATTTTTGAAACGCGGAGTCTCCTAAACGAATGATCTTTCCATACAAAAAACAGTTCGTGTAGTGACTCCGCGTTTCAAAAATGGCACTTCTGATATGAGCTTAAAATAAATACATATATATTTCTTAAAACGATACTCTTTGCTCCGGCATTTTCTTTTTTTTTCACATTTACACGCGCAGTTGCGTCAAGAGCGACACGCACTTGACCAATATTTGAATTTTGGCAAGCACAGGTGCCACTCTTTCAACATCAAGTTCGGCTGACGACTGAGTTAGGGAGGCGATCTAGTGCAGTGTAATCACAACGCCCTGTCTGTCGCCCCTGCTCATCGGCCCGACGGATCGTGAAGTGTAATCGCCGCTTTAAATGCACCTACTTCGCGTGTAAGTTCTCAGACAAAGCGTCGAGGTTGGCCGCCGCTACTGACAGTCCGCGCGCGTCTGTGATTGCAGCCGGACGGCAGCGAAAAATAAAAAAATGCCTCGTAGCGTGATAATAAACTGCAACAGCCCAAAAAGTGGAAGCGCCCAAAGTCAAGGACATATTTCCTATCACAGCTAAGTTATTTAAAAAGAAAAATATGCGTAAATTCATTTTAAAACAATTTTTTAAGCATTCCGAGCGGTGATTCCAAGATTATACCTAAATAAGTAAAGATTAAGGTTTAAAAACTACATTCACATTACATTGCCGCGTTTGCTTTGAGCGTTTGATCCGACGTTGTGTGTTAAGAAGCAATGTATATCGAAACAAGCGATACTGTCGCGCATCGCTACGACGTCGTGGTACCGGCAATTTCTCATTCGTCAGTAAAATTTAGCGACTAGTGTAGTTCGTTCTACAACATATACCAATAATCGATTTTAATCGATATCGGACTGACGAATGATATAAACTATTATTAAAGAGCCAATTTAATAGATTATAAACAAGCTCATTTCCTAATTTACACTTTAGAAAACGAGGGTAATATTTTCAGAGTTCATGTATATAATATGGTCGCTCTTTGAACTACTGGTCACACGTTGGTGAACAAAACCGCGCGTGCGTCACTGCTCATTGCTCGTTAGTGAGTCGTCCATACTGCATTTCCCCCATTGAAGCGGTATATTTTCGATACCTCTACGCGGAGGGAGACAAGCCTGACATGGCTAAGAACGACGGCAAGGGAAGTTGCTTCAACATTTAAAAAACGCATTGAAATCGGTAAGAACGTGTTTTTTATAGATAATGTACGGAACCCTTCGTTCGCGAATTCGACTCGCACTTGGCCGGTTTTTTAAGAATAATAATAGTTTTATTTTTAAAGTTCAATTAAAATATTTACATTATTTGTAATTTTTAGTTTTAATTTAAATTTTAATAAGTTGGTATAGTTTAAATTTTAGTTAAATTGAAATAATTTGAGTACAAATATTTATTCTTTACTAGCCGAAGCCCGCGACTTCGTTCGCGTGGACTTTATGTCTCTGGAAAATGCTCATCAGGCTGAACAACTTTTACTAAGGCGGCATTTTTATATCTCTTATAGTTTAGCTGGACCATTAGGGTTCTGCATCAGGCGTTCCATTTCCCAAAATCATTTACACCCTATATGTTGCCCAGGCTTAATAGCTATATAACAAAAAAAGTTTCATTCGAATCCGTCCAGTATTTCCGGAGATTAGCGTGTACAAACAGACAAACAGACATACAGACAAACAGACAAACAGACAGACATTTTTTTTTAATTCTTACTCTATTACTACGTCTAAATCGCCCCCAATATTTTTTTTGGAAATATATTTAATGTACAGACACACTTTTTTTACTGTTTTATTATATGTATATATTATCAAACAATTTTCCGTTTAGAATCATTTGTTTATCCAATTTCATATCATTCGTCAATCAGAAAATCGATTATGATTTTTATCACAAATCGATTAACTTAAATGTTAATCGATCGTATGGTTAGCGAGCGCGGAGTGAGCGAGCGAGACCACAGATATAAAATCGATGAGTATGAGCGAGACGATCATGGCGGCGGCGTGCGTCTTCAATAAATCGTTTAAATCGTAGTGAGCGGTTTCTTTGAATCGGTTTGAATTTCCCATCACTAAAATTGCGTCTGACGTCACAGTAGGCATTAAAAAAGTTGGCACGCTTGGTTTCCATACAAATCTTGATACGTGCGTTATCTATTACATCTATATCTGTGGTGTCTGCCCACACGTAAACCAACATGGGCCACATATCATGTGTGAAAATGATGGAGCAAAGTCACAGGTGTTTGCCTGCCTCTGTAGCTTATACAGTAAGCGCTTGAGACATATCCAACCCTACTAAGGTTCTAATGTGGGGCTTACCCCTATTATATTGCCGAGAGATTATTCTCACAAATAGATAAAATTACTATAAGTATTAAAAACAATTAGTCAAAAACTTTATCATATTACCAATTTTGCATGTGTTATCATTATTATATGAGCCACAGGCAGTCCACTGCTGGACATAAGTCTTCCCCAAGTTTTTTCTAAATGACCGATATAATCTTTAGTCTTTGTGTTATGTGTCATTTACCTTGAAAGTTAAATAGTTGTTAATAGTTTTACCAATCTCAGTCTCTCTTGCTGGAAAATTTGAATATTCTGCTTGAACACCCTTATATAATAGATTCTTCACTGTAACAAAACATATTTTGATAGACATTTTAGTAAATATTCATATAGACACAAGTCTTCTTTTTACCTATTAAATTGAGTGGCTAATGATTAAGCTGTAATAGGCTGGCTGAAATAAACATAAGAATTCATTGACATGCAAAGAAGAATTTATAGTGATGTTTCTCAATATTAAGAGGAATATTGTAAAACACAAAATGAGTTTCAAAGCAGAATTTATATAGTTTACCTGCATTTACATTCTTACTGAACTAAACATCAAAGGAACTCAATGGATAAGGGATGATGGCAAATAGTAGGAGAATTTCGTGTTTGAGGTTGTATCACACATGATGTGTGAATAATGCATACAAGAAGAGAGCACAGCGACTCAGTGTGTTATCATGACTGCTTGGGTTGGAATCCTGCTTTATTTAACAATTTCTTACCTAATTCTTTGCACTGCGTGGACTTGCCAGTTCTATCCACACCTTCGATCACTATCAATGCACCTCGTTTCATGATTATTTCTTTAGTAAATAGTAACCTAGTACAAGTAGATGCAATGGAGGAAGAAACAAGATAGAAACAAATTTTTATGATATTTTAAGTTATAACGTATGTATGTATGTATTTTAAAACGATATTTATAAATAAACCAAAACAATAAACATCTGTAATTAGGCGCGAAATTTATTTTCTATTTGGCCGTGGCTGACATTTATTGTGACGGTATGGTATGACAGATTGTATATTTTACGGGACCAGGCAAAGAAATCAAGGAGTGGCCGTCTCATACAGCTACGACGACGTAGCAAGTAAAAAATTCGTCTGTCAATGTCACCTATGTGAATGTCAAAGTCATTTCACTTCATTGCATTCATGGATTGCATTGTTTATATTTGTTGAAGAGTTGAAGAGGGCGTTCGTTCGACAAGATTTGTGGGATGGGTATTGGAGGCAGTAGGAGGATTCCAGGGTAGGAAGGTGGGTTTCACAAGGGAAAGGGAAAGTGGGTGTACGCTACCCTACCGCCTTGGAGTTGAAATCGCGGGCGAGAGTGCGAGTGACGAACCGATTCAGTGCCTGACGCGTAGCTCGTATTGTGTTCTGTTTTTCTTTGTTTTATTTAGTGGCTACGAGTTAGAACATTTTTATAACAATGAAAAAAGGCTACAAAGTTACAGACGTGAAAAGGGAAAAGAAAATTGGCGTTGCCGCTGAAAATCTGGAAGAGCTCATTGAAAAATCGCGGAAAAAGTTGGGTGTAAGTGCGTTTTATCATTTTAAACAGTTTGTTTCAATTGATGATGTTATTTTCTATCTATTTTCGATGATTTTAATATCAGTTTCATTTATAATTTGCGTTTCCTTCATATTACGTATATAGGTCAAGGCTAGACAGCCTTGACACGTATATGTCGAACCTTGACCTAATTTGCTCCGTTTGTAGTTCAATGTCGGGTGCGCGGAATGCCGCCTGTTCGTGGCGGAGGACGGCACGCGGGTCGACGATGACGACTACCTGGAGAGTCTGCCGCCGCAGACGCTCTTCATTTTGCTAAAGAATTCAGAGAAAATGGTAACTGGTATGTTAAGTATTATAACTTTTTTTTTATAAATTAAGATTATGATAAATACTCTAATACTCCATCATATTCTTGTAGGGCAGACAGAACCAAATGTTGTAAGTTCCAAAATGACACACTTCTTTGTACTTAATAAATAAATATATAGGGACAAATCACACTGATTGAGCTAGCCCCAAAGTAAGTTTAAACTTGTGTTATGGGATACTTACCCAATGATTTTATTTATAATAGATACATATTATAGACAAACACCCAAGACCCAGGACAGTTTGGAAAAGGCCATTTTCCAAATTGCCCTGGCTGGGGATTGAACCCAGAACCTCTGGATTGCCAGTCTAGGATATTAACCATATATCAACTGTCTTTGTGGTGTAGTAGTTAGAGTGTTCGGCTCATACCTGGTGGTCGCGGGTTCTATTCCCGGCGGAGCCAACAACTTTGTGTCCCGGTCACTGTCTTTACCAGTGGTTGTTTACCTAAAAAACCATGTCAGAGGCCTTAGGCTCAACTCACACTTGAACAGAGTCGAAGCGACGCGACGCGTCATGTTTGACTCTGCGCCAGTGTGAGTTGAGCCTAAAGGCAGTTTAAAACTCTGACACTAGTGTTTGCCACTAACACACACGATAAGAAGAAGAAGACCATTACACAGCTAGGTCTTTAAGTACTGAAAAATCTAAGAAAATGGTAGAATGTAACTGGTGTGCTATAACTTTTTTTTTTATACTGGAAAGTTAGGTTTTTTATTGGATTGTCAAATATCCTGTTGACCACACATGACTCGGACAACAGCTGTATCAAATAAATGTAATCTAGTGATACAAACATTATTTATTTATTTATTTATTTAAAAATATTTTGATGCCTGCAGGTAGAGTCTATGGATCACCACTACCTATGATCCTTGTAAACCACTTTTGCTTTATGATATCACATTATTCCATCTAGTGATGGAACTTATTTGTTTCACTGAACTTGCTGTTGCTATATAGTGTGGTTTAATTAGAAAATAAATACTTCACATGCTGTACACACTCAAACAGTATTTTTTTCGTTCTAGACTTTGATTACTTCTACAACATGATTCGATCCACGCGGAAGGACTACATAGACACAGGGGAGGCGGCCAAAGAGTTCCTCAGCAGCAACATCAAGGAGAAGTTCAAGATGTTTCAGAAGTACATCGCGGCGGCTGATGATGCTCGCACCATGCTTAGTGAACGGACCCAGGATCCGCTGTGGTTTGAAGGTATGTCACAGTTGTTTCTGGAGTGCCATTTTGACTACTACACTAAGGGCCACTAAACTAAGGGTTTTTCCATACAGAAAACTTAAAATTGACTCAGTATTTTAAAAATGGCGCCCCTGCGGTCACTGCGGCCAGTCACTATACGAATTGATAGTCATCTATTATTGTGAAAGATGCCTTTAAAAGTCTGTTGATATCCTTACTTTTATATAATTATATTTAAAAAAAACTTCCAGGTTTAGAACTGAGTGAAAAAACAAAAGAGCAGTCCATGTCCAAACGCGTCAAAGACAGAATGAGGGGCTATTACTACAAAACAAAAACGGCTCTGCAATCTTCAGAGCTGTATGTAAACTCCAAGAATGGAAAAGGCAAGAAACTGATTGAACAGTTCCTCACAGACTTGCGGAAGCTTCTCGAAAGTAGCAAATATAATGAGACATACTTCAATAGGAAGGCAAGCAAGAGTTCCCGCCTTTGCGACGAGACAGGGCTCTTCCAGTGCGGGGGGCTTTGGAACAGGGATACATGTGAGTATGAAGAACACGTCATCAACCCATACAGAAGCCGGGAAGAACGAATCATCTTCCAAACATGGAACTTGGATCACAAAATCGAGTTATCCAGGTCTATCATACCAAAAATATTAGAAGCGATTGAAAGTCTGTACAGCGGTGATGTAAAATGCAATATATGCAAGCATGATTTCCAAACTGGTAGCATTGAAACTGATAGGTATTACCTGCAGATATTCACTCGGAAAAATCTCAAGTTGGTGCACATTGTGTGCCACTACAAAGGGAAACATGAGGCGCAGTCAAATGTCTACATAATGTGCAAAAAGTGCTCCGGCACCCAGAGTATCGAATATAATCGTTGAAACTTGACCATAGGCAAATGACAACATAGTATTCCTCTTATCGTTGAAAGAAAATCACTATTTATCAACGTTGCTATATATTTACATAGTATATTTTGCTGCGATTTTCCTGCTATTGTAGACATAAAAACCTGTGATAGGATATAGAAATAAGTACATTATGCTTCAAATATTATTAAGTTTTACTTTATTTAAGGATATTTTAGTTAAATGTTGTGCCAAAGATATGGTTGTATTTTATATCTCTTCAATTTATTATTGTACAACTATATTGTAAATCTTAGTTAATATTTATGACTTTTTCTATATTTTGACCATATAAAATAACTTGGGTCATACTCGCTTTTGTTACTTGTGTAATTTTATTTTACATAGTTAAATAAACTTTTAAATCTTATACACTACACATATACTCGTACTAAATATAATAAAGTAGTATGAATATCATGTAGCCTTTTAAGGTAGTGATTATTTACAAGTTCGAACAATGTTGACGTTTATTAGACGAACATTTTCTATTCCTTGATTATACTCCTTCCCTTCAGGTTAAGTAAAATCATGTGGATAGCTTAGTATGCGCTTAATAGTTTTAAAACGAGCTTAAAATGAAATGTTGATTAACTATATACATATATTAAGTTGTATCACTGAAATCTGACGCTTTTACAACTCATCTCGACTCGCGGCGCTGTGTGAGAGAACTTATCTCTGCCTATAGTAAAGATACAAGGTAGCTTTGCCGGGACCCATAGTCCATACGACAGTCTTCCGAGCTTATGTCAAACCAAATTAGACTATATTTTGATATCGTAGCGCCCAATTTTGCTTGACGCTGTAAGTCCGACACGTAGGTACGTCAAATCAAAAGTTTCATAGTTTTTATCACACTGCCCTCTAATATTGGTCATTTTTCAAACAGCGCGGGCATTTATTATAAGTCTTATCTTATTAACCACTTTGTCCATAATATAAATGTCGCAGCACTTGCAGCAGCAATACATGGGATGATCTAGCTGAACGATTTTCAGATGTTTTATAAAACCGAGCTATAATGCAAAACAGCTAGAGGTTTTGTCAAACAGCGGATTATAAAATCCAACTGCGACATCTATAAATAAAACAAATACTAAAAGACAGAAATGATAAAATACCGATGTAGAGAAGTAACTCTACAGTATGCATATGATTTCCTAGCATCGAAATTTGCCATTGCCTTTCTCAAATTAGCCGCTGTAAAGACAAATATACGGCGGGAACTTATTTATCGTGAAACGGCCAAAAGTATTTCAAGATGAGTTGGAAAATCTTATACTGAGCTATCTATATGGGGTTAATATAGACACGGATATACAGATTTAATTGTAATATAGTAGTGTCTTGTTAATTATATTTATTTTTATAACCATTGATGAAATGTTACAATATAATGAAGATGTTGTGGCTTGATTTTGGGAAGGGGACAGAAGATTTGATAAAACGTTTGGATCAATAAGATATGTAATTAATAAAATGAGTTAACGTGTTACTTACGAATAGAGTCAGCTACTTGCCTAGTGTGTCGCGAGTCGGGGTGGTGTACGGGCCTTTAGTCCTGATGAAGACCTCCAGGTCGAAACATTTCGGCTAGTAGCTGACTCTAAACGTGAGAAACCCGTTAGCTCATTAATTTCTGTGTCTCACGTTAATTTTAATCAAAAGATATGTATAGTTATTTTATCAAAAACATGTGAATAACATGGTACTTACGTTTAATGTTCTATAGTATTTGGGTAAGAAACTGTCCCCTTGGTAAAGTGTCCAAGATGGTAAAACCAAAGACAGTCGCAAGAAATGTTAAACCTCAATTTAAATACAGGGTTATTAGCTAGCCATATCCAATACAACGACTAAAAACAATCACGTTCACATCTTGTGCAGTTTTAGAGCAATAATTTTGTTTGGAAAGAAAGAATTACACGTTACGCAATCATAAAGTCCCATTTTTAGGGGTCCGCACCCAAAAGGTAAAAATAGAATATGACTAAGACTGACAGTGGACTGTCCGCTTGTCACCAGGCTGTATCCCATGAACCGTAATAGCTAAACAGACAAGTGGAATTTTTACAGATAATCTATTTACGTTGCCGCCATAACAAATTCTAAAAACAAACTAAAATAAATATTTTAGTGGGTGGTAATTATTATAAATATTTCTGCACAAATGTGTGTGTGGTTGGTGTTCGTCGTCGCAGAAACTCGCCGAACGAATTTCTAGAGTTGTAGTAGCAGTTTCTGCGCTGTCCGCAACAAGGTTGCCTCACTGGGGTAGATAGGAAACTAATGGTAAATGCGTACATCGTTGAAAAAAGGAGATATGTTTCTACCGCCTTACGGTCCTTACAAAGAGAGAGAGAGAGAGAGAGAGAAAGAGAGAAAGAGAGAGAGAGAGAGGAAAGATGCCCGAGTAATTTACAGACTCAATTGAAAATGAGACATTACCATAGCCCAAAGAGTATAATCGTTTAAACATGACAAAATGCTCGCGCGTTTTGTACTTAACGCTAATAGTTCACAATTTATTTTAAGTGTCATAAAAAACCCTCTCCAAACTCACTCTTATTCATAAACTGCATTCTACCAGATATATTATGTACAATGCTGATGATTTTAGAAGCACAGATTTTTTTGTCAAATTCATCGTAAAGAAGTTGCGATAGCATTATTTTAACATTTTTTTTTCAAAATAAGGTCGCCTCTCCTGCCCTGTATTCGCCTTAAATTGGAGTAGATTACTCACATGTGACTGATTTAAGAGTACAGATTTTTTTATGAAGTCAGCAGCGGATATATTTTGCGTTTTGGCCACCGCGACGTGATATCCAGTCATGTTGTTTTGTTTAAAAAAAACTCAACCACTTGCTCTGACATCTCTTAAGAGGAGGTAAGCGCAGAGTCCGATTGGAATGGCAGCCGCTGGCACGTCATATTCACAGCCCAAAGTCGCGCGACCGCCCGACTCCGCCCAGGCCAAGTTTTCTCAAAGTATTCTATGCATTATTATATTGCAATAAAGGTAAATCTGGATTGACAGCTAAATGTGCTGTCCTAAAAAGACTTGTAATCTGTTTTTGGGAGATCGTCATTCAATTGGAAAATTCTACAACTTGGAATAAAATGTCTCCTTTTTTCTCTGATGTAAGGGTAGACGTGTAAATGCCTTTGTCTTTCTCATAGATGAACGACAGGGATTTATTTTTCTAACAAAAATAAAATGTACCTAATCAATCGTAATCTTTTTTTCAAGTGCGTTCGTTACTTTGAGATAGACATAGGGATAGTGGGAATAGATCTTCTTAATGCTCTTTCTATTACAGCCATATTTTTTATTATATCCATTTAACGTAATCAAGCATAATTAAGTAATGTCACGTATAGATATTACGTAGGTATATTCCATTGTTATCATTCCTATTAGGGCCAGTTCAGACAGGGAGGAAAATGCCAAGCTTTAAAGTTTATTTTCGAGTGTCATAAAAATCCTCTCCGCTGCGCTCTTCCCTGTCTAAACTGACTTTTAGAGGCCTGTTTCACAGTCGTCAGATAAGTAAACTCTTCCAATATTCATTTACTTTCAAGCTTTTGTATTAACAAAAATATTGGAACATTTTTGTTTAAATCCTTCACAAAGCGCGCATTTGAAAGCAATATCATCATCAATTTTAAGTTCTTGTCAGAAGAGTATTTTCCATGTCTCCTTTTTTCAGCTAAATGTTGAGTGGAAAATGAATGTATGGAAGGAGTCAATAACTTAATGTGTTCCGTTTCCGGAGTGGCTTGTCCGCGGTTGTGAGACGACCTGGTACTTGTAAGATGATAAATATCAGAAATTCTATTTTGTGACGATTGTACCGTTCGTATTATAGTCTAGCTGTTGAAACGATAGCAATAGTAAATGTAAGTAGGAATAGTTGGTTGGCGTGGCGTCACACGTGGAAATTTATTTAAAAAAAATGTTACATCACGTCTTTATCCTTAATGGGACAGACAGAGCATTTTAGGTCCTGCGGCACTTTTAGCGTGTCGTCGGCTAGAAGTTGGTTAAAACTTAGCTAAAGAGCACATCATTGCAATTTATTCTAGTAAAATATTCCTAGTCGTCACATATATAAAGCTTTCGCTGTCCCGTGCCTTTTCTCTTGCCAAATTAAATCCAATTCACAAAACGATTGTGACAGGTTGGGCGCCAAAAATTCTAATACCAACAGATAAATCTAAATATTCCCATATCCTTCTATACTGTAGATATACTCACAGATAACTGAAATATCAGTTCTTTAGTAAAAAAATCTTTTATAAATCTTCGTGTGTTCGCCACGCCAAAGTTCACATAGCAATGTCAATAAGAACCGTAGTAGCTTCCAATTCAGCTTTAGTGCTAGTCGTATAGTAGCTGCCAGTTAGGGTAGGTGTTCTATACAGTATTACTACCTTCTCCTTGTCTTGATGTAATCGATAAAGTTGGATGTTAACTGGCCGGTTGGAAATGTTGAAACCAAAACTGATTAACTCTGACCTTGTATGAAAAGAAGGGAAACGGATGGCGAGGGTGATAGGTAACGTGTGTGACGGGCTGGATTAACCATTAGGTGGAATATCTACCTAGGACCCAACGACCAAGGCGTGTCCCTATTTTTAAGAGGACGACAATACGGGGATTTCAATTTTTATTATTCATAATAATCATTAAGTAACATAATCCGAAACCGAAAATAAAATGTTCTTTTTTTAAACTGCCCAAAAACAAGTCAGTTATAAGATTTTAAAATCTGATGGATGGGGAAGTTTCCCTTATAAGTGCATCCTTTTTCTGTTACTTGAGAACTGTCAAAAAAATGTGAAAAGGATGCACGTATAGCGCTCTTGGCGTAACTGCTATAGTACTCGCGCGTACGAAGGAAATAGTGCGATGTCCCCATCACGCTATTTCCTTGGTAACTCTTTATATTGGAAATGCTAATTACTCCATTAGACCAATTTTCTTCAAAAAAATATTTCCATAAAGTGGTATTTTTTGTTTTTTATAAAATATTAACCGAAACCACACCACTACTCACACGGTTTACGGGCGGCGTTAGTGGCTAACATGGTTAATCCGGTCATGGAAGCCTCCAATACCAACCATGTATTGCATAGGAGCTACGATATGGGTTATCCGGCTCTGCGCGACGCCCCGCCTTCGCGTGTTCCTTCATCGCTAACATAAGGACAGCCAAAATAGTCTTTAATAAAAGCAATTAGGCGCTGTGCTGTACTTAATTATCATGTTTAACTGTTCGTTAATTGCATTATCCGTCTTATTGTACAACGCAGTTAAACCTAGTAACAAAGTTAGTCTGCGTTTTATAATAAGACGGTATAGGTTTACTAGATACTCTAGTCATATCGAATGAAATTATTGCTACGGAGATAAAGACAATCGAGCAACCTACTCCCTTAGCGTGGCAATGGTGACAGCGTGTATCGAGCGCTATCATCTATCACTGTCTCGCTCTATATCATAATAAGGCCCAACGCAGACTACAGACTAATATAGACGACAAAAAGTGAGTCACGGATAGTCTGTCGTCTGCGTTGGGCCTAACCAGCAGGATGCCCATGGTTCGGGAGCTTGCCCGTAGGAAGATCATTGTTGAAGCCCTCTGCCCCACTTGGGGTCTTAAGACCTCAAGTCAAGAGATGTACATAACGTCAACTTGTAGTTGCGTTGCAAATTAGCATGGCAAGATTTTTTTTTCAGACAAATTGATACCCATGTATATCAATTTGTAATATTTTTAATTTCTGTGAAATAAAACCACAGCACAGCGCATCAAATTAAAACTCAAATGGCTAGTGAACATTTTAGATAGTGATAGTGTTACTTATCAATGAAGAGAAACAATATGTACAAACTTGCTTGTATTATGAATAGACAGTAAGGCCAAGTTAATGGATCTGATTGCGCGAAACAACTAGTTTAATATCAAATATATTGTTAATAAATAAAATTTTAAATGATTTGACAGCATTTTATTTTAGCTGTAGAAACTTCACAATGAGATCTGCATGGTCGGTGCTGAGGGTTCCGTCGTTTTCTCTTGCCTTCCGGAGTCAAATGACCATAGTGTAAAATTTACCAAAGTGTCTAATGACAATAGTGTCAACTTTATCTAATGTAATGACGGTTCTGAGCGACAGAAAAGGATAACAGCATGCGAGAGGGCTGTTCCGTCCTGACAGGGTTGACAGATCCTAAGGCCATTAGACCCAAAGGCCATGTTAAGCGTTATTTGGTGAGTCTTCACTCACCTGAAAAAAATTGAATCAAAATAGTGATTGCCAGTGCCGCATTGCCTTTTATATTATTCAAATTCGGCCCTCGATCGCTTTATCTGCACGGGAATAGAATCAGCTGATACATTCAATATTTTTTCGTTTTACTCAAATCAGTATGTAAGATTTTAAATTAGAAAAGAAACTATTTGAATAGTACTTATAACAATATATTCTCTTACAGCGATACAAAACATGTTCACCTCCTCTTGCGGCCAGGGTTCTTCTTGCTTGGATTCCGCTGGCCCTTGCCGGCCTTGGGCTTCTTGGCCGAGAAGTTGGTAACGTTGCCCTGGCCCTTACGCTTGCCGCCTGACCTGCCTTTCGGTGGCTTCATTGTTTTCTTTTCTTCCGACCTCCTGTTACGATGAGAATTTTGATGAACCACAGGCAATGAAAATAAAACTGATTACTTCTCTCTGTATAAATTATACTAATATTTCATTTAACCTGTTGTTAGTGCAAAATACCAGACATAAAAGTAAAACAATGCATGTCATGTACATTTGCTGTTTTTTTAAAGTGAGTTTGCATAATCAGCTACTTTTCAGCAGCATAACGTCCACAGCTGAATATAGGCCTCTCAAGGATATATTTCATATGCATATCCACCTATGCAAAGTAACTTTTCTGGCTATTATTGGCACATCATCTCAATCTCCTTCCAGTTACAGGAGGCAGGAAGGCACATTGTATTGCCACTGGACCTGGGTAGTAGTTATTACTAGATAACAGTTGTCTATGACACAACAGCCTTAACCTGCCTAAAAAATTAACAAACAAGATAAGTGAAAATAACTTACGTTATTTGCTCACTATGTATATGCTTAGCTACAGCCTTCTCCATGTCTATCTTGGGCCTCTTGTTCAGGATGCTGTCCAAGAGGTTCAGGTTCTGCTGTTTCTCAGCCTGCGGCGTCGGTATGGGCACCTTCCGCTTGCGCTCCTTGCCGGGAATCAGCTCGTGAATGCCCTTCCCGCGAGCCTCCTTCTCCTTTGGCAGTTTGTCTTGGAACTTGCCAACTGAAGCTGTTGAAGCCTTAGCTATTATAGCCGCAGTGTTTAACTAGAACAAAAAGAACAACATTGTTTGGACTTTTCTCTGAACATCCAATGGGAAAAAGAAGAAAAGGAAAACCAAGGAAAAGATGGGTAGATGACATTGTAGAAGTGGTAGGAAAAAAGTGGAAAAATATGGAGGAGACTTTTACCCTTAAGGGTCTGCTGTCCAAGAAACCAAACATAAAAACTAAAATTGTAACTAGAGCATAGAACATGTGGAAATAAAAAGCTTATAATAATAAAAAAAAAAACACTGAACATTCATCCACATACAATGAATAACCACAGATTCTCAATCTTCTTTACTGTCTAAAGCAGTCCAAAGCTGGACTAGTCTCTTTCAATAAAAAGGAGTATTTGCCTATAATGACCACGCTGGGCAGGCAGGTCGGTGATGGATGGCAGTAGGATAGTATGAAGATTGCACAGAGAATACTGCTGCCTGATCTGTGTTACCTATAGTCTTCTTCTTAAGTCACCTTTAATGACACCACTGGCAGGGTTCCCCACACAAAGGGTGTGGACAAATCATATTTTAACCCATCACCATTAAGATTGTTAAGTTATGAGTATATCTATCCACCATCAAGCTAAAAGTGACCTTTGAGTCTGGAGACCCTCAGTAGAAGACCTGATAGTATGTATGTGTATTATTATATCAATATAATAACTTTCCTGGACTAATAATAATTACCTGTGTAGCCGATGCTTTATCTGAAGTGACAGGCAAACCGACCCTAGGAATCTTCACCTTCCTGGCTCGGGCAATGTTCTTTAGCCTCTGCAGTTCATTCTTGGCCACTTTCTCAGACTTCTCTGAAGCTTTCTTCTCATACATGTCTGTCATAGGATCCACATTCTGGGGAACTTCAATAAGCCAATTCTTTTCCTTTTCTGCAGCAGCTTTACGGAATCTGTAAATGTTTGCTATATTATCTTATACCTTTAAACGAGCAATTCTTGTATGTATGTATGTATATATATATATTTATTTATAAATTTCTGTGATCTCGAAAACGGCTCTAACGATTTCGCTGAAAATTTGTATATGGGGGTTTTCGGGGGTAAATAATCGATCTAGATTAGTTTTATGTTTGGGAAAACGCGTGTTTTCGAGTTTTCATGCGTTTTTCTTTCCACGCAGAATATGGTCGTTAATTTCGTCGCGCCGCGACCGCCTTCATTTAGCTCAGTGGTTAAGGATAGTGACCGCTAGAAAGAGTGTTACGGGTTCGAATCCCACTGGGTGACTTACTTTTGTTTTTTTTATGTTTAAGTTTATATATATTTTTTTATTTTGCATTGTTTTTAGACAAGTTTAAAAAAAATTAGTTCATGTTTGAGATGTAACCGAGCAAAGCTCGGTCGCCCAGGTACTTATTTGTTAACTTATAAACATACATTTGTATTTGGTACATATGGACAAATCTCACAGATTGAGTTAGCCACTAAGTAAGTTTGAGACTTATTACAATATATATTTTATGACAAATATACATATAGATAAACATCCAAGACCCAGGTCAATCTGAAAAAGATCTTTTTACTTCTTGACCTGACCATGACCAGAGTTGAACCCAAGAACTCTGGAGTTGCAGTGTGGCATGATGACTAGGCCATACAGGTCGTTGAACTTATATGCTGCATGATGCTCATTCCTCATTCATTCTGATATAAAATATCAAATTTAGAATATAAGTTTTATTTGTTGTCAAATTTAAAATAATTACTGACCCATATAGAGGCACCCATTTCTGTAATTGCTCATCCCATTTCAATTTGTCTTTCTTTTTCTTTGTGATTCCTTTAGCTTTAGCAAATTCTTGCCATTTCGTTAATGGTTTGGGCTTCGGCACCGGCTTGGCTCTGGGCAAGACTGTGGTAGGTGCTGGGAGACGGACCACTACGGCTTCCTCGATCCTTTCCGTAGGCAGTTCCCACACTTTGTTCAGTAAAAGCTGGGTGTTATCACGACTAAGGTTAAGTAAGTATTCATCTTTCTTTGACCTGGAATACGCAATATTTTAAATAAATTACAGGGTCAACGATTGTATTATAAAGCATTAAAGACTATACATGTTTTCTTTATTTCACGGCAACCATAAGTGTAAGTAAGTAACTCACTTTAATTGTTTTGTATCCAAATCGTTTGTGTCCGAAGCAAGAAGAGTACCTATATCATATTCTAACTCCAAATGCTTTTCAACAGTGATAGACTTGTATTTTTCAGCTTTTTTCTGTTCTCTTTCTAGTATTTCATTGACTATATCCATTGTTATTTTAATTTTACGCACCAAATGTGGAAAACATAACCTCAACAATTCACACCACAATAATTCACTTTTATGAATGACGTTTCTGACAGTGAAATGAAAAGCACATGTGATTTCTTTTTTTTATAGTGGTCGTTGTGTGTGCAGTGTGCATGAGTCTTTTTTAAACCTATACTTTAGATTTTCAACAAATAAATTAATAAATTATGCAAGAAAACAATCTAAACCTAAATGAATAAGATTAATTACTTATAAATAAAAAAGCCCTGGCAAATCGCTGCCACGTAGTAACGTGCCCTTTTTAAATGCTGGCAAAATAACTTTAACGAAGCGAAGTTTGATCGTCATTGCCAAGAAAAGAAAAGAAAAATAACTTGACATGTGATCTAACGTCAATCACGGTCAATCAATCAATGTCAGTCAAAGTCAAAACTCAAAATAATTTGTTTGTTTACATTTTGCAGTTTTTCCTAATTTTTCTAGCTAGAATAAGATTACATATTTATTTGTAGAATTATCTTCGTAAGTGAAAAACAGTAAACGAATTCTCTCCGTATTCATTTTCTCTTAGATATAAAAAATGATTGCAGACTCTGAAAATAATTATTGTTTCAAAACTGAAAACAAATTCATCGTCAAGAGTGGAAATAAAAAGCGGATGTGGAGATCGCTAAAACAAATACTGACCGCAGAGAGGACACTACCCTGGCCGAACGAAGCTGTATTGTGTAAGTCTTGTAAACTTATCTCCCCTTATTTCTAACGAGGGCTTAAGGAATCAGGGTGGCCTATACAGCCGACCAGATCGTAAAATCTACTAGCTACTAGTTTTGCAGACTTCAAACTTAAAGGAACGATCTGGCCAGTCTCAATCACTTTAAATAACTTAGGTTTGGTCTTTTTCATTGACCACAACTTTAATATTTTGATTATACTAAAGCTGCTTGAATTAAAATTTTACTCTTTCAGATTATTCCATCAATGCACCACCTACATTCAAACCAACCAAAAAGTATTCAGACATCTCTGGGTTACCAGCTCCATACATAGACCGCCACTCTAAGTTGTATTACAGCAACATAGAAGAGTTCACAACAGTTCGCAGCCTACCAATGGATATAACAGCCGGATACCTTCAGCTCAGAGGAGCAAACATTGTTGTAGGATAAGCTGTAAAGGATAAATTATAAACTGGCTTGAATCTTACCACACTAAGTTATGTTTACCTTGTTAGGGAAAAAGATATGAAAGTGCATCTATATGTATAGGATTATAATATACACTTAACCCACAGTGCAAAAACTTGTTTCAGTTTTTAACAAAATGCAATGAATTTCTGGTTTTGTGTTGGTACCTACTTGTATGTACAAGTCTCATATAAATATAGATAGATGGAATCCATTAAAATTGTTTTTACTTTAATATTTTTTATATATTCTCCACAGACATAGATATAGATAGACGACTTAAATGCACCTACTTCGCGTGTAAGTTCTCAGACAAAGCGTCGAGGTTGGCCGCCGCTACTGACAGTCCGCCCGTGTCTGTGATAGCAGCCGGACGGCAGCGAAAAATAAAAAAATGCCTCGTTGCGTGATAATAAACTGCAACAGCCCAAAAATTGCAAGCGCCCAAAGTCAAGGACATATTTCCAATCACAGCTAAGTTAATTTAAAAAAAAAATATGCGTATATTCATTTTAAAACAATTTTTTAAGCATTCCAAGCAGTGATCCCAAGATTATACCTAAATAAGTATAGATTAAGGTTTAAAAACTACATTCACATTACATTGCCGCGTTTGCTTTGAGCGTTTGATCCGACTTTGTGTGTTAAGAAGCAATGAATATCTAAACAAGCGATACTGTCGCGCATCGCTACGACGTCGTGGTACCTGCAATTTCTCATTCGTCAGTAAAATTTAGCGACTAGTGTTGTTCGTTCTACAACATATACCAATAATCGATTTTAATCGATATCGGACTGACGAATGATATTAACCGTTATTAAAGAGCCATTTTAATAGATATTGATATAAACAAGCTCATTTCCTAAATTACACTTTTGAAAACGAGGGTAATATTTTCAGAGTTCATGTATGTAATATGGTCGCTCTTTGAACTTTTACTACTGGTCACACGTTGGTGAACAAAACCGCGCGTGCGTCACTGCTCACTGCTCGTTAGTGAGTCGTCCGTCCCTACCAAGTATATTTTCGATACCTCTACGCGGAGTGAGACAAGCCTGACATGGCTAAGAACGACCGCAAGGGAAGTTGCTTTAACGTTAAAAAAACGCATTGAAATCGGTCCATCCGTTCGAGTGCTACGATGCCACTCTTTTTCGTCGGGGTAAAAACAGAATAAAATAAATACATCCCATACAAACGTGTTTTTTTATAGATAATAGTATGGAACCCTTCGTTCGCGAATTCGACTCGCATTTGGCCGATTATTTAAGAATAATAATAGTTTTATTTTTAAAGTTCAATTAAAATATTTACATTATTTGTAATTTTTAGTTTTAACCCCTTCACCGCGAGACTTTATATCAGTTGTCGTGCCCCCAGCGCGAGACATGGTAAATCTAACATACCTATCTACAACCAAAAACGGATATGGATACGTAAGTTATGTGCCATACGAGCATTTTTTTTTTGTCGCAAATATGCGACCTTCGCGGAATGGGCCCGACAATGTTTGTCACATATTTGCGACGCTCGCGGTTAATAAGTTGGTATAGTTTGAATTTCAGTTAAATTGAAATAAATTATTTGAGTACAAATATTTATTCTTTATTATCAAACAATTTTCCGTTTAGAATCATTTGTTTATCCAATTTCATATCATTCGTCAATCAGAAAATCGATTGTAATTTTTATCACAAATCGATTAACTTGAATGTTAATCGATCGTATGGTTAGCGAGCGCGGAGTGAGCGAGCGAGACCACAGATATAAAATCTATGAGTATGAGCGAGACGATCAGGGCGGCGGCGTGCGTCTTCAACAAATCGTTTAAATCGTAGCGAGCGGTTTCTTTGAATCGGTTTGAATTTCCCGTCACTAAAATTGCCTGTGACGTCACAGTAGGCATTAAAAAAGTTGGCACGCTTGGTTTCGATACAAATCTTGATACGGGCGTTATCTATTACATCTATATCTGTGATATTCTCCTTTTGCCTTTTAATTGAAACAGAAAATTTGATTTTTTTTCTTTATTTAGTGAAGCTTGATCAAAAGCAACAGTGGTCAAAGTCTACTCATTACCCCCTTTGCTTTGATGACGGAGAAAAATTGATATGAATAATTTTATATCATTTTTATTTAAATATTTTTAGTCCAATATTATTTTGTTTAAAAATAGTTTATTATTGTTATAATTTTTCAAATTTAAATACGACTTAACCCCCAATCTCCGAGAAGCTCGGTGGCCAGGCGTATTACTAGCGCTTTCGCAAGTAAGGCGACACCGGGCGTGGTCCGCACTTAGATGGGTCACCACAAGTGGCATACATAATACATATTTCCCGAGTTCCTCCGTGCTTCGGAGGGCACGTATGAGCCGTTGATCCCGGCTATCACCATTGTATGGCAGTGGCTGTCGTTATGCTATGCTATGTGGCATCATGATGCCTTATGGCAGCCTGAAAAATCTGACACCAGTGTTGGCCACGTACACAGACGAAAAACAAACTACACAACCGATTTTTATAAAATTTCTATGGGATCACCTTTACAAGTATACCCTTTTAAATAGTTTTAAACAAAAACTTTTCAAATCTAATTAAATTCGAAAATAATTTTCCAAACTTTCGCGTTTGTAATAATAATAGGAAGTAGGATTTCAATTTTTGAACGAATATTACCTCAGTCGAATATCTATCTGTCAATGTCAAATAAATGTCAGTTGATAACAATATCGAAGTTGGCAACGTGACTGTGTGATGTTGATAAAATTAAAAATTACAGTAATATATCTTTGAAACTAAATAAAAACTACTTTAAAGTATCACAAGATGTCTTCGTCTTTTTTCCTAAAAGGTAAATCAAGACAAATACACAAGAGAAAAGGTGAGAAACTAAAGAAAATTAAACCTAAAAAGCAGAATGGTCCTAACCTAGAAAACGGTCATGATGAGTCTTCCGAGAGCGATTTAGAAATCAAAAAATTTTCCGACGCTGAAGAATCTGAAAGTGATCATGAGACTGCAGAGCAAAAGAAGTTGCGGCTGGCCAAGAAGTACCTAGAAGAAATAGAAAAAGAGGAAGCCAAACGAGCTGAACTCAAGGAAATAGACGACGCTGTTGAGAAGCGATTGCAAAAGGATTACTTAGAACAGAAAGGTAAATTAAAGGTAGAAGTAGCTGACAGTTACGTCGCACCGCGTGCAGACGACTTGCGGTTGATTCGCGCCAAGGAGCACCGGTTGACACTTACCTGTGTCTGCATCAGCACCGACGGGCAGTTCGCCTTCACAGGCAGCAAATGCGGGACTATCATCAAATGGGGCATCAAGGAAAAACGGAAAATGGGCTGCTTGACCTACAAAACACATTCTAAGTTGTTAAAAGGAGGTATTACTTCTCTAGCTTTGTCAACAGATAACAAATTTTTAGCATCCTCAGATCACTCATCTGAAATTCAAATCTGGGAACCAAGTACACTGAAACATATTCATAGTTTTAGAGGCCACAAGGATACAGTGAATGGTGTTGTTTTTAGAAAAAATACTCATGAATTGTACTCGGGAAGTAAAGATAGATCTGTAAAAATTTGGTCTTTAGATGAAATGGCATATGTCGAGACTTTATTTGGACACCAGTCCCCGGTTATGGCCATTGATGCCTTGACTAGAGAGAGAGCAATCACAGCTGGCGGTCGGGACACCTCTGTCAGAATATGGAAAATAGTTGAAGAATCACAACTCATTTTTAACGGTCCTGTTGGAAGTCTCGATGAAGTGAAATTATTAGATGAGGAACACTTTGTGTCTGGAAGTGACAACGGTTCACTGTGTGTATGGGGTGTTATGAAAAAGAAGCCTTTCTGTGTGGTACCTGAAGCTCATGGAACTGAAAACGAGGTACCCCGGTGGATCACTAGCCTTGCTACTTTGTTAAATTCTGATGTTTTTGCGTCAGGCTCTTATGACAACTGCATAAGGCTATGGAAAGTTTGTGATATGTACAGGAAAGTTGTACCTCTATTTAGTATAGAGATAAATGGGTTTGTAAATTCTATGCAATTTACCAGTGACGGGAAACAATTATACGCAGCTGTGGGGCAAGAACATAAGTCAGGCAGATGGTTCAAGTTAGGTAGTGCAAAGAATGGACTATTAGTTGTTAATTTAAACATTAAATCATAGTTAAGTTTTTATTATTATATATATAATTTTATGTAAAATATTGATTTTTATTTACACCCATACATATTACCCTGAGTTATTATTACGTGCCACAGTGCAGTACTTATTGTAGATTCATACATTCCATACCTACAACTCTTCCATTTTATTGCATCCTGGTTGCTGCTTCTGAGCTCTGGTGATCCTTCTGGTTTATTCTTCAAATATGAACATCAGGTCACCCAAGCCCAATGGCCATATCAAGAAGTTTTATAACTATTGATAGATGTCTTCGAAAATCAATCACAATATCGATCGTCAAAACTATCGATAGGTAGTATTGATACTGCAACTGCTATTAGTATGAAAAAACTATCGATAGTTAAATTTACTATCGATATTCGGTAATAGGTATCATATTTTAGGTCTATTTCTATGAGTTATACTATCGGGGGTGTTCTAGGAACCTTATTCCGTTGAGGTGCTACTGTGACTTCGAATCAAATCCGAGCATTGTAATACTAGGTAAGGTACTTTTCAAACCAATGCAGATAAAGAAGAGATTGAACGGCTTATTCGCAAAATGTCGCAACAGGGACTTAGAATAAAATTACGATTTTCAAAGTAACATCATGATTGATCCATTTCTAAACTCAAAATCACTAACGTTTTTCAATAAAGCGTAATAGAAAGGTACCAAAATGATGTCATAATTTGTTTACTTTATAAGTAACTTTAATCTAAATGATTTTGCTTTTAAAATCGTAATATTATTCAAAGTCCCTGTCGCGACATTTTGCGAAAGAGACATTATAAGAGAAAGAGACGGTTTACGAGTAAGCCGATTAAACGGCTATCATAATAAATATAGCATAAATTTTATTGCTTTTGTATGTACCAGCTGCTTCTCTTCGGAAAAGCAGATAGTTTAGCATCATTATGTATAGGTGACACGTCTAGCATCCCTATTTTTATTCCCTGAAAATCTCATAACTCAAAGGCAGATACAGTCAAAACGAATGGGTAGATAACCAAGTAATATGAAGATTCCTTTTGAGTTTTCAGTGACTTCTGATGAGATCTCTTCTATCTCTTAGAATTTTATCTTTATAGCAACTTACTGCTCGATGTCAGAGATAATTTGAGTTTAGAGAAGTTAAAAGATAATTTGCCCTTTAGCAAACAAAGGCAACAAGCATACAACTATCCTAACTCTTATCTATGGCAACAAGGTTTTTAAAATATGGAGATATGGCAGCACAGTGACATGACACGTCTTCAGTGTGCTGCCACTTGGTGATACATATTTTTTTGAAGATATTAATAAAAGCCAGATATTTGTCACATATTTATTTATTAAGAATAAAACCTACACATATAAATCCAGTGCCAGGTGTTCTCGTTAGATACTTCTTTCTTCAAGTTACATTTCCAAGAAAAGGTTTACGCGAAACCTTTTCTTCGAAACATGCTACAACGTAATGAATCCGTAATAATGATAACACTACCCTGAAAGTGTACTTTATTCGTAGTTTCTGAGGTCGGGGAGGGTACCGCTTACGGACAAACCTAGACGTATCTGCAAAGCACAGGAATCAGCACAGGAAACTGCCACAGCAACAGGCCAGCGAGCAGCACCGGCCTGCCAAACAAATGCATGTATTAGTTCGCTCTCTGCTATCTGTCGGCTGCCACCTAGTATGTCTTTGTATGAATGTATGTTAACTTAATGGCACCTCGCCTTTTCCAAACATTTTAAGGTATATTTAAATAAATGTGTCTATTTTAATTAGTGTTATAGTAAAAAGTATACATTGTGTCGATTATTTGTTAATGGGAGTCAATTTGATGGCGATTGTACCTTTTAAACCTAATATATGCATGTCTCGGTTTGTCAATAAATATAAAAGTTTACTCATAACTTATGAACGGCAACAACAGCAATTCAGCAGTTGTCAGCATCAGCAAACCCCTCCCCCCCGCATACCGCCTCGCTCCCCGCGCTCTCCACACGCCCTGAGCATATTAATATTTAAATTAATATTATTACAGTTACATAATCTTAAACATTTGTTGAAAGCATTATCTTAAATACAAATTACAATAGGCATTGATACGAATGACACTGTGAATTAAGTATTTTAGTTTAAAAAAGACTGATGACAAAATTATCAGATTTAAAATATTATGGCTGCCTAATGAGATAACAGTCTTATGAAGGCAATTTACAATGCCATAAACAGAGATACTTAATGAGTTGGGTTTTAAAAAAGTAGTTACCACACTGAACAGAGGGTGTCCCATTATAATGCCCAATAAGCCCATTATATTCCTGTGGGGAAGAATCTTGAGAATTTTATGTTTTAACCTGAAATAATATCTAACGACCATCATGGTCTTACACCTAAGTTCAAAGTCACAGAAAGTACATAAAAATTCATTTCAAATATGGCCAAAGTTCGTTAAAACATGCCACACAATGTGTACAGTAATGAAAATCAGCAGAAAACTGATAAATATTGTATAAATTGAATGCAAAGCAAGTTAATCATTAATCTTTAGACAACCAATTTCAACTGAAGATTACTAACATTGACAATCACAACTACAAAAGTATTCTTAAAAAAAAAACGAAAAGTTAAGAATACAATTCTTAAAAGAATTTGCCTACATTGAGAAACTTAAAAGATAATTTGATACATTGAATGCTTTGCCACTATGTCGTCATAGTTAGGTCGGTTGGGATGGCTAGTGAGTATGAGGTTAGTACCTTGGCCAAAGGCTGCTGGGACGTGATACAGCACTTCAGCATGTAGCAGGTACTCTCATCCTGAAAAAAAAAATGTTTAATTAAAAAAAGAATTTTTTCAGAACTAAAAACTTAACTTCTCCACTCACTTGACAAAATTTCTACAGGATGACCTCGCAAGTATACCTTTTCAAACCAAAGAATTTTACAAACCAGTCCAGGCGTCTTTGAATAATTAATGATCATACATAAAAAATAAAGAAAAGATTGTGACAAATTGACAGCCTCCTCTTTGTTTCCGAAGTCAGTTAAATAAAAGGTTAAAGACAATGTATAAGAAAGACAGAATATTTTATTTGATGCCAAAAATTTTTAACAATTGAGCACTATATGACTTTTTTTAAATTATTTTATGTACATCTAACAAAATATACAGAAACTACTTCAAGGGTAAATTCAGTATCTGATTAACTTTCTGCTAGTTACATAAATAATAATGAAATATGAAAAAATATTTGCTATCCTTTGGTATATATAGAAACCTGGATTGGCTGATAGATCAATTTGAATCAGAATCCAAAAATTACTTTTCGTATTTCCATAAATGTTTCTTGGGTAAAGTTGCTCAGTATCATGGCCTGAATCTAAATTGAATAAATCTCATGCAATAGACTCAATCTTTAACTCACAGACCACGCAAAATCGATTAGAAATAGCTGGACCAGTAATTGTGATATGGCTATAGTTTTACAACTGGCAGCCACCAGACCATCTTGCTACAACCGCATTTCCAAGGAGAGATGATTCTCCTTGGAAATGCGGTTGTAGCAAGATGTGCTGAGTCCTTTAGTCGCCTTTTACGACATCCACCATAAGAGATGGATTAGACCGATTGGCATAACTGTAAGAAAAAGGTGTTACATTTAACTTACTCAGCACTTCAATGCCTGGAGCGGGAGCGTGAGCGGCTGCGGCTGCGAGAGCGTCCCCGGGAGCTCTTGGAGTCGGAGCGGCTGCGGCTGCGAGAGCGGGAGCGGCTGCGGGTGTAGGAGCGGCGGCGCGAGCGCGAGCGGGACCTGGATCGACGACGGGATTGAGACCGTGAGCGCGACTTGCTAAAAGAGACATCATCACACACGCGTTATGAATACGTCGCCCTAACAATGTACGGCTTAGTAGATCTCCCACACCTTTGAAGCAAACACCAAAGCTGTTATTAAAACTGAAATATTTAGGTTACAGTTAAAACTTGTTAAAAGCAGCATTACTAAGGCCTGTTTATAGTTTTCTTTAATTATATTTATTATATCATAATTAATATTATAGTTATTGTAAATTACATAGGATAATTCATGATAAAATTGTTGTCACTAAGTATATGATGTGATAATTTAAAGATAAGCTGATAGATAATTTTATAATTGAAATAAATGTGTTACCTGCGACGACGGTCGTAGCGACTTCTGTGAGGAGATGAGGGCCGACCGTAACGGGCCATCTGTACACGGAGCTCCCTGCCATCCAACATGCGCCCATCTAGCGACTCGAGAGCTTCCTCTGCATCCCGTCGGTCATAGAACCTGTGTGATAAACCAACAATCAGGTCAAGCGTGGTATTATTCGACCGGTATCTGAGAATATGAATGACGTCATAACCAACAATTATACCTCACAAAAGCAAATCCTCTGCTTTCTCTCGTGTACCGATCTCGAGGGATGTAAATATCGCCTACGTCTCCGCATCTTTCGAACACTCGGCGTAAATCTTCTGGCGTCGTTCGGTATGTGAGATTGTCCACTTTGAGCGACACCATGCCGTCAATACGCGGCGGTGGCCTGCCGTAACTCATGATGATTTCCTTTATATAAACAGTGTTCACAAAATTAAATCACTTTATTTCACTTATTTAAACTGTTACTGAAATAAACGAAATGGAGTATTACGAATTCACAAAGCTTCGTGACAAACGCCGCTGTGAATCAACATGGCCGCCGTCCGTGCCAAAGCCCTGCCAGAAACAGAATACGGAAACGGAAACCAGTGTGACCATTGAAAAAAATAAGATACTTCCACAACGACAAAATAATATGTCCAAAAGTGGGATTTTAGAAACGCGGAGTCCCCTAAACGAATGGTTTTTTCATACAAAGCGACGACGAGCGAGCGAAGCGTCTCATTTTCGAGATTGGCCAAAAACGCTTTTCTCCTGTTGTCCGGCTGTCAGTTTGTCCGGCTGTACTTGCCTACTTAAAATAACAAGATGCAATACGGATGCAGCTAAATATATTTTTTTTATTCATAGGTCTATTAAAAATAATGGTATATGTATTCTTTTTTCCCCTGAATAGGTATGTGGAATATGCAGCGCATTTAAATTTTGCGAGACGTCACAATCAGGCATGATTTTCACCAGAAGGTGACGTAAATCACCTCCACTCTGAAATCTTTGAAATCTGAATCTGAAATTTGCCTCTTTTGCTCAATGAAAAAATGTGAGTTCATTACTTTTAACTAAATAATATCTTTTTTACCCAATCTACAAGATTTTTTTCTTTTTCCAGATTTCAGATTCTAGAATGCGTAGTAATTTACTAAAATGGTAAAAATCTTTCACGTATGGTCACATAGACGGAAACAGATATTTTCTTTTAAAAATCTAGGCCAGACTTGGATACTCACTCCTTTTGCTAATGAGTTTTACCGAAGTTCCAATAGAGGGCGTTTTTCAAACTTAAAAAGGTCCACCGTGGGTCCACCTAAAGGGCCTTCCAGACGGTTGCCAACAAGCACCTCCGACCAGGTGACCTTGGTCGGGTCCGACCGTGTAGACGGCTGTTGGCGACAAAATTTCGTTTGACATTCCAACGCCCTTGGTCGTCGGGCGTGCGCTCCCGACCGCTGTCGGGACTGCCGGTTGGCAACCGTGTAGCCGCTTGTTGCCGACCGCGCTAGGCCATTCGCGAGAAGGAGTCGACGCGTGCGGTTGTGCATGCATTAATGATGGTGGCGTCCCAATCCCAATGCGAACGCTTTAATTTTATATCTCCCTAAAATGAAGGATATTGACATGCAGTTTTCTTAATAAAATACTGTATTTAATAGGCCACAATATGAATTATATAAAAAATATCCCAATGATAATTTTTTTAAATAAAATTAAGGAAAAATCTAGTAGAGCTCATTTTTTTTCCAAAAAAATAAATATCTAATTTTGGGGCATGATTTTACAATATTTTTTAATGATAGATTATGTAATTATCTTTCATTTGACATATATTTTATCAAATCGGTGCGGTGGTTTGACTTGAAGAAATTTTTAATATTTTTTTTTAAGTTTGTGGCGCCATGTGCCACTAACTTAAAAAAAAAATTAAAAATTCTGTTTTCCTAAGGGATGAAACTTTCGCATATCCATATCCAATGTTTCCTTTTTTTTATTCTATTGAGCTCAATAGGACTTAAACCACGCCAACACGTTGAAATTTCGATAGGTTGGTAGTCATTTTACGAGATATTGTCAGTCGCCGAGTTCTAAACACACTGACGCCAAAGCGCGGTCGGCCGGCCGACCCGACCGTGTAGCCGCAACACTCCGACGGTCGGCGCCGACGAGGCACCGACCAAGGTCAACACGTCGGAAGGCTTGTTGGCAACCGTCTGGCAGGCCCTTAATTTTAACCGACTTCAAATAAAAAAGGAGGCGGTTTCTTCCCCCGATTACTCGAAGACACCTGGACATTTTTTTTGTAATATTATATATAATATTATTAAATGCTGGTGTCCATAGAAATTTTATCAAAATCGGTTGTATATTGTGTGCGTTGAAGTCGGTTTTTAGCCCCCAATTAAAAATAGAGAGTTGACGGCTTGACGCCAATACCTGTCGGTCTCTCTATGACATGATTTCGATGCGGGGCTTTCTTATGTGAAAGCAAGTTTCTTTAGCAAGCCTATGTTCAGCAGTGGACTGAAATGATGATGATGATGAAGTTTCTTTAGCAAGGTTCTTACCGCCTTGAGCGCTGGACACAGAAAAGATGTAGGACGCGGACGGGTCGCAGACGCAGACAACGGCCAGCGACGGTTTCATACAAAATGTATAGAAACGTCGCGGAGCAGAACACTCCTTGCCCCGTGCTTAATGTGTGTTCTGCTCCGTGACGTTTAAAAAACAAATTTTAATGTCTTCGCCCCGTCCGCGTCCTACGTCTTTTCAGTGTGTCCTGCGCCTTAGCTACGTTTGATAGAAATCGGTTCAGCGGTTCAAAAGTTATCGGGGGTGAACGCTTGAAAGTCAGCCTTATTTTTAATTTGCCTGGCAAATGAACTTGTCCCATTTTGGTTTCTGGTCAAAGAGCTACTATTGTAGATACTAAATTCTGGTTTGCCTATATTTGCTCTCATAAGGGGGAGGGAGGAGCAAACAGTAGTAAAAACATTCTGGGAGCGAATGTCCCAAACAGCAAAAAAAATGTTTACTACCTCATTTATCATAAGGGTTTCCAGGTGTCCAGCATGTAGTTAAAGGCATGGTGTCCAGTCTAGTAACGTTCGTGAGTAACGTAGATTTGAATTCTCTTATTTAAATTCTCTTTGGTCCATTGCAGTAATTTATCACTGAATTAAGATTTTTCTCGTAAACTGAAGTTATAGTAAAAGGAGGCTTTAACTTCATACGAGTAGGTACGTTGCCAAGGAAACTCAGTTGTTTATTTTTATATTTTCCCGTAACATAAAACAGGGGCCATAATTATAGAATTTTTTTAGGATATTATATATTTTAATTAAATCAGGGGCCAAATTATTTAAATTTTAACCGAGTTTTCGATAACCAAATCCAAGTATCCAAGAAATCTTTTAAGTGAAATTATGTCTGGTGTAATACAAGTTAGGAACAAAAAGCTTTTACCAGATTTGCGGAAAGAGGGTACCCTTACCAAGGACATAGTTCTTTCGACTAAAGAGAAGCATGGTGTTCCATGGGGATCCAGACTGTTTTCCCATCACACATTAGCAAGTGTTAGAAGATTAAACTTTTACCATCCGTTTCAGTAAGAATTTTTTTATTTAGAAGTTTGCAAATTTATGAATTCTTTGTAGTTTTGCTAACACAAATTGTAAGGCAAATTAACTCTCACAAACGAGCGACTGTAAGCAGCTCGAAAAATAGAAGTCTTTATTCATGATAATGTATCTACACTTACATTTTATGTAAACTTATATTTGCATTTACGAAAAATACGAACTTATACATTAACTAGAACTATAAAAAACATTTTATCACTGAACGTGATTAAATCTGAAACCATAGTCACGCAGTAAAAAATTTCTACTTCTTTGGTCAACCGTATAATATAACACTAACACAATCGATAAGTCAGAAATGAAGAATACAAATTGTTCTATTATCATTCATTTTTGTGCCACTTAGCCCATCATCACGCACAAAGTGGCCTTTTGTCTTGCGGCCCTGGGCATAGCTCAAATATACTAAGAAAGTATGCTTCCTTACATATATACATAATCCTTATATGGTTCCTTATATTTATTCACTAGCTGAAGCCCGCGACTTCGTTCGCGTGCACTTTATGTCTCTGGTAAATGCTCATCAGGCTGAACAACTTTTACTAAGGCGACATTTTTATATCTCTTATAGTTTAGCTGGACCATTATGGTTCTGCATCAGGCGTTTCATTTTCCAAAATCATTTATACCCTATATGTTGCCCAGGCTTAATAGCTATATAACAAAAAAAGTTGCATTCGAATCCGTCCAGTATTTCCGGAGATTAGCGTGTACAAACAGACAAACAGACATACAGACAAACAGACAGACATTTTTTTTTTAATTCTTACTCTATTACTAAGTCTCCATCGCCCCCAATATTTTTTTGGAAATATATTTAATGTACAGACACACTTTTTTTTACTGTTTTATTATATGTATAGATATCCCACTAGGCTCTGTCTGGTTAGAGCTTCTGTCAACTGTCTGCCCCGAGACAAACGTCATTTCAGCCGCATAACGTCCACTGCTGGACATAGAGTAAGAGCGGCCTGCATCCAGCGCTTTCCAGGGAGACGTATGTATGTTTTTACATAAACTTACTTATGTTCGTGTACACATTCCAGTTTGCCTGAAGATAGCCTCGATATAGTGTTGGCCGCGTGCTACAACCATTCCACGGAGAGGTTCGCGGACAAGGAGGACCTCTACATCCAGCCGGAGTCGCAGGGCTGCGACACGTGGCGGCGGCTGAGGAACACACTCGACAAGTATCCGCCCGCAGACGTTCCTCTAGTAAGTACTGCGGGATTGACTTTTTAAAATCTATTATAAAATTTAGTAGAGTTAGTATCCCATACTACAAGTTTAAACTTATTTTGGGGCTAGCTCAAACAGTGTGATATTGATATGTCCATAAATATTTATTTATTTATCTCCTACGCAAAAAGAGGGGTGTTAAAAGTTTGCCGCCAATGTCTGTTAGTCTGTGGAATGTAAGTCTCGAACAGATGGACCGATTTCGATGCGGTTTTTGTACGTAAAAGCAAGTTTCCTTGAGGTATTTCTTAGCTATGTTTGATGAAAATCGGTTAAGATGTTCAAAAGTTATAGGGGGTGAACGCTTGAAAGTCTGGGATTTTTTAAATTTGATCTGCACTCAGACCAAATAAAGTCTGCAAATAAACTTGCTGCCTACGAAATCACTTGGATTGTAGGTCTAGTAGACACTCAAGTAAAGGTTCCGAGCAATTACTGTTTAACCGACATTAGGTTTCAAGTAGGGAACGCGATTGACACTTCCATCTACACTAATATTATAAAGAGGAAAGATTTGTTTGTTTGTTTGTTTGATTGTATTGAATAGGCTCCGAAACTACTGGATCGATTTTAAAAATTCTTTCACTGTTGGATAGGTATGTTATCCCTGAGTGACATAGGCTATGTATGTACCACGGGCGAAGCCGGGATGGACTGCTAGTCGAGTATAAAGAGAATTTTTAGTATTTAGATTTGACTATTAAAGAAAAGCACTTCATAAGTATGTCAATTTCAGGGTCACCCAATGAAGCGCGGTGGAATCAAAACGCGCAACTCTCCGTTCAGTGTGAAACTCATGAACTCTGGAGTGCACTCCTCGCAGACCAACCCTGGCTACAGCAGGCAGCCGGCCGGCGGCGCCATCTTCTTCTATTAGTCATTTTAAGATTCAAATACTTAATGTCAAACCTACCTAAAAACCTATTAATAGTAATATGTGTTATAATTACACAGTTTGTATTAGCGGTTAGTGATTTATTAACTAAAGTTGTTCGTTGAGAGTTGATAAATTCAGGGCTTCTTAACTCATTACAAATTGCGGCCCACTTTATCATTCTCCTCGCCACTTCCCTATTTGGTGTCGGCTCTGTATGTTGACTGTCGCTTATTATACAGAAAACACCATGCAAACACCCAAACGACTCATTAAAAGCGCATTCCAGAACAGAATGGCAATATATGGCCGCCGCATCCGCTCTCCCGTTCTGACCGCGGTTGACATCAACTGCGTGCCTCGTACCACGCAAACGGCGAAAGCGGGAGACAAGCGACGGCCGCCATACTGTTTGCAATCATAAAGCGACAGTCGCTAGTCTGAGACGAATTATAATATTTATCAACTTTCGGCGAACAGACTTTAGTCAGCTGAGTATTTAAGCAGAAGGACTGCCCACCTCGCTTACGCCTGATGCCAGCAAGCCCACTTGCTTAGCACGTCATCGTTTCTATAGTCGAGCAAATGTTACACCATCATTGGTACAGTCGGGTAAACAGGACACGGTTTATTTGCGGAGAGTTGGAATAATTCAGGGCTTCTTAACTCACTACAAATTACGGCACGCAATTGTTAACTATAACAAAAAACACGCAAACTACTCATTAGAACTCGCGATTTTTATCGACTTATTTTAATGTTGAATTCTGTAAAAATCATGTCTTACAACAAATAAATGAAGACTATTACGTTTCATTCGATATTATTACATCTAAGTGTTATTTTTTGTATTAAATTATTTTTATTATTTATGTGAAGATTACAAATACGGTTTTGTTTGTCCTGGATAGGATTGTTCTTTGTTCTCCATTTTTTCGTATGTGTCGTCTTTTACTGTATCGTGTGACGTCTTGAAAATAATTTGTGGAATAAAATGTGTTTCATAAATTGTTTCTTTTTAAAGTTCAGAACTTTTATTTATATTTTAAACAAATTAATAAGAAATACTTTATTTCTGTACATTAAAGACAAAGAAATTAATAAAATAAACAAGGAAACTAACTAAAATTAAATCGCTGCCCCGTGGGTACGTTACTAGAAGGCTGGCAGCATTGCAACGTTGTAAAGCAATGCTTATCTTTTGAGCCAGACCAAGGCCAGCCCTCTGGTCACGCGTGATTTGGATCTGGCGACTGTGTTATATATTCTATGCGCCGATGGTCCCCACGGCGGCATATTATTAAACCTCAGAGAAGAGTTTGTGCTGCCAAAGGCTGCGTCAAAAAAACCGGCAAAGTGAACCGCATTTGCTCAATAAGCCGCAACCGCATTTGCCTACCTATAAAAATCGCGTTTGTTGTATGGGAGCCCCATTTGTTGTTATAGCGGCAACAGAAATACTTAATTTGTGAAAATTTCAACTGTCTAGCTATCGCGGTTCTTGAGATACAGTCTGGTGACTGGTGACAGATAGACGGACAGCGAAGTCTTAGTAATAGGGTCCCGTTTCTACCCTTTGGGTACGGAACCCTAAAAATGAGAATTTATATTGCTGTTTGGATTCCAAAATCCCAATACACTTATGGCTGATGTTTGGTACGTTGCTAGCTTTTGGTTAGGGGACTAGGACTGAGGTTAGGGACTTAAAATTAAGTATTTAATAAATAAAGTACTGGACCTCGACATATTGCGGAAAAGATCGCAACTTTTACATAGCACCGCCCTAAAGTTAGGAGCCGCATGAAGCTAAAGCCCCTTTAGCTTCATGAGGTCTTCATGGCATCGTAACACAGATTAAAAACATTCGGTGGCGATCATTTCAGGTTCACTACCTTACATAGAAATACTTTTTGGAATATGTACATCAAAGAAGAAAGAAATGTCTCAATATAGACAGACAAGTAGAAATAATACATGTGTCACGAAAATAAAACACAAAAGATCGGGTAACAGTGAATAAAATTATGTAAATTATTATTAAAATAGTTAAAACTGCTTTTAATTGTTAGAAATAGACTTGAATGGAGTTCTTAGATTCACTTGGTGAGTATGCAATATAGTAGTTTGATTAAATGGATCTTAAACGACAAGTTTAGCACATAAATTAGCTTGTTTTTTCATGAAGGTACCTCCATCTGACGTCCACGGAAAAATAAATTCGGTAATCTATACATATAATAAAACAGTAAAAAAAGTGTGTCTGTACATTAAATATATTTCCAAAAAAAATATTGGGGGCGATGTAGACGTAGCAATAGAGTAATAATATAAAAAAAAATGTCTGTCTGTTTGTCTGTTTGTCTGTATGTCTGTTTGTCTGTTTGTCTGTTTGTACACGCTAATCTCCGGAAATACTGGACGGATTCGAATGAAACTTTTTTTGTTATATAGCTACTAAGCCTGGGCAACATATAGGGTATAAATGATTTTGGAAAATGGAACGCCTGATGCAGAACCATAATGATCCAGCTAAACTATAAGAGATATAAAAATGTCGCCTTAGTAAAAGTTGTTCAGCCTGATGAGCATTTTCCAGAGATATAAAGTCCACGCGAACGAAGTCGCGGGCTTCGGCTAGTAGGTAATAAATCTATACATATAATAAAACAGTAAAAAAAGTGTGTCTGTACATTAAATATATTTCCAAAAAAAATCTTGGGGGCGATGGAGACGTAGTAATAGAGTAAGAATTTAAAAAAAAATGTCTCTCTATTTGTCTGTATGTCTGTTTGTCTGTTTGTCTGTTTGTCTGTTTGTACACGCTAATCTCCGGAAATACTGGACGGATTCGAATGAAACTTTTTTTGTTATATAGCTATTAAGCCTGGGCAACATATAGGGTATAAATGATTTTGGAAAATGGAACGCCTGATGCAGAACCATAATGGTCCAGCTAAACTATAAGAGATATAGAAATGCCGCCTTAGTAAAAGTTGTTTAGCCTAATGAGCATTTTCCAGAGACATAAAGTCCACGCGAACGAAGTCGCGGGCTTCAGCTAGTTTAAAATAAATCAAGACGTGTACATATATATCTTAATATAAATATTGTTATCTTTTTTGCAACACCTGAACTGGGTACATGTTACGTAACTTTAGTAGTTACGTAACATGTACCTTAGGTACCAACTGCTTACTTTCACTACATTACAGATTTTGAAACAAGCGAGAAAACAAACCGAGTCAGATCGTGGTATTTATACGAACAGTTCAAATCACTCGAGAACAGCCAGTTGGAAGCTGCAAGAAAATTGAAAAACAAGTATTATCAGGATAAGATTTTGCGTAGAGAACTAAGCGAGCGGAAAGCCAGGCGTGCGCTCTATGACAAGTGCGAGAGAAGTCGCACGGAATCGCAAATCGAATGTAGCGTGACTCATGTCGATACAAGGACCACACTAGATGCAAATAACGATGAGTTTTTCGAAGGCTGTTACCAACTAGAGGACGAACAAAGCGATCATGATAACAACAGTGTTCATGACAACTGCCATGACGAACAATGCGGGCTAGGATTAGATCACGATGTAAGCCAGGATGGTTCCTACATGGAACCTTTGAGTAGCGGTTTCAAAAGCATAGCCGATCTTGACGACAGCATCGCTAGTGTCGTCGAGAATTTGAAAGATAGCGAAAACATTACTGATGAAATTAAAGAAGAATTAGAATTTGTTAAGCATGGTATTGCTGAAAACATTAACTTGCAGCTGGAAGCAGCTAAAGAGAACGTCCAGTGCCTAGAGGAACTAAGCGATTTTTGCTTGGACGACAAACTTTCCATACAAGATAGTGTTCAATCAGAAGCAGAGGTAACAAAGACAATAAGTGTGTCTAAAGAGAACCAAAGGGCTAATAATCACTTGGTTGCTGTTTGGATGAAATTCGTGTCTTTCGCTTATCAAGTCATTCAACTCAATAATGGTAAGCTATTCGTTTTATAGAAACAGTATAAGAGAATTACATATTCTAGGCTGCGTGTCTATCAAAGATAAATGTTTCATTTGTACAGGAGGAAACTGTTACTGCGACTACAGCTCCCAATTTCTAACTGCAGTACTGGCTTGTGACGTCATCCGCCGGGGTTTTAGTAGAATGTGTAAGTAACATTTGATGTGAACGAATAAGGTAGTGTAGCACTGGTAGTACCTAAGCTGTTGTTCCTTTTCAGCTTGTGGCATTTTTCTGTGGCTTGTTTTGGCTGCCTCTGGTGTTCTGTGATGATTGTTTGCTGTGACAAAATTGGTATGTGCGATAGTAAATGAAGTTTACTAATAATTGTAAGTGGGTTCTAATATCCGCTCGCTGTGTGAACGCTCGAGAATTCGCAAACCGTGAATGTGGAACACTACTTTAGTGAACCATTTTTAAAAGCTCATTCCGTATCTTTTTCACATGGAGAAAAAAATTCATTCTTCGTTCACGGCGCGAGTGTTGGGCAAGCAAAGATTTCAAAATTGATTATCGATTTATCAATAAATTGACGATGAAGATAAAATTTTAGGTGATATTTTGCAGCCCTACGTATGTCCGATAGAGTTTTATAGTGATGAGGTCCAGTCATCGACAAGCTGTTATAAAAATGTGAAAAGAAAAACTGTCATAATAGAAAAATCATACAATACTTTGGATTTTGAGGTGAGACGTAATCATAGCTTTTTTTTGTCATCCTTATTACAAGTTTGTCAGGCAAACTAAAAAAACCTGACTTTTAAGCGTTCGCCGCCCATGACTTTTGAACCACTGAACATATTTTTATCATAGATAAGAACAATCGCAAGGAAACTTGCTTTCATACAAAAAAAAACCTCATATAAATCGATCCATCCGTTCGAGAGCTACGATGACACAGACAGACATATAGGCAGACATTAGAGTCAAACTTATAACAACAGTCTTTTTGTCAGGGGTGAAAACATGCGCCCAACCTAACGCTGTATAATCCAAGGGACACTATCTCAGATCATCGAGCTGGCTGTATCAACATCATCTTTATTAACAAACTTCCAAATAAGGAGGAAGTTATCAATTTGTCGCAATCTTTTTTTGTCTGTTCCCCGATTATTCAAAGACGCCTGGACCTATTAAAAAACCCTTTTTTTGCTTGAAAGGGTATTACACGTCTAGTGGTCTCATATAAATTTTATCAAAATCGGTTGTGTAGTTTGGGGGTGATGTCAGTTATTAGTTTTGAAAAAATATTTAGGAGATATAGCTCTTGCCGGTGGAGTGTGATTTATTTTTCCATTAGTCTCACTTGTCACCCTTCCGATTATTAAGAGAATTTAATTTTAAAAGCTCATATTTTTTACAGCCTAGCTCATTCCAAAGTATCGAACAAAAAAGGACAAACCATATCTATAACACAAAATGTACATCGGAAAACTTTTCAAATTGTAAGTGTAAAAAAAATAGATATACAGTAGAAAATATTACAAATCCCAAGTGCAAGTCTCAGTGTAGCAAGAATTATAATACGGAACAGTTTATGGAACATATGGACAATCAAAGCTGCAAAAGGAGAGATAGTGAGCCAGTAGCAGATGTTTCGAGGAAGGTCGTAAGTCACGAAGACAGTCACCAGACGCCTTCGACGCTATGGCCATCGGAGCTCATGAGCAAAATGTCTAAGACCAGGCATTGCAACTGTGCTTGTCACGCAAGAGCTAGGAACCCAATGCTGAAGATAGCCAGATACATAGATGACATACTAGAGCACATGGATCATTAGTCGTGTTTTGATACCTACATTTTTAATTATGTTTTGTAACTAATGTTTATTTTTATTATACACACACGTCATTTTCTTGTTTTTGATTAACCCTCAATGGGCTTCCCCACACCTTGACTGCCAGCTTGCAGATAGTTGATTTTTAATTGTTTGACGGACACTGGTGTCCGTCAAACAATTATGTTTCTCTTTTTTTTTAACCACGTTTTGTACGACTATCTTGTTTTCCATCCGATCGCTAGTTCTACTAGTGGTGTTGATTCAAGTGCAAAGATAATTTTTGTTTTCTGTTTTTTTGGAGTAACTCGACCCACGAAATAGCGACGCATTTGGCGGGACATGGGCCAAAACGAGTCAACAAAATGTTAACAAAATTTTGACTCTGTTGGGGTTTAATGCTGAACATGTTGATTCCTGTAAAATAAAATAAAGAAAACACCAAATTAACAAATATGTAACACTTTAATACAGTTGCCGCCAGTTTGCTACAACAGCGAATTAATTCGTTACAGTATTCATCGTCTACACCGAGTTACATCGATAATGTTCATAAGAATTCATCCCTTCACCGTCGGTAAATTCGTGTTGATTACGAGTACAATACAATATACCACCTAGTTCATACAATACTACATTAAATAAAAACAGGCCAGCTGTTTACATGCGACAATACTGCGGACCTCTGTAGGACGAATTCTGGCTTATGGTTCATTAGGCTGCGTTTCCACTAAAGCGTTGCCTCCCTAGGCGATATCATTAGCCACGCCTCAGAGGTAGAGTGAACACAGCTTACCTGCCTAAGTATAATCCCACTCTAGTTTAAAAGTTCTATGTTATGTATAGGTTAACAAGATATTGGTCGTCGTCATACTGCGGAAAAATAGAATCTATTGACATGGCTTCGCCGCACATAGTATTGCTCTTTAGCTTTGCCTATTATATAGGTTAATAACCTGCCACATGCGTGTCGGGTGTAGGGTTCCGTAAGAATACTGCAATTAAAGTAATTAAAAAGTATTAAAAATAAGAAAAATTACTAAAGTATCAAAACACTTAGTCGCGTAGTGTATATACTTACGAGCGGCAAAGTCAGAGACCCCGCCGCGCACAGCCACGGACACAGCTGAGCCAATGAGCGGCATGGGCGGCCGGCATGCAAAAGTAGACTTGAAATTACGTGAATAACGTTTAAAGTCGAGTGAGATTTTATTTTATCACTTCTTTGGCATGACTAATATACATATCCACGCGGCAAATAACAGCTTTCTAGTCTAAATAGTCTTTAAGGAGAACCGCGGACCGACAGACATGGCGAAACTTGTCGCCATCATTTAAGGTCCACTAACTTAGTTGTTGACCTTTAAACTGTACAGCTGCGTTTTGCTTTGTTTTGTGGCCAAACGGAGCGGGCATTTTGAATATGACTTGTCAATTGGAAATTCATACCAAATTGGAAACACAGCCTTAGTGAAGATCAAAGAGTTGCGTGTGCTTTCTAAATAATTGAATTATTTTACCGAAAATAGGCGTAGTTTTTTCATATGATGATGTGAATTAGTTTTCTGCGAAGCCGGCCAGAAGTCATCCCATATAACACCAGACTAAAGAGATGAAAATACAAAAAATAAATAGAAATACAAAAGGAACGGACAAAAGTAGGTAATCATGATAAGACTAAATGACAAACAACCAATGTACATCACCGAAAAAATATTGAAGTACCTAACTATTTTTTTAATATGAACGAATTGGGGTGATTATTATTTGTGCTAAAACTTGACTTTATAAATAGGTATGGTGCGATTTCTTATAAATTTAGCTTTACGGCACTTATTCACTACACATTACTTCATTCACCATAAAAGACCGAGGAAACCACGTGCATTCATTATAGTATAGATGATAAACCTTTTTTATAATCTCGAAAAGTGATTCACGCTTCCCCCCTTTAAAAATTTTCTCGTTATCTTCGTATTCATAAAAATAAACAGTTTGCTAAACCTGTTTCAGTTGAAACATCTTTTGTCCCTTTTCTTCTTTTCAATATTTGACACAGCCATTTTAGCGGTTCGATCGGGCCGCTCTTACACAGACGAATTTAAACCCTATTCCTATTACCAATTATCCATATTTCCTTGATCAAAAAACGTAATATGAAAAAAGAGGGTAGTAAGAAAGAGACAAACAAAAACACATTTTGACTAAAACAGGTTTAACAAACGTTTGTTATGAATATGGGTGTTAAGCTAGGCTTTATAATCAGATCAAATCAGAAGGTGCGACGTGTTGTGCTTCCTTTGTTACCTAGCGGAAACGTAACATTTATTTTTGAAGCTTTATTATTATGCTTGCTCAAAATTATTATATTTTACGATAAATACTGTCCCCTATAAATTTAATATTTAAAAAAAGAAATGGCTGCCTTTCTCCAGTAATCCATCAAAACGAAGAGATAATTACAATCTGATCTTAAATGATCGAACTATTGAATAATATTTTTTTTAGCTTTAGTGGACCTCCCAGACCGTGGACAACTGAATGAACAGTAAATCGTGATGCATAAAAATTTGTTCCAAACTTAACTTCCAAAACAAAATAAAGATTTTCCGGCATTTAAAAAAATTATTACCCGCTCTCTTGGTCCGTTATCGACACTATGTTTCGAAAAATCTGTACGAATGGATACAAAAAAAGTATACAAAATATATCCCGCTACACAAAACGAACTATACATACAAGCCAAATTCTTATCTGATTTCGTGTATAATATATTTATAAAATTGACGCTATTAATTATTACATAAAATGTTTATGACAAACTCAGAGCCCGTTCATTTCAAGAATACTTATATATATTTTAATCGTCTCAGTTACAGTACAGAATAAATGTTAAAAAAAGTCAATTGACGGTAATGATAATTAAAGGTGTCTCACTGGGCTGACTTAGGTACGATTCAGACCGGCTCGCATCGCGCCGCATCGGTACGGGCGCTTATGGCTGTCGCGGAATGTCAAAACATGCAAATATGAACTGTAGTTATTGTTTACACATTTCAATTTCCTTTACCGCATTGTAAAATGCCACCTGGCTCGGCCCGATGCGAGCCGGACATTCTGAATTGTACCTTACTTTCGAGAAAAGATAAAACTTCATTTCGATGTTGATTAATTTTATTATTACGAGTAGTTATTTTTGCGCCGTCAGTGTCAACTTTATTGGGCGGATAGTGGTTTGAATATACTAACTTTAGACTGTGTTTTATTATACAAAGAACGACAAATATGTTTTTTTTTTAAAGTATTAGATAGGTATTTATCGTTGGTGAGACATCCGTACAACGTGTACTTATTAGTTCTGTAATGTTTACAATTTTTTTGTGCATTTTATTCATTTTACATACAATATTTTGAATAACGAATATGAGCAATGAGTTTGTCTGTAACATAGTCTGAAGAAGTAGGATGCCTTGGAATAAGGCAGTGATTAACTGCCTTCAACGTTAAATTTAAAAAATCCATATGCCTTCAACGCGAGTATGTAAAATTTATTCGGCTAGCAGCCAACAACTATCTTCACGAACTATCCAAGATAACAACTATCATAATTTCAGAACAGTATTTTTCGATAGGCATCGTGAAAAGTATGAATTTTAAATTTTCCCCGCCATACGCACCCTACTTCAGGCAGCTCTCATCGAAAGCGCGCACCGAAAACAAAAAGAATCGACTACGTGGCTTGTCTTCCGAGCACAAATAAGAAACACATTTCACACACACTTTAGCGTTTTAACCGAATTCCAAAAAGGAGATTATCAATTCGCCGCGATCTTTTTTTATGTTCACAGATTATTCAAAGACGCCTGGATCGATTTTAAAAATTCTTTTTGTTTGAAAGGGCATGCTTGTGAGGTGGTCCCATAGAACTTTTATCAAATTCGGTTGAGTAGTATGGGGGTGAAGTAGGTTTTTATTTGTAGTTTTTTAATTTCGCCGCGGCTTTCGATGTAGATAAGCCATCAGACACAATGTTGAGCTACAACCTTATATATTTTGGTAATATTACTAATAGTGAGTCAACTCCTTGTCTCGGCTCAATAGCTCTTAGAACCGTGACAAAGAAACTTGCTCTTAATTCCGTTCTGAATAACTATTGGATTCCTTCACTTTTGCTATCGGTTGATGGTGCTAGTGAGACCGACCCTATACAACGTGTAAGTGACATATGCGTAATTAATCGAACCACGGGCTTTATTAGATCATTAATAGTATAATGAAATTAAAATTACAGTCTACACCTATTCTCATAAAAATTGCCCAGGCGGCTGTACACTTTTGATGTAAATACCATTTTTTGTGGTCTGATTTATTACGCCTACTTGTATGTCACTTAGGCGATTAACACACTGCACCGCGCTCCGCTGCGTCGCGCGGGGCCGCCACACAAAAAAGACGCGCTTGGACGCGGTGTCCATGTGTTGTCTTATGCGTGTTTTCTACACAAATTGAGATACTTGCATACTGTGCGACCCCGCACCATGCAGCGGGTCGCGATGCAGTGTGTTAATCGTCTAACTAATATGTATTGTATAGAAAAATTGCAGAGACATATTTACTAAACTGATAGCGTGAACCCAGGGCAGTTAATCACAGGCCGTATCCAGATTAATTTAAGAACTATATTTAGATAGAAATGTGCCATACCTCGTCTTAGAACCGTAGTGAAAGACACATTTTCAGTTTTTTAAAACTTGATAAATATCAGTTTCTTGGCATTGTCATAAAACAGCCATAACACGTATTGGTTTTCTATACTTGAATAAAAAAAAATATCAATAATTAACACGTGATAACTGTTATATAACAAGAGTGGCATTATTCTTTTAATTTCATTGAAATAACAAGTTTTGAATTGATAAGTAATTATCTATTCTGGCAACACAATGCTACCTGTCAAAAATGCGTTACCGCTACGGTGAAAAACGATGTTCGGGACATTTCCTCGTCCCACAGTTTAGCCGTCCGCCGAGTTGACGCACTATTAGAAACACTGTACCGTGTTAGTTGTCGGGCGGGTTGTCGAAGTAGTCGATCTTGTCGGGCGCGGCTTGCGGTTGCGGTTGCTGTTGCTGCTGCTGCTGCCGCGCGCTGCGCGCTGCCCACGCGTTAGTCGACGTCAGTGTCGCCCAGCCGCTGCCGCTGCCGCTACCGCTGCTACTGCTTGACCTGGGCACAGTTATGGCACTTCATAGAAGCGTTGTATCATTACCCTGTCGTCTATTCACAGACAGGAAACCGGTCGACATGCATTATTTTACTATTGTGTCTGGTGTTTTTGCACTGACAACAGGTTAATGCCTTCTACTACAAACGTACGTGTGGTTGCCGGCAGAGCAGAATAGTCTTAAGTCACTCTTAAGTCCTCCCGTGGATGTCGTATAAGGCGACTTAGGAAATACAAACTCAACAAAGCTTATAAACATTAATGAGACTTCTACAACCCGTCTGGCCAGCGTGGAAATTGTAGGCCATATCTTCTGGCTTCTCTGGTCAAGTATGGTTCTGGTAGTACAGAGACGGTCGTGCTCCTGCAGTTGAAACCAAAAGACCTGATGATGACGATGATTTGCGTTTATATTAACACATGCGTGTTTTATGAGATGCTTTATTAGACTAAGAGGGCGCGGCCCCCTCTTAGTCTATATGTGAAACCGGTGAAATACGTTCATCGTTACGAGCAAGTGCGAAAAAAAGAGACTGACTTGAGTGGTGCGTTGGCGGGCGCGCGCAGCACGGGCCCCGGCACGCGGCGCTTGCCCGCCTCGCGGGACACCACCTCCAGGATGCTCATGGCGGGCAGCCACGACTGCGGACGATACAACAATTTAAAAAAAAAATTGACGGCGTGAATTTTTTTTTAAGGAACTAAAAAGTTTTGGAGGACCTAAAAAAAAAGTGAAGAAAAAAAAGGAAAAAATCCGCCATTTTGTAAGTATTTATTTATTACATCCCCGATGTTAAAAAGAATCTAACGACACTTCCTAAACAAAATCCATTAAAACTGTTTGGGCTGCAGAAAGCGCCATAGAAATAAACTCGAAAAACTTTTGGTAAGAATTGTTTTTTCAGAAAGTGGCAAATCAAGCCCTTGAGCTCGTTTTCTAACCAAGGAAAGTCTAGACAAACGAAGACATTTACTAAAATAACTTTAGAAAAATTGTTGGTTAATATTGTAGATAATATTAAGCATGTAGTCATGTCAGGACTCATGTGTAAGCTTTAGGAAACTGAACAGAGGAATTTTAATCAATAAATAATATACATGAATCAAACAAGTTCACTCAATAAGGAATGTGTATTTATTCACACATCTCGTGGATGAACACCTGCCCGTTCATGGATGGGAACCACTGCGTGTTCTGCTTCGTCTACAAGTAAACACAACCCTACTAAGCCCTAGCTACGAAACAAGCTTACTTTTTCCCTGTCGGCGGTGGCGACCACGTTTCTGTTGGGCTCGGCGTCGTAGGCGACGCTCTCGCAGCCGAAGTGTTCGCACATCTCATGAATTAAGAGTCCCCCGACCCTAGACTTCTCCATACAAACGTAGTCTACATTTAATTTTGAAACCAAATATCAGATTCTGGTAAAAATTGGCAATTGTAAAGAAATTGCAATTATCTAGGGTTATAACTGGTTTCCTATAGTAAAATTATGAACTGGAAAGAAAATATAACGATTTAGAAGTTTCCCATACTAATGGTCAAAAATGATATAAAACACTATATTCTATTTCAAGTTCATATTTTTACTGTAGGAAACTAGTTATAAACCTAGATAATTGCAATATCTTTGAAATTACAAATTTTGCCCAAATCGGACATGTCGTTTTGAAATAAAACGTAGACTACGTTTGTATGGAAAGTTGTATTTTGGTCTAGGGTCGGGGGACCCTTAACACCTGCCCGTTCACTGATGGGAACGGTTGCGTTTTCTGCTTCGACTACAAGTAAACACAACCCTAGACTTCGTCGCAGCCTGCTAACAAAACAAGCCTACCTTTTCCCTGTCGGCGGTGGCGACGACGTTTCTGTTGGGCTCGGCGTCGTAGGCGACGCTCTCGCAGCCGAAGTGCTCGCACATCTCATGGATGAACTGTCTCTTCTGCCAGTTCATGGACGGGAACGAGTGCGAACGCGTTTTCTGCTTCGACTGCAAGTAAACATTTAACATTTAATATTACAATGGGCTACACTCTCCACGCTGGCCAGATGGGTAGGAGAGGTCATGTTATAAGTACATTACTGCTGAAGGCGGGAAGCAAGGTATTGCCGGAGGAGTAATTTTCCTTGACAATAATTATGAGTCCGGCAATCCTATTCCTGCTGAGGCATGTATAGTGCTTTTTACAATAAATGCGACAAACGCCTATATTTTTTTAATGAAAATGTAATCTAACCAAAGTGCATTTTTGACAGAAAGAAACGCCTTTATTTTTCTGACGAAACTGTAATCTAACCGTCAGTTTCCGTCAGAAAAAAGCCTATATATTTTTTTCTGACGAAAGTGGTTTCTAACCAAAGTACCTTCTTGGCCTTCTGCACGAGCTCGGAGAGGTGGTCGTGCACGAGCTGCGCGAAGGCGGGCTCGCGCTGCGCGAGCGCCCGCAGCGCGTCGGAGTAGCGCGGCGCCAGCTTGGCCGACACGTCGGGGTTGCGGATCTGTCCAACCAAAGCACCGTAACAAGTGCAGCTATATACCTTCTTGGCCTTCTGCACGAGCTCGGAGAGGTGGTCGTGCACGAGCTGCGCGAAGGCGGGCTCGCGCTGCGCGAGCGCCCGCAGCGCGTCGGAGTAGCGCGGCGCCAGCTTGGCCGACACGTCGGGGTTGCGGATCTGTCCAACCAAAGCACCGTAACAAGTGCAGCTATATACCTTCTTGGCCTTCTGCACGAGCTCGGAGAGGTGGTCGTGCACGAGCTGCGCGAAGGCGGGCTCGCGCTGCGCGAGCGCCCGCAGCGCGTCGGAGTAGCGCGGCGCCAGCTTGGCCGACACGTCGGGGTTGCGGATCTGTCCAACCAAAGCACCGTAACAAGTGCAGCTATATACCTTCTTGGCCTTCTGCACGAGCTCGGAGAGGTGGTCGTGCACGAGCTGCGCGAAGGCGGGCTCGCGCTGCGCGAGCGCCCGCAGCGCGTCGGAGTAGCGCGGCGCCAGCTTGGCCGACACGTCGGGGTTGCGGATCTGTCCAACCAAAGCACCGTAACAAGTGCAGCTATATACCTTCTTGGCCTTCTGCACGAGCTCGGAGAGGTGGTCGTGCACGAGCTGCGCGAAGGCGGGCTCGCGCTGCGCGAGCGCCCGCAGCGCGTCGGAGTAGCGCGGCGCCAGCTTGGCCGACACGTCGGGGTTGCGGATCTGTCCAACCAAAGCACCGTAACAAGTGCAGCTATATACCTTCTTGGCCTTCTGCACGAGCTCGGAGAGGTGGTCGTGCACGAGCTGCGCGAAGGCGGGCTCGCGCTGCGCGAGCGCCCGCAGCGCGTCGGAGTAGCGCGGCGCCAGCTTGGCCGACACGTCGGGGTTGCGGATCTGTCCAACCAAAGCACCGTAACAAGTGCAGCTATATACCTTCTTGGCCTTCTGCACGAGCTCGGAGAGGTGGTCGTGCACGAGCTGCGCGAAGGCGGGCTCGCGCTGCGCGAGCGCCCGCAGCGCGTCGGAGTAGCGCGGCGCCAGCTTGGCCGACACGTCGGGGTTGCGGATCTGTCCAACCAAAGCACCGTAACAAGTGCAGCTATATACCTTCTTGGCCTTCTGCACGAGCTCGGAGAGGTGGTCGTGCACGAGCTGCGCGAAGGCGGGCTCGCGCTGCGCGAGCGCCCGCAGCGCGTCGGAGTAGCGCGGCGCCAGCTTGGCCGACACGTCGGGGTTGCGGATCTGTCCAACCAAAGCACCGTAACAAGTGCAGCTATATACCTTCTTGGCCTTCTGCACGAGCTCGGAGAGGTGGTCGTGCACGAGCTGCGCGAAGGCGGGCTCGCGCTGCGCGAGCGCCCGCAGCGCGTCGGAGTAGCGCGGCGCCAGCTTGGCCGACACGTCGGGGTTGCGGATCTGTCCAACCAAAGCACCGTAACAAGTGCAGCTATATACCTTCTTGGCCTTCTGCACGAGCTCGGAGAGGTGGTCGTGCACGAGCTGCGCGAAGGCGGGCTCGCGCTGCGCGAGCGCCCGCAGCGCGTCGGAGTAGCGCGGCGCCAGCTTGGCCGACACGTCGGGGTTGCGGATCTGTCCAACCAAAGCACCGTAACAAGTGCAGCTATATACCTTCTTGGCCTTCTGCACGAGCTCGGAGAGGTGGTCGTGCACGAGCTGCGCGAAGGCGGGCTCGCGCTGCGCGAGCGCCCGCAGCGCGTCGGAGTAGCGCGGCGCCAGCTTGGCCGACACGTCGGGGTTGCGGATCTGTCCAACCAAAGCACCGTAACAAGTGCAGCTATATACCTTCTTGGCCTTCTGCACGAGCTCGGAGAGGTGGTCGTGCACGAGCTGCGCGAAGGCGGGCTCGCGCTGCGCGAGCGCCCGCAGCGCGTCGGAGTAGCGCGGCGCCAGCTTGGCCGACACGTCGGGGTTGCGGATCTGTCCAACCAAAGCACCGTAACAAGTGCAGCTATATACCTTCTTGGCCTTCTGCACGAGCTCGGAGAGGTGGTCGTGCACGAGCTGCGCGAAGGCGGGCTCGCGCTGCGCGAGCGCCCGCAGCGCGTCGGAGTAGCGCGGCGCCAGCTTGGCCGACACGTCGGGGTTGCGGATCTGTCCAACCAAAGCACTGTAACAAGTGCAGCTATATACCTTCTTGGCCTTCTGCACGAGTTCGGAGAGGTGGTCGTGCACGAGCTGCGCGAAGGCGGGCTCGCGCTGCGCGAGCGCCCGCAGCGCGTCGGAGTAGCGCGGCGCCAGCTTGGCCGACACGTCGGGGTTGCGGATCTGTCCAACCAAAGCACCGTAACAAGTGCAGCTATATACCTTCTTGGCCTTCTGCACGAGCTCGGAGAGGTGGTCGTGCACGAGCTGCGCGAAGGCGGGCTCGCGCTGCGCGAGCGCCCGCAGCGCGTCGGAGTAGCGCGGCGCCAGCTTGGCCGACACGTCGGGGTTGCGGATCTGTCCAACCAAAGCACCGTAACAAGTGCAGCTATATACCTTCTTGGCCTTCTGCACGAGCTCGGAGAGGTGGTCGTGCACGAGCTGCGCGAAGGCGGGCTCGCGCTGCGCGAGCGCCCGCAGCGCGTCGGAGTAGCGCGGCGCCAGCTTGGCCGACACGTCGGGGTTGCGGATCTGTCCAACCAAAGCACCGTAACAAGTGCAGCTATATACCTTCTTGGCCTTCTGCACGAGCTCGGAGAGGTGGTCGTGCACGAGCTGCGCGAAGGCGGGCTCGCGCTGCGCGAGCGCCCGCAGCGCGTCGGAGTAGCGCGGCGCCAGCTTGGCCGACACGTCGGGGTTGCGGATCTGTCCAACCAAAGCACCGTAACAAGTGCAGCTATATACCTTCTTGGCCTTCTGCACGAGCTCGGAGAGGTGGTCGTGCACGAGCTGCGCGAAGGCGGGCTCGCGCTGCGCGAGCGCCCGCAGCGCGTCGGAGTAGCGCGGCGCCAGCTTGGCCGACACGTCGGGGTTGCGGATCTGTCCAACCAAAGCACCGTAACAAGTGCAGCTATATACCTTCTTGGCCTTCTGCACGAGCTCGGAGAGGTGGTCGTGCACGAGCTGCGCGAAGGCGGGCTCGCGCTGCGCGAGCGCCCGCAGCGCGTCGGAGTAGCGCGGCGCCAGCTTGGCCGACACGTCGGGGTTGCGGATCTGTCCAACCAAAGCACCGTAACAAGTGCAGCTATATACCTTCTTGGCCTTCTGCACGAGCTCGGAGAGGTGGTCGTGCACGAGCTGCGCGAAGGCGGGCTCGCGCTGCGCGAGCGCCCGCAGCGCGTCGGAGTAGCGCGGCGCCAGCTTGGCCGACACGTCGGGGTTGCGGATCTGTCCAACCAAAGCACCGTAACAAGTGCAGCTATATACCTTCTTGGCCTTCTGCACGAGCTCGGAGAGGTGGTCGTGCACGAGCTGCGCGAAGGCGGGCTCGCGCTGCGCGAGCGCCCGCAGCGCGTCGGAGTAGCGCGGCGCCAGCTTGGCCGACACGTCGGGGTTGCGGATCTGTCCAACCAAAGCACCGTAACAAGTGCAGCTATATACCTTCTTGGCCTTCTGCACGAGCTCGGAGAGGTGGTCGTGCACGAGCTGCGCGAAGGCGGGCTCGCGCTGCGCGAGCGCCCGCAGCGCGTCGGAGTAGCGCGGCGCCAGTTTGGCCGACACGTCGGGGTTGCGGATCTGTCCAACCAAAGCACCGTAACAAGTGCAGCTATATACCTTCTTGGCCTTCTGCACGAGCTCGGAGAGGTGGTCGTGCACGAGCTGCGCGAAGGCGGGCTCGCGCTGCGCGAGCGCCCGCAGCGCGTCGGAGTAGCGCGGCGCCAGCTTGGCCGACACGTCGGGGTTGCGGATCTGTCCAACCAAAGCACCGTAACAAGTGCAGCTATATACCTTCTTGGCCTTCTGCACGAGCTCGGAGAGGTGGTCGTGCACGAGCTGCGCGAAGGCGGGCTCGCGCTGCGCGAGCGCCCGCAGCGCGTCGGAGTAGCGCGGCGCCAGCTTGGCCGACACGTCGGGGTTGCGGATCTGTCCAACCAAAGCACCGTAACAAGTGCAGCTATATACCTTCTTGGCCTTCTGCACGAGCTCGGAGAGGTGGTCGTGCACGAGCTGCGCGAAGGCGGGCTCGCGCTGCGCGAGCGCCCGCAGCGCGTCGGAGTAGCGCGGCGCCAGCTTGGCCGACACGTCGGGGTTGCGGATCTGTCCAACCAAAGCACCGTAACAAGTGCAGCTATATACCTTCTTGGCCTTCTGCACGAGCTCGGAGAGGTGGTCGTGCACGAGCTGCGCGAAGGCGGGCTCGCGCTGCGCGAGCGCCCGCAGCGCGTCGGAGTAGCGCGGCGCCAGCTTGGCCGACACGTCGGGGTTGCGGATCTGTCCAACCAAAGCACCGTAACAAGTGCAGCTATATACCTTCTTGGCCTTCTGCACGAGCTCGGAGAGGTGGTCGTGCACGAGCTGCGCGAAGGCGGGCTCGCGCTGCGCGAGCGCCCGCAGCGCGTCGGAGTAGCGCGGCGCCAGCTTGGCCGACACGTCGGGGTTGCGGATCTGTCCAACCAAAGCACCGTAACAAGTGCAGCTATATACCTTCTTGGCCTTCTGCACGAGCTCGGAGAGGTGGTCGTGCACGAGCTGCGCGAAGGCGGGCTCGCGCTGCGCGAGCGCCCGCAGCGCGTCGGAGTAGCGCGGCGCCAGCTTGGCCGACACGTCGGGGTTGCGGATCTGTCCAACCAAAGCACCGTAACAAGTGCAGCTATATACCTTCTTGGCCTTCTGCACGAGCTCGGAGAGGTGGTCGTGCACGAGCTGCGCGAAGGCGGGCTCGCGCTGCGCGAGCGCCCGCAGCGCGTCGGAGTAGCGCGGCGCCAGCTTGGCCGACACGTCGGGGTTGCGGATCTGTCCAACCAAAGCACCGTAACAAGTGCAGCTATATACCTTCTTGGCCTTCTGCACGAGCTCGGAGAGGTGGTCGTGCACGAGCTGCGCGAAGGCGGGCTCGCGCTGCGCGAGCGCCCGCAGCGCGTCGGAGTAGCGCGGCGCCAGCTTGGCCGACACGTCGGGGTTGCGGATCTGTCCAACCAAAGCACCGTAACAAGTGCAGCTATATACCTTCTTGGCCTTCTGCACGAGCTCGGAGAGGTGGTCGTGCACGAGCTGCGCGAAGGCGGGCTCGCGCTGCGCGAGCGCCCGCAGCGCGTCGGAGTAGCGCGGCGCCAGCTTGGCCGACACGTCGGGGTTGCGGATCTGTCCAACCAAAGCACCGTAACAAGTGCAGCTATATACCTTCTTGGCCTTCTGCACGAGCTCGGAGAGGTGGTCGTGCACGAGCTGCGCGAAGGCGGGCTCGCGCTGCGCGAGCGCCCGCAGCGCGTCGGAGTAGCGCGGCGCCAGCTTGGCCGACACGTCGGGGTTGCGGATCTGTCCAACCAAAGCACCGTAACAAGTGCAGCTATATACCTTCTTGGCCTTCTGCACGAGCTCGGAGAGGTGGTCGTGCACGAGCTGCGCGAAGGCGGGCTCGCGCTGCGCGAGCGCCCGCAGCGCGTCGGAGTAGCGCGGCGCCAGCTTGGCCGACACGTCGGGGTTGCGGATCTGTCCAACCAAAGCACCGTAACAAGTGCAGCTATATACCTTCTTGGCCTTCTGCACGAGCTCGGAGAGGTGGTCGTGCACGAGCTGCGCGAAGGCGGGCTCGCGCTGCGCGAGCGCCCGCAGCGCGTCGGAGTAGCGCGGCGCCAGCTTGGCCGACACGTCGGGGTTGCGGATCTGTCCAACCAAAGCACCGTAACAAGTGCAGCTATATACCTTCTTGGCCTTCTGCACGAGCTCGGAGAGGTGGTCGTGCACGAGCTGCGCGAAGGCGGGCTCGCGCTGCGCGAGCGCCCGCAGCGCGTCGGAGTAGCGCGGCGCCAGCTTGGCCGACACGTCGGGGTTGCGGATCTGTCCAACCAAAGCACCGTAACAAGTGCAGCTATATACCTTCTTGGCCTTCTGCACGAGCTCGGAGAGGTGGTCGTGCACGAGCTGCGCGAAGGCGGGCTCGCGCTGCGCGAGCGCCCGCAGCGCGTCGGAGTAGCGCGGCGCCAGCTTGGCCGACACGTCGGGGTTGCGGATCTGTCCAACCAAAGCACCGTAACAAGTGCAGCTATATACCTTCTTGGCCTTCTGCACGAGCTCGGAGAGGTGGTCGTGCACGAGCTGCGCGAAGGCGGGCTCGCGCTGCGCGAGCGCCCGCAGCGCGTCGGAGTAGCGCGGCGCCAGCTTGGCCGACACGTCGGGGTTGCGGATCTGTCCAACCAAAGCACCGTAACAAGTGCAGCTATATACCTTCTTGGCCTTCTGCACGAGCTCGGAGAGGTGGTCGTGCACGAGCTGCGCGAAGGCGGGCTCGCGCTGCGCGAGCGCCCGCAGCGCGTCGGAGTAGCGCGGCGCCAGCTTGGCCGACACGTCGGGGTTGCGGATCTGTCCAACCAAAGCACCGTAACAAGTGCAGCTATATACCTTCTTGGCCTTCTGCACGAGCTCGGAGAGGTGGTCGTGCACGAGCTGCGCGAAGGCGGGCTCGCGCTGCGCGAGCGCCCGCAGCGCGTCGGAGTAGCGCGGCGCCAGCTTGGCCGACACGTCGGGGTTGCGGATCTGTCCAACCAAAGCACCGTAACAAGTGCAGCTATATACCTTCTTGGCCTTCTGCACGAGCTCGGAGAGGTGGTCGTGCACGAGCTGCGCGAAGGCGGGCTCGCGCTGCGCGAGCGCCCGCAGCGCGTCGGAGTAGCGCGGCGCCAGCTTGGCCGACACGTCGGGGTTGCGGATCTGTCCAACCAAAGCACCGTAACAAGTGCAGCTATATACCTTCTTGGCCTTCTGCACGAGCTCGGAGAGGTGGTCGTGCACGAGCTGCGCGAAGGCGGGCTCGCGCTGCGCGAGCGCCCGCAGCGCGTCGGAGTAGCGCGGCGCCAGCTTGGCCGACACGTCGGGGTTGCGGATCTGTCCAACCAAAGCACCGTAACAAGTGCAGCTATATACCTTCTTGGCCTTCTGCACGAGCTCGGAGAGGTGGTCGTGCACGAGCTGCGCGAAGGCGGGCTCGCGCTGCGCGAGCGCCCGCAGCGCGTCGGAGTAGCGCGGCGCCAGCTTGGCCGACACGTCGGGGTTGCGGATCTGTCCAACCAAAGCACCGTAACAAGTGCAGCTATATACCTTCTTGGCCTTCTGCACGAGCTCGGAGAGGTGGTCGTGCACGAGCTGCGCGAAGGCGGGCTCGCGCTGCGCGAGCGCCCGCAGCGCGTCGGAGTAGCGCGGCGCCAGCTTGGCCGACACGTCGGGGTTGCGGATCTGTCCAACCAAAGCACCGTAACAAGTGCAGCTATATACCTTCTTGGCCTTCTGCACGAGCTCGGAGAGGTGGTCGTGCACGAGCTGCGCGAAGGCGGGCTCGCGCTGCGCGAGCGCCCGCAGCGCGTCGGAGTAGCGCGGCGCCAGCTTGGCCGACACGTCGGGGTTGCGGATCTGTCCAACCAAAGCACCGTAACAAGTGCAGCTATATACCTTCTTGGCCTTCTGCACGAGCTCGGAGAGGTGGTCGTGCACGAGCTGCGCGAAGGCGGGCTCGCGCTGCGCGAGCGCCCGCAGCGCGTCGGAGTAGCGCGGCGCCAGTTTGGCCGACACGTCGGGGTTGCGGATCTGTCCAACCAAAGCACCGTAACAAGTGCAGCTATATACCTTCTTGGCCTTCTGCACGAGCTCGGAGAGGTGGTCGTGCACGAGCTGCGCGAAGGCGGGCTCGCGCTGCGCGAGCGCCCGCAGCGCGTCGGAGTAGCGCGGCGCCAGCTTGGCCGACACGTCGGGGTTGCGGATCTGTCCAACCAAAGCACCGTAACAAGTGCAGCTATATACCTTCTTGGCCTTCTGCACGAGCTCGGAGAGGTGGTCGTGCACGAGCTGCGCGAAGGCGGGCTCGCGCTGCGCGAGCGCCCGCAGCGCGTCGGAGTAGCGCGGCGCCAGCTTGGCCGACACGTCGGGGTTGCGGATCTGTCCAACCAAAGCACCGTAACAAGTGCAGCTATATACCTTCTTGGCCTTCTGCACGAGCTCGGAGAGGTGGTCGTGCACGAGCTGCGCGAAGGCGGGCTCGCGCTGCGCGAGCGCCCGCAGCGCGTCGGAGTAGCGCGGCGCCAGCTTGGCCGACACGTCGGGGTTGCGGATCTGTCCAACCAAAGCACCGTAACAAGTGCAGCTATATACCTTCTTGGCCTTCTGCACGAGCTCGGAGAGGTGGTCGTGCACGAGCTGCGCGAAGGCGGGCTCGCGCTGCGCGAGCGCCCGCAGCGCGTCGGAGTAGCGCGGCGCCAGCTTGGCCGACACGTCGGGGTTGCGGATCTGTCCAACCAAAGCACCGTAACAAGTGCAGCTATATACCTTCTTGGCCTTCTGCACGAGCTCGGAGAGGTGGTCGTGCACGAGCTGCGCGAAGGCGGGCTCGCGCTGCGCGAGCGCCCGCAGCGCGTCGGAGTAGCGCGGCGCCAGCTTGGCCGACACGTCGGGGTTGCGGATCTGTCCAACCAAAGCACCGTAACAAGTGCAGCTATATACCTTCTTGGCCTTCTGCACGAGCTCGGAGAGGTGGTCGTGCACGAGCTGCGCGAAGGCGGGCTCGCGCTGCGCGAGCGCCCGCAGCGCGTCGGAGTAGCGCGGCGCCAGCTTGGCCGACACGTCGGGGTTGCGGATCTGTCCAACCAAAGCACCGTAACAAGTGCAGCTATATACCTTCTTGGCCTTCTGCACGAGCTCGGAGAGGTGGTCGTGCACGAGCTGCGCGAAGGCGGGCTCGCGCTGCGCGAGCGCCCGCAGCGCGTCGGAGTAGCGCGGCGCCAGCTTGGCCGACACGTCGGGGTTGCGGATCTGTCCAACCAAAGCACCGTAACAAGTGCAGCTATATACCTTCTTGGCCTTCTGCACGAGCTCGGAGAGGTGGTCGTGCACGAGCTGCGCGAAGGCGGGCTCGCGCTGCGCGAGCGCCCGCAGCGCGTCGGAGTAGCGCGGCGCCAGCTTGGCCGACACGTCGGGGTTGCGGATCTGTCCAACCAAAGCACCGTAACAAGTGCAGCTATATACCTTCTTGGCCTTCTGCACGAGCTCGGAGAGGTGGTCGTGCACGAGCTGCGCGAAGGCGGGCTCGCGCTGCGCGAGCGCCCGCAGCGCGTCGGAGTAGCGCGGCGCCAGCTTGGCCGACACGTCGGGGTTGCGGATCTGTCCAACCAAAGCACCGTAACAAGTGCAGCTATATACCTTCTTGGCCTTCTGCACGAGCTCGGAGAGGTGGTCGTGCACGAGCTGCGCGAAGGCGGGCTCGCGCTGCGCGAGCGCCCGCAGCGCGTCGGAGTAGCGCGGCGCCAGCTTGGCCGACACGTCGGGGTTGCGGATCTGTCCAACCAAAGCACCGTAACAAGTGCAGCTATATACCTTCTTGGCCTTCTGCACGAGCTCGGAGAGGTGGTCGTGCACGAGCTGCGCGAAGGCGGGCTCGCGCTGCGCGAGCGCCCGCAGCGCGTCGGAGTAGCGCGGCGCCAGCTTGGCCGACACGTCGGGGTTGCGGATCTGTCCAACCAAAGCACCGTAACAAGTGCAGCTATATACCTTCTTGGCCTTCTGCACGAGCTCGGAGAGGTGGTCGTGCACGAGCTGCGCGAAGGCGGGCTCGCGCTGCGCGAGCGCCCGCAGCGCGTCGGAGTAGCGCGGCGCCAGCTTGGCCGACACGTCGGGGTTGCGGATCTGTCCAACCAAAGCACCGTAACAAGTGCAGCTATATACCTTCTTGGCCTTCTGCACGAGCTCGGAGAGGTGGTCGTGCACGAGCTGCGCGAAGGCGGGCTCGCGCTGCGCGAGCGCCCGCAGCGCGTCGGAGTAGCGCGGCGCCAGCTTGGCCGACACGTCGGGGTTGCGGATCTGTCCAACCAAAGCACCGTAACAAGTGCAGCTATATACCTTCTTGGCCTTCTGCACGAGCTCGGAGAGGTGGTCGTGCACGAGCTGCGCGAAGGCGGGCTCGCGCTGCGCGAGCGCCCGCAGCGCGTCGGAGTAGCGCGGCGCCAGCTTGGCCGACACGTCGGGGTTGCGGATCTGTCCAACCAAAGCACCGTAACAAGTGCAGCTATATACCTTCTTGGCCTTCTGCACGAGCTCGGAGAGGTGGTCGTGCACGAGCTGCGCGAAGGCGGGCTCGCGCTGCGCGAGCGCCCGCAGCGCGTCGGAGTAGCGCGGCGCCAGCTTGGCCGACACGTCGGGGTTGCGGATCTGTCCAACCAAAGCACCGTAACAAGTGCAGCTATATACCTTCTTGGCCTTCTGCACGAGCTCGGAGAGGTGGTCGTGCACGAGCTGCGCGAAGGCGGGCTCGCGCTGCGCGAGCGCCCGCAGCGCGTCGGAGTAGCGCGGCGCCAGCTTGGCCGACACGTCGGGGTTGCGGATCTGTCCAACCAAAGCACCGTAACAAGTGCAGCTATATACCTTCTTGGCCTTCTGCACGAGCTCGGAGAGGTGGTCGTGCACGAGCTGCGCGAAGGCGGGCTCGCGCTGCGCGAGCGCCCGCAGCGCGTCGGAGTAGCGCGGCGCCAGCTTGGCCGACACGTCGGGGTTGCGGATCTGTCCAACCAAAGCACCGTAACAAGTGCAGCTATATACCTTCTTGGCCTTCTGCACGAGCTCGGAGAGGTGGTCGTGCACGAGCTGCGCGAAGGCGGGCTCGCGCTGCGCGAGCGCCCGCAGCGCGTCGGAGTAGCGCGGCGCCAGCTTGGCCGACACGTCGGGGTTGCGGATCTGTCCAACCAAAGCACCGTAACAAGTGCAGCTATATACCTTCTTGGCCTTCTGCACGAGCTCGGAGAGGTGGTCGTGCACGAGCTGCGCGAAGGCGGGCTCGCGCTGCGCGAGCGCCCGCAGCGCGTCGGAGTAGCGCGGCGCCAGCTTGGCCGACACGTCGGGGTTGCGGATCTGTCCAACCAAAGCACCGTAACAAGTGCAGCTATATACCTTCTTGGCCTTCTGCACGAGCTCGGAGAGGTGGTCGTGCACGAGCTGCGCGAAGGCGGGCTCGCGCTGCGCGAGCGCCCGCAGCGCGTCGGAGTAGCGCGGCGCCAGCTTGGCCGACACGTCGGGGTTGCGGATCTGTCCAACCAAAGCACCGTAACAAGTGCAGCTATATACCTTCTTGGCCTTCTGCACGAGCTCGGAGAGGTGGTCGTGCACGAGCTGCGCGAAGGCGGGCTCGCGCTGCGCGAGCGCCCGCAGCGCGTCGGAGTAGCGCGGCGCCAGCTTGGCCGACACGTCGGGGTTGCGGATCTGTCCAACCAAAGCACCGTAACAAGTGCAGCTATATACCTTCTTGGCCTTCTGCACGAGCTCGGAGAGGTGGTCGTGCACGAGCTGCGCGAAGGCGGGCTCGCGCTGCGCGAGCGCCCGCAGCGCGTCGGAGTAGCGCGGCGCCAGCTTGGCCGACACGTCGGGGTTGCGGATCTGTCCAACCAAAGCACCGTAACAAGTGCAGCTATATACCTTCTTGGCCTTCTGCACGAGCTCGGAGAGGTGGTCGTGCACGAGCTGCGCGAAGGCGGGCTCGCGCTGCGCGAGCGCCCGCAGCGCGTCGGAGTAGCGCGGCGCCAGCTTGGCCGACACGTCGGGGTTGCGGATCTGCAGCGCCAGCGCCAGCTGCCGCGCGCGCGCCTCCATGCGGCACGCGTCGTCGCACTCCAGCCTGACACAACCACAGAATTTACTTGAATGCAATACAAGAGGACACAGCATGGGTTTGTTAGTTGGGACCTCTCAGTCCCACATCTTAAGTGATATTTCAATTTTCGAAATTCGACAACCGGAATTTGTGACTGATTTTTTGAATGCAACCCTATACCACCGTGTTCATAATAAAATAATCTTTATTTTCATTAAATTTAAATTCAACAATCAGACCGGGGAAAAATACTAGATCTATCGATTTACCTGTTTATACCTTGCAACCCAAGAGTTGTGACCGTAAAAGAATAGGCAACCTAACTTTTGCATATTCTATGGGCTTCATACTTTCGATTAATAGAATTTGTTTAATAATAAAACCGTTGAAAATTAATTAATTAATTTATTAATTAATCATATCCTAGTAATCAAAACATACTTACGTTTTCAACATATTGATCGGACGCTGGACATCGGAGAGATCAACAGATTCCCCCTCATGTATTTTAGTCGCAGCTAATGCGCTCATCATTCTAAAAGACAATAATTAAATATTTAACGGAAAAAAAACTCATATCTCTAAAGTTATTTTTTATTATATCTTTAATCTCAGCCACTGCTGAGCATAGGCCTCTCGCCGCACACTCATTTTACGTTCTTTAATTTTATAACGGCATCCCTCCTTATAGCGTGGCCATACTACGTGAGTCGATGGCTTTTTAACATAGGTTATTTTCCTCATCGCATTTCACTACCATCGTTTTAGTCTAAATGGATAAGGGTGGAAAAAAATTTACCTTTTTATTGAAGTCTGTTAAAAAAAAGTTGCTTACTTAGCGACGTCTCTGGCGTTGTCTGCGCAGGCGCGCTCGGCGTGGCGGCGGCCGCACGGGCAGGTTGCGCGCACGAGCTTCTTACACGGCGCCGCGCTGGGGCACGCCGTGGGCGGGTCGCTGCCCGTGTGGCACGGGGCCGCGCACGGGTGCCCGCAGCTCGGCCGCTTCTCGTTGCACGGTTGGGTACATCTAGATAGATAGAAGGGATTTTTATTTACTAAAAGAACACATAATATACATGGTACATGAATAAAGCATATAATTATTAAGGTTGAACTAGCCACGGAATCGAATTCACAGGTGGGCGTTGCCAAAAAGCACGCTGTCTCACCTACCACGATGGCGGACGAAAGCAGTGAGGTGTAATGCACGACAAATTATGGTAAATCGAGCGTGTAAAAAATAAGTAAAGTTCAAAAGAGGCGAAGCCTCAGCTCTGATCTTCTGTTGGTGCTTTCACGGACCTTTGAACGATGCGCAATTCGCATATAACCTAAAAGTATATTTTGTCCATAATATGTACTAACAACTTTCCTCTAGAAACATATATAGCAAACTACGAAAAAAAAGTGCAGTCCCACATGGCAGCCCACATATCCCATGCTCACTTCTAGTGAGCATGGGATAGCTTCCATTCCTGAGCCACATCTCTTTGACAAGGAAAAGTGCACTTACTTGCTAGTATCACAGGGTCCCTTATGACAAGTCTTTATGCAGGTGTGCTTCCCACAAGGCAGTGGCTTACCACACGGCAACCCACAAGAGAACTCTTCTTGCGAGCACGGGATCGTTTTCCGTTCCTGAACAAATGCAAAATATTATTTCAAATCCGTGGACGTCATGCGGCTGAAATGATGATGATGATTTTAAATCCATACTAAGAATGTAAATGTGTATGCGCTGTGATTCCTTTAATGTCGAGGGAAAGTAATAGATTGAACTGATTAGACCAATGGGGCAAAAAAAAAATGCTTTTGTAAGCCACTGATTGAATTGATCAAAAATTAAATCCGTTGTTACTCTTTCACGTAAAAACTTTTGAATGGATTTTAATGAAGCTTTACAATAATAAGCTTAAAAATCAGAATAACACATTTAAAATCCTGCACAGATGAAGTCGCTGGCACCAACTAGTGTAGGTATGTTTTCGATACCTAAACGGGGATGACACAGGCCTGCCTTTACTCCCCCCCCGATGTGGTTCCCATCTTGTCGCGATGGGGGGGCTCAGTACCTGCGGTTGCCTCGGCCGCAGGGAAGGTAAGAGGAACCCATTGCCCGGGTTGAGGCTTAGGCCACCCCGGGCCCGGCGGAGGCCATTCCTGGAGAGAATGGCCTGGCTGTGGGGGAAGGGGGGTGACGATGACCCCCCTACCATCACAGCCGTGGTAGGGGTCGCGGGGGAAGAGGAGTGTCGGTGTGTCGTTGCCGCTCGCCCTATCCTCCGCGACCAAGCGCGGCCGTGGCGCTTGGCACGGCATCGGTGGGGCCGCAGGGGAAGAGGAGTGTCGGTGTTACGTTGCCGCTCTCCCTATCCCTTGCGGCCGGCTGTGTGGGCCCCGGTCGCCGTCAGGTGGACTGGGGCAGGGCCTGCTTTCGCAGGCCCCAAATTATGAGGTTTGGTTGGACGGTGGAAACGGGATTCCATCGACCAACGGACAGCCCTCCGGAGTGGAAGGCAGGCGCGTGTGCGTGTCAGCGCGCCTGTCCTTGGGCCAAGAGGCCAAGGCGGCGGTTACTCCGGCCCCTCTGATTCAGCAGAGGGTGCCGTGAGGCCGTTGGCGAGCCGGGGCCGCTTAAGGAGCGGCCGGCCGCGCCGGGGCTGTGGAGCATGAAGAAGCACACGGTCCCGGCTGATAGCGGCTGAGAGGTGACACCGCGGAGTTTTTAGTGGTAACACCACATAACCTTACCGGTGTCCCGTAACCGGTAAGGTATCCGAAGGGATTTTCTCCGCGACAAAAAAAAAAGGCCTGCCTTTACTCACATTAGGCAATATATTTAAAAAAATACCTTCAATAATAAATAAAATATCCAAAGATAAATTGTATATTATGCAATTAGTGAATAAAAAATCACGACCGCAGGGAGTGTTACATGCATGATCATGGAAACACGAGCGTAGCGAGTGATTCAAGTGTTAGAAACCAGAGCGACGCGAGTGATTCACGGCCCTCCATATAAATCCGTTTTATTCAAGAGTTGCATACTATATTTATACCATGACTACGAGAAAAAAAGATTTACATGCGAAGAAATACAAATTTAATGAAGAAAAGGGAAGATTAAATTAATTACAATACACGTTAAAACTGGAACAATTACTAAAAGATTTTGTTCTGAATGCATTTTATTGACTGTTTTCAGTGAATAAAATAAAGTTTTTAAAGGGGGAATGGTATAAATAAATGATTTTGGCCTTGACCTTGATATATGAATCCTACATTTTTGAGTTTGATTTTGAGCTCACCTCGTGCCCGCCGTGGCAGCGCTTGGTGGTGAGCACGACGCAGGGCGGGCAGTCGCCGGCGTGGCACGCGTGCAGCGGCGCGTGCCCGCAGCCGCGCGTGCGCGAGCACGGCGCGCTGCACGCGGGGGGGCGCGCCCCGCACCGCACCGGCGGCAGCGTCACCTCCAGGCCGCACTCGCAGCGGAGCTCGTCCCAGCCTACACGATAAACCACTCATTTATTATAGTGGATGAAGTATCTAGTACGTTTTGTGAGTTGGTCGCCTATAATATTTTGAATAAAATGCATAATAGACCGATAGACTAAATTACTGTTAAAAAAATAAGAAAATACTACATTTTATTGCAAAAAATTACAATTTCAAACTAACAGTATACATTTTCGCGCGGAAACTGTTGGTGACGTCACACGTGTCTGACATTAGTGTTGCCGAAATTGATAGTATAGGTTGGTAAAAATAATCCTGACGAGGAACAAACTATCGATACCTCTATTGATAGTATTGCTTTTCATAATTCAGTATCGATTAAAATATGTATAAATTGTCAAATAATGAAAAAGGGAAGGGGCGTGTAGCTATGACTGACTGAGTCTCGGGCACGGCGCGCAGTGTCCGGTGTGGCAGAAGTCCTCGCAGCGGTGCAGCTGGCACGTGAGCGAGCGCCCGCACACCAGCGCGCAGCGGTGCGAGCTGCCCGCGCAGCACAGCACGCGGCAGCGATGCCGCCCGCACGACAGCTTCTGCAAACAAAGGTTTGGTTTATAGTTAAATAGCTACACAGTTAAAAAACAAATCTTTATTGTTCCACGTCCGATGACCTGTGTGGCGTAGTGGTCATCATGGCAGACTATCACACCAGAGGTCCCGGTCAGGTCAAGATGGAAAATGATCTTTTTCAGAATGACCTGGATCTTGGATGTTTAACTATGCATTTGTTATAAAAATATAGTATCGTTGAGTTAGTATCCCACACAAGTCTCGAACTTAGCTGCGGGCGCTAACGTAACAAATACCCAATGCTATAGAAACTACTGAAGGTGTATTATATTATAAGTAGGCAAAACCGGAGTTGCGGGGTAGGCTCAGAGATGGCAGCACACACGACTAGCAAAAAAATCAGAAGAAAGTATAAGTACATATAAGGCATAAAAAATTAATTAGATTACTTTATTTAAATAATAGTCATAAAAGATTTTAATGTTTGAATTATTTTATTATTACCTTATAGCGCCTTAAAGGAAGAGAAAAAATTATGTTTATAAGGCGATGAGTAGGCCTCACGTAATAAGCTATCTACATGTTAAGATTCATTCTAATTCCTTCAGGTATTTTGGCGTGAAAGCGGAACAAACACAAACATCCATATAAACTGTTGCATTTATAATAGACTTTAATTACCTTGTTGCACTTCTTCTGGCACAACACATTGTTGTACATCTCTGGAAGGTCGGCACACGGCACCTCTCGACTCGAGTGCCCGCAGCGGCACTGCAGAAGTGTCTTGTCGGGGCAAGTGGGGCATGGCCCTAGAAATAAGACACAGAGTAAGTACTAGTACTCACGTACAGAAGTCTTACTCAGCAAAGAAATATCTACTCAATGTGGTTAGCGATATGGTTTAATTTAGCTCGCGTCACATCTCATGACTAAAACTCGAAAGCAAAATCGTGAAATCAATCAGTAGTACCGCCGCCGCCGGCCGGCCGGAGTTCATCGGGGTCACGTGGCAGTTTTGGACGGGTGTAACAACGTGGTCTCGATCGTAAATCATTTTCGCAACTTTTATATCTTATGTCATACACAAATTTGGATTACTTATATGAATAGAGGAATTTATTTACGACGTTTTTTTCGAAAGCGAGTGAAATGTCAGCGTGTATTATTTCCTCACCTTCGTGGCAGTCGAGCTTGCAGAAGTGTTTGTCCCCGGCGGGCCCGCACTGCAGCGGCTTGGCGCAGATGTTGCCGCAAAGCGGGATTGGGTCCGTGCATGCTTTCCGCTTGTCTTTCTCTAATCTGTCAGCAAGATACGAGTATAAAAATGAATTGATATTAACTTGACAAGTTTATTTCGTCATCCAATCAAAATCCCGATAGACGCAAACACGCGTCCGTACGACCATCCTAGTGTTGACTTTAGAACAGTTAAACAATGGGCATGTGGACTGAGAATATTTTTCGCTCAAATATTCTCAGCTCTGTGAATTTTAAATACAAACTTACTTGGGCGCATCAGCTAAAACTAAACTTTTTGCTCGCCAGCGCTCGTTAACATTACTTTATACTCCCAACGCCAAGCCTAGTAAATAACAATTTCGACCACATAAGTCGTCCAGTACCGTCTCAGTTACGCGACCGTTGCAACTAAAGTCAATGGTGCTCAAAAGGTAAGTATTTGTTGTTATTATTTATATAGATAAGAAATGGCTGTTATTTTTCCATAATAATAAAAAAAATACGTACTTGCGTTTCCCGCAGGGGCAGGTGAGCACGGAGTCGGGCAGCAGCCGGCAGGCGGCGCAGGGCGGCGCGTGGCAGGGCGCGGCGCACACGTGCGCGCCGCACGCCAGCACGCGGCCGCACGCCGCGCCGCACGACCACGCGCCCTGGCGGCCCGTCTCGCGCGCGCACGGCACCGAGCGCGAGCGCGCGCCCGGGCAGTAGCACACTACATCCAAATTAGGAATATGCATGAAAATATGTGTTCTCTCTATCTGTCAGTTTATCCATAAATATTCAAAAGTAAAGTACTAACAGTGAAAACAGAATAAAAATTGGTTTAAAATCGAACGACATATTACGATTTTACGAAAATATGTCTATCTCACTAGCCAAAACGCCATTTTCTATGGCAAATGTATAGATGACATGGACTTTGACGTCACCAGTCCATATCGGACTTCTCTTTCTAATTGAAACTTTAAAGTATCACAAGTTCGTCGCTGATTAAGATATTTTATAAATTATTTCATATTTCATATTTGTTTATTCTGGTAAATGAAAAAAATATTTTAAAAAATACGTGTATTACCATTGGATACATAACACTTAAATTTTTAGTACCTGGGCGACCGAGCTTTGCTCGGTTATATCATATTCTGCGTGGAAAGAAAAACGCATGAAAACACGCGTTTTCCCAAACATAAGACTAATCTAGATCCATTGTTTACTCCCGAAAACCTCTATACAATGTCCTTTTTAATTAAGTACAAATATTTTAAGGGGTGATTCAGTCCATCATTCCTAACAACTATTCCCAATAAATGTATATCGAAATATGAAAAAAATATTTTCATTTTCCATAGTACTGATATCACGTGACTAGTTCGGTTTGTATGAGAAGCTGAATTTTTTTTTTCGTATTTCGATATACATTTATTGGGAAAAGTTGTTCAAAATGATGGACTGAACCACCCCTTAAAATATTTGTACTTAATTAAAAAGGACATTGTATACCATTTCAGCGAAATCGTTAGAGCCGTTTCCGAGATCACATAAATAAATTTATGTATAAATATCCAAGAATTGCTCGTTTAAAGGTATAAGATTAACTTAAAGCATCACAAAATAGTGTCACTTTACCTGTTGGTAATATGACACTATTGGTACTGCGTTGTACTGTAACGTGGTATTGTGTTGGTTATTTACACTAAACTCATTAACTCATTCTACACCTTCTTCTAATATTATCAAAAATAGATTATATTAAAGGTTTATTAAAAATACCACTACAAAAAAATGATTTCTTTTTAAACAGCCAGTAAAATTAAAAAAGGTTAATTAATGAAGTAGTAATTATTATTGACATTTCAAATATACGTGTGGGAGCGTGGTAGGGACATCTCACTATCTCTTTCATACGCGCGAGACCTAATAGCGGGACGTCAAGAGCGCTGTACGTGCGTCCTATTCTCGTTACTTGATAATTTCCCCTTCCATCAGATTTTAAAAACTTATAACTTATTTTTGGGCAGATTAAAAAAAAACATTTTGTTTTCGGTTTCGGATTATGCCACCTATCGATATGTATTCTAAAAATAATTGAGTAAAATACCGCACTGACTAACCTTGTTCGACAGTCTCCTTGCACTCGTCGCAGGAGCCTTCGTGGCACTCCTTCTGACACGTGTGCACCTCGCACGACAGGGTGCGGTGGCACACGCGGCCGCACACCTGCGGCAACTTGCTGCTGCACAGCACTGAACGGGTTTCGGCACCACAACCGCATTGTCTGCAAAATATGGGTAAATAAAAAAAAATCTGGAGTGAAGAAATTACTCTTGGCAAGAATATTTGCGTCAAAGTAATGAAATCGCCACGTGGAACTTTGATTATAGGATACAATACGTAGAAGTTTTGCATGTATAAAAAGTTCCTTCTACGTACGGTCTTTGGATACGTGTGCACCGCTCGCCCCCACCTGTGTACTTGAGGGAGCGGGACAATATGACGATATTGGTTTATACAAAACCTACTTGCTAACTGTGGCTTGACATGGTGGGCAAGGTCCAGGATGACACAGCAATGTGCAAGGATGCGGGCAGTTCCTTGGCCGTTTGCAGGATTTCCCGCAAGTGAGCGCGCCGCTCGCCCCTCGCACGTACTCAGGGGAGCGTGTACCGCCGCAAATATGACGGTGTTTTACTTCGATTATACAAAACCTACTTGCTAACTGTGGCTTGACACGGCGGGCAGGGTCCAGGATGACACAGCAATGTGCAAGGATGCGGGCAGTTTCTTGGCCGTTTGCAGGATTTCCCGCAAGTGTGCGCGCCGCTCGCCCCTCGCACGTACTCGGGGGAGCGAATAGCGCCGCACATGCAACGGTACTCCGTGGGTATCGCCTCGCTGGTGTTTTGGCAAGCGGGACAGCGCCATTTACCCTCTAAAAAAAATTAAGTTTTTTTTTCATAAAAGACTGACGGTTTCAGGAACACTACACTGTGCTGAGCTGCATTACGCAAATGGTTGACGTTGGAGAGAAGTCTGCTAGATTAAAGAGGGACTGGGCTGATGTTTGCCTGAAAGATGGGCACACAATAACATAGGTTCCAATAGATAAGAAGAGATAGGTCTATTGGAATTTATTGTCTATTGTGTCTATTATGTGTCTAGTGTCTGTGTCTAAAGGAAGACCTAGGTCTTCCTCAAGACCGCTGTGTCTATTGGATAAGATAAAGGGACGAGTTGTCAGCTTTTGATAAAGAATGGAGTGAAACAGGTAAAGATAGAAGTAATACATGGTGTTAACATCAGTTTGAAACCTTTAGATGAAAAAGAATATTTTAAAAGGAGAAAGCACCACATAGTGTTCTGCTGGAATTTTTAGCATAAAAAGTTATGCATAACTCACCAACCATACTGCTCATAGCCCACTTCCGTATACATCTAAGATGCAGCACATGGTAACAGTTAGTACACGACCACACAGGATCAGTTTGTTTCACTCGCTCGCAACACACCAGGCATTCTAATGTGCCCTTGTCTAATTGCTCACTGAGTCTCTCCCGCTGGGTCATTTCTGAATGTGCTTGGGCTCTGGGTTTCTTATCTGGAATAAAAGAAGAGATTGGTCTAATGGCTAAGTAATTTTCTTTTTCAGTCTAGGATATATTAGAATAATAATTCATGCAAAATGTTCTAACGTGGTTCGCCAAAAACAAAAAATGGTTTTGCTGAGACAAGTTAACTGTGAGCACTCCACCTGTCCCAGCTATTAAGGTGTGTTCCCACATGAAATTTATAGAGGTTGGCGAGCAAGAGATTAAAAGAAGCTGAGAATATATATATTTACTATGCAATATAACTGTTACAAGAAATTACAATTGATGAGCTGTTATTCGTAACAGGAGTGAAAGGAGAATGAGTCAAAAATAATTAGCATGGAATATCTGGAATTTAAAAATTAAATTTAGGAGAGAAATTTGAAAAGAATGAAATGATAGAAAAGAGTTGGGCAAGAACATGAAGGATAGTGCTTATTGCAACATTGTTACATAACTAAATTATGAATATTAGTTTTATTTACAAAGAAAATTTAATTAAATTTTTTTAAACTAAAATAAGAACACTATGCTGCTCATATTTACAAACAAAAAAGGCTAGGTAGGTAGTTCTTAGTCCGCAACAATGTGACCAGAAGACTGGCAGCAGTTTGTATTGATTAAAAGGTAAACAAAATACACACCTTGATCATTGTATTTGTTCCTGTAGTTTACAGGACTCTGCACACTGTCTGATTTAGCCTGTCGATCTGGTTTATCATCACGGTATTGTAAGTAGTTGCTGGCATATTGCTCATCCTCAGTGTAATTACGCTCTGCTGGCCTAACCCGCTGACTTCCCGCCCAGTTCTTACCCCTGCCGGAACCTTCCTTGCCATTTCTCACTCTATCTTCTGGTCCCCCTTGAATTCGGCTATTATAAAATGTTCTACCAGCATCTAATTCCTCTTTCCTCTTTCCTTTAGTATTAGATTTAGATTGGTTTCTATCATTGCGACTACTTGACTCTTGGTTTGAGTCATAGCGGGAATTGTAATCTTGATAACGATCTCTATTGTCATCACGGTCTCTCTGATTTTCTTTTGCACTGTCACGATCCCTTGCACTGTTGCGTTCTCTGGGATTGTCTCGCTCTCTGGCACTATCTCTATTGCCATCACGGTCCCTATAACTATCACGATTTCTATAGCCATCTTGATCACGATCTCTATTATAATCACGGTTACGATTTCTAGGTTCATTTTGCCTGTAATTATCTTTATCTCTATGATTATTATATTCATTCCTCTGGCTAGATTCACCATTTTGGGAAGGTTTTGGTCTTTCTCTCCAGTTGGTATCTGAGGAACTACCTTGAATCTTCTTAGGCTCGGTGACCACCTCCACTGAGCTACTGGAAGCCTCTGGAATGTTTTGAACACTTGCTGCTGGCTTGACATTGGATCTTTTTGGCACAAACTCTGTGGCAGTTGGCGTTAAGTTTGATTTTAACAATAATTCACTATTAGTGAAATTTGTAGTAGGATCTGTCGGTGGCAATGCAGAATTAAAGTGGTTCTGACTGTAATCTGAATATGATTCAACCTGATTAGTCTGAGATGAAGATGGCATATTCTGGTAATTGTAGTCATAGTTTTGGTACTGAACATTGTTGTAGCTGGCGGCGTTGGCCGGTGTAGTGCCGTTGGGTTGCATCTGAGATAGAAACTCATTAAAACTCACATACTGATTACTGGGATCATACTGGCGGTTGGAGTAAAATGCCTGGTTCGCGTACTGGCCGTTCACGTCACCTTCCCAAGCATTAGGACCTTGATATTGGTTGTTATAAGCGTAAGAATTGTTCCATTGAGACATGGTGATGACGACTTGTGAAACACTTATTTGGATGGAATTTGGTGCAGTTTTAGAACTTTTCTGTTGTTTTTGAAGTTACCACAAAGTGTCAGCCTTAGGCTGGGGCCGAAGGCCCTTGGCTTGCTTATTTATTTAATCTGAAATGATTAATAGACCAGTGTAATGAAGTGTTTTTTAAGAAACATGTGACATTAAATATGTGTGTTCTTACCTTCTATTTGTGGTTTTCCTCTTTTTGTTTTTTAATAAATAATTAAAAAATAACTAAAAACGAACTAAAACAGTTAAATTTTTGTAAAATTACATCAACTTTGAAATGGTATGACAAGACAATTCGGAAATCAGATTGAGGGGAAAGCAAAGCAAAGAGGGTGGGAGGAAAAATCAACGTTGACAGTAGGTTCTTTAATATGACTACTTCATTGGCCAGGTCATATCCTAGTATTTGCAGTGAGTGAATCAATAGGAATGTATGCTCTAAGTAAACATAACTACACGTGTAAATAATCAAATACTTACTTAGCTATTCACATTAAAAATTAGTTAATTATTATTGTGGAAATCCTTACAAAAACTGTAAATACCTACATACGTATACTCAGTAAGCTGAGAACACTTTGCTTTGCACCTAAAAACACCTAATTTGACATTTGTTTATTTTTTATTTGTGACGTTTGTACCTACGATGTGGCTGAAAGCATTTTGAGCCATATATTATAGAAAAAATCCATATATTATTATTTTCTACTATATTATTTATACTTGGTCATTCATCACCTACCAATCTTTTGAGACTCATGAAGTTCTGAGTACATAAATATAGTGACTGATTTAAATGCCACTTTTTATTCCAAAGCCTAGATTTCGAGATGCTTCTTAGCTAGCTGTTTGATGGCAATCGGTTTAGCCGTCTAAAAGTTGTTGGGGGGTGAATGCTTCAAAATCTTCAAAGTTGTCTTCAAGGACCTAGAAATTATCCTGTGTTAATTCAGGTATTAAGCTATAAGTACGTGCCTTTTTAGGGTTCCGTAGCCAAATGGCAAAAAACGGAACCCTTATGGATTCGTCATGGCTGTCCGTCTGTTTGTCTGGACGGACAGACAATCCGTATGTCACAGCTTATTTTTTCCGAAACTATAACATATAGTTTTTTTATACGTCATAAATCGTAAACCGCAATTTTTATTATTCAATCAATTTAAATATAAAATTAAAAAAAAACGTACCAAGAACTTTTATACTATGTTGTATTGACGACCTCCGTGACGTGGTCACCATGCTAGTCCGCCATTTAGAGGTTCCGGGTGCGATCCCCGGTCAGGGCAATTTGGAAAACGACCTTTTTCAAATTGTCCTGGGTCTTGGATGTTTTTTATATGTACAGTATTTGATATAAAATATAGTATCGTTGAGTTAGTATCCCGTCATAACACAAGTCTCGAACTTACTTTGGGGCTAGCTGAATCAGTGTAATTTGTCCGTATATATTTATTTATTTATGTTACGTACTTGCTGCTACGGAACTCTTCACGGGTGAGTCCGACTCGCACTTTTTTTCATTCTAATTCTTTCAGCATAAATCACATCCATACAAATTTTAGAATTTATATATTTATATAGATAATGATGATTGTTATAATATAAAGTTCCTTCAACGTAATAATGCCACGCAGCGGTCTAGGTATAAGTATCTCAAGTAAGTAGGTACACATATTAATAAGCGAATCTCTTGAAATCCATATATATCTAAGTTAGTCGTATTTAATACTTAAGAGTCCCCTTCCACCCTAGACTTCTCGATAGGAACGTAGTCTACGTTTAATTTTGAAACCACATGTCAGATTCCGGTAAAATTTGGTAATTGTAAAGAAATTGCAACTATCGAGGGTTAAAATTATGAACTGGAAAGAAAATACAACGATTTAGAAGTTTCCCATACTAATGGTCAAAAATGATATAAAACACTTTATTATATTTCAAGTTCATATTCTTAATGTCGGAAACCAGTTATTACCCTAGATAATTATTATGAAAAACCATGCCTTATGAAAGCCTTACTCACAGACTTCAACATATTCTTCACTCCTATAATCTTCATATCTTGCCTACTAGTGCTACACATTATGTTCCTAACTGTGTACCTTCTCCCAGTCTTATCGCTACACATGGCCAACTTTCAGCTCCTTTCTACCACCATGACTTAAAATACCTGTCGTACTGTGTTCGCCCCCCCAAACGTAAACCGGAATACTCTATTCGCCGCAGCTTTGCTAAGATAAATTTAGAGAATTTTCATAGTGATTACTCGAAAATTGATTGGTCTCCGATCTATACTGCGGAGAATATTGACTCCAAAATTGAACTTCTCAATGATATTGTTATCTGTTTGATAAACATGCACCGCTTAAGCGTATTAAAATTAAACGTAATCCTGCCCCGTGGCTTACACCTATTAAACAAGCAATGGCGCGGAGGGATGGGGCCAAGCGCAGGTACAAGCGTAGTCAAACAGAGCGTAACCTAAATATTTACAAAGTGCTTCGTAACCGCTGCAGTCGCTTGTGTAGAGATGCAAAGAGAAACTACTTTTATGATTTCCTTACTGACTGTAGCTTAGCGGAGGCTTGGAGGTTTTTGAAATCTGTTGGTGTCGGCAAATCTCCCTCCTTAACTGAAAGCAATATTGATTTAACTGATCAACAGGCATTTTTCACATGCCCCTGTTAACATTCCTCCAAGCGTCAAATCAGAGACCCTATTTAAGCTTTCTAGCTTGCCACGTCCTTCATTTCCCCAATTTTCCTTCTCAGCTGTTTCCGAGGAAGAAGTTAGTAAATGCATAGGTCATGCCTCCTCCAATGCCACAGGTAATGATATGTTGTGTACAAAAATGATTCAGCTTCTTGTTCCTGTAGTTCTTTCTGCACTTACTCATATTTTTAACTTTTCTCTTTCCTGTGGCTCTTTTCCCACACCTTGGAAGTTAGCTCAAGTGATTCCTTAACCTAAAACTAGTAACCCTTCTTCTGTTTCTGACCTTAGGTACATTTCTATTCTGCCCTATCTCTCAAAAATTCTTATGTTAATTGCCCATAACCAACTGTCTCATTTCTTATCTTCTAACAATATCCTTACTTCATTTCAATCTGGTTTTCATGCAGGTCACAGTACGGTGACTGCATAGATGACATCCGCTGGGCTATTGATCGCAAATCTCTAACACTCCTGGTTCTCCTTGACTTTAGTAGCGCCTTTAATTCTGTGGACTTCGATATCCTTCTTGGCATCATTCAGTCTATTAATGTTTCTTCGTCGGCCTTAAGAGGCCGTCTATTAAATTTGACAAATTTTACTCAACTTTGCGTCGTGTTTTTGAGAAAACTACAGGATTATCATTAAATTTATTTATATATTATGAAAGATAATATCATATTATTTAGCATGAGTGAACCATTTTGCCTATGAACTTGCTTGTTTTAGTATAATTCACTGGAATCCAACGTGCATTTTGCCAAATTTCGCAAGACGCGTGGCGGGGCTTTCGGGATTTTCAAATGATTTAATCATTAACACCCGGTAAAAAAAATACACAAATATAGCTGAATAAGTAATTTATGACATGAGTGAAGCTTTTTTCATTGTTTTATTTAAATTCACAAGGAAAAAAATCAACAAGTCGCGTAATTTTCGCCGAAATCGATGTAAATAAAGTCGCTTGTATTTGTGTTTTGAGCTCCTATTTTAGAAAAATAAAAATAACGTTACAAACGCCATTTCATGCCCTTTTTAAATATGCCAAACACATTATAATTATATTTTTTTAAATAATGTAAAAAAATAAAATCATATCGCATAAAAATTTATTTAAATAGGATGCGGTTTACTCTCCGACGGCAGTCCGCGCGCAGCGCTTACGGCGAGAGGACGTATTTCTTTGCGCCAACGCCGACCTCGTAGTCACTGTGCGATGACGTGCGCAAACCATAGAGTGACTGATAGGATTTGATCATTGGAAAACTTGATTACTTATAGTAATTTATTTATGTCGTTGAACGTACTGTCGTTAATATATAATGGGCTATCGGATAAATTTTTCAAACTTGAAAAGAAATAGAAAATTTATCAAGTTCTCCCTAATTGCCACGTATTTCTAAAATGAAGATGTTGCTCCCATTCCATCGCTGGGCGGTGGTGTTCAGCGCTGGTGTGGCTTAAGCCATATGCGTAGGCACTATCTGCTCCGCGGTGGAAAGGGACGCGATGTAGCGGCCATTTTAAGAAATTCAGTTTACATGAAAATGCGATTTCACTAATATCGTCTAAGTAACCAAACATAATTATTGAAAGATTTTTTATATTTAATTTGCCGTACTCATTTGGGGAGTGTAGCACGGCAGCTGAGTGCTGGCACCGGATGCCGTCCTCCACACCCCAAATTTAAGATGAAACAAATTTTGAAAAATCAATAAAAAATTGTTAAATTAATTTTTATTCCAAAAACTTGTTAGTAAAAACTTTAATTTGGAGAATACAGTCTCCGATTATGTTGGAGGATGCAGACTAAAAAAAAAAAATTGAATGGGCAAACGAGCTAAAAATAGAACGTTGATAATGTGAATCGGAAAAATAAATACTATGGTGCCACTAATTCTACAAAAGGCAAAAAGTAAGCTTAAGTAAGTCACTATACAAGACGTTTGTCAGTTTGGTCTCTAGACTGGACCTGATTTGTTAATTAAAACTGAAATTATCAGGCGAGACGATGAGATTTGGGAAAATAAAATGTAAGACCGGTTGATAAATTTTTATCATAAATTATTACTACTGGAAATCATCGATCCGCCTAAATGTCGTTCAATGAAACTCCTGCAGCTATTAGCCCTATATTATAATTAATACGTGCTTGTACCTTCAATAAGTATCCTAGCTATTGTTACGAAAGTGGGGTTTGAGATTTGGAAAAAAATGCCAACACTCTTCTTAGGGAATTTATTCACTATGCAACCAAAGATTGACACACTAATATGGTATTCGAAACGTCCATTGTCCAAGTCTTCAGTCCAAAATTCGTCGCTGAAGTCGTATAGGTTACGCGCCGATAATATTTGTTAAATCTCTTTGAAATTATCTCACCACTTTTATATACGCCTGCCAAGGTACGAGAATAGATGTTTCTAGAAAATTCATGTGCTTGACCCTCCGTCACCCCGACTTAGAATGTTAGTATTGGTTGACTGATGTGAACTCGGGATTATTCTCAAACATTCCACAACCTTCTTTTTAATTCTTCATCATTCTGGATTATTCTATAAACTTCTAGAACATTCCACATTATTTTAGAACTTGCTAATTCTTCTGGAATTCTCTACTTCTAGTAGCTTTGCGACACTATTTCTCATCATTGTGCTAAATTTCATCGAAATCCGTTTATATGTTATAAATAATTGTTTTGAGCACGCAAGGTTTAAAACGGTAGTCAGATTTGCGTGCTAACATGAGGCTTTTCTGCAATAATTTTAATCGAAAATCAGAAGCAAAAGTAGCGTTTCCTGTCAAGCAGATTTGTATGTGTACTTTTTAAATGTATACTCAGACAAATTATACCAATTTTCTTAATTCTAAAGTTTTATTTATTTTATTCGATAATAAGGAAGGCAACTTCTACTCTAGCGATGCAGTCGTGTGTTTCATGAACGCGCTACTGCATCGCAACATTCTCCATCGGTTTATGACCAGCGACTGCATAGCTACCAAAGAATTCACCATGTGCTACCTCCCTAAACTCCTTTTCATTCGATATACACGCTGACTTTTCATTGGTTTTGGAAAAAAATGTCATCGTGTAAAAAAATTCTTCTATCCATATTTGTGTATGACAAGACAAAAATGTTGCGAAAATGACTTCTGATCGAGACCACGTAGTGTTGAATAAAAGATTCGCATAGATTCCATGACACGTGTTTATCTCCACTGTCAATGCCCCAGAAAGCTTGTAAAAAAATTTTCACCAAAGACATTTAATTTCTACCTTCATTATTTATTCAGAATGAATTCTCACCAACCGGTCAATTAGTGCTGCCAATTTTTAAAATATCCATCTGTTCGTTACAACTTGCCACAGATACCCGACCGCACGAACGTACCAACTGTATCAATCGACTTCCACTTAGGTTTTATTAATTTAGCAACACTTATGACAACTGCCAATACTGTTTACAAATCGTGATACTTATTAGCTACAACAGATCTAAGAGTTTTAAATAAAAGTAATAATTAATAGTAGTTACGCCTGACCAAAACTGCCGCGTGAGCTCGATGAACTCTGTCGGGCCGGCCAGGTGGTGGTACTACTAATTCATCTCACGATTTTTTGTTTCTGAATTTTTATTTTAACTAGCTATTTAGGTATTAATAACGATCCTTATGAAGTGGCTTTCGGCACTAAAACCATTGAAAAATCACCATGTAGAGAGTAATACGGAGTAATATGGCTTACAATCAATGATAAGTAATACTTTGCACTACCTAATTTGCTAAAACTTGCCTTATTTAAGTTTCTATACAAATTAAATAATGTGCGTGCTCAACTCTGCTAAAGTACCTGGGTGACCGAGCTTTGCTCGGTTACATATCAAACATTAACTACATTTTAAACTTGTCTAAAAACAATACAAAGTAAAAAATTATATATTAACTTGAACATAAAATAACAAAAGTACTCATTAACAGTCACCGAGTGGGATTCGAACTCGTAACACTCTTTCTAACGGTCCGCATCCTTAACCGCTGAGCCAAACGGATGGCGGCCGGTGCGGAGAAATTAGCGACTATATTCTGCGTGAAAAGAAAAACGCATGAAAACTCGAAAACACGCGTTTTCCCAAATATAAGACTAATCTAGATCGATTATTTACCGCCGAAAACCCCCATATACCAATTTTCAGCAAAATCGTTAGAGCCGGTTTCGAGATCATCGAAATTTATAAATATATAAATAAATAAATATACCTACAAGAGTTGCTCGTTTAAAGGTATAAGTTAAAGAATAGAAGTCTCCATTATTATCACCTTCACGATTTATCATATTATTTTATCATAATATTTTTTACTTACCCGTAATCCAAAGCACTCAAGGATTTAATATTCATATATTATTACTCGCATTTAAATTAGGATGGCATTTACTATGTAATAAAACTTTTACCAAAATTTTAATAATATCTGTTAGTTTATACCAGTTAGTAAGTTAGAAAATCTTTATTGCACCAAAACATAATGTACCACCAGTATATTTAACCAAAAAACATCAACGATCGCCGAGCGCGCTACACCGCGCTTTACGTCGCCTACGTAGCTCTGTGTGTGTGAGCGGCATGTCGTTGTGTGCGTGCGCCCGCTGCCAGCGTGCAAAAAGATTACAGCGGGCTCTTAAAGTGGTTTGATTCCTACTTGCGGGGCCGCTCGCAGTGTGTCCGCCTTGTTGACTTTGTCTCCAAGTGGTGCGATCTCAGTGCGGGTGTTCCTCAAGGCGGTGTGACGTTGCTTTTCTCAATATTTATAAATTCTATCACTTATATTTTTTCCTGTAACTTTCATCTCTACGCAGACGACCTTCAGCTTTACAGGCATTTCCCTGTCGCTGATTTAGATGTAGCTATTGCTGCTATGAACAATGATTTGCGTCAGGTTAGCGAGTGGGCCCAGTCTTTTGGTTTGAAAGTTAATCCCAAAAAGTCTCAGGCCATGCTTATTGACCGAGCGAGCGAAGCGAGCGAAGCGTCTCAGTTTCGAGATTAGCCAAAAATTCTTTTGTCCGTCTGTCTGTCTGTTCTCGCCTACAGGTCGCATTTCTTAACCGATTCTCATGAAATTTTGTAAGCAGGTTCAGCAACTAAATAGAATTTTTTTGTCGAGCCAGTTTTTCGAAATTTTTCAAAATGGCGAAAATATGGGGGTTTGAAATTTTAAAACTGTCATATATCCGCCATTTCAAAATATTTTCAAAAATGTCATTTGACTTTTTTGTTGCCATTATAAAAACGCAACTTTTTTATTTGAACAACTTTTTTGTCTGAACAACTTTTTTTATACGGTATACTTGAACGAGTTTAGGGTGACTCGCGAAGTATAGCTGACTGAGCCGTAACGGATATACAATACAAATCTTCTTACAAAATATACTAAAACTATTTAAGGGTCAATTCAGTCCGGGTTACTGAACAACTTTCGGTGGAAATCAAACCCACGACTTCCGAGTTACAAGGTCAATGTCTTGACCACTATTTTTAAGAAAAGAAGAAAAATGTTAAGGCCATACCCAAATTTTCCGGGGTCCAGTGGCGCCGCCATTTAAAATAAATCATTTAAAAGGAAACGGAGATATCATTCAAAATTGTGTCTTGGTCAAGCCCTAGATAGCCCTTAAAACTATTTTATGAACTACTGTTTATAATTTAAAGTGCGAACGTGAAGCTTTTCTACGCACATTAGCTAAAAGTGGCCGTTTTTCGCAAATGTGCGTAGAAAAGCTTCACGTTCTCACTTTAAACTACAAAAAGTAGTTTAAAAAATACTTTGAATGGGTATTTAGAACTTGACCAAGACACAATTTTCAATGATATCTCCGTTTCCTTTTAAATGATTTATTTTAAATGGCGGCGCCACTGGACCCCGGAAAATTTGGGTATGGCCTTAAACATTTATTTTGTTGCGTACATTGAATACCATCTAGTTCACAAAAAAAAACAAGAGATGTCGCAAGAAAAATATTAAAACTCGTAGAACTCGCTATGGGTTTTTTTATAAGTTTACAAGATCGACTTGATTTTTCAGTCAACTTCTAAAAGGAGGTTATCAATTCGACATTTTTGTTTTTTTTTAATATGTTACTTCATAACTCCGTCAAATACGAACCGATTTAAAAAATATATGTTTTGTTTTAAAGAATGCATTGCAAGGTTGGTCCAATGTTATTTTTTTTTAAATCGGACAAAACATCTCGGAACTGGAGACCGAAATTCTTCAAAAGACAACTGCAGCTCAAATATGAATAATACATTTGCATGCTCATATCACTTTCTAATAGTACCTGGGCGACCGAGCTTTGCTCGGTTACATCTCAAACATTAACTAATTTTTTTTAAACTTGTCTAAAAACAATGCAAAATAAAAAATAATACATAAACTTAAACATAAAAAAAAAACAAAAGTAAGTCACCGAGTGGGATTCGAACCCGTAACACTCTTTCTAGCGCTCTCGCTATCCTTAACCACTGAGCTAAATCAAGGCGGTCGCGGCGCGACAAAATTAGCGACCATATTCTGCGTGGAAAGAAAAACGCACGAAAACTCGAAAACACGCGTTTTCCCAAACATAAAACTAATCTAGATCGATTGTTTACCCCCGAAAACCCCCATATACAAATTTTCAGCGAAATCGTTAGAGCCGTTTTCGAGATCACAGAAATTTATAAATAAATATATATATATACATACATACATACATACAAGAATTGCTCGTTTAAAGGTATAAGATAAACTGATTCTAATGATTCAATGTTTGTTTGGAAGAATTGCTTATAAGTTTCTTATAATTTGAATGAAAATCTGATGAAGGGTTTTGGATCTGGGGAATAAAACTCCAGAAAGAAATACAGCAAGTCACATGCAAAAAAGTTTTTTTGATAACCATTTTTGTTAACCTCGCAGACCAAAATCAATGACCGAGCCCGCTTAAATGAACTCTGCTTAAATGTCAATGTAATAAGGTAAAGGACTGCATGCGGTTATATTCTGATAACAAAAGTGTTCAAAAGTCAAAATTACAATTGTAATAGGCTAAAAGCCCGGAACCGGCCTACAGCGAAAGTACCGGCGAACCACAACAATAAAGAAGCTGCACAGGCCTACGCTGATCAGTAGGCCCAGGGATTGGAAAAAAAACAGGGCAGCAGAGTCATGCTTAAGACCAATTTGTGAGTTAAAAAAGGCTTGGTGAATGGTGCATTAGGCACTGTTACTCAATTGGTTTACCCCCTGAATTGCTCCCCACCTACAGATTAACCTTTGGTGATAATGAAACAATTCGACACCTACACTGGGCCACATATTAGCAATTCTGTGCCTATAGCGGCCGTTACTCGATCTTGGCGTTCTGGAGGGATCACTTATTCCAGAACCCAATTCCCTCTTATATTAGCATGGGCAGTGACCATCCACAAATCGGGATGTTACTACGTTGCCCTCTCTCGTTCTCGCCGACTAGCGGACATAGTTTTGGAGCCATTTAACCGCCTCACCAGAATAGCTAAATAAAACTTCTTCTGTTAAGAATAGAGGAGGAAAAGAGATTGAATAAGCTAGCAAATTTAAGGGGTGGGTAATGGGTTTAGTAAGGAGGGGTATACTTCAATGGGGCTTATGCGTAAAGGATAGGTGGTAGGCCTGTCTACTTTCTTCCCAACAGGTTTCAAAATCCTCAAGTGGCTTTTGCTAAGGAAGGAAAAAGATTAGGATATCGGTTATTTCATGGTTGTAAAGTTATAAAGGCTCGCGAGGTATACTGTTCTTACAGAACTACTAGTTGGTAGTAGTTATTATCAGAGAACCGTTGATGTAAAGTCATTATCTCCTTTATATCTCGATGGCTCTCCAATTGCATACACTGAGTCTGCGAAAAACTTAGGGATTATTATGGACAGAAACTTAAGTTGGACTGCTCATATTTCCGAGATTAGCCGTAAGTTACACTATTGTCTTCACTCTCTCAAATGTCTTCAAAATTTCTTACTATTTCAAACTAAAATCTCCCTCTGTCATTCCTTATTACTCCCATTGCTTGACTATGCTGATGCCTGTTTTCTCGACGCTACCAAAGAACTTCTTGCTAAGCTTGAACGTTTGCGGAATTTGTGTATTCGTTTTATTTTTGGCTTAAGGAAATTTGACCACGTCTCCGACTTTCGCAAACAACTTAAGTGGCTCCCCATCCGCCTTCGCCGGAACACTAGAATCCTTTGCCTCCTCTTCAATGTCCTGCACAATCCTTCTTATCCTCCCTACTTACGTAAACGATTTACTTTCGAACGACCTGTCGACGCTCCCTGTCGGTCCAACCGTAAATTCATCCTTCAATTCCCAATACATAGCTCTGCTACCTACACCCAGTCCTTTTCCGTGCAAGCAGTTAGGCTATGGAATCAGCTACCATCGAAAGTTCGTGATTCTACGACCATAACGACGTTTAAGAAACGAGTAAAAGATTACTATCTGTCTTTATCATCCTGATTATCATTTTAGAAATATTATCTTATGTATTTATTAGGTGTATATGTAAATATGTATATGTCGCAGTTAAATTGTATAATCCGGTATTATTCAAAAACTCTAGCTGTTTTGCATTACAGCTCGGTTTTGTAAAACAGCTGAAAATAATTCAGCTCGATTGTCAATGAGTTACGTAATTACGTTTAACAAAACAACTAACGTTGACATGACATATAGGGTTACCATTATTAAATAAAACTGTGTTACCAAACAAAATAATATATGAGGGGTCAATAGTTGTTCTTTATTATTTTTATATTACTCGTGGGATGAAAATAAAACCTAAATTCAACTCCTTACTAAAAAATTCAGTCTTCAACATTATAAAACACCAACGAAAAATGATAATTAGCTCGATGCGATTGGATATTGAAATTTTATATAAACCCGACAACTCAATGGCGGAGCGATTTCTTACGACCAATTGCTCCACGTGAATTTTGCATCTCGCCGGAAGGCGGGCGTCGAAATAACAATATGGGAACCAAGCTAAAGGTCTACTTTATTCTTTTCAATCATTTGCAGTCCGAAATCACAAACGATGACCCCGATGTCTCTCGATAAAAACAGCTTAGTCCCGGAACGTGGCGAAGAATTTACTTTATACGGCCATATTTGTTATTATGACACTGATACTTCACAAGCCCCAAGTGGCAGAATTCCGAACTAATCGTTCTACAATCTTACGTCAGGTAGTTTGTGAAACGTAACACATTGGACGATCTAGCTAAATAATTTTCAGCTGTATTACAAAACCGAGCTGTAATGCCAAACAGCTAGAGTTTTTAAATAACAGCGGATTATACAATCCAACTGCGACATATATATAAGTATTTATGTAAGTTTATTTTATGTAGATATTTTTTTTTAAATATTTATGTATAGGTAAGTTAAGTTTTTATTGTACACGCCAATTACCTCTTTCTTCCCATTTCCTCTCGCGGGTCTACTGGAAGAAATTTCTTTAGAAATAAGTAGCACCTATGTACTATGTTTACTTTTATAAGGATTTATTTGTCAATTTTTCAAGTGTACATGAACTAATAAAATAAAATAAATAAATAAATAATTGCAATATCTTTGAAATTACAAAACTTTGCCGAAATCGGACATGTCGTTTTGAAATAAAACGTAGACTACGTTCTCTGTCTGCCCCATTAGGGATAAAGACGTGATAGTATGTATGTATGTATGTCGACTACGTTTGTATGGAAAGTTGTATTTGGTCTAGGGTAAGGGGACTCTTAAATGTAGGGATCGCCATTACTTACGTTACTGTAGACACCTAATAACTGAAAAGTAAAGACCCAGCATACTGTCTGCTTACTTTAAAAAAAAAACGTAAAAATCACTATAGTATAATTAAATTAAAATAACGGTCAAATAGTGGTGATCGAATCAGAAATGAGAAAATTCGTAGGAGAACAAAAGTCACTGATATAGCCCAGTGGATTAGCTCGTTGAAGTGGCAGTGGGCGGGACACATAGAGCGACGAACCGATAGCCGGTGGGGCAAAAAGGTTCTCGAATGGCGACCGCGTACTGGCAAGTGAAGCGTAGGGCACCCACCTTGGTGGTCGGATGACGCTAAGGTCGAAAGCGCTGGATGCAGGCCGCTCCTGATCGGTAATTTTGGAAATCTTTGGGTGAGGCTTATGTCCAGCGGTGGACGGTATGCGGCTGAAAAGATGATGATGAACGGTCAAAATTAAAAAAAGATGACATCCCCATACAAATTGCCCGGGCTAGACACTTTAGTATCGAAATGCCGAATTTTTATCACTTTTACTGTTATTTTAATTTCATTATACTAAAGTGATTTAGTATTAGCCCCTGGTTCGATTTATTACGGGTATGTGATGTCTCTTCTACTTTGTATGATAAGTACATATACTATTTTGTAGTGTTATGCATCGAACAGCCACGCGAATTCAGTTTTTGATGACGTGTTGTGTAGTGATAGTGTGACTAATTACGGTAGTGTCACGTGGATGTACTAAAGAGCGATATTCCCTAGTTTATAATTAGCTGGGCACTTACCTATCGCACTTACCATTGTCATTAGTGGAGTACTTTGGTATCTGATTGCCTTACACACGTAAGTTCATAAGTATAAGTGAGAAACAGGATAAACCTGTGGGAAAAACCAAAACTAATGTGGTGCCATTTTTCGAACGCGGAGTCACTAAACGAACGATTTTTTGTACAGAAAACCATTTATTGAGGTACATAACTATTCGTTTCAAAAATGGCACTTCTGGACTCTTACTAAAAAGCGGCACGACAGACAGAGATTGAAGCGTTAGGAAATGATAATAATCTTTATTTTCGGATAATCAGGTGATTCAAGCCTGTACTTTAGAAAATCTTTATTTAAAGTACAAATATACTTTGGAACAATAAAGTTTGATAAAATAAAATAAATATCTTAACCAGACTCTAAACAACATTACCCAAAGTATGCTTGCCAGTGGGATTCGAGCCCATGACCTCCGGATCACAAGGTTTGACCGAAAACGCTTTGACCACTGAACCGCGAAGGCAATCATATATGGAATATCCATCATTTAGTAAATCTGTACCACCATTTAAAAAATAAACTCCGATGTGACCGCGGTGCCGGCCTGCGCTAAGCCCGTATTGTCCGCTAAGCGGCTCCATTGAACTGAAAGCGATATTTGGCGAACTTCGTAGTAACCTTGGCTTAGTTTGCTTTAAAAGGGGCTGTATTTATCTCACCTGTTTACTAGTTAGGTTCGTGTGTGAGGTGGTGGTCCAATGCACCCCATGGGCTGTATGTCGAGCTCGCAACGGGTTGACGTGTCCAGGGCTGCTGCAGTAAGTGCAATCATCTTAGTTAGGATTATTAGAAGTGAATTTAACACTAATTTGACGATCTCCGTGGTGTACTGGTCAACACGCTAGACCGCCAATCCGGAGACCCTGGGTTCGATCCACAGCCAGTTGGAAAATGGTCTATTTTTGAATTGTTAGGTTTTTATTTATATAAATATTTATTATAAAATATAATATAGTTGAGTGAGTATCCCACAATACAAGTTTAAAGTTAGGTACTTCATTAATGACATGAATTATTAACTTAGTACCAGTTACCTCTCTTGTTGGATACCTACAATTAGGTAAATGGTCTACGTTAGCGACACTATCGTGGTAACAAATTTGGTTATTTGCGTCTAATATAAGTCCATTTATTCTCAGTTCAAATAAATATCTGTTGACGTGTTTGGAGAAAATGCTGCAATGCAATTTGTTACCACTTCTTCTTCTGCACTAGCACCTAGAAAGCGGCATTCAACTTAGCTGTAAGCGAGGATTGGACGTCAACAGTTGTGCATCACAAAACAATTTTATTATAAATGTGTAATACAATACAATTTATTGCACCATGATAAACATAAAAAATTACAACAACAAAGAATAGAACAGGATACCTACATAAGAAACAATCCGTCTTATTACAAAACGCAGACTAACTTTGTTCCTAGGTTCAAAACCATTATTCGACCAAATCAAGCTGACATTTTCAGATGAGACAGTGGCATATTGCTAGATATCAACTTAATTTGGTCGGATAATGGTTTAAACCTAGGTACAAAGTTAATCTTCGTTTTACAATAAGACGGTATTATAGGCACAAAGGCGGACTTGTCGCTATAAATGCAATCTCTTCCAGCCAACCTTTGGGTCATACATAAATACAGAAAAGAATCTACTAGGCCCCGCGCAATATGCGTCCCCTAATGACATATATTTGAATTTGAGTATAATGCACGTTTAGGTTTCATGGCAAGACACCCACAAGGGCGAGACGGTCGTGTCGGCCATAGTGCGGCTGGACGATGAGATCGTCAAGAGCGAGAAGCCGCACCCAGTGGCCAGGCTGGCTGTGGTCACGGCCGAGATGGAAAGTATACAGCAGGTCAGCTTTGTTTGTACTCTGTTTCCCATGGCGGTAGGCAGGGACTATGGATCTCCACTTGCTACGATCCTTGCAAACGTGTTTGTTTGTTTGTAATTACTTTATTGTAAGTACCAAAACAAATACATGTACAAAGATAATTTACGAAAAAGCAAATACTTATATAAAGGCGGACTTAACCCATGTAGGTAATTAAAATAAATATTTAAGGGGGGCTGCCATACAAAAAACCTGATTTTTTGTACATAATGGTATGGAGCCCTTGTGATCAACATCATCAGGTCTTTTTGTGTCCACTGCAGGAGCACGACCCTCTCTGTACTACCAGAGTCATAGGTACTTGGCCAGAGCAGCTAGACTTGGCCTACACTCTCCTTATTGGCCAGACGGGTTGGAGAGGTCTCATTGATGTTTATAAGTTTTGTTTAGCTTGTATTTCCTAAGTCGCCATCTACGACATCTACAGGAGGACTTGGAGTGGCCTTATTCTACTCTGCCGGAAACCACACGGCAATGCAGTAGCAAGGGAGCTGAAACAATGCCCAATGTCAACTACGTCGTCACATAATGATTTCGATGAATCGTAACTTCAAAGGAATTTATCTATAGTTTTGTGCATATAAAACCAAGTGACGCTTATTATGAGATATTATACATATCAAATCATAATAAAGATATAGGTATCTGATTTGAATTGACTTTCATGAAAATCTTTTTATGCAGAGAATCTTCAAATACGATTATCTATTCGAACCTATGTGCTGTGCTCTTAGATGACAGAACTGCAAGAGTCATAGGTTTGTACTACTCACAGTCACACCACAATTATGTAATACTATTATTAATTCTGTGCCACAATTTAATTGTTACAGGAAATCAATACATTTGAAGAAACCACATTACCTGTAATAACCCAAGAAACATATGCCAAAACTATTCATCAGGTAAGGAGGTTAATGTATTTTTAAATGCCCTTATTTCTAGATAAAAGTCTTATTTACCTATGTTTAATTTTATTTTTTACAGTTGTTCGTCAGTTTAGACTTGTATAGACGTCCGTTGTTGGCTTCGGAAAATGAAGATTTTGTTGCTAATGTTAATCGTAAGGTTAGTGTAAGATAGGTATGCCATATAAGCAGCTGATACTTAGATACTTGTTCTACAGAAATGCCACATGTAACTGTGATTGCTATCTCTTTTGCTTTTGTGACCGTTATCGTATTACGTTTGTCGCACTCATCTTTAGTGGTCTTTTTATATAAGTAGTAAAAAAAAATATATATTTTAACATTTATGAGTAATCCTGATTGTGTTTTGTTTTTTTCAACACACTTGCTCATAAAGTGGCTCTATGGTCACCGCAATTAGGCACATAATGACACCCATAATCAAACTGTGACTTTTTCATTGCTATAACTCACTAGTGAGTTATAGATTTTTTTTTAAATTTTATTGGTTGAGTTGCTTTGTTCTTATTGAAAAAGTTTTTATTCAAAAAAAGATCGTGTTCAATAGCACAAACAAATTAATGTTCCTTTTGCTTGCTCATTTCATGCAACTTTTTATTTAAATAGATAATTTTAACTCGTACGTGTTTAATAAGTAAAACTTTCACTCAAATATAACTTTTGTTTTCTCTGTAATAAAAGAAAACTTTAAATTCCCCATTTTGTACTTGGCAGAATAGGCGCAAATCCTATGCGCGGAAAATAAAAAAAATACCTCATCTCTTTAGTCTGTGGCCGATCGCAATGCGCGCGTATACGAAAACTGATTAATTTTTACCGCCATAGCGAAACATTTTTCACAACTCGTTTTCACTGTTGAAATTATAGTTATTTATTAATTAAAATGTCTACAAGTACTAGTTACGAAGAAAATGATTTATGTTGTACACCGCCCGATATAGGATGTGAAGCCCTTAACGTTATACAAAGTTTACTACCTGAAAACTCCAAGGAAAAATATCTATTAGCGTACCAAAATTTCATAAAATGGCAAAACAGCAAGAATACGCATTCTTTTTCATAAAAAAGTGTTCATGGCGTACTTTAAATAATTATCTTCTAAGTACAAACCTAGCTCTTTGTGGTGTTTATACTCAATGTTAAAAAGTACAATCCGAACAAAGAATGGAGTGGACTTAAAAACATACTTTCATTTGTCAGCTTATCTAAAGAGACTATCCGAATTAACCGATGGATTTAGAAGCAAGAAATCAAAGGTTTTATCGTCTGACGTTATTGAAAAATTTATAAAAGATTCCTACTGACGAAACACCAAGTACATCCAATGATTGGATTTCACCTACCTAGTAACACGAATAATGAACCACCTCAAATTACAATAGAACATGAAAGTATTTCAATAAATAATCTATCGATGAGACCGCTATGCCATCAAAAACAGTTAATTATAATTTTACTAACTGCACATTTACTAATTGTTCCTTTAAATAAACTTTTTATTTACTAAATAAAATGAGTTTTTATTGTTATTTTATTCACAAGTGTGTTGAAAAACGTCGTATGATACACGTGTGTATTGATGATTACCGTCCTTGGCTCTCTTAAGACCCTCGCCTACGGCTCGGGTCTCAATGGCGCCACGGCGGTAATCACCAATGTTACACACTAGTACCATAATGTACTATTACAGTTACATTTTTATAGGATCACTCGTGTTAACAAATAATGACGAAGATACAGCGCATTTAAATTTCGCGTGTCATGATTAGGTTCAATTTTCACCAGAAGGTGACGTAAATGGCCGCCTCACCGAAACTTCGACGTTGCATCTTTGTGAATTTTAACTTCTTTCCTCAAAGAAAAAATATGGGTCGATTCATTTCAGATATTTCTAGTCGACATACTAAACGACGACGCGCAAAAAGTCCGGCGCGCGGGCGTCGTGTGCGTTACTGCATATGATTGTATGGGCCATGGAATTGTATGTACTGCGCACAAATGTATGGGTTCTATTTTCACAGACTCAAAAGTGCGTCACGGATAGTCTGTCGTCTACGTTGGGCCTAAATAAAATAATATTTTGCCCTCCAAATCAGTTACGAATGAGTTAAGTAAATAAATAAAACTTAAAACCTACAGGAAATGCGCCGCTTAGAGTTGTGCTGGCTGCGGACGAGGCAGGCCGAATTGCAGAACGAGCGGCGTATCCTGCACGCACAGATACTGCGCACGCGCTCGCTGTACGCGCAGATGCAGCAACTGCTAGGTAAACTTACTTTTTATAGACTAAGCTTTCGCCATCTGCCTGTCTTTTAGCTAGTCGCGTACTCGGGATCGTTGAAATTTGCACAATGCGTGTATTAAAGAATCATCATCATCAGGTCTTATTGTCTCCACTGCAGGAGCACGACCCTCTGTACTACAGAGCCATACTTGGCTGGAGCAGCCAGAGGACTTTGACCTACACTCTCCTCGCTGGCCCGACGGGTTGGAGAGGTCTCATTGATGTTAATAAGCTTTGTTTAGCTTGTATTTCCTAAGTCGCTTTCTACGATATCCATGGGAGGAGTGATTATAGAATACACAGAACGAATAAATACTTACATGATCTGTGTTTTTTTTACTGTAGCTGCAGTGATTACAAGCAACGACACACTATAGGTGAGAAGTATCTCTTCAGTGTTACTAACAAGTTAGTCCTCCATTTCATTTTAGAGACAATATGGGGCTCCAACGCGCGTCCAGGTTCACCTCTAGAAGGCGAATTAACCCGAGCCCGCGGTCTCCGAGACGCGTTGGCCTCAGTCAGTGCTCGTCTTCGCGCGGCTGCCGAGTATGCGCACGCGGCTGTTCGCTTGCTGGATGACGCGCTACCGCAATGGAAGATGACCACTGTCGGAAAGTAAGTATTTTAAAACACCAATGAGATTTCTTATGTAATCAAAATTTAATGTTTCAGTTATTGATTGAGGCTATTCACATTTTTCGAATTAGATTTTTCAAAGGTATTTGAGGATGTTGATCAATCTACAATTTAATAATTCATATAGCGGACTAACAGCTGCATCTACATATGTACCTACTTAACCATACAATAGCTTAGTAAGCGCAGTCTTAGGTAACGTAAACTTTAACCACTATTAAGAGCTCGTTTGTACGTTCCTCAAGGTTTTTATCTCGGGCCTTCAGTTTTTGTATTTGGCTGTAACGCGTTTGTATGGTTAGAAAGTAACAGGTCAAAGCACAGTATGTCGACGACCAATAAGTGTTTATATTTCTTTTTTATACATCTTAATTAGGTACATATGCTTATTTTTGATCGGACTGGATTTTCTTTACATATTGTGTACTGTAGTTTTATTATCATCTTAATCATAATCGTCAGCTATCATTGGTTTCCAAAACACAGGCGATTCCTAGTCTGGGAACTTTATTATTCTTAGTTAATTGTAAGAACTGTGTTGTGTTTACCAAAATAAACAATTTTCCTTTTTTATTATTAGGGACCCACCCACTACTTGGTAGTAGTTAGTTAGCTACTTAGTTTACTGTAGCTAGTAAATTACTACAAAATGTTGTTTGTCTTAATTAGAAGCGGTTGGGAACGCACATCAGCCTGTGCCGATGCCTGTCGCCTGCTAGTCCAAGCTCGGTGCCTGGAGCGAGGCGCTCGGAGAGTGCTGGCGGCTCCGGCGGCCCCTCGAGCGGCTAGGACACTGAGGCTGGCCCTCGACTACGCCTTCACTGATGCTCTTCATGATCACAAGTATGTTATCATAAAATTTTTGAGACTGCGTAAGTAAAGGGGCTATTCTTCAATCCGCTAGTTTCCAACAAGTCAAATCAGATACTTTTATCTAAACGTCAAAACAAACATTGTCTGACCTATGGGATTTGTGTGAAATGGCACGTCGTGACGTCATAGTTTCTTGGAGTCAAATAGCGCTCTTGATACTTATCTGTTTTTCTGCAGTAACTAATAAATCTAAAATCACTTTGAAATGGATATGTTCAATGACAAGTGACATTATTTTGTGACGATTTTCTTTCTTAAAAGTACCAAATAATTTATTTTTACCCAGGAAAATACCCAATTATTTGTACTTTTTGAACGTTAGCCTTTGTAATGGTGTCGATAAAATTGTTCTTCCCAAAAGAGACCTCTTTTCACCAACATGTTTGAGCACGCTACCATGTCCCTGAATTTTGTAAAAATAAAAAATATTGTTCTTTTAGATATCAGAGGGCTACCGAAATATTTCTGCAATTTAAAGAAGCGTTGGTTCAGCTTATTGACTCTATTCATAAGGTGAGTGTTTTGAGTTCTAATGAAGTATACTCGTAAACCTTCCTATTGAATCACGCTACTTATTGTATTGGTAATAACCGCATTTTAATCCATTGTGTAGTTTATAAGATCTACGTAAAAACTAAGTGACTTTATTTTAAATTGTACATTGAAGTAGCGTTTCTTCAGCGCTAGCGTTAAGCCTCCTGAGACGAAGATAACAAGAAGACTCAGTGTAATAACCTGGAATGAACCAGCTGCTTTTTTCCCGTTCAAATCGTAAAAGCCGATCGAGGGAATAAGCGAGAATGAGCATTGTGCCAATATAGACGATGCTGCTATTAACCCAACAGGCCACAGCCGCGCCGCACAACCACAGAAACATATGCCTGTTCTCTCGTGGTTATTACACCGACCGAGCCCTCTAGCAACTGGCGAATACTCACTGATAGAACAATTAAATTGCAGAATAATTTTAACACTGCCAACGCAGTGCTAAAACGATTCTGATTTTCGCGGCCGAGGTACTTCCCCAGAGGTTTCCCTACGCCATACAAAACCCACTACCAACATTTTTTATATGGTTATTTAAAATAAAAATTGTACATATACCAATAATAAGTTCTATTGAACTGTACACAGCAGTAGAACATATCTTATTTTTGGTTAGATTAGAACCTCTTTCTCAAGTGTCAAGTTCCATTTTGAAGTTATACTTCAATCTTCAGTGACATTGTCAAATTCTTAAACCTAAATCAGAGACCTAAATATACCGACCCAAATTTAAGGAACAATACTGAGGCATTTCTTATCATATCACACATCATTGTTCCTTAATATGTTTAAAGCAATAAATAAACTTTTAAAATCCACCAACGCAATCCGAAACGTTCAGAAAAGATGTCAGTCAAAGCAGCCGGCTACAGTGGAGGTTTTCATCAATGGCAAAAGTACTGTCGTGCCGAGCTACTTCACTGTCATGCAGGTTCTACGTAGCGAGAATGTCATGATTCCATCTTTTTGTTACCACGATAGGCTTTCTATTAGCGGAAACTGCAGAATGTGCCTCGTCGAGATTGAGGGGTGGATCAAACCACAACTTGCGTGTGCTTCGCCAATCTCCAAAGGCATGAAAATTAGAACTAATTCAGAGGCAACAATGAAAGCCCAAGAGTCGGTCTTAGAGTTTCTCTTGATTAATCATCCATTGGATTGTCCTATTTGTGATCAAGGAGGAGAGTGTGACCTTCAAGACTTAACAATGAAATTTGGAAATGATCGTTCGAGATTTACCGATGTGCATTTTGAAGGTAAAAGGGCTGTAGAAGATAAAAATTTAGGCCCACTGATAAGAGCAGAAATGACTCGCTGCATACATTGTACAAGGTGCATAAGATTTAGTGCCCAGGTCTGTGGCTTAGATGTCATGGGTACTACTGGCCGTGGTGTAGATATGCTCGTAGGAACCTACGTAGATAGAATGTTCCTTTCAGAGCTTTCGGGAAACATTATTGACTTATGTCCAGTGGGATCCTTAACATCTAAACCTTACATGTTCAAAGCTCGCCCATGGGAACTAACAAGGATTAATTCTATCGATGTGACTGATGCGACAGGAACCAATATTGTATTAAATTCTCGATCTAACAAACTGTTACGAGTGTTGCCCAGAGAAAATGAAGACATAAATCAAGAATGGCTCTCAGATAAAGGTAGATGGGCGATTGATTCGCTAGAAATGCAAAGATTAGTAAGTCCCATGATAAGATGCCAAGGTTGTTTGTGTGGGACAGATTGGAATAATGCACTAAAATCAGCCGGAAGTCTTATTTTGTCGACAATTCCAAGGAATATAATGGCCGTAGCAGGTCCTCACACGAATGTGGAAACTTTAGTGACAGCTAAAGATTTCTTAAATATGTTAGGTTCTGAAAACACTTACGTAGAACGTGGCTGTAATTATAGTATGACTGGCTCAGATATCAGAGCAGCTTACTCACTGAACATCAGAATGCAGGATATCGCGTTCGCAGATAAAATATTGCTCGTTGGTACTAACCCTAGGTTTGAAGCTCCCGTTCTTAATGCAAGGATTCGTCAAGCTTACATGTTCAATGAAGCTGACATTTATGTCATCGGTCCAAAATGTGATTACAACTATCACGTAAATTATATAGGTGAGGACGTTGCCTCAATAGCGAAAGCTGAATCTGTACTCAAAGGAGCTAAAAAACCACTCATATTGGTAGGTATTTCTCAACTTGAAACAGATTGTGCACCAAAACTCATGAGCGAACTATTTAAAATAGCTGATTCGATAAAACCGAGTGATTTTCAAGGGTCAATATTAAATATCTTGACAAGAGAAGCGAGCTTTGCAGGCGCACTAGAAGCTGGCTGGAAAGCGGGTGCTTTGGACGCTGTGATAAGTTCTCCCCCGCAATTGCTGATACTCCTTGGGGCAGACGAGTTACTGTACGATTGGACGCCGCCTTCGAACTGTTCCATCATCTATATAGGTTTTCAGGGTGACCGTGGTGCGGAGAGCGCAGCGGTTGTCCTGCCCGGAAGTGCGTACTCCGAAGCTGGCGGATTGTATTTAAATATGGAAGGCAGATCGCAGTATGCTTATCCCGCTATATCGCCCCCCGGTGACGCACGTCATGACTGGAAAATAGTGCGTGCTCTAGCAGAATATACGGGGCTGTGCATTAGTTACGACGATCATTTTTCCCTGTGTCAGAGATTGAGTCAAGTTAGTCCAAATTTCGTGGAATTAGGGCTTTATCAGCCAAAGTTGTACGAAGAAGTGCTACCTAAACTTGTATGTAGAGCAGACAAAACTGGGAAACTGGACGTAGACATGAAGACTTTAAAAGATTATTACTGCGCGGACGTGTTCACCTATAATTCTCCGACAATGCTAAAAGCACGGAAAGCTGCTTGTGAACTTGCCAAATCATCTTATGCAGCCTTATGATTTTGTCATTTATTATAATTCCTTCTTATTGATATTTATTAAACTTAATTCCTATAATGAGAACTTTTATTTTATTTAGTTAGTACAACCATTTTTTGTAAGTAAAAGTCATGCTACAAGTTCGAGTAAGTATCGATGTAAAATCGTCTGTATGCTTACATGCGAAAACATAGCATAAATTACCTATGGGAGAAATAAACCTGTTTTTCTTGCTTGTGAAAACTGCGTTAAGCTTTAAAATTACCAGCGTTAGTTGCTTGCGAAAATCACATCCAAATGGGTTAAGCCGTTTTTGAGATAAGTGCGCATAAGCGCACAACATATACATATTTATTCTATAATACAGACAGGGATGTAAATGTGTGTGTTATCAATAAAATGTAAAGTCATGGACGATAAACCTACTTTAATTTGTCAGTTAGTCCGCATTAGCTAATTTAAGATATAGGAATAGGCTACTTTTAATTGTCATCATCTAATCCCTTAAGTTTTGTCAGGTCCTGCTGAACAATCTGGAGAACCTCTCGGTTGCGGAGTCAGACGTGTTGAAGTACCAAAAGGAGCTGCGGGCCACGAGGGTAAACGCGGTCGTGCAGAAAGGGCTCGGAGACTTGAAGTACGAACCCAAAGCTCTCACTAACTTGAAAACGCAAGCCAAATGACAGACCCCTTCGAAGTAAAGATTATTTGTCATCAAGGCGAAAAGCGGTTTTATTGAAAACTAGCTGTGCCCGCGGACTTCGCACCTCGTGGGAATTTCGGGATAAAAACAATCCTATGTCCTTTCCTGGGTATCAAACTATATTCAGATCAAACTATATTCATCTAAATAGGTTCAGTGGTTGAAGCGTGAAGTGGTAATAAACACACAAATATACAAACATACTATCGCATTTTAATATTAGTAGGATACCAAGATGGCGGTGCTCATAAACTAAAGTCCACGCTGATGAAGTCGCGGGCAACAGCTAGTTTGAAATAGTTTAATCTTTAATGGGGTAATTATTAACATTTTGCAAATGGTTAAGCATAAGATAGACTTAAATTGCTTGTTGATTGTCATTAAGTTAGTCCGTCTAGTTTTACTTTAAAACCTGTATAAATTTGTCAAAAGTGACCACTTTTAGCAGAAACGCGTCCTACAGCTAGACGACCAATTATACTTTCAAAGGTTATTCATAAAATTATTTCAAGGTCTGTCTAATGCCTAACAATTTACAAAATATTAATTATCATCATATTTACGATTAAACAATTTGTTTCAAATGAGGGCGCTACTTTGCTTCTGCCCTGTCTTTGCCTTAAGGTTATTAAAAAATAGGGCAATGCAAACTTAAGGCCATACCCAAATTTTCCGGGGTCCAGTGGCGCCGCCATTTAAAATAAATCATTTAAAAGGAAACGGAGATATCATTTAAAATTGTGTCTTGGTCAAGTTCTAGATACCCATTCAAAGTATTTTTTAAACTACTTTTTGTAGTTTAAAGTGAGAACGTGAAGCTTTTCGACGCACATTTGCGAAAAACGGCCACTTTTGGCTAATGTGCGTAGAAAAGCTTCACGTTCTCACTTTAAACTATAAACAGTAGTTCATAAAATAGTTTTAAGGGTTATCTAGGGCTTGATCAAGACACAATTTTAAATTATATCTCCGTTTTCTTTCAAATGATTTATTTCAAATGGCGGCGCCACTGGACCCCGGAAAATTTGGGTATGGCCTTAAGTGTTTCTGAAGAATCAGAAAAACTTTTCTCTATGTTTTGTTTCAATCAGAATTCGATGAAACTTCACGAAACCGCACACAGGTAGGTGTTGACTGTTGATAAATTAATAAAACTTAGATTGCTATTGTATGTATAAATAGTTTTCATTGTGTGTACCTTTATTTAGGGATTCTATTAGAATTAAGGCAGATAAATAATAACTCCCAAGTATAAAAACACAATCAAATTTATTAAATATCAAATATTGTATTGTCTAACACGATTCCTTAACTATCATGTTTCACATCAATATGTAATGGCATAATGATAATACGGTTACAAATACTAGGACAAAGTATAGATGATTGATTAAAGATCAACAGACATAGATGTTCAGAACACAGCGAAGATTATTATAATGTAATCAACATACTTTCATATTGTCAAGAAGGAACCAGAAGTAGCTAAATTAATTAGAAAATACAATGTTAGAAGAAATAATGATTCAGTAAGTATTATTAGAGATGATTCTAAGTAGTACAATGATTATGATAGAGATGATTCAAAGCATAGAATCCAAGTATGAAATAGAAAAACGAAAGATTATGAAGGAAGTTGACGAAAAGTAGAACACACTCACAATATAAATATACATGTCACAATACATGGGCTTAAATGCAAAATCTACAAAAAGTGTTATACACGATTATTATCTCAAAACGGTATGATCAGTATAATTATTTCTTACACTATTCATAAAGTAGGTAGTTTTGTGCGCCAAAGCTCTACTTGGATGATATTTTAAGCATTAGACAAGATCAACTTCTGCATTAAAGAATCGTTTGAAATCCTTGATAAATCATGTCGTTGGGTTTGAGCCTTGTTTGCAGAAGTTGATCTCGCCGGATTACGACAAAATTTTTAATATTACACTGATATGTGGCATGATGTGTCACGTCTTACTTGGTCTCGAGAGCGCTTGGCTCATACAAGCTGGCAGTCCTCATTTACAAAATTAATGATTATACGTCTAACCTGGCGATTGTACTGTAATTGAATCATAAACTTAAAACTAGATACTTGCTAAAGATTTAGCTGTTTTGTGCGGAATGCAGTGAAATAAATAATATCAAAATAGTTATTCATTAAGTTCTGAAAATAGATTTTTGTCGGTTAATATTTTTTCATACAAATTAAGTTTTACAAGATTATGTCGAAATAGTCTGTCGTTATAGCTATATAGCTTTTCCAGCTAGCAAAATGGACGGCTCTGTGTTTCCCACATTGCCTCAGAAGTCTTCGGACTAGTCATTACAGGAATAACTAGGGGGCTACACCCTAACATTACAAACATGACCTTCTGCCAAGGACATGAGGTGCTACCTCAAAATCTCAATGGGTGCTCTGCACTCAAAAGAATTGTTCTCATTTCAATCTCAAAAAATGAAAGTTAGTTGACATATGTCCTGGGAACGCTAAAACTGATTGAGAGTAAGAACAATTCGCTTGAATAAAGGTAAATGAGCCTATAGCTAACGCTATTCACGAATAAATATTGTCAATCCAAAGCCCGACCACGCGGCGGTCAACCTAGCATGGAAAATTTATAAAAACCGTCTAAATTACTCGTAGCGTATATTTATCGTAAAAACATGGAAGCACACCTGCGGACAGACTGTTTGCTGGCTAATTTGTCATATTTACTAACTTAATGCGTACTGTTGATACTTGCGATTAAAATGTTGGTAATTTGAAATTCCAGAGAGTTGTAGTAAGTATTTTAGATGTATAAAACGGAACATACTGCACCGTCCAAATTATTTTTAACAAAAAAATAACAACATAAACTAAACCTTTGGTATACGATAGAGATATAAACTCAACAAAATATACAGCTTTAGGATCAACGTAAAACGACTTAGAAAGATTCAAAGAGATAACAAAACAGGGAACAACGTTGTCCTGGGAGAAAACCGGCTTCCAACAATGGCGCGGCCCATCCGGACAGAAGAAATTGTCACAGAGGATTCTGACTTCCTCGCTTAAACTTTGGTGATGGTCTTCATTTTCCTGCTTCTAAGACACCTGGGAATAAAATAATGTAAATTACTTATTAGATATGAAACTAAATATATCAGAGGATCTTGGGAGGTCTAATGAGGTAATCTCAAAAGACCGTAATATTCCAGAGACACTGTAACGTAAGTGTTAAGGTTTACTGCATGGACAAGAAGGTTTTTTTTATTTCGTTTTTAGTTAATTATCTATGTGTTAGCTTTAAAAATAAACTATCTTAGGTATTTAGCGTAAAAATATTTCTTTTACCTAATAAATCCCCGGTAGAGCATAAAGGCCCCGTAGAAACTGAGAACGATGGTCGCTGTCCACACCACTGCCAATACTGAGGTGCTTCCCTCTGCAAAATTTAAACGTTAACATTGTAATTTGTAATTGACTCTCTTACAGTAGATAAAACTAGCAGACTATATCTACCTACCGAATATTTTGCTCATTAACGCGATGACCTTGCTAACTTACACGCTAACCTTAACGCACAAAAAAATTATGTCCTGTTAGTGAATAGAATTGTAGGCGGGAGTAAATCTAAAAGACTAAAAAATATATTTTTTTTCTAACTTACATCAGAGAAAATCAAAACCTTAAATATCACCAATTTCGTACTAGGTTTTAAAACAAAATAAACACGGTAGGTATTTTTTTTCATTTGCTGACAATTTAAAGATGGAAAATTGAAGGCATGACAATGTGTGTGTTCCTACCTAACCTATTGCTTTATCATCATCATCATATCATAGAGTTTAAGAACTGATGAACTGACCAATGTATCCGTCGTGGTACACGTCGCGCTCAAGCCAGGCGCGGCGAGACTTGTCATTGCGGGGCTCCACGGCCAGCAGGTCCGGGATCTCATCTGCCGAGCTCGTGCAGTTCTCCCACTCGATAGTCACGAATCTGCATCGTCAAATAAATACATAACACTTAAAGGCACGTACTAAAGCCTGAAGCTGAGGGGGTTTCTTCAAAAGCTCCAAAAGCGGTACGCGTTTCAGTGTCAAGCAACATTGATTCGTAATGTATGATGATTAAATCTAATTTGTTTTGACATATAAATAGGACCTCAATATTGCATGACTAACGTATTATTTGATGGAGTAACACCCTTGGTATCGTGGGTCCGATGTACCTATTGAGATACATTCGCAAACATTAGAGCGAACCAGCAAATGTCTGCGATAGGAGTCGATAGTCGAGCGTAACATATTCTCCACGTCGTATTCCAATAGATCTTTAGGATTCAATGATTATCATCATCCAAGAGCCCAGTTGCATCCTCAGCGATAACGCTTCAGGACCCGGAGTCCGCTATCTGGCCTAGGTGATTTTACGAGGTTACTGGTGTTTACACAGAGCAACTTCCGTCTGACCTCCACAACCCAATGGGTAGACCAGAACCAATCCTGGAATAGGTTTGAGCAAACGCTAAATGGCGTTTGGGACCTACATTTTATACGTACCTTCCGAAACATGGAATCATCTTTCTTTTCGGATAATCAGGCGATTCAAGCCAGTAATATGCTAACCAGACTGGATTTTTGACTAAAGAATTTTTCACAAAGTATGCTTCCTAGTGGGATTTGAAACCACGACCTCCTGATCACAAGGCCAACGCCTTGACAACTGGACCACAGAGGGAGATTATCAAGGCGTTCGCCTATGATATTTTAATTTAAAAAAGTCAAAGTCAAGGCACTGAGGCTCAAGAAATCCACAAATAGGCTGCTTTTTGTTTAATATTAGTAGGGTTCCATTACACGAGGTCGTGCACATACCGATTCGGAGTCCGGCAAGCGCGGCGCGCTTGCAGCAGCAGTTGTCGGGAGCGAGAGCGTGCGCCCCCGCGGCACGGGCCCCACGCGCCCCACGGCCCCGGGGCAGCCCCCGTAGACTGGCAGTCGCACTCCACCTCGCAGACTTCTTCCTCCTGGAGGTAATATTTCTACATCAAGTTTATTTTTCGTCCATTTCTTTATAAAAGATGAATAAAGGACAGGTTTCCAAAAAAGTAAGAAAAAGTGCGTCCTGTGCGCCAGATGGGCCCTTACGGCCATTTTTTTGATCTTCAATAACAATGTACGCCCTGGTCATAAAATGAATCATCATTACCATCATCAGGTCTTTTTGTCACCACTGCAGGAGCTCGACCTTCTCTGTACTGTCAGAGCCATACCATAGGCCAATTCTTCTGGATGCTCTGGTCAAAGCATCCAGAAGAATTGGCCTATATTCTCCACGCTTGTTTTTTTTCCGCCAATATGCAGCACATTACCTACATATGTAGAGGTAATCTGTTGCTGCTTGATATATATATATCCAACAGTTTTCAAACAGTGGTGATATCAGTGGTGGGGTCGCGAAGCGGAAGCGCTAGGGCGTTAAGTAAGCGTCGGATATGGCTCGCCAGCTCACAGCGAGCCCTACGCTAATACGAAGAAAATTGATAGAGAGAGAGAGAGAGGGGGAGGGCGAGCTAACGGAGTCAAACAGTGGTGATATCAATTCGGAAGACTACATACCTGGAAATGCAGCGGGGGAGCCACGATCCTGCCTGGCAGGGCGGGGGCGCAGCGCCAGGGCGCCAAGAAGGCTTCGGACGCGGGTTCGTCGCCAACGCTGGTCAGCTCGCAGCGAGCGTGCGATATTTTCACGCCCCAACCGCACGCGCCGTTGGCTTCTTCGCGTGATGCAGTCTATGAAAATAAAAAGATACTGAATTCTAAAATCGGTTTTTCATTTCCATGATTCTTCTACGAAGACTAAATTATAAAAGCGAGGAGGAAGAGGAATCCCCATTAGCTTTATTAGTGTGAGTCAATAACTATTTGGTGGAAGTACGTATAACTAGCACTTTCGCAAATTTAGGCAGGGGTGTGGATGGGTGACCACAAGTGGCATAAAAATTCCACGAGCATCTTCATGCTTCAGAAAGCATGTTAAGCCGTTGGTTCCAGCTGTGATTGACGTATTGTAGTCGTCAAGCTATATACGTAAAATGCTTTTAGGCAACTAAAAAATCATAAGAAGATGAGTACCTGCACATGACAGCCAAGTGTGGGCCTGGCAATGAGTCTCAAGCACGGTTCTCTAGGACAAGGGGCTCGTTGTTCTGTCGGAGGGCACGCCCTGCCCGGCCACACGGCTGCTGTCAAGTGCTGCCTGTGAACAAGCAGTTAATCTTCGTAATCACTTTCACCATAATAGGCATGACGAATGAAGAAAATAAGTTTGGCCAATCGGTTAGATTGTTAAAAATATTGTACATGTATTTTCTCTCTCTGAGATATACCAAAAAAGAAAAGATACAGCGCATTTAAATTTCTCTTCAAGGGGTCACGTCACAAGCCCCCTAATCCAGAGTTTTGATGCTCCGTATCTTTGTGATTTTTTACTTTTTTGGTAAACCGAAAAATATAGGTCTGTTATTTTTGAATAAGCTAAAAACTAACAAATTATAAAATCATACTTTTCTGACCCTGTCGTCACCCCTATTTATACATGTCTACAAAGAATACTTTGGAAATGAATTATCATATAGCCAGAGAGCATGCATGAAAAGATCGATAAGTGTTGATGAAGCGAAAGGTTTTGCTATATCCTGCAGTAAACTTCCTGTGGCTGATATGATGATGCTTACTTAATCATTTATTTAAGAATATGATGATGATTACTAAATCATCATCATCATCGGATCAAATACCTGGTCCGTCGCATGTGTCTGGCCGAGGACGCGTCGCCGCAGGAGCAGGCTGAGGTGTCCCAGGCGCTCCACTCTCCCAACTCGCAGTCAACTCCGCAAGGCACATAGCACCATGAATCGCTTGCTTCTGCCGCACTGGTGTTCTGCGAAAGGCATTTTAATAAGGTTTTTTGTGTAGTCAGATAAAGGTGTCTACTAAAGTGACGCGGGCGCACGTGGCGGGTTTCATTCAGTCTATCTCTGTCGCAAACTCTACGTGCTACAGAGACGTTGTCCCGCGGCGGGACAGAGATAGACTGAAACTCGCCGTGTCCGCCCGCGTCATTTAGTGGACGCCCTAATACTATAGAACAGTATAACTTCAAACTGAGTAGAGTTCGGTGGGTACAAATGGTACAATAGATTTTTTATAATAGATATTTAGATTAGAGAAAACCATTTCGTGAAATTGAAGGTACACTGAAACCATTACGACACGATAAGAAGAATAGATTTAAAAATTTGAGGCAACCTTTGAAAACATTAGTCACAGGACATAATACTTTGTCAAAAGTCACGAGAATACTAATTTCATTCTTAGTAGGATCCCTAGATAAGGTATAAGTAGCTACTTACCGGGCAGAATGAATTGTTGACAAAAACGCCGTCACTTCTGAGACAGCGGACAGCTCTCTTCTTGATACCTTCTCCACAAGGTGATCCACCTGAATATGAAATTACGAGTAGTTGATGAATGGCACACTACATACAACTAATTTTACGACTTATTGTACTTGTTATAGTTAAAGCGACATTGAAGCTCAGACGTCGGAAGAGTTTATTAATTAAAGCAAAATACTAAGATGGTATCTATTTATTTAGCATTCTAAGCATATGGCATCTAAGTATTTGGCTCTCTAAATACCTACTTAAATGTCATTTTAGCGTTAGCACTGAAAACATTGGATGGCTAGATTGACTAGTTCACTATTTGCACTAGGGATGTAGACCTATACCAGTAGTGGGATGCTAAAGGCTGCGAAAGAACTTACCTAGCGGCTGGCAGTCGTCCCACGGCGCGACATGCCACGAGTAAGCATGCGGGGAGCAAGGTTCAGCGGCGACGAGGTGTCCGCAGGCCGTGCCGCCTTCCGACGCGGGGCGGAGGACCACGCGAGTGCGGTCGCGGCGACCACCCCATTTTGTCTGAAAATACAATTTAACCACTTCAAGTCAGGGTTTTCTGACTATACCTCATCATCATCATCATCATCAGGTCTTTATGTCTCCACTGTAGGAGTATGACCCTCGCTGTACTACCAGAGCCATCCTTGGCCAGAGCAGCCAGAGGACTTGGCCTACACTCTCCTCGCTGGCCAGACGGGTTGGAGAGGTCTCATGATGTTTATAAGCTTTGTTTAGCTTGTATTCCTAAGTCGCCTTCTACATCATCCACGGGAGGACTTGGAGTGGCCCTATCTACTCTGCCAGAAACCAAACGGCGTGCGGAAACCACACGGCGTTTACACTACGACTATTACTATTGATATTCTATTGGCAAAAATGATCATTAAGTTGTTTGATTAAAACTAACGTGAGACACATACATTATTAGAATGAGTCTGTCACGGTGCGGTGTACGGGACTTTAGTCACATTCGCCCTGATGAAGACCTCCGGATGAGGTCGAAACATGTCGGCAGTAGCTGACTCTATACGTGAGTAACCCGTTAACCCATTCTAATACACGTAATAATAGATTTGGTTTGATACTTCATAGAGATCTGATTATTGCCAGTGACCGATAAAATACAAACGCCACGTCAAGCCACGTGCATGAAAAGGCGTCTCAGCTCGTCAGTAACTGCCTCCGTGGTTTAGTGGTTAGAGCGTTCGGCTCATACCTGGAGGTCGCGGGTTCGATTCCCAGTGGGGGCAACGACTTGTGTTGTTGTCCTAGTTTGGTTAAGACATTGAAGGCTGATCACCTGATTGTCTGATAAGTAAGATGATCCGTGCTTCGGAGGGCACGTTAAGCCGTCGGTCCTGTTCACTGTCTTTGACATTGGTCGTTACCTAAAACCATGTCAGAGGCCTTTAAGGCGGTTTAAAAACTCTGACACTAGTGTTAGTCACTAACACACACAATAAGAAGAAGAATGTGACAAACTTTTAAGTGCTATGTGATCTATGCTGGGATCTATACAAACTGTTCAGGTTGTCGCACAATTTGTACGTAAACGTCGATATATTTTTCTATACGTAGCTCACCATCATTACATTGCAACTACTACTACATTCCAATTTTTAAGATGCCTACCTGTTCGCAAGGGCTCCATTCTGACCACGTGCTGACCACGCAGTCGCCGGGGCAGGGCGCACGGCAGGTGGACTCCCGCGCAGGTGCCGGGCCCGCCCCGCTCGCTTCGCAGTTCGCGTCATCAAGCCAATTGCCTTCCGCGTCCACGCAACTAAAGGGAAAACATGAACAGAACAGATGCTTAGTAAGTTAAACGACACCGGGGCCCATACTTGGATAAGTGCCCATAAGTGGCATAAAAAAATTGAGCTTCTCCGTTCTTCGGAAGACACGTTAACTCGTTGGTCCCGGCTATCATCATTGTACGGCAGTTATCAAGGTATGTTAGATGCCTTTGGATAGCTTGAAAAATCTGGTAGTGTTAGTTATTCATCCTAAAAAAAAAAATAACAAACGTATGAGAATCGATAAGGCATAGCTTGACTAATAAATGATGTATATTACTTGTATACCAGTTACTAAGTTTTCGTGCAATTGTTTAGTGTGGCCTAAAAATGTGGATGCTTGTTTCGGTGTAAAGTAAGTTTTTGGTGTAATGTGTTCTGGCTCTGTGTAATAATTTCATGGCCTGACGACCACTAGGCCGCAGAGGTGGTCACAAAAGAGTACTCACGTGACAGTCCGGTTGATGAGCGCGCGGCCGCACAGCGCGCGGCGCGGCGCGCACACGCTCCACTCGCCGACGGCCCAGCGCGGCGCCGCCACCGCGCACGTGGCGCGCTGCAGCGTCGCGCCGCACTCGCGCCCGCCGGCGGACCCTTCTTCTATCACTTCCCTGTGGAGTGAAGTTACAAATATAATGTTCAATCTCTAAATAAGTAGAGCGTAAAGGATACAAGTTATCATTGTTACCAATATTTTACTCTTAAACAATCCTAAACCGAAAACAAAATGTTTTTCATCTGTTCAAAAATAAGTAAGTATTTAAGTTATAAGCTTTTAAAATCTGATGTAAGGGAAAACTGTCTAGTAACAGAAAAAGGATGCACGTACAGCGATCTAGATGTCATCGCGTACGAAAGCTCGCTTCTGCTCTTATATTTGAAATGTTGCTGCTTCAATAATAAACCAATTTTTTCTTGCTGTTTAAAAAAATCTTTTCGGTGGTATTTTTTGTTTTACATAAAAAAATTACCAAAAACATACACATTAAAATAGCCTATTCTTTGCTCTCTCGCAGGAATTATACTCGTAGCAATACTTGAATTTATGTTCCTAGCACCCATTGTCCCTGTGATTGTCAAAATAAATGATCAAGATTACCTAGTCCGGAACCGGAAAGCAGCCCTTGAACCAGGCTCCGACGCGCAAGGGCCCCACTCGCCCCAGGGCCCCGCGGCGCAGTCCCTGGCGCAACGCACGCTGCACGCCCCGCGCAACAAGTTCGGGAATTCTGCGTCGTACGAATACCCGTCTGTTGACGCCTCGCGCACGCGGTTTGGACCTGTTGATGATAATGATACAGAGACTGAATAGGCATGACCAATCGAAAAATATTTTTGGCCCATCGGTTAGATTATCAAAAAATATTGTACACGTATTTTTTCTTTTCTCTTTTAATCAAAAAAATGACAAAGATACAGCGCATTCAAATTGTGCATGGCGGCGTCACGGCTGGGTACGATTTTTACTTAGCGGTGACGTCGCAAGCCCCCACTCCTAAACTTTGATGCTCCGTATTTTTTCGAATTTTCACTTTTTTTGTTAACAGCAGAATATGGGTCCATTATTTTTGGATAATCTAAAAGACGGACTAACCACAATCATATTTTTATGTTCCTGTCCTCACCCTATTCATTGGGTTTCTTTTAAAATCACATCAAGCAAGTAACTTTTACTAGAGATGTGTACATCTTTAGAGTTAGTGTACTTAATCACTATAAATGGATTAAACAATTACATTTAAAGGGCGGTAGCTAAAAACCAGAATCAAAAATTGGCCAAATGCGTGTAGGGACATGCGTAGTGTAGGGTTCCGTACTTGCGAGTGCCAACTTTGTTCATTCCACTAAAACGTCTTGAAACTAATTCTCTGTTGAAATTGTATGAATATTTTTTTTCAAGATTTTAATTAACAACTTTTTCGGCATAATTAATATACATACTTGTACCAAATTACAGCTTTCTAGTACCCATAGTCTCTGAGTAAAACCGTGGACGGACAGATTGACAGACATGGCGAAACTATAAGGGTCCCTTGTTTATTACGAAACCCTAAAAAAAGTGACTGCCGGTTATAGAATTTTCTAAGGCTGTTGTATTTCTTCAAACAGCATGTTATTCAGGTTGGAAAATCATGTTACTTACCAGTGAGAGGATGATATTTCTTGCAGACATCCATTGGCACGTCTCGACCTCCAACCATGCACCGGGCTGCTCTCAGCGATCTGCCTTCTCCGCATTCAAGTCTGCCAAAATGTATTTTTTAATTTAAGACAAAATTTTCATACAAAACAAAGAAGCTAATCAAGTATGAGAGGTTGAAACATTTTGTTCCTTTTTCGTCACATCTTTTTAGGGAATGTACCAGGGGCTAAAAAAAGATATCCTGCAGTATGACAATGAAATCTGTAGGTGATTGAGATCTGTAGACTTACCCAGGAGGTAGTATGCAATCGGAGTCAGCAGGTAGGAGTTCCAGAGTTACATTTTTGCATACGCAGCTTGGTATGTCTGGTTGAGTCGCATCTAAATATCTGTAACCAAGAGAGAAGTTGCCTAATAAGAAACATATTTCGGTGACGATGATATCGCCCTGCAAGCCATATTCGACATCATTATGTGAGCATAATCACCCAAGTCAACTTGGTATAGCGAAGGAAGGTCTTGCTAGTAGAAGGAAGTACAGGAAAAAGAAGGAAGACGTGAAAGTTTTATTTATTACTTTAAAAGAAATTAATATTGACATGGCATATTTTCTAAAACATGCGGATACCAGCAAAAAAACAGAATTTCTATAGAAGGGGCACCGGAAATGGTCCTAAAAACTGAACGTGCTGGTTTTATATTTGGCTATGACATCATTATATATTATGTTAGTTTTGCAAAAAATATAAGGTGTTTTTTTATCATATCACCAATAGGTACGTTGATCTTCAATAGTATTTTATGCTACAGTTGTAAAAGGAGGGTCAAAAAATGGGAGTGGCACAGGTTACGATGCAATTTTAGCAAGCATAAAATACTTTTTCTATGACTTCGTAGTACAAAAATATAAAAATATACAAAGAAAAATATAAAAATGTTTGATATAATATAGGTCTGGTATATAATTCATGTAGGAAACTTTATATTGACGTCTTTCTAGTGATTATGTTAAATAAAGTTTTTTTGTTATGTTAGCAGTATGGTAGATCTAATTATCAATGTTCTTATATTAGTGTTCGTGACTATTTAAAAGACACATAACAGTACAGCAATAAAAAAGAATATCTTACTTAAGTGGGTCCGCGCAGATCATGTCACATGTGAAGTAAGGAACGTGGTCACAGGGCACGTCGCAGGGCACAACTGTCTGCGGCACGCGCTGCCCGGCGCAGGAACCTGCTTCTACCCGATGAGAATCTGATCCGCACCATACACCTGACAAATAATGCTTTTGTAAACGTAAACAAAGGATATCTTCATTCCACACAGGTTCGTTCTGTGCAAGGTTACAGAAAGGCGTTAGATTTAGGCTGCTTATAATTGGTTTTGGAAATCCTTGGGGTATATGTCCTGGTATGGCTAATAGGATGATGATGATTCCACACAGGTTTAGGCATAAGCCTTCTTTGGCAGGATTTCCAAAATGGCTGCATTGAGCTCCATCATATCCTAGTGAGGCATATGATAAACCAGTGCATTGTTCTCTAGACATGACATGTTATAAATAAATAAATAAATAAATAGGGACAAATTACACTGATTGAGCTAGCCCCAAAGTAAGTTCGAGACTTGTGTTATGGGATACTAACTCAACGATACTATATTTTATAACAAATACATATATAGATAAACATCCAAGACCCAGGACAACTTGAAAAAGGCCATTTTCCAACTTGCCCTGACCAGGCATCGAACCCGGGACCTCCGTTGCGGAATAGCATGGTGGTGGTCACCATGCTATTCCGCAACGGAGGTCGTCAATCATGTTAGTTGAGGTATCGTAGCAAAGACTTGTAAGTATACTTTGTAAATCCTTTTTAAGTTATTATGAAGTTACATAATACCGGACCGGACCGGATAAGAAATGACGCAGTCAGTACGTGAGCGGTGTGAGGTGAAAGAGGAGGTAGTGACAGAAACTGCGAAAGGAATTTTAAAAGATGTTTGGACATGTTGTGAGAATGTATGAAAGAAGACAACTTAACCTATTTATCGTGCGCATGTGGATGGGAGAATTAAATCGAGTCGACTCCATCAAATATTCTGCGACCAAATTGCAGATGTTCTTAAGAAAGGTGACGTAATGAGTACCCAAAACCGGAGAGCATGCGAGAAAGAAATAAATTAATGTTGACGAGGAGGAAAAGGTTTGCAAGGATCGTAGCAAGTGGAAATCCACAGTATCCACCTACACCTATGGGAAACAGGCGTGATGATAAGTATTTATGAAGTTACTTACTTCGTACTCTGTATCCGACTCCACAATGCTGGTCTGGTGGAACACGGCAGACGGACCAGTCTCCCGTGACCCAGGTGGCTTCTTTGGGTTTGCACGAGCGCGCCACCGGGCAATCCCTGGTTTCTTGTCGAGGGCCACAGTTCGGGCCACCGTGGACGTTGCGTACGCGCACTTGTTTGCCGGGTTCTGAAGGACATGGACAAATATCACATAGTGTATCAAGGTTTTAGTTGCAAACAATGAGAGTCCAAGAAAGGGCTTTCAAGTCAAAGGATTTATCCTATTTTTTATTTGATCGACTGTGTTAATAGTAAACACTGGTGTCAGATTTCTTGAGCTGTCTAAATGCATCTGAAGTAAAAATATCAATAAGTTTAAGTTTTTGAAGGGTTGCAGTTAAGTTCAAGAACTTATTTTAAGACATTTAAAAATTAAAATTGATGCTTTGGATATTATTGATATTGATGACTTAATTAAAAACCAAATTAGAAATTCAAATATGAAAAAAAATGTTGCAGTACTTACTGCAACATTTTTTTATTAGTAATAATAATAATAGTTATAAGTATTGATGCATACATAGTCAAAATTATGGTTTTACTAGCTGGTGCCCACGACTTCGTATGCGCAGGATTATTAGTTATCACACAATATCTTTATAAATTGTAGCCTGTCTGTTGTTCTGATGTATAAGCTATATTATTGTAAAGTCTCATTAAAATCCATTCAGTAATGCCTATTTTTAGGATACTGGAAAGTAGAATATTATTTCCAATCATACCGCAAGAGTTGGGACAGGGAGACCATGGTTTCCAGGCCTCCACCCGGCAGCCCCGCAGGCAGCGAACGGTGCAGGCGCGGCGGGAGGCTGGTCGGCGTAGCGGAGCACAGCTGCAGATAATATAAAGTTGATACAAATACTATAAGTGTGTATTAATCATAATTCTCTCAGGCGGTCACATAGAGCACTGCAATACGCCAGCTAAACCAATGCAAAATAAACCTTATACCTACTGGTCTTGAATGGTTGCAAACGCCGCTTGGTGGGTTTATACAAATGCAAAGTACATAAAGTGTGTGTATTGATCATAATCCTCAATTAGACATGTCTGATCAAAAGAGGTCAAGTAGATATATGTTTCGCTGTTTGTCACAGTATTAGCCTAGTATTTGAAATAGACCAAGAGTTGATTTGGATTTTATGGTGACAAAGACAATGGAAAAACGCCTTTAGCGCATCGGTTAGATTTAAAAAAAAAATTGTAGGTACACGTATTTCTTCTTTTCTCTTAGAAACAAAAATGACAAAGTTCCAGCACATTGAATTTCGCATGACATCACGGATAGGTACGATTTTTACCTAATGGTGACGTCGCAAGTCCCATTCCGGAACTTAGATGCTCCGTATCTTTGTGAATTTTAAATTTTTTAGGTAAATAAACTCAAAAATATGGGTCCATTATTTTTTGATAATCTAAAAGATTACAATCATACTTTTGGGTTGACCCTGTTCATCACTCCTATTCACACATTATACCTGCTTTTAGATCTATAGCTTTAGATAATAGTTCGTATCATAATAACACAGAAGGATATATTTGAATAATAATAATAGTTGTTTGGTACAATAAAGTTATTATAAACAAATAAACAAACAATAATAAAAACACGTGCACAGGTACGGAACGTGTTATGGTTATAGTACAGAGTCCACAAGCCTTGACTAATCGACCTACATTTTTGGAACACTCTCGGAGCTAAATCAGCAATATCCACCCGTGTGGCCGTGCTGCGTGAATCTGGGTCAACGCCTCATGCCTGCACCGGAGTTGCATTGGCCACGAACCTAACTCACTTCGGATCTAGCATCGACCGAACTTAGTTAATTTTTAGAATTATTTTAAATTGTAATTTTCTTATTTTAAATAAAGTTTTATTTCAAACTTTGATTTTTTTTAAGTACTCCGGCTGCGGCCTACGTAATTGGCGCAGTCACGGTAGGATACTCGAGTCAGTGCGCGATCGGTCTCCATACATCGTTGCTCCTTTCGCCGCTGGTTGAGCTCTCAAGCTTTCACGAGTACTCCAGAAAGAACTTCGAGGACCACGCCGCCGGAGACGAACGCAGTTATCCAGACATTGATACGTAACGAGTCGACATGATTTTGTAAGTACACTAGAATTCTATCTTGTGCTGCTTTCCCGTAATTCCTAAGTCCTTATTTTAGTAGTGATTTAAATTCACGATTTTTCACCCTAGAAGTAATTGCCAAGGGACGCCCAGTAGGCAGTCTCGCAGGGCGCACACTTTAGACAGTCGTAGAGAATTAGATTTAAATATGGTGAACCCTGCGGAAAATAGATCAGATGTAGAGAGGGAAGTGATAAACCCGGATATTATTTTTAAGGCCTTACGACTTGTCCCGGATTTCGACGGGAATCCTAACATTTTGACTAGATTTATTCGTATTTGCGACCAGTTAGTAACAGCTTACGTTAGGAATGAGCCTGGTTCCGAGTTAAATAATTTGGCAGTAATTAATGGTATCCTTAATAAGGTCACAGGGAACGCCGCGAGAACTATTAATTCGAACGGTATACCTGATAACTGGTATGGCATCAGAACAGTTTTAATTAATAATTTTTCAGATCAAAGGGATGAAACAGCCCTCTATAATGACCTTGCATTGCAAACCCAGGGATCTAGCACACCCCAGGAATTTTATGAGAGATGCCAGTCACTCTTTAGTATTATAATGACTTATGTAACATTGCATGAGAATGTGCACACCACTGTTGAAGCTAAACGAACGCTATATAAAAAACTTACGATGCAGGCGTTTGTGCGCGGCCTTAGAGAACCTCTTGGGTCTCGTATTAGGTGTATGCGACCTGATACTATTGAAAAGGCGTTAGAATATGTGCAGGAAGAAACTAATGTGATGTACTTGCAGCAGCGTAATAATGTTTTACCTAAATCTTTTCATCTCCCGTTAGTGCCTAAGAGTAATAATTTTATGCCGTCCCCGCATGCAACCCCTAACGTTCATATGCCTAAACCATTTACTTTTCCTGCTTTTATTCAGCCTAATAATAATTGGCAGCGCAACACGCAGCCTCCGGCGCCTCCGCAATTTAGACCTAACCCTCAAGTGAGCCAACCCCCTTTCCGCATGCCAACGCGTACGCAGCAAATGTTTCGTGCACCCCCTCATAATTATAATCCACAAAGTAATCTATTTAGACTACCCCCGCGTAATATGCCTAACACTAACACGGGCCCGCGTCCTATGAGCGGTGTAAGCCACTTTGCACCTAGACCTTTGCCCCCGTCGGGCCATGACTGGACTAAATTTGGAAATCCACCACCTTCTAATTATTTTAAATCACGTGACGTAAATATGACCGACTGTGAGACATCCTACGATTACTATGATAATAATTACGACTATTACACCCCAGATTATTACGACTATGACCATGCGATTTATAATGACTGTTATAACTATAACTATTACGAAAACCAACCACAAGTAGACACGTCTTATGAGTTACCAGTATTGTCAGAGCCATCCGAACCGCAACCAGGTCCTAGCTCAGTAAGTAATGAGGATTTTCGGAAGGATGCAATTATAAAAAAGCAAAAATAGAATTAAACCTTCAAACACAGAGATGCTTACCCTATATTAGTATAGAAAACCCCCCATTAAAACTATTAATTGATACCGGGGCCAACATAAGCCTTTTAAGCCCTGAAGCTATACAAAAGTACTATCCTAATATACAGCTCACATATGAACCTTTTGAGATATGTAACATTCAAGGTTCTGTTAGAAGGGAACATTCAATTTTATTACCTTGTTTTAGTGAGCTCAAAAGCCCTGAAAATATAAAATTTTACGTTTATAAATTTCATGATCATTTTGACGGATTAATAGGATTAGATACGCTTACACAATGGGAAGCAAGAATAGATTTAAAAGAGCAAATATTACATACGAAAAATGCTAGCAACCCTATTAGATTGTTTAATTCACGAAACGTAAATCTGTATGAAGGCATAATTCCAGCTAATTCAAGTAAATTAATTCGTATACCTTTTAACACCCCTGATGGTGACGTCATAGTTAATGAACAACTAATATGTAATTGCATAATTCATGAATGTCTCACTACTATAGAAAATAATCGTGGTATAGTGGAAATAGAGAATCCTACACAGAATGACATCGTCTTTTCATTAGATTGTCCCGCACGCGCCGCTTTATTTAATGTCGAGGGTGAATTTTCTAGCCCGCCTAACTCGCGAGTGCAGGACGTATTATCAAAATTGCGTACTGATCATCTTAATGAAGAAGAAAAGGCCAACTTGTTATCTATCTGTGCTAAGTATGCGGACGTTTTTTATATTGAAGGCGAGAAATTAACATTCACAAATAAAATTAAACACTCAATTAAGACTACAGACGAGGTACCTATATATACTAAGAGCTATAGGTACCCATTTATCCATCGAGAAGAGGTTAGTGATCAGATAGCAAAGATGTTAGACCAGGGCATTATCAGACCTTCTGATTCAGCATGGAGCTCTCCTATTTGGGTAGTGCCAAAGAAAGAGGATGCTTCTGGCAAAAAGAAATGGCGTCTCGTGGTTGACTTTCGTAAACTAAATGAAAAGACCATAGATGACAAGTATCCCATTCCCAACATAGCTGATGTCCTGGACAAGCTAGGTAAATGCCAGTACTTTACAACTTTAGACCTAGCATCTGGATTTTACCAGGTAGAAATGAATCCAGAGGATATTCCTAAAACCGCGTTCAACGTAGAACACGGGCACTTCGAATTCCTTAGAATGCCGATGGGTCTGAAGAATTCGCCCTCTACTTTTCAGCGGGTTATGGACAATGTCCTCCGCGGCCTCCAGAATGTCATTTGTCTCGTTTATTTGGACGATATAGTCGTATTCAGTACCTCCCTGCAAGAGCATATTATAAATTTAGAGAAGGTGTTCCAAAGATTGCGAGAATCCAATTTTAAGATACAAATGGACAAGTCCGAATTTTTAAAACTAGAGACTGCGTACCTCGGTCATATAATATGTGGCGAGGGTATCAAACCAAACCCTGATAAAATCGCAGCTATTGAGAAATACCCCTTACCCAGAACTCCTAAAGAGATAAAACAATTTCTCGGTCTTTTGGGATATTACCGTAAATTTATTCCTGACTTCGCCCGTGTCACAAAACCTCTCACCAGATGTTTAAAAAAAGGTTGTAAAATAACATTAGACACTGAATACACTAACTGCTTTGAAAAATGTAAGACATTATTGACTAACGACCCTGTACTTAGATACCCAGACTTTACTAAAGAGTTTATTTTAACGACAGATGCCTCAAATGTCGCAATAGGAGCTGTCCTTTCTCAGGGCCCTATCGGTTCTGATAAACCCATCTCTTTCGCCTCACGTACTCTCAATGAGAGCGAGATAAACTACAGCACCATTGAGAAGGAGCTTCTTGCAATAGTATGGGCCACAAAGTATTTTAGACCGTACTTATTTGGTCGAAAATTTAAAATCTATACTGACCATAAACCTCTCCAGTGGATTATGAGTCTAAAAGAGCCAAACTCAAGGTTAACTCGTTGGCGCCTTAAATTAAGTGAATATGACTACACAGTCATATACAAAAAGGGTAGGTATAACACCAATGCAGATGCTCTTTCTCGTGTGGAGATCCATAACGAAGAGTTAAGCTCAATTATTGCAAATCCATCTGAAAGGCCACCGTCTGTGGGTAACTCATCTACTGCAACAGTACATACTAGCCAGGAGAATCCAATTCTCGAAGTTCCTATTACTGATGAACCTCTAAACAAATTTAACAGCCAGCTCTGCCTGACTATTGTAGGAGACATTAAAAAGAAACCAACTGTTACTAAACCTTTTGACACGCACACTCGCACGTCTGTACAATTGTCTGAATCTAATCTCGAAGAAGACTTAATTAACACTATTAAAGAGTATGTTAATCCGAAAATAAAAACCGCTTTATTAATAACTCCACCACTTGGTATGTATTCTGTTGTACCTATTTTGCAAGAAAAGTTTAAGAGTTCAACTATGAGGTTAGTTTTATGTAAGAAAGAAATTGAGAACGTCAAGGACTATCTCCGCCAGCAGGAGTTAATTAAACATTATCACGAAGGAAAGACTAACCATCGCGGGATAAATGAAAGTTACTTATCTTTGTCTAATAAGTATTATTGGCCAAAGATGAGAGATCATATAACAAAATTTATAAATAATTGTACTATCTGTGGTCAGGCAAAATATGACCGTAATCCAATTAGACCACAATTTTGTATTGTGCCGCCTGCCACTAAGCCCTTTGAGATAGTTCACATGGATCTATTTACAGCTCAGTCCGAAAAGTATCTTACTATCGTGGACGTCTTCTCAAAATACGCACAGGCTTATCTCTTAAAAGATGGGACAGCACTTAGCGTATTACAAGCTTTATTAACATATTGCACGCACCATGGCCTCCCACTCACTATAGTCACAGATCAAGGCACTGAATTTACAAATCAGATGTTCACCGAGTTTGTTAAGCTTCATAAGATTATTCACCACAAAACTTTGGCTCATTCTCCGAATGATAATGGCAATATAGAAAGACTGCATTCCACACTTCTTGAACATCTTCGAATTTTACGTCTCCAGAAGCATGATGAACATGTCGTGAATCTAATGCCTTACGCTATACTTGATTATAACAGTTCACTTCATTCATTTACTAAATGTAGACCATATGATGTAATTTTAGGTCACCTAGACCCTAGAGACCCAACCGATATTGATTTGACACCAATATTAATGCAACAATATATCCAAAATCACAGAGAGCAGATACAAAAAGTTTATGAATTGATAAATGAGACTTCTGTCGCTGATAGAACTAAACTCATCGAAGATAGGAACAGATCCCGAGAACCAGAGATAGAATATGCTCCTGAACAACAGGTATTCATAAAAAATCCGGTTGCCAGTCGTCAGAAATTAGCCGCACGCTATACTCAAGATAAAGTACTAGCCAATTCGCCTATTCATATATTTACTTCTAAAAAACGAGGTCCCGTTGCTAAGTCTCGTTTAAAACGCATCCTTAAGAGCGCTAACTTGTTACAGGATGCTACTGATGACGTTCGGCCTCCAACTGACTCAAGCTCAAGAGATAAGACTTGACAGCATGGACAACGGACCCGGATTACTACCTTTTAAACTTGGCCCTGTAACCTTCATTACTCATTATCATACCTTTTTAAGTTACGTTGACCTTAATGACATAGAAGACAAAATTCAACTAGTTTATACCCAACTTAACGAAACTAATCGCATGCTAGGCAATGATAGCACATACTTGTATGCTTTGCAAATTGATCATCTCCATAAGAAACTAGATAAAGCATTATATCAGTTAGAAAGTTTAAAACCTAATCGCGTTAAGCGAGGTCTTATAGACGGCTTGGGATCTGTTATAAAGGGTATCACTGGCAATCTAGACCACTCAGATGCTTTAAAATATAATGATGCCATTAAAGTTCTTAAAACCAATCAACATAAGTTATCTTTAGAGATCAATAGTCAAATGAGCCTTAGTAAAGATTGGATGGACCAGCACAGTAAAGTTATTTTACAAATAGTGGAAAATCAAAGTAAAGTTAATGAAACATTACAGTTGCTATTAAAAACTAATAGTTATCATGAGGATATGATATTGAGGTTAGCTAGATTTTCTCAGTTACTTGCTATTATCAGTGAAAATGTAGAGGACTTAACGTTAGAATTAGTTAGGATAGAAAATATGCTTGCATTTGTGAGAGCGTCAAGCACACATCATTCGATGCTAGGATATGATATATTAGGTAATATGATTAAAAGATTGAGGGTACTATATAATCAAAATCAGGTTCTAGATATAGAGATCAGGGAATATTATAATTTAATAAGACCAGCTTGCTATTACAGTAACGAACAAATAGTTGTAGTCTTTAGAGTGCCTATAGTTTCTCCAGATAATTATGATCTATATAGACTGTCTGTAATGCCTAATAAAAATAATTTAGTCATCATCCCTCCTTATCCCCTAGTAGCCACAAATAGTAATTCCTACGTGTACATAGAGGCTGAATGCCCGAAGATAACCACTCGTTACATCTGCGAAAGAAAATTGAACCACCAAATTAAGACTCAACAAGACTGCGTATTCAAACTCATCGCCGATCAAGCTCTAGATGAATCCTGCGAACAGATTACCGTTTTACTTACAAAAGAAGCTGTGGAGAAACTGGATGATAGACACTACGCAATTGCTCTTCCTCAGCCGACGCAAGTTCAAATAACGTGTGGGCGTGATGACTATACCATGTTACATGGAAGCTACCTAGTTACAATACCGAGAGGCTGTCATTTGCATACCCGAGAGCTCGCCATTATCAACATTAACGATCACGTTGAAGGCCAACCTATGAAGATTATCCAGATACCTACTACAGATAATAAGAAGACTTCAAATACGAGTCCACCCTCCTTAAGACTTAACTCAATAAATCTACAAGGTCTACACGCTGCTCAAGAAAACATACTTCATCAGCCACCTGTAACCCTTAATGAAGACTCATCTGACTTCATCTATCACACCACACTACCCTTCTATGGTGTGACTTCAATAGTGTTCTTACTTATAACAGGAGCGTTCATCAAAAGATATTTACCTTGCCGCCAGCGTAATAAATCTGAAAACAAGAATAGCACACCTAGAAACGAGAGTGACGAAGAACCAACATATGCCAAGATTCATCCAAAAAATCAAAGATCACACCAAGAAGAATCCAATCTTCCAGCAACATTTTCTCTCAAAGTTCTAAAATAGTTGCTGTTCTGAGGGTGGAGGTGTTATGGTTATAGTACAGAGTCCACAAGCCTTGACTAATCGACCTACATTTTTGGAACACTCTCGGAGCTAAATCAGCAATATCCACCCGTGTGGCCGTGCTGCGTGAATCTGGGTCAACGCCTCATGCCTGCACCGGAGTTGCATTGGCCACGAACCTAACTCACTTCGGATCTAGCATCGACCGAACTTAGTTAATTTTTAGAATTATTTTAAATTGTAATTTTCTTATTTTAAATAAAGTTTTATTTCAAACTTTGATTTTTTTTAAGTACTCCGGCTGCGGCCTACGTAATTAACGTCTAATTAAAAATGCTAGTAAATTAAAATAATTTAATTCGAAAAGATGAAGAATTGTATTGTGCACTCACAGAGCTTCCCGAACGACGTCAGCGTTGTTCTGTACACACATCACGTCACGGATCATCTCGCCTTCTTCAACGCACGGTTCTTCTTCATCAGACTCGTTGAAAGGTTCTCCATCCTGGAACAAGGTATTCGTTTGAGTAAATTCAAGCAGTAAACTCCAAAGTTCTGATGAATAGGTAGGTGTGTATAAAAATGATTTTAACTTTTTTCATTATTTTAGTCATTAAAATGTTAGGTACTTATATAGAAGACCTTAGTAGATTATGATAAAAAATCCATAACACACAATAGGTAGTTAGATGACTGAATTTTTACTAAGGATCGTCACATGCGGACGAAACTAGGAAAGATGGTCTGTTTTTTAGCTGACAAAGATGTCATATTAACTAAACTAGAACTTTTGATTATGAAAAAAGAAATAAGAACAAGAATAAAGATAAATAAAACTAAACTAAGGTATAAAATAAAGAAATACTAAATTATGCTAAACATTAAATATTAACTTGGATATAGATACTTGAATTCTCTCTTTTTTCGTACAAGAGTCTCAATGGATATTGATGAACAATTTTTACTCCTTCTTTCTTTCTAAACTTACCAAAAGATCGGTGTAGTTTGTGTTGGGAATGTAGTCCTGCCGCCGCCGTTCACACGGGCCCCAGGGAGTGGCAAGCCAGGAGTAGGTGGCGCAGGCGTGGTTGTTGCAGGTCTCGTTTTGGACGAGCTGGTCTTCTGATGGACAGGGCCAACCATCTGAAAATGAGTCATACTGAGGTTAAAAGTAGTGTAGGATCATACCAGATGAACGGCCCAAAAGGTTCTGATGTTGCTAAGAACAAAATATGTAAGATTCATCTAAAGACCTTATTAGAAAATGGTTTTAATGCTAGGCGATTTAGGAACAGGGACTGGAAAGCAGACTCTTTAGCAGGGCACCGGCGACAACGTTTGCCAAGCGCTATTATAAATAAATAAATATATGGGGACAAATTACATTCATTGAGCTAGCCCCAAAGTAAGTTCGAGACTTGTGTTATGGGATACTAACTCAACAAGTACATATACAGATAAACATCCAAGACCCAGAACAATTTAAAAAAGGCCTTTTTTCAACTTGCCCTGACTAGGGATCGAACTCGAAACCTCTGGGTGGCGGACTAGCATGGTGACCACTCGCCACGGATTATGTATTACTATTTCGGTCTAGGCAATAACAATGAATGAGATCGCTCCATATACAACGCTACGACCGATATCGATGTTATGGGGACGGCTCCACATCAGTTCAAAGATACGACTGAAATGACACTCTTACCAGGAGCAGCATGAGCGAGTATATGCCGTCGGCGAGTCCTCGTCGGCGGTGGATGTGAGGCGGCGGCGCAAGAAGCCGAGCAAGGAGACCAAATTCCCCAGGAAGATACGACACAATCGCCTGCGCAGGCGATGCGGCAGCGCTCTGTGCGGGCTGGGGCTCCGGTGCCACTGCACCAGGCTCGCTGGGCTTCTTTCTGTAATTGGAAAACAGATGGGTTTGTTTAAATGGACTTAAAATATTGGACTAACTAAATTAGTGAAATATTATATTACGTACCCGGAATAACAAGATATGTTGACATTTTCTGACTAATATTAAACACAAATCATCGATAATATTGTGAATTCTAAACTTCTTCAGCTAAGGCCACCGCAAGGAATTCGAAACTCTATGAAGCTTATGATCGTCAACAAGATGGTATTTTAAAGATGTCAACAGTGTCCAGTAACTGTTGTACGCTTTAAAAAGCCGTAGACGGAGGTATGTGCAATAAAGACCAATCGCAGGAGCAACTGCCTTGTGCGAACAAAGCTATTCATAATCACGACCACTTTGTCAAAAATCATGAAGAAGAAGCAACAAAATTTCCTCAATCAACGCTTACCCCATCATGTCCAACGCATCTCAGCTCTCGACTCCGTTTTCCCGGGCCGCAGGTCGTGTGCGGCTGGTTGAGCACACAGGGGCCCCAGGGCAAGGCCTTCCACGCAGCGCATCGAGGAGTAGAGCATGTACGTTTCTCCTCTAGAGGAGGGCAAGGAGCCCCGCCGCCTGACGCTGCTGAGATGACGCGCCGGCGGCGAACACTGTAGCCTGGAAAATAAAAATAATGTAATACATGATTCTGATATCAGAAAACTCACGGATCGACAATGGTTTCGGAAGGCACAAGACGAAGATGTGGAGGGCTGTCGATGATAATGATGATGATAATACATTAGACAGAAAAGTTATCGAATGCCGGTTGAACTCACCCTTGCCTAAAATGATAGACGATGGATGGTCTGACCAAGATCGCTGGAAAACACTGAGTGCAGGCCGCTTTCGATAGGTTATTTCAAAAATTCTTAGGAGACTATGTCCGGTAATGGGCTTTCAGCGGCTGATATGATTAATATGGTATGCATGATTAGCCAAAAACAAGTTTATTTTGGAACTAAGAAACAATTTACATAATATGTACATGATGAATGATATAAATGGTATAATTGAAAACGGCTGTGATGTGAAATACCAGGCTGCACCTACCTGTAGTAGTAAGCTGTTGAACGGGGTACAAAGGACAACCATCGGTAGGCTGACAGGCACCCCATTCACTCCATTCGCCTACTTCACAATCCCGTGGACATGGTACCTGAAATAGACATGATTTTGAAAAATGGCTTTTATGGAAAAAAGAATTGTAGGCTCGTTTATCTTTGATAAGTGAATCAGTTGGCAGTTTATTCAGTTGGTATAGAAACGCGTAACCCTGGCTGGACTGACACAGCCATTCATTACAGGCCTCCTCATCTCCCTCCCGACTTCATTGCATACATAACTGTGTAACCTGCTTTAAAGCTAGAGATTTTACTACTGTCCATTAAAAAAGAAACCATAACCAAAAAACGATTTGGCAATGATTTACAATCACTTTTTTCTTCCCTTCCTTGGGAATCCAGCTTATGGTATCCACAGAAAGAGCAAGTCGACCATGTCTAGAAAGAAAGGCCACACACTAAATTGTCCATAAACCACAAAGAGTCACCTCACAAGGCTGCACCAGTGTGGGCATCGGCGCATGCGCACATTGCGCGGCATGCAACGCCCTTCCGTCTGCGCGCACGCACCAAGCCTCTCGCCTCTGCACTCCTCCCCCACAGCTTGCTTGCGTGTTCGCTTTGTCTTCCTCATCAGCTTCATCTTCATCATCGTCGTCGTAAATAGCATCATTGTCATCGGCATCGTCGTCACTGTCGTCATTTACTACAAAAAAGGTTTTATTATTCTTTATTAAAAAGGAAATAATGCAAAAAGAATGCCATCAACGAGCAATGGCTTTATTTATTGCCTTGGTATGACAATGAAATGTTAAAACTGAGAAAAGAATCGCCTCCACTGTTATGTCTTCATCTTTTTAGACTTACGTATATTGCGTCTTCTGACAGTGATAAAATCTTTGAGGCCGGTCTATATGGCTCAAGTTAGGGAAATTAGGACCCAAAGCCAAACTGAGGAAAAGGCTTGTTAAACTAACCAGGAGGCGGTGTAGCTGGTTGTTCGATGGCGACCCGGCACTCGCCCCACGGCCCCGGGGTCCAGTGCGCACTGGCTTCTAATGCGGCCGGCCTGACTTCTTCCACCACGTCGCATTCCTTGCCTCCTCCTGAAATGTAACTGGTGATATTAACACGTTCGCTGCAATCTACGAGTATACTCGTAGTCATCATCATCCAGTCTTTTGAATCCCCACTGCAGGAGAACGACCCTCTCTGTACTATCAGAGCCATATTTGATCAGAGTAGCCAGAGGATAAAAAGCCAGATTACAGTTTTCTTGTACTAATTAACTCTGAGTAAAACCGCGTTCAGACAGACAGATATGGCGAAGCTATAAGGGGTTTATTCTTTACTACCCTACTAAAAAGTGCATAAAATACTAGAGGTTTATTCTTTACTACGGAGGCCCTAAAACAGTTCTTATAAAATACTTCAGTTGGATACTTGGAAAGACCTAAACTAAAATAAAAGCAGGAACAATAGTCGAGCAATTAGACCCTGGAGCTTAAATGCTAACACCGCTTAAACCCTACATTTAATTTTGCCGTGCACTTCATTACGTGGAACGCTCTATAAAAGGACTCCTTTCTAGATGAGATTTTGCAGACAAATTAAATTCTTAATATTGTTTTGTTTCGAGTTTAAGTATAGTTTCGCATAAACTATTTAATTATGTACCTAAGGAGTTTTTTTTATTTGTCTTTGATCCGATAATGTCTAAATTAAAACATGTGATGGAAAATTTCTTATTGAGTGGGATTCGAATCCATGACCCTCACGTTTACGCTGTCAGTCACGTGTCTGCTGATAAAATTCGCACAAAAATATTTACAAACCCGTCAGTTGAATTTTCGTTCAATTAAATGTTCGAGGGTTCTGTGGCATAGATACATAATAATTCTACAAAATGATTCAAGAAAACCTTTTGTTCAGCGTCGAATTCTCTCTATGTGGAAAAAAGTCACTAGTTGCAGCTAAAACGATAATAAATGAATGTTTTTATGTTTTCATCATATTAGTCACTCTAGGAAGACACCTGCGCCCGACTGCGGCCTCTCAAAATAATTTATAAAATGTTCATGGCTTACCTTGTGGGAGCCGTCGAAGTCGTCGGGTACGTACAAGGGCCCCATCCGACCTGGGCCGCCACGGCAACCACTCTCCCAGGGTGCAGTCATCTTTCATCACGCATATCCTTGTTGTGCCTACTCGCTCTACTGCTGGTCCACAAAACCTAGAAACAATTGAAAATATAATACATTTAATTGAATGTACCAAAAGACATATTTCATACAAGTTTTTTTATTTCGGAAGCTTTTAAGGCCCAGTAAATGTTTTCATTAGGAAAGAATATAAAAATTCGTTAGTAATTTGATCGATTTTAATACTATTAGGTAAAGTTTAATTTTTTCTTTTCAGCCAGTCGAAGTGTCCTTCAGCTGGACAACTCGGCAAAGAAATATCCTTCTTTTTTCCCACTGATCCTATTAATAGCGTAAATCTGTTAATAAAGTTTTAATGAGTATTCGTAAAATAAATGAAAAGCGATCATAAGTTTTTTTTTGTTTTTCATTAAGGAATGTAGATAGCAATTTGTTTACGAGTGTTATTAATATTTGTTACCGGCCAGTATTTTTAATAAAAATGTGGCGTTAGTTATGAAGGTTGTATTTCAACTAAGAGAAGTATACTTAGAAGGTACGGCATAAAAAGTTACTTATCAAAATACTTAACTTAAACTAGGTTAGTCCCTGGGTGACCCTGGGTAACATCTCAAACATTAACTAATTAAGCTATTGCATAGCTTCTATCGCGGGCCTTGAGCGCGGGGACCGAATCCAAAAATTCCGTAACGAAAAAACCTCACGCTCTCCCCACTCCGCCTACCATGTAGGTTGCCGCTTCGTCTCCGTCGTCCGTTTGCGACGTTGCCATCCTTCCTTGTTTGCAATAGCTTTACCGCGGCAGTCCCCGAGTGCCACACGTCTTTTTTTTTTTTTAAACTTGTCTTAAAACAGTACAAAATAAAAAATGATATATAAACTTGAACATAAAAAAACAAAGGAAGTCACCGAGTGGGATCGAACCCGTAACACTCTTTCTAACGGTCAGCATCCTTAACTGCTGAGCTAAGCGGATGGCGGCCGGCATGAAGAAATAAGCGACCATATTCTGCGTGGAAAGAAAAACGAATGAAAACTCGTAAACACGCATTTTCCCAAACATAAGACTAATCTAGATCGATTGTTTACCCCCAAAAACTCCCATATACCAATTTTCAGCGAAATCGCTAGAGCTGATTTCGAGATCAAAGAAATTTATAAATAAATAAAAATTAGTCACAAAATTTATATATGCAAAGACCAGTAGTTTTTGCGTTATCTGTTATTACAAAAAATAAATAAATATACAAGAATTGCTCGTTTAAAGTTATAAGTTAACGGAAGTATTCGAAACCGTAATTTAGGAGGTTCTTTGTGCTTTGTACTATTTATGGAAGTAGGAAGCACCTTATGGCATTAATTTGTTATTTTGGGATTTTATGCTATTGTTTTATTCATACACCTATGAAACGAAAAATATTTTGTAGATTTGCATGCAAATTTTTCTTGTTTACATCCGTATATCCAACTACGAACTCAAACAAACTGCACAAGGTTAACTACCGTGACCGTGACCGATGCAGCTCATGCAGCTAAGGCCTCAGGTTTTTTCGCTTTATCAGGGGATTAGGAACATTTATCTGCTATTTTGAACTTTTTTATGGTCAAATTATAGAGCTTTGACTTTCGCAAAGTAACATCTGAATCTATTAATTAATTTTCTGTATATATAAAGAAGTAGGCTACCAGGCTAATGTAGTTGTTATAATGGTAAGTGGTTTTTATAGTCTATGCAACCCCGGTTTTTACGAATATGAAGATTCTCATGTCTTTGGAGAAAACTACGGGAAGGATGGCATAATTTAACTGAAATGAAGAGTTTTTTAAATAGAAGAGTTTATTGAAGATAATTATTTGGTAAATGGAAAATAATAGATACTTTTACATCATGGAGAAAAATCTGCAGTTCTTTCGTTTTGAGGCAAAGATCATTCGCCCCACTTACCACATTAAAGAAGATAAACTGCAGACGAAATTAATTCAACTGCACATAATGAATGATTAAATAATATCAGGCAATCTCATTTTAGAAAAAAAAATGCTAAACAAAGGAAACGTATCTGTGCTCGAAAGTATCACAGCTGGTGCAACTAGAAACTCTTTGAAGAGAGATATCTGAGTACCTAAACTTCTTCTCTGCTAAAGTATACGTAAGATCGTCGGTGCGAAATAAATCAGAGTAACAACTTTGAGAGCAACCTCATTAGAAGTTCGCCCTAAATCCGACCGAGTAAACTTGGCATACAATCCGCACATCTAAGAAGCTTTCAGGTCGCGTGCATTCTTATGACGTTTTGCGAACTGGGTCACAGGGTTGGTCGAACATTGCTTTATATATTTAATGCGGAAAAGTGCCGGGTAGTATCCGGTATAGAATTAAATTACTTAAGTAAAGTAAAGTAAATATAAATAAATGTATATAAATATATAGGGACAAATTACACTGATTGAGCTAGCCCCAAAGTAAGTTCGAGACTTGTGTCATGGGATACTAACTCAACGATACTATATTTTATAACATATATAGATAAACATCCAAGACCCAGGACAGAAAAAGGTTATTTTCCAACTTGCCCTGACCGGGGATCGAACCCGGGACCTCTGAGTGGCGGACCAGCATGGTGACCACTACGCCACGGAGGTCGTCACTTAGTCAACTCTTGAATGCCATAAGGGGAAATTTAGGGTTGAGCTGTATCTGGCAGCACGGAACAACACTTTTCTATCCTGCTGTCCTTTTCTGTCATTCGGAACCATCATTAGTTAGAGGTAGACAGAGCAACGAAACGCTTCAGCACCGGCCATGCTAAAGCCTTCCGTCGCTCTCTCTCGCTCTAGCTAATGACGGTTCTAACCGACAGAAAAAGATAGCAGCGTGCGAAAGTGCTTTTCTGTGCTGACAGATGTAGCCCAACCCCATCTAAAGGTTTTTTCGACTTATGTATGTCTTCCAGGTAGAGACGAATTCGGTATGCTTCTTTTGGCCTTACTTACTTACTTACTATCCTGGCTCAGCGACCCAAGGTGAGTCTTGGCCTCCAGCACAAGAGCACGCCAGCGTTCTCGGTCCTGTGCTATTTCTTTCCAGTTGTCGCCAACTTGAAGCTCGCGCAGGTCCGCCATCACTACGTCGCTCCAGCGATACCTGGGACGGCCCACCGGCCTCCGACCGGTTGGCCGGCCCAGGTAAGCTCTCTTCACCCCTCGATCCCCGTCCATTCTTTCGACGTGTCCGAGCCAGCGAAGACGGTGCGCTTTAACTTCGCCCATGATGTTAGGCTCTCTCACTAGGTCTTCTATTTCGGCATTGGTTCGTATCCTCCATACACCATTACTCCTCTTACTGGCCCCAGGATCTTGCGAAACACCTTTCTTTCCGCCACAAGAAGCCTTCTTTCCTCTTTTAAGGTTAGCGTCCACGCCTCACACCCATACATTAATATAGGACGGATGATCGTCTTATAGATCCGTATTTTTGTGTTTCTGCTGAGAAGTTTGGACGTCAACACTTTATGTAGGGCTGCACTGCATCGTAGGGCATTTTGGATGCGGATGTTAATTTCGTCTTCTCTCGTGTTTGTATCTGTGATTGTGCATCCAAGGTATTTGAATTTTGCCACTCCCTTAAAAATGGTGCCATCCCCATGGAAATCCTTTCGCTTGACTCGCGTGTTCTTATACCGCTTCATGTGAAGGTATTCCGTTTTTCTTGATTGATCCTGAGACCAACTTTTGCAGATTCTAGTTCCAGGACCCTTACCGACTTTCGCGGTTTTCCCCTAACAGGGCTAGGTCGTCCGCATATCCTATCACCTTATGGCTACCATTTAGTTCCACACCAGGACATACTGCTAGAACTTTTCTGATGACATATTCTAGAACCAAATTAAATAGCATTTGTGACAGGGCATCGCCTTGTTTGAGACCGGTAATCACTGCGAATTCGTCTGTAAGCTCACTACCAACTCTAACCCACATTCGACTAGAACTTGTTGCGACTTTAATCATAGTAACGAGTTTTTCAGGGATGTTAAAGCTCCTCAAGATGTTATAGAGTGCTCGCCGGTCTATGCTGTCATAGGCTTTGGTGTAATCCACAAACAACATGTGAATGCTTTGCGCGTACTCCCACTTCTTTTCCATGAGTTGTCTTAGGAGGAAAATTTGGTCTACCGTGCTGCGATTGGAGCGGAATCCACACTGATAATCGCTAAGGATTTTTTCCGCATAGCACTCCAATCTCTTTAGCAGCACATAGGACAGAACTTTGTATGCTGTGGGTAGCAGCGCAATCCCCCGATAGTTAGCGCACCTCTTCTTACATCCTTTTTTATGAATAGGACATATAACTCCTACGTTCCATTCCTGGGGTTGATGTTCTGTTTCCCATATCTGCAGAATTAGTTCGTAGAACTTGGAATGAAGAGCTCTTCCTCCGTGTTTCCATACCTCTGATGGTAAACCGTCTATTCCCGAAGCTTTGTTGTTTTTAAGCGTGTGGATAGCTCTATGAACCTCTTCGAATGTTGGCGGTTCTACATCCTGGTTGATGTCATTTATCTCCGCAGGTATACCATCTTGTAGGGGTGCACAATTAAGCAGCTGTTCAAAGTAATTGCGCCACATACTCTTTATTTCCTCATCTGCAGTTACCAGGTCTCCATTTTCATTCTGCAATATTTGTGTGTGGGGTTGATAGCCTTTCCTACATGACTTCAATTCTTGATAGAATTTTCTTGAGTTGTTTGACCGTATCAGTGTTTCCATACTCAATACTATGCTGTCTAGGTGTTGTCTCTTCGAATGTTTTCTCCCAACGAATGGGGCTGAAGATAATATCAAGGACGACTTCTATGAACATCTAGAGACTGTATATGACCAACTCCCGAGTTTCGACATAAAAATACTTTTAGGTGACCTAAACGCCCAAGTGGGACGAGAAGAAATATTTGTGCCAACTATTGGAAGACATAGCAAACATGCTGAATCAAATGACAATGGCCTGAGATTGATAAGTTTTGCATCGTCTAAAGCCATGGTAATTAAAAGCACAATGTTCCCACATAAAGATATATACAAGGGTACGTGGAAATCTCCCGATGGTCATACTGTAAATCAGATTGATCATGTTATAATAGACGATAGACATCAAAACTCCATACAAGATGTAATAACGTTTAGAGGGGCAGACTGCGACAGCGACCACTATATGGTAGGCATAAAGTTAAGATTGAGAATTAAAGTCAACAAAACAAGTAAATTTAGTAAGCAAATTAGTAACATAAATATAGATAGTTTAAAAAATGTTCAGCTTAAAAAAAATTTCAAATAGAAATCAGTAATAGATTCAAAGATTTAGTAATAGATGAAAACACAGATAAAACATGGGAGACTATAAAAATACAATTAAAGATGTAGCGATGCAAACATTGGGACCCAGAGTCAGACACAAAAAACAGAAATGGTGGAATGAGGAATGCGAGAAGGTGGTAGAGGAAAGAAGAGAGCTCAAGATCCTTGCAGAACAGGATAATAGGTGGAAGGACCTCTACACGAAAAGGCAGGCAGACGCTAGAAAGACAATTAAAAGCGCGAAGAGACAACACCTTCTTTTGGCCTGAGATTTGAAATTTCCGTACCTACATAGGGTAGGTCTCTTGCAGTTGATGAACTAGATACACATTTCCAACCGTTGCAACCGTATATAATGTCAACAGATTACAGAAAATCGTATTCTTTACGTCATGAATTGTTACCCTCTAAAAAAAATTGTTTTGTTTTTCTCTTTCCTAGTAAGGCACATCTGTTCATTCGCGTCTGCTACAGTAGATTCTTAATTAAGTTAATAATTGTTAAAATGCCTAAATAACTGACACTGTTAGGTCTATCATATAAGCATCTTTTACTAACATTGTTATAATCTGTACATGACTGTTTGTTGCCATGAATAAAAATAAATAAAAAAATAAAAATAAAATGACGATTTGCGAACTGGGTCACTGGGCTGTTCGAACACTGCTTTGAATTAATTTCGAAAATGAGGCGTATGTAGACTATTGTCTTGACCTAGAACGTATTACACCCGTGGTGGGTGTAATAAAATATGTAGATAATTACGAAGCCTTGTTATAGATTTCACAATATGTATCGATTCACAATTTATATTAATCGAAGTATGGTCAGCGACCCTGGTCAGGTCATCTGACCACCTTGTAGGTGGGTACCCTACGCTTCGCTCGCCAGTACGCGGTTGCCATTCGAGAACGTTACTGCCCAATCTGGAAAGCGCTGGATGCAGGCCACCTCTTGATCGGTCATTTTGAAAATCTTTGGATGAGGCCTATGTCCAGCAGTGGATGATATACGGCTGAAATGCTGATGATGAAGTATGGCAGTGTGTGGATGTAATGGGAGAGTAGAATACAACATGTCCGTTCCTCTGACACGAAATCGGTCAAATTTTATAGATCGAAAAATCGTACGTCGCTTAATAGTTCAGTATTAAGACTGATTATGGTCTTAAATGATTACTTCCATTGTCTTACTATTGTGTCTGGGTTTTGGCGCATCTTAAAGAGTTATACTTTTCTATGTGGCCCACTGTAGTTTTTTATTTATTTAATCGTATGGATATTATGTTACAGCCCTTCTATACAAATCAAAAAGAAAACTACAGTTGTATTTAATTTGTTAAAGATAATGTTGACCAACCATTCATGAACCAATCGAATATTGGTAAACCGTTTCAGTATCATTCCAAGATATACGATACCCAGTAACAGCGGAAAGGATAAGTACTACCAAAAAGCTAGAAAAGTATATGTAATGGTATGATATCAGTGGCTCTGTGACCGTAGACTTCGCGAGTCCTCTCACCCGTTGAAGTTTATCGGATAAAAAAGTTATTTAGAAAAGTTGCGTCTTTAAAAGGATAACCGCACTACCTAATTTCTCATCACTTTTTTTCTATATAGGTTGCTTGGAAGAAATTAGCGATAAGGCCGCCTTTAGCTCATTTCCTAGTTTTTGATTATGTGCTGTATTTATTTATTTTGTGCAATAAAGGTTATTGTATTGTATAGCAAAAAAGTATTATGACATTTTTGTTTTTTTTAATGGCTGAAATATGATTTTTTATAGAGACCAACTCCCCTATTTTTGCTATTTTTAAAATTTCTTACAACTGAATCGACAAAACAATTTCCTAACATTTTCGAACCTCCTCAGAAAATTTCACAAGAATCGGTTGTGAAATGCGACCTGTAGGCGAGAATATCCGGACAGACTGACAAAGCATTTTGTCCTATCACGAAACTGAGACGCTTCGCTTGCTGGGTCCATAATAGTACCAATACTATAGTATACTAGCTGTACCCGCTCCCCGTGGAAATTCCGGGATAAAGAGTACCCTATGTCCTTTCCCGAGTCTCAAACTATATCCATACCAAATTTCTTCCAAATCAGTTTAGTAATTGAAGCGTGAAGAGGTAACAAACAAACAAACAAATGTACAAACTCACTTTCAAATTTATAATATTAGTAGGAAGGATAGTAGGATAGTAGGATTTTTCTATGTCGCCCTCAGTACATAAGTTTAAAAACTTACATGGCCTCGACGAAGCGGCCATCCTTCCTGCGACATTGCACCTGCCGCCGCTGCAGCCCGAGCCGCGGGGTGTGCACCAACGAGTCTGGGTTCTTTTGAAGGTTATATCTAAAATCAAAAGTATCTTTAAGCAAATAAAATAAACATCAAAGTTTAGTTGCGGAGGTTGGACGTTTTCCCCACGAGGACATCGTGCTCTGAGAATCACCCACTCCGTATTGTCTGAAAGGATATGTTTTGTGTGTGATGTATTATTGTACCTGCGCCTATTTTACATAGGCCTATTTTACTTAGAACAATAATTCGGTAACGTTCCACTTGTCATAGAAAGACAATAAATAACCGGCCACGCTCGAAGGATTCCACTATCTACCTTTACTAAAATCACGTTTGTTGTCTGGGACTTAAATATTTATATAATTCTTTTATTAGTCTGTAGGTAATAGTTAAAGCTATATATGTTATAGCGGCAACAGAAATACATCACCTGTGAAACTTTCAACAGTCTAACCATCACGGACAATGATGTCTTTCAACACAGACAGACGGACAGCGGAGTCTTAGTAATAGGGTCCCGTTTTAACCCCTTTGGGTACGGCCCCCTTAAAATTAGGTAACTCTAATTGCAATAATGCCAACAAACATACCTTTCGGCAGCAAGGTCCCGCGCCTGAAGCGCGCAGTCCGTCCATCTCCCCACGAAGATTGAATACTCAGACTCCGAGGCTTCTGCAACAAAACAAAACAACATCAACACACACATGCAACCATACAAATCTAGGTTGCATACAACGGTAAAGACACGCGACATCTCGGCACGTAGGTAGTGCCATAACTGCACTATCGCGAAATTGAGTTTATGGCTTTTTTACGATTCTAGCTTAGTGATACGTGTTTAATCCGTTGATGAGAAATTGACGAAGAGATTTTGATAGTCTATACGCAATGGGATTGGACGAATTTGATGAATATATCATCAACATCATCATCATTTTCCTTCTTTCACCTATTTCGGGTCTGTTCAATATTTGTTATTTAGGTTTCTTTCTGGATTTGTGGTCTTGTGGTCACCATACTCTATGGATGCATGCATTGACTCTGAAGAAATATTTTCACGCCATTTTTGAAGAATGGCTATCGGAGAATCCCAAGTTTCTTCTTTCACAACTTCCAAAAAAGTTTTTTTATGTATGTTCACCGATTATTCTAATGCGCCAGAACGGACTTGGAATAAGTATTTTTTTGTTTGAAAGATTTTCATGTTTTCACTACTGTCGGCTCACCCAGAATGCTTCTGTTTTTTTTTTGTTTGATAAAGTATGCTTACGAGCAAAGAAAATAATTATTCTCTCTCTTACGAGGATGTTCCATACACATTTTATCAAAATAGGTTGTTTGGCGTTAGTTTGGGGGTGAAGTCGGTTCTTAGTTTTGAAAAATTATATTTTGAGGCATGAGCTGATTTCCCTGTCTTTGGCGGGATGTGCAATGATTAACGTTAAAAAAGTAAAATTTTTTCTCGCTTAATTAAATTATAAAAATAAATATGCCTGTAGGTAAATACGTAGCTTAGTTGGTAAAATCTATCGAGGCATAGTTTGTCAGTTGACATTATAAAAGAAACAGTGCACCTAAATACATTTTATAAAGCATCCAATATACCAGAATGAAATATCATGCTCCTCATAGTTCGGGGTGTAAGATAAAGTCATATACAATCTCGTAACAGGCCATTTCTGTGCCCACTTTGTAAAATATCGGCGCGGATGCCAGCCACGATGGGAGATTTGGTATCTTGTTAACTTTACGCCTACATGGCGCCGTATTTCGGAGCTTGTTATCTTTTATCTCCGACATCTTTTTGTAAAAAACATTTTGCTACGACCTCGTTTCCTTTGGCTAATTAAAGCTACGCTGTTTCAGTTTATTTCTTGCTGGGGATGAATGTCTTGAGTTTTTTTGCATGATAATGTGATTGGTTAAAAGGAGAAGCCTACTTGTAGTAAAATAACACTTTTAAGAGTTTTAAGTATGATTTAAGACTTATTAACAGAAAAACTGATATCAAGTGCGCTATTTGGCTCCAAACATCATGGTTGGTTATTTCCATATTTCATATAAGTAGATCCCGTAGAAAATTCTTGTTCTGACGTTTAGAAAAAAGTGTCTGATTTGACTTGTTGTCATTTAGCGGACTGGGAACCTTTATGACTCTTAATGTTGGAAGTAGGTATTAAAGAAGCCAAGCCCTAAAAATTAATTGAAAGGAATCTCGCCGCAAGCTCACTGTCCTCATTATGTATGATGGCACAGTTGCAGCTTAACTAGCTTGATGTGATTACAGCTGCTGCTAATTTGATACAGCACGTTCACTCAATTACCCCAAACACTGTTTGGTGCACTTCATTATAAACTATAGAACAACAGATTTTGTGCTACTAAAGAAATTGTGAATAAATACAAGCTAAACAAAGCTTAAAAACATCAGTGAGACCTCTCTAACCGGTCTGGCCAGCGTTAAGAGTGTAGGCCAAATCATCTGGCTGCTCTGGCCAAGTATGGCTTTGGTAGTACAGAGAGGGTCGTACTCCTGCAGTGGAGACTAAAAGACCTGATGATGATGATGATGAATAAATACCAGGCGATTTTTTAGTTTTTTGTATTTTGTTGCAACCACCATGGCATGGAAAGATGTCCTTAATAAGGACATCTTTCCCCATGGTGGTTGCAACGTATACGCAATTATGGTATAAGGACTCCTAAACCATGAATGCGTATACATAACGTTGACTATACTTAGGTACCTTAAATTCAAAGTTAAAATGTTTATTTAATAATGAGACCTTTACAGGCACTTTTATACGTCAATAAGTATAATTTATATTACGTGTAGTGTATCCTCATCTTCATCATCATTTCTGCCGTATAACGTGCTAGACATAGACACGCTTTCCACCTGATCAAGGTCGCTGAAAGCGCTGGATGCTGGTCGCTCTAGATCGATCATTTTGGAAATCCTTGATAGTGTACATTAAATTAAATTTATTTTTAAAGAAAAGCTACTGATACCAGCCCTTCGCAACGACCCCTGCTAAATAAAAACACCGAAAGAAACTAATTTTTAACAGCGTATTCGTTGCCTACTCGCCAAAAGTGTTTTGTCACATTATTAATATGTCTTTTAAATAATAAATACTTTTAATTTAATATAACGTTGTTACGTTATAACATATAATGCTTGCGAACGAGTTAAAAACATAAATTACGTAATTAGAGATACTAATTAGTGAAAAAAGCGAAGCTGAGCTGACCGGTCCCTCCCGGCAGCACCCATTCAAAGAAAACTTATACGAATACGCTATTTTCCAACAAGTCAAATTAGATACTCTTTTCTAAACTTCGAAACAAACGGTTTACGTCATGATCTTTTGGAGTCAAATAGCGCTCTTATTATCAGTTTTTCCGCCATAATAAATTTAAAATCACGTTAAAATGGATATATTCAAGACAATTGACATTATTTTGCGACGTTTTATTTTGTTATCGTTACAAAATAATTGGCTTAGGAAAATACCCAATTACGTGAGAAATACTTAAAAGAGTATCTACCATGTACTTTAAGGATGATTCCATTCCACAGCACTTGCATATCCGTAGATGTTAATTAATTTTCACGTTCATGTCAAACAACGCAGACATCTTTGAGTAGCTTGAAGAAAATGAGACTGGTAGATTATTAAGTTGTATTAGTCAGTTCTATTCACGATATGAGACTTGGCAAAGGTGGCAATAATCACTGGAAAAGATTAGACGAAAAAGACAGAAAATTAGTTTGTGTGTAATATTCATATGATAGATATAGGAGGACATCCGCGGATAAATAACCAATTTAACTTTGTCCATTTCATACGTGTGAATATGAAAAGGGACCTAACCAAGTCGATCTTTGCACGATCTCGAATAAAACACCTTTAAGGTGGACTTAATGCTAACGCATTCTCTACCAATCAGCCTTTAGGAAAAACAGAAATAAATTTATAAGCGATAGGCGCTTAAAGATATATTTATAATAAACTATATTATATATATAATAAACTTACATAAACAATACATATACATAGATACACATTATTAATACATACATTAATAAACATAATATAAAAAAATGATTTGATTAGTTCTGCTGCAACAAATTAGCAAAAAGGTGCGTGTGGACTTTTTTCTTAAATAGATACCTATTTGAGATAATTTTTATGTCTTCGAGTAAGGCATTCCAAAGTCGTGTAACCTGAATAGTGTAACCTATAGGTATATTCATTTATTAGCTATTTACAAAAAAAGCAATGGCACACCGGGAGTGCCGACGGTAGTGATGAAAAATGTGCAATTGGACAAAATGACAAGAAATGGAATTAAAAGATCTTTGTTGCCTTTCTGCTTGGTTTAATAGCATTTAGTAATTGTACATTTTTATGTATGCACTAAAGTTAAAATAACATACGCAAATTATAAATAAAGCTCGGTTGTTGATTTAATTTGCACCTCGTCTCGTCTAGTCCTCTCACCCCTTCGTTGGAAAACATTCACACCTGGGTACAGTAATTATCTCGCTTGGCGGAGCACGCCGTTGTATACACACGGGTATCATGTTATTATTTCGCTGCTGACTGTACACCGTCGGTGCTTGCAATTTCTCAGAGCGCTTGGTAAATTACGGACCGAAGCAATTTTCACAGGAAAGGTAGCAACATCTTTAAGACAAAGATAAGTAAGATTTGTACCGTAATTCTTAAGTAAAATAAAAAATAATTTCAAAACTAAAACCGACTTCATAGCGATTTTGATAAAATTTCTGTGTGACCACCTGACCCACCAAAAACATAAATGTGCTAACACGCTTTCAGTTTTCCAATTAGGTCTAGGCGTCTTCGAATAATCGATAAACATACATAAAAAAGGATCGCTACGAATTACTAACCTACTCCATTTTGGAAGTCATTTGAAAATTTGCATTTGGGTAGGCTACGATAGAACAAGGGCTGGGAAAATATGGTGAATCGACTATCAACAAATTTATATTCCTTTATTAGAAGTAAGTAAGTGAAGAATAAAGAAGGCATAGAATCCGCCTTCGATCAAGGCTTGTTATAAGAAACTGTAAGTTACTACTTCTTCTTTGGGTGTCGATAGTTTTTTTTAAATATTCTCTATACTCTGAGCGGCGACTTTAATAGCCACATATACTTAGGTCGTTCAGGGTGCAGGTGGTAGGGCACCCGAGTCAAAAAAGCAGGTGCGTCATAGTTTTTGTTACTACTGTTGGTTATTTTGGTTATTTTCACGTACTTACCTCTTTAGATATCAATGGTTGGATCTTTTTAGTATCGCATTATCACTGGTCATCACTGGTGCAATTCAAAAGGGTCCTCTCAATATGCCATCCCAGCTATATAACCAATAAATAGTCAATAATCAGACGGCTGTAAATTATATCTAGATTTTAGCAGACAATAGAAACACGCTCCATTGTTCTAAGGATTTGGGAAGATTAAGATAATGGTGTGCTTACACTAACCTGAGAAGATTGATCCACTGTTTTAAGAATATAGAAATCTCAAACATCTTTAACGGTGACATCTGAATACAGGGTTGCTCCAAAAGCGTTAGGTAAGACGCAAGACGTTACTGCGTATATCTGCGTTTTAGTGTCAAGCAACATTGAGCACTAACGTATGATGATAAAGTTCAATTTGGTTTGACATAGAAGTAGGACGTCACTATCGTACGACGTCACTATCGTACGACTAATGTATCATTTTATGGAGTGACCTCCCCAGAACTTCAAGCGATACTGGACAGAAATACTCTTATAGCAGGTTTTTTTTTATTTAGCCGTTCATATCCCACTACCGGGCAAAGGCCTCCCCTCCTTCCTTCCATAACTCTCTGTCTCTGGTTTTAACTTTCCAATCCTGTTCGAATGCTTTCAAGGAGGTTAAATTCAAGCAGGTTAAATTTATTATTTTTTATTTATTTACGCCTATGTATATATTATAAATTGTAAAACCTTTTTTTATTTTTTGTATTGCTGCAATAAAGAGCTTTTCATTCATTGATTATATAATTTATATACCTTCGTAAACAAACACTTTAACAGCCCTTATCAGCATCAGGACTTTCTAACTAACAACCAGCAAACAGTCAATAATATCGAGCTCTCAGACGGCTGTAATTATATCTCAGACATTACCAGACAATAGAGACACGCGCCATTGTTCTGCGGATTTGTGGAGATAGAGATAATGGTGCGCTTACACTAACTTCAGATATTCCTTTACAATGTTGAAGAAAACTTTCATGTTTAAGTTGAACCGGCGGCGCGATAGGAAGTTTATATTTTTAAAGCGAAAACTTTTACTTATATTTAGTATTCTATTAAAATTCAGTATCCATCCATAGCTGCCTTTATGTTATCCTTTCAGGACATAAGCTTCCTCCTTATTCTTCCGTCTTTATCTCTCCCTTGCCAACTGCATCCATGGTCGCCACTCCATTACACTTTTGGTCCACCGACTTGAGTCCATTTTTGCTATTTGTCCTGCCCAACTTCATTGTTGTCTTTTTATTGTATAAACAATATCCCTGACTTTGGTCCTCTTTTGAATCACTTCTTTAATATGATCGGGCAATATGTTATTCCTGACATTGCCCTCCCTTGCCCTCTAAGCAACTCTGAGTTTTTCTACAGATTTCATTGTCAAGGTAGTCGTTTCCATTCTGTAGGTGAATACTGGCAGGACACATATTGATCGAAAAGTTTACTTTATAACTTTACCGGAGATTAAAGTTCATAATTATACGTAACACCTACTGGCTTATAATTAGCAATTAAAAGTTAGTTGAACAGGTCAGCTTTTTGCATTTTATCTCCATATCTTTTTTCGCATGTAATTGCCAATATATATGCGTATCTATATATCTATCTATATATATTAACTGTCGATGAAAATAGGTGTGAATAAGTTAGCTGAAAGGATAACAAAAGCTTTCTACATACGAGTACATACAGTAAACTTTTACGACACATTCGAACTGGTTTTTTTTTTGATATATTGATTAAGTACCCACGATACTTATATATACTCCTTATACCTATATAGGTTATTATTTCTCCTTTAGGATTGCAATGAGATGAAAATTCTAAGTTATGATGAGCTATCAAGGGTTGTTCCAAAGGCAATATTTCAGCAAGTTACTTAATCATTATTTATTTCCTTGCGGATTCCGTTGGATGCCAAAGCTCGAGCTCCAAACAAGATGAGTGCAATATTACTTGGGAACTTCGTATAAATAAGTTGGTGGTGGCATCCTTTGACCCGGCCTTTATTGCAGCTTTTTCTCATTATTCGGCGGGTTTGAGCACTCCGGAAGTTTCAGACCGGGAAATGCTTTGTCATTAAATATTTTGCATTTTGGTAGCTTTGAAATTAAAAGGTGGACGAAATGTTAACACGTAATATTGTCATGTTAATTTTAGGCACCCAAGGGGACTATTACCAAGGTTATGCTGTATAGTTTATTATTTATTGTTTATGACAAATAAATGATTGATTGATTGATTGATTGATTGTTTTTATTACATATTGATAATATTTTGTGACACGTTAATATTATAAAACTTAGAATTATACAGCACATAAGTACATATAAATTAAATAAATGATATCTGTTTGACTACACTCTAAGCTGTTGAAACGATATAAAGCCATTGAAGTAAGTCCCAATCCTCTAAAACTCTTGTCGGTGTTATTGTATGGAATGAGTAACTCAAGTAAAAAATGTATTCCAATCAAGATCTTTGTTTTAAATTTGTCCTATTTATTAAAATTAGTTTTGACAATATTGTGTCATCAGATTACTAAGATTTCGGATATAAAAGTAGTATAGATTTGCCACCGAGCGACCGGGGGTAAGAGAAAGACATATCAATGATACAATGAATATTTTTTTCATGGTCGGGCTATAAGTAGGTACACTTTAAACTTAGATTAAGGCCCAACGCAGACGACAGACTAAACCGTGCCGCACTTTTTAGTCTGTGAAAATAGAACCCATGGAATCATACGCAGTAACGCACACGGTGCGCGCCAAACTTTTTGCGCGTCGTGTACGTTACTGCATGTGATTCCATGTTTTCACAGACTATCACAGACTAAAAAGTGCGTCACGGATAGTCTGTCGTCTGCGTTGGGCCTAAAGAACATCTTTAATCTGAGACTTCAAGTTTATTCAATTTGAAGTGTACATATAACCCGACTATGAACAAATGTTCGGTCGTTGATAAGAACCAAACACGCCACGTTTTTCTTTTTCTATTTTAGAAGTCGCAATAAGACTATAAGTTATGTTATGACCCTCTATCAAAGCGTGTTAAGCCTTTGTTTGATTAAATGAAGTGTATTATATGTAATCTATCCACTGGGTATGTTTTACGTACAAGTATACATCGTTACGTATTCACAAAACCGAGTAAACTCAATGTAATTTAAACAACTATCATCACACATTACACGAACAGTTTACGAAGACATTGTCGTGCACAGCCGCCCTTATTTCCGTTCCCTGCGAAGCTGAGAGACATTAAATTGTTGAAACTCTCGCTATTGTTGTATCAGGCTTCGGCGTAATTGAAAATTGTTCGGAACTATCCACTCTTTGGTTTGCTGGTTTGGGTTTGCTATGCAAATTATATACTTTTACGTCCTTATACCTACTGGCAGACAGAGCCCTGGGCCGTAAAATCCAAAGGCCTTGTTTAGTGCATTGGTGGGCGTCAAGATGGAAAAGGTCACTAGCCGCTTTGCCTATTGATATTATTCACATTGTCGTCCATTCCCTCGATCGGTTTTTACGATCTGTATATGAGAAGACAAGCAACTGATAGGTATTATTGTTATTAGTATTACGGAACTTACCGCAATTAATATCAGTAGTAATTGTGACCGCGAAACTCTAAAATCAGACACGTATTATATTTTTTCCCCACGCATTTTTCTATATTTTTGAAGTGAAAACTTCTTTAGCGGCGTTGTGCACTTTTTTTGGAATGGGTAAAAAATGTTAAACTCGCGTCAGGACACGTGGCCTGATCGAAAATTCATAAGACGGCGCAGGGCGCTTGCGCGAATGTTCGTGTGTGTTTATGTTACAGCGTGCTACGCGCATCCATGGATGGTGACAGCTGATGGCTCGACCGTCTGTGTAGTGGCCATACTGCTGTGTATTTGAAAATGATTTTGTTGAAAATGAATTTGGGCATGCTTGTGACATTTGTGACAGACTGTGGTTCAGAAAAGATTTGATATATTTTATACTGATAATTAAAGCAATTCGTGCAAAATTATTCCCTAACCATTCCAAAATATCAAAAATGCACAACGTTAATATTCAAGTTTTCACTTCTGCCGGCACTCCCAGAGTGCAACACGTCGTTTTTTTTTAGTCTTATCACCAATAGGAGTTCTTATAAATTAGTTTAATTAAAAAATTGTAAAGACAGTGACTGAGCGAAAAAACGTCTGTTACAGGCTTTTGTGAGAGACTACCAAAATAGGACAATTTTAATTAAGAAAAAAGTTGGGCGGCTCAGCGAATGTCACCGACAGCAGCCACAGAATTAAATTACAAGAGTTGACAACCTAAGAGAAGCCGGAATTAGCTAAGGACAGCTTGTAATCAAAATATTTTTTAACCCCGCAAAAAGTTTTACGTCAATGTCTGTCTGTCAGTGGAATCGTAGGTCTCGAACGGATGGATAGATTTCAATGCGGTTTGCATATGTGAAAGCAAGTTTTCATACAGTGGTTCTTAGCTATGTTTGATGAAAATCGGTTCAGCCATTCAAAAGTTATTAGGAGTAACGACCTTCAAGGTCGTGGGTTTTTAATTTGCCTGACAAATAAACTTATGCAATCAAATCAAATAGACAGGGTGTCTGATTTTAGGCATTTCGTATACTCGTACCTACCTTAGGTTCTATTTTTAACCGCGTGCGCTAGTTATATTTTTCGAGTTTTCGTATTTATTTTTTAATGTAAGTATATTTCTGTTTCTTTCTCCGACATATTCCTCGGAAGGTCAAGAATGGTCTAAATTGAACTCGTTTGTCCCCGTTCCCGGCAGCCATGTAATTTGCGGGAGTGTTTATTGATCGACCTCTTCGGTATTTACTTTAATAGCGGCCGCGAATTAACCGAACGAGAATGGGGAAATTACACGTAGGCTACGTCCAATAACCTTCATGTGAGGTGGGTACATGTAGGTTATTGGAGGGAAAATAGGCCTGAATTAACTACGTTCTACTTGTCGTTATCGTGTCGATAACTCAATGTTATGGTTATGGGTACTATTTTCGGAGTATTTTGACGACTTTAGGTCTAATGGTCATCATGCAACGCTGTCACACCTAAGGGCCCGGGTTCGATGCTCGGTCAGGTCAAGATGAAACATTATCTTTTTAGATTCACCTGGATATTGGATGTATACTATATATGCGTATGTTAGTATCGTTGAGTTAGTATCCCATAACACAAGTTTCGAATTTACTTTGGGGCTAGCTCAATCTATGTAATTTGTCCGAATATATTTATTTATTTAAAATGGTGAGATCCTAAACCAAACGCCTACTCTTTGTCTTATAGCTATCTTGAGTGCCTACTATGAGCTCTCTCTCTCGCTTTTTCTTCTTTACTTTACACAAGCGGCATTCTTGCTTCTAAGGCAAATTCGGCGAGAAAAAAAAATCTATGTCAATGGGCGAGGATGATATATACTTGACGACTGCCTCCGTGGTCCAGTGGTTAAGGCGTTCGCCTCGTGATCCGGAGGTCGTGGGTTCGATTCCCACGGGGAAGCATACATTATATCAGTGGTTCCCAAACTTATTTTGTCTACTGCCCACTTTGAGAATAAATATGTTTTTAGCGCCCCCATTTTTTCACCTATTTAAAAACCACTATAACTTCAAATTAAATTAATTAATTATTGTGACCTATATATGTATATTAACGGAGAATTCTAAACGAAAATAGTTTTGCTACACTTGGCTGAGTATTATGCTTCTTCTCTAGGTCTTGAAAATATGCTACATTCTTGTCTTTCTTATCTGGATGCATTTTATTCAAATGATCTTGCAGCCTTGAAGGCTTCATTGCTTCATTCGAAAATGTTTTTAGACATAGAAGACACAAAGGCGACGATGGGTTTGTGGGATTTTCAATAAATCCGAATTTAATATATTCCGCACAGTATAGCCGTCTCTTCTTTTTTACTTCCGACATTGTTTTGCTTTGAGAAATACGTTCAACTTCGCGAGTAGTGTAGAGGAGGCGTAAGTACTGCTCATCTATTGCGCGCGAAACCACAAATGAAAATAAAATAAATATTACATTGTTTATATAGGAATGCTTAAGCAGCACGCACCGACAGGAATAAAACAAACATGCATAAACTCGTTTATCTCATTCGACGCTCAATCGTAATCAACAAGTCCGAACAAGTATTCAATGAACCAGCCAACTGATACAAGAATGCACAATTCGGGTTATTTAACAAAAACTTGTTAAAACATGATAGATATCTACGAGTACTAATAACTATTAAAATGCGAAAATGTGTCTTTTGCCTTTTTATTTGTTTGTTTGTGTCTACTTTCATTACGAAACGGAGCGACCGATTGACATGATTTTAATTTTTTCTGTATTCAATAAAATAGGACTGATATATGAACTACGCGGAGAGAAATATAGAACCGAGTTTGAGCAATCTTTTAATTCATATTAGTTGATGTTCACAAGTTGTTGTTGAGAGTCGAGAGCTCTTGCAGTCGTTGTTTAAGAGGCCTCCTAGCTAAATAAAGCTCCTAGCAAAAAAAAACATTTTCTTTCTGGGTCTCTTACCTCCCCCCTTGAGACCTGCAGCGCCCACAAGGGGGCGTTATCGCCCACTTTGGGAAAGACTGCATTATATTTAAATTGTTTCTAGTCTGGTTTGGATATCGTAGGCTAGAATTGAATCATCTGATAAGAAAGTGATTCCGTGTTTCGAAATGCACGTGTAAACTATGAATCCCAAACGTCATTTAGCGTTTGCTTTCAAACCTGTCCTTGGATTGGTTCTGCTCTACCCTTTGGGTTGCGGAGGTCAGACAGCAGTCGCTCTGTGTAAAAACCAGTAACCTCGTAATCATCTATGTAACCTGGTATACGCTCGGATGATGACTACTACTACAAGATTGTACAAGAAGACGATTCTTTTGCAGACAAGTAATATTTATTTAAAATCGTTTTCTTTGAATATAAAAAGACGAAAACTGAATTGCAGTCTCCATCCACATGCAAATGTGCACAATGGGAGCTCAGATAACTAGCAGTTTATGCGCTCCCCAGCTAAAGTGGCAGCATAAAAGTGACATTTCCATATCTGGGACTAGACTGCCGCGCTCGCTCGAGATGACGCCAATCTAAGTGCTTGATATTTATGTGGCTTACCAGAATGCACTTTGCAACTATGTCGCGTTTCATATTATTGTAGTTTCATGCTAATCTTAGGTTGAACATGATTGTTTTTTAAGACTTTAAGTTTATTACTTGCCCCTAAGGGCTTAAAGGCCGATTAGAGTAAGTAGGCAATACAAAAACTTTCTCGTTTGTAATTTTTTTTTATTAATTGATTAATGTAACTAGTTAGTATGTAACAATTTAAAAGATTCTTATTTACATATCGATCTAAGGCTATAAATATCATCCAAATTGAGAAAACAAAGTTTTTTTTTCAAATTTAATTCTTTTCGAATATTTAAGACATACTTTTTAGCTTTTCATTTTTTTTTATTTAATATATGTACCCATACCTAGATTTACATATAATTCAGAACAATTTCACATAGAAACAAATAAAAAAGTGGAATCCATTAAGGCGGTTTTGCATATTGACGAGTTTACCAAATTATAACTGGCTCGTCGATACCTACCCCACTTATTGTGCGATCTACATTGCTAATCGACGGCGCTAAATTATTCAAATGACGAGGTGACGGCGGCCATGACAGGCTGCGAGCCTGGATTCAAAGTTACAGGATTACAGGCGTGAAATTGCAAGTAAATTTGCTGAATTTCAACTCGACACGTGTAAGGCTGGCCTTAGAAATAAATTCCTTGCCTGATTTAATGAGTGATAAGTCCTTAATGTTTCAGGATACCACATAAATTTGGAATTTCATTAACTTAATGTTTTTGATCAAAAGTTTAAGTCTTCATTATTTCCTCATCGTCATCATATTCACTTGGCGACGACCTCCGTGGCGTAGGGGTCACCATGCTAGTCCGCCACCCAGAAGTTTTGAGTTCGATCCCCAGTTAGAGAGAGTTGGAAAATGGGTTTTTAAAATTGGGTTGGGTCTTCAATGTTTATCTGTATACCTTTGTATTTGTTGTGTTGTTGGCCATGAGGTTTCCGGCAGAGTAGAATAGGGCCACTCCAAGTCCTCCCGTGGATGTCGTAGAAGGCGACTTAAGAAATACAAGCTGAACAAAGCTTATAAACATCAATGAGACCTTTCCAACCCGTCTGGCCAGCGTGGAGAGTGAAGGCCAAGTCCTGTGGCTGCTCTGGCCAAGTATGGCTCTAGTAATACAGAGAGGGTCGTGCTCCTGCAGTGGAGACAAAAAGACCTGATGATGATGATGATGTATTTGTTATAAAATATTGTATCGTTGAGAGTATCTCATTACACAAGTCAAGAACTTACTTTGGGGCTAGTTTAATCAGAGTAATTTGGGACTATATATAATTACTTATTTGTTCCTACATACTCGTTTTTATTTATATTAATTTTATTATCTATAAAACTACGTTGTACTTATAGATGAGTAGACTGTTCAAGTTGTACCCGGGAATATTAAGAGCACTTTCCCCCAAGGCAAACTTCAAACTTATATTATTGGTAGGATAAGTATAACATTAATAACACAGTATATTATGGGAACACGGCTAATATCATTCTTACTTCCTTACTAAAATATAAATGCGACAGTAACTTTGTGTCTGTAAGTCTGTTACTCTTCACGCTTCCACCACTGAACCGATTTAGTTAAAACGGGGAAGGACATAGGATACTTTTTATCCCGAAATGTCTATCCCGTGGAATTGTCAAACATTATCACGAGGCGGGCATCTGCTAATATAAATAATTACATACAATTAAATCTCTGAGGCGTTGCGTGGTTTAAAAAATAAAAATAAAACCAAGCTGCTTTTTAAATCTATTAGACCCTATTGAATTATAAATAGAATAGACTTTACTAGGGTTGTGGGTAAAAAATATATTGTATTTAGTTAGTTATTTTATTTAGACTAGATTATCCAAAAATAATAACCCATATTTTTTCATTTAGAAAAGCAGTAAAAATGTACAAAAATACAGTGCTTCGAAGTTTCGGATTGGGGTGATTTACGTCACCTTTGGTTAAAAATCTTAACTGATTGTGACGTCACGCGAAATTTTAATGGGCTGTATCTTCGTCATTATTTGCTAATCAACGAAAAGAAAAATACGTTTAATTTTTAATTATCTATACAAGCTGACCTTTCATTGGTTTTAAACAAAAGAAATGATGTATAGTAAATAAATTCCTTTATCCATATACGTTTATATTCAAGTAAATTTGTGTATGACTAATAATAAAAAAGTTGCGAAAATGATTTTCGATCGAGACCACGTAGTTATAACCACCAAACTGCCGCGGGCGGGCGATGACCTCCGGCCGTCCGGCCGGCGGTGCCTAGCGACGGCACTACTAATTGATCTCATGACTTTACTTTCGAGTTTTAGTTAACATTTTTTGTTTCTGAATTTTTATTTTGACTAGCAAATTAGGTGTTACTAGCGATCCTTATGAAATGGCCTTTGGCTCCATAACCAATAAAAAATCACTGTGTATAATGAGCCTTAAAAAATTTTTTGTCCATATCCCTATCGTATTGGTGTCTAGATATTCATGTATTCACGCCAAACACCCCTGGAGCCCTGGAGCAGATTGGCGCAGTCTGTCTGAACGTATGCAAATGTCTGTCTAGATCTAGATTCTGTCGGTTGAGATAACTGGCTGCACTGCATGAGTCTGGATGTTATGACCATCTGCAGCGCGCATTTAGTACGAATAATTTTGTTGACGTGATAAAATTTTGGTATAGGTACTGGGACTGTATTTTATTGTGTGGTAAAATGTAGAGTGGACAATTTCACGCTTTTGAAATGCCTCAGTAGATTTAAGATCATGTCTAATGACTTATATTGTCGATCAATCGATCGTAGTAGTGGATGTCCATTGTCTCTACTCTAAGTACCGCTGAATTCCTAACAATTTAAAACAAAATGTAAGGTAGATTATACAAAATACATTTCTAGTTTTTAACTGACTTCCAAAGAGGTGGAAGTTATCAATTCGTAAGACAAGAAGGAAGCTTATTTTTTGTATTATTCTTTTTTTGTTTGAAAGTGTATACTTGCGAGGTATATTTTTTTTTAATCAAAATTGGAAATTTTAAAAATGTTTTTTGTTTATGTATCTCGGACAAACTGATCGATCTATTTAATTATGTGGAGCTAAATATGTTTTATTTACACTTTTATATAAGTAAAGTTTGGAGAAAATTCTTCAGGATCATAAACTATTGTAGGTAAAGTCTAACTAACCGATTACTTTTAAGCAAATGTTAGTAATTACTTATATTAATTCTGTAGCCTAAAGCCTAAGGTATAGATTTAAAGACTTTATGGCTAAGTTTAATTACTCGTAATGGTTACTTTATGGTTGCGAGTAAATAAACAAATAAAGACAAAATACAATAAGATTTGTTCAACAATTTAACTGATGTTCAGGGTTATTTTCCTCCATTACTGAGTATTGCGAATTACGGAGTCGTGCTTAATTAAGCTGAAGGTAATTTAAGAGGACCCTTGAGTTCCATAGGTACCAACAATACCGAATTTACGGTTTGGCTGTTATATTTTCATCGCCTACTTACAATTTTCTACAGAGTTCATATAGCATTAGTTTTAAATAATCAAAACTTTATTCTTCCAAGCGCTCACTCCCTGTTAACCATATAGTTTTCGTATGCAACTAGATCTATCTTAATCAAGGATTTTTTTTTGTTTAGATATTAGTTTGAACTACCTTGAACCTAGATTTTACTTTCAGTGATAAGTGCGTATCTTATATAACTCCTAGTGTATTTGTAAAAAAATGTTCTCTTACTTAGCTACTTTTTCTCATATTACCATTGGCCTCATGCATAAATTGCATATTTTTTTATTATTTTAGCAGCAACTGCCAATAAAATCTGTGCCGATGTGACTGTGAGTATTTTATATCAAATTTTCAATGTACTTATGTATAAAAATACTTTATTTGAAAGCTAGCAAATAAAATACGACTTATTTATATAAGCTGAGTTTATTAATGTTTTATTATGCTTATTTATTTCTTTTTGTATCCTTGGAAGAGGCCTATATCCAGCCATGGACGTTATACAATGCTGATGATGATGATGATTTGTGTTTTATATAAAAAAAAAACCTCATCATAACACAATTTAAATTCTGCTACATCGAGACCGGACGTGATCTATCGACGTCAAATTAATCTAAATACATGACCATACTTCACTATCCATCACGGGACGACACACGCATGTGCCAGTCGCTTCCTCAACCCATATATCTCTTTGCAACGTCTAAAGAACCATTCGTCAAAGTCAATATTTTTTCGGAGATTACGCTTTTTCATGCGGGTCATGTTTCCTATTATCCATTTTTATGCAATATAAATGGTTTACGTATTGAGGTTTCTTAATTTTTGCGTATCATTTAAATATCTGTATTTGTATGACTTTGAACCTGATTTAGGTTAGTTTCAGTCATAGAACAAACTCCTTGGCGCTAGTGGTGAACAATAACGAGTACCTGAATCGAAAAGTGATCTATATTTTTAAAAGACCTATCCAACGATGTTGTTAACTTTGGGGTACATGTCAAAATATCGTCCAAACTAAATTAAATTACAGATTAAATCACAAATTATAGAAATTACAGATACAAAACTAAATTACAGGGGAGCTGTAGTACTTAATTTACAGCAATTTGCATATTATTTATATTAAAATTAGTTAACGGGTTACTTATGTATTATTATATATTGATTCCTCCACTATTTTGATTCCTTTTCCATCTTAACGCCCACCACCACGCTAAGCGTGGCCTTTGGGCCTAACGGCCCTGGGCTCTGTCTACCCCGTCAGGGACATAGACGTGAAAATGTATCTGTATCTGTAGTACTTAGGTTCTAATTGTTTTTCTTAACACTGCTAGTACGGTATATAATTATATAACAAAGCAAAATTACAACTTTCTAGAACTTACTCATACAGTCTGTATGCAAAGCCGTGGACGGACACACAAACTAACGTAATTTTTGATGAATATGGCTATGGCTATATAAATGCCGGGTTTTTTTAAACACCGGCATCATTTTTGGAGCAAGTTTTTCTTTTTTCTATAATTGTTTTTAAGGAATGTAGTACATTATCACGGACTGAATTTGCTTTAAAAGTGATGCCGGTGTTTAAAAAGTAACCCTGTATACTATTCAACTAACGATGACGGTTGCGTAGTGGTCACCATACCAGGCTGCCACTCCGTAGGTCCCGCCTTGGATCCCCGGTTAGGTCAAGATAGAAACTGATCTTTTTCAAATGGATCTGGTTCTTGGATGTGTTTATGTGTAAATATGTATTTGTTGTATAATATAGTATCATTGGCTTGGCATCCCATAAAACAAGTCTCGAACTTACTTTGGGGCTAGCTCAATCTGTGTGATTTGTCCGTATATATTTAATTATTTATCTATCCTCTTCCTCATCCACATTTTGAGCCACCGGAATTAATGTTTTAGTTAAACATGTTATTATGAACATTTCTCCGGAGGCGTATTCACATCGATCATTAGCGACCCTCCGAAACCTCCCTTTCAGTGTACAGTCCACGACGTAAAGAACACAGGTATAATGTAAATGGGTCCTATTACCATATTAATCGATTCCCGTAAATTGGCGACTCGTGTATTGTGACCATTGAATAATAAGCGAGCGAGCTCGATGCTTTTTTATGCGTAAAAACTCTTTTGTACAAATCCTATCTTTTACACGCGTGTAATAATAATGTTCATGGCTATCCTTCACGAATTAAAAAAAAAAAAACAGAAAAACATGTAAGAAGATATTTTTTCAGATTTCATAGTTTAAAAAACTGTAGTAGGTTTAATTAAAATAGAAGATTTTTTGAGCCATAGTTTGTTATCTTTTATATATATCGTTATTTACGCTAGTTAAGTTAAGAAAAGTAGTGAAATCCAGGATAATAGACACAATGCTTTTGTCACTACAGTGCCTCAGGTGTAAAAACCCACATTGATTCTATATTACTGCAAATAATAGAATCATTCTGGGTACAAACATTGTTATTTTCCATTTTTAAAGTTTTCTTACCAAAAGTATAGGTTCGAGTTGTACCCGTTTTTGTATGTAACAAGGTATACAGAAAGGGAAAGGCATAGAAATAGGTAGTGCAAATATATGGCGAATGACAGAAAGAAGTGCAAGCAATTGACATACAGAGCCGACCCAAAATAGGAAAGAGGCGAGGATCATACTCCTCGCCTCTTATGTTAGTCTTTGATGTAACAAAATAAACATAGGTTGTATAGAAAACTCTGTTATTTTTATCTATACAAAAATAAAAGCCGCACAGAAAAGGATGTTAAATAATAAATGGAGCCTGGACGGTTAGTGTCTATTATAAGAATTGGGTTTGCACTCGTTGGATGCTCACAAGTATATAAATGGTTCACGCATGGTTTAGTGACATTACTTTATAAAAAAGCCTTATCTGGGTCGACCTGGCAGTGTAGGTACTTAGAAGACTAGTGTAAAACATTAAGAGATTGAGATGCAAGAAAGAACGGAGAAAAGGATTTTGCGTGAAACACTATGGTGTTCCACGCAAAATTCATCTTCTCTATTCTTATATACTCGTATAACAAAAAAGTATGGGAGTCTACGAAGATTGAGGAAGATTGAGATGTTTATGGGTCTCTGCTCAATGATACAACTAAGAAAGTGGACCTAGATGATAGCGCTACCGATTCTGTTTTCATCAGCAGTATTTATCAATTAAATTTTTATTTATGTATTCAGTCGCAAGTATTTTGGATTGGTGTAGCTAAATCCAATGATTGACTCCAGCTTGTGAAAGATGCTCCGCGATAGCCGACTTGTCAATATCCCGTAAAGTAACGTAAAGTTTGTATGGTGAAAGAGTTTAAACATCAAAAGTTCCAGATTTGTACCGCAATATGCCTCGGTCTACTAACTTACTTGTCGACTTCTATCTCCAAAATCCATACAAGGGCAGGAACCAATCAACTGTCGGGATCAATGCTGAAATACTAATGTAATATTTATGAGTGTCTGATAATGAGCTCATTACGCCACGCCCACTCCAATTAAAATAATGGATCATTTATACACTGCGCCGGTATAGTGGGTTAATTTTATACGGAACGATACTAATGAGTGGTTTTATTGGAAATGAATTAGTTTTCATGATTTTATTTTAATTATCTACTTACATTTCTTAATTCTATGTTGGTCACTATTTAATGAAAGAGACTATGTTTTGCTATTCATATTTGTTTATTAATAACCATTATTATTGTTTTGTGTGTTATTTAAAAATAATAAATAAAAGAAAAAATTCATAACGAGTTTTAAATAAATAAAAAATGTTTGATATAATTACAATAAATAATCATCGAGTTTATGAATATTGTTCAAGATAAGTAGGCATCTACATTGTAAAAGATATGATATCCGAAATGAATACATGCCGCTGTATATTTACGTAGCATGCCTCGTAGACAGCTACGGGATTTCGTAGCGTGTGCACCTACGGCTCTACGAATTCGTAGCATGATAAGCTACCATAGCTGTAGATGGTGTTTATTATAATCTTTCTAAAAGTAACTGAACTGTACATTCTGTGTTGTCTGGTTTGTTTAAGTTACTAATAATTGTAGTGATCTCAATCACTTAGTTTAATTTAGATTTTTCCAAAATTGTTATTTACATAAGTTCCTATTTACAAATGTTCATATTTACAAAAAAGTTCCTATAATATTTACAAAACAAGTCTAAACTTTTATTTATATTATTTAATTTACAACTTTTATTTATATTATTTCGACTGATAACATCTAGTCATTTACATAGTATTATATAATTTACGTTCTGTATTCAATCAATATACGTTTACATACTCACTGGTAACATAAGTATAACTTAGACTAATAAATTATATAATAAACTACTTATATAATATAAACTAAAATAAGGAGGTTTGAAAGTCGTTATTTAAATTAAAGAAGCGTATTGTCGGGGAGCAACCAGACAAACTGATAAGCTCCGTATTATGATTTTTGGTTTACTGCAACACAGAGTGCAACCGGTTTGATAGCTGGCCGGCCTGCCTTGTTAGCCGCACCGCTCCTGCGCCCGCGCAGGACCCGCGTTCGCCTTGCACGTCCAAGCGCCCGAGTAGGCACAGCGAACGCCAGTCTAAAAATAGCTTTCGCCGCGGAACGCATGCCGTTTGATTGTTGCTCCTCGATCGTGCGCGCTAGTTAAGAAAATACGTGTATCATTTGCCTTGAGCTTTCCCTATCCTCTTCGCCTGGCTGCTCTGCACCTTCTGCATTAAGTAAGCATTGCCACATTGCTTCATAATAAAATACAATAATATGCTAAAATTGTTGGTTGATATAAAAAAAAATTAATGTATGGGAGAAACCTTTGCAAAGGGACAAAACAGCTGAATAAAAAAACAAAAACAATGGGACAAAACAGAAAATGAGTGTTGTGGAACACTCCATGGAATGAAGTTACGGAAATTGAAGCCCCTACAAAACCCCCCAAAAAATTCCACCCTCTAAAAAAGTTCGTGATGAAAGAGAGTGACGGAAAAATCTTACACTTTTATCCACCTTGCCTCCATTCGCCAAGTCCGTGCCGTCCGAAAAATAAATTTATTCCAAAAATAAGTAAATGATTCGCGTGATTTTACTGACAATTTATTTATGCACTCAAGCCATCCCTAAAAGGTTCCATATTCACACCTACAGCACCCATCCATCCCGCAAACACACGCGATTCTCACGTCCGAGCCACCCTCATTGATCAACCGAGAGCCGTATTCGCCTCACGTAGCGTGCCGCATAACTTTCAGGCACAAAGTGGAAAAAAGCAGAGAAAAATTCATACAAAGTAAGCTAATGCCACGCAGAGCTAAAAAATTAAATAAAAATTCACAACTTTATTATAGTCTTTTTAATTTTATAGAAACTTGCTACACCCATAACTTTCAATCCCAAAGTAAAAAATGGCAGAAAATATCATACAAGGCCCAAAGCACGTTTTGCTAAAATAATATAAAGTATCCAGTCATATAATATTCAAATTTTAGTACCTAGTATAGAAGTACGTGTAGAAGAACGAAATACAATAACTACATAAGCCGCCTTAATATATCGAAGTTTATATACTACGAATATAATACATATACAATGTAAACTTATCCAATATTTCTCCTTCTACAAGCTTGCAGTGAAAGCAAAACTAGCACAAACATTCGACAAAACTGGATAATAAATATTTGTATTTTGTACTAGTAAATATATAAGAACAACATTAATAGACAGCTTATCTGTACTTCCGATATTTTTGCCTCAGTCCCTGGCCATTACTCTGGAGTCCTCGTCCAAGTTTTAAATTGGTATTTTTTTATAAAAGTTTAAGCCGTTGTGTTAGGAATTAGGGTAAAAAGTGGGCGGTTAATCCTTCAACGATCGCGAGAATAAATTAGAAAGGTTTGGGAGTCGACATCTGGTTAGATACAACTTTTGTTTTTATTTTTATATAAATGGTCATACATAACATAAATATAAGATTATTTTCTGGACAGCAAAATTACTCTTTTTGCTGGCATAGTGCTAAAAATGGGCACATATATTGTATAGACCAGTTTGTAAGAACTTCACCTGTCCCAGCTTAGTAAAGGTGTGTTTCCACATGAAATGAGTATAGTAGAGGTCGTAGAGCAAGAGGCTGAATAGAAGAAGATAATAAATTTATTTATTATATAGTAGAACTGATTAGGTATACAAGAAATTACAAGTACTTAGATGTTATTTGTATCTGAAGTGAAAGAGGAATGAGTCAGAATGATGAGGAAGGAATGTCTCTGGAATTTAAAGTATGAATTTAGACATGAAATTTGAAGATAATGTTAGTATTTAGAAGTTAGTATAGTTCACATAGATTTTATAACAGAATTGCAAAGAGGTTTCGAAATGTTAATTTTGTTTTTTCCTTACCCTTTTTTCAATTCAAGACATTCTACTTGCTATCAAATTTTAAATATCTCTTACAATAATATACGTAGTCATTTCACTTACCTTCTTTAGCAACTGTGAGCAGGCCCTAAACTTTAGCAATCGTATTGTAACACAGATATAATATTCGTATTGAATTGCGCGGGTTACGAACGAGCGGCGGCGAAGCGTGTACATTTACGGAAGCGAGGGATTTAATGAACACCCCTAAAACATAAAGAGCGAGGAATACAGATGTTGCACTTCATACAACGTTTTTTTGGACGAAGTTCCTTTTCAGGCGGTACGGACTTGGCTAGCCAAAAAAAAGCATACGGTTTTTACGTCTCTTTTTTCGCCATGAACTTTATTAGTGACCGGAATTTTTAGGGTTTTTCTTCGGGTCTTTAATTTTTGTAACTTCGTTTGAACCGAGTGTTCCACGACAATCAGTTTTTTAATCTTCTGTTGCGACTTGATAACCTCCTTTTTTCTTGATAGTCGGCTAAAAAAGAACGAAATAGGTAAGTCTTTATCTTCAGCAGCTAGAGACGTAGGTAAATAATTTATGGCAATATTTCAGTGATGTGCACAAATTTTGTTGAAATGGTAGGCACTAATCTTACCTAAATTACGTAAACAGCTGCATATCATGGTGGAACAAAGTAGAGAGATTCTATGTGTCTGTATGAAATACACGCTACTGCAATATTTACATATAGAAACAAAGTGAGACTTTTGACAAGCAATTAAACAGTATGTGCATTCTCAAATTATATTCGTTACTTGGTATCCGTCATATATTTCTTGCAGCAACTCAAGTCTGATATATAGTTAACTCTATACTATATTTAATTTATACCTGAACCATGCCAAATATGGCGGATTAGGCCGGTATTACACTACGCTGGATTTAATTCCGCTTTGAATAGCATGCCAGTCAGATTGGCGTCGAATTATCTTTATGATGAATGAAATGACTATCATCAGGGGTATATTGCAATCAATTCTATTCAAAATTGGCCGCCCACCGTGGTTGGGAATTGCAATCATTCAGTAAAATTAATAAACTTTCAAACTGGTATTTGTGCAAATACAGAGATAAATTTTACGTCTTTATCTCTGACGGTGAAAACGGAGCCCACGGCCGTAAGACCCAAGGGCAACGCTTAGCGTTAAGATGAAAAAAGGAATCAAAATAGTGATGGGTTGCTAGCCAACAACAATAATATTGTTATTATTGACATACATAGCGACATAGCTACAGATCGGTGACCGGTCTGTAAGAGCCCTTAGTCAGAGCAGACGTGTAAGTCGTGGGTTCGAATCCATCTCATGGCGAAGTCCTCTTAACACATTTTCCATCTTAAATTCATCGAAACATCTATCGGCACTGTTAATGTAGTCCGCCATAACAAGGTTATTGCATCTCTCGAGGCTCTGTTTCAAAGCTATTACGTTCATTAAGGGTCGCAGACGATGCTTGTAAACCAATTAAAATTAACTTAATTTGTTTCCTATTTCATAGGTTCGTATCGATAGTTCTGTTCAGTTTCTTTGCTCTAATATCGTTATAGACGTTGTTTTCTGTAGTAGAAAATTGTTTTATGTCGCTCTGTGCTTTATATTGTATTTTACGCTCGTAAATATAAATGCTAGGGGAAATCCAAGTTTTGGAAATCCTTGGAAAGGCCTATGGCCAGCAGTGGCCTTCCTGTGGATGAGATGATGACGATGAGTCAAGGGAAGGACGATGTAAGTAGTATTCGAGTATATCAAGGTGGCATAAAAAAACCCATGTATTTTACCTCTTTTTGTAAAATTCAATCGTGTTAGAGGCCCAATTTATAAACATATATTGGGATCTATTTTAAGAGACCTTTGTCTTTTTGACGACCTCCGTGGCGCAGTGGTCACCATGATAGTCCGTCACCCAGAGGTCCCGGGTTCGATCCCCGGTCAGGGCAAGTTGGAAAATGGCCTTTTTCAAATTGTCCTGGGTCTTGGATGTTTATCTATATATGTATTTATTATAAAAATATAGTATCGTTGAGTAAGTATTCCATAACACAAGTCTTGAACTTACTTTGGGGCTAGCTCAATCTGTGTAATTTGTCCCTTTATATTTATTATTATTATTTAACAGGTTTTCAGTAGACTTATAAATTGACATATGATTTATTGCATAATAAACAGACTAAGGCGCAGATAAAATACATATATTAGTAACAATAAGTATAAAAGATTTGAAAGTATCTACATACATAAAACACATTCGGATTTTATAGAAAACCCGAGAAATTTTTATTTGTACGTCGTGTTTAACTCACATTTGACACCGATTCAGATGACAAAAGACAAAAAGGCAAGGAAATCCCTTCCACTCTAGTTACCCAAAGGAGCTATAAACTACGCATCAGCAGCGAACAAATCCCAAACAATCTTACGCCCAAGCTCGTTACGGCCATTCTCAATTCGACACTTATCGACTCCGGTGTCTATCGCGAGTTCAAAGCAGAAATGGAGCGAAACTTTTCCAATTTAGACCTGAGGAGGCTCTATACGGCTTCGGGTCACTGCCCCCGGCGAGGATTTATTTTCAAAGAGTTCGCGTTATCTTGCTTTTTTATTTACGGGTATCGACAGTAAACCTATCGTAGCCTGTTAAAGACCGATTTTTCAAACAGAAATACCTTATAAATAGATAGGTATTATTTGATTTAAAGTAGATAATTCATGAAAACTATTGCCGGCCCATCCACTATTGTAAGATGCTTCATGCCACTTATCGCTGTTACACGCTCCGGCGATGTTGCTGCATACACCATAAACCTAGATTTTTTTTCAAACTAACGGTATACCTCTACAAAGAGCATCCTCATGTGAAAACCTTGATGTTGATCCCAGTGACGAATAATTTTTTGCCTTTCCGGAGTTCATAAAGAGTTACATACAATTAAATTCAATTTAAAATGTACTCTCCTCATACATACATACTTGTTCACATTCTAATTGGAAAATTAAAATAAATATCCGGCCACTGCAACCGTAGCAGCCGAGCTGAGCGTGATATTTTTAAACCTGATTAAATTAAAAGCTTGTATATCGTGTATGTAGATGGGTCCTATAAAAATAAAGCTTTGTATAGCAAACTGTAAAAAGCTTTTAAAAAGATTGCAACGAAAACAAAAGTAACTAAGCTGAAAAGAATAAACGGGCGTTTGACCCTGTTAAGAAAAAAGGAAAGGTAAATTTACTACCCTAACTTCTAACTATATTGCGATCAATTCATAAAGTTTCTCCATTGTACTCTCTCAATATGTCCTTTCTAGAATACGTTCACAAATAACTTTTCCTCAGTTTCTCTGCCTCAATACGCATTTTAGGATATTTTCCGCATTGTTACGTCGCCGTTCGGACACGACCCTTGAATTCCCTTCATATTTTTTACATTGATGTAGGTAAGAAGTTTATACATAATTCTATGGGGCAGACGTTTGGGTCTTGCGGCTTTTCAACAAAGCCCAGGGCTTTAAGTGCGATGATGGGTGAGATGGTGGAAAAAGGAAAGTTAATACAGATGGGTTATTAGCCGTTATCGCCTATTAACATAAGAACATTTTATATACAATGTCCTTTTTAATTAAGTACAAATATTTTAAGAGGTGATTCAGTCCATCATTCCTAACAACTATTCCCAATAAATGTTTATCGAAATACGAAAAAAAAATCATTTTCCATAGTAATGATATCATGTGACTACTTCAATTCATATGAAAACCTAAAAATTTTTTTTCGTGTTTCGATATTCATTCATTAGGCAAATTTGTTTAAAATAATGGACTGAATCACCCCTTAAAATATTTGTACTTAATTAAAAAGGACATTGTATACCTAGGTAAATTTTATGTAGGCCGGCCTCGATCGGTCATTTTATAAATCTTTGAGTGAGGTCTTATTATGTGGCTGAAATTATTATAGATAGGTACCCAGTTTATATGGACAAGTTTAAAACAGAAAAAAGGTTAAGTAAAGTAAGTATTCTGAGAGCGATGATCAGTCTACGATATTGATCCAAAGAAAACACTTTTTTAACCCCCTACAAAAAAGAGAAGTATTAAGTTTGACGCCAATGTCGATCTAGATCTTTTTGTCATTTTTAAAATAGAGACTGCGCCGTTTGGCTTGAAATAATGGCTTAGCATTACTGATTTTGAAAATTATTTCTAAGTAGTAGGAAAATAACTCACCCAATGTACCACACTAGGCTCGGAATATGCAAGGTTGTGTTATGAATAATGGATTGGCAGGATTCTGTGGCATAAGTAAATGCTCATCCCATTTGCGTGAGCTCTGCTGCCGCGATAGCTGGGATTATATTCGTGTGGGAATGAAACCTGGAATTAGGTTCAGTACGATTTTAATTTTTAATTTGCTTTGTAACTATCGTTCGTATCGCCTTTCGTTTAGTTTTGTAAAACCCTTATATGGGATACTTTTATGGGATAATTTAGAACTTTATTATATATTTTAATTTTTTCAATATCTTACAAGCACTTATCATTACGGGTTATATAGCTAATGCGATGGCGCTGACATTTGAAAAATAACAACTTCTGTCATACCTAGCCAGTACCTAGCAGTGCGAAAGTTGTCAACCGAAAATCTCCCATTTAAATGGTATCGCCCGCTACCGGTCGGTGAGTGGCGGCTGGCTGCCCTAAAGGCATCTGTCTTCAAGACTGTCATACGACCATACAAACCGGGACCAACGGCATTACGTGCCTCTCGAAGCACGGAATAGCAGGAAATAGTTTTGTGCCACTTGTGGTCATCCATCCAAATGTGGACCACGCCCGGAGTTGCATAACCTGCGAAAGCGCTAGCAATGCCTCCTCCCACCAGGTCACATAGCTATCTCTTCAACATTATGCATGTGTCCTGAAATTGGGAAAATCTATATTTTCTCGGTTGCGTACAAATCCACGAGTTTCCGTAAATAATTGATCTGCTTGCCACGTATAAGACCGGTAACAAGCCGGGTGTCAATCAGCAACCTTCACAATAAGCGGCTTACCGCGAAGACGTATCAGCCTCAGGTACAGGTACATACAGACGTATAAGTATGTTTCCTTTGCCGCCGTATATTTTCACGTTGAGCGGTTCCATTTGAAATTCTTGCTTTTCCATGTAAGTCAATTAGGGAAAATAGGGAAAAGGACGATATTTTTTTGATTGTGTAATGAACGCATTTTATAACACGGATAGGTATCTTCAAAAATGAATCTTAACGTTGCAATATTAACCATTTCAGATCAAAATAGTCTTTTAGTTATGACGTTTTATGGGCGATTTACCACACTAGTGCATAAGTTACTACTTTCACTTATAAGTTACTAGCTGTGCCCGTGGGCTTCGCTCCTCGTGGGAATTTCGGGATAAAACTATCCTATGTCCTTCTCTCGGTATCAAACTATATCTATATCAAATTTCATTGAAATAGGTTCAGTGGTTGAAGCGTGAAGTGGTAACAAACAAACAAACTCACTTTCGCAATTATAATGTTAGTAAGAAGGATCTAATGCCCGCGGCATTGGTCAAATTTTTGATAATCCCAGAGGATTCTCTTATTTCCTAGGATAGAAGGCATCCGGTGTATTAATTACGGCAATAAGCTATCTACATGCAAAATTTAATCCCAAATCGTTCAGCCGTTTTGGCGTGAAAGAGAAACGAACATCCAAATCCTCAGGCTACTCTGGCAAATACAAAGAGGCTTATGTTTCTGGATTAGAGACTTAACAGAAAATACCTAAAGATGATACGAGTTGCAGCAAAGGAAACAAACTCATTTCTTTACCTGAATTATTATTTCCCTGACCAGCACAGTGTGAGCCAGACCCATTTTATATGACATTATACGTCCAAGTGGCACACGGACAATTGCGAGGATATAAAACGGCACAGAGAGCAGCGGGCGGATTATATTCATAAATCAGAGCGCAAACACTCTCATACATAAATATCGCGGACGTAGCGAGCTTTTGGATGGAATACGTAGATTACGTGGTGGTATTGTGGCATTCGGTGACATGCGTTGTCGGTCAGATACCTGTTATACGTGATACGATGTGATACGATACGATGTTTGTTTGTTTGTTTGTTTGTTTGTTTGTTTGTTTGTTTGTTTGTTTGTTTGTTTGTTTGTTTGTTTGTTTGTTTGTTCGTTCGTTCGTTCGTTCGTTCGTTCGTTCGTTCGTTCGTTCGTTCGTTCGTTCGTTCGTTCGTATGTTCGTTCGTTCGTTCGTTCGTTCGTTCGTTCGTTCGTTCGTTCGTTCGTTCGTTCGTTCGTTCGTTCGTTCGTTCGTTCGTTCGTTCGTTCGTTCGTTCGTTCGTTCGTTCGTTCGTTCGTTCGTTCGTTCGTTCGTTCGTTCGTTCGTTCGTTCGTTCGTTCGTTCGTTCGTTCGTTCGTTCGTTCGTTCGTTCGTTCGTTCGTTCGTTCGTTCGTTCGTTCGTTCGTTCGTTCGTTCGTTCGTTCGTTCGTTCGTTCGTTCGTTCGTTCGTTCGTTCGTTCGTTCGTTCGTTCGTTCGTTCGTTCGTTCGTTCGTTCGTTCGTTCGTTCGTTCGTTCGTTCGTTCGTTCGTTCGTTCGTTCGTTCGTTCGTTCGTTCGTTCGTTCGTTCGTTCGTTCGTTCGTTCGTTCGTTCGTTCGTTCGTTCGTTCGTTCGTTCGTTCGTTCGTTCGTTCGTTCGTTCGTTCGTTCGTTCGTTCGTTCGTTCGTTCGTTCGTTCGTTCGTTCGTTCGTTCGTTCGTTCGTTCGTTCGTTCGTTCGTTTGTTTGTTTGTTTGTTTGAACGCGCTAATCTCAGAAACCACTGGTCCGATTTGAAAAAATCTTTCGGTATTAGATAGGTCGTTTATCGAGGAAGGCTATAGCACGGGCTATAGGCTATATTGCATCACGCCCGCGACTTCACTCGCTTGGTTAACGCGGGCGAAGCCGCGCGCTGCCTCTAGTAAATATATATAGAGACAAATTACACTGATTGAGCTAGCCCCAAAGTAAGTTCGAGACTTGTGTTGTGGGATACTAACTCAACGATACTATATTTTATACAAATACATATATAGATAAACATCCAAGACCCAGGACAATTTGAAAAAGGCCATTTTCCACTTGTCCTGACCGAGAACCGAACCCGTCTCTGGGTGTTGGACTAGCATAGGGACCATCTACGTCACGGAAGTAGTCATATATTTTATGTAATATCAATATATTTTCTACATTTTGCTGTAGAATTTGGGCAATCTCCTTGAAGTGTCTTGGATGCCCATGCTAGAATACATTTTGCGTGCTACCTAAGAAAAGTTTTAAGGGGAAAACTTACCATAAGTATTGTTGTTATATTCGAAGTAAAGCAACTAAACCTATTTTTTTTACAAGTATGATACAAATATATAATATAATAATATATTTTTAACAAAACAAAACATCCGACTTCATTTTCTTTCAGAAGTTCCTTCCGTATCTAAAAAGTTATTTATTATATCTTCACAAAATAAATATGGGACCGAGTTGGTATTAAAGGCTTTTAAATAAATAATCACAATATCGGTTTACAAGTGGCGAAGATATCGCGTAACATACACCATCATCATCAGCTTGCAAAAACCGTCTGCTGGGCACAAGCCTCCCTTTGTCTGCGCCATCTCTTTCTGCTCACGGCCGCTGCTATCCAGGTCCTACCAGCGACTTGCCTGATATCGTAACAAACATACAAAAAATAAAACATACAGGTCGAATTACTAACTCCTTTTTGAGTCGGTTAAAAATAACTTCTAAAAAAGAAAAATTAAGATAAGATAAGATAAAATTTCTTTATTGCACCAACTAAGTATGACAATAATCAAAAGTACATTTCAAATATAGTAGGTACAAAGGCGGACTTATCACTAAAGTGATTTCTTCACAAACAAAATTCACAGTTATTAAAAAATAAATTACAGTATTACACAAATACTCGAGATCCACCCAATGAATTTACCGATTTGCCGCCTCTCCGTAATCCTACACCAAAGACCCACTTTTACTCGTTGCCGGCTTATCTGGGATTATATTTCTTATGCCAACTTTTATTAAAAACAAAATGCTCGTGAAATATGAAGCTGGCGTTGAAAAAGAACTTACGTGCAATTATATATTTTGAAAATCGTGAACCTATAGAATACAAAAAATTGTTTCTGAAAGCTTCAGCTATATAGTCGTCTAGTTTCTAAAACATATTTGAACGTCTAGTTTCTGAAACATATTTAAAGTTCAGTACATTTAAAATTACGTAACATAATTTAAATTAAAAAATACATTTTCTCTTTTTGTTTTCGTAATCACTGGATTTAAAGAAAGCTGGAGCATACAAGAAAGACACCATCAAGTCTTGATTATAAGTTAATTCAGAGCCAAGTTGTATAATATGGTGCCAAGACTCAAGTTTGCGGGAACTTCACCTGTACCAGCTCAGAAAACGTGTGTTCCCACTCGAAATGAGTATAGAAGAGGTCGTAAAGCGAAGAAATAAATCTAAATAGAAGAAGGGAATAAATTTATTTATTAAACAGTAGAACTGATTAGGTATACAAGAAATTACAAGTACTTAGAACAGTTATTCTATTAGTATCAGAAGTAAAAGAGGAATGAGTCGAAACGATGAGGAAAGAACGTGTCTGGAATTTAAAAATTGAATTTAGAAATGAAATTTGAAGATAATGAAATGATAGAAAGGAGGTGGGCAAGAATATGAAGGATGGAGGCGATGGAGCTTATTGCAACATCGCTACGACCTTATTAAAATGTAGGTCTGTAGGTTGGATTAAAAGGATCTCCGATCAAATAGTCATGGCTAATAAAACCTTATTTGTGGGAAACAAAAAGTAAGCAATAAATCAAGCGGCTTCATTTGCCGGAGCACATCAGTTTTCATTAGCGCGGCGAAAACTTTTTAAGCGAGGTGTTATAAGTTCGCTAACGTCTGTCTGTCTGTCTGTGGGATCCTAGCGCTCGAACAGATGGACCAATTTTGCGGCTTTTTTACGTGAACGCAAGTTCCCTTGCGGTGGTTCATAAATATTTGATGAAAATTGATGCAAACGTTTAAAAGTTATTGAGGGTTAACGCTTGAAAGTCAGGGCTTTCTCTATTAAAAAATACATGGCGTTTTGTACGGATATCAAGTCATTGCGGTAGTTCCGCTACTTGTAACTAGATGGCGTTCTTGAAAGACGGTTTTTTTATTGCTAAGAAAATATACTTGTTAAAGTCTGCAATCTCGAGTAGTCTTGACGCGAAGTTACTTAGAACTTTAGCTTTGGCATTCTTTGGAAACGGTAGTTAGGAGTTATTCACACTAGTATCGTGAGTAATTTCTTTTACGCAATTTGTCTTTCAGAATGCTATTTTATTATGACAATGCGTTCAAGATTTATGATTTCATTAAAGTGAGTTCCTATTTTCCTAGGATTTCACCAATCTGATGATCAAAGCTGATCAATAATATAATATTCTTTCTCAGTGTAGTCGTTTCATTAAACATTTACTGCAGTAAATCGTTGCCGCTCCAGGGAGACGCCGAGACAGACATAAATATACATTTTTATACATGTACATTTTATATCAATCTTGTCTTTAATCACTGGAGGGAAGCGAGGGAGGCATTTAGTCCCTAATCGCTTTAATGGATATTTGAATAGCATTTTAGGATAACTTTTTACTTATAAGCGTATACAAATAAATTCACGCAGTATCGATTTTAAACTTTTTACAACTAGAAAAGTGCTCGTTAAGCCCGCCCGTTACATTTTTGTAATAAAGTTTTATAAATAAAAATAAAATAAAAGAAATAAGGAAGGCCCTATTAAAAGATACTTAGTTTTCTAATGAACACTACATTAAATGTATATATATTATATATTTTTTAAATGTTTAAGCAGATAGACCAACAACGTCGTCCCACGTCGCCGCACCTTGGAAGTGTCCGTGTATGATTTTTTTCATATATTAACTTATTTACTTGTAACTAACATGAAACATCGGATAATTATACTAATAAGCAGAAAAAAACATGACTAGTTAGGGGTTCGAATAATCAAAATTCTGCGTGACAGTGGACGGCATTTTAAATGTATTTCAGAATCCATTAACTATAGTTTTAAACACATAAGAATATTATAACCGATTTACATTTTATATCAGTCAGACAATGACTGTTCTGTACCGTAGTATGAATCATAATGGGCTGTATTATAATAGGCTTTATACATCTGATTGGAAGCCTCAGTAACATGCGGGATTAATGCTTTTCCCCGAATTCGAAATTGTTATTCATGACAAATTGAATGGTACGCGCAGTATTTAAATTCTGAGTAGATTTATTGAAATCGTTCAACCACGAAAAATAGGCTTAAGCGTGGGGTTTATGCAATAGGTAGTGATATTATATCTATACATATAATAAAACAGTAAAAAAAGTGTGTCTGTACATTAAATATATTTTCAAAAAATATATTGGGGGCGATGGAGACATAGTAATAGAGTAAGAATTTAAAAAAAAAAGTCTGTCTGTTTGTCTGTTTGTCTGTATGTCTGTTTGTCTGTTTGTCTGTTTGTACACGCTAATCTCCGGAAATACTGGACGGATTCGAATGCAACTTTTTTTGTTATATAGCTATTAAGCCTGGGCAACATATAGGGTATAAATGATTTTGGAAAATGAAATGCCTGATGCAGAACCATAATGGTCCAGCTAAACTATAAGAGATATGAAAATGTCGCCTTAGTAAAAGTTGTTCAGCCTGATGAGCATTTTCCAGAGACATAAAGTGCACGCGAACGAAGTCGCGGGCTTCAGCTAGTTTATAATAAAGTTAGAAGTTTAAGTAAATAGATGAATTTATAGGGTCATCTTTAATATGAATATCTGTTTTCATTATTTCATATAATGTCCTGATTCATATGATTTCCTTTTTAGATCACAAAGTCCCAACATCACGCTAAGCATGGTATTTGGGTCTTACGGCCGTGGGCTCTGTGTGCCCCGTCAAGGTAATGACGTAATAATGTATCTGTATTTCCTCCATAATTAAAATATATTAAGTATATTAAATTACTCCCGATCAGTAAGAGGCAAGACTCGGCGGTGAGTCCAGTACATGGGTAAATAGTTAAATTGTATAAAAATACAACCTAAATCCATCTACCAAACCATCACAGTCATAATAAATATTCGGATTCTGTTTGCGTTCAGTGTGTACCCTCTCCGACAAAAAACAATTTTCTAAATCGGCCCAGGCTTCTTCTGAACTAAACAAACATACATAAGAAAAATAAAAAATCGCAATGAATTGATAACCTTCTTTTTTAGAAGACGGTCAAAATGAGAGCCCGCACTATCCATTATTTTCCTATTTAGTCCGTCTTCTATTGTTTCTATTAAAGCGAGTAATTTCATATTTTCAAGATATTTGAACAATTTAAATTCCATCAGCTTTAAACATCTCAAAAATAATTGAATTACTTATCGCAACAAAATTACGAATTCTTTAGTAAATATCGGCAAGTGAATACAAACCCTTAGCGACACTGAGAGCCGATCGATTAAAGGGCGAAGGGGGGTAAATACCAGTAGGGTGGGGAGGTATTATGACGAATTAACGAGACCACAGGTGAGACGCTTCAACAGGGTGCAAACTAAGAATATGTATACGTATATATATTCTTAGCATTTTATTTTCGTTTTTTGAAGTGAAAACTTCTTTGGCGGCGTTGTGCACTTTTTTTGGAATGGGTAAAAAATGTTAAACTCGCGTCAGGACACGTGACCTGATCGAAAATTCGTAAGACGGCGCAGGGCGCTTGCGCGAATGTTCGTGTGTGTTTATGTTACAGCGTACTACGCGCATCCATGGATGGTGACAGCTGATGGCTCGACCGTCTGTGTAGTGGCCATACTGCTGTGTATTTGAAAATGATTTTGTTGAAAATGAATTTGGTCATGCTTGTGACATTTGTGACAGACTGTGGTTCAGAAAAGATTTGAAATATTTTATACTGATAATTAAAGCAATTCGCATGCAAAATTATTCCCTAACCATTCCAAAATATCAAAAATGCACAACGTTAATATTCAAGTTTTCACTTCTGCCGGCACTCCCAGAGTGCAACCCGTCGTTTTTTTTGTTAATTGGCCAACGGGAGATTGCTGCTTTGAATTAAAATTAAGGTACTCAATCTATACATTTAGCGCGTCCGGCTCTTTTTATCCATAGAGTTAGGATAGTTGTACCTAAAGATTTTATCTATGGTATGATTCCCTTTCTCTATTACTCTGAACTGAAATAAAAAAAAGCATGACAAAAAAAAATTTACTGTGTACGTACAAATCACGCAAATTGAGCTAGCTTCAAAGTAAGTTCAAGATTTGTGTTATGGGATACTAACTTAACGATACTAAATTTTATATCAAATACATATATAGACAAATCCAAGACCATATTCAATCTGGAAAAAAAACCGTCTTGACCTGCTCGGGTATCGAACCCGGTGTGACAGTGTGGCATTGTGACCACTAGGCCACAGAGGTCGTCTGAGGTTTTAATTAGGTACTGTTAAGATTCCCTTTCTCCATCTTCACGCTCAGTTTACTCCGAACTGAGGACCGAGAAGTTTGGCGCATACCTACTCCATCGACAAGACCTATTATTAAACTATTATTCTCACGTACAATCCCTCTCCCTTGGTTACGCTTACCAAATAATATTATATTCGAACTATCGGTCATTAAACATACATATTTACGTTAGATGTAACACATGAACATGTAAGTTGAATCACTGGACTCTCAAATTAGACTAAGAACTTTGCTCGTTGAGTTTACTCTCTCGACTGTCGTTATTCTGAGGTTTTATATCTGGTGCTCTACAGGCGTAACCGGCCGCCGCCGGCCGATAAAATGGTCTCAATGAACGAAATCTTTGCGATTTAATTCCAAGACACCATTCAGACGGGTCGGATTGCTACCATCCCTTTTTATTACATATCTGTATTTCGTAACATTTAATAAACTATCTAAATCAAAGTCTTTACAGTCTATTTAGACATAGTTCTAACTATACATAACCATTTTTGACGTTTTTGGAGTAATATTATATGATACAAATATCCAAAGATAAATAAATGATTTTTGATTTTGAAGTATAGACTTTTTAGTGAAGACCTTTTCTGGATTCAATCCATGGTCAGGTCAAGATATAATTTTTTTAGGCTTACCTGGTCTTGGATGTTGTATCTGTTTGTGTAAACTCTAGTGGTCTGCCCCGGCTTCGTACGAACATGTTACGTGTAAACCTTCATCTTGACTCACTCATTCTATTGACGAAAACCACTTTAAATTCTGTAAAGAGTACATGTCCATAGAGAGACAGACAGCGGTAAGCTACTTTTTTATACTTTGTATTGATTGTATGTATATGTCATATATATTATGTCAAATATAAAATATTCTTTGTAAATATCGTTAAGTTAGTAATTATTTATACAAAAGAAAATAATTATAGTTACAAAAGTTAACGTATGACTCAACACACCTAGGCTTTACATTGGAACCTAATTATCATATTCCATACCCAATTTATTCCCGACTCAATTATACACAAAAGCTGATGTTTGCTGAAATCGTTCACAGCGCAATTTATCGAGGGCCTAAGAGGCTTATTCCTAACAATTTATTATTAATACAAAACAAATAAATGTTAAGAGCGCGCCCGCCTAAGTGCTTTACATCCTCTCTTTTGTAAACAACTGCCAATTACGATACACTTTTAAATTGGATGAGCGTTTTATTTTGGAAAACAATGCTGTCGACCCAGAAAATTTGCGAGACGATCGTTTCTTTGAGTATTTACTGATTGAAATTGGATGATTTGTTAGAGATTTTGTGGTTCTCTTGCGGAGATTGAGTTTGTAAGATTATTTAAGTTTTTGATAAAAAATATATTTTCTAGCTAGAGGTATCTAGGTGTACTAGGAATAATCTCACCGCAATAACGTTAGGCATAATATTACAGATTAATATATAGTTACTACGTAAATAATATAGCTTTTCTTTCCAAAGCTCACCGAAAACAAAGTATGTGTTTGTAGTTATGCAAATGAGTTAAGTATTCTCGTAAAATAATGAGTCGCGTAAAATATAGTGTGTCACCCCCAAACGAATAGATAAAGCGGAAGTTTAGCCGCCGAATATTAGCCGCTGAACTTTGGCATAGTGTGCTGAGACACTAAAAGTCTCTTTTACATATCATACTATACCATAATCTCAAAAGGCCACGTAGAAGTTAATACACGTTAAAGTACCTGTAACAAGCAGAAGAGAATTAATTAATTTATAAGTGCTTTTAACAAACTTGTATTGAAAAGCCGAGAGCTGTTGTCAATCTAAATTCTGCGAACAAAACATAAGTCAGGGGTGAAGTTGGCTAATCAAACAACTTATTTCTTGAGAGTTAAAAGGAACGTTTGGGAAGAAGCGGGATTAGGTACTTAGTACGATAGAGAGGAGTTTTCCTTGGTCTTATTAAGATTGAAGCATTTCCAAAGTACTTATCATGTAGCACCAGTTTTTATGTCAACGTTAGATAAAAGTAAGGATTTCTCTGTGATATGTCATTTTTTAAATCTTTAAGTGAGGCCTATGTCCAGTAGTGGACGTTATGCGGCTGAAATGATGAAGGATGTCTGTCACATCCTATATGACCCATGTCTCACATTTTTATAGATCAATTCCTGTACGGATGTGAGAAATGGACTATAAATAAAAGTGATCGGGAATGTTTGGAGGCTTATAAAATGTGGTGATGGAAGCATTTGGAAACGAAGGGCTAAAAAACGAATAAAGAAGAAACTTGTCAAGTTATACGGACAAAAAAAATTTGGACAAGTTAAACTACAACACCTTTTACGACATCAAAACCTCATTGGAAATATCATTATCTAGGAGAAAAATTGAGAAAAAGGCTATGTGTCCAAAATGGCTCATATTTTGATGGATGACCTTTTGCAGTAGAGACAATGGGCCCATGGGGTCCTGAAGCTAAATTATTTCTTAAGGACATCACGACGCGCCTCATTGAGGCAAGTGGTGATTACAGAGCTGGCAGCTATTTCGCTTAGCGTGTAAGTATAGCTATTCAGAGAGGAAATTTGCCAGTATTTTGGGTATGTTGCCTCTAGGTGGTACGTTGGAAGAAACATTTTTTATAACCTATTTATTTTGAATGTAATATTGTTTATTTGTTTCATGAAGATACCACTTAGTCAAAGGCATGTTTGGGTATTTTTTTTGGGTGAAGTACTTACCTAAATTCATGTAATGTGGCATACCGAATTACTAAGCTTGGTCGATTATATGAAAATGTCCATCATTAAGAACCTATAGTCGATCTGTTTACCTACTAAACAGTTTTTTTATGATTATTTCTTGGAATCATCATCATCATCATATCAGCCACAGGACGTCCACTGCTGGACATGGGCCTCTCTCAAGAATTTCCAAAACGACCGATCGGAAGCGGCCTGCATGCAGCGCCTTCCCGCAACCTTGCATAGGTCGTCTGACCATTTCCTTAAATAAAAAATATTTATTGATAAAGATAAAGAGAGCTCAACAACGATAAATTTTTTTTGTGTCTGACTAGTTCGTAAAGAAAAATGTAACTTCAAATAAGTAGTTCATTCTGTTTAAAAAGTCTTATCTTTTTTTGAAGAAAAAAAGTATGACTCAAAGAGCTAGAAAGATCCCAGGAGTGATAGATTAACTTTGTGCTTGGGTTTTACAAAGTACAGAGATGTATTCGAACGAAAGTTCCTTTGAGTAATTTACTTGAACAGTTTTTTTTTAATGTCTCATTTCTTTGAATAAGAAATACTTATTAGTAGAGATAGAAAGTGTTCAACAACGATGTTTTTTGTGGCTGACTAGCACCTAAAGAAAAATGTAACTTCAAATAAGTAGCAGTGGCGTTGCGTGAGAATTTGGACTAGTACAGCTATATAATAAGCCGTTCCATGTGCGGCTTATTTATTAACTTAGTGTGAATAATATGTATCTGAGCGTGTTTATGCATTTATCATTGTGAGAGTATTTCAGATAACCAGAGGGAATTTTCGTATTTTGAATATGTGGGTGCGTGCAATCTAGTCATACTACTAGTTAACGCCTTATGATATGACTATAGTAAGTGCGCCGATATACGAAGGTTATAATTGTTATTAGTAATAAATGCATATATGTTAGAAGCCCCTAAGAGAACTCTATGGGAATCGGCTTCTAAGGAGGCTCCGCCACTGAAATAGTTCATCCTGTTAAAAAAAGATCTTATTTTTGTTTGAAGAAAAAAGTATGACTCAAAGAGCTAGAAAGATCCCAGGAGTGATAGATTTACTTTGTGCCTGGGTTGTACAAAGTACAGAGATGTATTCAAACGAAAGTTCCTTTGATCTTTTTCAATACGCTATTCACTGAATTCTTGCCGCTTTTTTTGCCGCTCGGTAGAGGAAATCCCAAAGGTCGCGATGTTTCTTCATATTGAAATAGGGTTAAAAATGAATACAATATTTTTATTTCTAGTGTTATAAGTTCTAGTTTTTAGTTTGACTTAGAATATTTTACTTTTGTTTAGTTATAATTTTCGTTTATAGTTTTATTTTCAGCAATAAACAACCTTATTATCTTCCAATTCAAGGTTTATTGTCATTCAATTTTTTCAAATATGTTGCAAAAGTTTTTAGAATAGAGTTAAATTTTTTAAGCAATTACTACCAGCCTACTAATATGAACATTTCATAGTTAACAAATGTTCAGATTGGCAGGCTGGCAGTAACTAAGGCCCATTCACACGACGCTAGTTTCTTGCCATAGAATAACTTAGTACATAGCGCGACGAACCGATGGCCGATGGGGCAATAAGGTTCTTGAATGCCGACCACGTACAGGCAAGCGACGCGTAGGACCCACAAGGTGGTCTGACGACCTGACCAAGGTCGCTGGAAGGTGATGGATGCAAGCCGCTCTAGATCGGTCATTTTGAAAATCTTTCGGAGAGGCCTATGTCCAGCAGTGGACGTTATGCGGCTGAAATGATGATGAATAGATAACTTGCATGGTCTAAACGAAACGCCATACAAATCATTTATTGCTTCAATAAAATGGTATGAAACAGGCAAGAAACTTCTACCGTCTAAATGGGCTTTCAAAATTTAACTTTTATAAGTACCTGGGCGACCGAGCTTTGCTCGGTTACATCTCAAACATCAAAAATACGCGTTTTCCCTAACATTAGACTAATCTAGATCGATTTTTTACCCCCGGAAACCCCCATATACCAATTTTCAGCGAAATCGTTAGAGCCGTTTTCGAGATCACAGAAATATATAAATAAATATACAAGAATTGCTCGTTTAAAGGTATAAGATTAACTAACTGCGCCCGCGGTGTTACCTGCGCCTAAAGTAGCCTATGTGTAAATCCAAGGTGTCAGCTTCCTGCGTACCAAATTTTATCAAAATTGGTCTCGGCGTTTTTGCGTGAAGAAGTAACAAAGACACACATTTTCGCGTTTATAATATTAGCGTGATTTGCAAAAACATATTAACAGAAAACTTTGAATATTGGAAGATATAATTACGGACTTTGCTAACAGCAACCCTGAGTAAGCTTATTACGTTCCCTTTTATTTTTGTGTCAGACACAGGCCGGCAGTGTAATCCGCACCAGTGATTTCATCTCCAGTAACATTTTGTAGAACGATATATTTAATGAGGAAATGTGATGAAAGCAACGCCGAGCGACGCAAAGTAATTTCGTTCATGTTTAAGAAACATTGGGTTATTTCATTGTATCACACAATGTTTTTTTTTTATATGAAATATATCAAATAGCCTACCTATTTGATATATTATACTCAGTAACCTTTATCTGAGATCTCTCTTTCAGCCAGTGTCACTGGTGATAGATTCTGCCATTCATTGCTAGCCGTGATTAACGATTAACGTGGACACCCATCTAATTGAAGACCACGTCTGGTAATGAATGCTATAATCTATTTATATGTGATCGATCAGAAATAAAAACTTCTAGTCATGTTAATTTTGTGGTGTAGGATAGGTAAAATTAGACACTAAGCTGACTGAATTTTTCAAATTGTTTAGCAATGTGCACAATAAAACTTAGTTACACGCGGACGAAGTCGTGGACACTATTGTATAGATTTCTAAAAAAGATCTAGGTCTATAATTGTAGCTAGAAATTACCAATAAGTGACGAAAACACATTTGCTACGTGTGATATAACAATTAAATCCATTCAGCTAGTATTCACAAGTCAATTAAAGATCAATTTATTATCGAAATAACGCGAAAGTATTTAACAGAATCAATTTGGGAAAGTAAAATCAAAACCATTGCAAAGGTTAGTCGTTCTAGACACAATAAAGTTTGACTATATCTTTAGCAGTACAGTCTAGTTCAACTACCTCGTAAAATACTGTATTGTACTCCATTGTTATATCTTTTATTTTGAATTTCGTGGCTTTTATTTCTTTGTGTCCATTGATTTCATTGTTTGGTGTATTTTCGTTGATATGTTTATTACTTACATGAAAATCAATTTCTGTTTTATGCTATTGTATGTAAATCATCGTTATACTTACTTTGTAATAAATGAAACAAAATGGGTATCCTATTGTTATGTATCTTTTTTATATTAGTGGTAACAGATAACCTAATAGCTAAATATTTTTTTTCCTCTAATGTGAATAGTGCCGTGCCGACCCTACTTAGAGGGTATATGTAAAAGGAAGGAAGATACAAAGAAAGAAAGTGTAAGAAGTTCAGTGAACTTTAAGTTTAGCGAAGTGAATTATTTTAGGAATGCCATTTTTGAGAGCTGTATTCTATTTTATTTAAAATATTATCAATAAAATTCATCATTATCTGGTCTTTTTCTTACCATTACCCTATCTACACTACTGGTGCCATACTTGGCCAGAGAAGTCAGAGAATTTGACCTACACTCTCCTTGCTAGCCAGATGGGTTGGAGAGGTCTAGTATAAGCTTCAATTAGCTTGTTAGATTTCCTAAGTCACCTTTTACGATATCCACGGGAAGACTTGTAGTAGTCTTATATTCTACTCTGCGAGAAACCACATGACAAAATTACGTCACTTTGTATCGTAATTCACGTGCTGGTAAATTGTTTATATGTATAGCTCGAGGTGTATAATGCCCACTTTGCACGAATAACACCATCACACAACGATATCACGTGTACAAAGGACTTAACTATCGTCTGTACAAAGCCGGGAAATCTCTTCATTACGACAGGTCGATGAACTCTGTAAGCTGCGGCCTCGTTACCTGCAGGATTCGAGTTGATTAATTCAGGATAATGAACAGACACCGTGTTATGAGAGCTTTATACTTGTTTCTAGGGAGTGTTATGTTTTTAAGTAATTGTACGAGTGAGGACAGCGAGAGGAGTTCTCCCTCGAAGGATTTTCTCTAATATGGATTGCTGATCCACGGGTCAATTCATGTCGCCAGCAGGGACTGGTCACTCAGTTTTACTTCTTTGCTTAGAGCAAAGAAGTAAAATTGAGGCTTCATGTTATTTTATAGGCGTGTACATTGAGGTGTAGATGTTGCGAATATAATTTGTAATAGGCACTTTCCTGGGTCAAAAAGAAATTATTTGGTACTGTTAAGAAAATAAAACACAATAATGTCATCACAAAATAATGTTAATTGTCCTGATCGTATCCATTTTCAACGTGATTTTCGATTTAGTATTGCAGAAAAACTGATATCAAAGCGCTATTTGACTCCAAGCAAATATGACGTCATTAGTCTATATTTCACACAAATCCCATAGAAAATGTTTGTATTGTCGTTTAGAAAAAGTATTTGACTTGAAGTTGTTGAAAAGTAGCGAATTATTGAAAATAATTTAATAACGTCGTAACTTCCTAAACTACATATCGTATTGTTGTTACCTCAGAAGTTGAAATAAAAGAACGACCTATCTATTTCTAGCCTAATAGAATTTCTGTACCTCTATATTTTTATGTCTGCGCAGGCGCATGTCGATGGCTTTCATGCCATTTTACGTAAGCGGATCGCATCACTGATGCACAGAGTGCGCGGAAGTGCCAACACTATCCTGAAGGTAGTAAATTTGATTGCCCAATTGTGCGGCACTGGGTAAATGCTCATGCGGATGTCCCGGGGGGGTCGCGCAGTGGGGCAAGAAAATATTTATATTAAATTAATAAAATATTAGTACTAACATAGTTCATAAGTTCTGTAATACTAACAAAATGGGTGTATGCCTGAATAAATAATTTTATATTTGTATTATTATTGGCAATATAATTACCCACAAACATCATCTTACTGCCCACATAAACACCATCCCACACATTATCTACAAGTGGCTATAATTGCAAATCCCAGGGGTTCCCAGCACGAGACCTCTTATACTTCTATTCTACGTGCAACAATTAACTATTGCATTTATTACACAATAGCGAATAGCAGATAAGTAACTAACTGCATTGTGCGATCCAACAATAGTTAGAAAGTATTTATGTTGCTTTTATTGTTTACACCTTGTTGAAAATAACCATGTACTGTCAAAATTAATAAAACCGAGAGGTACTCTCAAATTAAAACAAAGTTGCATTCACAGTAAAATTATTAATATTGCTGGATCCCATCTCTAGCGTCCAGTTTAAACTTTTTCAGCGGTAGTTTTTAGGATTCCGTGCCCAAAGGGTACAAACGGGACCCTATTACTAAGACTCCACTGTCCGTCCGTCGGTCTGTCTGTCACCAGGCTGTATCTCATGAACCGTTATAGCTAGACAGTTGAAATTTTTCACAGATGACGTATTTCTGTTGCCGCTTTAACAAATATATTAAAAGCAGAATGAAATAAATGTGTTATACAACTAACGTGATTTTTAAAGATGCTATGGCACGGAGCCATGTTTTTTTATCCAAGCTAATTTGAACTGAAACGGGTTTTTTGTAAAATGGACAAGGTTGACGCGCGACAAAATGCTGGCCACTAAAAAAATAATTGTTTTGGGAACAATGTAAAAAGTATCTATTCAGTGTAGCTTGTATGTATTTGCTAGTTTTATGAAAAATACCATAAACCTAGAAATATAAGCTTGTAAATCTATGCAAAATACAGTAACATTAATTTCCAACAATTTTTCAGCATATTTTTATTCCTAGTGGACAGACAAATTGTCACAGATTATAAAAGAACATAAAATGAGGCGTTTTATTTAAAAAAAAAATTAGTTCCTTCACGTGACATAGATGCCGCCAGCAATCACATAAATATATCTGTCAATGTCTAATTCATATAAAATGTTCATGGTGAGAGTTTGTCTTTGGCATCAAAGAGAATATAATCACTACGTTTTGGAATATTTAATATATTTATTTTATTAAATTCAGTTAAAAATATATTATTGTTTGTAAATATGTATTTTTTTACTTAAATAATAGCAAAATACAAGATTGGTTAATTAATCACAAATTTACTACAAGTATTGAACCAAACGGCCTCTTTCATTTTTGACGGAACGATTTCAAACTCATAAGCGCCATCTATTGACAATGTTTTTAACCTCATTTTTTTTTTCACTGGAAAACGCCTCATTGAAATACAACGATCATATATTTCTGTTCGTATGTTTATTTTGTGCCATAGGGGATTCTACACGCTACGTGTGTGTACACTCCCTATTTACTTACACTGGCATGTCTGGAGTACATTGCACTAAGCTTCCATGCTAATTAAAGTTCCATAGTTTACACACTATATGCTTTCTATTGTATAAGCCTGTTAGCATGTTGGATTATTTTAATATAGTATTTTAGTTAGGTAAATTTAAATAAGTTTACCCGTTCCTTTACCGCCAATACTAGACACAATAGAAAGACAATGAACGTGGACATTTATTAATGTCGTGCGGGTCTTGACTCTTGACCGGTTACTTGCTTCAAAATATCTCAACTTGTGTTTCGGTACCTTTAACACCCAGCAAGTTTTTAGTTCTGTTAACTGAACGAACAACCTACCGACCTAACTACCTAACAGAGTAACGAATACTGCAGGGATGCCTATAGCATCAAGCATTGATATATTCATGATACATACGTTGGATACTATGATACATAACGTAATGCAAGCCATATAGATAGCGCTTGCTTGATAGCGTTTAACAATATGGTAGTATGTCTTGGGAAGGCACTATATTCAAGATGAAACACGCAAAATATAGCTGTTTGTAGAGTAGGTACCAATTTCTATATTTTATAGGAATTTTAGTAAATAACAGCTTTTCCATTGTGGCAAACTTTCAGCCAATTCTCCTCGTATTTTCTCGATTCAATAAAATACCTTCGCATTTCGAAAAGTGCCAAGTGCTGGAGAAAACTACCGTTAGAGGACGGTCGCTTCCGGAAGGCGGAAATGCGGAAATGAACTGACGACTGTGACACCTACCGACTCTAAAAGGGACTTAAGAAATTGACAAGCGACAAAATGAGCCCCGAATGCCCGATATAAAAGACTTTAATATTATTATTAAAAACTAGTGGGTCGTTTTCGACTACACTACGTGGGTAAAACGTGTTTAAAAAAGACTTTATCTTAGAGATAAATAAAAAAAATATGTGAGCCCTTGTTTTTTGGGCCCAACCAAAAATAAAATTATTAATATTTCAATATATTTCTGAATTCTGACCACCTTGTAGCCACCTGCAAGGTGGTCACTGGTGGCACTCTTGATCGGTGATTTTGGAAATCTTTAGGTAAGGCCTGTGTCCAGCAGTGGACGTTATGCGGCTGAAATGATGATGATGATAATGTTAATTCTAAATTTCATAAATTATAAAACACAATTAAGTTAAATCTTCTTAAGCCGCTATTCGGCTAAAGAGTGAAAGAAATCTTAGAGAGAGCGAACAGGTAATGAGGTTATCATCATAAGGAGTTTTTATTTTCAAAGGTTATTTATCTGAGCAGAGTGGAGATATAGCGAAATTAAAATAGGGAGATAACTTAGAATCTGTTGAGAACATACTTCTCTGTTAGAAGTAAGGACTACTGCGACATTTTCACAAACGGTTTGTGATAAACCACCATCAAAACAACCAAAACTGTTGCCCAACCTGGGATCCTGCGCGCTAATAAAACCAATTAGGCGAACGAAACCAGGGGAGTGTTAGACGCTCGCACCATGAAACATTCACAGCAGCCGGCTCCGCAAAACAGGGCAAATTGCTTCCATTAGGGTGTATTAGCCCAGACGGTGACAACACAAACACTGACGGTACAGAAACGTAAGTAATAAATATAAAGTAAGATGAGCCCGCGGGCTCCGCTGCCGTAGGAGAAGAGAAGAGAATGAATACATGAAGGGAGAAGAGAATGAATACAAACTTTAAGGCGGCGACTAACAAACTGCACCGCGCCCCGCTGCGTAGTGCGGGTCCGCCATACAAAAACGACGCGCGTAGACGCGGTGTCAGTGTGTTGGACTGTGCGTGTTTTCTATACAAACGGAGTACGGGGCAATGTGAGAATCGCCTAAACTAATCGCCTCCGTCTTTGTAATACCGCCGAAAAGCGTGCTAATCATTTGGTCAAATGGACTAAATAACGTGGAGGGACATACCCGTAATAAATCAAACCACAGGCTATACTAGATCACTATAGTATAATAATTATAAAATAACAGTCAAAAAACAAAAAAAAACTACATTCCGATACAAATTGCCCGGGGCGGCCGCACACTTGCGTATGGAAATGCCGATTCTTTTTTAAATTTTTGACTGTCATTTTATTTTCATCATTTTAGCTATCTAGTGATCTAGTAATAGCCTGTGTTTCTATTTATTACGGGTATGTCCCTTCCACGTTGTATAGGTAGAGTTACATAACAGTTAACACTGGTGTCACATTTCTTTAGCTGCGTCCTCCGTGCTTCGGAAAGCACGTAAAGTCTTTAGTCTCGACTGTCACTATCGTTTGGCAATCGTCAAACTACGTGAGGCCTTCTTGGACGTAAGAAAAACTAAACAATATTTTCAGATTGATATGGCTTCCTAAAATTTAACTTGTCTAAGTTAATTAGCTAAGTGGAATCACAATTTCCCCGCGACACCGCTTAAAATGATTATAATACACGCGCCCATTAAATATAGATATAATCTCTGCTTCGTCATAAACTTTGAACGTTGCTAATTTAATGTACTTCACTTACGTAAAGGTATCACGTCAATTTAGGACTCATTAGTTGTCTTGTCTTTGATATTTAGGAACGCATTTACTAAGTCGTACGTATTAAATTTAATTAATTTGGAATACCGAAACTCATCTTGCTGCAAACAAAGTTATATAACACTAGTTGGGCCCGTGGGCTTCGCTCCCCGTGTGAATTTGGGGATAAAAATCCTATGTCCTATCCACAATAAATTTCGTCTAAATAAATTCAGTGGTTGAAGCGTGAAGTAGTATCAAACAAATATAAAAACTCAATAGAAGGATTTGTTATAAAAATGAATATTGTTTAAACTATACATACATATCTACTAACACGTATATGAATTTGTTGCATCCCATTTCAGACGGAAAACTATCTTTTTTGGTTATAAAGTTTAAAAGGCTACTCAAAAAAAGAGAGCATTTAGGTTTCAAGCTGGCTCTTGGTCTAGATTCATTTATTAGAATTGCTACAAATACCATACTCTTACATAGGTATCTGCCGTCTATTTTCTTACCACTTCTAACCGTATATACGAGATAGGAGCCTCAATCTCCCTCTAATCAAATCAGATTTGGCTTTGGCTTATTGGATATTGGACGTAAGAGCTAACTACATGACTGATATTGCCGCAAATTGAATGTTGAAGTCTCAGACAATCAGAGGTTGAAGTGTTTATGAGAAACACTTCAACCTTGTTTTATTAATCCGCGACAAAAAAGAAGGGCGTTTTGACGTAGCGTAGCGTTCGAACAGATGAACCAATTTCAAAAAGCAAGTTATCCTGCGACGGTTCTTAGCTATGTTTGATAAAAATCGGTTCAGCAGTTTAAAAGTTATTGGGGGTTAACGCTTGAAAGTCAGGACTTTCTCTAGTAAATAATAGATGGCGCTACGGATATCAAGTTGTATCGGTAGTTCCGTTACTCATCTCTAGATGGCGTTCTTGACAGTCGGAGGTTTTTTAATTTGCCTAGCAAATAAACTTGTTCTTGTTATCATTTATTTGGCTACTTACATACACGAAACATAGATAGAAAGCCCCTACGGCATGGCACCGTCGATAAACCTAGATAAAGTTTATATCGAGCGACAGACTAGTGCCATCCCGCTCATTACTATTACCTGTATTGAGATACTGATAGACGATAGCACTCGATAAATACTGTTGCAGGTGTCGTGCTAACGGGATTGCTGCCTGTTACTTCTTATATAATTGATCAATTATCTTCACAATTTCTGCCAAAGGTTGCATTAAGAGAGAAAAAAAGATCTAAATTTGTATACTGTAACTTATATGTAAAAAGTAACAGGCGACGTAATTAAATAATTATGGTCTTATTTGACGTATGAGATGAGAGAGCGAAAAGAGCAAAGAGGAAAAAGAAAGGGTTAATCTAGTCAGAGACCGCAGATCGAATCGCTCAATTTCCGCCAATCTCATGCTGGAGTTATATCTAATGAGCCGACTCTGATCTGATTGTCGACACAAGCTACCTGCCTTAGCAAACATTTGATTGGCGTTTGGTAACAATGCTTTAGTAGATAATATTAGATTGTGCTCCAAGGGGTAAAAGTAATATTTTTAACGCGAGGGCGCTACATTGAACAATACTTATAACGAAGCCCGCGACTTCGTTTGCGTAGACTTTATGTCTTTGAAAAATGCTCATCAGGCTGAACAACTTCTGCTAAGGCGTCATTTTTATATTTCTTATAGTTTAGCTGGACCGTTATAGTTCTGTATCAGGTGTTCCATTTTCGGAAATAATTTATACCCGTAGTTTCAGACGAATCCGTTCAGTATTTCCGGAGATAAGCGTGTACAAACAGACAAACAGACACACAAACAGACAGATTATTTTCCAAATCCTTCCTCTATTAATAGGTCTCCATCGCCTCCAATTTTTTTGGAAATATATTTAATCTACAGACAGATATTTTTTACTGTTTTTTATTTTAAAAATAGTAGATTATTTATTAACCAAGGGGATAAAGCAGTGTCTTCTGTCGCGGGTGACGACTTAAATCGCGAGCGCAACGAAGGACTCGAGGTTTACTTCCGAGCGAAGCGAGGGTGTTAAATACTTAAATCACGAGCGAAGCGAGGGATTTAGGACGAGTCTTGAGTGTAGCGACGGATTTAAGTTCACCCAAGACTAAGACAGCTTTATCACCGAGGAAAATACTCTACTTTTCGTACCATTTGCGAAAAAAATAAAGACAATAATAACAAGAGAAGCATTTATTAATAAATTTATACCCAGATATTTAAAAATACAAAATTCTTTACGTTGTAAATAAATATACGTACACAGAAAACTAGGTTGTATGTGTGAGACGCAAATGGCCCTTTGCTTTTTCTTTTTGGAAAACTAAACAGCTGGTTTAAACTAAACAAACAATAACGGGAGTTTTTGGCGGGAAGTCAAGGGGTTCAGTAGAAATTTGCTTTAAATTGTTTTGCAAATTGATTCTAGTAGACTTCATAATATGAAATTGATGTAGTTTTAATCCTTATTCTCACGGACAATATGTGAAATGTTTAAAGTGGACAGTCATAGTGCGGCTGTAGTGATATTTATTGACGACCTCCGTGGCGTAATGGTCAACACGCTAGACCGCCAATCCGGAGGTCCTGGGTTCGATCCCCAGCCAGGGCAAGTTGGAAAATGGCCTTTTTCAAATTGTCCTGGGTCTTGGATGTTTATCTATATATGTATTTGTTATAAAATATAGTATCGTTGAGTTAGTATCCCATAACACAAGTCTCGAACTTACTTTGGGGCTAGCTCAATCAGTGTAATTTGTCCATATTTATTTATTTATTTATTATTATTTATTATTTGCGGACTGCGGTTGGACGCCGTCCGTCACTCAATCGGCTATTAAAACCAGTGGACTCTCTTGATGCAATCGAAGGACCTATACCAACCTTCGATTGTATAGTTAGGGTTAGGATTCGGAATAAAGAAGAGATAAATGAAGATGGGCTCTAAAGGTCTAGTATCCAGAGCCGTAAATTAATTTAAAAAAAAAAACAAACAATAACATGGCTTGATTGAGTTGTTTATTATATGAATTGAATTTTTTTTATTTTTTTTATTTTACCTTATTAGAAACACAAACAGAATACAATCATATCAAGACCAAAATATCTAATTTCTACATATTTATTCTAGACTGTACTCCAAAACTATGTGTTTACATCACGTTTATACTTAGCTGCTTAGTTTAATTTTTAAATGTACCTACTTTATATAAACATTGAATAGACTAAATAATAAGTGCATTGAATATACTACATAAACAATAAGAGATAATAAAAATGTACATACATAAATAAATAAATAACAAATAAATAAATTGTTGAGAGCAATGACGGTCTTATAAGATAAAATGAGTCTGATCAGAAAAAAAAAAAACAATCGATGAATTGAAATTATATGAAATTTAAGTGGTTTTGTGGATTTTGCGGATACATGTTGTCGATTCAAAATCGTTATTTTTTTACGCTTAACAATATAGAAATGATTTCAGTCATTTTCAGTTCAATATAAATTTCGGTAAGTATTCCAAACTTAAACCACATTCTCCCCCTAGAGGATGAATGAAATTTAGTACAATTTTCTTTCCCTGTTTTCATTATTGGTCTAGAGGCTGAAAGAAATTGAGTACATTTTTCTTTCCCTGATTTTATCAGATTGAAAATGACTATTATTATGTTCGCTTTTTGTGCTATAGAATGTGACTTTTTTGAGCAAGTGGTACGAAAAATTATATGTATAGATAGATATAGATTAAAACTTCGATTCGCTCTGGATTCAAAGGAGCGCCCTCGCGTTAAAACTTGCCTTTACCCCTTGTAGTACTACTATTAACTTGTAGTCATGTTCAAGTTATGCCAATGTGACATTGAAGACTAATGGTAGGTATTTTATTCTAAGTTTTTAAGTTCTCAAGTTACCAAGGACGCTGAAACCAAGTGTGAAAAGATAAAATAATATCTACGTACCTTACTAATGTACGTAGAAAGTTACAGTCGTATAAATATTACCTTTGTCAAAGGCGAATAAAAAGAACCCTTTTACTATTCCAATCGCGATATTACCTAGCAGGAAGGTTTTCCTCAATGCCGGGCGACAAACATTCATTTTTACTTTCATGGCCGATGAGAACCGGCTAAAAAGAGACACTTTGGGAGAAAACCCTCAAGTTCTAATAAAATGAATATGGACATTGATATAGAAGTTCATAGATATCTGAATATACCAAGCGTGGAATTAATTTCTACTTTTATGACCGATGGGAGCCAAGCTAAAATAGATACTTTGGGAAAACCGTCGGCTAGTTATATTCAAATGAAGATGAATTTTGTTATAGTAAAAAATCTTAGGCCTGACGTCATGCTAAATTTAGATGCACTGAATCCTTTTTGATTCTCAGAGAAAAAAAATACGTAAGTATACTTTTTTAATAATGTTACTGATGGACCAAAAATACTTTTTCAGTAATCATGCCTATAGTCATTCTCTACTTTTGAAACGGACAAGTAAATATTAATGGCATCTTCAGGTAGCGGCACGAATCTCTAGCGCTGACAATATCACCTTATTATTAAATGCCTCCGTGGTGTAGTGGTTAGAGCGTTCGGCTCATACCCGTAGGTCGCGGGTTCGATTCCCGGCGGGGGCAACGACTTTGTGTTGTTGACCTAGTATGGTTAGGACATTGCAGGCTGATCACCTGATTGTCTGATAAGTAAGATGATCCGTGCTTCGGAGGGCACGTTAAGCCGTCGGTCACGGTCACTGTCTTTGACATTGGTTGTTACCTAAAACCATGTCAGAGGCCTTTAACTCTTTGAGATGCGCCTATACCAGACACAATAGTTAAACAATGGAAGTCGGGCGGAATTCCTCCCAGTGCCGGCTTAGGGGTTAAGGCGGTTTAAAAACCCTGACACTAATGTTAGTCACTAACATACACGATAAGAAGAAGAAGAAAAGTATCCCCTTTACATTTCCCTCAACGTTAAATTTACTTACGTGCCGCTACTTGTATATGCAATGCGAAGCGACATCTTGCGAAAATAACACATCATTGGGTGAGGGCATAAAACGGGTACGTCAGTCAGCATTACAAGCCGGCAGGTATCCAATCGATGTCGGGGGCTTTCCACATTATTTCCAGGGATTTTTGACCTAAATAAACATTACGAGGGATTTGCGTACTTTCCGTACATAATATTATACTTGGAGAGCGTTTATTGGTTAATGCTTACATAACTCTTTTATCATACTCGTATCTATAAAAGACAAAAGCGATATATACAACGAGGAAGGGATATACCCGTAATAAATCGAACCACGTGCTATTCTAGATCACTATAATCTTAGCATAATAAAATTAAAATATCAGTCAAGAAACCAAAAATTTCGACATTCCCATACAAATGCCCGGGCTGCTGCACGCTTTAGTATGGAAATGCCAAATTATTTTTTGTGTTTTTGCTTTTATTTTAATTCCATTACACTATAATAGTCTAGTACAGACCGTATAGCCTCCCCTCTTTGTTTCTATCTATCGCGGTCTCTAGTGATCTGCCGATAGATGGAAACATAAGAAGAAGACTTTTTCATAACGATGGGACCTATTATAGATACCGAAGAAAAACTTTATATACCTACTAGCTGTACGCGGGCTTCGCTCCCCGTAGGAATTTCGAGATTAAGAGTATCCTATGTCCTTCTCCAAGTCTCAAACTATATCCATACCAAATTTCACCCAAATCGGTGCAATAGTTTAAGCGTGAAGAGGTAACAAACAAAAAAACAAACAAATATACAAACTCACTTTCGCATTTATAATATTAGTAGGAAGTAGGAAGTAGGATAATAATCAATGGTACAATATTTACCTACCTCGTAAGAAATAAAGACGTGTAAGTTCTGTATTAATTCCACAAACTTCACAGGGAACTTCACATTCAGCGTAGTGAACTGAAGCGGTAAACTTGTGCATTACAATTCTCCTTTTCATGGAAAATCGTCTAGGAAATTTTACTATAAGGAAAATATAAACTGATAACGACCAAGGCTTTATGGATACATCTTCCTTTGCTTCGTGCTTGGCGATAAAATTCGTTTTATGTGCTTATAAAGTTTTAATGAGCAATGATGAGTGTAATAAAAATATAAGCAAATAAAATTACATTTAATGTCTGACAGAAGCTTAGGTTTAGTCACTAAAAACTAGTAAAGTAATTATTTAGTTACATGAGGGTACCTTTAATAGTAGATACTTATAAAATAAAACAAATAAAGAATAATTTTTAAAACTTATGTAAAGCCGACCAAACCCCTAAACTACACAACTAATTTTGATAAAATTTCGATGAAACCATCTGACAAGTATTTCAACCAAAAAGATTTTTCAAATCAGTCTAGGCTCGCGTTAATCGAATAATCGGTGGACTTATATAAAAACAAGATCGTGACGCATTGATAACCTACTTCTTTATAGAAGTCGGCTGAAAATGAAATCTTTTATACGACAGTTTTTCGACTCATTGCACTGCCTACCCATCGCCTTATAAACTTAATTATTTTCCTTTCTTGTCACTAGATGGCGCTATAGGTAATAATTAAAATATTAAAATCTTTTATAACTATTATTTAAATAAAGTAGTACTCTAATTAATTAAATATGACTTAATGAAATACAATAAATATTTTTAAAGCATATTTAACACTCTCTTCGTCACTTTTTTGCTATTCGTGTGTGCTGCCATCTCTGTGTGCCTACCTGAAACTGCCAGTTTTGCCTGCTTACGGGCCCATCGATAGTTTCATCATTTTTATCATAAAATCTATCATAGCAAAATAAATCATAGCCCGTTAATGGCGTTGCGTATTTAATTGTATTAACTTTGATAACTAAGATCTTCTATCTTTATGACTAAGGCATAACCGAAAATTGCGGGAAAACTGAGTGACATTCGGTCACGTAAGTCATGAAAGTATTCACACTAAATAAACAACTGAGGAGCTTGGTGGCCCGGTGGGACGGAGTACGCATTATGAGCGATTTCGTAAGTTAAGCAATACAGGGCCTGGTCCACGTTTGGATGGGTGACCACAAGTTCGGAAGACAAGTTAAGCCATCATTCTCTGTTATTATAATTGTATGGCAGATGTTTTAGGTAGCTTGAAAAATCTGACACCTGTGTTGGCCATTAATACACACGAACAACTAACAAAAAATTAAACTAAACCAACAAAAAGCTCAGACTCGATAATTAATTAATTCTGTAAGCTGTAACACTTGTATCCCTATCTCAAGTGTTGGATTGTGTGTTAAGGAGTTAGCTGTATCGGTAACGTCGGCTCATGCTGGCGTGTGTGCCGGTGATAAGAAGTCTGAGGGCGTTTACATCCTGTCGCGAAATTATTGTGCTTATTGAAGGCTGTTTTTGGAAAGTGTTTGTTTACGTATATGCGTAAGCGCCGCTTCAGACTAGAATATTTATTTGTCAAACCATATTCACCTTTATCATTATCGACAAAACGCATAGTAATTACTGTTATTAGTATTACGGGACTTACCGTGATTGATATCGTTTTTTGCCAGATATTTCGACGGCCCTTCTGCCATCATGGTCGCTGGCCGACTGAGGAACTGCGATGGATGTTACATGATAACAGCAATTGAGACCGTGAAACTCTAAAATCATATACGCATAGTAATTACTTACAGCTTGAGAAAAATAAAAGTTTCGTAGCTGCCAGTAGGACTGCGCGTTCACAAGCGATCAAAGCTTCCTCAAGCTATTCTATGCATTTCGTACATTGAACATTTTACTGATGTTCGTAATTAAAAAGTGAAATAAAACAATGTGTAGTGGCTACAAGATAAATTTGGAATATATTTTCCGACAAACAAAAATTACATGAGCGAGTTCTTTTCTTTTTCACCAATAGAATTGGCGGGAAACGTCTTACTTGTCATTTTTGACATTTGACATGTAAACGTCATTTTTTTTTTAATATTGCTGGCGGCCAATGCCATTTTAAATTCATAACTTAAAACTCTTAACATACATATAACATTTATAATCGTAACTACTAAAAAATATTTAAATCCCGTCCACTATTGTACTAACACTGACTTAAAATTTTCGTCAAATCGCCGTAGGTACATTTTTCTGACGACATTCAGAAATCCTTCCAAACCCAAAGCTGTGAGCTTTTTGCTTTTATATTTATAACGTTCACACATTATTTGATTCACTTACTGGGCTGAATATTTCAAAATAGTTGTACACAGGAGAGTAGAACAGAAAGTTCATTATTATTTTACTATCTACCACGAAATACAGTTTTTTCGCCATTATTATTGATAAAAAATCTATTAAATTTCTCTTAAACTTTGATAAGTATTAAAGGGCTAAAAATAAATAAGTTAAAAAATCTACCTATCGCTACCTAATTTAATTCTGTTTCTAGAAATTATGGCAGTCTTTACAGATCTAACATAGACAGACTTAAGAACAAATTAACATATATTTGTTCGTTTATAAGGCTCAGTTATATAGGCTACGAATGTGCAAAACAGAGCTATAAGGAAGTCGTTCATGTTTCGTATACAAGATTTGGGTCAGTGGTCAAAGGGTCGCGTAAGGAAGTCCTGCGTTTGATCTTACCTGAGAGGTTGGGAACTTTGGCAACAAGAAACTAAGGTGCCTTTTATACATTTAACGAAGAAAAGTGGAGCAGTTTTACGTTCATTAAGTCATAACCACCTGCTTTTAATTATGAAAGATAGAATTTTATTCACCGGTTTTTTTCTGTCTATCGGACTTTTTAGGCAGGTACATGCACATGCACATGGTACATGACAATGTTAGATTTGGAAGTATGGAAAAAGATGACACTTGAGATTTTATTAAATAAAATGTTCAACATATTCAATAGGGAAATGTGACTAAAAAAATGTATTTGGCTCATTACGTAGTTTATTAAAAAGTGTGGTAGGTATACGTATTTTTTCTCTTCTCTCAATAGCAAATAATGACGAATATACAGCGAATTTAAGGCGAGGTATGACGCTCTTTTTTAATAATAATTGTCATTTTTTATAACACAATTTACCCATCCACATGTTAATTACGAAATTGAAAAAAATACAAGGTATAAGACATAATCTTCAAAAAAGTCTGAACCGTAAACTTTATATATAAATATTATGTAATCAGATAAAAAAAATCACGAAATTCCCACTTAAAAAAGTCTTAAAACTTCTACAACTTCGAATTTTCAGCGAAAACATATATATATTTTTTGATAATTTGTTAAAACATATATTGTTCCTAAATATCAACCGAATACTCTTATATCTTGATTGAGATTTTAAAAGATATTTAATAAATATCATTTGAAATTAAATCTGTTTGAACCGCCCCAATGAAATAGAAAATTATCAGTCTTATTGCGATGAACGTACGCTTCTTTCTAGTGTCGGTGTATCTCACGTGACGTCATGATTGGCTTAGATTTTTAACCATCGGTGATGTAAATCACCCCCACTTCTTCGAAGCGCTGTATATTCGTGAATGTTGACTACTTTTCTAAACAAAAAAATATAGTCCTTTATTTTTGGATAATCTAGTTGTAAATAAAACAGTATATTTTTAAACAAGTCCCTATTCCTAAGAGTATCATTGAAGAAAATTTATTTTAGGTACCTACTTACGAGAACTTATAGCATATCGTATCCATGTCTTATTTGTCAATACTTACCTACTAACTAAAGTTTACATCCATTCTATTCGTGGTTCTATAAAGTGGGTTCTCAAGCGAGAAATTCGATTAGAACGCGCTGTTTGGAACTGAAAAGTGTCGAGATAAAAAGATGCATCTCCTATATTTTCCTTACTTCCACAATCTTTTTATATAATGCTTCAGTGGTTTCACCGCGTAAGCGTGACGGACCTACATACAAGTAGATAGGTTACATATGCAACTTTGTTTTTAAATCTTTTAATACATATGTCGGAGAGTTCAAAATAAATTCCTTTTTTATAGCTGGAACATTATTTATCTTATCACAAATTAATAACCCAACAACAGATATGAAATTACAAATAAGAATAAACTAAATAATAAATAATTCTAACGTTCAATCTGAATTAAAAAAAAACTATATTGTGCATTATTATAAATATAAATACAACAAGAAAATAATACACACTAAAACTATTTTTTGGACATCTTTGTATACTTTGTAGCTGATACAATGATGATATTTCGTGTTGAGTCATTGTAAAACAAATATGAAAGGTTATTTCTGAGGTATAAATAGCTAAAGGCTTTGTGTATTTCAAACAAAAATGTTTCAGTTTTTCTCCCGTGATCGCACGGGGCTGTGTATATTACATGCATACATATATATTATATGTATAAACAAACATCTTGCATGGAAGTATAGATGCCACCCTCGCGCGGGGCTGATTCGATTTGTGTTCAACTCCCGAGGAATATTGTGTTGCCGGAATTTATAATTCGGTTATACACGTCAACACATTATAAAAACATGTGTAAAATAGATGGTTTTTTCTTTACAGCTTAGATACTCTTGTAGCTGTATTTATTTGACACAAACTTTTATAAATCATATATATATATATGTTTGTGGGCTTCTCCCACCTATACCATTAACTATGTTCAATAAGTTAATATAAATCTTAAGAATTATCAATAAAAAATGTTCACTTCCCCGAGACTAAAAGAATCGCTGACCAGCTACGTACCTGCATTAGGCAAGGATCACATCAGCTTAACTAGTCGTAAGCTGGCCGATCTTATCTCAAGGCATAATAACGTTTATTGCTTCAACGTACGATCGATACTTATATACATAACTACTGTATACGTTAATAATATAAATCGCATATAAAAATGCTTAAGTAATAGTTTTCTCAATAGCTCGATCACATTAGGTAGGCATGATCATGAAGTGAACCACTAGCCTTACGGACCTCAAGCAATGTACCTACGCGAGCTTCGAAGCGAGTTTGCCCGGTTGATGAGTCAGTGTAGATTTTGCATTCGGACGCGTATCCCATGTCGCCCGTCGCTTGCGCACCTCGCGAGTTTTTTGATGTTTTTGCTAGAAATCGAGCTTGTAAATCCACGCATATTCATTTCATGCTATCCGCTGTCTTTACCTATCAAAACTGTCGCTTGTGCACCTTCTATCTCTTTAAACTGTATGTAGTGCTAAGTGAAGTGCAATAAATTGTGCATCATTCATCTGCTGCTTTTACTGCGATACACCTGTTAGCCCTACTGCGGAGTTCATCGTTCCTGAGCCAGCAAACAGCTAAGTACTAGTATTAGTCCAGGAGCTACATACCACGCACACACCAAAATACTGGTGGAGCTAGCGGCGTAATCCCCATCTGTCGATGGACCCGCCCACAACTGGTGACCCCGAGAAAAAGGCCACAATGAGCGACGATAGCAGCGATTCAGCTAAAACGGCAACATCGCGTAATGGCGGTGCATCTAATGTAACGACGCGCCGCAAAAAGCACCACATAGCCGCCGGCGACACACCGAGCACCCGAAAATATAACCTTAAAGTACCAGCTTTCTCACCGGATGACCCGGAAATATAGTTCGCCCTTCTTGAAGGTCAGTTCGAAAATTTTGGTATTACAGAAGACAATATCAAATTCAACAACGTAATTAGCAATTTAGACATCGTGCATGCCAAGGCTGTCAAGGACCTGATTGTCAATCCCCCTGCTAATAAGCGTTACGAAAAGATCAAGACTGAACTGATAAAACGTCTTTCCGCCTCCCACGAAAGAAAGGTAAAACAACTACTCACCCATGAAGAGCTTGGAGACAGGAAGCCTTCTCAATTTCTGAGACACCTTCTGGATTTAGCAGGCCCAGCCGTTCCTGAAGAATTCATACGAACAATTTGGAGCAATCGACTGCCAAGTAGTATCCAGACAGTCCTAGCCTCACAGCCTTCACACACACTGGACCAGTTAGCTGACCTAGCGGATAGAATTCAGGAAATAACATCACCCTGCAATGTAGCTGAGACTTTTACACGCACAGGTAGCGATTGTAACCCTTCTAGTGAGATCGCCGAACTGAAGATGATGGTGGAACGCCTTGCGATGAAACTCGACAAACACACACGTGAGTCCCAGGGTTCAAATCGACGTTCGCGAACTCCGCGACGCCGTTCGTCTTCTCGTACTAAAACACGATCGAACTCCAGCTACCGCAAGTTCCCTGTTTGTTGGTACCATCACAAATACGGCCAAAAAGCTGCCACCTGCATCAAGCCCTGCGATTACCACATGGCGGGAAACCCTACGGGCAGTCGCTGATGGCGACTGACGATTGCCCAGCCGCAGCAAGTCGCCTTTTCGTCACGGACCGTGGTTCTAACGTAAAATTCCTCATAGACACTGGAAGTGATTTGTGCGTTTACCCTCGGTCAGCGCTTCGTGAAAGTCGTGCTAAAACAAACTATCAGTTATGTGCAGCCAATGGGACAAACATAGACACTTTCGGTTTCATAGATTTAAATTTAAATTTAGGCCTAAGGCGTAACTTTTCTTGGCGTTTTGTTGTCGCTAATGTAACAAAACCTATCATAGGCGTAGATTTTCTTTGTCATTATAATCTAATGGTAGATGTTCGTAACCAACGATTAATTGATAATACTACAACTTTGACCTCAAATGTGTGTTCCGCTAAAGTTGATATTCATTCTGTTAAAATTGCGACAGGCGACACTCGTTATCATACAATTCTAAACAAATTTCCTGAAATTACTCGCCCTTCAGGCAAACCATCGGCTCCGAGGCACGAGACGGTACATTATATTAGGACCACCCCTGGCCCTCCCGTATCTTGCACACCCCGGAGACTCGCCCCCGACAAGCTAAAAATTGCTAGGGCAGAATTTGAACTTATGCTTAGCAATGGAACAGCCCGCCCCTCCCAAAGCTCTTGGGCTTCACCGTTACATCTGGCTCCTAAGAAGGATAACGGCTGGCGGCCCTGTGGCGATTACAGGATGCTTAATGCACGGACCATCCCAGACCGTTATCCTATCAGGCACATCCACGACTTCGCCCATTCCATTGCTGGATGCAAAGTGTTTTCAACTATAGACTTAGTTAAAGCTTATAATCAGATTCCTGTTTGCGCGGAGGATATACCAAAAACAGCTATCACCACGCCATTCGGGCTATTCGAATTCCCGGTCATGAACTTTGGATTAAGAAACGCCGGGCAAACTTTCCAGCGTTTCGTTGATGAAATGGTGAGAGGTTTAGATTTCGTCTACACTTACTTAGATGACTTTTTAGTATTTTCGCGTAGCGAAGAGGAGCACGAGCACCATCTTCATCAACTTGTTACAAAGATGGAGAAATATGGTGTCCTTATAAACGTTTCTAAGTGCGTTTTTGGTGTAAAAGAGGTCGCGTTTTTAGGCTATAGCATCTCCGAGACTGGCACTAAGCCTTTGGAAGCCAAAATACAAGCCATCTCGAACTTCCCACCACCTAAATCCGTCAGACAACTCAGGCGTTTCCTAGGCATGGTAAACTTTTACCGGCGATTTTTACCCAACGCTGCTGTTATCCAGGCTCCTCTAAACGCCTTGTTGTCTGGTTCCGTTAAGGCATCTCATCCAGTCAACTTAACCGGTAACACTCTCACTGCCTTCGAAAAGTGTAAAGAACTCCTTTCTAATGCTGCATTACTGGCACACCCAGACTGTGAAGCCAAACTTCTTTGGTAACAGATGCATCCGATTTGGCTCTGGGTGCAGTTTTGCAGCAATTGCATGACGGTGCCTGGCAACCTCTCGCGTTTTTTTCGCGAAAACTGAGCCCGTCACAACAAAAATACTCGCCATATGACCGTGAGTTATTGGCCATATACGAAAGTATTAAATACTTTCGCCATATGTTAGAAGCAAGGCATTTTGTGGTCTATACAGACCACAAACCCCTAAGTTTTGCTTTCCGCGAGCGAAAAGCTAACTGTTCGCCTCGTCAATTCCGTCATCTAGATTTTATTGCGCAGTTCACGACCGATATCAGGCACATTTCAGGCAAAGACAATGTCGTCGCCGATACATTGTCCCGTGTCGATGAACTGCGAATGACAATTGATCTGGCCGTACTTGCTCAGCATCAAGCTTCGGATCAAGAATTGTTACAATATCTTGACGGTGAATTTTCACTCCGTCTCGAGAAGGTAAAAGTCGCGGATTGTAGTACGGAAATATACTGCGATTTAAGTACCTCATCGCCAAGACCTTTTGTACCACTACCCTTGCGTAGGCAAATTTTCGACAGTCTTCATAGCCTCAGTCACCCAGGCGCAGACGCAACGACCAAGCTAGTTGCTGAACGCTTTGTCTGGCCCGGAATGCGCAAAGAGTGTCGAGAATGGTCACGCCAATGTCTCGCATGTCAAAGAGCGAAAGTAAATCGTCACGTGTCTTCTCCTGTGGGCACATACGATCTTCCTCGTGCTCGCTTCGCCTTTATACATGTGGATATTGTAGGCCCACTTCCACCATCTCAGGGCTACAAGTATTGTCTGACAGTTGTAGACCGTTTCACGCGGTGGCCTGAAGTCACACCAATGGCAGATATAACAGCCGAAACCGTCGGAAAGACATTAATATCGTGGATATCCAGATTTGGATGTCCCACTGATATAGTCACCGATCGCGGTAGACAGTTTGAATCTACGCTCTTCCAGTATTTGGCAAGAATGATCGGATTCAAACACCGTAAAACGACCGCCTATCATCCAGCGTGTAACGGCTTAGTGGAACGCTTTCACCGCCAACTGAAGGCTGCCATTATGTGTCATGCGGACTGCAACTGGGTAGATACACTGCCCTTGATACTCCTGGGTATCAGATCCTCATACAGAGACAGCTTGAAAGCTTCTTCCGCCGAGCTGGTGTATGGGGAACCCTTACGTCTCCCAGGCGAATTTTTCCATATATCAACCCCAGACTCTCTGGATTTGACTGACTTCACATGTCGCTTGCGGCAAATTGTAGACAAACTACGACCAGCTCCAGCTGCGCGACATGCAAAGGACAAAATTTTTATTTATAAGGACTTATCTACCTCGAGCCATGTCTTTCTCAGAACAGACGCATTGCGCGGCGCTCTGCAGCCGCCGTACTCTGGTCCGTATGAAGTGCTCGAAAGAGGAGACAAAACTTATAAAATCCTGGTTAAGGGCAAGAAGGTCACAGTCTCAATAGACCGCTTAAAACCGGCCTATTTATTAGTGGATCCGTCCCCTGCTTCGGTCCTAACTCCTAATCTTCAATATGAACCCCCTCCCGCGAGTAGTCGTGCAGCCGACCCTGTCCCAAAATCTAGTGATAGCCCGCTGCAGGATCAAGTAAAAAAAACGCGATCCGGGCGTATCGTTCTTTCGCCCGTAGTAACGGTCTCCGGGAGGGAGTGATGTGGGCTTCTCCCACCTATACCATTAACTATGTTCAATAAGTTAATATAAATCTTAAGAATTATCAATAAAAAATGTTCACTTCCCCGAGACTAAAAGAATCGCTGACCAGCTACGTACCTGCATTAGGCAAGGATCACATCAGCTTAACTAGTCGTAAGCTGGCCGATCTTATCTCAAGGCATAATAACGTTTATTGCTTCAACGTACGATCGATACTTATATACATAACTACTGTATACGTTAATAATATAAATCGCATATAAAAATGCTTAAGTAATAGTTTTCTCAATAGCTCGATCACATTAGGTAGGCATGATCATGAAGTGAACCACTAGCCTTACGGACCTCAAGCAATGTACCTACGCGAGCTTCGAAGCGAGTTTGCCCGGTTGATGAGTCAGTGTAGATTTTGCATTCGGACGCGTATCCCATGTCGCCCGTCGCTTGCGCACCTCGCGAGTTTTTTGATGTTTTTGCTAGAAATCGAGCTTGTAAATCCACGCATATTCATTTCATGCTATCCGCTGTCTTTACCTATCAAAACTGTCGCTTGTGCACCTTCTATCTCTTTAAACTGTATGTAGTGCTAAGTGAAGTGCAATAAATTGTGCATCATTCATCTGCTGCTTTTACTGCGATACACCTGTTAGCCCTACTGCGGAGTTCATCGTTCCTGAGCCAGCAAACAGCTAAGTACTAGTATTAGTCCAGGAGCTACATACCACGCACACACCAAAATACTGGTGGAGCTAGCGGCGTAATCCCCATCTGTCGATGGACCCGCCCACAACTGGTGACCCCGAGAAAAAGGCCACAATGAGCGACGATAGCAGCGATTCAGCTAAAACGGCAACATCGCGTAATGGCGGTGCATCTAATGTAACGACGCGCCGCAAAAAGCACCACATAGCCGCCGGCGACACACCGAGCACCCGAAAATATAACCTTAAAGTACCAGCTTTCTCACCGGATGACCCGGAAATATAGTTCGCCCTTCTTGAAGGTCAGTTCGAAAATTTTGGTATTACAGAAGACAATATCAAATTCAACAACGTAATTAGCAATTTAGACATCGTGCATGCCAAGGCTGTCAAGGACCTGATTGTCAATCCCCCTGCTAATAAGCGTTACGAAAAGATCAAGACTGAACTGATAAAACGTCTTTCCGCCTCCCACGAAAGAAAGGTAAAACAACTACTCACCCATGAAGAGCTTGGAGACAGGAAGCCTTCTCAATTTCTGAGACACCTTCTGGATTTAGCAGGCCCAGCCGTTCCTGAAGAATTCATACGAACAATTTGGAGCAATCGACTGCCAAGTAGTATCCAGACAGTCCTAGCCTCACAGCCTTCACACACACTGGACCAGTTAGCTGACCTAGCGGATAGAATTCAGGAAATAACATCACCCTGCAATGTAGCTGAGACTTTTACACGCACAGGTAGCGATTGTAACCCTTCTAGTGAGATCGCCGAACTGAAGATGATGGTGGAACGCCTTGCGATGAAACTCGACAAACACACACGTGAGTCCCAGGGTTCAAATCGACGTTCGCGAACTCCGCGACGCCGTTCGTCTTCTCGTACTAAAACACGATCGAACTCCAGCTACCGCAAGTTCCCTGTTTGTTGGTACCATCACAAATACGGCCAAAAAGCTGCCACCTGCATCAAGCCCTGCGATTACCACATGGCGGGAAACCCTACGGGCAGTCGCTGATGGCGACTGACGATTGCCCAGCCGCAGCAAGTCGCCTTTTCGTCACGGACCGTGGTTCTAACGTAAAATTCCTCATAGACACTGGAAGTGATTTGTGCGTTTACCCTCGGTCAGCGCTTCGTGAAAGTCGTGCTAAAACAAACTATCAGTTATGTGCAGCCAATGGGACAAACATAGACACTTTCGGTTTCATAGATTTAAATTTAAATTTAGGCCTAAGGCGTAACTTTTCTTGGCGTTTTGTTGTTGCTAATGTAACAAAACCTATCATAGGCGTAGATTTTCTTTGTCATTATAATCTAATGGTAGATGTTCGTAACCAACGATTAATTGATAATACTACAACTTTGACCTCAAATGTGTGTTCCGCTAAAGTTGATATTCATTCTGTTAAAATTGCGACAGGCGACACTCGTTATCATACAATTCTAAACAAATTTCCTGAAATTACTCGCCCTTCAGGCAAACCATCGGCTCCGAGGCACGAGACGGTACATTATATTAGGACCACCCCTGGCCCTCCCGTATCTTGCACACCCCGGAGACTCGCCCCCGACAAGCTAAAAATTGCTAGGGCAGAATTTGAACTTATGCTTAGCAATGGAACAGCCCGCCCCTCCCAAAGCTCTTGGGCTTCACCGTTACATCTGGCTCCTAAGAAGGATAACGGCTGGCGGCCCTGTGGCGATTACAGGATGCTTAATGCACGGACCATCCCAGACCGTTATCCTATCAGGCACATCCACGACTTCGCCCATTCCATTGCTGGATGCAAAGTGTTTTCAACTATAGACTTAGTTAAAGCTTATAATCAGATTCCTGTTTGCGCGGAGGATATACCAAAAACAGCTATCACCACGCCATTCGGGCTATTCGAATTCCCGGTCATGAACTTTGGATTAAGAAACGCCGGGCAAACTTTCCAGCGTTTCGTTGATGAAATGGTGAGAGGTTTAGATTTCGTCTACACTTACTTAGATGACTTTTTAGTATTTTCGCGTAGCGAAGAGGAGCACGAGCACCATCTTCATCAACTTGTTACAAAGATGGAGAAATATGGTGTCCTTATAAACGTTTCTAAGTGCGTTTTTGGTGTAAAAGAGGTCGCGTTTTTAGGCTATAGCATCTCCGAGACTGGCACTAAGCCTTTGGAAGCCAAAATACAAGCCATCTCGAACTTCCCACCACCTAAATCCGTCAGACAACTCAGGCGTTTCCTAGGCATGGTAAACTTTTACCGGCGATTTTTACCCAACGCTGCTGTTATCCAGGCTCCTCTAAACGCCTTGTTGTCTGGTTCCGTTAAGGCATCTCATCCAGTCAACTTAACCGGTAACACTCTCACTGCCTTCGAAAAGTGTAAAGAACTCCTTTCTAATGCTGCATTACTGGCACACCCAGACTGTGAAGCCAAACTTCTTTGGTAACAGATGCATCCGATTTGGCTCTGGGTGCAGTTTTGCAGCAATTGCATGACGGTGCCTGGCAACCTCTCGCGTTTTTTTCGCGAAAACTGAGCCCGTCACAACAAAAATACTCGCCATATGACCGTGAGTTATTGGCCATATACGAAAGTATTAAATACTTTCGCCATATGTTAGAAGCAAGGCATTTTGTGGTCTATACAGACCACAAACCCCTAAGTTTTGCTTTCCGCGAGCGAAAAGCTAACTGTTCGCCTCGTCAATTCCGTCATCTAGATTTTATTGCGCAGTTCACGACCGATATCAGGCACATTTCAGGCAAAGACAATGTCGTCGCCGATACATTGTCCCGTGTCGATGAACTGCGAATGACAATTGATCTGGCCGTACTTGCTCAGCATCAAGCTTCGGATCAAGAATTGTTACAATATCTTGACGGTGAATTTTCACTCCGTCTCGAGAAGGTAAAAGTCGCGGATTGTAGTACGGAAATATACTGCGATTTAAGTACCTCATCGCCAAGACCTTTTGTACCACTACCCTTGCGTAGGCAAATTTTCGACAGTCTTCATAGCCTCAGTCACCCAGGCGCAGACGCAACGACCAAGCTAGTTGCTGAACGCTTTGTCTGGCCCGGAATGCGCAAAGAGTGTCGAGAATGGTCACGCCAATGTCTCGCATGTCAAAGAGCGAAAGTAAATCGTCACGTGTCTTCTCCTGTGGGCACATACGATCTTCCTCGTGCTCGCTTCGCCTTTATACATGTGGATATTGTAGGCCCACTTCCACCATCTCAGGGCTACAAGTATTGTCTGACAGTTGTAGACCGTTTCACGCGGTGGCCTGAAGTCACACCAATGGCAGATATAACAGCCGAAACCGTCGGAAAGACATTAATATCGTGGATATCCAGATTTGGATGTCCCACTGATATAGTCACCGATCGCGGTAGACAGTTTGAATCTACGCTCTTCCAGTATTTGGCAAGAATGATCGGATTCAAACACCGTAAAACGACCGCCTATCATCCAGCGTGTAACGGCTTAGTGGAACGCTTTCACCGCCAACTGAAGGCTGCCATTATGTGTCATGCGGACTGCAACTGGGTAGATACACTGCCCTTGATACTCCTGGGTATCAGATCCTCATACAGAGACAGCTTGAAAGCTTCTTCCGCCGAGCTGGTGTATGGGGAACCCTTACGTCTCCCAGGCGAATTTTTCCATATATCAACCCCAGACTCTCTGGATTTGACTGACTTCACATGTCGCTTGCGGCAAATTGTAGACAAACTACGACCAGCTCCAGCTGCGCGACATGCAAAGGACAAAATTTTTATTTATAAGGACTTATCTACCTCGAGCCATGTCTTTCTCAGAACAGACGCATTGCGCGGCGCTCTGCAGCCGCCGTACTCTGGTCCGTATGAAGTGCTCGAAAGAGGAGACAAAACTTATAAAATCCTGGTTAAGGGCAAGAAGGTCACAGTCTCAATAGACCGCTTAAAACCGGCCTATTTATTAGTGGATCCGTCCCCTGCTTCGGTCCTAACTCCTAATCTTCAATATGAACCCCCTCCCGCGAGTAGTCGTGCAGCCGACCCTGTCCCAAAATCTAGTGATAGCCCGCTGCAGGATCAAGTAAAAAAAACGCGATCCGGGCGTATCGTTCTTTCGCCCGTAGTAACGGTCTCCGGGAGGGAGTGATGTGGGCTTCTCCCACCTATACCATTAACTATGTTCAATAAGTTAATATAAATCTTAAGAATTATCAATAAAAAATGTTCACTTCCCCGAGACTAAAAGAATCGCTGACCAGCTACGTACCTGCATTAGGCAAGGATCACATCAGCTTAACTAGTCGTAAGCTGGCCGATCTTATCTCAAGGCATAATAACGTTTATTGCTTCAACGTACGATCGATACTTATATACATAACTACTGTATACGTTAATAATATAAATCGCATATAAAAAATGCTTAAGTAATAGTTTTCTCAATAGCTCGATCACATTAGGTAGGCATGATCATGAAGTGAACCACTAGCCTTACGGACCTCAAGCAATGTACCTACGCGAGCTTCGAAGCGAGTTTGCCCGGTTGATGAGTCAGTGTAGATTTTGCATTCGGACGCGTATCCCATGTCGCCCGTCGCTTGCGCACCTCGCGAGTTTTTTGATGTTTTTGCTAGAAATCGAGCTTGTAAATCCACGCATATTCATTTCATGCTATCCGCTGTCTTTACCTATCAAAACTGTCGCTTGTGCACCTTCTATCTCTTTAAACTGTATGTAGTGCTAAGTGAAGTGCAATAAATTGTGCATCATTCATCTGCTGCTTTTACTGCGATACACCTGTTAGCCCTACTGCGGAGTTCATCGTTCCTGAGCCAGCAAACAGCTAAGTACTAGTATTAGTCCAGGAGCTACATACCACGCACACACCAAAATACTGGTGGAGCTAGCGGCGAAATACCCATCTGTCGATGGACCCGCCCACATGTTCAAATATCTATATATGAATAAAGTTTTTGGTCTAGCTAGGTCTAGCTATCCTCTCCAACCCGTCTGGCCAGCGTGAAGAGTGTAGACCTAATCCTCTGGCTGCTCTGGCCAAATATGGCTCTAGTAGTACAGGAGGGTCGTGTTTCTGCAGTGGAGACGAAAAGACCTGATGATGATAAGGTCTAGCTACATTTGCTTTATATTTTTTGATTTTAAAAATCATATCGATGTAATTTTTTTTTTTTTTTTTCACGTGATATCATTACTATAATCTTTTTAATTAACAACTAAATTAAAATCTAAATTATACTCTAAATTAAACTAAACAAATAATAATAATAAAAAAGAAAAACCTTACAAATAGAAAACGTCTTCGATGTAATAAATTTATAAAAAAAAAAAAAAATTAGATTAAGTGGCATACATTAAAAAAAGTAAGCCGCACATTGTTAGGTATATAAAACTAGAAATAGTTAAATCATATACAGTATAAATGTACGTACAGCTAAGAAGAATACTATTAACAAAGTCCCTTTATTACATTGAATGTATTTTTTTTCTTGCGTTTTTCTGTAGCCCTTTGTGTCCTTTTTTGTAGTTTCTGTACACTGCTCAAAACATTATGAGTTAGTGATTACAACAAACTTCACCGATGTATGTTTATGTAGTTAAGGTTGAACTAGTCGATACTTTTTCTATACAAATTGCGGAGGGGATTTCCTCCACTGTTTGACATTGTACATCCAAAGTTTAGCATGATATCGTTTTGTCTTATTATAAATATGGTCGGTATGGATACAGAATAGTAAAATGAAAAGCCATTAAAAAGTTATGAGCCATCAAAAATTCGAGATTTTAAATGATTTTTTCTTGCTAATTTTTACACAACTTTCGGCATAAATAAGTAATATGAAAAAGAAATGTAAAATCTCCAAAACAAAGACCGCACCGACACAGCTTAATTATCGAAGATTATAATAAACTTTATTTGTAATTAATTAATGCAGTAGTTTTTGCTTAAAAACCTTTTTCCCAAATGACTTTACGTATTTTTTTACGCGCTCGATTTACCATAATTTGTCGCTCCGTTTCACCACACTGCTTTCCCCCGCCACAGTGTTAGATGAAACAACTACGACTAGTTCAACTTTCAGTAGTTATGTCTGTAAAAGGCTTTTATTTGTTTCCCAAATAAATAAATACTTAAATAAAATTAAACACATTAAATTTATCTTGCACTTTTTACAGAATTAAATTCCGAGCTGTGAATTTTTAACGTAATAAAATAGAGCGTTAAATACCCTCAGCAAGTTTTTCACAGATGAAAGTTAGCGCCCGCCTCGTTTCGGATGCCTCGAATTATGTGAGGCTCGCTGTACCGGAAGCTCAAACGGAATGCCGAACACCATTCATCAAATGAAACGCACATGTACATTTTTGAATACTCGACGAATTCAAACGCATGTGTTTGGATCTACAGTATATCCAAACACATGCGTGTGTACGTCATATATGATATGACATACATAATAAAATCAATATACAAGTACAACCTTAGATTTGGTAATCTATACATATAGCAAAACGGTAAAAAAATGTGTCTGTACATTGAATATATTTCCAAAAAAATATTTGGGGCGATAAAGAATTTAAAATAAGGCTGTCTGTTTGTCTGTTTGCTAATCTCCGGAAATACTAAAATCCAGACTAATGCCAAGTTTAGATGTATAATAATAATAAATTTGAACTTGGCAGGTTTTTGTGCTGTACTTGATTAAACTTAAATTTATTTAACCTGAAACACAATACCAATACACACTGAGCTACAGGGGGGTCAAAAGGGGGTCAAAACGGTTCGTGTTAATAGTGCACGGCATGCGCGCGGCCTGTTGCTGGTACTTGGCCTGCGCACTACCGTGTGCTTTGATAAGAAATATAAAAATGACGCCTTAGCAAAAGTTATTCAGCCTGATGAGCATTTTACGGAGTCATAAAGTTCACGCGAACGAAGTTGCGGGCTTCCGCTGGTTACGTAATATTTGCATAGACCGAACAAGCAAAAAAAATTCGAAATTGTATTATTTTTTTAGTAACATAAACTTTGTAAAAAATCCGACAAGTATACCTACTTTTGAAATGCGGATAAAAAAAGCGGTATTTTTAATGAAAAACAATATTCTAACTATTCGTTTAAAAAATTACCTGGCGGTCAGTCTACTTATCTAGACTACTAAACTATGAAATGGTAGTTAATATATTAAAGCGTCCATATTTTAAATAAAATGTCGATCTGATATCAAACCCTTTACCTCTTACTTTTATCCTGAAAACGTGCACATTTCCCCTGGACATGCAATAAAATAAATTTGACGTGGGTTTATACGGAGAAAGACGCTAAAGTGGCCCCTGAAATTTGAAGAGTTGCTACTTTTATTATATAAGAGGAACATCTTGAAAACCAACACAATGGAGATACGCTACATATCGGATAAATAAACATTGTAACTTGGTTTCATAATTATGTGCTTCTTTGTTTCTTTTTCACGTGCGTGACCTGCACTGATTTTTCAAGTTGTAGAAAAGTTATACCGACCTATCTAATAGCTCACACACAAAAGTAAATACAAATTTTTATCTTTATTCTTTTGTTTGTCTGCGATGGACTTCTAAACTGATGAACCGATATAAAATTTGATTTGCACACCGTGTGCAATTTAATCCAACTTGAAAGATAGGATAGCTTACATCTCAATTTATAGTCGCAATATTATTTTATTGCACTGGACTGATGCAGATACGCCGGAGTCATCAAGTCCACGCGAAGCAAGTCGCGGGCATCAGCTAGTAATAATTATAAATTATAACAGTGGCACCAAAAGCCTCAAGTTCTTTCTGAGGCATTATGAAGATCGAGATAACATAAATCATATACTTATTAGCAGTCTAAGTAACAATGTTCATGCGTACCTATGCGTCAATGGCGCATACAAAGGGAATCTTATGAACAGTAATGGGTTTTCGAAAGCTGATGATAATGATGATGCGTCAATAACGCATACAGTTCATTATCACGAGCTCTAATGTTGGCTATGAATGTGATGTGACCTGAGGCAAAGATAATATAATGACTAACGTAACAGAAACCCAACGCCATAAAAACTATTGGAAGGCCTGGAAGTAGGCAAAATTGGAGTTGCCGGTAGGCACACAGAGATGGCAGCACTCACGACTGCCAAAAAAGTAACAAAGAAAGTGTTGAATATAATTAGAATTAGAGCGCTAAATAAAAGATTTAAATGTTTTGATTATTACCTTATAGCGCCATCTAGTAACAAGGAAGAGAAATAATTTTGTTTATACGGCGATGGGTAGGTATTTAGGTATGCCCGAGGTCTCTCCGCCCTACTTTGCCCAATCCCTGAAAGTGTATACCTACTTAACCAGTTTTTCACGCACGCGGCAGAAATATTAAGTATGTAAATATTGCCGCGCTGTAATTATGCGGGAATAGGGCGGAGCGTTTCGTTTTTATGTAAAAAAGCACTTTCACAGTGAATTTTTATCAGGGACTTAATTAAAACAGTTTTGCTGAGCTCAAAGGCGCGCAAACTAGGAGCGAATAATTACAGTTGAGAATTTAAAGTTGCGTTTATTCCTATAAACTGTACTCTTGATGTTTTATAATATTTCTATGTTAGTAGAGGCGATAAATTGACACTAGAAAATCAGTAGTATAATTGGAAAAATAATGCTTCAAATGAGAATCAATAAACTGAAGTTCGCCCTGAACTCTGAACTCGCGAACCCTATATCTTGGCAACCCCTGGGCCGAATTAGATCATGTCCTTCATGTTTCATGCGATCAAGCCCTTGGCCGAAATGCGCACCAGCGCTCGGGTCCTCAGAGACGTCCATCATACGTGGAAACCTCACTAAACAGTAGACGGTCTCCGCGCCCCAGGGCCCAAAAAAACAAAATTTAAAACATCAACCAGTATGAATCGTTTATTCATAATTTTCAGATCAATTTGTTACCTACAAAATTTATATTATTGGACCTTCTTATATTTTTATTATTTTGCAACAAATGTAAGTATATGGGTAGTTGCTGCTTTAAAAATCCGTCTATATGCAGTCAATTAGGTACTTACGTGAAATAGATTAGAATTCTCCTTTAAAAATCCGTCCATATGCTGTAGTATTAAGCTTACGTGAAATAGATTTAAAAACCAATTGCTTTATCCACCCAGACAAGCTCACTAAAGCCTGAAAATTACAGGGCTGTTGAGACAATGTCTATTACAGTCTCCCTACATGTCAGCCGCATACTAAAAGCCCCTTGGCTGTTATGGGCAGCCAGCAGGCACACGTGGCACTTACAATCAAGTGCACTGCACACGAGAGCACTGCAAGCCATTTTACCACTCGTTTTTACGAAAATGTCATAGTTACTTGGGTTTTTCTGTCTAATTTTGTACCTGGCTTTTATGTACATAGTTACAATGCGGTCCTGGAAGGCAAAAATGATTTTGTTTTTGCTTTGTTAATTAAGATTTTTCCAATGTAGTAGCACTGGAAAAAGACAGTAGTCTTTAAACTTAGGATGTTCATATCAGTATCAGAGTAGAACCAAATATATTTATCGCAGACTCTAAGTAAGGAAAAGTTTTGTCGATAATTAGTAGTTGCCACTACGGGGGTAACGAATGTGGGAATGTGTCTGATAATTCTATGAGGAGCATATTATTATATTTCGATGAGCTCGAGAAGCTGAAGGCAGTCAGTATGGGAATTAACGACACGAGACAGAAAAACAAGATCTAATAATTCACGAAGATTGACCAAATGTGCTTTTTGCATGATAAGTTGTATTATTTTCGTGCGAAACAATTAGAATTAGAATGTACATAATAACACAAATGTACGTAAAGCATATTTTTTTTTATCTAAATGAATAAAACAATAGCAAAACAATACAGCTGAAATTTATACATCGAGTTATCCGATATTTTCGTAAGCGACATGGGACACAAAAATCCGATTAGCAATATTGTTTCCGGAGCCAACATATTTCATGACAGTGATATTTTTATATGCAGGTAAGGTCGAATGGAAAAAACGAATTTAGCTTCGTTTGAGTTGTTTTTGCTTCTGTAATCGTGTTGTGATCATCATTTCAGCCGCACAATGTCCACTGCTGGACATAGGCCTCTTCCAAAGATTTCCAAAATTACCTATCTAGAGCGGCTTGCATCCAGCGCCTTTCAGCGACCTTGGTCAGGTCGTCAGACCACCTTGTGGGTGGGTGTCCTACGCTTCGCTTGCCTGTCCTTCCTTCCTTCGTGTTGTGATGGAAAATTCTATTTTTGCACCAGTAGAAAAACAGTTGTTTTGTTAGGTATTGTAGCATTTGTGGCACAGAGATAATATAAGTATTATATACACAACGGTAACTCTTTGGGTCCCGCGCAATATGCATCCCCGTTCCCCGTCCCCGCACCTCTACCCCGTTCTTGCTTTGTGGAGGACATGGTATAATAAAACAAGGTATTCTCTTCCCGTGACAGCTGATGACGTAGGTGGAACTTGACTACGTCATCAGTTTGATGTGCTGCCACTGTGTGAAATTGAATTACCCAAGCGTAAAGCGTAATGCATTTTTGAACTTTATATACCAATTTCGAATTAATAATCCATTATATCAGTTTATAAAATATTGAATTGATGAATCACGCGACAATCGCTATATACTAAATAGCTAAGTTACTTAATATTTTATTTAATATTCATGAACTAATTGAGAAAGTCCTTAAAATTACTGCAAAGAACAATCAGTGGCAACACTTTCGTGACGTAGGCAAGTTCCATCTTGGGAAGAGAATACCTTGTTTTATTATACCATGGTGGAGGATGTTGAGCTAGCGGCTGCAGTCGTCTCTTCAAGGCGAAAACGGAAAAGAGTTGCGAGGACGGGGGACGGGGCCGCATATTACACGGGACCTTAGGAGATTCCGATCTGTGTGTTGTATTAATTCTGTGGTTGTAGGCTGAATAATCTAGTTACAGTCTGGAAGTAGACCGTCTATTGTACCTATATATCGTGCAACCACGGTTTATACTAGATCACTATAGTATAATTATAATAAAATAACAGTCATAAACTAAAAAAAAAAACAACTGTGGATACTTTTTCATTAAAACTACCGATTTTTAACACTAATATTATACGTTAGAACTAGATATTTAAAAGCCATTTCCTCCTCTCCACTATTCTTGGCTAACTAGTCACGTCCAGCGGACATCGCTGAGTTTTTATGAAGCCATAAAAACCCTATATTACTCATTCCGGAGCACTACGACCTCGTTTTATTGCACACAGACCTCACGGTACGTTAGCAGATTTAAGTGATTGACACAATAGTCGTATTAACAATATTAGTTGGAAAGGACATAAAACCTTTTTAAAAATCGACAAAAAAGACGTGTGGCACTCGGGGACTGCCGCGGTAAAGCTATTGCATTAAGGTGGTTCGATACAAGGAAGGACGGCAACGTCGCAAACGGACGACGGAGACGAAGCGGCAACCTACATGGTAGGCGGAGTGGGGAGCGTGAGGTTTTTTCGTTACGGAATTTCTGGATTCGGTCCCTGCGCTCAAGGCCCGCGATAGAAGCTATGCAATAGCTTAAAAAGAGAAGTTTGATGCTAATGTCTGTGTGTCAGCTCTCGAACCTCTCGAACGGATGGTTGTATGGACCGATGTCGACGCGGTGGTAGTTTTACATGAAAGCAAGTTATCTTGCGTTGGTTCTTAGTTATGTTTAAGAAATATCGGTTCAGCCGTTTAAAAGTCATTAGGGTTAACGCTTGAAAATGACGGGCAATTTTTAGTTTACTTGGAAATCATCATCATCATCATCATTTCAGCCGCATAACGTCCACTGCTGGACATAGGCCTCTACCAAAGATTTCCAAATATCAAATATCAATTCTACCTAACATGGGTTGGAATATATAGTTCCGCCAATCTTCACTAGAGAAAAATAATTTTTCACTTTCCATGGAAGTAGACCGATCAGTTGATCCGAATTTGTATGGAAAGCTCAGGGCCGGATTTGGAGGTCTGGCCGTCCCGGGGTAGTATTTCTGTCTGCCCTCTCTCAAATCCAGCCCTAAGAAAGATAAAAAGTATGTTTCATATTTCAATATATGTTTCTTGGGGAAAGTTGTTCAGTATCACGAACTGTATTCTTCCTAAAAATTGTTTTAATATATTTTGTTATATATTAAAATAATTTTTTATATAAAAGTGTGATTAACAACAACGACAACAAAAATGTTAATTTTCGTCAACATTTTTGTTAGTTTTTTACTGTTATCTTATTATTACATTATACTATAGTGATCTAGTATAGCCCGTGGTTTGATTTATTACTGGTATTTCCCTTCCACGTTGCATATTTCCTATAACGATAGTCTTTATGAAACGTTTAGTATTATCACTAAAGAGGATAATGATTAGACACAAAACACAATAGATTTGAGAACTCAATCCACGGGCTCTTAAGCAACACTTAGCGATTAAATGAAGATGCAAAACAAAAGAGGCTCGTCACTGTTAATGGACCATAATTTCCCATTTCTCGTTTGTTATTTTAATTTGGGGAGGTTTCAGTTACGTTTGTGTTTCCAACCGCATACCTCAAGGGTGGAGAAACGGGGGCAAGATGTAATGTTTACAAACATCCATTTACATATGGATGTTTGTAAACATTACGTAAAAGTATTGTAAAAAAAAAGTGTTGCATATATTTTTTGTCACACTCGCTTTTATCACAGACTTTCATTGTATGTATGTAGTGCTACGAAAATTGTCGTAGAGCTTCGCGACTTTGTAGCCGCTGCTTCGAAATGCCGTAGCACTTTAGCTCTCGTAGCAGATCTACAAGCTGCGAGCTCTGCGAGCTCTACGAGATTGTATGTAATTAATGGTTTTATTGGTAAAGCAATCTGGCGGTTTATTTCGTCGGCCATTTTGTTTAATGTCGATGTCGTAACGTTTATTGCAGACACGTTGCTCGAATAATTGCCTCAGCCAAAGAACAAATACAGAAAGCAACATAAGAATAACTTTTAAGATCTGTTAACCGAATTAATATTTTTAAAATGGCCCAACATATTTTGCCTCTACTTCTGGGAATGGGCTTTTTTCAAAGGTAATAAAACATATGTACAATAATATCTCGTCTGTTTCCTATTGATGTAGGCAAAGACTATGGATATTCACTTGTTGCGATTCTGACAGACCTCTTTCGATTCGTCTACACTCTTTATACTACATCCATCTCTTCATACAAATGGCTCCCTTCCGAATCTCCAAAGGGCATCCTTCAGATATGGGCACATAAGGTTGTTAATATTAATTTAAAATCATTATATAGTTAGTTACATGTAATTTATATTTCTCATTTCGTGATATCTTTAGTTAAAATATATCATCATCATCATCATATCATCAGTACACAGGAAGTGTACTGCTGGACATAGTTAAAATATATCTTTATGATATAAAGCTGTTAAGAATTTAAATTCTGAGATTTATATTTGACTTCCGATTACTTTATTTACGAGATTTAAAAAAATTAAGTTAGAGATGAGCATTGAACGTCAAAATATACGGCTTTTCTCTTATTGCCGAACAAGTTGTGAGATTCTGTGTTCAGGAATACAGTACATATTTGTGTACAATGTTTTGAAGTTTCACTTCTGCAATTTCCTTATTTCGGTAATGGCTTCGTCGGTTGTTTTGATTTTTTACGCCGCCGGCGATATTGTACCGCTTTATGGAAAGATAATGGAGGAATAATGTTTGTTTTGTACAAAGAGCTATTTCCTTACGTACTAGAGTAGACGACACATATCACTGTTTTGTCTCGTTCAATTGTTGATCAAAATTCACCTCACATTATTCATCTTGTATACTATATAGTTGATAAGCTAAAACCATAAAACAACAGCAAATTGAAAATGCCATGTCCAAAATAACAATTTTAACTGGATTGCGGATTGAAGTTGATAAAATAATCTATATGTATCGGCTATATTAAATAAGATTCAAGCTATGTTATGTATAAGAAAGAGAGACAACTACTTACCTGCCTTAAGAGTCCCCTTACCCTAGACCGAAATACAACTTTCCATACAAACGTAGTCTACGTTTTATTTCAAAACGACATGTCCGATATTGGAAAAAAATTGTAATTTCAAAGATATTGCAATTATCTAGGGTAATAACTGGGTTTCTACAGTAAAAATATGAACTTCAAATAGAATATAGTGTTTTATATCATTTTTGACCATCAGTATGGGAAACTTCTAAATCGTTATATTTTCTTTCCAGTTCACAATTTTACTGTTGGAAACCAGTTATTACCCTAGATAATTGCAATTTCTTTACAATTACCAATTTTTACCGGAATCTGACATGAGGTTTCAAAATTAAACGTAGACTACGTTTATATAGAGAAGTCTAGGGTAAGGGGACTCTTAAGTTTAAAAAAATCTTTTAATGTTAATGTGGCCCAACCCATCTCAACTTCCTGTCGAATTATTTTTCACTTATTCTGTAATAGTAATCAGTGGTTAGCGATTTTGATGGCACATTTATGTGTTTATTTTGTAAGATTTTTTTCATAATACAATGTACCATTGTTTGCTTACCCAAATAAATTGAAAAAAAAAGCTGACTATTTTTACTATATTTTTAAAAGTTATTCATTTAAATATTTATGTAAAAGTGAATAATTTTTATAATAACAAATATAAAAAGTTAATACTTGCTAATTGTTTAAACTAAAAAATCGTGCCCATGTGGCATAGTGCCAAAAGACTGCTTAAAATAAGAATATGTGGAAAGAACAAAAGGCCTTTGCCCTACAGTGGGACACAACACGAGGTTAACCAAAAATTCTTATTTTAACATTTTAAAGTGTGAAATAATTTTTAAAAAATGTTGGCTTTACGTCAATTTTTTGTACAAAATCTATTTATCCTCCTACCTGGATCTGGCTCCAGCAGGCCCTCAGGATCGGAGGCCTCGTCAGCAGCGACGCTCACCGCCAGGACGGCCAGAGCGAGCCATGCCAGCTGCGCCATCTTGCCTGGGGAAGAAAAACATCATCATCATAATCAGGTCTTTTTGTCTCCACTGCAGGAGCACGACCCTCTCTGTACTACCGGAGCCATACTTGGCCATAGCAGGCAGAGGACTTGGCCTGCACTCTCCTCGCTGGCCAGACGGGTTGGAGAGGTCTCATTGATGTTTATAAGCTTTGTTCAGCTTGTATTTCCTAAGTCGCCTTCTGTGACATCCACGGGAGAACTTGAAGTGGCTCTATTCTACTCTGCCGGCAACCACACGGCAAGTTATTTATATATCTTACTTATTCTCTTCTCATATCGGCAGTTGTCGCTGCTAAGCGCTGGTATCGGTAGCCTTTTGAAAAATAAATTTAATTTCAGTATACAACACACGTAATGTAAATTATACTTATTGACGAGTAAAAGTGCCTGTAAAGGTCTAATTACTATATAGACATTTGAATCTTTGAATTTATTAGTTTAATTTATTTTTACTGATTTTCTTTCAAATTGTATGAACACGAGTTATTCGCGCACGCGCACATACATTGTCATGATGCACAATTTTACCTTTTTAAGACATTGTGAATTCTAAATATATAGATCGTATGTGTACTAATGTGACAAAGCTTTTCTTTTTTGTCAACCTTTTCGTCCCATTGTTGAACACTTTTGTTGTTATTTCTTTTAGACAGAAAAGCATCAGTAGACATATTGCGGCTAATGATGAAAAGAACATGGACAAACCCCTATATTTTTTTATATAACTAATAGTATAACTGGATGATCTAAAAATGGAAGAAATCATGAAGGAACTTCATTATTTATTTTTACAAGCTTTTATTTAGTTTCACCTGTACCGACGACAACTGTCTGTCTGTCGTGAAATCTTGCAAGTTAAGTTTGACCCACTTGACTTAATTGAGCTAAAATTTTGCGCTCACACTTATATCGCGTGACAACGCAATATTATGATGACACTTTAAATTAATTACTTGTTAAATAAATAAGCACTTTTTATGTCAAATCATGTGTATATATTGGCTGTACCTAATACAGAAGATACCGGAATTTATTGAACTTTAATATCGGCGGTTCCAGAATTCCGGTATTCCGAACATTTTCAACTTCGTTCTAAACCCGTGCAAAGACCCGTGCGTGCTCAAGTGGATGAAAATTCGTGAACAAAATATGAAACTCCTAAATGTATTTTCGTTTAACTTTTCCTATACATGTCGAAATTTTTACTAACTAGCGAATTAAAAGCAAGTTGGTGGGATATTAAAAAGGAATCGGAGATATAGAATTCACAAAGGAAGTTTTATTTGTAATGTTAGCAATAATAATGGATAATGAGGAGCTCGCAAGTAAAGCGACACAGGACGGATGGATGGGTGACCACAAGTTGTATAAAATTTTTCTCGAGCTCCTCCGTGCTTCGGAAGGCACGTAAAAGTCGTTGGTCCCGGCTGTCATCATTGTATGGCAGTCGTCAAGCTAGGTCAGATAGTTCTTGGTAGCCTGACAAATCTGACCACACCTGTGTTGGCTACTTACACAAAGGAAAAAAATATATAAAATGTATGTGACTAATGACTACGCTATTGTATTGAGAAAACCTGTAACCTGTACGTACCCTGTACCTACATAATGTTAGTATAAGAAGTAATAAACAAATAAAAATTGCCATAATCAACTTGTTCGATATGTGTGGAGTAAGAAGCAATTGATGCATTATCTTTGACATGCATTGCACAATACTCGCATATAATGAAAGATAACAATTGCTCTGAATAAAAATATTACATTGTGAGCTTACAAAAAGCACTATGGAACTTTAAAACAAATGTCTTTTCATTTTGCTGCGAATTAGAAGGCAAAAGGGCGCATTCATAATCAACGGAGCATGAGTTGTACATTCAGCGTCGGAATGGGCTCGTATCGTCCGGACACAATTGTGCAGCGCTCGCGACTGTTCAGGTAACATTTTCAGGGTTCCGCACTCAAATTAAAAGCAAGTCAAGTGTTAGCAAGCAACAGAGAGCCAGAAAAGTAGGTAGGTACCTAGCTTCTTTTTCTTATTCAACTGTAATTCAAAATAGGGACGGCACATTATGAAAACCATTTCTATTTTTCTCTATTACTTCTACACCGTTATTTATAACCAAGTCAAGGTTTAAAATGACATTATGATAATAATATGAAATCGGGTCACTAATGTGACAAAGCTTTTCTTTTTTGTTAACCTTTTCTTCCCATTGTTGAACTCTTCTGTTGTTTTTTTTTTAGACAGAAAACCATCAGTAGACATCATGCGGCTAATGATGAAAAGAACATCAATGTGAATAATATAGATCCTACGACAAGAATGTATAAACAATAATATTGTAGAAGATGTTACTACATAAAGAAACCATAACATACATAATAACGATATTGTATTTTGCAGGTAATTAGAACTGAAAATAAATGTACGTAATATGGCAGCCTTTGAGTGGTGAAAATATTTAACCTTTTATATCAGCATAATTGTAAGTTGACGTTTTTGGAGATAATGCTGCAGTACAGTTTGTTACCGCTTCTTCTGTATTTGCGCTTAGGAAGCGGCAGTAAACTTAGCCGTAAGTAAATGATCCGACGTCAACTACCACCTATTATTAAATCGGAACTAATAAATTTGACAATAAATAAATGATTTTTTACTTTTTATAAAAAATTCAGAAGAAACACTAGATTGGTTGTACGTAGTACATACTGAGGTAAGTATTTACTTTACGAAAATGCAATTAATTTCCATTTTTACAATCAGTTGGTAGGTTTAGTTAGTCAAGAGTGGAAAGACATAAAAGCAACGTACTGATGGGTCAGGTTTTGATAATAATAGTTAGAAAATAACCGACATTGATATTTAACAATTTCCTCCAAGAAATATTAAAGGTTTGACAGTTATTTAGACAATGCTTATACATTTGTATATGCGTATTTAATAGAATGTAAATAAGCACATAGCAAAAAAGAAAAATCCTGTCATGCTACGAGTTGACCGATCATCTAATAAATTTCAATGTTTTTGATTAGTGGTTTAAATTCTGACTAAATATGTGATACTCATTGGCATTGTCAAGCTAAGACAGCTTAGTTTCATTGTGTCACAGCCACTCACAGGGAAAGTCGCATCCTTAAAAAATCTTTTTAATTTTAAGTTAAAAACGTGTGCTAATAATTCCGACTGATTATGTTAAACTCGCACTTGGCCGTGTAAGCTAGCCTAGTTCCAGAGGGAATTTCCATTGTGTCGCGGAAGCCTCGTCTTCGTCAAAGAAGGGTCGCTCTTTATGTCCGGGCCTTATCGTGTTTCGGATTCTTTATTTCGTAAACAGGTCACGTGGAGAAAATGTACATGTACAGCACATAGATTGCTTATGTTTTGAATGATAGGATAAAATGTTGGATCTTTTACGATGTTGAATAAAATACGAATTTATCGTTTGACAAAACATACTGAAACTATTTTTAGGGTTAATTTAATCTATCTGAACAATTTTAACCAAGAAACAGTACAATAGTAATATATCGCAATATGAAAAACTATACTCGTATTTGGGGCCGTCATCACATGGCTGATCCGAGTTTGTAAGGAAAGCAAAAAATATTTTTCATATTTTAATACGTGATTCTTAGGAAAAGTTGTTCAGTATCATGGTCTGAATATACCCTTAAAATACATACATACATACATACTATCACGTCTTTATCCCTAATGGGGCAGACAGAGCATTTTGGGTCTTGCGGTTCTATGCAGAGCCCAGGGCCCCAAGACCCAAAAGCCACTTATAGGGTCATGGTGGGCGAGAAGATGGAAAAGCAATCAATACAGTGATGGGTTGCTAGCCGCATTGCCTGTTAACATGATTTGCATTTTTTCCCGTTCCCTCGATCGGCTTTTACGATCTGCGTGGGAAGAGAAGCAGCTGGTACATTCTAAGTTTTTTTTTATTTCTCCCAGAATAGCATGGCCCTTAAAATAGTTTCAATATATTTTGATATAGACGTTATAATAAAAAGTATACGTTCATTCTTAATGCCTTCTAATGTCTCCGATTACGTCACAAGTGTAATTCGAGGTTCACTAGAATTTCCACTTTAACTTCGCCGTCGGAAACCAGAGCTCCAGCGCAGTCAGCCGAAAAATACTTGAGAGTTCTCTTTGATGCGGTTAGTTAGTGCATTCTGTGTGTGGCGTAAATGTTTTAATCCGAATTACGCTTTGAAGTATAAGATGTCCGTATTTTTGATAAATTATGTGACAATACTAGGCCATAATATTTTTTTACAACAAAGTAAGTAGGAAGAACTAGAATTTCTTAGTACAGGTGTTAACCTGTCCCCCTACTGAGCAAAAATCTCCCGCATCTCCTTTCATTTATCTCTGGACTGGTTAAACTGACTTTAAGTACGTGATTCACACTATCCTCATTCTTGACCTATCGATATCTCATAACACCTAGATGGCTTGTCCTAATACCATTCGTTTTGGAGATAACCTCTCCCTGTCCTCTCAGTTCTGGAGATTGCTACAAAACGTGAGTCTCGATAGGTTAACCTATACGTATGCAATGTTTTTTGTAACACGACACACAAAATGCGTTGTTATGTCTTAGGTTACGTCAGAGAGTGTAATTCGTGGTTAACTAGAATTTCCACTTTAACTTCGCCTTCGGAAACCAGAGCTTCGAGCGAAGCAGTGAGCCGTAAAATTACTTCAGAGTTCAGAGTTCCTTTGATGCGGTTAGTTAGTGCATTCTAAAAGGAGGTAGGTAAATATTTTAATTTGAATAATGCTTTAAGTATAAAGTTATTTTTACTGAAAAATTTATTGTAATATTATTATTTATTGATGAATTATATTCCATCATATTAGTAACGAACTAATACTCGAAAAACATAGAGCTGTAATTTTAGGAAAATTGTTTAAGTACAGACAAATATTACGTTACTAACAACACGTAACGTAATTTAAGCCTATAAAAATACTAATTTTGTTGATACAAATAGATACAAAATTCTCATAGGTAGGTATTTACTCTACAGTTATGTACTCTTTAGGTTTTCTTTGAAAAAGCTAAATCATAACCAATTGATAAAAACCACTGACAAAAAAGAGGGGTGTTGTAAGTGCTTGACGCAAATGTCTGTCTGTGGTGTCGTAGCGCTCTCGGATTGACCGATTTGTATGCGGTTTTTTTACGTGAAAGCAACTGCCCTTGCGGTGGTTCTTAGCCATGTTTGATGAAAATCGGTTCAGTCGTTTAATAGTTATTGGGTGTTAACGCTTCAAACTGCCTCTGTGGTGTAGTGGTTAGAGCGTTCGGCTCATACCCGGAGGTCGCGGGTTCGATTCCCGGCGGGGGCAACGACTTTGTGTTGTTGTCCTAGTTTGGTTAGGACATTGTAGGCTGATCACCTGATTGTCCGATAAGTAAAATGATCCGTGCTTCGGAGGGCACGTTAAGCCGTCGGTCCCGGTCACTGTCTTTGACATTGGTCGTTACCTAAAACCATGTCAGAGGCCTTTAAGGCGGTTAAAAAACTCTGACACTAGTGTTAGTCACTAACACACACGAGAAGAAGAAGAACGCTTCAAAGTTGGATTTTGTAATTTACCTGGCAAACAATAGATGGTGCTACTTATGTAGTTCCGCCACTTACCACTAGGTGTTGTCGGAGACAACTTGTGTACCTATGTTTTTGTTCACACATAAATTAGGCACATGTTGTGTCTTAATTTCGTAAACTGTCAACGTAATGGATGAGAATGTCGCCCTCCGTAGCCGCAGGAGATTAACGACATGGAGTGACGCACGAAATAGAGAATTGACAGAAGAGAAGCTTTATTGGGTTTTTTACTACACTACTTAAAAGGCTCAGCAATCTGAACAATTTTTCACCGTCAAGGTAAGTTTCGTAATACTTTTTTGTTTTTTCGTGTTTGTAAGTGGCCAGCACTGGTGTCAGATTTTTCAGGCTGCCTAAGGCATCTGACATAACTTGACGACTTCTTCTTTGCGTGTCGGTGTCTACTCAAATCTAAACATTCTTCTGGGCCCAGTTCTGAACTACTTGTACTGCATGAGGACTGGATGTAACTATACCTAGCGAGGCCCTCCCCCCTACAGAAATATGTGGCGTTTTATAGGTCCTCTAAAGTGCAGGTGTAGAAAGAGATCATTTTCCATCTTGACCTGACCGGGGATCAACCCGGGACCTACGTAGTAGCGAACAGGCATGTTAATCATTACGCCACGGAGATCGTCAAAGTGTAAGTTATATAGAGACATACTATTTTTATTTTGCTAGAGGTGCGTTCACGTTTTAATTTACGCGTGGTATAAAATACATTTGGTAAGCCTTTCAAAGAACGTCGTCACATTTTCCTTTGATTGATGATGCACGAAATTAAACGACTTACTAGTTCTGTATGCGTTACGAGTAATTTTATATATAATGGCAAAATTGCAATGCTAGGTGCATCTTGGATTCTTGTATGTTTATAAAACAGTATCATATCATGTTATCCCTAATGGGGCAGACATAGTATTGTGCGCTCGGCCAACCGTTACTCGACAAAGTGTAATTATTTGAACGGAGCAGTGAAGAACTGAGTCAGAAGTGAGCTCGTATTTTGGATCTAGTGGCTCTATAATCAGTTAGAACTCGGAGTCGCCAGACTCCTTTAAGAACAATGGTAGGCTGCAAGCCCCATCACTTTAACATAAATAAATATATACGGACAAATCACACAGATTGCTAGCCCTAAAGTAAGTTCGAGACTTTTGTTAGTAACTCATAATACTATATTTTATAATAAATGCTTACCTATATAGATTAACCCAGGTCAATTAGAAAAATATAATTTTCATCTTTGACCTGACTGGGGGTGGAACCCGGGACCGACGACGTGACTGCCTGGCATGATGACCTGGCATGATGGCTACAGATATAACAAACATGATTTGCATTTTCGCCTATTCCCTCAAACTAAGTACGATCTACGCGGGAAGAGAAGCTGTCGGTACATTCTCAGTTATGTTATTTACAGTCAGCCAGTGGAAGTTTTACTATCACGTAGCTTAGCGATATGGTGAGCTTGTAAGGTTCTATATCTCTCAGTATTGTATGAAGAACTATAATTGCAAAAAATTTAAACAATATTTAAATATTTTTTTCAAAACTAAGAACCGACTTTACCCTTAAACTATACAACCGATTTTGATAAAATTATGAGACCACTTGACAAGTATTCCATTTCAAACAAAGAATTTTCCAAATCGGTCTAGGCGTCTTTGAATAATCGGTGAACATACGTAAAAAAAAGATCGCGACACATTGATACCCTCCTTCTTTTTTGGAAGTCGGTTAATTTGTACTTTGCTTACTTATTATTCAAACTCACAGCCCAATCACAGTGCGCTAGACGCAAGTTAGACGCAACAATTTACCAACTTAAAATTTTAATTAAAATACTTTGGGTTCGTTAATTCTCACTTTTCGCACCGACAGTTCTTTTGATGAGGGTTGATGATGATTTTGAATCAAAAACTAATTGAAATTAACAATAACTTTTAATTGAATGCTGTTCAAAGTATAATTATTTTTTGTCTATATCTGTTATTTATTTTAATTTTATTTATTTATTTAACTTCATTACAATATACATGTAAATGGCGGACTTAATATCTGGGGCCTTTTCTGCCAGTCAACCAACAGGTGATGCTGAGAAAGTAATCTTTAAAGTAATTTTATATCCAATATAATAGTCAAGATAATATACTATCTATGTGTTATGCTAATTTGCATTCCAATCTGTTTACCCTTTTTAGCTTAAAAGCGGAGTTTGTATGTCTGTTACATACAAACTTTCGCATTCATAGTATTTTATAAAGTTAAATGAATAGAGGATAAAAAATCTAGGACTTTTTAGTTAGGTCATACTTTTACAGATCTCGTGGGAGTCCATCACTTCATTATTAATGTTGATACATACCTAGTACAGGGCCGACTGGCGAAGGGTGCCAATTATTGTTTGACGAGGGTACGTCGTACAGGGTCAACAAACTTAGTGCTCTATTTTTGGTGGATTTGGGATCGCCACTAAGTGTATGATGGCTGGTAGAGTAGACTTTTTACTACTTAAATAATATATTCTGCAAGTAATTATAAAGTTTAAAAGGAAAATTAAATAAAACTCAACTAATAACTTAAATAACTTATTAATAAAAAAGTCCTGGCAAATTGCTGCATCGTGGTAACGTGCCCAGAAGGCTGACAGCATTGCCACGTTGTATGGCAATGCGTATCTTTTGAGTCAGATAAAGGCTAGCCCTCTGGTTACGCGTGATTTCAGTCAATTTTCGGCCGACAATAATATATTTTATGCGTCAATTATATTTTTTATTTATTCTGCTTAAATTTTATTTAAAGTTGTTGTGGTTCATTTGGGGCAAGCACAGTTCAAATAATTTTGATACAGAATCCGCACATGACCGAAGGCATGGAGAGGATTTTAACGGTTCAAAGTCGTTCTAAATTTCACACACATTATTTCTCACTGACTTACTTTTGAACTTTTAGATCAATATTAACTTAAAATATTAATATAACAGTGTAGTTTGTTACCGCTTTTTCTGCACTAGCGCTTAGCTTAGGTAAGCATTTGACGTCAACAATTGTGCAACAAAACAAAGTATCGAGACATATCATAAATATCCTATGATAGATAATTAAGGTCAATTTGAATTAAATTGAATTGGAAACACATCTGTTTAACAAGTTCAGTAGGTGATACTGTCCTTTTTACAGTAAAAGAAATAAGGAATTTCGGCACTTTTTTCCGCGCGACGGAATGCCCCTGGTATTTTTTTTATACTTTATAAGTTTATTTTTATGGATTAGTCCTAGTAGATTCGGAAAAAACTTGCTCGCTCATTTAAATAAATGTTTATTTTTTCTCTAAATATATTTAGCGATAGAAGTCATCCAATTTCCCCAGACTTAAAAAAGCAATTAGGTTTTGCGGTTAAAAGAAAACGATGAGATTTTTCGTTCTAGTCTGCAAACTCTACGGGATAATGGAAAATGTTCGCAAACGTGGAAAAAGCCCGGGAATTCCAGTTCTCTAGACAGAAAAAAAATAAAACGAATGCGTCCAAATGATAAATTGTATGGAGAGGAACGGTAATTATTGCAGGGAAGGAAATATTATTTGCAAGTATCGATGGCTAATGCGCGGATATTATTTACGCCATTACCTTTCTACCTTTTAATGTTATTTTTGTGTTATACGACTTGGAACACTGGTTTTACACTATCACATCGTTATTTTTAATGGGGCAGACAGAGTAGGTTTGGTTCTGGGGCGGGGAGTAAATTTGCAGTCATCATCATCAGATCTTAATCTCCACTCCACGACCCTCTCTGTACTATGAGCCATACTTGGCTAGAGCAGCCATAGGATTTGGCCTACATTCCCCACACTGGCCAGACAGATTGAAGAGGCCACATTGATGTTTATAAGCTTGTAATTATTACCGCCTCCGTGGTGTAGTGGTTAGAGCGTTCGGCTCATACCCGGAGGTCGCGGGTTCGATTCCCGGCGGGGGCAACGACTTTGCGTTGTTGTCCTAGTTTGGTTAAGACATTGCAGGCTGATCACCTGATTGTCTGATAAGTAAGATGATCCGTGCTTCGGAGGGCACGTTAAGCCGTCGGTCCCAGTCACTGTCTTTGACATTGGTCGTTATCTAAAACTATGTCAGAGGCCTTTAAGGCGGTTTAAAAACTCTGACACTAGTGTTAGTCACTAGACACACACACACACACACACACACGATAAGAAGAAGAAGCTTGTAATTCCTAAGTTGCCTTCTACGACATCTACGGGAAGACTTGGAGTGGTCCTATTCTACTCTGCCGGATACCACACGACATGCGACGGCTGAGTAAATTTTAGGACCGTGTCAAAATATATTCAGTGTGACACTACGCAAAAAGAGCCCAGGGCTGCAAAACCTAAATATCACTTTTAACGTGATTTTGGGCGAGAAGGTGGAAAAAGAAATAAAAATAGGAACAGGTTGCTAGCTGCATCGCCTATTTCACCTGGATCACTTAATTATCTTATATAATTTGTTAGATTTTATAGTAAAACTAAATTTATATAAACTTATCTCCATAGACAGGTACTTACATATGTTAAATTTGTAGACAATGGTAACTTTCTTTCAAACTTGTGAACTTCGCTAAAACAACATAGGTTAACATTTATCTATACATATAATAAAACAGTAAAAAAAGTGTGTCTGTACATTAAATATATTTCCAAAAAAAATATTTGGGCGATGAAGACGTAGTAATAATAGAGTAAGAATTTTAAAAAAAATGTCTGTCTGTTTGTCTGGTTGTCTGTTTGTACACGCTAATCTCCGGAAATACTGGACGGATTCGAATGAAACTTTTTTTGTTATATAGCTATTAAGCCTGGGCAACATATAGGGTATAAATGATTTTGGAAAATAGAACGTCTGATGCAGAACCATAATGGTCCAGCTAAACTATAAGAGATATAAAAATGTCGCCTTAGTAAAAGTTGTTCAGTCTGATCAGCATTTTCCAGAGACAAAGTCCACGCGAACGAAGTCGCGGGCTTCGGCTAGTTTATAAAAAAAATTGTAATCACTTCACGCAATCATTATCATACACTATCACTGAGATTATTCTATTTCGCCCAACACAGCTTGGAGTCCTCTCAATCCGCTTAATTCCGCTGAAACAGTTTCCTCCCAATGAAGCTTTAAAATTTGACCTGGAGTCTTGTAAGACCATCTTTTTTCGGTGGTTGTCACATGTTTTTTGCTTCATCTTAATTCAAGCTCTTAATAAGTATCGTCATCATCATATTAGATGATGATAATGATGATGATGCTAGCTTAAATTAATTAGAATAAGCATAATGCCAAGATATTCTTCAGAGATCAGCGAGGATATTGTTCTGTAAGTAAACATCCAATGAAAACGAATAAGATAGTACAAAGTATGGAATTTTCTCTTATTTCCATATTCCGTTTTGGATCAAGGAATATATATAATTGGCAGGGTTGAGATTCGTCTGTGTAAGAGCGGTACCAACTGTTTTGATCGGGTCAAAACAAAGATTTAGAATATATAAGTAGTGGGTCAAAACAGCACAACGTCGCTAAACTTAGTTTCAACCGAGTCATCCCGTTCCTCTACTGATATTTCGTTTTATAATCAAGATAATGCTAGTCCATCGCCCGGTATGATATTGTGTTTATTGTTTATTGTTTATTACATATTGATAACATTTTGTTACAGGTCAATATAATAAAAACTTAGAATTAACTTTGACTGCTGTACAGACACAGTGACGTGCATAGAAGGTTTTGTTTGGGTAGAGAAAATCTAGGCTACAGTTTACGCGGTTTCACGTCCCCTAAAATCAGTTACCATTTGTGAGGATTACGTATTTGTTTCTATTCAGTTTAAACAAGCAATCACTTTGTTGCACAACATTCACAACGAAAACTTTGCACTGTATTACTAAGTTAAATAAAATAGCGATCGACAGGGGTAGATAAAGTATCAATATCTATGGAATACACGGCTATGAAGGTACGATAATTTCTAAGAGGGACAGCTCCGAAGTGCAAGAAGGATCACACCGACTGAGCTGGGAGCAGGGACGCGGGATACAGGACGCGGGTGGCACTATAATTTGGCGCGTTATCAAGTTATCCTGCCAACTTTAATTAAACTACCATTAGTCCCGCAGAGATTGCGCCCGGGGATCCCGGAAATAACGCAGATATTTCCATTTTATAGTCACTAGCTTATGCCCACGGCGTTGTCCGTGGTCGAGTTATTGTGAATCCCAAAGGTACCTCACATTTTCCAGAGATAAAAGTATCCTATGTGTTTATTTTTTTAATTTAACTATGTAGTCGGCAGTAGATGCAAAATTTATTTCCATGTAGTTCAACCGAGTTTTTTTTAAGTAAAAGCGGAACACACATCCATATATTCCATATAATATATAAAATAATAATTAAGCTTAAAAATAAAAGTAGCTTTGGCGTAGATGAGATACCTACTAAAATCTAAGACTAAATTAATTAACAAATCATTTGACGAAGGCTGTTTCCCGGATAAAAAAAAATTCTTAAATAAAACCGATTTTAAAAAAAGGTGGAGATCTGAAAAATAAAACTAATTACCGTCCTATATCACTCCTACCTACTATATCTAAGATTTTTGAAAGAGCAATGGCAGATAGATTATACAGTTTCCTTGAAAAATACCAAATACTAGATGATCACCAGTATGGATTTAGGAAAAACCGATCAACAACATTAGCCGTCTATAAATACATACAAGAAATATTGACTTGCATTAATAATAAAAAATATGCAGTAGGACTATTACTCGATATGACGAAGGCCTATGACAAAGTGTGTCATAAAACATTACTCAGGTCGTTATACAACTGTGGCATACGGGGACAAGCTTACGAATGGCTAAAATCATACTACATTGACACGCGCGAAACTAAAACGGTGCATTCAGAGGTAGGAACCACTAACTCCTCTATTCCCCAGGGGAGCGTTTTGGGGTGTATACTCTTCCTAGTGTACATTAATGACTTACCAAAACTATTTCCTGACAATTTATGTATCATGTTTGCCGACGACGTATCGCTATTCTTCAAGTGCGACACTACAGCTGAAGCTAACGCAATTCTTTCTGACACAACTAAAATACTAAAAACATGGCTTGAAAAACAACATTTAGAAATAAATATTACAAAAACCAAAATAATTCAATTTCGTCCCTACCAAAAACAGGCATTACATTTAAACCTATCGTTTGAAAACCAAAAAATAGAAGAAGTCAGCCATTTTAATTTACTGGGAATCACTATAGATACATAATATTCTTACACTACCCTCAATCTACATACTTGAATTATGCTCATTCGTAAGAAAACATATGTCCCTCTTTAAACAAGTGAAGGATACTCACACAATAAACACACGGCACAAAGACAGACTAGCGATCCCGGTAAGTAAACCTAAAGGAAAAGACTTAGAAATGTATAAAAAGGGTCCGTACCGAAGCGCAATCAAGATGTACAATAAGCTCCCAAAACACATGACATTGGAAGAAAATGAAAAAAAATTCTTTAAAAAGTAAAAGGGTTACTATTATCAAAGGGATATTACTCGGTCAATGAATATTTAAATGACAAATTATAATATGAATAGCGTTTTAAAGGAAGACTCAATACATACCAAAATATATAGGTACGTAGTTTAGTTCTAGTTGCAGTTCAAGTTTGAAATAGCATTTGACCAACGCACTTGCAGTAAATATAATATTTATATTGCTTAAAAACCTATAATGACGTAGAACAAATTTATAAATCTAATCTATAAATCTTATTTATATTAACTAATATTTTCTAACAATTGAAATCAATTTAATTTAATGTTTAAGAATTTATGTATGTTAATTCTTTTTTCTTCGCATACAAATATGATTCAATTAATATTATATAAACTCACATAAATTCCTATAATTTCGCAATACCCTGCCAGGGTTCATGTACTTACCTACTAACCATCTTCTGTATGAGTGCATGTAAGCGATAAATAAAGAAATAAAATATTCAACAGATTTATTAAAAATCATTTATTACAAAATGCGTATTATCATGTAAATGACTACTTATCATCATCTGAAAAAAATTTTTGACTTTGACTTTATATTTCGCAACTACAAAACAAATTTATTTTCCATTGCTCTAGACGAGCGACACTATAAATATGTTTGCGACGGTCGCGTTACACATGTTAATTAGTCAAAAACTGTCGCGCGACAGTGGCGACCGACTCGGGTTTCGTCGTCAGCGCAACCTAGTAATTTTATTCTCACAAAAATCTTATAAAAAAATAACCTTACACATTTATTAATTCTGTGCCTACAGCACAATCTATATCGTTAGAGTATTGTACTGACTATTGGTGTTTCCTATACCTAAAAGTAGTATACCAAACGGCCTGGCAGTTATTTGCAGGACACTATAATTTGGAAGTTATCCAACAAACTTTAATGAAACTACCATTAGTGTGAGGGCTAGAGATTGTTCCCGTGATATTCAATAGACAATTCCGATATTTATATTTGTTCGCGAAGTTTTGGGTCGAATTGATTCCGAGTTTGGGTTGTATTTATTTGCCGCAAACGTGTACTGGCCTCGGCCTAATTGGGTTTTACTCTTAGTAGTATATTAGTACTTTACTGCCTTAATGCAGCGTCTGTTGCTAACGTCCTCTGCTTTCCTGTTGTGGCAGTTGTTTTTGGTCGTCAACTTGCCCCTTGGCAAAGGCCTCCCCAGCTGTCTCCATAGTATTCTGTTCATTGTGTATTCTTCTCTATAATCCACCAGCTGCTTTCTTAATTTCATCTTCCTATCTTCTTTTTATTCCATCATTAGGATACCACTTTGTAAAGTCCTTTGACCATTTATTTCTTTTACTATTTTCGAAGTGAAAGTACTACTTAAGGTAAAAAATAAATATTTGGCGTAACAGGCTTTTGGGACTTTCTTGTCGTAGACAGCAGTTCAAGCCTCTGCGGAGAGCGACATAATTATAGCCATTCTCTTTGAGCGTTATGATTGGCAAAGAGGCAGTGGTGAGAGACCGGCAGGCGACGACCGAACAGGTCATTTGCCGTTGGCATATAGGGCAAAGGACTAGGAGGCGGGCCTATGGCTTGCAAGTGCTTGCCCCCATAACGTGGGCTATTCGAGTAGTGGAAACGAGATTCAGTCGCTGGACAAATAAAGTCCTCCAGGTTGAAAACGCGTCTATGTTAACACGCGCCTTGACCCTTAGCAGGTAGAATTGAAGGCCGACGAACTAACCCGCAGGCCGTTCGAAGCCGCTGAGAAGTGGTCAAAGCACCGAAGTCTTGGGGCGTGATTAGCACACGACCCTGGCAAAAGTGAAAAGAGCATTGACACCTTGAGTGTTTTAGAGGGTGAGAGCACCACATAACCATCCGGCTTTTCATAGCCGGCGGGAGGTTTAAGGCAACTTTTCCTCGCGTAAAAGGGCTTTGGCGGTTAGGGACCAATTCTTATGGTGTCCATTTCAGGATTTGTCTAATATTTTGGGTTTGACTTATGACTATTTCGTAATGCAACCATTTTAATTTAACTTTCACTTGGTCAGACTAAGTTAGCGAGTTGGCAAAGTATGCCAACGTCCCGCGAAAATACATGCAGGAGCAGTGTCTGTACAAGAACAAAGGCTGCTTATCAGTAAAGCTAAAAACTTTTAGATTTTATTTTAGTTTTAACTTTTATCAATGAAGATTTTAGTTGAAATGTTATTTATAGTTGTAAGTTAAAACTACAAATTACGGTAAAAGCTTTAAATAGCTTTATCAAACTAATATTATAAAGCGAAAGTTTGTATGTTTGTTACTCCTTCACGTGCAAACAGCTGGACGCGCAATTTTGATAAAATTTGTTATGCAGGAAGCTGACTCCCTGGATTAACACACAAGTTTCTTTAGGCGCAGGTAGTTCTAAAATATACTATAAAAAACTGGCTAAAATCTGTTTGAGATAGTTCTTATAGGTGAGAACTAGACTTCCATTTAGTTAAACTAAGTTAGTGAACTATGCTAACATCCTGTGACAATAAAGGAGCACTGTCTTGATAAGAACAACGAACGAAGGCTGCTTATCAGCCGAGCTTTAAAGTTTCGGACAAATTTTTAGTTTTAGCTTTTATCTGCGAAGTTTTTAAGGTATAGATTTTTTGTAGGTTCAGTGAGACGGTTTACTTTTGTTGGCTTTTTAACGTATATAAGTGTTAAAAGTGTTATTAATTGATGCCTGCTAGCTAATTCACGTATTATTTGACCCTTATTCATAAAAATTACAAACGTTTGCTAAACCTATTTTAGTTTAAATAATTTTTCTCTCGTTTTTTCAATGTCAAATATTGAAAAGAGGGAAAGGGATTGTTAGTTTTTATGACTATGAGGGTAAGAGTTAAACTATAATTGGTATAAAAAATTTACAACAAACTCATATAAATTTTTAAAGTAAAATAACCGATTTCGCGTAGATCAGGTTCTATTTATAGCTCTTTTCAAGAGAGAAGCATAAAATATGTTTCTCACTTGAGTTAGGTACATATGATCGTCGAATCTACCTTATGTATTAAGGCCATACCTGAATTTTTCGGGGTCCAGTGGCGCCCCCATTTGAAATAAATCATTTAAAACGAAACGGTGATATAATTTGAAATTTTGTCTTGACCAAACCCTAGATAATCCTTTTAACTATTTTATAAACTATTGTTTATAATTTAAAGTGAGAAGGTGTAGCTTTTCTACGCACATTAGCTAAAAGTGGCCGTTTTTCGCAAATGTGCGTAGAAAAGCTTCACGTTCTCACTTTATATCATTAATAGTAGTTCATAAAATAGTCAAAAGGGTTATCTAGGGTTTGGTCAAGACGAAATTTTGAATGATATCACTGTTTCCAAACTAATGATTTATATAAAATGGGGGCGCTACTGGACCCCGGAAAATTCAGGTAGCCCCTTAAGTATTGTAGGTACGTCTAGAACTATTGTGTTTGTATGCTGGCCCGGCCGCTTTAATTAAATTCCAGAGTTACGGATATTAATAATTACAACTTTGTCCGGTCAGTCTGATTTGGTTGTTGTTTCATTTAGTCGTGACAGTAGAATAGTAACGTACGTAATATGTGAGTGTACATCTTTCGTCTTAAAACGTTTTGGGTATTATAGAGAGCAGTGTCTAATGTAGACACATGGATTACTACGACTTTGTCCAGTTGTTGTTGTTTTACTTAGTTGTTGTGATAGAATAATAATGTTTAAACCACTATCTCCCTAAGTAAGTTTACATATTTTCTGTTAAGAGTATTTTTTAGCGTACCAACCTCTTGAAAAACTTAATGAAAATCCGTCCGTGTGAAATCGGGCAGGCCGCTAGTTTAAATACCTACATTGCCATTTAATTTTAATAAAAATCAAGAAATATTATGTTTTATTGATTAGTATTTATTATAGCACCAATATTTTTATTCACACACACACTTGCAACAGTATAATATAATTAAAGAGATGCAGCAATTTGCTTATATTTTTATTTTCCATTTTTCCGCTTTTTTCAGACATAAAAGCTAATTTGTTTTTGTATAATTTTATGTTGCATTAAATATTGAAAACTACACTTATAAACTTATAAGAGGCTAAGTAATCTCGCTCTACTTTATCCTTCTTAGTTATTCAAAGATTTTATAACATAATTATTTTTTGTTACAATTAACTTGACTTTTCTTGACTTGTAACAAAAGACAAGAAAAGTAAGTCAAGTCAAATAAAAATACAAGTAGAATGAAATCTAAAGAAAAAGTGTACATTGCATTTTTATGTAACTTTAATGGCTACTCTAAAATACCTGCTCTTATCAAGCAAAAAAGCACTCTGTGATTCAGTAGGGTTTAATGTCACTTGCCGTAGTTTATGATTGTAATTCTTTAAATAGCCCGATAAGCAGATAAAGCATTTGTGGCACGAAGCTCGCTGTAAAATGGCGAATTTATTTGTAAGATCGTAAGCTTAGCTTGTTTAATATTTGATTCTAACTTGTTCATGGAGAATCTTTATTTATCACTCTTACAGAGGTCTCTAAATCTCTTTAACTAGGTACCTACTTAGATAATCTATCTGATTTTTTGTATTAAATACAACACAATGTTAGACCACGTTACTTGCTAGGTATTTAATTATTTTCTATTTCAAACATTAGCAAAAAGTGTAAGGGTTTTTTATTTCCTTAATCAGATTAAAGTAATTAATTACGCTTTTTTTGTAAACGCTGTTCCATAGACCAACTTTCTCCTTTTTTCTAACTCAATCATAAACCTTCATCATCGCAATCTCGATCTCCTTCGATTCAATAAGCGACGAATCGCACGCACTATGTAAAATACAACGCAAATGGGTGTTTCTTCAGAGTGCCTTTTTTTACTGTCACACGGTCTTTATTCCTAACTTAACCAATGTATGGTTTTAAAACCGATTGCAGGAGTTACTTTGGTTATACCCCTATACAAAATCATAATTAAATAAGATACATAATGTACAGTAATTTTTTAAATAATATTTGAATGATAAAATCGGGAGCAAATTTGTTGTTCTCCGCGTGTCACACTTACGCGCGCGCTTTTGCCTTCTCGTATAACTTTTTTGTTTATCACCCAATCAGTAAATTTTGTATTTCTAACTGTTTATGATTAAACAATGCATAGTTGTACAAAAAATGGTAATTGTATCTCTTAAATAAAAAAAGGTATGAAGCATTTAGTCTCTGTCACACGATTTTGCTAGTTTTCAAAAAACGATACAAAACAGCTCATAACTTCAGAACGAGTTGAATCATAGGTACAAATTTTAGTTGCGCGGATAAACAGTAGCGACCCGTCATTGGTGGGGAACTCATGCACTGCTCACCGGTTGTCTGCAAATAAATACAGATGTGTATTTCTTTAAGTTTTTTCAAATTCTCTAACCCAAGTGACCTTTGTGGTCACTTTTCGAAGAATAATAGTAATTATTCCGCATTTAACGATTCACTCCTTAAATGTAATATGCCTTCGAGTTTATTTTAGAGTATTTTGTTTTTAAATTCATACGTAATTGTCTCCGTAATTTTAAAAAATGTTAAATTTTCGTAACTTTCGTGGTGCGGACTTCGTGGCGATTTCGCCACGAAAGTTATAAAGCATGCCATGAAAGTTACGTAGCTTTATTAATTCTTACTAAATTACCAATGATATTAATTGCTTTACCTATATTATATCGTACCTTACTATGTTCGTAACAACAAAATACTAAAAACATGTTTATTTAGTTTTTTTTTATACGACAAACTTTTTTGTGATATTCCTTATAGCGGTTTCTAATATACGAGTAATCTAATACAATGAAAAATGTATTAAAATGTTCTCAAACAATGTTTGCTTGTGTCGGTATGTTATGGTATATGTAAGTATTGCTATGGGTTGGTATTAGTTCGGTCAATGAGTGCTCAAAAGGGGCATGTGGATGGGAAAAGTCGAGAGCAGAAATTTTGACTCGGCAACTTTGTTAGGACTAGCTTGGACACCTTTCTCCTGAACTATGGGAATAGAAACGCAATGAAAGGCATGCATTGGACGTGGGCTTGGCGTGCGCTTTTCGTCCGAATACGCCCAGAGTGTAGAACACATTTTGAAAAACTCGAAAAATTTTCGTACGTCGTATCTAGGTAAAAATTGGAGCTAGATAAAAAAATAAAAGCCATAATTGTAGAGAATTTAATCAGATTTCATAATGTAGTATAACAAAATTTCGTACAACGCACCATTTTCGAGATGTAAGCAAAAAAACAAAAAACGGGACCTTCTTTGTGCCCTCCCCTCGCAGGCTCACCTCGGAGGGGTAAGGACTTTTAGTATGTTTATGTCCTAACTAGTCCTAACAAAGATGCCGAGTCAAAATTTCTGCTTTCGACTTTTCCATCCACAATTATTCGTTGACTGTAATATATGTATTTCAGTGTTGGAAAGTATTGGTAATTCTTGGTAAGTATTAGTATGTGTAAGTAACGATGAGCCGGCCGAAGAATATTCTCGCGAGTAGAAGTATAATTAGTTTCTTGTGTTTGGTTTTATATATTTGGTTTGTTAGTTTGTCTGTGAATTTGATTGTGAGTTTCTGAATTAGTATGATAGTAAGAATGTGAGTTTATGTGTGAGTTTCCATTGGAGTTTGTTTTTGGATTTGTTTAGCTTTAATAAAGTATTCGTTTGTATGTTACTTTATATGAGAGTTTGAATTGGTTCTGTATTTTAGTTTATGACAAGTTTGTATACAGGTTTATATCCACGTTTGTGACTTTGTATGCATATTTGTAAGTGTGTGTTATTTTTTTAAAGAATTATCATAACTTAACCAATTTAATGGTTTAACGTATTTAAATTAAAAATGCCGCCGTAAAAATTACATCTGGGAAAAAGGGATTAGCCGAAATAAGAAGAAGAGAAAAAAAGAAAAAAAGATACCGAATTACACAATATTGTAAAAGCAAAGCAGAGAGAAATTTACTACAAAAGCAAAAAAAGAAATAATACCTGTCTGTGAATTATATTAATTGCAATTGACCAACATAATAAAAATTACATCTAAAAATTAGTCATAGAAAGCCTAAAACGTTCTATAAGTTAATAATATTAATGTCAAACCATTTTTTAATTATTTTGTTTCGCACATATTCTTTAGCCATTAATAGGAAAAATAAATAATGTTCGAATTTGTGATTAAAAAATGTTGTTTTGAAAACTGCTTTGTTTAATTTTACACTAATGCTAATGCAACATTTAAACATTGAACGCTGGTGCAATGCATATGCTTGTCTTGATTGATTGTTATTTAATGCAAAAATATATTTAGTTGTAGCGAAAACTAAAGGTTTCGCTACAACTGAGTTGTATTTTTTACTGGCGTAACTTTCGTGGTATCAATAGTAACTTTCGTGGGCAGATTTTTTTCGGAATTTTATATCTTTATCATTTATTAGTCAGTTTGAAAGTTTCAAACAGTATATTATTTGCTTTTAAACCATCTCTAGCGTAGTATTTTTTTTCAAAAGATTATTGGTAATTTCAATTTCGCCACGAAGGTTACGCGGAGAACGAAATTTGAAGAAATGCCCAAATACCAAATCTGAGCTCACAACACGGAATTTCCAGGAATTGTGTGCGAAACACCTAAAATTTCGCGGTTGCTAAGGCGCACGTCACGCCCAAATTCCGGCAAGTAAACAAGAATACACTCACGAACGTAAACTCGTGTAACGCAAACATGTCCTTATTCCGTCCCTGGATTTTCGGCCTGGGATCTATTTATGGAAGTGATAGCTCACTGAGTGGTTTACATTTCTTCCACTTAGTTATTATTTGCCGTATTTTTTAAGACTTGGCTCTAACCTAAGTAAACTTAACGAAAAAACGGAAGGAAATTAAAATATCTTATTAAACAGTAACCAAACTTAAAAAAAACATAAACTTGTTTAAGACGCAGAAGAAGCATTAATATACTATATACAAATACAGAAAAAGCCTTCGAAACCATAAAAAGTAATTTGTCACTGACATGTTTGTTTTCAGAATCATTCTGACAACTTTGTACCTATAGATCAAACAATAAACTTAATATTGCTAATGGAATAAACATACCTACCTACCTTTGAATTAAGTAATTAATGATTAATGGAAATATCGAGTTTTGATACTGATGGATCAACACTATATATATTTTTTTTAAATAGGGACTGGTAATGTTATACATAATCTGATATTGTTGTTGATGAATACATTTACATATACAGTTATAATTAAGGAACATTAACAGAGCGGATTTATTATTCGTGTATGTTACTTTCTAAATTTCATCTAATGTAAGTACTTACTAATTAGTGTACTTACTTCAAAAATAGAACCAGGACGGTTATACGAAGGCCATTGTTTCGCCAACACTGCGCCGAGGAATCGAGAGCTATCGAGTACCTTCGAGACTTGAGACTTCATTATATGCCAGCGCGCCATTCAAGCCTGCTTACGAACACTTGCCACAGAATACGCCCGGAATCAATACCCAATATTAAAAAATATTGAATGTCGCCGGATTCCGATCCATTTGCCACTGATGAAATTTGGAATTATTCGATTTGGAATCGAATTTAACAACGAAATGTTCATAATAAATTCGATATAGACACGGGTATTGCTAAAGTAATGGAGATGATTTTCATTTTTGTGTCAGTGAGTAATGCTAATGGAGAACATCAATTTGATAGGAAGATTCCTGGGTCAAAAACAATTATTTGTTACAGTTAATAGAATAAAACGTCATAAAAAAATGTCCCTTGTCATATGGATCTTATCTTTTTTAACGTTATTAGAATGAGTTAACGGGTTATTCACGTATAGAGTCAGCTACTGCCGACATGTTTCGACCTCATCCGGAGGTCTTTATCAGGGCGAATGTGACTAAAAGCCACACACACAATGTGACACACACACACACACACACACACACACACACACACACACACTACAAACACGCATTTTCAACGTGATTTTAGATTTCTAATTGCGGTAAAACTGATATTAAGAGCTCTATTTGACTCCCAAAAAAACTAAGACGTCATTATATAGTTTTTTTTTCATACAAATCTCATATAAAATGTTTGTTTTGACGTTTAGAAAAAAGTATCTAATTTGTATTATAATTTTTCTATTTTAGCTGACCTTAAAAAAAGGTAATAACGGTAATGTAATGTATACTTAGCTACATTAAATTTTAATACAAAATTACTAGTTTGAGTATACTGCAGCTATGAATATCACCAGTAAAACTTATTTCAAAGTGCTACTACACTTTCAAAGACTATTTAGATGTAAATAAGTACAGAATTTAATTTGATTGTAGACAATACTATGCATGAAATTTTGATTTGTACTAATATTTTTAAGTGTGTTTAGTTTATTAATTAAATCAATTGACATCTACCTATTGTATTTGCAATACTCTCTGAGTTGCTATGATTAGACCATCAATATACCTAAGACCTGTATGTATTATGACTCATAGTTAGCAAATAAATGTTTTAATCTTTGAATCTTTGAGTAAAAATATTACCCACACATAAGCATAACATAAGCGAACGTTTCGCACAAACATGGCAACCGGCGAATCCGACATGTCGCGTCGCAAACAACGTGTTTATAATAAATAGCGCCTGCAGATACCGAATCATAACTACGACATGTCGCAAACAACATGTTTACAGTCTAATAAATAGTGCCGCAGATACTTATATATAAAACCTCCAAGTCTTTCCCAAGGAGGGTTGAGGTCAGGAGGCCAGTCGTAAATACACAACCAAATCTTTGAATGTGCGCGACTTTACCAAATCGGTTGGTAAATCGATACTGCGAAGGAAAAATGTTTACAGTGGATTGCATATTGTAAAACATTATGAAATAGTTACTTATTAGAATACTCAATGTTATCTTCGCAGTATGAGTTCGTTCCAGTCGCTGTTGAGACGGCTAGCCCATGGTGTTCTGAAGCAAAGAGCTTTATTTATGAGATAGGACGTTGCTTGAAGGATCGAGGATATGACCACCGCTCCGGGTGGTATTTGGTTCAAGGGATATCCATCGCTATCCAAAGAGGAAACGCAGCCTGTATAATGGGCACCTTTAAGCCGGATACAAATCGGAGTGGCATTTTGAATTAGTGGCATACATACAGATTGACGTATTGTAAAATGTTTATGTTTTGAGTAAAAACTAGCTGTGCCCGCGGGCTTCGCTACCCGTAGGAATTTCGGGATAAAAACTTACCTTATGGCCTTCCCCGAGTCTTAAACGATATTCATACCAAATTCATTTAAATCGGTCCAGCCGTACACGCGTGACGGCGTGACCAAGGGAATTAGGGATTCATTTTTATATATATAGATAAAAATAGTTACTTACTTTGTTTATTTGTACTATTAACAAACAATAATAGGCACAGCTGTAAACCAGCAAACAATTTATCCGTCCATTCCAACCCGATGCGAACATTTCGCTTCGAGGACGTTAACAAACATGGCGGTCGGCAAAGCGGGTGACGGAGATCGATGCTTTTAGCAGATGTTTACAGAGGAATATGTTGTAAAACGACATTACATATGTTTTTTACGTTATATTATATCAGTTAGAAATAAAAACAAGAAATAATTATTGAACTAAGACCTAATATAAAAAAACTTAATTAAAAATTAATTAAAACTCTAAATTAAATTAAATTTAAAATCTAATTGTTAGAAATTATACTTGAAGTGTCTGTATTCTATATCTAAAACTTGCGATTTACTTCTTAATCAAAATAGGATGTGGATTAAAAAAAATGTTGTTTTATTAGATAGATTATTAAAAAGTTATATGTATTTTTTCTCTGATTAGCAAATAGTGACGAAGATACAACGCATTTTAATTTCGCGTGACGTCACGATCCGCTGCAATTTTTAATCGACGGTGACGTAAATCACTCTCACTCCGAAACTTCGAAGCACTGTACATTTGCGAAATTTTACTACATTGTTAAACGAAAAAATATGGATCCTTTGTTTTTGGATAAGTAATCTAGTTAACGGACTAAATAATTATATATTTTTTACTCAGATCCTTATTCCGGGATTGTCAAATAACAAACTGCACTAACAAAACCGCGGGCAGCAGTAAAAAATAATTATTAGATTAATGTAAAGATACAATATTTTTACATTTTTCAAAATCAATATGCTACGTAGAACGCTCTGAATATTCACCATACAATAATAGAAAAGAATTTAAATATGTATAAAAGTAGAAACTTTTATCGTCCTATTTTATTCTCTGTGATGAAAGTAAAACATAACAAATTTTAAAACCTCAGCAGCAAGCTTTATAAAACTACCTATCTCCCACCAACTACCACTCACCGTTTACAACAAAAACAGGTAAACAAAGAAAAGCGCAGCAATGGCGAGTGCATTTTTGTAATGAAAGGACAAAATGCAATTCATAATGAAAACACGGCGGGTCTTTGTTAACTTAGCCTTGCATGCAAGGACGGATCCAGCCTTGAGTTCGGGGGGTGACATGTTATATATAACCGGATTATCCATAAGGTTCATTTACACGCATACCGTGTTGTTTCCGGCAGAGTAGAATAGAGCCACTTCAAGTCCCGTGGATGTCATAGAAGGCGACTTAGGAAATACAAGCTAAACAAAGCTTATGAAACATAAATTTCTTCTCTACAACATATCTGGCCAGCGAGGAGAGTAGGCCAAGTCCTCTGGCTGCTCTGGCCAAATATGGCTCTGGTAGTACAGAGAGGGTCGTGCTCCTGAAGTGGAGACCAAAAGCCCTGATGATGATTATACGCGTACCATTGTTTATAGCTGTAAAATTGTATGATATTAATCATAATCTAATTATTAAATCCTTTTAAAAACTATTTTAGTTTCGCAAAATTGCAACGCAGTCTTTAGTGTAAAAAATAGATTACTTGGCAATGCCACGGCAACATATGAATCAACGGGTACCGACATTCTTAACTTTTTTCTCACAATGTATATTTCTAATAATGTTGCTGAGGAATTGCTAAGTATAACTAATTTTATTTTTTAACTAAATTGAAATTTTATTTTCTGTTCCATTGAAGGGTTTTCCCAGCCAAAGATTTGAGAGAATTGAAAGACCAGGGGGCGGGTGATGAACCTCATAATGATCCCTGGATCCGGGCTTGGTTGCATGACGAAAAGACAATAAAGTAAAACCGTGCCGTAAAACTTACGCTAATAAAGTGGTCTTTGTGCTAACTGCTGTCTACATGTATTTTGTTATTTCGTTTTTTCACCTCTGTCAAGGTTAGTTAGGACGCAGACTTATGAAGATATCGTTTTGAAAATAATAAAAGTCGAATTTGATATTTGGCTAGTGAATTTGTTATTTATACAATGTCCTTTTTAATTAAGTACAAATTTAATTTTTAGTTTTAATTTTAGTTGTAATTTAAATTTTAATAAGTTTGTATAGTTTGAATTTAAGTTAAATTTAATTTTATTTTCCTATAATAAACCAGTACAAATATTTTAAGAGGTGATTCAGTTCATCATATCGAACAACTTTTCCCAATGAATGTATATCGAAATACGAAATATATTTTTTCGGTTTTCATACAAATCGAAGTAGTCACGTGATATCATTACTATGGAAAATGAAAATTATTTTTTCGTATTTCGATAAAAACTTATTGGGAAAAGTTGTTCAAAATGATGGACTGAATCACCCCTTAAAATATTTGTACTTAATAAAAAAGGACAATGTATATATATAGTATTTATACCTAGTTTTGGTAATAAAAAGTTTGAAGATATAAAAATGTCGGCTCGATTATCATATAATTTATGAATGGCCCCGTGCATGCATGGTAATCTATATTTTAGCCTAAATACACAGAAAAAAGAAAGATTGAGAGGAGATTATAATTCAAACTTTTATTCAGACATTATAGGCCTTAGAAATTAAACAACAGATACGCTGTCATGTCTTCATTACCGTAAGCTTCCGGGCCATAAGACCAAAAAGCCACATTTAATAGTTTAGAGCTAGTGTTATGCGGTGGATGTGAATGAAAAATGGTCAATCGAAATATGAAGAGTTGCTAGCCGCAATATTGACTATGAGCTGGTAAGAGCACAATATTGCAGAGGGATGGATCCCTGCATTGTGAAATTGTGACACGGCCTTCACACGGCCATCGACCTACTTCTGCAGTGACCAATTTGTAACGATTTGTCTTGAATTTATGAGAATAGAGGAAGGTTTTGGTTGCATATTTATTTTCGATATCACATAAGTATTTTTTTCTAAATACATACGTATTATCACGCCTGTTTCCCGGCGGGGTAGAGACTATAAACCTCCACTTTCTAAATACATATTTCTGTCTCCAGATTTTGACGTCGACACATTGTTTTATTTTTATCATATAATTTATTTTGTTTTTTTTTTAAATAATGTTATGTACCTATTTTGATACTAAAAACTTTATTTTTACTTTTTGTAGGGTCTTATAGTATCGATCGCCTACTGTCTAGCGAGGTGATTATGAGTAAACATTTTATATTACCACTTTTTTGGCATGATTAATATACGTACCCATGCTAAATAACAGCTTTCTAGTACTTATAGTCTCCTAGTTCCTTGTTTACTACGAAACCCTAAAAAGTATACGTATTCCACAATTCCTAACACCCATTTTAAAGGAGAAATGCTGCTAACGCTGTTAGGCAAGGGTCGGCAAATAATCGAATTATGGCTCGCCCGCTCTCCTAATAGACTATTTTGTGCTTGCAAATCGACTGAGTTATTAAAAAAGCAGTTTTTGGTACCCCGCCTTATCGTTTGTGATTTTAACGGAGGAGAATTGACTTTGGAATTTTTCAAGTATATTTACATTCTACATAAAACTCTGAAGGTGTACATTCTCATGAAAAATATTTAGTTTTCACAATTACTTACTTCTTCTATAAATTACGTCACACATTAAATACACACGAAAAACTAATTTAGGATAGGAATTATATATATTATGTATGTTAGTTATAAGGTATTTATAATATGGGTCTCTGGCATTGTACAAAATTTGTAAGTATACTTACAAACTTTGTACAATGCCAGTGCTATTACCTGAAATAAAGGAATTTATTATTATTATTAAAGGGGAGAGGGAGGGATTTCAGCTCAATCGGAAACCGGGGTGAGGGATTTTAACTTGCAAGTTTTGATTATAGATAGACTACGGGACAGGTGAAACTAAATAACAGCTTGTAAAAAACACACCACTATGCAAATAAATCAATGGGATAGTGCAGACAGACGTAGTTTAAATTAAGACCATTTTATGCAAAAAGCTATAGAAATGTACACAGATCGACAGACAAAGCCATCAGAGTAACTGAATTACTGGCGGCTTTGGCAATTTCACAGAGTGGGCTGGATTGTGTGGGAGATAGTTTAGACGTAGCTCTGTGAAAATTGTCTGTGATTATTTAATGTTTTATTCAAAAAGCCATCTACAGAGCTATATTATATAAAAAAAGAATGGTTGCTAGAAGCAAAACTTTTTGCTACATCATTATCATAAGCAGGAGCACGACCCTCTCTGTACTACTACAGCCGTACTTGGCCAGAGCAGTCAGAGAATTTGGCCTACACTACCTCTTTGCACCTACACTACACTTTACCAAAATTTTGTGACTGCTAAATTAAGTATTTGTTAAAACGTGTTTTAATACTATTAGTTAAAACGTGTTTTAATTAATAATTGTAGTTTGGGACATGCAATGCAACTACATGGTTCTGCTAAGTAAAACAAAAGTTTGGTATCTACTAACAAAATCACAAGTAGCAAAACTGGTTCTGCTATTTCTTTGTCTCAGCTACATTAGATTTTATATACACAGACTGACGGACAAAGCTATATAAGTGACTAACAATTTAAAGAGTCAGCGCGGAAAACATCTTTCCATAATATAACATTTTTAACTCCCGACGCAAACAACCCCTCGTGTTAAATGTTTGACGCAAATGTGTGTCAGTCTGTACCACCGTAGCTCTCGAATGGATTGACCGATTTCGATGCGGTTTTTTTACATTAACCTTGCGGTAGTTCTATGCTATAGCTCGGTGGCCAAGCGGGAGTGCGCATTACTGACGTTTTCGCAAGTAAAGTGACACCGGGCGTGATCCGCATCTGGATGGGTGACCAAAGTGGCATAAAAATTTCTTGAGTTCCTTTGTGTAGATCCCGGCTGTCCTCATTGTATGGTAGTCGTCAAACTATGTCAGATACCTTTAGGTAGCCTGAAAAATCTGATATCAATGTTAGCCAAACACACGAAAAATAAACAAAGCTACAATGCAGGTTTTGCACCCCTAGGAATTTTAATTTAAATATGAAAAATACTTTAAATTTTATATTTCGTAGAAGAATCGTGTGTAGAAGAAGCTTTAGCGGTTGATGCTCTTATGTCATGGTTTGTGAGTACACTGATAGATGGATGAATCCATTAAAGTAACTCAATTAGTGGCCCGCTGGGCCAATCTACAGAGGAAGGAAAACTTGGGGCAACATGTATATCGTAGCTAAGTTTAGATATAGCTCTATGAATAAATCTTTGATTTTTTTTTTACAAGCTTTTAATTGGTTTCACCTGTCCCGTCGGTCTGTAATTAAGTCTTGCAAGTTAAATTTGACCCACTTTCCCGTTTTAAATTGACCTGAAATTTTGCACGCGTAAGATGATGACATGAGCTGATCTGATGATGGAGCCGGAAGGTATAAATATAAATACTTTATAAAGACACAACGCGAACGCAACCGCTGTGACTTTTGTCTCGTTTGATTCGTCTTGAAAGCACTTTAAACTATAAGTTCATTGTTTAAGATAAAAGCTTTATACAAAAAATAATAATAATGTTAATGTCGTTAGAGCTGTTGCTCCAGGGGTGGAAGTATCGCAACTGCCTCCGTGGTGTAGTGGTTAGAGCGTTCGGCTCATACCCGGAGGTCGCGGGTTCGATTCCCGGCGGGGGCAACGACTTTGTGTTGTTGTCCTGGTTTGGTTAGGACATTGCAGGCTGATCATCTGATTGTCTAATAAGTAAGATGATCCGTGCTTCGGAGGGCACGTTAAGCCGTCGGTCCCGGTCACTGTCTTTGACATTGGTCGTTACCTAAAACCATGTCAGAGGCCTTTAAGGCGGTTTAAAAACTCTGACACTAGTGTTAGTCACTAACATACTCGATAAGAAGAAGGGCATAACGCCGCGAGTAACTTCGGAAAAAGCTCAGCACACCTCTCGTCACCCCTGAGTGGCCCGCACCGGTGTTGCTCCTTTGCCGGCAACTACTGTCGGTGCGTTTGAGGGGCCCATCTAGTGGGCGGCAGGCCACCACCTGCCTACAATAGTCAGTAATCATGATTATGGCAGGTGACGTTTCCATTGCAATATCCCAGCTTCAGTCCATCCCAATCTCATTCCATAACCCATAGACCTTTCCCTTTTTCTTGCAATAGATCTTTCTCCTGCCGAAACCTATTCAAGGCTATACCTTTCATAGGTATATACAGGAATGGGTTTTGGCGGGAGCGCCACATGACATCAACTTCTCCAAACCAAACCCTACGTGTTGGATCTGTATCCCCGCGCAAACCTCTCAAAAGACCGGGGTGAAAAGACCCGTGATTCTCAAAGGAGATACGTGTTAATTTTAATAATTACTCGTTCAAAAAAGCTTAAGAGAAATTTCTTACCATATTGTAGTAAGTAGTATGTATGTATATTTGCCGAATAACATGAATATTTTTAATAAGAACTTCATAAATTGTGAATTTTTTAATTTTTGTCACGTACAAAAAGCTACATAGACCCTTATGCTCTATGTATATATCTTAAGTTGTGAGTACACAGACCGACGTGTCAGCTTTGTTCGTCGCAACGGACCAAGACACTAGAATAACTGAATTGGCGGGCGACCAGACTACAGACCAGACTAGGGGAAGCATCTTCCTTTAATTATATCGGGACTAAGTTTATGTGTAGCTAGCTATGGAAATAGTATTCCAACTTTCTTCCTCCTTGTTTAGTTAGTACACTGGCGAAACTTCTACTAGTTAGATTTGTCTAGTTTAGCAAGATGGCCCTGACGATGTTATTGGATGGCTAGTACCCAAATCCGATCAACTGTGTTCGATGGAGAAATATCTCTAACAAAGACATCTGGATTATTTCCTTGTTTTAAAATTTCGTCTTTGTCTGCGCGGCTTAGTACTTGCTCATCATTGTACTCATTACACTTACATACTGGCTAACAAATTTTCACTGATCCAGCAATAAATTTACTGGCTCCCAAAACACAGATAAAAAATATTCGGAAGCTTTACTTTCTTATTTGTAAAGTAAAAATTACCAAGTAGCTACTTTATACATCCTTTATAGTGATACGAGGGTTCACTTTCTATTGATATTTATTTTATTCATTGAGCGACCGGGTAAAGTCCCCTATGCCTACTAATATTATAAATGCGTCAGTAAGTTTGTATATTTGTTTGTTTGTTACCTTTTTACGCTTAAGCACGAGCGAAGCCAGCTTTAAGCAATTAACTAAATTATGTCATTTTTAATGTTGTTTCACAGCCTTTTTGCAGAAAGGTTTTATTTATTTAACTTTATTACAATACATGTAAAAGGTGGACTAAAGGCCAAGGGCCTTTTCGCAAACTACTAAAAAGATGATGCCGAAAAAGCCCAAAAGATTGCTTTCTCGGCATCATCTGTTTATCAACAGTGGAAAGCCACTGTAATAACCTCCGACCGAACAGACAGACAAAAACAAAGCATTGATCTCGTTTCAAAAAGCGAGAAATTAAATTTTCCGGCGGGTCAAGAGGTGGCATTCGAAGCGAAAGGCCTGGAAAGGGTTGAGGGCGGCGCTCCACGTGGAGGGTGCTCCACGCAGCTCGCTCACTTCCACTGTGCACTCACGTCAATTCCAGCGGACAACTTGATTGGAGGACTGAACGCGGTATTTTCATTAGAGAAAAGGCATTCTTTCTTTCATTGTTGATAACTAAGATGCAAGTTACGTAAGAGCTTGGGATATTGTGTAGCCTGTTAGTGACTTTTTTTTTAAAGCGGAATACAATTATCATTTTACTAGTTGTGTCATTCTGCAGGTCAAAAGCCTTCCCTTTCTGTTTCCACCTATCCCTGTCCGTTATACCCTGCTGTCATTCCCTCATGAAACTGACGATTTCATCTCGCCATCTATTTATTGGGCGTCCTCTAAACTTGCGCCCTTCTAGGACCCACAAGGGCCATCTGGTCCATCTCTCCGGATGCATGCGCACACATGTCGGCCCAGTGCCATTTAAAAAACAAAAATATTAATGAAAAAAATATGTATGGACACATTACAAGGCTATAAATGTGCACGAACGAAAATACCTCCCTCATTTGAAAGTAAATTATTTTCTCGTAAGCGAAGATGAAGATCTAAATTTGCTTTTGAATGTTTAGGATTCCATTTTCATGTGGAAATAAAAAATCTCTCTCGAATGAGAAATCGTCTGGATAGCTCGAGAAGATAAAATTGTGCTTGATTTAATTCTGTTTTCAACATAACTTTTCGTATGTCGTTCTAAACTTCACGATTTTTTTGGCTGAAACTGGACGAAGGTTTTTGTGTAAAAAACATTAAATAACTGGCCAAGTACGAGTCGGACTCGCGCGAAGAATTCCGTACCATTATCGATAAAAAATCACGTTTGTTGTATGGGAGCCCCTTTAAATATTTATTATATTTTAATTTATTGATTAATAAAGTGTATACATTATTTATTTATTTATTTTTAAAGTGAATATACAAAGAAATATTCTGTAAATATTTCAAACGTATAAACGGCAAAAATTACGTTTGTTGTATGGGAGCCTCCTTAAAATATTTATTTTATTCTGTTTTTCTGTGTAGGCATCAGAAACCATCATCTATAAAAAAAATCAGATGTCTAGCTATCACGGTTCATACGATACAGCTTGGTGATAGACAGACGGACAGACAGACGGAGGACAGAGTCTTAGTAATAAGGCCCTATTTTACCCTTTAGGTATGGAATCCTAAAAATATAAATATTTATATAGGTAAATTCGATTTGAGAAGGTCCTCTTACACAGTCATAGATGTACCCTTATTTTAAAGTCGCTAAAAAAACGCAAAAAGCAGAAACGTACTGCTGTATTTTTACAAAAAATCGTTTTCATCGGCTGTCGCTGACGGGCCCCGGCTCATTAAGGCCAAATCCAATTAACACGCTCCTCGAGTTTTCTCATCAATTAACAATCAATGCTTTGCGGTAACGAACTAAACGCCGACGCCGTAACGTGGAAATTAAAATCAAAATCTTTATAAAAGAAGATACATTATAGTTTTTTAAGTTAATAATCCTTAATTTTCATTTTAGGACCGGCCGTCCGACGACAGTTTTTTCACACATTATTTATTAGTGGCAAAATAGGTAATAGATAAATCTTTACTAATACTTGAAACCGTTTCAGAATAAAAATCGAAATTTAAATAAGTAAAACTTCTTAACGTTGGCTTTATTCAATTGTGGACCGGTGTGTGGTAAATAAATAAAACTAAAAGTACCAGACTTTTGTCGGAGTCATTGTAAGGACAGATTCACAAATTGTACTTAACCCTCACTACTTAATTTTCACAGACTGGAACAAGCTACCATAATGTTGTGACTGCACCTTCAGTGAACAGCTTCAAAAATAGACTAGACAAAAACAACATCTCCAAACATCAAGACACACACGCATCAGCTTAATAAGTTGCTAGTGTGTTCTACAAGAAGTACCCGTCATCTCTAAACAGGCCCAATGGGGCCGGTTCTAACACATAGAAATCTCAACCCTATTACTATTATCAATGGTCTGTATTCCTTGAGCAAAAAATTGGAGTCCGTGAAAGCATGTAACGTGCACAGATGTTGAGAACAAAAATCTCTTGTCATACATTTGGGCCATTTGGCGACGTGTGTCATGACCATGACCATTGATATTGAAAATTTCATCAGTTTTCAAATCCGAGAGAAATCATATCTTCTTCTTCTTATTTTTTTATTTTTTTATTTAACTTCATTACAATATACATGTAAATGGCGGACTTAAGGCCAGGGGCCTTTTCTACCAGTCAACCAACAGGTGATGCTGAGAAAGTAATCTTTTGGGGTAAGCAACAGCAACTAACTAAAAAAGACAAAAAGAAAGGAGTAAACTTATAATTATTAATATCTCTCTTATCGTGTGTGTTAGTGACTAACACTAATAAATAAATAAATAAATATATAGGGACAAATTACACTGATTGAGCTAGCCCCAAAGTAAGTTCGAGACTTGTGTTATGGGATACTAACTCAACGATACTATATTTTATAACAAATACATATATAGATAAACATCCAAGACCCAGGACAATTTGAAAAAGGCCATTTTCCAACTTGCCCTGACCGGGAATCGAACCCGGGACCTCTGGGTGGCGGACTAGCATGGTGACCACTACGCCACGGAGGTCGTCAAAAACACTAGCTACTAACACAACAAAAATCATATACACATTACACATACATAATATCACGCCTGTTTCCCACTTTACCTGTATCGGGGTAGGCAGAGACTATGGACCTCCACTTGCTACGATCCTGACAAATCTCTTTTGCTTAATCTACACTCATCAATCTCCATGCGCTACGGTTACGGGTGCTTTTATAAAGCGAAATCATGTTTTTTTTATTCGGCATATATTGGTGCCTTTCTAGAAGTCTATAAATATTAATTCTTACTCCGAGAATACGTGGAGGTTCTTCGTCCTGCAATAAACACGTTACCGGGGAAGTTAACGGAGTCTATAAATATAAAGTGTCGCTGAGAGAGCACGTTTATTGGAAAAGTTAGGTCGAGACGAACCTTCATCGATTCGAAGGATTCCAGTAAATGATGAAATGGTTCAAAAGGTAAAATGCCAAGTTCGAACGCTAATTACTCTATAAATAGATTTAAATTGGTCTTTCCTCTGATTTGAGAGAATAATCGTGAAAGGTGATTAAGGTAATTAAAAAGGCATATTAATTACGTCTTTATACGTGTAGGCAATGCCGTGTGGTTTCCGGCAGATTAGAATAGGGCCACTCCAAGTCTTACCGCGGATGACGTAGGAAATACAAGCTAAACAAAGCTTATGAGCATCAATGAGACCTCTCCAACCCGTCTGGCCAGCATGAAGAGTGTAGGCCAAATCCTCTGGCTTCTCTGGCTAAATATGGCTCCAGTAGTACAGAGAGGGTCGTGCTCCTGCAGTGGAGCCTAAAAAAACCTGTTGATGATGATGATGACGTGCAGCCTTGGACCATAAAAACCAAAGCCACTTTTAGCGCGATAGTGGACAGCATTCATTTAGTGACGGGTTGCTAGCCGTATTGCCTAGTGATACGATTCATCAGAGGGTTCCATTCTAAGGAATATATAAATATAAAGCGTCGGTAGTACAATTATTGGAAAAGTTGGGGCCGAGACGAAATGATTCATCGATTTGAAGGACCCCAGTGGATGACGAGACGTTAAAGTTAAAATGCCAAGTCTAAGTTACTGTACAAAAACTTGATATAAGTCTTCCGTGCTTGTCTGCGAGAAAAGAAATCACATAGGATGTAAATGCTCTGTCTGCCCCATTAGGGATAAAGACGTGATAGTATGTATGTATGTATGTATAGGATGTATCAACTGCTTCTGTTCCAGTGCAATCGTAATAGATGATTGAGTGAATGGGCGTTTATCTCCTATTTTTTTATTTTGTAATTTATAATATTTATAAAAGAAATGTAGAAAACAAGTCAAAATAAATATATTATGTACTTATACAATTATAGTAAGAGCAATGCTGCTAATATTTAGCCGTCATACCTTTTCCACCTTCACTCCGAGCTGAAAACGCTCTCATCTTGCTGAAAATGTTCTATGGGCCCTATCTACCTCTTCCCCAATAAATAATATAAATTTGTTTATTTTTGTCTGTTTCTCTACGTAACTCGAAAATCATATTTTTGCTTATCTTTTTTATGTAAGGATGTTCACCGATTATTCAAAGATTGGAAATTTATTTTTGTTTGAAAGAGTATACTTGTCAGGTGTGTTATCAAAATCGGTTGTGTAGTTTGAGGGTGAAGAAGGTTTTTAGTTCTAAAAAATTAATAATTATTAATTGTAAGCGTTATATAATTAATTCCGTATAAGGTATTTATACTACTTATCACATTCAAAAGAGTAACGCAGTATTTCTCAGACGAGACACAATCGATTTATTTATAAAACAAAACGGTTTGTTCGCTGACATCTTCACTCCTTAGAAATTACAAGTATTTTTAAATATTTGGTCAGCAAAGAAATAAGATAAGAAATATTTTTGCAGCATAATATGTTTTTGTCATCCGTAAAAAAATCCAGCAACAACACATACTTAGCAACTCATCATCAGATCTTTTTGTTTCCACTGCAGGAGCACGACCCTCTCTGTACTATCATAGCCATACTTGGCCAGAGCAGCAGTGGCTTTTGGCCTACACTCTCCTCGCTGGCCAGACGGGTTGGAGAGGTCTTATTGATGTTTATAAGCTTTGTTTAGCTTGTATTCCTAAGTCGCCTTCTACGACATCCACAGAAGGACTTGGAGTGGCCCTATTCTACTCTGCCGGAAACCTCACGGCTTACTTAGCAACTAACTTACTAACTAATTCACGGCATATCAGAAAATAAATGGAGATTTAGTCAGTTTATATTTTATGTAAGGTAAAGAAAAAACATTTGTAAATTAAATTATTAAAACAACAATTTGTATTGTTACACGACGAGTAAACAAAACACAATAGTAAGCCTAAATATATAAGTAAATAAAAAACAACCAGCCTTTTCGTCTCACATGCCGTTGCCCCATGGTTTATTTTTATAAGACTTTCTAATATGTAAATAATTTTGATTACAGTTTTTTTTTATTAATTAACATATGCTCATTTTCAAATCTAAATATGTCATCTCACATTATTATTTACATAAACCGAGTTTCATGTTTTCAAGGCTGAAAGAAATATCGGTTTCAGCCATACATTATAGAAATCGATGTGTTTATGATCTGATTCTTTAATAATACCACTATAATTACTACTATAACCAAACTGTGAATCACGAATGGCGTCGTTAACTTGCAAAAAACCTTGAAAATACGTAACAAATCTTATTTCTACGTAAATTAAAAATAAATGTATCTTACCTTGATTTATCCGCGTCTGCAACCCCTAACCTAATCCTTTCCACATTCCTAACCACGCAAAATTTATTAAACTTGTGACACAATACAAAAAGTTATTAGAAAATGCCAGTGAAAAGTTTTTAAGACATATAATAATAAAGATGATTGATCAACAGAGTACAGACGAAGGAGAATATGGTAGGAGAGCGCGTGGTACAGACGCAGGCGGTCTGGGACGCGACGCGCGGGGCACTGACCAAGAGTAGAGTGTGCGCCGCGCCGCCCGTGCAAAGAATATGCGAAACCTGAGAGACTATCTAGCTGCAGAGGGTTGGTGTAGGCAGAGTACTTTACGAGTATTGTTATTATTAGACTCCGTTATCTTGTTGCCGTGTGGTTTCCGGCAGAGTAGAATAGAACCATTGCAAGTCCTCCCGTGGATGTCGTAGAAGGCGACTTAGGAAATACAAGCTAAACAAAGCTTATTAACATCAGTAACTCCTCTCCAACAAGTCTGGCCAGCGTGGAGAGTGTAGGCCAAAACCTCTGGCTGCTCTGGTCAAGTGTGGCCCTGGTAGCGCAGAGAGGGTCGTGCTCCTTTAGTGGAGACTAAAAAGACCTGATGATGATCTTGTCAAACATTTAAACATTTAATTTATCGACTTATTGATATCGACTGCTGTTCTTTTGTTCTATATGGCTAATACTGGCGTCAGATTTTCAGGCTACCTAAAGGCATCTGTCATAGCTTGACGACTGTAATACATTGGTGAGATCAACGGCTTATACGTGCCATCCGAAGCACGAAGGAGCTCAAGATTTTTTTTATACCACTTGTTGTCACTCATCCAAGTACGTACCACGCGCGGTGTCGCTTTACTTGCGGGAGCGCTCGAATGATTTATTTCAAATGGGGGCGCCACTGGACCCCGGAAAATTCAGGTAGCCCCTTAAGCGCCCCTTCTGTTTACACGGTAGTGTTTGCCGGGCGGCCGCGAGGGCGGGCGGCATTCGATACGTGGCACCGGAAGCCGCCCGCCCTTTACAGACCTTTGTTTCAGCCCGTCGCAGGCTCCACCTGAAATACGAGCCTTTTCAATTCTGCCCATTCGGAAATAACTGCCTCATTTCCATTTCGGTATTGAAGTATGATTTCCGAGTATGATGTATCAGATGTTGATGATGTATGTTTTCAAAAATTTTTAAGTATTACAACCTTATCCTAACTTCCTTACTAATTTTTAAATGCGAAAGTAACACCGTCTGTCTGTCTGCTACCTCTTCAAGCTTCAACTATTGAACTGATTTAGATGAGACTTTGTATGGATATAGTTTGCGGCGCGAAGAAAGTCTCAATGGATAATTTTTGAGATAAATATATTTCTTAATCCTTTGAGAAATATTTTTTCAGAACATGATATAGGAAGTGGAACTTTGTATGGGAAATCCTATATTGGTATACAAATGTAGGCTATTACAAAGTAATAAATTTGCGCAGACAAAGTACAAACATTTACTAATAACTTCTTTATTCCTTATAATCACATTGAAAATGGATATGATCATATTGATCATGACGTTATATTTTCTTAACAGTACCAAATAATTAATTTTTTATTTAGAATATTACTCAATTAGTGTTAAAAACAAAAAAAAAACTTGCTGTTGTCTGTACAAATAGCTGCGAACCAACACAAAGCGAGCTACGCTGCGCCTACGATGCATGCTACGACACTACGACGAGCTACGAATTATCGTAGTGTTCTTCTACAAACAATTACTGTTAGCTACGACATCGTAGCTAGCTACGACACGTAGTGCTACAGTGCTACAATAGTCTCCCAAATGTGTTAAGAGTCCCCTTATCATAGACATTTTCATACAAACGTAGTCTAGCTTTTATTTAGAAATTAGATGTCAGATTTCGGTAAAATTTGTAATTTTAAACAAATTGCGTACATCTAGGCATTTAACTAGTTTTAAAATTCAAAATATAAACTTGAAACAAAATAATATACAAACTTTTTTTTTTCTGAAACTAGGTATCATTTTTTAATTTTTATTTATTACAATTTCAATTAACAACTAAATTAAAATCTAAATTATACTCTAAATTAAACTAAACAAATAATAATAATAAAAAAGAAAAACCTTACAAATAGAAAACGTCTTCCAGATCATTGCCCTGCGGTAGAGTGCCCAAAAGGCTGGCAGCATTGCCACGTTGGATGGCAATGCTTATTCGTTGGGCGAAATAATAGCCAGCATTATTAGAAATTACAAAATTTTACCGAAGTCTGACTCGTCCAGTACTGCCCATTGAAATAAATTATTTAAAAGGAAACTGAGATATCATTTAAAATTGTGTCTTGCTTGACCAATCCCTAGATAACTCTTCAGACTATCTTATGAACTACTATTTAAAGTTTAAAGTGAGAACGTAAATCTTTTCTTCGCACAAATTTGGTAAGGAAAGCTTCACGTTCACACTGTAAACCATAAACAGTAGTTCATAAAATAGTTTGAATTTGGTTATCTAAGGCATATAGACCAATGCCAATGAAGTTAATTTGTATTGTATTGTAAATCTAACTTTTTGTCCCATATCACTATATGTTATGTACTAATGTTTGTTTGTTTTTCGTGTGTGTGAGTGGCCAACATTGGTGTCAAATTTTGCCAGGACCAACGGCTTATACGTATCTGTCGAAGCACGGAACGTTATGTAATATAACTTTTCGCTGCTCTTTTGTTAAAAGTAGGTCAACGTATAGTGGTCAGTTCAAATTCAACCTTGGTTTTTCTTTTTCAGTATTCAGAGTGAATTTACAGCAAAGCTACGTACTCTTTATTGCATTATGCGGAAGTATTTTTGTTTTAGGGTTCCGTACCCAAATTTTAAATACGGGACCCTATGACTAAGACTCCACTGTCTGTTATATTATTATCAAACTAGCTTTTCTTGCGGGCTCCGCTCTCCACGGGACACTACTACCTATGGTTATTATTAAATGCACACATATGGAAAATCAAATTTTTTACCATTTTTAAATTACTTCAAAAAATGAGGAGGTTATCAGTCCAACCAGTTCAAAGGATAAAACGGGACCAAGACTCTGTTTTCCGTCTGTCCGTACGTCTGTCCATCTGTCTGTCTGTCACCAGGTCGTATCATATGAATCGTGACAGCTAGAGAGTTGAAATTTTTACACAAGTTGTGTTTCTGTTGCCGCTATTACAACAAATACTAAAAACAGAATAAAATAAAAATTTAATTGTGGCTTCCAAGCTCCCAAACGTGATTTTTATAGATCGTCATCATCATCATTTCAGCCACACAACGTCCACTGCTGGACATAGGCCTCTCCCAAGGATTTTCCAAAATGACCGATCTAAAGCGGCTTGCACCCAGCAAGCTATATTGCTTATTTTTATAGATAATGGTACGGAATCCTATGTGCGCAAGTCTGACTCGCTCTTGGCTGGTTATTTTCTCTTACTTTTTATGTGTTTACAGCCAGTGCCTGGGCCACCATGCTGCTTTACAACACAATAGTTTAATCTTACTTTTTGTCCATCATTGCATGTTATATAATAAAGGTTTTCGCTGCTCTTTTGTTAAAAGTAGGTCAACGTTTAATAGTCGCCTGTGAAAAGCCTTGGTTTTTATCCGACTACGGCAAAGCCAAGAAGAAGGGTAATGATTTCCGCAGTCTATGTATGTAATTTTATGTGAATGTGTGTTCCACCGTAGCATTCGAACTGCTTGTCCAATTTTTACAAATGAGATGTCAGTCGATCCATCATTATTAACCAGGTTATTGATAACGATTTGTATGCAGTAAATGAATATAACAATTGTTACAAAAGGGTAAGTTACAAAAAAATTGTTTAGATATCGATGGGGTATCAAATGAAACGTCCTAATTAGCACATACACTGTCGTGTAGTTGGGTATTATAGTCTTTTAAAAGGATGTCTTGTTTCTTTTCCTATATTCAGAGAGAATTTACAGCTAAGTTAGGTATTGCTCTTCATTATGCGGACGTACGAGAATGTTTGTGTTTTTTTTCTCTTGTTTGTGTTTATGACGCTATGAGAGCCGTTTTATTTTGTTAAAAGTAGACTTAGATTGAACACTGCGTTAGGTTCAGTCTCTCTGTCACAAATTCTACGTGTGAAAGAGATAGCTGATTACATCGCGTGTTGCCTTGTCTCTTAAAGTCACTTTGCCTCGTGAAGTTTGTGACACGGTGTGCATGCCATCCTCACGCCACAAAGGCCGCGTTTTTGTAAAAGCCAATGCTACCTTGGTCAGCAGACCAAGGTGGTTCACGACCTTCAGTATACCAACCAATTGAACGAATAGACTATATTAACATTTTTATTTTATATTTTTATTACCTTGTGGGTACCAGATGGAAGAAGACGTAGGGGTAGACCAAGGAAAAGATGGCGGCATGACATCGAAAGTTTCTTAAGTGGAGATGGAGAGGAAGGGGAGGCCTTTGCCCAGCAGTGGGACACAATATCAGGCTATTTTTTTTTAATACAGCTGTATTCCCAGCCGATTTCGATTGAATTTTTAAATTGATGTAAATGAGTACATAGTAGATTAATATCCAAAGCTTGTGACCTTATGTCCTACATAAGTTAAAGCATCGCAACAGCTGTGACTCACATAATCCAAGAATTACGAACAGTTTCGGTTGAAACATTTTAGTAGGAGCTAACACAAAAGATGACTCACGTAATTTTGAACGTATGATTCAGATTGCGCAGTATTCGTTGATGATTAGTTAATATTACTCATTCTTCATTTCAGATCGATAGTTCAAAGCAGGTTTGTAGTTTATTGTAAGTAAATATATATATTTCTGATTTTGCGCCCCGAGCTTTTTTTGAAGTGAAAACTTCTTTAGCGGCGTTGTGCACTTTTTTTGGAATGGGTAGAAAATGTTAAACTCGCGTCAGGACACGTGGCATGATCGAAAATTCGTAAGACGGCGCAGGGTGCTTGCGCGAATGTTCGTGTGTGTTTATCTTACAGCGTGCTACGCGCATTCATGGATGGTGACAGCTGATGGCTCGACCGTCTATGTAGTGGCCATACTGCTGTGTATTTGAAAATGATTTTGTTGAAAATGAATTTGGTCATGCTTGTGACATTTGTGACAGACTGTGGTTCAGAAAAGATTTGAAATATTTTATACTTATAATTAAAGCAATTCGTGCAAAATTATTCCCTAACCATTCCAAAATATCAAAAATGCACAACGTTAATATTCAAGTTTTCACTTCTGCCGGCACTCCCAGAGTGCAACCCGTCGGTTTTTTTTAAATCTGTTTCACTAGAACACCAAATTGTAAGAAAAAGTGACCGGCGACCAATCCGGAGTAGGAAATTCAGTGACATGAATCGTATCTCTAGAGTAATAAGAATGAAATTGGCTTGCAATGCACTTCTAGGTATCTAAACAAAAAGGTGCCAAGTTCTGACGCGAGCTAAACTAAACCATATCGCTAACGACATTGAGTAGATATTTCTTTGAATTCCTTTACTGCGTAAGACTGTACGTGAGTACTAGTAATTATTCTGTGGCTAAAGCTAATAGAATAAGAATAATTTTATTTGCTCAAACTCAGTACGGTTTAGACAATCAGCGTTTTAGACGAGTTGCTACATAGGCTACTTGCGTTTAAGACCATTCGCGACTAACTCGTCAATAGTATAATAAGTATCATGTATTCAACCTAAACTAAGGCATGCACACCGTTATTTCTGACGTGCCTACATTTCCTCTCCATCCATCGGTTGTCTGGAAGAGATCGCTCTAAGCGATAAGACCGCCCATTCTACCTAATTTATTTTTTGTATAAGTATTTTCTATTGTATATTTTTTTTCTCTTGTGTATTGTTGCAATAAAGAGTTTTCATTCATTCATTCATTCATTCATGCAAATATTTATTTAACTTGAATTGAATTTACCTATTAAAATATTATTTACATTGTTTATATAACCTAAAGTCACAAATGGGTGAATTTCAACAAGAGATTTTTTATTGTCATTTCGGTGGGATTTTTTTATAACAATGCTATCTATATATATTAAATAACAAATAAAATTTTAGCCTTATGTGTAACATGTGCGGGAGTGGACATAAAATATCATCAAAACTTACTGAAATATTTAAGGTTGAATTTTTGTGAATCCACTGAAATGAAAAGTGTCCACCGAAATGAAAAAAATGTCCACCGAAATGATAATTACGCCACTGAAATGATAAGATTGTGCACCGGAATGAAATTAGTCCACCGAAATGATACAGCTAAGAACAATCGTCTGCGAAGTTAGGGTTCCTTTCTGTATATTTGTTAGGTTTGATGACCACATTCTTAAGTCTCGAACTTAGGTACTTTGGGGCTAACTCATTCTGTATGATTTGTCCTATATCTAAAATACATTGAACTCGAATTTCACGCGGACGAAGTCTTGGGCAACAGCTAGTGTTACTTCTACACTAGTAGTATTAAGTGAATATGATAACCCCCCTATAATACATCCACAATATAGGACCTACACTCTAGGCAAAAGGACATCACAAAACTGAAATGATTTAATATTTGACACAAGGATCTCTAAAACTTTATGGATTTATCATTTCAGTGGTACATTTCATTCCCGTGGACTGTTATCGGTATTATAGTCCACCGAATCCACTGAAATGATAACACCGAGATGATAAAAAAAGGTTAGTTTTACATTTAACTCCGAATTAAAATCATTATTAAAATTTCAACACTACTCAAACAAAACAGTACTAAGGGCGAATTTAAAACACAATTTTGAAATAAATTAAAATGAACCTAGCACGAGTAATAAGGGCCACCGAAATGAAACCATTTTTGTCCCCATATCACCGAAATGATAAACTTACTTTTTGGTGGGGACTCACAATGACGTTGCGACCGGTGCATGTACTTCGCGAGCTTGAGACGGACGGATCCGAAGTAAGGAAAGGCAGGGGGGGCGCAACAACGCAATGTTGACAGGATTATTCTACTAAAACTTACTGTCCTCTGAAATGATAACTTTTTTCCGGACAAAAGTTGACTGCTTGTCAAATGTATCAGAAAGAAGATAAACAAACAATAATTGTTTTAATTGGTAGGCTATATTATAATTTAACAATATTGAAATCAATTTTAATCCAAATAATGGATGTATTTGCAGGAGAAGATATTTTATGAGCGGAGTTAGGTTCAGGACAGGCCACCGTGATGATAAAATGACATTTTGTCATTTTTTATTTAATTTAATAAAAGCCATTTCTCAATGATTTTTTTTTGCCAAGGTCGAGAAGTATTTACTTTACTAAGAAAAAAATTACAAAATCATAAACTAGTACATTGCACTACCGTTCTCAGGATTGCCGTGTATTTTTTCTGCTTGGGCAATTCACCCAAATACACAATTACATATAATCTAACCTTATTTTTTACGCTCACAGAAGTCTTTATATTCCGCTATGGAGTAAAAGCAATGCTCTAGTAACCATTTTGTCAGCTCTTTTTTAGACGCTTTTCCTTGTAATAATTTAATGTCAGCTGGTAAAGAGTTAGGCATGGTCTCATAAACAAATTTTTGCCAGGTTGCGTTACGTTTCCTCACCGCGATAATATCAAAGTACAATCAATTTGTAAAGATAACAGACAGCATAACATTTTCGATTTACGACAGCATTACATTTTCGATTTTCGATTTACACAGACATTTGACCCAAATTCGTTTGGCTGAACATCGCAACAAACGCTGAGGCGACAGGATATTGTTTCACCAACATCGTTCATCTTCGTTTATTCGAAACGTTTTTATGAAGATTCATTTTTACAAATAATTTGCTTTCATGACGTAATGGAGGCATGGTGGGTGGAAAAATATTCGTGGCCCATTGGTTAGATCATTAAGAAATTGTGTATACTTACGTATTTTTCTTATAACCGAAAAAAATTACGGGAGTTACAGCACATTGAAATTTTGCATGACGTCACGCATAAGTACGATTTTTATTTAGCGGGGACGTGACAAGCCCTACTCTGGAACTTAGATACTCCATACCTCTGTGATTTTTTCCTTATTTGATAAAATGAAAAATATGGGTCTATTTTTGGATATTTAAGAAGACGTACTTTTATAATAAAAATAATTTTCTGACCCTATCAACACCCCTGCAACAGTTAAACTGGCACTTCGCTCCGTTACTGTGAAACCTTTTACAAAAATCAATTTGGCTCATTTTCAAAATTAAAATCAATGTCCTCGCCTAATACAACTTGACTAGTTAAAGATGCTATAACTAATACTTGCTCTCGATAGATACCACCATACAATTCTACAAAAATACAATCCGGACAAAATCCCTTTGAAATTAATATCACGAACACGTCAAAACAACTTTATTTATACCTGAAAGTTAGGGCTTCCTGGCATTATTCATCGCCGCTATATATTATTTATATTGTCCTCTTCTCATTTCAGCATGTGTGAGAGAGATAGCTACAGGATAATTAGGTTGGCCTTTTACGGAGTTCGTATGGGTCATTGATGTTATATAATCTAGATAGTAGATATTGTTGAAATGTTCTGTGATAACTGCACACACTAATATTTGTACGGGTCATTTTTTATTCCGACCGATACCTCAATATACTTATATAAGTGATATCCCAATCTTTGTTTTATCTTTTCTTTACTTTTTTATAAGAGGCATACGTCTATTGTGAATATAAATAATAAACCTCCCACCAGAGCTTTTCTAATTTTTCTTTTAATTGTTAAAAGAATTTTGACAATTCATATGCTGGCAAGACGGTTTGCTTGTTGTACCAAGCATGTCAAGGTGACTTTGTTTAAGGCGTATTGCCAGTCCATGTATACCGGCCAGCTGTGGTGTAATTACACCAAGAGTGCCTATAACACTCTTCGTGTTCAGTATAATAATGCCTTTATAGCAATGCTTGGTCTGCCCTGGCGGTGTAGTGCTACTGGTATGTTCGCTGAGAACGGAGTCATTGACCTGATCTCATTGCACACGAGATTAAAAATCTCTCTACACAAACGATTGCAAAAATGTAAGAATAAAATAGTACAAATCATTTTCGAAACAACATACATGTATGAAAAGCAGTATGTGAGCACTGCTGTAACATAATTGTTAATAACTTACTAATTAAAATATACAATTTGACAAATTTGATAATTTTGACAATTTACAATATATTGTAATGTGTATCATATGGGTGAAAATATGCCTGAAATAAAAATTTATTATTATTATTATATAAGTATCTCAAAAGAAAATTTACTAAAAATAGAAAACCATAGGTACATTATCGGCATAACTTGATCATTAACTTTGTAAACCGTGTCACATTACAGAAAGTCATACACAACGATAACACTAGAATAGTGATTTCAAGCTCATAAACTCTTTGGCTGAGAACACAGACTATAGAATTTTTACAAAGATCTGTCTATTTTATAATTGATCAATGGCACCGGGATAATGGACCAACGGCCGCTTTTTGGAAACATGTTTGTAAATCGAACCTTGCGCAAAGTTTACACAATAACTGTCAAGCCGCAATAACGCCGGATTGGAACTTTGGGCTTCCATTAACGGATTAAACTATTTCGCAAGGCGGTGTCAAAGTGTTAATGTTGTGCTGTACGTGCTCTGTAACTGGGTCACACTGCTTGCTCAAAGCGAATCATAATAAAAGCGAAGTACCTTTGAATTGAGCCACAAACAACTTATTTTAATTACGTTACGTACGTTTATATTATTACTAGCTGTGCCCGCGGGCTTCGCTCCCCGTAGGAATTTCGGGATAAAAACTAACCATGTCCTTCCCTGGGTATCAAACTATATCCATATCAAATTTCAAATAAATAGGTTCAGTAGTTGAAGCGTGAAGTGGTAACTAACAAATATACAAACTCACTTTCGCATTTATAATATTAGAAGGATAAGACTAGCTATGCCCGCGGGCTCCGCTCTTCACGGGACCTTTGGTTATTATAAAAAGCACATAAAAACGGGAAGTTAATTAACACTATTTTTAAACGACTTGAAAAAAGAAGGTGGTTATCAATTTAACCACTATCTATTATATATTTGTAGGGTTCCGTACCCAAAGGGTAAAAAAGGGACCAAGTCTCCGCTGTCCGTCTGTCTGTCTGTTACCAGGCTTTATTTCATGAACCATGATAGATAGACAGTTGAAATTTTCACAGAGATGTATTTCTGTTGGCGCTATAACAACAAATACTAAAAACAGCTCTTATGCAACAAACGTTATTTTATATAGACAGTGGTACGGATCCCTTCGTGCGTAAGTCCGACTCGTACTTGACCGGTTATTTTATCTTCGCCAATTATGAATCGATTTTGTCGTCTTTTTTTTTAATTGAGAGCCGTTGTTGCCTAATATCTCCTTTATTTTTTAGGATTCCGTAGTAAACAAGGAACCCTTATACTTTCGCCATGTCTGTCTGTCCGTCCGCGGTCCCACTCAGAAACTATAAGTACTAGAAGGCTGTAATGTTGGCATGGATATGTAAATTAATCATCCCAAAAAAAGTCGTAAAATAAAATTTGGAAAAATATTTTTTTTACGTTAGCTGCCATACAAGTAAAGAGGTAGTCAATACGGAACCCTACACTGCGCGTGGCCCAACACGCACTTGGCCAATTATTGGTGATGATATGACGAAGAACTTTGGATATATGGAAGAAACTCCGGTAAGAAAAGAAAGTCTCTTCTTTGTTAAAAAAATAATAATTACTAAGATGCTAAAACAAAAATCAGAAACCTGGGACATTGCTATGAGTAGTTACTGATTGGAAGCGAAAAGAAAAACAATTTACCTACGACAAAAGTTCATGCCTCTACTATTTACACCTCCAACATTTCCCTAAAGCAGTGACAAAACCCGGGATAAAACGCGCCACATTATAAATAGAGGAGCTGCTTATCTCACAACAGTCTTATGAATAAATATGACCGTCTCTGGAAAGGGTTTTTTTGCAAAAGCGAGCCCAAATTCTTATTTACTTTACATATTTTATTCAAGTGCAAATCATGGCCGGCATATTTTAAGCTTTTTGAAGTCTTATTTTCATAGGCTTTCATTAAACTTAAGGAAAGTGTCCCGGAATTATTACGTAAATAGATGGAAAATGTAAAGATAGGAGAGGTTTTCTTCACCATCATCAGGTCTTTTTGTCTCCACTGCAGAAACACGGCCCTCTCAGTACTACCAGAGCTATACTTAGCCAAAGCAGCCAAAAAACTTTGGCCTACATTCTCCTCACTGTCCAGACGGGTTGGAGAGTTTTCATTGATGTTTATAAGCTTTGTTTAGCTTGTATTTCCTAAGTCACCTTCTACGACATCCACGGAGGACTTGGAGTGTCCCTATTCTACTCCGTAAACAATACGGCCAAAGTTTTCTATTTCTTTTTTAAATTTTACTCATTATGAAAGCAGGTTAAAACGAAACATCAAAAATTTGCCGTAAAATATTAGTATATTACGTATTACTACGACACTTTATGAGGGCCAAATGCCGATCCCTTTTTCTTTTTAATTCCAAACTTGTTTCAAAAGAAGAGATATTAGAGAAGCTCCAGATACCCAAGTACTGGCGTGTGTGATGAGGCAGATCCAGCTAAAGGTTATTTTCTACTGTCGTCCAAAATCAGCATTTCACTTTTTTGTTAGATAAATAACTTAGATAAGTTTTAGTTCATCGCTAGGCCATATACCAAAACATACTTTACCTTATATTTTTAAGTAATAAGAGAACCTAGTTAACGAAAACTGCTAGTAATGCATCGAGCGCATCGAAGTTAAATTGGATGCATGGAGTCGACAGAAGTTGCGGCGTGTCACAAACAAAGTGAGTTACAGATGTTGGATTTGTTACACTTCATACCGTATCACAAATATGTATGTCCAGCAGTAGACGTCGTGCATCAGAACTGATTATGATAAATATTATCTAACTGACAACGTAAAAATTGTTTAGATATGTAATGGGCTCTCAATGGAACTCCGAACACAATGAGCGTACAAAATGTAGCTACACGCTATAGACATTTTTTTTTTCCTGTGCTAGTATCCCACTGCTGGTCAAAGGCCTCTTACTATTCTTTCCACACGTCCCTCTTCTGCCGTCAGCATTATGCTGCCATCCACTTATGAAAGGGTTATGTCGTCCTGCCGCCATCTCTTTCGTGATCTACCCCTGCGTCTGCGTCCTTCTGGCACCTGGTCTGTGACTTTTCGTGCCCATCTATCCGGCTGCTACCTATGTATATATTCTATTCGTATTAACCATTTCTATTCTTCTTTATTTTGTGTTATCGGCCCGCATCGGTCTTGCGTTGCAGTACAGTGTGCATACAGCCTTTTAGGGCATGTGCCTAGTTTGCTATTTTCACTTGACGGAAACTTCCACGGCGGAGTTTCTTTTTGAATATTTTCTTCCAAGTTTTAACGATGAGAGCAGATATCTTAGAAACTTCTTATAAGGGAATTGTGTATGTATCGTATACATACCTAGAATTGAATTATTTGTGTTTTATTTTATTTTTATATTAGTACATACAAAACAACTCTATAGGGATTTTCAATTTATTTTTATTCGCGTTACTCTTTTTTATCTTTTCATTTTTTATTTCATTATGAATGAGTTATATACCGAGTTATTTAAGTACATATACATACAGAGGGCTAGCTGCTTTTTCGCACAACATATCGTAACAGTATTTCAATAAATTTATTTTAACAGTATGCACTGAAAACAAGTATGGCCTAAGTATAAGTAGCTATGTTTAGACAAGTAACTTATGTTAAAAAATAGTATTTTCTGCGCGTAGATTTCGCTTATGGAAAACACACAAAGTGCTCTAAAAATCTTTAAACCTTATACAATATTGAAACTGCGAACACACAGGTGCTCGCGTCTGCCGAGAAACGGCTTCCATATCGCATCGGAAAATATCACAGCTTTCAGGTTGATAACATTCATTTTCTACAATGGCCGTTTCATTTTAGATTTAAAATGCGCTATGTTTATAAAATTTTAATATACTGGGTCAAAAATATATAATTTTATGTCCGTCAATTATATTATCCAAAAATAAAGGACCCATATTTTTTGTTTAGCAAAGTAGTCAAAATAGAGCCACTACACTAGTAAGTCTGTTAGGCCTGTGTCGTAAATTTCAAAAATGGCTTATTTCGTTAGTTTAGTACCTGTATTACCCCAAAAAAATAATATTTCATGATAAAAATTATATTTAAAACACATATTTTAAGGATTTTAAGTTAGAAAAAAATATTTTAAATCTGACGTAAAAACACAACAAAGTGTCATGGCGTCGTGAATGACGTCACATAGTTGCAAACAATCGTGTTCACTTACGGCGAAAGTTTGTTGTGTTTAAATAAAAATGGAAACTTCGTATTTTAAAAACTGTATAGTGCCCCAGTGTATAAATACAAGTCTAAAAACTCCGACTAAATTATTCATACGTGTTCCGGTCGAGAAAAAAATGCGAAGAAAGTGGTTAAAACTGGCAAGGAGGAATGATGCTCTTTGTTTATCAACAACATCGAGAATGTATTTTTGTGAAGATCATTTCGATGTAAGTATTATTGAAAATAGAAGTGACTACATATTCAACTCGTGAATCTTAAGAAAAACCAAAGTTTTTTTTGTTTTAAAATAACAATGCAACATTTGTTTTGAGGTTAGAATGTCTCATATTTTCCCTGGTGAAAATGAATTTTTCTCTGAAAAATTTCTGGAATTCGCTGAAAAATTTCCGCATTTCTCCGTAAAAACCATTGATATATTCTGACATCGTCTGAAAAAGTCTGTAAGTCTCTGAAATTTTTATGTTCCAAAAATTTGAGAAATCCAGAAAATTTCAGGGTTTTTAGGAGTCATACAGAGTTTTACAGAAAAATATTTCCACTAGGGTTGTATTGTGTTAAAACAGTCTTTATATTTTTCCAGTTGCCAAACGATATGATTAATTAATTGACTGCGTGCTAAAGTGAAATATATGTGAAAATGATAATAAGCAGTATTTTAGTATTGTTTATACTTACATAGAAGTTTTAACATTACGATATTCCGATGAACAAAAGTCAGTGTTCGACGCGAAAAATCGCCCTATCATAACAGCGTCAATTTTCGGTAAATTATTGCTGTTCGCTTTGATAAATGCAGGTTCCATGGCAGTTTATGCTAGTATTATCCGATATGGGTGGAAATAACACTCTCAACTTGTCGAAAAATGACAATAATAGAAAAAAAACGAAGTGACTTGTGCTGTTGTATGAAAATCATAACCAAACGTCAACAACAACAATGGCGCATAGCACTATGTGACGTAATACGTTCTGATTGGCGTTCACGGCGGAGGCGGTCAGGGTGGTATTTTTTTTATTTTAATTTGCAAAAATAACAATAATCTTATTTTTTTATGAGGAATTATTTCGGTTTTCCTTGTTTAAATATTACAATTTACGCCTAGAAACATTCATCCATTGGTTTCATTGTTAGTTGACACAAGCCTAATTACTGAACCCAGAAAACAAAACCCTCCCTTTTTGAGGAAGTCGTGTAATAACTGAAGCAACCCGTTCAATAGAGCCTAGTTCTCACGTATGACAGCACTCGGCTCCTCGTTACAGCGAGCACTCTTACGTTTTTGGCGAATGGATGAAGGGCTCTCCTCGATGAGTTGTGGCTGTTTGAATGTTCTTTGTTATTTGGTCGTATTTTTCGTATGGTTTAGGGAAGAAAACCTTGTTTTTATGTTTGTTTTCATATCATCATCATCATTTTAGCCGTATAACGTCTACTGCTGGACATAGGCCTCTCCCAAAGATTTCCAAAATGACCGATCTAGAGCGTTAGTTATTGTTTTCATATATGTGGAGTAAACACCTATATATCTACATGAATTTAAAAATAACTCGGATAAAATATATTTATCCTTTGTGTTAATCGACGTGATCTTTATCTAAAATTCTACATGTCAAATTTCATTTCAACCTGTTCAATCGTTTTGGCTTGAAAGCGGGACAGGATCTGATATCTATGTCTACTGTCATTATATTTAACAATTTGCCCTTATCAGCTAAGTACGGTTTACGGTTCTTTATTCAGGAACAATGGTTTCATAATTTTAGCCGCATAACGTCCACAACTGGACATACTCTCCTAATGATTTCGATAATAACCGATCTAGGTATGTTTTTTAATTAAAACTAACGTAAGATGCAATCATTATTAAATTCAGTAAATGGGTTACTCATGTATAGAGTCAGCTACTGCCGACTGATAAAGAGCTCCGGATGAGGTCGAAACATGTCGGCAGTAGCTGACTCTATACGTGAGTACCCGTTTACTGAATTTAATAATGATCTAGGAATGGTTTATAATGAAGTCATATTGTTTTATCGTATTTTGTAATACATAAGTAAGTATGTTAATTACCTACTTACATAATGTAACCAGAGTCATGAACTGACCGATCCTGTCTGTAAAGCGGGCATGTTGATCCCTATTTATCCCACGGAGACAAACCATGCAGTACAGCGTATAGCATAAGCGCATTCTGCAGTGCTGGTGCATAATCCGGATTTCGATTGGAATTCGGTAATCCTAACTGGTTTTGTGGTTTACTAATTTAGGTCGGACCGGGGAAATTATACGTATCGATCGATAGAGCTACACACAACACAGTGAAACATTAATGATAAAGTTTAATTATATGAATATTCATCATGTGTAAATATTAATATGTACTAGTTGTTGCCCGCGATTCCGTCAGCGTGGACTTTAGTTTATGAGCATCGTCATTTTGGTATCTATCTATCTACATATATGTATCTATATACATATAGGTATACTAAAACGGTAAAAAAGTGTGTCTGACCGTAATCATCATGAGTAAATATTACTATGTATAGAAACATTATTTCAGATATTTTAAATTATTATTACAAATATTTTCATGAAATTAATTAGAGACCCTGAACTAATTACTTACACGGAAAATATCGAAATACGAAAAAAACGATTATCGATGCAAAACTAAGTAAGTAATCAGCAGATTGATTCTCTATGAAAATGTATTTGGACATTTCTTTCCTGTGTAACAAACTGTTCGATATCATATCACCCACTGAGCATGCCCTTTAAATATTGCAAGAGGTATAATGTAATATGGCAACCAAGTCCATATACGTTTAAGTATATCATACCTAACAGGACTCGATCTAGATGGGAGTATCTAACGTAGATCGTATTTCTAGATCCATCTGCATGCAGCCTTCCTGACAGCAGCCAATGAAATTGGATGCACGTACGCTGATGCGACGCAGCCGGTCGCTATCATGGGTACTCACTCTTTCATGAGAAATTACAACTCTAGAAAGAACTAGAGAGAAGTGTAAGAAGGAAGGGGAGGTCTTTGCCTAACAGTAGGATGCGTAGAAAAATTGGCCAACACTAGTATAAGTTTTTTCAACCTGCCTTAAGGGCAGGCCTGCCTTAAAGAGCTCAATGACGACTGCCATCTATGATGACTAACTGGGACCAACAGCTTAATGTGCCTTCTGAATCACGGAGAAACTCGAAAATTTTTTATGCCACATAAAGTAAAATCTTAAAATGAGAGAATAGCGCAGAAACTTGATTATAATAGATGATTACATTTTGAAACATATTTTTAAAAGTTAGTTAATAGCTAAGTATTTAATTAGGTACATAGGTACATAAGAAATGAGATCCGAAATAAAGCAATTTAAATGCTCCCTTCATCAAAGCATTTACGCCTCAACATAAAATCAATTCGAAAAGGAAAAACGAAACATTACTTTGCACGACGCCCATAAAACCAATGATTTATGAAGGCTGCTTTAGAAGGGAGTCGGTTTCCTTCTCACCGCTAACTGTATCTATAAGTTCTAACGAGTTTGCTTAGTACCACGGCTCTGGGTCATAATAACATAAACTCTGACACTAGTGTTAATCACTAACATACACGATAAGAAGAAGGGCATAGTACAGTAGTAATTGCCGTGTGGCTTCCGACCAATGGTGTCATTTGTCAAATGCGGAGTTACTACACGAACGGTTTTTTGAATGATACATTTACTTGTTTAGGTGACACCGCATTTCAAAAATAGCACTTCTAGAATAGGACCACTCCATTTCCTCCCTTGAATGTCGAAGGAGGGGACGAAAGAACTAAGAACAAACATCATATTTTAACACGGAGGGATAACGTCGTCGGGAGGCGACCAGTCTAAAACTTTTCACACAAATGCATTTCCAAACCGTCTTATTAAAAAACGCAGACCAACTTTGTTACTAGGTTTAAACGACTATCCGACCAAATCAAGTTGACAATTTACACGAGCAATTGGCATATTACTAGATGACAACTTCATTTGGTCGGATAATGGCTTAAACCTAGTAACAAAGTTAGTCTGCGTTTTATAATAACACGGAATGAGTCAAGGACAGTCTAGTCGTTTAAACTATTCCGCCTACTTTATCTCGATTTAGTATGGTATTCGGTATCCTTGGGTGACCGATATGCCTATTGTATTTAGAGAAGAAAAAGAGGGAAAGCGTACCCCGGTCTTCGAAACAGCAAAGCTGAGGATGCCACCGGAAACTCGCTGAGATATACAGTAGAACAAGTCTTGCAACCAAGAATGGTAAAGACCGCGTGCAAAATGGGGAAGAAATAGCCAAATCTACTTTCCTACCAAATTTCATGAATCTTCGAACAAAAACTCGAGTTATCGCCGAACAAAAAAACATTTAACAAACGCCAGATTGTTCGAGTAGACTCAGAGACTTCGCTTGCTCGTTCAATAAATTAAAAGAAAAACGGGGAGAAGCAATTAAGCTGCTCCCATCAAACCATTTACGATGTACCGTAAAATCGGAAAAACGTAACAAAACATTAGTAACTTCTCTCTCACACTCGGGAAGGTAAATCTTATGATTTATGTGGCCTGCTTTACAACCGACGCCTCTCTCACCGCTAACTCTGTTATCGAGAAACTAGTGAGTTCTCGTAGTGTCGCGTCTGTGGAAGCTATTTCGATTGACTTTCAAAACATTTTACCAGGAATAGTTCCTTTGACGCGAGCAAACTTTCTGCTTTCAAATTAAGAGCACATTTTAGCTTTTCTTTTTATAATTTATATTTACTTCATTTAATGAAAGCGTTATTTACTTCAAATAATGTGCGTTTTTTTGTCAAAAAAACTATAAGTCCTATTAAAATGTGTATAGTAGTGTATAGTATTTAACTAATCACCTAATTAGATTTTTAAAATATCTATCTAACCTATATATTCTCACATCTGTTTTTACCCAACCAAAATCTCCGTAAAATGTTTTGGACAAGACACGCCGCCGGTGGCACAGAATTAATAAAATTATTACATACTTACATAGGTATCAGCAAAGTGTAATAAGTATTGAAATAAAAGAAAAAGGAGAATTTAAATAAAGCAATTTAGCTGCTAAACCATTCACTCCTTAGCACAAAATTGAGTCGGAAAGCTTGACATTACTTTTCACGAAGGCGTCCATAAACCAGTAATTTATGTCACCTGCTTCTCACCGCCAACTCTAACTAGAAACTATCGAGTTCTCATAGTACCTCTGCGGAAGCTATTGCGATTGACTTAAAAAACATTTTACCGGGAATAGTTCCTTTGACTGGAAGAAGCTTTCTGCTATCGAAGCTCAGAAAACATTTTCGCTTTGTCTACAGTTTTGTTTTTTGCATTTTTCTATAAAGGTCTTTTCCACCGCAATAAATGCATACTGTTTAATTAACTAGTATAAAGTATCCCTCAGTTTTTATCTCTTCCTTTTCAAATGCTAATAATGTTTCTTTTCGCACGTCGCTTTTATAAGAATTTACTATATTTAGTAGGTACCATGTGATATTACAAAAAAGATAGAACAAGATGGCGCAGACAGAAGAAGGCTTATGCCCAGCAATGGGTCCCTGAAAGCTGAGGATGTGGATGATGACGATGATGATGTGATATCACATGTACACGCAGTTTTACGTTTTGATTATCCATGATTATCGATTATTTAAGGCTAAGTCACCATCCAGGTAACCTGATCCTTTTATCAAGGACGAAATTGTCATCTTGTTTTGTAGTTCAGTACGTAATGTACAAGCAAAATTAATATTTATATGTCTGTACCTTACTATCCAATATTCTTGTTTAGTACATATTCAAAAACATATTGAATTTATTTAATAGAGAGCAAATAAGTTTTTTAATACGTGTTAGTTTATCTACCTGCCAGCCCCATTTCATTTCAACCTTCGGATTACAAAATGTCCAAGGCTGACGTGGCAAATGCAGGCATCAGGTCAGAAAGCGAGTGATCCACAATGGCGTGGCTTGGCAGAAGCCGGTCAACCGCATACTGAATTAAAAACGTTTTCAAGTGTACACTGTATTTTATAGTATGGTTCCGTATTATTCCATAGAATTAGGTAGAGGGTTATAAATTGTTAGTGGGATTGTTCATAAATTAATTATTCAGTACAGTTCATGAAATAAAACGTCATTAAATAGTGTCACTTTTCATTTATCATTTTAGATTTAATGCAAAAAAAACTGATATTAAGAGCGCTAGGTGTTTCAAAAACACAAAAACTTTACGCTTTCTTCTGGTTAAATCAGCCAGCAAACTGGATGCCTGGCCCGAATTTCTTCTGATCTGCTAAAGATTCCTTGGCGTTATTACATGAGTCAACTTACGATGTGAATTATATAAATGTATTTCTTGCGTAAAACAACCGAGGGCCCTGCTGGATGGATGAAACATATATGTCGCGAATGCGAAGCTAGTGTATATTTTAAATTTTTTTATTATTTATTTCAATATCAAGTTACCTAAAAGTCAATGTTTGGCTGTTAGCAATTTTATTCTTTCGTGCGTGAGTGAACGCGGCGTGAGGACTGAGGAGGGTTATATTATCTGTGGCAGATGAAAAACGGCGGCAAGGACAAAATAAGATGGTAAAATTGTAATTTCTGACGATTAATGAGATTTTACGAGAGATAGAGTTTCGGTGAGCGTTTTATAAGTTTATTTACTATCTAGAGAATTCTAACGATGATAATTAATTAATATATGTTTTTATATTTCAGTGTTTTGAGTTAACCGATGCGTCGGTTTTTGTTGTTGGTTTATTACAAGTTGCGACTTGCAATAAATAAATCAGAGAGAGAGAGAATTACCGATGCGTCGGTCTGTTAGTTGGTCTATTGTAAACTGCGTGTGTTACAATAGATAGAGAAGAGCCAAGAGAATAAGAGTTTGAGATTAGTTGGTCTATTGTAAACTGCGTGTGTTACAATAGATGGAAAAGAGATAAGAGAATAAGAGTTTGAGTTTAGTTGATCTGTTGTAAACTGCGTGTGTTACAATAGATAGAAAAGAGCTAAGAGAGTAAGAGTTATGAGCGAGGCTCGGGGTGGCTATAGGGGAGGTTGGAGGCCACACGGGGATGCGTCCCCATAGAGAGAGAGAATCCGCTGGATTAGCTAGTACATGAGCGGATGGAACAGCCATCCCAGGTGTAAGCGGATGGAACAGCCATCCCAAATGTAAGCGGATGGAACAGCCATCCCAAGTGTAAGCGGATGGAACAGCCATCCCAATGTAAGCGGATGGAACAGCCATCCCAGGTGTAAGCGGATGGAACAGCCATCCTAAATGTAAGCGGATGGAACAGCCATCCCAAGTGTAAGCGGATGGAACAGCCATCCCAGGTGTAAGCGGATGGAACAGCCATCCCAAATGTAAGCGGATGGCGCAGCCATCCCAAGTGTAAGCGGATGGAACAGCCATCCCAGGTGTAAGCGGATGGAACAGCCATTCCAAATCCTGTGGAACAACCACCAAGTGTTTGCGTAACACTGTAATTGTATCAGAGATAAAGCTGAGTAGGCATACGAGACGAGGGTGTATTATGAGTACAAGACTTTCGTCATGATGACCATTTTTACCAGGCCAGCTTTGGTCATTGGCGACAATATATTTTTTATTTTGATACATTGGATTTTGTTAATAAATTCATGAGGTACATTGAACAGACAAAGCATTGCCACAATTAAGGTCGAAGTACGTGACGTTCTGTTAAAGCTGACATCCAATTAAATGGCTGAAGGACGACTAGCCAAGTCGTTAAACGCAACAATTAACAAGATGGCTGAACGTAGTAAGTATAGTAATTTAGTTCAATTGAATATTGATGAATTTGTGATAGGTGGGCAAAAATGCACATCATGTTAACAGGCGATGCGGCTAGCAACCCATCACTATATTGATTGCTTTTCCATCTTCTCGCCCACCATGACGCTAAAAGTGGCTTTTGGGTCTTGCGGCCCTGGGCTCTGCATAGAACCGCAAGACCCAAAATGCTCTGTCTGCCCCATTAGGGATAAAGACGTGATAGTATGTATGTATGTGATAGGTGGTTAGGGTTCACATAGTTCCAAATGAGATAGCAAGTAAAGGAAAGAAAGAAAGAAAAGTAAGTAAGTCAAGTACCTATTCATGTGAAGATTTAAAAATAATGTAACCAAAGTTTCCTGTTTTATCTACTTACCCCTAAAAGCAGCAGCAGACGGCAAACGAGAATTGATTAGCTGTCAAATGACGCTGAACCAGAAGCCGCAAAACAGGCAGTAGGGATGTTTTGTTAGCTATTTTTACCCGTCTGGAAGGCGAAGCTTTGGGATAAATCTCTGTTTATATATCTTTGTAACATTCCATTGTATCTAAAGTAAAATTCCGTAAGTTTTATAGCAGAAATCAATGGAGTGGCCAAATAACTCTTCAAGCTGCGCCAATACCAGACACAATAGTTAAACAATTGAAGTCGGGAGGAATTCCTCCCAGTGCCGGCTTAGAGGATAATGAATTTTAAAATTTTAGACTAAGTAGGTATACACCATGTCCAAACGACCATCATATAACCATCGAATAAAACTAAATAATTCAAGCGGAATTATTTAGTTTTATTCGATGGTTTTATTTATAAGATACAATTTTTAAGACAAAAAGGATATTATAATAAGAATGCGTATATAATATTAGATTGGTTTGGTTGTTATGAAAGACGTGTATTGTATCGCTTCGCCTAACGAATCGAATACTTTGACGTAAATACTCGTGCTTTGGGCACAAAATAGGTTGATAACATCAGAAAATACGTCGGTCACTACTGGATGGAGAAGGCTAGAGACAGTGAGAATATGGAAAATTAAACACCAAAAGCTGAAATGATAATGATAAATATATAGGACGTTAACTGTTAACTATGACTTTATATTCAGCAAAGTCAAAGTCAAAAATCATTTATTTATTTTTGAATATTTGTATCACTTGATAATTGTAGTTTTTTTTTTTCAATTTTTTTCGATTTCTTAAAAGGTAAATGTTGACTTCAGATCATTTACTTACAGTAAGTTTACTGCCGCTTTCTTAGCACAGGTGAAACAATTTGTAAAGAACGTTCTGTAGCTACCAACCATGAGTACCATGACACGTGAAATATTATTTGAACAGGAAAAATATAAAAGGTCGACGTATTTTTGAATGGAGAGGTTTGTTTTTCCCATTGTTTCACAAAAAAATGTTTTGAAAATAACAAGAAAACAGCGAAATCTTTCAACAATGTTTGTTATTGTTTCCTTTCTCTAGAGAGTTCTCAGAAACCCGCCCACGTTGGATTTGTCTGATAATATTGATTTCACGGAAAATTTTCCGATTGCTATATATATACTTATATAAAGGTGTACGGTGTGTTTTTATATTATTACAAGCTTTTATTGATATTACAATGTTCATGTGTTACATAGATCATCATATCAGCCACAGGAAGTTCACTGTTGGACATAGGCCTCCCCAAGGATTTCCAAAATGACAGGTGTTCAATATCCCTCATAACATGATCATACAATAGATTTAAAAGTTTCTAGGTCTATGGATCGTACCATGTAGAACGGTGGCGTTTTAACTTAGGTAATTTTAAAGTCCCACCACTAATTTATTTGATTGTTTTTCGAGTGTGTGCGTGGCCAACACTTATATCAGACTTTTTAGGCTATCAGAACATATCTTGACGCCTGCCATGCAATAATGAAAGCCGAGACTAACGGCTTATACATGCGTTCTGAAGCACGAAGGAGCTCGTATGTAATTTTTATAACCATTGTGGGCACCCATCCAAGTGCGGATCACGCCCGGTGTTACTTAACTTGGGAAAGCGCTAGTCTTGCGCATTCCCGCCGGGCCACCGAGCTCCTCGGGCAAACCTACTAATTGTGTATTTGAAAACTCAGTGTTCCATTAAAATATATCAGCTTCTCTAATCGCAACATTTCGTGTCTAAATATAATTGTTACAGCTCGCAAAATTACATTAATTAAGATGTCGCCAGATAAAGGGATTCCATGTTTTAATGTGATTAATAACCATAACTAACATTATTTAATACATAACTCTATATGTAGAAACGGGCGTCCCTACCACGGCGGCGCCGTGTGTGAGTAAGGGACAGTACACACGGCGTGCCCTAAATTTCTGATTAAGGTAATTATGTACCTATATCTAATCATGGTTTAATTATATTGTGAACTACAAGTCACGCCGAGTCGCCGACCGTCCAAGCAAACACTGAACATTCTCGCACCCTCCCGCTTCCTTCCACAGTGAGCGGTCTTTGTGTGGGCTCAAAGAAGGCCTGCTCTAAATTCTGATTTGGAAAATTAGGTAGGTATTTACGTCTAATCGTACTTTAATTATATTGTGAACTACAGAAATACTCAAATTAATTCAATATGAAATGCAATCAAAATCTTAAAAGTATATTCAACACCTTTTTTGACACTTTTGCTAGTCGTGTGTGCTGCCATCTCTGTGTGCCTACCCGCGTCTTCAGTTTTGCCTACTTACAGACCCTCCAATAGTTTGTATGGCAAAGATAATATAATTACTAACGTAACAGATACCCGCGTTGGGTATCTGTTACGTTAGTAATTATATTATCATTGCCGAGAGTTAGGTAAGAACCTATTTCTAATCGGTTAAATTTATATCGCGATACAACTTACAAGTCACGCCGACCATCCCAGCAGGTCCCTACGGAACATTCCCGCACCCTCTCGCATCACTCCACAATGAGCGGCCTTTGTGTAGCACAAAGAAGGCTCTGCCCTGAATTCTGATTATCTAATCATGTAGCTGTCTGTTACAGCAGTACGTTTATGATGGATCTGTGTGGGTAACTCTATACTAAAAACAATAGTTTGTTACTTAAATTCTTCATTGGACATAATATTTTATATGCGTTTGCGACCATTCGATACGAAATCTTAGATTACAGAAATAATTTTTCAAAACTAAAAACAGACTTCACCCCCACAATACACAAGCGATTTTCATATTTTTTTTCTAAATTGGTCAGTCGAGTCATCGGCGAATATACATAAAAAAAGATTGCGATTAAATCACTCCTTCTTTTTGAAAATCGGTTGTGTAGTTTCGGGGTGCAGTCGGTTTTTAGTTTTAATAAAATATTTTTATGACGAAACCCTGTTTGAACGCAATGTGTGGTTTATTTCATTACGCAGTACGCCATTTTGATTCTGCCCTACAGGGTCAGTGACCCACCTCGACCTAGCCAATGTCATGAGAATCAATATTCAGGTTTACATTTATTATTTGCTGAAATGTAAACTCTTTTATTACTTGTTGAGTCAATGATTCATGCTTCAATTCAATTTGTATAGGTAATCATACTTTTTAATACCGCAATATTTGAATTTTAGTACTGTAACTCTGTAATTAATTTTTAATGTAAATTAAAAAGTAGGTAGGTAATTACTTTGCAGTAATAAAGTCGCTGTTACAAGGGAGGAGTAAATTTCGTGTTTAAAAAAGTAAGCACGAAAGTCTAAGTACGGAGATACACATCTCAGCCAGAAAAAAAAAAATTAACGTCTTTAGCCGTAGTTGTCCCGCTTACTGTCAAGCAACACTGGAAGTGGTCCGCACTTGGATGGGTGACCACAAGTGGCATAAAAAGACCTACCTGGTTCGGAAGAGTCTGTCATCATTGCGTGACAGTAGTCAAGCTATGAGCCTAAAGATCAGATGCCTGAAGGCATCCGTAGAGTAGACTGGTATACTCTGTCGGTTCCAAGCGCTCTACCATTTAAGTACCTCCTTCGACTATATAAACGTACCTACATTCTAAATTTAATTCGAGTAATAAAGGTTCTATGAACTCTATAAATTACGTTAATTTAACAATTTAAGAACAGAGAGCAATGGAGCGAGCGATGTTGGAAATATCGCTCGTAGATCAAATCCGAAATAACATCATACGGAAACGCACTGGAGTCACTGATATCGCAGTAATAGTGACGAGGTCGAAATGGAGATGGGCTGGACATATGTGTAGAAGAGAAGATGGACGTTGGGCGCGTAAAATTGGGAGACCACCTGCGCTGCGCCGATGACATCTATAAAATATTGGGCAAGACCTGGATGCGAACTGCAGAAGACCGGGTCAAGTGGAAAAACCATAAAGAGGCCTATACCCAACAATGGGTGAATAAAGGCTGAAGAAGAAGAAGAAGAAGAACTCTATAATTTACTCTACTCATGTAACGATGGCCCAAAAAACAAAATAAGCTAGACCTTTCACCAGACAAAGATTTTAAGACTTTTAAAATTCTTAATTAAAAATAAAAATTTAAAAATGATCTAATTTAGTATTCTTTTGAAAGTCTTAGACAAAATTCAGGTCTTAAAACAAGTAATTTGCGTGAATTTACGAGAGGCTGTAAAACAGAGTTGAAATGATATGCTGAAACTGTGGCGTAGTTTTTGTCTTAATTTAACGTTAAAAGCGCTTGTAATTTAACTTTTTTACGAGAGTGGTGAGACTACCTACTCATCTAGAGGTAATGTAACGAACGCAGTACTAATATACAACGCGGAATAATATTTTTTTACTACGTATTAGGTACCACTAAATTTTCTATGTTAATAAATAATTGTCATTCAAATTACAGCTGACATCTAATGACTCATTATTTATTTGCGTTTTTACATGTATAGTTTTAACTGACTTTAAAAAAGGAGGAGGTTCTAAATTTTTCTGAATTCTTGATATTTATTTTGGTGCCGTAATAAACAAGGAACCTTTATAGTTTCGCCTTGTCTGTCTGTCTGCCTCCTGTCCGCCGCGGTTTTACTCAAAAACTTTTAGTAGGTACTAAAAAGCTGTAATAAGAACAAAGTGGAAAAAGAATAGACAAAGTGGGAAAATAAAATCTAGAAAAATCTGTAGATAAATGTAAAGTGGGAGTTAATTTTTTTTGTGCTTCGACTAACTCACCGTGGGTACCGTTGGGTGTAGTGTGTAAGTGGGTACCTTTGAATAGGTCTTTCAAAAATACATAAGTAGATATTGTTAGCTTGTAAACACCATCTTTCGATTTAGGTGTCCGTTCCTGAAATATTTAGTTTTATAATGCAATTGTTTATAAGTCAAATGTGTCTTAATCTTAAGATTATAGTACCTAAATGCATTGTCTACCAGTTCGCTAAGCTATTATTATTCCAAGTGATATTATAGGTATTCCAAACGCTACAACATCATTTGTACTTGTGATGGGCGATCAAACTATTCTCAGATATCTCTAGGTAACCAGGTACTATAGATAGAGTACGTAAGTATAGCAAATGCAGTGTCTTTTGGCGTCACGGAACTCTGATAAATCAGTCTGGGGATAAAATGGACTCGGACAGAGACCGTGGCGTTTGTGGCGAGAATTCCAGACGATGCAACCGCATTAGTTGTGATGGGCGATAAAATTGATCCTAGATATCTACTCGAAAGAGCAAGCATGTTTTCTCGTGCTTGCGGACTATTCCATGGGTGTGTAATATATGTAATAACAACATATCATCTAATGATCATACAACCTAAAGTTATATGATATACTTTTCTTTAATATAAAGATCAATTGTTATACTGTACTATTTATATAATTTCATTTGACCTAATTTTATGTGGTATAATGAATATTTTACATATTTAACATTTACATTAATATTTACTTACTATAATATTATTTTGCTCTAATAATTATAATAAACATAACAAATTTTATAATGTTATGTGAAGATGCAAGATGCGCGCGCATTTTATATACGAAAAAATTAAGATATAAAAAACAATTCAATAAAATATACCTATGTAACTAATAATATTCTTTTCATCGTCTCCCTCGTTAAAAATAATATTTAAATATTATATAAAAAAGTCAAAATATAAAAAAAATTGGTTTCATCTACAAAAAAGTAAATAAAAAAATATGATAATTTTTTTTTGTAATTTGTAATATGTAACTAATAATTTTTTTTCATTGTCTCCCTCGTTAAAAATAATATTTAAATATTATATAAAAAAGTCAAATTATAAAAGAAAATTGGTGACACAAGCAAAATGCGATGCGCGCGCATTTTGTAGGTGAAACCAATTTTTTTTGTTTTTTTTTAAATAAAAAAACAAATAAAAAATATAATAAAAATTTGGTTACACATACAAAATGCGCGCGCATTTTGTATGTGTAACCAAATTTTTATTATATATTTTTTTATTTTATTCATGAGAGTGCCTCCGCTGCCGTCACTGGCTCCTAAAAATATTACTATTGGGAACCGGTGTTTATACTGCCGGCAGCCGAGATTTAAAACACCGGCTGCCGGCGCCAGCACTCAAAATTTGCCGTGAAGTGTAGGTTAGGTTCGTTAGGTTTCCTGTGACCAAAACACGAGCGAGCGACTCAAGCTAAGGGCGAAAGTAACACAGACATAGATTGTGTATAACACAAGCGCCGCCAGCGCCGCCATTAATGTTTTTTTTTTTTTGTATATGTTAACACCCTTATATTATTATAGTAACCAATTATTAATTAGTATTTTTTAGTAAATTAACGTTATATAAAAAGAGTATTTGGTTAAGTGATAATTATATAAAAGAAGATTATAACAAAATAAACGTTACATAAAAAGAGCATTTGGACAAGTGATAATTATATAAGATGAACATAAAACTTAAAGTTATTAGAGCACATGATAGTTATATAATATAAAATATTAGGTCAAATGAAATTAGGTAGTGAGTTTTTATGTAAATGGAAAATTATATCATTTGAACGTTATTGCAACTGAATTTAAATTATCTGTTATTATTACATATATTACACACCCCTATTCCATAGCCTTTAGGTATTTTAATTAATGTGCCTAGTTGAGTAATAATAATAAATAAATATATAGGGACAAATTACACTGATTGAGCTAGTCCCAAAGTAAATTCGAGACTTGTGTAATGGGATATTAATTTAACAATACTATATTCTATAACAAATACATATATAGATAAACATCCAAGATCCAGGACAATTTGAAAAAGGCCATTTCCCAACTTGCCCTGACCGGGGAACGAACCCGGAACCTCTAAAGCATATATGGTGACCACTACGCCACGTAGGTCGTCAAAAAAAGGTGAGTGTACGCAATTTGCGCTTTTATTATAAGTACAGTGACTTTTATTTATATAACTACTTACTTAATAAGATAAATAATGCAACCGTAATTGACCGTGCTTATATCCTGTCCGGACTAAAAGGGAAAAAATATTAAAACGTAAAAGTTTCAGTTGGGAGAGGACACAAATCACAATAGTTCCCTTTCACCCCTCCTCCCTCCTCCCTCGGGAGCAGGATGTGCTATCAAAAGGAATATTCGGGTTGTCGGGAACGGTGATTTATGTTACTTCTATATTGTGAGCCTTTAGGTCAGTTTCAATCTCTTCCGTGCGTGAACTTTGACTTGCCGTTGTTGCAAATAATTTAGTAAACTAGGTTTAAGTTTCGCAATGTTTGTACATGAGAACATGAAATATATTAATATGAACTTAAATATTATGTCACCTATACCAAACTGGAACTACTAATCCTATATATTTTAACGAGTATATCAAATTAAGGATGGATCTACGAGTTAGATAAGGACATTTCTTGACAGTAAATGATTCTCAAAAAAATAAAGATTGACTCTACAGGACTCGTATAGAGAGCAGCAAAAAAATTATAAAAAAAGACAAACATCAATCAACTTGAGGTTGTGACTTCATTCTATCATCATTTCAGCCGCACAACGTCCACTGCTGGACATAGGCCTCTCCCAAAGACTTACTTCATTCTATAAAATAATGTAAATACGAATATCTGATACTGAACTGATAATCCAAGTATTACCTAAACGGTACGAAAATCCTTTCCCTCGACGCCCTTAGAAACCGATTCCCGGTTTGCCTTCCAGCTTTCATTCAATAATTATTTCAGTCGCCGAATGAGATTTCCGATTGGGAATTATTCAAAACATCCTCAGATCACAAGCCACCCAAATTAAATTCCTCACAGGCGGCTCCGAGACCAAATACCTTCGCAAAAAACGCTCAAGAAAATTAAATCAAATCTTGGCGTAGCCCTAATAGGCTTCTTAGGAATTGGTTTGTTCTTGAAATTCATTTGTTAAAGTTGCCTTTGAGGTTTGTTTATCATGAACAAATTTGGCTTTAGTTGCCAAGTTACCTTCGAATATAGGTATAATTTTTTCGCTAGAAGGCGCTGGATGTAGGCCGCTCTTGATCGGTCACTTCGGAAATCTTTAGGTGAGGCCTATGTCCAGCAATGGACGTTATGCGGCTGAAATGAAAATGATGATGACATTATTGACCGAGCGAGCGAAGCGTCTCAGTTTCGAGATTAGCCAAAAATTCTTTTGTCCGTCTGTCTGTCTGTCTGTCTGTCTGTCTGTCTGTCTGGCTGGCTGGCTGTTCTCGCCTACAGGTCGCATTTCTTAACCGATTCTCATAAAATTTTGTAAGCAGGCTCAGCAACTAAATAGAATTTTTTTGTCGAGCCAGTTTTCCGAAATTTTTCATAATGGCTGAAATATGGGGGTTTAAAATTTTAAAACGGTCATATATCCGCCATTTCAAAATATTTTCAAAAATTTCATTAGGCTTTTTGGTTGCCATTATAAAAACGCATTTTTTTTAATTGAACAACTTTTTTGTCTGGACAACTTTTTTATACGTTATACTTAAACGGGTTTAGGGTGACTCGCGAAGTCTAGCTGACTGAGCCGTGACGGATATACAATACAAAATCTTCTTACAAAATATTGAATTCAGTCCAGGTTACTGAACAACTTTCTTAAAAATACATGTCTCCCGTGGGAATTAAACCCGCGACTTCCGAGTTACAAGGCCAATGTCTTGAACACTATTTTTAAGAAAATTGACAAATATTTGTTGCGTTGCGTAAGTACATTCAATACCATATAGTTCACAAAAAGCAATAACTATGTAGGTAGATGTCCAACAAAAACTCAACTCGCTATGGTTATTTTTTCATAAGTTTACAAGATTGACTTGATTTTTTCTAGAATCGTATGACTTTTTGTTGTCTTGCTTGTTTAAAGTTTTGTTAATTTGTTTAGTCAGTTAATTGTGTTCAATTGTCGTGTATTGGATTGCTTGCTTGCTTTGCTTGATAGTAGAAGATATAATCGCGAGGTCTAAGTTCGTGGCGAACTACTAGTTTTTAAAAATTTGTATCACTACCTTCATAATATATTTATATGTCTGTATAAAAGTATACACACAATTAGCCTCATACGCAACACCAAACGTGGGCAAGTTAGGACAGCTAGAGCCAAGGGCTTATCCACTTTTTGTATTGTAGGTAGAGTCTAAAATACAGAATCATTATCAAATCTTTTTGTCTCCACTGCAGGAGCACGACTTTCTTTGTACTACTAGAGCCATGCTAGAGCCATTCTTCGCCACAGTTTAGGTACAGAGGTTTTGACCTACACTCTCCACGCCAGACGGGTTGGAGAGGTCTCATTGATGTAAGAAGCTTTCTTCTTCTTATATTTAAGAGCTGGGCTCTTGTCGGTGGAGTGCTTTCCATGTCTCTCTTCCTTCCGCTATGTTCTTAACCTCTTTATATGTTTTCACGTTTAATTTTTCTTAGAGAAGTATGAAAACCCAAAAGAAAATTTATAGACCAAATAAAAGAAAAATTAAACGTAAGAAGCTTTGTTAAGCTTGTATTTAATTTTCATAAGTCGCCTTCTACGACATCCACGGGAAGACTTGGAGTGATCCTAATCTACTCTGCCGAAAACCACACGGCGAAAATACAGAATGGTGGAGACAAATACTTACATACGTAACTTCGTTCAGAAAGCTGGATACAAAATGAATATTATGCACTCCAGCATGTAAAGCCACGTTTACACGTGCCACGTTTGCAAACCCGACAAAGCTTATTAGATGCAAGATGCGCCGGGCGGCAATCGATGGTTGCCATGGCGACGTCCACAGAGAGGAACCTTTACATGATCCGATAAGACCAGGACCCGACTCAACTTTTTAATACACAACACGACTTTTCCACTCCCTCTAGGAACCTATGCTACAATTCATATAAGGGTTGGGATTCATCTGTCTGCACGGAACGGAACTTTTGCATGCTGCTCTCTTGTCGTTCAGAACCGTCATAAGCTAGAGAGAGAGAGAGACTGTGTCAGCATGGCCCGTTACAGGAAAGCATAAGTAGCAGAATAGTAAAGTGCTGACATATTAGTCCCTTCGTAACTTTGATACGAGGTTTAACCATTAACCGACCAAATCAAGATGACATCTAGTATATTGTTTATTCTGAAAATGAGTCTCGTCTGAGTACGTTTTATAATAAGACGGTAAGTATCTGCGCACGCAGTCTTCTCATCTTAGCACGTAGCTGCTTTGGATTCAGGGGAGTGCATTCTGTGAACCCTTCTCGGGAATGCTTTTCAAAAAATTTTACTACCGGCTGCCTTAATTGTGACTTAAGTGAATGCCAATTGACACACGATATGTTTGTCTGTTCGCAATATATTTTTATTTAGGCCCGAAATACCTATCGTGCGTTGTAAAAGAATGTCGTCACTAGAATCAGCAAATGCCCGGCGTGGTTGAATGAAACTCATCGCATGCTCAACTCTGCCATTTCTCATTCTTTTATCTTTTCATTTCCTAATGTCTTTTATTCTACCGTGAGAATGTGTTCATCTGGCAGGATATTTGTGAATAGGGGGACAGACATTTCCTACTTATATTTTACTAATTAATTAATTAAGTAACTTTGGAATTACACTAAAATTATGTACCTAAGTTACGGAAGTATATAGTACTCTGTGACCTAGGTAAGCAAGTACCTACACAGTACCTATATGTATAAAACTGATTTATATATGTATATGTAAGTATGTACATTTATATTCTAATCTTATTAAGTTGAATAGGTATTATAATTGACTAGGTACATACTTTTTAGAATACATCAATAGGGTAGCAGGTTATACTTGAGAAAAAGACTTGTAAGTAGACATCGTCAAATTAATGGTGATATCGTGATGATGGTTATACCTAAGCTTCTAGACAAATAAGTGTAAAATATTTTTCAACACACTTGCTCATAAAGTGGCTCTATGGTCACCGCAATTAGGCACATAATGACACCCATAATCAAACTGTGACTTTTTCATTGCTATAACTCACTAGTGAGTTATAGATTTTTTTTTTAATTTTAATGGTTGAGTTCATGGAATTGTATGTACTTGCGTTGAGTTGCTTTGTTCTTATTAAAAAAGTTTTTATTCAAAAAAAGATTGTGTTCAATAGAACAAACAAATTAATGTTCCTATTGCTTGCTCATTTCATGCAACTTCTTATTTAAATAGATAATTTTAACTATATTGTACGTGTTTAATAAATAAAACTTTCACTCAAATTTATCTTTTGTTTTCTCTGTAATAAAAAAAACTTTTAATTCCCCATTTTGTACGTGGCAGAATAGACGCAAATGTTATGCGCGAAAAAAAACCCATATCTGTTTAGTCTGTGGCCGATCGCAATGCGCGCGCATAGGAAAACTGATTATTTTTCCCGCCATAGCGAAACATTTTTTACAACTCGTTTTCACTGTTGAAATTATAGTTATTTATTAATTAAAATGTCTACAAGTACTAGTTACGAAGAAAATGATTTATGTTGTACACCGCCCGATATAAGATGTGAAGTATTGTGAAGCCCTTAACGTTGTAGAAAGTTTACTACCTGAAAACTCCAAGGAAAAATATCTATTAGCGTACCAAAATTTCATAAAATGGCAAAACAGCAAGAATGCGCATTCTTTTTCAGAAAATGTGTTCATGGCGTACTTTAAAGAATTATCTTCTAAGTACAAACCTAGCTCTTTGTGGTGTTTATACTCAATGTTAAAAAGTACAGTCCGAACAAAGAATGGAGTGAACTTAAAAACATACTCTAATTTGTAAGCTTATCTAAAGAGACTATCCGATGGATTTAGAAGCAAGAAATCAAAGGTTTAATCGTCTGACGATATTGAAAAATTAATAAAAGATTCCTACTGACGAAACACCAAGTACATCCAATGATTGATTTCACCTACCTACACGAATAATTAGCCATCTCAAATTACAATAGAACATGAAGTATTTCAATAAATAATCTATCTGTTGAGACCGCTATGTCATCAAAAACAGTTAATTATAATTTTACTAACTGCACATTTACTAATTGTTTCTCTAAATAAACTTTTTATCTACTAAATAAAATGAGTTTTTATTAATTAAAGGAAATTTAATTAATTATGCGTGGAATATAATAAACTAAACTAACTAACAATAATTACAATTAAAAATTAAACTAAATTAAACTAACTAAAATTATTATTGTTATTTTATTCACAAGTGTGTTGAAAAACGTCGTATGATACACGTGTGTATTGATGATTACCGTCCTTGGCTCTCTTAAGACCCTCGCCTACGGCTCGGGTCTCAATGGCGCCGCGGCGGTAATCACCAATGTTACACACTAGTACCATAATGTACTATTTTTCCTTTGACATGTGCACCTACATGATTTTTCAGAAGTTTGGTATTTACTAACCAAATCGCAAGTTGCAAAACTGGTTCGGCTATTTCTTTTTCTCAGTGTTACCGCTTCTTCTGCACTAGCGCTGAGGAAGCGGCAGTAAACTTAGCTGTTGACGTCAAATGTTACTTCCATTTGACGTCAACATTGTGCGACAAAACATAGTGACGATTATTAAGAGGTATTATAAAAATCCTTTGACAATAAAGATGTACTTGAATCAAAGCCTTCAGCATAAATTGTGTAGGCTGCCTGCTGTTCGCGAGCACTGAATATTCGACATCGTGTCTAAACAACCACGTTTAGCATTTAGGGGCAAACTTCTACGGCATTTTAGCAACACGTCGCACCTGACGCTATTTGCATATTTTGCTCGGCTTTTCATTTAGGCCAGGCGCTAATGTTCGTTTTTACAAACAGAATGCTGCCTCCCGGGTTCCCCTAAAACAAAATTTGCCCAAATACCGCAGAAGTTCGGAACTCAGCAGAGAGCGGAACAGGAGTTCACCAATATACCTAATTTAGTGTGCTTGCAATCAAGAATGTTTCATTCTGCGCCCTGATCATCAGGTGGACCCTTGATGGTACATCAGGTGGTACGCTTTTGGACGATTAAAAATAGAGACTAAATATGGTTGACAGTAGGAAAGAAAAAATATGACAACCTATGTAGAAAAAAATGCAAATAAACGTTTTTTTTTATAATAAATAATCTTTTATTACGACGAAAAATAATTATACATACACATAAAATTTTCTTAAAAACTAAAATAAACGTTTATATCATACATATACCCTTATAGCTAGAAATTTTACGTTTATGTCCAATGTTTCCTTTTTCAATCACCAGAAGAATCTTTAAATTTTCAGCATGAAATAAGTAGGTAAGTGCAATAATTTAATTATGAATTTGGCACTACATTTGCGGTATTGGTCCGTTTGTCGGACGCTTGCGGCCGTGCTTGTGGTCTGCCTTACTGTTTGTTCAAAAGTTCTGACCGTCCTAAATCTTTTCGTTATCTCTGACTAAGGACTTCGCTACTGCTTAAAAAGAGCAAAACTTCGAAGATTAAGTAAGCCTAGCACTTGGGGCTTGGTAATAGAATACCTAATCAGGTTGCGCTTTCGTTCATCAATTTTAAACAAACTTAAGTAAAGCAAGGGATTTGCATGGGTTTTTTTGGCTATATAACTTTAAAAAAATAATTAAAAATCTTTAATCAGCAGTTAAAACTGTACACAACAACTTGCGTTAGTTTTACATTATTAGGGTTCCGTACCCAAAGGGTGAAAACAGGACCCTATTACTAAGACTTCGCTGTCTGACCGTCTGCGTTCATCTGTCCGTCTGTCCGTTTATCCGTCTGTCCGTCTGTCTGTCACCAGGCTGTATCTCAAGAACCGCAAAAGCTAGACAGTTAAAATTTTCACAAATTATGTACTTCTTTTGCTGCTATAATAACAAATACTAAAAACAAAATAAAATAAATATTAAAGAGTGGCTTCCAAACAACAAACGTGATTTTTATAGATAATGATACGGAACCCTTGGTGCGCGAATTCGATGCGCACTCGGCAGGTTATCTTTGCTACAACCGAACAGTGCTGTTGGCGGTGCCTACGCGCCTAGTACCTGGACGACCGAGCTTTGCTCGGTTACATCTCAAACATTAACTACATTTTTTTAAACTTGTCTAAAAACAATAAAAATTTAAAAATTATATATAAACTTGAACATAAAAAAAAACGACAGGTTGCACTCTGGGAGTGCCGGCAGAAGTGAAAACTTGAATATTAACGTTGTGCATTTTTGATATTTTGGAATGGTTAGGGAATAATTTTGCACGAATTGCTTTAATTATCAGTATAAAATATTTCAAATCTTTTCTGAACCACAGTCTGTCACAAATGTCACAAGCATGACCAAATTCATTTTCAACAAAATCATTTTCAAATACTCAGCAGTATGGCCACTACACAGACGGTCGAGCCATCAGCTGTCACCATCCATGGATGCGCGTAGCACGCTGTAACATAAACACACACGAACATTCGCGCAAGCGCCCTGCGCCGTCTTACGAATTTTCGATCAGGCCACGTGTCCTGACGCGAGTTTATAATTTTTTACCCATTCCAAAAAAAGTGCACATCGCCGCTAAAGAAGTTTTCACTTCAAAAACAAAAGTAAGTCACCGAGTGGAATTCGAACCCGTAACACTCTTTCTAGCAGTCCGCGTCTTTAACCGCTGAGCCAGACGGATAGTGCCCGGTGGGACGAAATTAGCAACCATATCTCCGTGGAAAGAAAAACGCATGAAAACTCGAAAACACGCGTTTTCCCAAACATAAGACTAATCTAGATCGATTGTTTACCCCCGAAAACCTCCATATACTAATTTTTAGCGAAATCGTTAGAGCCGTTTCCAAGATCACAGAAATATACATATAAATAAATAAATATACAAGAATTGCTCGTATAAAAGTATAAGATATAACCGGCATGAGGTTCGAGGGTCAGAACAAATGGCACACAACAGCACTTGTGGACGAGTGCCGCAATCCAGTCAGCGGACCACCCCACTCGCTAAACTCGCTTTGACAGTCGGCTATTATGATAGGAAATTCAAAAACATGGACAATCATGGAGAATATGGACAGTCTAAAGGCACTTTTACTTGGTAGTTAGAGCCTCGGGCCGCTTTACTTATCGTAAGGGATAAACAGGAAAAGGGCATTCTGACTGATAAGAATCCGGAATCCGAGCTCCGAAGACTTCTTCTTAGAAAGTCGATCGTTTGCAGATGTGTGTCAGATTTTCTAAAGTTCCAAACTGCGTCATGTCTTTATACCTAGTGGGACAGACAAAGCATATTAGATTACAGTTGTCCATGGGCACTGGGCAACGATGATCACTTACCATCAGGTGACCCGCTTGTTCATTTGCCACCCCGTAACATAAAAAAAATCTTGTGGCTCTAAAGCTCTATGCAGAAAAAACCCAGGACCCCAACACTCCAAAGCCACTTTTGGCGTGATGATGGGTGAGGTGGGAAAAGGTAAGGCAGTAAGATGTACCTTTTGTACTATAGGTAATCTTAAGATTTTAAGTGCAGAAACGAATTAGTGATGGGTTGCTAGCTACATCGAATATTGAATCCATACCCTAAATCGGCTACTATGATCTGCGAGGGAGGAGAAACAGCTGATATATTCTTATTTTCTTAACAGCTTACAGCTACGTTGAATCATCAAGCTTTGTTATTGAAACTCTTGATTTTGGTCTTTATTACTCGTATGCGTATGATATCAGCCAAACCTATAAAAATACCTAGGTACTAATCGCCTGTAATTTTTGAAGAGCAAATATCCCTTTCCAAAGTTACAATGAGGAATGTAGGGAAAATAACACACGTAGACAATTGTATGATACAGTTGTAGCTTAGATTAAATAAATGGCTTTAATTAGCCTGCAGCCTTGCAGGTTTTCCTCGGTATTACCCGTGGTATTACTAAACCATGATTTCTATGACAAAAAAAAGTTAATCGAACGAAAGCGCGTTCGAAACTTTAAGTTAATCGATATAGAACTGGACTGGAAACAGGTATAAAAATGTATTATTATAATATAGATACCAACACCGCAATAACATCTAGATATGAAGTAGGTAAATAGATATAGAAATCCAAATGTAATTAAAGTTAAAGCTACATATGTTTTAAGTTTTAAAAAGTATAATTTATTTCTTATTTTTTGCAATGCTCCTGAACGTTCATTAACTATGTTGCCAGTCTGTGTTTTTTACCTTGAATATAAGGTAAAATGCACTTTATGGCAGTACCAACAGACGGCTGGTCTTTTTCAACTAGACATTGTACATCAGGACAAAGGCATTCCCAGGGCTGAGGCATCGAGGGCCAACTGCCCAAGAGATATATTAATATATATATAAATATATATATATTTACTCACCCAAACAATTTAAAAAACTTGCCCACCTCTAGACTAGATCAATGGTCAATCGATTAACTTCTCCTCTTAAAAAAGGTATTTTAATATTTGAGCCACGCATTATAATTATAAAACTTATTTTATAATAATATTACACATCAACTGTACTAATATTGTTGACTCTTCACTCTGCCTCCTTCACAGCACCTTGTGAAGTTGCGTCTTTGTAACTTATTTTAATGATTCAGAACTATTTTTATACAAATTTACACGGTGTTGTTTAAAAATTTGTTGCAATTGTTATTATTTATATACTAAATTAAATCCATGTATTTTTTTTTGTTTTCTGGGTGTGTGTACACAACGGGCCAATGAATGTCAACGAATGTACCTTCGTCTCATTTCTTTTATATCAAAACATAGACAGCTCATTGATTTTCTATCGCCGACGGCCGTTTGGAGAACACGTGTCCGCTCTTACTTATACTGACTATCCCTGTTTCTTTTTTTTGTTAGTCATTAGTATAACGTAATTATTTAGCAGGTAACCAGTGAGTTTGTGTTGTGCTGTGAAAGTGCATTGATATTTTGTGACTACTAAGTGTGCATTATTAATTAAGAAAGTTGCTGAAAATCCGGGTGAGAGGTTTCCAAATAATATCATCTAATTCCCTGAACATTAACACAAAAGGACTTGACTGAAATTAGATAAAATATATAATATCAGAAAATATGCATGCTCAAGGTATTTTGTTAGATTTAAGATGCATGTCGGTACAATTTTAAATTTGATACATGTACTTCTAGGCAGTTTCGTTGAATTGGAATAGGTACAAATCTTTATGATTAGGCTCCACGCCCTCGCACTGCAAAGTACGGTAAATTGCTTTTGATAATAGCAGACATATATTCCATTTGTTTCATCAACGCGGAGTGAGTGTGTGGTGTGTTGTGGGAGTACAGACGAAGTTTAGTGATTACTACGGAATAAAGTGCGTTATTAATTTAGTGAATCTCGGGAAAAAAGTCCTTGTGAGAGAGACTCACCTTCTTCACTCCGTATAACATACCTACCTAAAAGTTTTTAATTAACCCGACATCTAGGAACATTTTAATCACGTCAGCTTTTAAACCAAGAAAACCGCATCATAATCGGTCCTTTAATTTGGGAGCTGCGATGCTGCGGCTAGGCGAACAGACACACACTTATGTCAAACTTACAATACCTCTCTTTTTGCGTCAGGGGTTAAAAAATCATGACGTGGTGTGATCAAAGAACACATGCGTATCATGTTTTGACTAGATTTGGGATGCAGGTGCGTATAATTTTATATTTGACAAAGAATATTCCATGGTAATGCAACTACATAGTTGAGGTGGAATCTCAATAAAAGGCTCCGTAGCACTCCAAATATTTTAAATTACAACGTCGCTAAAGATGATGCAATCCAGCGTCAACGCCAGAGCAGGTAGCCGGCCGCTATTGTTTCACGCCTGACCCTCGCCATCTGCGCCGCATGTGGGTCACTTACAGGGCGAGAAGATCATTGGACGGATAGACGACGCTTACGCATAGGACAATTCTAGGAAACCTGCCTACGGACCCCAAGATAAAAGAAAATATTAATTACCACAAATAAATACGTAGATAAATATATTGTTCCATAAAATAGAAGAAATAAAAAGTAATGCCAGGGACGCAGGGACCAATCTTCGCGAGGACCTACATTAAAGGAAAAAAAGACATCGAGCGACCAGGTCGATAAAAGAAGACTTTAGAGGAAAACGTCAGAAGAATATGGAACTTAAATCAGGAGTATACTTACACAGAACACAACATACAATGCTATTTCCGCGACTACCACTGCGTGAAGCAAGATGCAGCCAACCTCGCTCTTCGAAATATGCATCAGGAAGTGAAGATCATCGGCAGCAAAAAATTTGCAGTCATGTATCCCATCCTTTTTATTTATTACACACCAAGTATAGTATACTATTCCTATATGTTTACTTGTTGCTGGTATACGGTAGACTCTAACTTCCCCTGTCTTTCCCATCCCCCAGACTGCAACCCCCCACACGCTCCATAATATCCTATATACGTGCTCACCTGGTTTCTCGAGTCTGGTACTGGTTCAACGAGGTCTGACTTGGCTGCGCTAGTAGAACAGGACCGATAAGTACCCATATCGGCCCGTAGCTGTAAGTGCAGTCAAGTTCTTTCTAAAGTGGACCTAGCTCCAACGCTCTTGCTGCGAAAGCTGGCTGGGTGAGCACAGAACTGAACTGAACTGAACTGAACTATCAAAACATAGACAGCTCATTCGTTGACGTTCGTTTGGCCCGGTGAATATCTACGCAGAGTTATTTTGTTATTTTAAAATGTGACTTATTTTGACATGAATGACGGAGATTTAAGTAGATGTAGATGTACCTAAGTTATAGATGTGGCATAGATCGAACGCTTAGCTCCTACACGGAGCGTCTGGAATACTTTAAAGGAACCCCTCTTAATATACGGCGAGTGAGACTACCTACGTCAACCTAGTACTTCTTTATAAAATTATTCATTGCCTCATAGAATCTCCTTCCCTTCTTTCTACGATTTTTAAGTTTTAATAACCGGTTTAAATCTACAAATTGAAATTATAATGCATTTTGTTTTAAGATTTACTCCAACAATACTTGATTATTTATACTTAATCCCATCGCATCGTTTCAATGTGTCGTCAATAGAATGAAATCCTGTCTAGTTTTAATAGAGACAGGCATTTATCACATTTCATTAAACGAGTTCCTGTGGCAAATAATTATTATTCGCTTAACCTGACAACCTAATTAATTAGCCTACATTTTTCAATTTATCTTTTAATATTATCAAAAATTATGAAATTGTCAAACGTTATCTTGTGATTTGAATTGTATTCAGACTTTTTGAGCGTACATTTATGTAAGGGAATCGATCAAGCTATATCAACGCTAAGTAAATCTAAAGTAAAGTAATCCCTTCTGGGATAAGTCCACCATTTGTACCGTTGTTTGTAATTATTTCTGATAAATGTTTGTTATTTTAAGTACAATAAAGTTTTTAAATAATAATAATAAATACTGAATGCACTACTTAAAAAATATGATTGTAATATTTTTTTGTGTGCTAATAAAGAAATGAAATTACCTACATAAAAAGATAAGAAAGAAAATGAGTAGTTTTTATCACATTAAAAATATACCAAATAAAGAAGAACGGAGAGAAAAAGATAAGCATGTTTCATTATTTTCAATGTACATTTGACAAAAAAGATCGTATAAGTATTATGGGTAAACAATATTGTAAAGAAACGTGGAAAAGGATAACCGTTACATGGCAACACTATTTAACAGTCAACTCACGTCACGTCACTGCGTCAGTGTGGGTTTGCGTGCGTTCGGTTTTGTGAGTGCTTTTTCATGTTTGTGTGAATGTCTGACGCCGTTTTTGTGATTTGTCTATCTGATTTTCTTTATAAATTGGATTTTATCACTAAAACTCCTCAAGCTGACGTCTTCAGGTATGTAAAATTCAGATTAGCTAAAAAATGCCCTGCTTTGTTGTACGGTTCCCACAAAATAATGTTTTTACTAACAGGCGTTGTCTCATCGTGGTGACGATAATACCAAAAGAATGTTGTAAATTGCCTGTTTTACGGGTTGCAAGAATGCCTAACTTGTTATCTGTTGGTTATCTGGCGATTGCAAGAAAAACATTATCTTGGTGCGAGGGACGAGCAGTGTAGCCGTGCAAAGCGGTAGACAATTGGAAGTTGGAACCAGTCGGCTTCCCGATGCCGGTCGGAGTGCAAGTGTAGCGTGTCGTCGTGCTATGATATAATGGTGGGAGTGTGACCTGTCTGTCTGTATGTTGCCGCGTCTGAGTGCTGTGCTAAGTGGTTGTCTTGTTGCAGGCCGGCAGAATGCTAAAGTTTATCCGAGGGAAGGGCCAGCAGCCCTCTGTTGAGCGACAGAAGCTCCAAAACGAACTGTTTGCGTTCCGCAAGGTATGTGCCTTATAGTTTTCCACATAAAAAGTGTTCTTTGGTTGTTAGTTTCGTGAGAGTGCCATTGCTACAACAGATTTGTTATAAACATACCTATAATATGCCCTTCAAGTGTTGGCTGAGTTGGGAACATATAACTCTGTGAAAACTGAATAACATGCAGGAAATATTGAATGAATGAAATAAGGAAAACAATGGTCTTTATTGTACATTGTATCATACAACAACATATCACATGATGTTCTTCATTTCCAACTATTAAGTATTTTTTCAGATTTATTTAAAGGCTGTATAAGTATTAGCAAGCAGTATTGTGTAATACATTATTTAAAAAGTTGTAGGTAAACTAGTAGGTAGAATAAGTTGGCTGTAAACAAGTTCAAATTATAACTTTTTGTTTCCATTTTTAACTTTATATTAACTTTTCATCAGGCTTGTATAAGCCATTGGTCCCGGCTACCATCATTGTGTGGCAGTTGTCAAGCTATGTCAGATGCCTTTAGGTAGTCTGAAAAATCTGACAACAGTGTTAGCCACTTTCTCACATGAAAAACAAAACAAACAACTTGTCATCTAATTTTCATATCCTTGAAAATACTTAGTTTGTTAGTTAAAATAAAATTAAAATAAAGTTTGTTAGTTACTTCTCTTTAAGCTTTTTGGATTCACATGTTTTTGTCACCCCGCTCTTTTGGGGTGCTTGTATGGGGGATACAGATTCAACACATAGTCACTTTGGAGAAGTTTATGTTATTTATGAAAACTTTATTGATTTTGAATGTACCATTAGTAGACTTAACTCTATACACATTCTCTCCCAGTCAACCATGAGGATACACAGATTTTAACAGGTGCAAAATATTAAAATAAGTTCATAGTAAAAGTTAAAGTATTAAAATATGTGACTACTCTGTTAATGTTGTTATGAATGTTATGATATCTGGCACTCTTGCCAAATGCCTATAGTAGTTTCTTTCATTATTAAGGTTAAGGTTTTCTACATTTTCATACCCCCATTACATATCTGAATCCTAATCTGCAAGTACTTGCTAACCTAAATTACAAAATGTTTGTTTCGCACAATCTTATCAGCCCTACAGTATTTGCTTAAGATTAGATGTGTCAGTTAATTTTTACAGCGCCCAGTTTCGGTAATGCACAATGGGGCCAAGGCTATAGTAATATTCCTCATAAACAAATTTCTCATTCATGAAATTCATACAGTCACCAGTTCTTTATACAATGCAATAAACACTTTATTGCACAAAAAAAATACAGGACTAGAAAATGCTCAAAAGGAGGCTTAACAATAAGCAATTTCTTCCATTTATCCTTTAACAATGATGAATTTCTTTAAATCTTTGTAATACCTAGTTGTGTGTTAGCCGGTAGCGTGCATTTCAAACAGACGCATAGATTTTGTCAACCACAGGGTTGAACTCAACTCTTATATAATATTGGATACTGGCAAAAAATGTGTTTTGCTTGTTATGCAGCCGTTTTTGTAATACCCTGTCAAAAATATTTGTGCAAGTCACTAGTGTTAGCAACTTACTTCCTTCGAGGACAATTTTCCGCAATTAGACCTGAATTGGCCGTTACCGTTTCGGGTGGGGAGCTGACGTCGGGCTCAGTTCTTGGACCAGCCTAGCTCCTGCAGGTTGCCCAGAACGCCTGCTGGCGCCCTGCACGCTCCCGCCATGGTTGCCGGGTGTTCTAGGAACCTTCTTCTTTGTGTGTTAGCTACCTAGACAAGTTTGAAGCTAGGTCCAGAAAACTTGTTAACAAGGATAAGATTTTATAGTTAAATGTTTGTGGTATTTACCACATAATTCCCAAACCACATTCAGAAAAGGCTAAGGAGGAAAATGATAAGATTAATGAGAACAGTGTAAAAAAAAACTTGATGACAAATTCTTTAGTAGGGCTGTCAGTTTTTTTGTAACAAAGTTCCTTATCGCGCGTTTCGAAAGAGGGCTAGACGGAAAATATTAAGACCAAAAGTTGTAACGACAGTTTTTGCTATACATAGTTCTAAGCCGTGTGGCGTGCGCGTGTTTCTCTGTCTCTCTCTCTCGAAGTTCGTCCCATCTGGGTGACCTTTGGCACATTTCAAGTTAAAAAAAAAATTGTATGCTACTATAGGCTAATATAAATGTTACATATGTTAGTGGAATTAAAATTAAATCTTCTTATCAAGTCGAAAGGATCAGCCAATATGCGTTACCGACTGATTGTCCACACAGATTGCCCAGGTTGCGCCGGACGTACAGGGGTGCTCAGTACGTCACTCAGGGAGGCTCCTTTCATGAACCCCAATAAAAAAAAACAAGAGTCTCGTAAGAACTAGAGTAAAAAAAATATGTAATTTTTGTCTACAAGACGTACTATCGCTAGACTATTCATAACTCAAGAAAGCCAAATTACTAGCTCGGTATAAGTTATCGTAACTCACATGTAATTGCTTGGCACATTAAAATTCGAGTTGTAAGGTTCATTAACCCTAATGTAAAACCTGTTAGAACATATTACTCTAATCAACATGGCCACTTGAACGCTGCCAGAGAAAAAATTGCCCTTGAAGCAATCTATTGGCTCCATGAACCCAAGCAATTGGCAGAATGAGACTGATCAAATATTTTGTTGATGTACTTCACTTGTATTTAAAGCATTGAAGAAAATTTAAAGATACTACTTGTACTAGTACCTATAGAAGTATATTCAATACTATTAAATAAGTTATGAATGTTCTGGGCTAGTTCACATCAGAAAGTGGGATAAGGTCAGTGTGAATAGAAAACAGTTGATTTCTGTTGGCACAACTTGTAACTGTATACAAAATTTCAAAATCTTAACAGATAGTAGAAATTATGTAAGAAATGCAGAACGTTGATTTGAGGTTTTTGATATCCTCTTCCTGTTTTTGATATTCAAAATTCAAAAGATCTTGTCAAACACAAAAAAAATGAATAGTGGTATGAATATAAATAAATTACTTAAAGAGAAATTTAACAATTATTAAATTTTTATTTTTTTAAACAAGACTAAAGACTTTAAAGACTCCTCAAGACGAGTCAAACGAGCCCAAACTTTATAGAATTGCGTCGATTCATTACAGAGTTTCTATGGCCATCCTCCGGCTCCATCATCAGATCAGGTCCATGTCAAATATTGCATTGTCACGCGATATACGTATGCATGCAAAATTTCAGCTCAATGGGAAACCAAAGTGAAGGAAGTGGGTCAAATTTAACTTGCAAGATTTGATTACAGACAGACCAACAGACAATGGAACAGGTCAAACTTAATAAAAGCTTGTAAAAACATCTGAAATAAACAAATATCATGAAATAGTCTAAAATTACATACATACATACATACTATCACGTCTTTATCTCTAATGGGGCAGACAGAGCATTTTGGGTCTTGCGGTTCTGTGCAGAGCCCAGGGCCGCAAGACCCAAAAGCCACTTTTAGCGTCATGGTGGGCGAGAAGATGGAAAAGCAATCAATACAGTGATGGGTTGCTAGCCGCATCGCCTGTTAACATGATTTGCATTTTTGCCCATTCCCTCTATCGGCTTTTACGATCTGCGTGGGAAGAGAAGCAGCTGGTACATTCTAAGTTTTTTTATTTCTCCCAGACCAGCATGGGAGTCTAAAATTAGAAACTCTAAAGGTCTTTGAATACAATAAAACTAAGCTTTTGGGCTATTTTCTTATTTTATCCATATATGTATAGACTTAAAACTGCCATGGTCGGTCGGTTAACGAGATACCTAGGCCGTCCCTCTACCTATATCTTGAATTTTCTCTTAAACCTCAAAATAATATTAACATAAAAGTGTATAGTACCTGGGCGACCTTGCTTTGCTCGGTTACATCTCAAACAATAACTACATTTTTTAAAACTTGTCTAAAAACAATACAAAATAAAAAATTATATATAAATTTGAACATAAAAAAAAACAAAAGTAAGTCACCGAGTGCGATTCGAACCCGTAACACTCTTTCTAGCAGTCAGCATCATAAACCGCTGAGCCAAAATAGATAACGATCATATTCTGCGTGGAAAGAAAAACTCATGAAAACTCGAAAACACGCGTTTTCCCAAACATAAGACTAATCTAGATCGATTGTTTATCCCCGAAAACCCCCATATACCAATTTTCAGCGAAATCGTTAGAGCCGTTTTCGAGATCACGGAAATTTATAAATATATAAAAAAATATACAAGAATTGCGCGTTTAAAGGTATAAGATTTAAAAATAATTCATTAAAATCATTAAAATTCAAGATATATGTACAGGGCCGGCCCAGGTATCTCGTTAGCCGACTGTACCTAGGTAGAAAGTACATAATGGTTTGTTTAATAAAAAAATACGGAGAGTATGTAGTTACTTTTATCTCCCCAATAGTTACTTCTGGTAACTGGTCAGTCTGGTAAAAGCATTACTCCAGACCCAGATCCCACTAATGGCGACCCACGATTACCGTGACTCACCATACTTGTGTTGTTTGCCCACGCAACAAGAGCATTGAAATTAGACTAATTCAGTAGAGACCTGGACAAGTGTCTGGTTTGCCTTGTCATCTTACTAAAATAGAACGTGATTGCATGACTACTATACAATTATGAGATTATAAAATTTTTGACTGACGATTACCACAAATTAATATGAGTGTTACTAGAACGGAATCTACTAAGGTCCTCGCACGTCTCCCCCCACTCCCCCGTTCTCACCTTGTCGGGGGTGTTGAGCGGGCAAACACACACATAGCCGTGTGCACGGCAATGTACAGTTTTGTTTGTAGTAGTACATACATACATACATACATACATACATACATACATACATACATACATAATATCACGCCTGTTTCCCGCAGGGGTAGGCAGAGACTAGTAGTAATAGGCGTAAAAGTTACTCCGCGTCTATGAAATGCCATTCCTGTGCCATTACTTAGCTCTAACAAAACTTTATTGTACCGTCTTATAAACGCAGACTTACTTTAGGATCTACTTTGTTAATTTCATTTAAATTCTAAAACAGTACAGGTCGCTCATCGACATGCTTAGAAGAAGAAGTTTATATCATTACTCGCCCAAAACAAGAAGACATCCCGCGTTATGTCACCTTCTCTTTTGTCACGTTCAATTTAATTTGGGTGGATAATGGTTTAAACATCCTCCTAAAATGTTTTATGATAAGACAGCTATTGAATATTTTTAAATTATTTGTCGATTATTAGGCTTTTTTTAAAATAATACTAAAATTAAAGTGACAAATTGCGAATTAGCTGCAAAAAGGTCGGTTACCTAGATGAAAACAGAGCGAAAAATATTTCAATTTATCGTTTGATCATAATATAATATGGTCAATATTATGTCAGTTATAAGTAGGCCAAAACGTCAAAACAAAATAATATTTATTAACACCTACTTTATTAGCAAGACAAAGTATAAACAGAGATGGATATCTAGCCATAAACAATTTCATTGATGTTCGTAGCACAGAATAGCAAGGATAGAGAAAGATAACTCATGTGTTTGATTGGTGCCCTCAAGCATTAAGTTTTTTTAGAAATAGAAACCAAACGCCAGTATGCGCTTTGATGCATTTTCGCTTGTTTTACCAAAATGTCGGTCTGTGATCTAACTTTTTGAGATCAAATTATAATAAAACCCCGCGAGTTTTTATAAATCAAAAAACGACGATGCTTGTGTGCCCTTGCTAACCTTGCCACATACCATACGGCATAAGCTTAAGCCCTGTCAGGTCGAAAAGCGTCCTGATAGAGGCATTTGACCCGGGACTATGATGCCATATTTGTAATACCAGCTTCGTGGTTCCTTATCTGCATGGTTGGCTAAGTACTAACGCTTAAGAAATACGTACGGTACATAGCGACACTTCTGCGTTATTATTATTTTGATGAGTATATTCTGGCATGCAGCACCCGAAATAGATTACGATACTATTAACAAACATTCCAGACGTAAATAGCAGTGATTTAATTATATCAATCGAAACCAGATGGAGAGGCCTATTTTATGTTGCGAAGGGAAATGCGTTAAAAATACCAGCCTATTCGATTTACACGGATATCATGAATAGTCAAGTTACATTAGTACAGCAGTAAAGGTATGCCTTCGGTCGAGAGACCGCAGCGAAATCAATTTAATTTTTCCAATTTTTGCATGGTCTTTGGCATCCTTAGCAAGTAAATATAATATGGCCCATATTATATTTCAAGAAGTCACCAGGCATGGCCCGCACTTGGATGGGTGACCAAAAGTCCTGAGCACAAGTGGCGTCAAAATTTCTTGTGCTTCATAGGGTACGCGTGACTAGTTATTCCCGACTGTCATCATTGTATGTCAGGCGTCAAGCTATGTCAGATTCCTTTAGGTAGCCTGAAAAATCTGTGTTGGCCACTTACACATACGAGAACCAAACGGAAAAAAAGACGAAGACGCACCCCGCAAAAGCAAACGTACACTCGATACTGCAACGCAGCTACGTGTTAATGTCGTGTCACTTTTGAATTAAATACGCATATCATTGTCGTCGATAAGACTGGCAGTCCGGCCATGGTCCACGGACATAGTCTTTCGTCAAACATTAATCTACCAATATTTTTTGTAACGATTTACTATGTGATACTGTGATACTTACGTACCTGCGGTTAAACCTCGGAACACCAATATTTGTGTACGAACATGACTAAGTACACAAGAAGGCACCGATCGCCGGTTTATCGCCGGCGATAAGATAGCGGTTTCCAATCGATACGGTGCGCTGTCGCGACGCTGTGCTCGGGTAACGGCCCTAAACCGTTTGGCTGCAGGATAATATATCCTTCCTACAGGTACCGAATATTGTCTAAAATTAAGTCGGTACCTGCATAAACATAATAAAGATTTACTAAGACTCAACTCACACTGACGCAGAGTCGAAGTGACGCCTGCGCCAGTGTGAGTTGAGCCTCAGATCTCATAGATTGCGTAGAGCGCACTTAGACCAAAGGAGATGAGTGTTTATTTGAGGATAACATACATATGGATAATATTTATTACAATTCATTTTTAAATTTGATTTCGTGTACAAAGAATAGTTCATCAAGGTTTCCAAATTCATTGCAATTTCGTCTTGTTTACAGCTGCGTAAGAATACATACAGTATAACATACCTTGGTGTTGCTATCGTCCCAGGCATCGTCTCATATAGTCATATATTACGTTTATTTTTCGTATCAGACTCTAAAAAGCATCTGTTTATTATTTTAACCTTTATCTTTTTAAATTAGTTTCTGATCCCTTATCAATTAGTTGAAAGTTCAAAAATTAACAACTATTTCTATGAAAAGTAATGGATAATTTCATAAATAGATAATAACAGCTCTTACTCAGTCCAAAATTAAGGCAATAACAATAACCACACCACACCCAATGCCTTATCTCTATTACATTTCATAAACAGCCCATAAAGTTATCGCAGACTATGAGCAATGGCATAAAGCGCGTGCCACTTTCATAGTTTATCGTGTCATTTGATAGTACGAGACCATATGAGATGTAATCAAAATCTTCCAAATAACTTAAAAAGGATATTAAAGAATCATTTTATTAGGGTGACGACAGGGTCAGAAAAGTGTGATTTTTTTAAATATATTTTTTAAATCATATATGTACACTTTTGTATACATTCATACAATGAAGTCTAGGCAGAGTAGTTTGATATTCTATGCTGATCTTCTGTAACCTATCATTGTAAATTCTATTTGTTTTGGCTCCTCGAATTGTATGGTGTTTAACTTTTTACCCACGTGTCTAACCGATAACGGTTGCTATCGACGTGCTACCTCGGCTAAACTCGATTTGAATTTAATAATAATCAAGGCGTTTTAAGATTACAATGTATTCTAAATTCCTTAGTGCTTAGTCATACATAACATACAATCATCTATCGGACTCTACGAAGACAAAAAAACTAAAATATGCAGCCATAAAACAATAATACTTGTAGACACTGGGTGTTTTGTACTTTTGCTTTTTATAATGTGTCGAGTATTCTCTTTCTTCATAGCGCATCCCAGATGCATCCTCAGCCGTGCTGCTTCAGAGCCCAGGGTGCGCTTTCCCGCTTTTTTCTCTCCAAATCGATCTAAACATATAATAAAACAGTACTTTAAATAAAATTGGCCAAGTGCGTGTCGGGCCACGTGCAGTGTAGGGTTCCGTAGTCGCGAATGCCAACGTTAAGTTAATGCCACAAAAAACGTTTAAAAACTAGGTAATTATCATTTGAAATTGTATGAAATTTTCTTTTTCCCAGTACATTTTATAAGTTGATCGCCTATAACTTTTTAAAAAACGTTTAAGAACCCTAAAAACAATTGTCTGTACACGCTCATCTCCGGAAATACTGGACGGATTCGAATGAAACTGTTATATGTATAACTGTTAAACCTGGGCAACATATCAACATAGCTAGTACAATATAAATGTGTAGGAAAAGCCTTAGGCGAGTCATTATGTGGCAGGAAAATTGTCCAAAACTGCACTGTGATGTTAGATTTTTAGTTCAGTTAAATTCCATCAAACCTCGAGATCGATGCATAAACAATGGCACTCCACGATACCAAGGTCGGAGTGGCCACGCCCGGCCTAGCCTATAATATTATCAATATCCTACTGATACTAGTGATAGCCCGGTATCTATCACCTTGGATGTTCTTTATTACGGAATCAATTTTCCTTTGTTTTTCCATCATCTTCGAAAGTACCTACTTTACAAGTATAACATCTGTATTTTCTCTCTCTGTCGCGAGATACGACAGTCTTCCATGCAAGTCTGGGATCAAAGAGCAAGTAAATAGTATTACTTTTTATCTAAAACAATAAAATTAAAAACTAAAAGTGCTCCTGAAGACAAATCAAACGAGCCCATTGGACTCGATGGGGTTATGTCGTTTTATTACAGAGCTTCTATGGCCACCTTCCGGCTCCACTATCAGATCAGCTCTCTTCTTCTTCTTCTTCTTATATTTAAGAGCTGGGCTCTTGTCGGTGGAGTGCTTTCCATGTCTCTTCCTTCCGCTAAGTTCTTAAGCTCTTTATATGTTTTCACGTTTAAATTTTCTTTTATTTGGTCTATAAATTTTCTTCTGGGTTTTTCTACTCCTCTCTTTCCTTCTATTTTTCCTTCCATTATTGCTTTAAAGAACGCATCGTGGCGTAGTAGATGACCGAACATTTTCCCTCTTCTATTTTCTATAATTTGTATTATTTGTGTTTTCTCTCTCACATCCTCTAGTACATTCTCATTTGTAATTTTTTCTGTCCAACTTATTTTGAGATCAGCTCTATGACATTATAATATTGCATTGTCACGCCGATATTCGTATGTGTGCATAATTTCAGCTCAATCAGAAACCGGGAAGTTGGTAAAATTTAACTTGTAAGATTTGATTATAGACAGACAACGGGACAGGTGAAACTAAATAAAAGCTTGTAAAAAATAAAAAGCAAACCAGCTGCTGATCCTAACTTGTTAAGCATGTAGTAAAAGCAACTCCTGACTTCTAGTACCTACCTAAGGGATAAATAAATAAAAGTTACAATCTGTTTATTTATTTAATCTCATAAATCTAATATACATAAATGAAGAATTAATAGAACTATATGGCAGGCTCATTCGTAAAACGTCTCATTCGCAAAATGTCCCCTAGTTGTAACACGTCTCTTTAAATAGAACGGTGTCTTTCGGCCCTCGGCTCAGACTTTCCAGTACATAAATAAATGAAAGTTAATATCTGTATATTACAGTATCTCTAATAAATGATGAATGAATAGAACAAAGTTAAAAAAATCGCATAAACCTGTAACTTACATTTAGTAAGAAAATATGGGGGGAATTGAACGCCCATGTGTAAATTAAAACTGATAACGAATTTGCATTTGAGTAGGTACTAATATGTAATTGTGATAAGAGCAAAAAAATATATTAATATCAATATTTGCTTGTACGATAGTAAATTCAAATATTAGGTCATATGTCGTTAACGTATTGTAGAAAATTCGCCCAAATTTATTAACCGTCTAAAGCTTCAAAATTCACATTATTTTATGCTAGTGCTAGTTTTGTCCACTCTGTATGTTTTTTCATTTCTGTGATGGTCATTATTACAAGTTTATTTGCCAGACAAATTAAAAAATCCCCGACTTTTAAAAGCATTTAGTGATGCGTAGTGGAACTACATATTCCAATTGATATCCGTAGCGTCATATATTATTAGCCAAAAAATAAATATAAATCCCGACTTTCAAATGTTAACCCCCAATGACTATTAAACGGCTAATCGGATTTTCATTAAACAAAGCTACTGAATATTAGAACCGCGAAAATAAATACACCATTAATTATACTGGAAAAGTCAGATTGTTTTCGAACACATTCATAAATCTCACGTCATATTGTACATAATTAGGCTTTTTATCATATTGTTCACAGCAGTCACTTGTGATATTTTCCCATGAACTTACACTATTAAAAGAGATTATATAGGATCCCGTTATAGTATCGCGGATTAGTGCATAATCCTTCTACAGCTAATGAACAAAACGCGATGTTATTGTTAGATACGCAGCGTAAACAAAACGCAAGTCGTGTAGTGTTGGTAGAGAACCATGTTGTATTATATTTTTGATGTGGTTTTTGGGGCTACAATGTCTTACGGCAGAGCGTTGCCTTAAAGATCTTGGACCTTCAACCATCGAGATGAAATAACTTTTAATGGAAGTAAAAATAGATAATCAACCGCAGTTCATAAAAAAAATAGAAACGTTTTCTAAACTTATTTTAGTTAAATATGTTCCGTCTCATTCTTTCAATGTCAAATATTTTAAAGAGGGAGAGGGAGGATCACGTACTAAAACTTATTGTTTTAAATTTCTTATTCGTTATTCTAACTTCCAGTCTCATAGAAAAAAATGGTTCTACAAAATGAACTAGATTACAAGCACCATAAGCCTACTGCACAATATACCCAATGATTCGAATTTTATGTTTGACATAAGATTCTCAGTTTCGAGATTGACCAAAATGCTTTTGTCCGGGTGTTCTCGCCTACAGGTCGTATTTTTTAACCGAAATTAATTTAAAGAAAAAAATCCGACTTACTTACCATACTTACATATTTTAACAAAAAAAAAAACATTTTATCGACAAAAACGTATTTTTTTCTATGATGATCAGCAAAGACGTGCAGTTATTTAAATTTAAAAATAAGTCATTCTGCAAGGAAATGGAATTCGCGTTCCCGCGCTGGGATTGTATAAAAAGCCAATGATGTAACGAACGAGATAAACCAGTTCCGCGCAACCTGCGTCTATTGAGTATTTATACTTCACTGGACCACACTAGTGTCTGATAATATTTAGCAGACACGCCCGCACACTGGTTCTCTTGTCATAATTTAGAATAGGAAATAGCTTTACTTGATAAATGTATTATTGTGAAAGAATAGAAAGGAATGGCGGCTTTACCAGGGTTGGACTGACGAGGTGACATTAAAGAACATGCACGTAGTTTTTTTTATTCGCTCAATAAAATCGTTAAAAACCAAAGTAAACAAATATATAAGAATTTAAAAATATCTTAATAAGCGACGAACTTGTGATACTTTTAAGTTTCAATCAGAAAGAATCAACGTCCATGTCATCTATACATTTCCCATAGAAAATAGCTTTTCTGTGAGTGAGATAGACATATTTTCGTAAAATCGTTATATAAATCGATGAAATTTAAATTTATTTGTATCAGATCTAAACATCTATAAAAAAAATAAGGGCTCTACAGTGAGAGACGCCTGTTGAACATACGATAAAACCGAACCCTGCTGCCCAGGTCCTTTAGGCCTAGTTCGACCCTGGACGTTACAGCGACTAGTTGTAGTCTTCAAAGTGCAGGTTGGCAACAGAGCTTAGAAAAACGCGCCTTTGTCTAGTTCATGTATGTTTAGTGCCGCTATAAAATAAACAGTCCACAAAACCAGCCCTGTCCAAGCAAGCGACCTGTCCTACATAGAGCCACACCTGGGAACAGGGGCTTTAACCACGCTAAATGCCTTACTTTGCAAGCTATTAACAAAGTTTACTTTTGCCTGTATACATGGAAAGTACACTATCATGTCATTCCTTATAGGTAATAAGAGACTTACCGACCCAAAGGCTTAGCAAGGATATTCAAAATATTATGGGCAGAGGATGCAGTCTTGGCCTGAGTGGTCGCATTGTGCGATTTCGAAACAATGTTGTTTGACCAAAATGTAATCAAGAATAACGATAGTGTAGTATCAAACAATAGCTACGTTTCTGATTATTTCTGCGAAATAAAAAAAAATAACATGGGTTTCAGAGATGCAAGTCCAAATGTCCGAGGCTGCTATAATCGACATTTTATAATTATCATGGACTATGATGAAATTTTTGTAACTACACACCGTCGTATGCTAAGATTACATATTTCCAAACTCATTATAATATGCATTTATGGTTATTATCCCCCGACAAAAAGAGGGGGGTTATAAGTTTGACTCTAATGTCTGTCTATCTGTTTGTCTATGGCATCCTAGAGCTCGAATAGATAGACCAATTTTGATACGATTTTTTTAACGTAAAAGCAAGTTCTTTTGCGATGGTTCTTCTTAGAACATCTTAGCTATTGTTTTTTTTTTAATTTGCCTGGCATATAAAATTGTTTTACTTTAATTATTATATTTTATTACTGACGGGAAAGCAGTGAAGAGACTGACTTTGCGATTGATCTTAATTCTCCTTAGCGCGTTGATGTAACTTTTGAGTGCAAAGAGCATACCTTCTTGTTAAATTCTTATTTCTCAAAATACAATACAAAACTGAAACACCGATCTCTTCGGTGAAGATAGGGATCCCATACAAGATTTGAGTGACGTGAAAGAACAACGGTATGCCAACGGAACCAGTTTCAAATCGCGCTGTATCACCGCCTTGGTGCAGCTATTCTAAATCTAATAGTGGCATTCAATGTATCGACCTGGTGAACAGCATTCCACGTGCCGAGACGATTTTTTTGTGCTTTTTAACTGCCTCTAAGTGGTTTGCAGCCCTCTCGAAAATAATGTTAATCCCAGCAGTGGTGTCACCAGTTCGGGACTTTTTAAAACAGTTGGAGACTAAAGACCCAAGATGAATATAAACTATTAGAGAAAGGTCTCAAATATAGCATCACACAAAATAATTCAAATCACATAGTAGGAGACTAAAGACGTCATCCAATTGGCAAATTTTCGATTTCGTTTTTCTGTAAATTTCAAATCTAAATTCAGTACAACTTATCTAATGAAAATTTACTATTCAATAATTATGTACTCATTAAACTCTTGTTTGACTCATGGATGGCATTTATGTTATGTCATAAATAACTCATAATCCATATTGTATTAGTAGGAGGATGCAGTTTCCGAAATAATATCAAAACTATCTCTGAAAATTTTAAGTACTTTAGCTACACGGTGAATTTTCACTCATTGGTTTTGGAGCCGAAGGCCACTTTAAAAGGATCGTTGGTAAAACCTAATTAGCTAGTCAAAATACCGGAGTTCATCGACGTCACGCGGCAGTTTTGGACGTGCGTAACTAAGTGGTCTCGATCGAAAATCATTTTCGCAACTTTTTTATCTTGTTTTTTTATCTCATACTCAAATTTGGATTACGTATATTTATGGATAGAGGATTTTTTTACTATACGACATTTTTTTTCCAAATAACCAATGAAAAGTCAGCGTGTATATTGGTACACTGGTTTGATTGCCATTGTATACTTTAGTTTCATTTTATAGCCTGCTGCAGACAGCTCTGACGCTCACCAGACATCCACGCGTTCGATTATAGTTTGAGGAATTTTAATTTGATGGTATTGAAAGGATTGGCTTGGCATGTGGCTTATTAATTAGCCCAGTGTCCATGATATTTCAAATGAATGAATTTTTATTTTTAACGACACTTATCATTTATAATTTAATTACATATAATTTTCTTTTATTTTATTACACACTATAACAGCATGTTTAAAGTGAATCAAGCTTATCTATCATATTATTAATGTTATTTTGTCATCGATGGTGTCGAAACATTTTAATATCACCATATGTTTATTACCGCATACCCACTCATACATTACTTCTTTCCTATTGATTTTTAACTTTCGCCTATTGAATACATCATAATTTATATGATAATATAATAACGGAACTTTTTTTATTGTTGATTTTAGCATTACGTTTCGAAGCAGTCTAGTTGGTTTATGTCCTTTTAAAAGTTAGACACAGCTCAACAAATAAATAAAAAGGTTCAAAGGTCTAAACCCAATTAGTCTTAAGCGACAATGTGAAACGCTTCAATCATAGATCCTCGTGATGCCCCATTGCCGCAGCCGTCCAATTTGACTGTATGACATACTTGCGTCAAACATGGCGCGATGCTCGTTACGGGGGCAAGCATCTTAACCCCTATTAGGCTCCGACGCCTCGGCTAAGGTTGCCAGGTTCGGAGACGAGAAAATCTCAAAATAAACCTAGCCTTAAAGTTAGTTTAAAGTTTGTGTTATAAGATACTGCCTCATCGATAGCATGATAAATACTTATTAGATAAACACCCAAGACCCATGATAATTTCAAAAAGGCCATTTTTGAACTGTCAACGAACCCAAAACCAGTGGCTTGTCTCCCGCGCAGATTGTAAAACCGATCGAGGGAATAGGCGACAATTTGAATTATGTTAAAGTCGATACGACTAGCAACCCGTCATAGTTTGATTCCCTTTTTCCATCTTCACGCCGTCTATTACTTGGCTTTTAAGTTTTACGGCTCTAGGCTCTGTTTACCCCATTAGGGATAAACACATGATAATGTTTTTGTTTGTCGGGACCCTCTGGATCTAATGAAAGGTTTCGGGATAATCCCGACAATCTGCCAACCCTAGGCTCAGCCGAGCGCCTCCCACAGTTTCCTGCTCATACCAGAGTTCCAGACACCAATTCGAGCTAACGATGACACGCGTATTTGGACAAGCGTTCCCATTTGCACAATTCGCGGCCTTTCGTTTCAAACATCGCTAAATGTCCTACTTTTGTTAGGGCGGGAAATGCTTTGGATCCTGCGGTAGTATACGAAATAAGCTGGCAATCGCCATAATGTTAACGCCGGCTTTGATATCTTTTGGTTCATTAGGTATCTATGAGCTTTTGTTAATATGCGTTCTTTCAGTTTCCTTATCATTCCAGACAACAATTAGGGCTGACGAATTTGCAATAGCGCTCCCATTTGCACAATTACCAGCCTCGTTTCGATCATCGCAGCTTTTATGTCCTAGTATTATCGGGGCGGAAAATGCTTTGGATCCTGTGGTAATATATACTTAACTAGCGACACGCCGGCTCTTAAAGCCTTTGGTTCATTTTGGGCATCTATGAGCTTTTGTTAATATGCGTCTTCCCACAGTTTACTGCTCCTTCCATATGATTATTACCATAGACTATTCCTTATAATATTAAAGACAAATAAGGAGCTCGGTGACCCGGCGGGATTGCACATTGCTAGCCTTTTGCAAATAAAGCCACACCGGGCTTGATCGACACCAGGATGGGTGACCACAAGAGGAATACAAATTTCTCGAGCTATGTCAGATGCCTTTAGATTTTGATTAAGTATTGTCATACGAGTACTTAGTTGGTGCCAATAAAGAAATTTATTTTATCTTATCTTAGGCAGCGTGAAAAATCTGACACCAGTATTGGCCACTTACACACACGAAATACAAACAACAACAAAACATTCCAGACAATTAAGTCTAATGATGACACGCGTTTTATTGAAGCAATCAATGATTTGTATGGTTGACGTTTCGTTTAGAGAGTTTAGAACATTCATATCATCTATCGCTTCAATTTAATTGTATGCAACAAGCAAGTAACTTGCATTGCGTAAATGCTTTGGCGGCGTCTCTCAAAAGCGTTCATGTGCGTTAGTTTTTTTAACCGACTGAAAAAAAGAGGTACTTTATCAATTTGACGTGTACGTATTTTTTGATTTGTGTATGTTACTTGATATCTCCGTAAAATATAAAGTCCTAATAAAGGTCTAACAATTTATAGTAAAACTATTTTGAGCGCAGATTTATCCATCATACTGAACTTCAAATTTAGGAACTAGAGGCAGGTCGCTGGTACTCTTATATTATTTTTGGGTGTATTGATTTCTATTGTCCCGCAAAGCTTGCCACTGGCTTGTGTCAACGTACTCTTCATCGTGTTTGTGTCTTAAAATAAAGCTTATTTACCAATGTATTTGTGAGTCTGAATCAGAAATGGTGCATCAATATCTTTAGAAAGTTGTTTTTTTACTTATGTTGACAAACTAAAGAAGAAAGATTTATTTTTGTAATCTTTGTTTTATTTATTTTTGATAGCCTCCGTGGCGTATCAATATCCACGCTACTTCGCCACTCAGAGGTCCTGAGTTCGATCCCCGGTCAGGCCAGCGTAAGCTGGAAAATGGCCTTTTCATATTGTCCCAATCCTAAATCTTGGGGGTTTGTAATATATCGTTGAAATCATTCATTCCATAACACAAGTTTAAAACTTACTTTTGATCTAGCTGAATCTGTGTTATATCTCCCTAACTATACAGGTGACTTTTCATTTTTAACCAACAGCCAAATTTTTGAAATATGCCCCTATCCATGATACTGAAGTGCTTTCCATAAAAACGAAAAAGTAAAAAGTGTGTATTTATTTGTATGGAAGTTAGCGATTAGTTCGTAGATATCTGGACGATGTTTCTGCATATTTGCTCGTTTCCGCGAAGGCTAAGTCACCGGACGATAAGCACAGGTTTACAGTTCGTTTACCCCGAGTCGCTCCTACCTTAGTTTCTATTTGTCATCCTGTCTATTACATTGAAGCTAATAATTTGAAAAGGTTCTCAGATTACATAGAAATAAACGCATTCAAATCGCTACTAATTTGCATTAGTGTAACGTGCTCTGGGTGTCCTTATATCCGATCTTAGATCATTCGTTTTAGTGCGTCTTTCCAGGGGTTATAAAGCTGTATATAAATACAATGGTAATTGTTTTAGCAATTCACATTTAATGACCTCTTAGGCTCTTGTAGAAACTACACAATGCCTGATTTTGGCAGAGATAATGGATTGATAAACAAACTATCACGATTCACGCCTGTATCCCTTATTTTGTTATATCTTTAAGTTTACATAACGGAGACTGGCAAACGTTTCAGTTTTTCGCAATGTTCGTAGAAAAGCTTCATGTTCTCACTTAAAATTGTAAACAGTAGTGCATAAAATAGTTAAGAGTTACCAAGGGCTTGCTCAAGACAAAATTTTGTATGATATCTATGTTTTCTTATGTTTTTTTTTTTAATTAGGGGCTGCACTGAACCCCGGGTAATACATTGGAAAACTGTAATTATCCTTACACAAATTCATTGTATCGGCAATTAATGTTACCAGAATGGACCAAATTAAATGAAACTCTCCGTTGGAAAAGAATTAACACAGGTACTTATTGTTTTCTATCATGGTAACAATATATATAGTACCAAACATATTACCACATGTCTGCTACATTCTTTTGAGACAAACGTGTCCACTGCTTGTTTTCTTATTGTAGCATTCAGTGCATTTGTCTAGAGTTCTAGACTAGACATCTATTGCTTCGTGTTGTGCTGACTGGAAGCACGTACATTAGTTAGTATTGTATAGTTATTGTAGAGGTACAGTTCTACGCTGAATACGCTTTATGATTTGTTGGTCTTATTGTTGTCTCTCTTACTGTCATGTTGTGAGCATTCTTTATTTTTATATAATGACTGCTTAAGGTTTATATTAAACGTTTTCTTTCATAATATGTAATTGCATTTTCCGTAAGAGGGGTGGTATAAGTTCGACGCTCATATCTGTCTGTCTGTGGCATGGTAGAGGATTGGACCTATTTTATCTTATTTTTTACGTTAAAGCAAGATCTCTTGCGGTATTTCTTAGCTATGTTTGATGAGCATTTGTTTCATCTGTTTAAAAGTTATTGAGGGTAACGCTTGAAAGTCGGGATTTTTTTATTTTGCGCTACGGATATCAATTTCATTTTACATCGATAAGAATATGTAGTTCCGCCACCTATCACTTACTGATTATAATCACATTACAGACGGTGTCTGTTTACATATGAAACTAAAAGGTGCTCATAATTACCTTCAGCTACTAATATCGAATTGAAAATTGAAACGCTTGAAAGTCGGGGTTTTTTTAATTTGCGTGGCAAATAAACTTGCTCTAGTGGTGCAGATCCAATGATTGCCAATGATGAGTTTCCATTTCTAATTTTTTCAAACTACACTTAGTTTCATTACATCTTTTTTGAGAGTAGGTCATTAAATTGAGAGGTTGTCGTTGTCGCCTATTGCGACATCCACAGAAATAGAACTCTAGGTAGAACACGGCATGCATAGATGCATTTAATACTATATTTAAGTCCATATGATAACAATCGTTAATGTTAATTTTAGTTTATAAAATACGAAAGTAAATTCTAAAATTTGAAAATGGTTTTGTATGGGACTTATCGATTGAATAAAGTTTTGTGAAATTAAAGTGGTTCAAAGTACCATGGAATCTAAATAAGACACTTTTAAAAAATGCCCTATTGTGTGTTCCATTTCTACATTTCTCTCAAATTTTACTTATCTATTCCTGTTTCACGAAGCTCTGAGGTTTGTTTGATCATTTAATTGGGCAGGCACACTCGGGTTCCCAGCAGTCATCATTACCCGGGAGAAATGCGGATCCACGTAGCAGCGTTTGTTTAGTTCGTAGACTGCCTCTAATCACTCTCGGAACTTAAATATTTGTCAACGTCACAGTTCAATCACTGTCCCAGAAAAAGAAATGTTTTTTTTTGTAGTTGTTTCTTTTGTAACTTGGATTAAGCTTTTTTGACAAGCTTTTATTTGTAATGTATCTTGTGTGCCTGTATGTTGGTCGTTTAGACAAATCTTGCCACTCAATTTTCAACTAGTTATCCTCAACTGATTGAGGTGAAATTTGGCATACAATGTCAGTCGGATGACAATACAATATTATAAAGTAAATAAGCTGTTTTGTTGATGGAGCTGGGAGATTTCCGACAGAACTGTTATTCGTCATTGAGTCGGACTCGTTAGATTTGTCTTGACGAGCACTTTATGGTAGACGATGTCTAAGGTCTGATTACAGTGATGGAAGGTGGTAGATTGAACTAAGTAATAAAACAACGCAACTCCATGGAGTTTTAGCTTATTTCATTGTCTTAATAAGTACTTTGGACTCACAAAAAAAGCTTGTGTGCAAAAAAATATAAATTTTTCAAAAACTTATTAGAAGATTAAATTATGCATACTTATCTTCATTTTCTATGAATATTTTTTGTACATACCTTAGAGTAAATTTCATCTGCATTGCACCAAAGATTATACTAGGTTACAGAAAATAAATGACAAAAGGCGGCCGAGAAAACTTGAACCATTTGATATATTTGTGTCTTTGTTGACATTCGTATTAACCATTTTAGTCTTTATTATCGTTAACGTCTTATAACAACTGCTACTTTTTTGGTAGACTCGTTGAAATCTCTTACAGGTCATCATTTATCAGGAACCAGTTTGTTATACTCTAATTTATTTCTTATTGAATTAATATAGGTTCACACCGTTGAAGCAGCGGATAGATAAATAAAACTAGAATCAGAACCAATATTTTTATTATACCTACCCAATCAAAAATTACTACTATTAATGCAGAGTCGATCGTTTCCCACTAAAACTAACTGTGAACTGGCCAGTCGTCTGCAATTATCTTTTTATAGCAGATTGTTGTTCAAATGATTAATAGGTGTAAGTACAGACAGGTATACAGTACTGTAGATCTACTCGTACTTGGTACTATACATAGGTACTCTTCTTTGTGGTCGGACAATCACCTCGCCGAAGGCCGCACGAACTTTGTAGGACCTTAGGAAGTTAGGAACGTGTTTTTTGCTTAAAATGTTTTTAGTAACTCAAGATTCGTATTTTTCTTTTAGTTTAATTTGTTCTTGGGAATGTTATATGAGATTTTGAAAATGATCCTTCAACTAGGGTTTCCTACATAACATAATTCATAACCATATTTGTTTAGTTACTTATTTATTATTATCTTCGATTAGCTTCGATCATATATTTTTTATAAAGGTGATTAATAATTTTATTTAAAAAAAAATTGAAATATTCGCCTTACTCAAAAATACACCAAAGTTGGGTCAAAATAATTCGTACTGTTAAAAAAATAAGACGTCATAAAATGACGTCACTTCCATTTTATCATATCCATTTTCAAAGTGCAGAAAACTATACTAGCCTGTATTAAATACAAGTCCCATTGCAAATGATTGGTTTGAAGTTAAGAAAAAAGTATCTGACTTGACCATGCACTTCCATTTTCATCGCATGCAGGCCGCTCTTGATCAGTCATTTTGGAAATCTTTGGGTGAGGCCTATGTCCAGCTGTGGACGTTACGCAGCTGAAATGATGATGACAAAAAATTCCGCACAACTACGTATTGACAAGCAGACGCGACGGATCTGATCTGATTGTATATAGCATTAGAATAAAGTGCAACAACATAACAATTGCTCCCTCTGTAATGGAAGCCATAGTACTGGGATATCAGAAATCAGCAGGACTTAGAAACCCCACGCGCCTGGTTCGACGCACTGCTGCCGCCGTATCGATTGTTTGGGTTGCTTGCATCGTGTTGTGGTGTTTCCTAACGTTATTACGGACATAATCACGTCGTACCCTAAACCGTGTAGGGTGGACGTACCTAATACCAGCCCCGTACCTAATACCAGCCTTTCAACGTTTTTTTAGATAATAAGGTTTCTGTAAACATAACGTGGCAAGAACTTTTTTTAAAAATTATAAACCATTTGGTCCAAAATATTTGTTAAATATGGTGACACTGGACTGAGTACTTCGACGTCAATCGTCAATTAAAGCTAGGCGATTATGGACGGCGGCCATTTTGCAAAAAAAATGATAAGTTCCGGAGTCACTAAAACAAAGTATTTCTCTTATTTCTTCAGCTCTACTGTTCTTGATTTGGTTTATTTTGTATTATGATAAAGTTGTGAATCGATTTCTAAATAATAATTTAGGTTTTGTCTCTCATATCAGCTGAAATTAATGGGGCTGTAGTTAGATACATCAAATGTATGGAGTATGTAATTTCAGCCACTCTAGGCCACTCTAGGCTGGTATTAGGTTAGATGGAGTACCTAATTCCAGCCACCCTAGGCTGGTATTAGGTTAGATGGAGTACCTAATTTCAGCCACCCTATTAGGCTGGTATTAGGTTTAACGGATTACCTAATTCCAGCCACCTGAGGCTGGTATCACACTAGGCTGATATTCGGTACGTGAAAGGGTGGTATTAGATACCGAGAGGCTGTAATTAGAGCCGAAGGGTACTTTTCTATATTTTATTGTTTTAAAAATTTGCAGTTAGATTTATGGTCAATTCAGATATTAATTATGATTTTCAAATACATAACCTATCAACCTAAAAAAGAAACAATTGATTTCAGCCTATACTTAAAGCAGTACAATTTTTTAAAGGTGAAATTTGTACCAAAAGGCTGACATTAGGTACGTCCACCCTACACAGAGCCTAGGGCTGCAAGACCCTACCTCTAAGAGTAGAAAAAGGGAATCGATGTTGGAAAATATAAATACAGAAGTGTATACGAACTCTGTGGTGTTTCCTTCTTAATTTTTGACGTGACAACGTCTTAAATTAGGTTGCGGCTGGGAGTCACTTATGAAAAAGTGTAACGCTCGGTAACGTTACGATGAGTCACCGAACGAGAGAGAGGCCCGCCGAATGCCTTGCGTCTCTCTCCCACTCAACTATGTTATCTACGTTGTCACGTAAAATCTTCGCCCGTAAAACCGACTTTACAGGCAACCATTTTTTTATAATATGTAATAATTTTTCACTGCTTTGTGGCCTAATGCCGTCAATTCATTTAATAAATGTTAAATTAAATTAGAATGGTCAGGGTTAGCCACACACACGAAAAACAAACAAACAACATTCAATAATGACCATCGCAAGCCACAAATTCAAGTTTTTTTTCTCCTGAGCTACATTTCCTGTAATGTTGTACAATCGAAATAGTGATGGGTTTCAAATTTTCAATTTACCATTTAACAAACGATACTTATATTCTTGTGTCAAAAGACATCTATTGTGTTTAAAGACTAGGCGAATAATAGTTTCTAGGTAAATCATGAAATTTCGCGTGACCTGTTGACCTGGTGTTGCTGTAATGGACGAGATTAATTTAGTTTCGTGTTTGCGTCATCCTGGTTCTTTAACAAACATAATATTTCATCGGAAATTTTACCACACCTTTGACCTTTCCAAAACTAGATTTACAATAGTACATAGTTTAATTTGGACTACTTATATGTATTTAGTAAGTACAGAGAGCTAGAATCATATGTTTATCGGTGAATCGAATGATTGTTCACAAATTAAGAAGACCGACACATAAAAAAAAATTATGACCACTAGTGACGCGACATACATTTTGTAGATTCAGATATATTTTCCTTGTATCGAAAACCACCTTCCCTTTTTTGGAACTCGGTTAAAAATAGACCCCTTGTCGCCTTTGCACCCCATCACACGTTCTCAAGACCCTATTCCTTCCTTCCCTGTATAAATTAATTTGTGCGCTTTACGACAGTTTTACGATGCCCACAGTTTTGGCATGGCGTCGCGTCGTGTACGCGGGCTGTTATTATTTTATTGCTGTTCTCGTACTATACCATGGAATAATAAACAATCATATCTCGAACGACCAGACGTTTAACGTATATAATGCATTTTGAGTCTTTCGCATTTAGGATTTTTATGCATTTTTTCTATTTTTACATACAACAGAAAAGCATAAACATATATATCAATTATTTACATTATAACTTACTAGTGGCTATGTGACCTGTAGACCTCGCAATTAAGGATATCTCTGTCTTCTTTTATCATATATCTAGTGCCCATAACCGGAGAGCATACATGAAAAGAGTTATGAGTGTTAAGCAAAAAAGGTTTGCAAGGAAAGTAGTAAGTGAAGATCCATAGTCTCTGCCTACCCCCACGGGAAACAGGCATGAAAATATCTATGTATCATGTGTAGGAAATATCGTAAGCTGAATTTCTTTTATAAATTTTTTATCAAGATACATAAACGTATGTGTAGTATTTATTAACTTACCTAAAGTTAGCTAAGCAGTTAGAAAAATGTCCAATGCACTTTTTCAAAATATTTGTCTATTAGCAAACAATATTTACTTATTATGAGTACTTAACAGGAGTGTCTTGTCTACTAATAAACAAAAGATAAAAAAAGTGTTTGAAGCACTGAAATTCAATGAAAGCAATGTGAATCACGATTTTAGGAATATAACACATCGCTGATAGTAATGTCATGCTCTTGGATTATCGGTTAGGCGATTGTATTATCGCCACATATCGGTTTTATCAGTCAGCACATGACGCCTTTTTGAAGGAGATTCTGTGAAACAATAACTTCAGTTTGATTTAGATATGTTTACTAGAATTGCCGTCAGTATTTTATATTTATATAATCAGACGAGCTTACCAGGTGCAATTATTATTAATTTCATTTATAATTATTACACTAACCGCGAAGACTAGCAGATCTAGTCCTGTTTTACCGTAGGATATTTTTTCCAGAAAAGTCCAATTATCTTTCTATAGAGAATAGAAAATCGAAATGCATGGCCAGAATCGCAGAAAAAATCTAAAAGTAGTCAAAAACGATCTTAGCAAGATCCGCTGGGCTATCAGTTACAGTTAGCTTTTTAACCGGGTTCCAAAAAAGGAGGCGCTTATCAATTCCTCGCGATCTTTTGTATGTATGTTTACCGATTATTCGAAGACGCTTGAAGCAATTTGGAAAAATCTTTTTTCGTTTGAAAGGGTATACTTGTGAGTTGGTCCCACAAAAATTATATCAAAATCGGTCGTATAATTTGGGGAGAAGCCAGTTTTTAGTTTTTAAAAATTCTGCATTTACTACAAATGTAAGTATTTTTACAAAAACCAACTGTACCTGACCGAACTTAAAGATAACGCCAACGAAGCCCCAAGCATATAAAGGCAATACTGTCCAGAACAATGGCTTCGCTATAAGATCCTCTCTTGTATATTGATGCTACATCCTGTCCTAGTAAGGTCGATGAATTTCGAGATAGTCGACGGTTTAGTCCGTCGCTCCCGAATCCCAAGGTTGTGGAGGTCGTGCAGGTATGCACCGCAACCTGGCATCCTTGTGTCCATGTTTCGGAAAATTATGTTAAGTACGATTTTTAACAATAACTGTAGTATCTCTAATCACATCAATATCAAAACTTCATGAATTTTAATGAGTAACGAAACAAGTACTTAATTTTGAAATGGGTCGAACTACAAGTATCAGCTTACGAAGATATCTTAGAAATATTCAAACCCCAGATTAAGTAAACTTTCAATCAGTCTGCTGTCTGTAAAGTGTCTGAACTGAAATTTGCGAACCCACTTTGACTTTATTGAATGCCTTTGTATTGCTAGTTGATCGAACTTTACGTATTCTGTAGCAGTAGTCTAAGGCGTAGTTCTCACTGGAACGGCAGCAGCGGGCAGCACACTTTCATTGTTAAACCACCTTTATTTCTATTTGGACAGTACACAACATAGCTTAAACAAAACAAAATCCTCGCGACTACCAGCGGTGCCAAGCGATCGAGATTTTTTCAAGCAATTCTGTGCATTTCAATGGTAGAAATAAAGGTTATGTAGTGAAGCGGGCGAATTCCAAGAGCGAGATGTAGATGTAGGATACTGCTGGTGCCATCTCTTTTGCTTCTTGTGAACTATGTTGTCGCTGTAAATGTGATTGTAGTTCCTCGTAGTGGCGTAGGGTTCGCCACATAATAATAACACACTTGATAAGAAGACGAACCGTGGAAGTCTGGTGCTAAGCACGCTAAGTTTTTCACCTGGCATAAAAAGAATACACCTGGTCACTTTTGTGACCCAGCATGCAGCATTAAATGCACATGCAGTGTGCCGCGCCTTGCGTTCCGCCTGTTGGTATCGAGATCACACTGCGTGCTCCATTTCCTTGCAGTTACATAATTCAGTTGCACACGAGAATCGATTTTCACTTTCATGTCCATTCGTCATACAATCGATTAGCTATCAAAACAAACTCGATTGTTCAAGAATTTAGCATTGTAGCTATTTATGGTCTACGTAGAAAACTAAAATGAACTTTTGCTAATTTCTTTTTCTTAAACGCCGGGATAGAATTGATACCTACCTCAGCAATTATAATATTATTCAGCTATTTTTTTATCTCTTCGGAAGGAACTTGTAAACTAAAGGAACGTCATATTTTCCAAAGAACCGTTCAGTTTCAGTAATCCTTTTTGTTGCACATTTTGCTCATGAATTACTTAGCAACATGACTCATTTCCTCTTTGAAGGACTCATGATTGTTATTCGTGATATGAATTTTATGTCCGTGTTAATCACGCTGTGCTGTTGATCCACATATACAATGAACTAAACTATAACCACTTCAAATGAAGATGGAAGATGCCTGTTAATGTAAGCTTAGTTACTTCCGGCTCTCTGTATTTATCTCGATTACTAATGATGCTTCTTTCACTACAGTGATCAATTTTTTAATCCCATATGTACTGCCACTTGGATTAAAAATTATCGTCTCTATTACGTTTATATTCGGCCCTTCATATTCAAATAGCAGAATATAAAGGTCAGTCCAGCAGTTAAGACATTTTTTTACACATCGCCAAATACACACAGTCACTTATCAAACCCCTATTTCTGCCTTATAATCGGTTAATCCATTTTTTAAAATATTGTGTGTCTCTGTTATCATCAACCTTTTCTCAAGTATGGCACTTTATAGAAACGGAGCAGCATATATACCTAGTACTACTACAAACAAAATAATACATCCGTGCACACGTCAAATGTGTGAGTTAAACAATAACCACAGAATTTGTTGCTTTGCTTACCTGTTTTCATCACTCGGAAATCTATAAAATTTTCGTTCTTTATTGTTTCCCGTGGATAAACAATGATAATATGCGCAGTTTCTCACCATAATGATTCAATAATTTTAAGTAACTCACGTAACGTCAACGTGCGACTAGCAAGAGCCCTGTTTTTCATGCGCTTACACGGCCCAATAACGGGGGAGAGGTTGCGGGGACGCCAGATTGCGGGGGACGGTGCGAGTTTCCGTTCTGTATGTAATACTATTATTAATTCTGTGACGCTACTTTATACGCTAATATAATAGTGTAATGGTAAGTTATATTCACGTAGAAAAACAGCGTACAAGTATTTACGCGTAACAAACGACATCAACGATTCAATCTAAACGACTAACATTTACTTTAGCGGCACGCGTCCACTGCATACATAGTTCACTGCACTAAACCGATAGCTAATCCCTAAGCGCATGTAAACTGTTCAAGAGACAGATGTCATCTTGATAATTAATTAAACGTATACAGTTAGTTCACAGTTCATTAACCACAGTGTACACTTCAGCTGTTGATTGATTCTGTATACGTTTATCCTTTGAGATAGAGTTGTTATTGGCGCAGCACTGTTTGTGACGAAATAAGGTTCGCGAGAATGTGGGTTCAAGACAACGGTACTACGCCTCCTTGCACCATGAAGTTTCGTCATAAGTCTATTTACTTGGGCATGGGATATAATTAACGCAACAAAAGTAATTCCCCGGTTGATGATGAGTTTTGTTTATTGTTTTATCGAGGAAATAGAACGTTAGGTAATTTTTTATTTCCTCAATAAAGATCGGTTTTTGGTCAGTCTGTTACATTTTATGAGTACTTATAAAAATTAATAAAATGTTGTACTTTATTAAACTTGGTTTTAAATTATATTTTTAAAGATCGCAAGTTTTCATCCGTTTTATTGTTAACACGCTAAATTAAGGATAACTTTTGGTTTAGGCATTCCTGCTGCCATAAAATGTAACATTCACGCAAATGAAGAATTAATTACAAACAGGTTCACCAGACAAATATTTAAGAAAATATCAACCTTTATAGGAATTTAAACTATACATCGGACAGCAAAACCAGCTCCGAATATCAATGGAGTGTGACTCATACAAAACAATCACCTGCGTTCCTAACCACGCTATCCGACGTGATTATCACAGCATTACCTTCTAACCGTTACATTGATGATTTTCTACGCGTCGAGAGGAAAACTGACGCTTTCTAACGAGTCGTGTATTCCTAACAAGCGGTTTTTACTCATGTTTATTGTGATGGTTATTGGCATGTCGAAGATGATTCATGCTGTTGTGTCATACGTTGGTTAATGATGAAGGGTTATCTTGGCGGAATTCGATTGAGTCGCGTAAAATATTGATAATAGTTATACATATACATAATTCATTTATTATTCGCTGTGTGGTTACCGGCGGAGTAGAATAAGACTACTTCAAGTATCCCGTGAATGTCGTAAAAGGTGACTTAGGAAATACGCTAACAAAGCTTATAAACATCATGAAACCTCTCCAACTCGTCTGACCAGCGTGGAGAGTGTAAGCCAAATTCTCTGGCTGCTCTGAACAAATAAGGCTTTAGTAGTACAGAGAGGGTCGTGCTCCTGCAGTGGAGACAAAAAGGCCCGATGATAATTATGATTTGAATATCCTCATCGATGTATTTATTCAAAAATATGCGGCGACCAATAAAAAAGAAAAAGTTATTATAAGCAAAAAATGATGACTAAAAGTCGATGTTTAAGGGAACATACTTGAAAGAGGAAAGTTTAAAGTATATAAACATAACTAATAAAGACAAGTATCAAGACCCGGACGACATTAATAAATGTCCACGGCCATTGTCTTGCTATTGTGTCTGGTATTGGCAGTAATGGAACGGTAAAAGGTAAAAACTCAAACTAGATGTTATCCAAAGGCAAAGGCGTAAATCACGTAGGTTATGTCAGTGTATCAGAACATTCAGAACAATTTAATTTAATAGCAACAAGGCCAAATTGAATTAACGTAGTCTGAACACCAGCCGCAGCCACATGAACGAGTTAATCAAAATGTTAATTAGTCGACAGCTATTAGTCATAATAGCGGCTAGCCCTGTTGTTGTATCCTTACTAATATTATAAATGCGAAAGTGAGTTTGTACATTTGTTTGTTTGTTACCACTTCACGCTCACTTCAACCACTGAACCTATTTAGATGAAATTTAATATGTATATAGTTTGATACCCAGGGAAGGACGACAGTTTTTATCCCGAAATACCGACGGGGAGCGAAGCCCACGAGCACTGCTGGTAATTTAATAAAAGTGAAGAACATGCACATGTTTCGATTATGTCACGAGAATGACGATTAACCAACTTAGACAGAAAGTTGAAAAGTAAACATAAGATAAGGACCACTTATATGCGTTATCAATTACGTATACAATTAATAAAGGAAAATGAATACCAGATATTTGAATACGAAACCTGTACGTACGTACGTACGTGCATGAGACAGTCAGTGAAATTCCGTAATTTTCTTTTTTTTTTACTTGAAAATATTTCAAACTTTTTCAATTACTTTTAAATAAGAGTAAATGTGTGTATGTATCTGTATGATTGTTATTATTATGTCTATTTCTTTTTATAGTAACTGTCTTTAGTACTGCATTAATTTTTCATCAAACTTTCTTACATAAAATTTATAATTTGAACTGAATGTATATTCAGACATTTTCATTAGTATACATATAAATTTATCTTAGCTAACCCTGCAGTAGTAACTGATTAAATAACCTGTATTTAATTAAACTGTGGATAACGTGGTTGGTTGCAAAATTATGTAGGTACTACATTATATATAAAAAAGTAGTAAGTAAAAGTAGTATATTTAAAAAAGCCTATATAGTTTATAAGATTGTATTTTGTAACTGTTTGTTATTGCTAAATAAAAATAAAGTAGTAATAAAAACAGAAAGCACCACAAAAATAGAAAGAATTTTAACGAATGATAGTTCATTAAAGCCCCGCATTCATTGAGTAGTGATTCAAACAAGCGCCACTCCTTTATTGGACGTGTAAACACGGCTTATAAGGCCTGGAGCGGATAACGAGATAATTGCTGATTATATTAGCCAAGCCGATGATTAAGTTATGTGTAACTTACGAGGGGGGGTCAAAAAGTTCGCGGAACGGAGGGGAAGGGGGGTGAAATAAAATACTGTACTATTTTTCTTTTTCAATATATTCCCCCTTAAGTCGAATACATTTTTCAGATCTCTCTATTAACTTATTAATACCGTCGAAAAAAAATGATTTGTCTTTGTCCTCAAAATAGGCCGAAATCGCCGACTTGACTTCTTCATCATCGGAAAATTTCTTCCCCCGAAGCTCTTTTTTTAATTTGGGAAATAAAAAATAATCACAGGGGGCTAAGTCTGGACTATAGGGAGGATGGTTTAACATTTCGAAGCCACAGTGATGAAGGGCAGCCATCGCAACGCGGCTCTTGTGTACCGGTGCGTTGTCATGCAAAAGCAGCACACCCTTTGTCAACTTTCCCCGCCTTTTCTCCTTGATTGCTTCTTTTAATTGTCTTAGTAGATTAGCGTAGTATTCTCCCGTTATAGAAACACCCTTATCTTTATAATCTATTAATAAAATACCCTCTGTATCCCAAAAAACAGTTGCCATGATTTTTCCAGCCGATTGTGACACCCTGTATTTCTTAGGGGGGGGCTGACCCTTTTTATGCCACTGCATAGACTCTTGCTTCGACTCAGGCTCATAATGATGAACCCAAGTTTCATCTGCAGTAACAAGTCTTGCAAAAATTCCTTCCTTGTCGGCGCTACAGAGGTCTAAAAACTCCTTTGAATACTCGACGCGCAGCTGTTTCTGTGGTGGTGTGAGCATTCTTGGCACCCATCTTGCGCTGACTTTTGACATCCCAAGATTGTCGTGTAGAATATTTAAAATGGTTGTAGGTGATACTCCAACCATTTCTGCAAGTTGTTTCTTCTTCAAACGAGTATCCTCCAGTATAAGATTCTCCACTTTTTCAACGATGTTTGAGGTGGTGGCCTCAATCGGCCGTCCTGAGCGAGGGTCGTCTTCAAGAGACTCTCTGCCTTGCTTGAAAAGGCTATTCCACTTGTACACCATGGTTTTCCCAGGGCAAGAGTCCCCGTATACTGATAACATTTCTTCCAAAATTTTCTGAGGTGGTTTTCCTTGCTTAGTGAGGAACTTTATGACGGCACGAAACTCGATTTTTTCCATGTTCAAGTTTTTCTTCCGGATTCACTTGTTTGATCGACGACAGGTCAAAGGTTATTGACACAATCAGGTTCAAACTTGGCATATATACTCACAAAGAGTTGCTCATTAGTTACTACCTGCGGCAGGTCCCCCACCCCCCGCTATCCCCTCCATTCCGCGAACTTTTTGACCCCCCCTCGTAAGTTGGCGTTAGATAGTTACTTTATTGTATTTTTTTGTTACAATCATCTAGCGCCTTTAGATTCCTTTAATTTTATTTTTGTAAAGAAGGCCTATAACGACCTACTGATGTATTCAAGGCTTCTCGCAATAAAATTAGAATTTGCCCATCATCAGGCTCGCAGATAGTACAAGTTCTCCCTCGATTAGTCGCCTCTTACGACACCAGTGGGAGAGAAACAGGGTGGTAACAAATCGTATTCTGCTCTGCCGTCACACGGTTACAATCATCATCATCAGGTCTTTTTAGTGTCCACTGCAGGAGCACAACCCTCTCTTTACTACTAAAGCCATACTTGGCCAGAGCAGCCAGAGGATTTGGCCTATACTCTCCACCCTGGCCAGACGCGTTGGAGAGGTGATATTGATGTTTATAAGCTTTGTTTAGCTTGTATTTCCTTAGTCGCCTTCTACAACATCCACGGGAGGACTTGGAGTGGTTCTATTTACTCTGCCGGAAACCACACTTACAATCAATACACTGCAATGCATTGTTTTTACAGTTTGCAGTTTAAAATGTAACTAAGAGCGATGCATGCTAGACGCTAGGTGACACAGTCACAGCCCAGCGGTTTCCTGCCGACTTCCGTCCGGAGCACAAAGCGCGGTCAGCTATTGTGTGAGTAATGTATGGTGCGTGATGTCGCTTCGTTCCAAGGGATCTCGCGATTTGGACATTGTTTATCGTTTGTATTCTGAAGCCGTTGTCTTGGTGTTTCCAAAGGTTCTATTGCAGCTCTGGTCTAAGGTAGCTCCATACATACCATTACGCCTTTTTCCCACAGTTGGTCGCTCCATACGATGAAGTTTAGAGGTTTAGCTTAAGTTTCCTAACTTTATAAGAATTAATAACTGATTGTTTAAACGGCCTAGAACCCTAAGTAGCTCTCAAATACCCACCAAAATGTTTGAAGCTGGACCAATCAAAGTAACTGATTGGGATCGCATTACAATACAGACGTCTAGAGCACAAAGTAATCAGAAAGATTCTCATATAGATTATGTTGCCAATTGATCCAGATAGTCCTCATAAAGTGACGTCACTTGGCAGCGGAACTGGTGACATCACTGCGCCGTACGTAGGCGCACGGTTAATGGCTCGAAATCACGTAACACACGCACGGCACGTAACCGATTGTAAAGTGTTTTATAGGATTGCATCCACGAGTTTATGCAAAAAAAATTATAAAGGAAAAATATACATTTATTTCAGATTAGCTGCGCCCCGCGGTGTTACCCGTGTCAGCTTCCTACATACCAGATTTTATCAAAATTGGCCCAACAGCAACACACACACACACTCACAAACTTTCGCCTATATAATATTAGTCGAAGTATTAGTGTGATGACTATATTTTGTTAACGAGTTTCTTATTTATTGTATGAAAAATTATGTTTCCTTGCTATATAAATTATGGATCCCATAAATATGAAATCCATTTTATTTTATGTACAAGTCGATATCGTGTTTATTTAATTTCGCTATAGCAAAGAGATAAATTTTATTCGTAATAAATAAATGCCTATACTCTAAACATTTAAAAAAACAACTGTATCATGATGAGTATTATGACACTATCGTAATTTCATCAATTTGTAAATTTAAGAGTATGTTCATCAAATGCTACAAATATTTATACTAAATGGCTTATCAAATCCTGTAATGGTTATGTGAAAATCAAGCACTATAGGTACATTTATTTTTATGATTTGGTCTGCCATTACATTTTTATGTATGATTTTAGCCAGGATTTTATCTTAGACATCGACTTAGATTTCGTATATTGCAGATAAACTCTTCTATTTATATAGCTAGAGAGATATATCCTACTAATATTATAAACGCGAAAGTTTGTAAGTATGGATGGATGGATGTTTGTTACTCTTTCACGTAAAAACTACTGAATGGATTTTAATGAAACTTTAAAAAATATAGCTTATACATCAGAATAAAACATAGACTACAATTTATAAAGATACTGCGCAGACGAAGTCGCGGGAACCAGCTAGTATATTGTATATAAATAGAATAAACTACCCGTAAAATACCTACATACTACATACTACTGACAGTAGTATCAGACTAGATCTGCTATTAAATGGCACAACATTCAAATTCAAAGCTCCAGTTTAGTCTAACTTTAGTTATCTACATAACTATAGACTAACCTATGACAAACCCGCAGATGCGTGTGGAATGTAAACGCCCTAATTGGCGAGTTCCACGTTGATTGAGTTCCTCTACAGCGCCGTATTTGCATTTAATTATGGCCTAATTACGTCATATAGTTCTAAATAGAGTCACAGTTGAGGGAGCTATTCACGTCTATGCGCGTAACCTGTGAACTGTGAACTTCAGCTTTATTACGTAAAATGGGGAAACGTATTTTACCTATTTCATCGCCTGCTACTCCAAATTTAAGTATAGGGAAAGTATTACAAGGTTCACAAAATGATAGGACTCTTTTGTCTTGTTTTCAATCCCTACTCTACTAAAATACTGTGTAAATTACAAAATGTTGCACAGTCAATTTGAAACCCTTCTGAACTTTGGCTGATACTTTGGAATATCATTACGTTTTTGTAGAAGGCGTGGAATATAATTTCAAGGTTCAGTGGTTTCCACAACGCTCGTGAATCACTCTGAACCACACCCCTGTAATAGTTATGTAAATTGCAAAGATGTTAATACATTATTGTGTCTAATAGTACAACACTTTCATCGTCATATCGCTCGCAAAAACCCCACTGCTGGAAAAAGCCTCCTTTATCGCGGATTATATTTTATTTTTTAATATACTTACATTTTATTTTGAAACACTTTATTTTCCTTTAATTATTTTACGAAAACCTGACTAGACATAATAGAATTTTCAGTCTTATGCACAGACACAGTTTTTCGGGACGCAAGACAAAAGATTAGGCATTGTTCTGTCCTGCTTTTCTTTTGATTTATATTTTGTTTATTTTTTAATAAAAATGTCCTAATAATTTTCCTTTTTTTACTACTTTTTAACTTATATCTGTGTCTCTACAATATTAAATGGCTTTCTTCCATGCACAGTACCATAACTCCTTTTTTTGTGGCAATAAGACTAGCCTCCTCAACTTATGACCTTTCGAGTCGTAGACTCGCATCTTTATTATATTTTGCCCAAAAAAGCACATCTAGCAATGCACATAAATCTCAACTCTATCACACAGAAATTTAAGTTTAAAATCCAAGCTATTACATAATTGGTCCTGCAATGGAACTAAACAGACTAGTTTCTAACGGTGCCCAACCGGTCCCAGGGCCAGTGCACGAGCACTCAGGCGCATGCAGCCAGCCCGTTAGCACCATCAATCATAGTCCAAGAGATCTCAATGGATAGTAAGTACTCTAGAAAGTTTAGTACTGGATGATCTATCACTATTTAGCAACTTTCCTGTCGCAGTGTTTTGTAACTCTACACTTTTAGCTCTCTGTTTGGTTTGAAGAGAATGTTTGCGCTCGTTATAAAATTATAGTATATTAAATGACAGAATCGGAAAAAAACAGAAACCGCAATGACACACCTACGCAGAAATAGTTTTATAAAAACTCATATTATGTAAATCGTATGATATTATGATCCATGTAAACATGGTTTTAAAAATAGGTCATCGGTCATGCCTCTTCATTCAAGGAATGCGTGCCATCATCCAACCGTAGGGCGGTCAACCGCGAACCAAAACGCTATGACATGCAAAAATATAATGAATGTTCGTCGAAATAAAATAGTGAATCGCTTGAAGTTATCTTCAGTAGGTTGTGAAAGATCTGCAATAAGCGCGTATTTACATTACCCCGGCCCAAAGCTTTAAATCTGTACTGACATTATACTTGCAACTCTGTCATATTATCACAGACAACATGTCATATTTCTTGCTTGATAATTTGGTGTGATAAAATATTGTATAAGGTTGGTTAAAATAAAGAAAGAATCGGCGAGCTTTGTGAACTGATATTTAATTAAAAATTTGATATGTAAGGGAAACAGCTTTACAATACATTTACGTTCTATTTTATTACGTTTAAATGTTTAATAGTTGTAGATTTTTCGCTTGGTCCAATTGTTGAACGGGAGAGAATGCCATGGCATAAGGTCCGCCACTTGTACGTTTTTTTAACTCTGCAGTAAAGTTTAAATGAATAAATAAAGCTAAGTCTTTTCATCTCAAAAATCAGGCTACAGTGACAAACTACCATATAAAGTTTGTATAAGACAATGTGTATTGACCCTAACTAGAATCTATCACTCTACAACTGGTCCAAAGAATGCTTTTGGAAACCACTCCATTGTATGCAACTTTCACGGCCCACATAACTTAATAATGCGGTAACTATAGGTGTATGCTATGATGTACTGACGTTCGACGGTGAAAGAGGTAATTGTTACTTTCAATTCTAATGCGAGGTCAATGGAATAGATGCATGTTTGAAAAATTCTTTTAAAAATTGTGTTTATTACTCAACCAAACCCAGACATAAAATATTACGTACTGTTGTACACCACTGAAATTGCCATTAGTCATAAGACTATTAAAGATACATTATAGTTTACTTGTTGAAATGGTGTGCACGATGTCGGCGCGCCACAAAGGCCGCGCTTTTGAAAAAGCCGATGCCCCTTTATCAGCACGCCGACGGCCCACTAGCCAATTGAACGAATAAACTATATATGTGACGTAATTATTAGCCCCAAAAGGAATGCATCATATCACTATTTTATTAATCGGGGTCTAGTTTGAGTATTCGAGATAATTTTGTATCTCCATGCCCCATTCCCATGCCATATTTACGAATCAATACACCAACAAAAAAAAATACTGTAATGCTAAGGATATTGAGCCCTTAGCTGTAAACTCACAGATCTGCATATTTTACCTTTTCTACCGTAACATACGAATTACATTTTAAGGGTCCCCCGACCCTAGACCAAAATACAACTTTCCATACAAACGTAGTCTACGTTTTATTTCAAAACGACATGTCCGATTTGGGCAAAATTTTGTAATTTCAAAGATATTGCAATTATCTAGGTTTATAACTAGTTTCCGACGGTAAAAATATGAACTTGAAATAGAATATAGTGTTTTATATCATTATTGACCATTAGTATGGGAAACTTCTAAATCGTTATATTTTCTTTCCAGTTCATAATTTTAGTATAGGAAACCAGTTATAACCCTAGATAATTGCAATTTCTTTACAATTACCAATTTTTACCGGAATCTGACATGTGGTTTCAAAATTAAACGTAGACTACGTTTGTATGGAGAAGTCTAGGGTCGGGGGACTCTTAACCAGAGATTAAACTACACAACAGACCAGACAGTCAATAAAAAACTTAATTGTATCCCTGCATAATAATTCTTAAATAACCATTGCATAAACAACCTCCGTAATGACTATTCATCGTTTCGAGAACGCGAGTACGTTGTTTTACAATAAATCACAGATTTCTACCCGGCGATATTGTTTGCGCTGCAAAATTCCCACGTTACAATGCAGAGAATGACACATACTTATAATTACGGCTTTATGCTTCTCCATAATCGTTTTCCCTCAGACGATGTCTCAAGAGTGCATTAATTGCATCCAAATGCACTTTTGTTTGAACATAGTAAAATAAGCTGCGCAGGAATCCAACATTCGGGGAATTCAACATTTATAGAATCAACAGTCGGAAGGACTTTAACTTGAAAGGTCCGGAATGCACCAAAATACACCTAAAATAAAAAAAATTGAAAGCCCTCAAGTGTATATTCTGTTATGAAACATACTAAAATAAAAATATGTGTAAAGGCGAAAGGCATTGTCTAGTCTAGTAGTGCCTCAAATCAAAGTAGCGTGTAACAATATTACCTTATCGTCTTGTAGCACAATCTACTATTTAGAAACAGGTGTCTAACGATGCTCCTAAAATATTTTAGCAAAATGTTCAGGTCTTTTGGTCTCCACTGTAGGAGCACGATCCTCTTTACTACTAGAGCCATACTTGGCCAGGGCAGCCAGAGGACTTTGCCTACACTCTCCTCGCTGGCCAGACGGGTTGGAGAGGACTAATTGCTGTTTATAGGCTTTGTTTTGCTTGAATTTCCTAAGTCGCCTTCTACGACAATCACGGGAGAACTTAAGTGGCCCTTTTCTACTCCGCCGGAAACCACAAAGCATAGCAAAATGAAAATGTTATATCAACAATATTAATTTGAAAAAGTTGTCTAACTATTCTGAAAATGTTTCTCTGAAATTAACCGAATGAAAACATTCCTCCTGAACGCTACACAGAGATCGTGTTTCAATTAAAAGTTAGTCCGCCTTTGACTCAAATGAAATCAGGCAGGTATAGATATACAGACTCTCGAAGTTTGCCGTCCAGTCTAACTGGCCAGTTTATCAAAGCTTGTGTCAAAGTAAGGGGGAACTGCATGCCACCTTTAGCATGTCTGTACATTAGTGTTGCCGCTCGATAGTCCACCGATAGGCTATTATTGATAGACAATCGGTATTTTAAATAAAACCGATACTGTCAATAAAACCGGTACTATCAATAGTATTGCTTTACACTATACATAAACCATCGATACTCTAGGCCTATCGATAGTTTGGCACTTTTCGGGCAACAATAGAAGTTCATTAACGGGAAGCATTTATCAAGCATTTCCTTGGTTTCACTAGTATTTTGTTACCTGAAAAATCTTATCCAAGTTCGGAGGAGTGGCTAAGCTGCCTCAGCCATTATTCTATTTCTATTCTTCGTCGATTCGTACCATCTTTCAAGCGCTCTTGTTCTTTTCTGCCGTTGACATAAGCAGTGTTGATAACATTAGCTAATTAGAGCAGCTCAGCTACTCAACTGTAAAGATTTATAGCAGGGTTGAATCGTTATGTATGCTATTCGGGATATTCTTGTTAAGATAATTAAATAAAAATACAGTGTCTGTCAAGGAAGTCAGTGTGGACACAGCCTTCACGTGGACAGCATTTAAATAAATTCCTGTCGTGGAATCTGCACTGGTTGCAAATAACTGCTTTATGCAACAGGTTCAGCTTAATCTTCTTCTTATCGTGTGTGTTAGTGACTAACACTAGTGACAGAGTTTTTAAACCGCCTTAAAGGCCTCTGACATGGTTTTAGGTAGCGACTAATGTCAAAGACAGTGACCGGGACCGACGGCTTAACGTGCCCTCCGAAGCACGGATCATCTTACTTATCAGACAATCAGGTGATCAGCCTGCAATGTCCTAACCAAACTAGGACAAACAACATAAAGTCGTTGCCCCCGCCGGGAATCGAACCCGCGACCTCCGGGTATGAGCCAAACGCTCTAACCACTACACCACGGAGGCAGTTATGTTCCGTTCCGTTCAGCTTAATGATATTGTTTTAAACAATAAAGTACCTGGGTGACCGAGCTTTGCTCGGTTACATCTCAAACATTAACTACATTTTTTAAACTTGTATAAAAACAATACGAAGTAAAAAATTATATATAAAATTGAACAAGTAAATCACCGAGTGGGATTCGAACCCGTAACACTATTTCTAGCGGTCCGCATCCTTAACCGCTGAGCCAAACGGATGGCGGCCTGCGCAAAGAAATTAGCGACCATATTCTGTGTGGAAAGAAAAACGCATTTGCCCAAACATAAGACTAATCTAAATCTATTTATTTACCCCCGAAAACCCCCATATACCATTTTCAGCGAAATCGTTAGAGCCCTTTTCGAGATCACAGAAATCTATAAATATATAAATAAACAAACATACAAGAATTGCTCGTTTAAAGGTATAAGAAAAGATATTTTAACGAGCTTGTTCGTCCACCACAAGCACCGTAACGCAAGTGACGTCACATGCGTCTTTATCACATGCAGAGATGCATATTAAAAGTTTATCATTAAAAATACCTGATGACATGGAGAACACTTATTCACACAGACTACATTCTTACTTCAGTTGTCAGAAGATATAATATTTCAAGCTTCAAGTTGAATTAAACATTCAAATGTTTATTTAGTAATTAGAACTTATTTTACTTTTCGCGTTAATAAGTATATCTGTAAAAATAGTTAACATAGTACTTGTGACTTTGTGTCAGTACATACAAAAACCAATCAAAAATCAATCACGCCCGCTGAGTCATACGTACATGACGCTTTTATCGTCGAAGGCATTTCGTGACAGCGGTCATTGTGTACCGAAGGTGCTAAGACGGCCACAAAAAGCCTATTTATAGCGTAATTGTCTGTATTAGCGTCTCTTAGCTCTGTTACCTTTACGTTTATACAGCTAAACTTGTGGATGAGTCATCGCCTCATTGAATAATGTGATTCAATGTAGAACAGTTGGTGTGGCAGTTGACTCTATTTTTGGTCAAGATAATAGTGATAACCTTTGTTAGTATTCTACCCTGAAATCGCATTGATATTGATAGGATAGAGTAACTAAGAGTAAAACTATTTTAATGTTCGGTTTAAAATTCTGTAACACCAATCCTACAAGACTAATTATAGATATAATCATCATCATACCAGCCACAGGAAGTCATATAAAAAATATAAAAATGTTATTTAAGTGTATAAGTATATTGCAAAAATAATATTAAACTTATTAATGTAGTCCTGTTTTTACCCTTTGGGTACCGTACCCTAATAATCTACAGATATTAATGACAATTCTTTTTTTAAAACAAGTAATCATAACCTTCATACTATCATCCATTCCCAAAAACCCCAACGTATACTATCTAATTCAACTTGTTCCAATCTCGTAGATACCTATATATTTCGTATGTCAATACATTTGCCTTTATCCCGCTTGTTCGCTCCGGCAAACATGGAATTCAGCCCGACATCACAAAATAAAGAGAATAACAGAGAGAATTCATGCGTTTATATAGGCAAACATATGTTGGATTATAATTAAGAACATTACCTACTTTTTATAAGCTTATATACAATATTGATACAGAATTGTTATCTGGTGTGTGTTAATAAATAAATAAAATAAATATATATATACAGTTTGAAAAGTCAAGCTCTGTTACAAGCAAATTACATCACATTTTTTGTAGTTTCACCAATATTACTTCTACATCCATCACACTAAAATCCTTCCTGTTTTCTTCAATCCATAATGCCACTCTGTTTCCCATCTTTTGCAACAAGAATAACAACAAGTTACATTGAACTACTTACGCATTTAATTTATTTGTTGTTTTTTCTATGGAGTCAGTTTAAGAAAATTCTTTTGAAGCTTTGAAAACTCTGAGAAGTAGTCCAGAAACTCGCGCTTCAAGTCGGCATTTCACATATTGCACCCTTGTATTTTACCAAAACTTGCTGAAAATACCGTGCGTCCTATCTGTTACTCACTACGATTTGTACCAATACCACAATATCCAAACTTTATGGGCACTATTTGCACATCGCCGCCCATTCTGTATAAACATTTGTACACCAGTTCAGAGCTTGTTACATTAGTAAATATGTCTGTTACATACGAACTTCGGAATACTTACGCTCTGTTTATGGTTCTCTTGTAGGTATCTATTGTAAATACGGTAAACACGTGTAAACCTTTTGTTTTGATATGGTTTATATTTTTTCTTTCTCCATAGTTTGTATGATTTTTGTGTAAAGTTAATTTGTCATACAGAAATAAGGCTGCTTTACATAGGCCTCCAGGTATACCAAGTAGGTGTGACATTTGTCTAGACACCAATTTTGAAAAAATGTGTAGAGAAGTGTCACATCACAGTGCGTTATGTGTACTGCCGTAAAAGCAAATCACCTTTTCATTTCAATTAGAAATAGAATAGTTTATACTACAAATTCTGTTAGTAGCAATGGTTCTTAAATAAAAAAGGATATATAGTTACAATTCTATACACTGTCACGTCTTTACCCCTAATGGGGCAGACAACATGTAGCCTGATGATAGTCGAGAAGATGGAAACGATTAGGATATATTCGGTTCATTTTCAGCTTTTTACAATGTAAAATTTTTCCCACAGACTGTACAACACGGCTTCCCGCACAGAGCATCAGCCCTAGCATGGGACCCCCTGCTCAGGCTGGCGGCCATCGGCACAGCCACCGGCGCGCTCAAGGTGTACGGCCGGCCCGGCGTCGAGTTTTACGGACAGCACACCAACCCGGACGCCGCCGTCATACAGATACACTTCATCCCCGGTACGTTTACACACCGATAAGTTTATAGGTAGATAAAATATTCCTTAACACATTGCTGGTTACTCAGCCAGACACAATAGAAATAACAATTTATGTACGTCTATAGACGTAGTGTGTCCAACAATGTGTTAAAAGGCAACTTTTCATACAAATCAATTCGTCATCATCAACAGATTCTATGTATTTGGGGAGATTCTATGTATTTGGGGTTCCATAAATCCCATGTTGTTTTGTACCTGGCCATGGCTATCCTGTTCTTTTCTGTAATAAATAAATTTTGGTAGTTCGGTTTCTGTGTTTTTCGCGTAACTTACACTGGTGTCAGATTTTCAGGCTGCCTAGAGCTAAAACGAATCCAACCATCTTCCTATTTCGATAAAATCTATAAAATGACATAAAATATCTACAAAATCCAAAAGGACAGCACAAAAACGCCTTCATTCTACAGCCGGTCATCTCCATCAACTATCTAAAAAAATGTCAAATTGACAATTTTCAACGTTCCAGGCACCGGCCGGCTCATATCACTGTGTGACGACAACAGCCTCCATTTATGGGAGGTCAACGAGAAATCGCTAGTAGAACTCAAGTCCCACACGTTCGAGGGCAAGAACAAGAAGATATCGGCGGTATGCGTCGAGTCCTCGGGAAAGAATATGCTCTTGGGCACAGAGGGTGGCAACATCTACTCTTTGGACGTAAATGGTTTCACCATCAGCGAGGATGTCATATACCAAGACTTGGTTATGCAGAAGTAAGTATACTTTGATATCCACAACCTAATCTAATGTATTCAGTTCAGATATCACACAAGCTTGATAATGACTCGAAATCGTTCTTATGTCGTTGGGACAGAGAATAGCGACATTGTCTCAAATAACCCTTTTACTTACGTTGATGATGATTATAACACGGTTTTATCTCCATTTTCATGTGTTTTCATTTTTGTCTCTTTCCATGTGTCTGCTCTGCGAGTTTGGTTCGTGACTATCACATTTTCCTTTATCTGTGTCATGTAGCTATGTTTCGTTCTACTCGGTTTCTTTTTTTCTACTGAAATTAAGACCAAGACATGTAAGAAGCCAGTAAATAAATGTTCCAATTTATCTACTAAGTAAACGTTTCTACAAAACAAAATGATAAACAATTCATTTCTTCCAGCTGTCCAGAAGACTTCAAAGTGAATCCAGGCGCAGTAGAATCACTTTGCGAACACCCGAAGGTGCCGAGTCGACTGCTCATCGGCTACAACAGAGGGCTCGTCGTGTTATGGGACCGAGCGGCCGGCTCCCCCTCATATACCTGCGTGTCTAACCAACAGCTTGAGAGTTTGTGCTGGAATGATGACGGTAAGTAAGACTGCTAAAAAACCCGGGTTTAGTGGAGGTACTATGCGAGTACCGAAAGGTGTTTAAAAAATAGGGTGTGTATGTTAGCCACATGAGGGCACATGAGCGACGCCTTGAATGAATTTATATTTAAATTCGTATCAAACAAATACAGTCACCATAGCCGAAAACGGCCAAGGAATGATGGTGATGACTGAAAGGTGTCTAGTTGACTTCTTATTGGCTATTGGGACTCATCTGTTAGCACGTAACGGAACTTTCGCATGCTACTATCCTTTTTTGATCGATGGCGGCCGAAGCCGAAGCTGGAGCTTAAGTGAGACACTAATATTTTTGCGTATCTCTAAAGAGACTAGAGAGTAAACAGAGAGGAGAATAGTCTAACATTCCATACTGTTCTCCTATCATCCACACAAATTACATCACAGTGATGAGGGAAGTTACAAAATGGGTTATGCCAAATGTGACAGTACGTGTTAAAGGGATCGGAAAAAGCGTGACAAGGAGGGAGAGGTTCGAAAAGTCATTCTGCGTCGAATAAAATGTAACTGACCCTTATTAAATTTTACAAATAAGTAATATATGTTTGTGTATTTCAGGCGAGCACTTCACATCGTCTCACAACGACGGCTCCTACGTCACGTGGGCGGTTGGCGGCACAGTCAGCGAGCGACCTCTCAAGGAACCCGTGTCTCCATACGGCCCTTACCCTTGCAAAGCCATCTCCAAGATTTTGACAAGGACTAGTATTAGTGGGGACGAGATCACCGTATTTTCCGGTAAGTATCCCAACCAAAATTATTAATGCGAAAGCGGTATTTGTTTGTTTGTGAGCTCTTCACGCTTCAACCACTTGACCTATTAAGATGGTATGGGTATAGTTTTAGACCCAGGGAAGTACATAGGAGACATAGGATAGTTTTTATTCCCGCGGGAAGCGCAGCCCACGGGAAGAGCTATAAAGGCAGCACTTTTCTATGCTGCTATTCTTTTCTGTCGCTCAGAACCGTCATTTGCTAGAGCGAGAGAGATCGACGGAACGCCGCGGAATTTCCGATGCTGATGCGTTCCGTCGCTCTCACTCGCACTAGCTAGCAGCATAGAAAAGTGGTGTTCCATACTGACAGATTTAACCCAACTTTTACTTCCTGTCAAAACCTAGTGTTAACTTGAGCATTATATAGTCAAATCGGTGCCGTTCAGGGTTCAACCCCCAACATAAAACACCTTTTTTGTAAATTTATTTTATTTTCCAGGTGGCCTACCCAGAGCTTTGTATTCAGATAAATGTACAGTCACAGTACAACAAGGCGAGAAAAACGTCGCCTTCGACTTCACCAGTAGGGTAAGTTTGGCCCAAATGTTTTTGTTTTACGCAGTAAACATAATCTTTGGTAATTTTTAACGGGTAAAATTCGAGACTTATTGCATTATGGTAAAATTTTGCAAATAAAAAATTCGGTCTTTTTTATGAGAACAGACTCGTTCTGGTTACCTATCTATTCCAACTAATTTGATTTGTTTTTCTTCATAAAATAATGCGAACGATGTTGCAGATTAGTCATTTTGTTTAAAATGTTAAATGCGTTTTCAGATCAAAACTTTTTAATTTGAAATTGTCATATTCAAAATGTTAATTTTTAAGTGACAATATCTTCGTTCAATGGAAAATTTAATTTTATCTTTTAAGGTGATCGACTTCTTCACAACTACCCCGGTGCCTCCCGACGGCGTCCCGCTCCAAGAAGACAGGCCTGACACTCCTGCGCAGATACAATCACAAACTGTCAACCAGGTTGCCGCTGCCTTAGTAAGTTCTCATTCCTTATTTTCGGATTTTTTTAAATGTTTTATATAAACAATCTTTAGTACTGGACACATAGAAAAGACGTAAGACGCGGACGGGGCGCAGACATATGTCTCTTCCGCGACGGCAAGCGACGGTTTCATACAAAATGTAAATGACGGGGCGCCCGTACATTTTAAATGGAACCGTCACTTGCCGTCGCGGAAGAGTCATATGGCTGCGCCCCGTCCGCTTCTTACGTCTTACTACAGTGCCTTATGACCAATATCGCTTATTTTCGGAAGTTACAAGTTCAAACTTTTCAAAACCTGAAAAGCTTTTTGGAAACGAAGTCCTAGGTGGCTTTACAAAGTGATTCTTCAATTTAGATTTCCATTTCAACTAATAATTTTATCTTCTTTTCCAGGTGGTCCTCGCAGAAGAAGAGCTTGTGGTCATCGACCTCACAGACTCCCGCTGGAGACCTCTCCGACCTCCCTACCTTGTATCCATACACGCGTCGGCAGTGACAACCGCTCAACTGGTGGATAACGTAGCGGATAACGTGTACGACAATATTGTCGCGGCCGGTAAGTTCGTTTACATATCCTATCCCACTTCTGATGTCGAATCAATATCAGAAGTGAGATAAACTTACGAGTTGGTACTCTTACTCACCGATGCAGCAAAACATTTTCCTGAGATGTGTTTATAAATATGGATCAGACTCATTCAATATTCTGAATTACTTTTCGATATATTTTCACGGAAAGTTGTAATATGATTGTGATTTGTTTTCATTTTCCTAACCTCTCTTGATGAATTTTATTGATAAAAAGTCCTAAACTCAAATTGTCTTTTTTTTACTTGATTGATTAGGTTTGAGTAGGATTGCTAGAGGTATGTTTTTCGAGTGCACGCATGTTCGCATATTTCTTTGGCATACTCTGCAGCCTAAACGGCTTGCTGGATTTAAGATTGAGAGGTGTCATTTGGGAGTGACAATGTAAATATCAAAAATAATAAAAATATTTTTTGAAAATTGTCAATCGGGATTTTTTTTAAAATACTTTTGTCATTATAGGTAACCAGCAAACCGAGAACGTGTATTCCGAGAGCGCATGGCCGATTTCCGGCGGCAGTGCGGCCGCGCCGGAAGTGGCCCCGCGGCAACTGCTGCTGACGGGCCACGAGGACGGCTCCGTCCGGTTCTGGGACGTCACCGGAGTCGCCATGACGCCGCTGTATAAATACACCACGTCGCAGCTCTTTAGGTGAGATCGCAAACATAGTAATCTTATTAACTGTTCCTTTACCGCCAATACCAGACATAAGGAACGAAGCATTTATTAATGCCATGCGGGTCTTGACCGGTTAAATTTCGAAGAAACAAATAGAGAAACGAATTTCCCTTTTAAGGCTACTGTAGTTAATAGTATTACAGATTTTATAGTAGTACTAAAGATAATTACTAAAGCTCTTCAAGTGAGGTCATGAACGTAGTAATCTCATGAACATAGTTATCTTTTTGAATATAGAAGAAAGAAATAGGGAAAGAACTTCCCTTTAAGACTACTGTAGTAAATTGTATTACAGATTTTATAGTGGTACCAAAGATAATATAATTACTTACGTAAGGGTTAGTCCTAAAAGTATTACACTGAAATAAAGTAACGCCTTTAAATAACTAACGCCGTAGAAAGTATAAGAAGGCCCATAAGTAGGCAAAACTGAAGTTGCGAGGTAGGCACACAGAGATGGCAGCACACACGACTAGCAAAAAAATGAGAGAAAGTGTTGAATATGCTTTAAAAATATCTATTGCGTTTCTTATTTTACAAGATCTATAAACATTAAGACGCACACGCATCAGCTTCGTAAGCTGCTAGTGAGTTGTACAATAAAGAATATACCACTTTGCAACACAGTTTTTAAACTACATTTTGCTTTATTCCTTCAGTTCATAGTGATAAAATCGAAGCTAACTTTTATAAGTGGTACTTATTATTTGTGGAGGCCCGTTCAGCAAAAACCGGACTCAAAAAACTTATATAATTATGTGTCTTCTGTCAGCCGCCGTGCTTGCCAAATTAGCTAATGATGTTTTCTTCTGCTTGTCGCTTGCTACGATGCGAAGCGGGCTCAAAAGATCTACACCGAGGTAAAACGTTCTATATAAGCATGTACTTGCGAGCGCAACATGCTTTTTTTAATTAACTTTTTAATTTTATTAATTTTGATGTTTTCAGCTTGTTTCTCTTCTGTGGCAAAGCTTATTAAAACGTCTTTAATATCTTTTTTTACATCACATTTTATTAACTTTCTTTGCGTGTATTTCGTGTTTTGTTTAATATTATGATTTTGTTTGCAACGAGTAGTATAAAAAACATTATAAAGTTGACATATTCGTAGCATCTTTGTCAGAATAATCATTATAATTCGATAAAATAGTTGATCTAAATAACTCCAAGCAATAACTTCACATTTGTTAAAATTACTAAAAGTTGTATTATATATTAATTAATCTCATCAAACCAAGAACATAATAGACAAATGTCTATTTTCTATCATTTTAGTAGAAAACTTAAATACGAGTCGTGCTTTCTTATAGTCCTTTTAACCTACTATTAGCTATGTGCAGACTGCAGCGCCGCCTAGCGTTCGCTTCTAAAAGCAAACTTTGTGGGTTAAACTGTCAAAATACTAAATAATAAAATTGAAAATTATACTGGAAATTGTTTATAACTTCAGTGTATTGCTCTAAATCTCCATACATTTGTTTGGCAGAATTAATTGTATAATTTCGACTTTTAGCCACCAGGGGCGCTGCGATAGACTACATACCCCTTACCACCAACTACTTCGCACGGAGCTAATAGCGGTTGTTTACGATCCAAATATGTTAAATATTCATGTTGCAGTTTGCATAAGACACTCAATGCCTCCATTATTTATTGATTTTTTGATTAAGTAACAAAATGAAAATATTTTTATACCTCAACTTACATTAACAATGTGTAATACAGTCTCTAACTCTCATATTCATAAAAAATTCCAACCGTTTGTTAAATATATTTCAGTTCAAGCATGATTTGTCCCTTTCCCTCATTTCAATATTTGACAATAAAAGAACGAGACAAAACATTAACTAAAACAGATTTAGCAAACTGTTAAGTTTATGAATATGAGGGTAAAATGTTACTCATTAGAATATTCTACCATTTATATTTGTTGTACAGCGGCTTGGAAGTGGGCGAAAACAACGACAGCCAGACGGACGAAGAGGAGTGGCCGCCGTTCAGGCGAGTCGGCACCTTCGACCCGTACAGTGACGATCCCAGATTAGCTATCAAGAGGGTAAGTACCTTCAATGAGGGTTCTCAAAAATATGGGACACTAGATGGCCGCACAGTGACGTCAGGTCCAAAAGCTGTATTATAAATGTAAATGTAACCATTTAGAAGAGCAAAAGAACCTGTCACCTGATGGTCTCTTTGTCATATCATCTCTCTGACTCTACGTGCGAAAGAGACAGCATACGTCGCGTGATGCCGTATCTCTGTAGCAGGTAAAGTATATGACAGAGACAAAGTTTGTGCCCTAACCACAGTAGATTGGACCTGACGTCACGTGCTGCCAGCTGGTGTCACATTATTTAAAAACCCTCATCAAGATTTCCTCCAATATAGCTGACCAAAGTTACCTTGTCCACACGTAAGAGCTGAGGTCTCGTCGATGTCATTGTGTGTGGAAAAGAAGCATACAATGACTATTTTTGGGCGGAGATAATAGATTGGTTTTGAGTAACTATATATTTTGTTGTTTTTTTTTTTTTAATAAGTGTTTCGTGTGTAGTGTGTAGGAAATGCCGGTTTCAAACCCTTTTCGGTGAACATTTTAGAAATTTAACGTAAACACTCCATTTGGAACAAAAAAAAAATGTTCATGAATACATCGATTTCTTCTTGAAGGGGCAATTTAACCCATAATAGGTTGAAATGTCCCTGTGTTTAATCTGGCAAAGTATGGTTCTGGTAGTACAGTCTGGTCGTGCTCCTGTAGTGGAGACAAAAATACCTGATGATGATGATGATGAAATACAATCATAATAATTTAATTGCCAGTCACAAGTACAGTGTTGGGTAAAGAAATTTTATAAAACTATTATTATTGTTTATATATTGATGATTTAAATTGTTTGTTAACAGATAATCCTCTGCCCCCTCTCCGGGATGCTAACGATCGGTGGCGCGGCCGGACACATCGTGATCGCCAGTCTGAAGACCTCTGCTAACACCAACGAAGTCAAGGTGAGCTCATCTTTTCATGTACGTATAGGCAGCGGCACGAAAATAGCGCTGACCTTGCTTGCGCAGAAGACAAAAAGTAATGCTGTACCCGTGCGCAGTATCCTCTCTACACTTGACTCAGGGCTAAACTTGCGTGCTTTTACTTGTATTATCATCATTTAAGCCGCATAACGTCCACTGCTGGACATAGGCCATTTTGGAAATCCTTGTTAGAGACCTACGTATGTGGGCTAGTAAATAGTACTTACTCGTGTTACATACAGATCATATTCTTCGCCTGGTATTATCTTCCTGTGACAGCTGGTCACGTGATTGGCCTAAGTATACGTCATCAGTTGGGTTGGGAGTGTTGCCATTGTGTGTGATTGAATTACCCGAGCAAAGTGCATTTTTTTAACTCAACAAATTAATTATGCAGAAATAATTTAATAAGTATTTTTTTATCAAAAATAAATACATAGATGATGAATTACAAGAAATACAAAATAGTTAAGTAAGTTAGTATTCTATGTTTATTAACTAATTAAGAAAGTCCCTTTATGTACTAAAAATAACAATCAGTGGTAAGACTTAACTTGACATTCGTGACGCAGTCTTAGGCCATCTCTGAAAGAGAATACCTTGTTTTATTATATCATGATACAGACTTATCCAACCTGAGTAAAGGCACATTATTTAATATTACTTGTTGACCACTATCAGGACCAATATATGAATATAACTAAGGCTAATTAAATTAATTAAAAGTTGGTTTCAAGATCAAAGATTTGGTAATGATGAAAAATGAAAAATATATCTACGACGCTGTGTGATGTATTTAATTCCATATATTTTTCTTTACTATTTCTAATATTCCTGTTCTGGTTCCTTCTGTTTGTTTTTACTTTTTAAACATGTTTTTTATTTTTTGTTTGTTTTTATGTTTTTTGTTTATTTTTTCAGGCTGTATCCGTAAATATCGTTTCGGACCGCGACGGTTTCGTGTGGAAGGGCCACGACCAGCTGACCCTGCGGTCGGGCGCGCTATCGTTCCCGCAAGGATATCAGGTAAACTAGAACATCTGTCTGAAATCTGAATGTATTTGACAGTTTCCTATTTGTCTTATCTGCTTAGTACTGATCTCTATGGTGATTCAAGTTTTCAAACCCCCAGACGCCTTTCTTTAATGAGAGGGAATGCGGAACACTGGAGACAATCACTCGCATAGAATACTGTAATTTTACGTTAGTTTTAATCAAACGCTGCTTTATCTTAATGAATGGCCGTCACGCAGAATTTCCCGCCCTCTTTTTTTTCCGTGGTTTTATGTGGAATCCTCATCAAAAGAAGAGAATGCAATATTATGATGTGTCGGTAGGTGGAACATAGGAACTCTGTCGTAAAACGACGCAACCCCATCGTCGAGCTCGTTTGATTCGTCTTGAGGAGCAGTTGAAATAAAAGCTTATTTTAAATAATAAAGGTTTTTAAATATTTACTTGTTTTTGTGCATATTCGCTATTTAATTTTTATTTTCAACTTATCTTGGGTCTTGGTTGTTTATCTATATATGTATTTGTTTTAAAATATAGTGTCGTTGAGTTGGTATCCCATATCGCAAGTCTCGAACTTACTTTGGGACTAGGTTAATCTGTGTAATTCGTCCCTATATATTTATTAGAATGTACGTTCGTTTTGTCAGGCGACGTCGGTGGTGCAGCTGGCGCCGCCGGCGGCGGTGACGTCGCTCGCGGCGCAGTGGGAGTGGGGCGTGGTGGCGGCCGGCACGGCGCACGGGCTGGCCTTGTTGGACGCGCTCGCCGCCACGCCGCTGCTGCACAAGTGCACGTTGAACCCTCACGGTAAGACAGTACTAGCTGGTGCCCACGACTTCGTCTGCGCAGGATTATCACACAATATCTTTATAAATTGTAGCCTATGTGTTACTCTGATGTATAAGGTATATTATTGTAAAGCTTGATTAAAACCCATTCAGTAGTTTTACGTGAAAGAGTAACAAACATCCATCCGTACTTACAAACCTTCGCGTTTATAATATTAGTAGGATTTTTACCCGACTTTAGCGCTGGGTGAAACGTAGAGGGGATACTGCGCATGGGTAAAGTACAATTTTTGACTTCTGCGCAATTACTGTCAGCGCTAGAGTCATGCCGCTATCTATACTACCGATCATAGCAAGTCGAGATCCATGTTTCTGCCTAGTGCATGGGATTACGGGCGTGATAATATGTATATTTTACCCGACTCCGGCGCAGCTAAATGGCGGGTTGTATCTTGGAAGGTCTAAGCTAAAGCCGCGATGTATGTGCTCTACAATATTTCCACTATGCATTTGTTCCTAGATTCCGGAGCTGGCGACACCCCTATTTCCCGGAGAAAGTCGTTCAAGAAGTCCCTGCGCGAGTCGTTCCGGCGACTCCGGAAAGGCAGGTCACAAAGACGGCAGACCACTTCCAGTCCTACCTCACCCACACAGGTACGACTACAAATTACATCTTACATTTTGTAACCCAAAATCGACTTAAGTGTCTGTCTTGAGATGTCACATAGATGTCACACACACAAAAGCTATGCTTTCAAATGTAAGCATTTTACACTGAAGACAAACAAACTTATTCAAAATCATTTACAATAATTATTTACAACTAGCTGTGCCCGTGGGCTTCGCTTCCCGTGTCATTCCCTGGGTATCAAACTATATTCATATCAAATTTTATCTAAATAGGTTCAGCGGTTGAAGCGTGAAGTGGCTACAAACAAATATACAAAGTCACTTTCGCATTTATAATATTAGTAAGGATTAATGAATTTATCTCACCTATCTCAATTATTTCTGTTTTGCAGCCCCCACCGAAAAAGCCCATAGACAAAGCAGCGTCCGACACAGACGCCGACGTGAAGCCCATAGAGCGCGCCGTGGAGGCTCGCTCCACCGACGACGCCTTCGGCTCTATGGTGCGGTGTCTATACTTCGCGCGGACGTTCCTTATCTACAGTGAGTACCGTACATGATATTGATAAAAATCATTAAACCAGTCTTGAGACACTGATATGCTATCCTAATGATTTTTTTTTCGAATTTCCCTTGCCATATGGTGCTGAAAATATTTTTTTAAAATTGCGTGATGTAAAAATTAGTCTAGGAACTAACATTAATACTATCACAAACTCTTTGCCTTTTAACCAGATTGAGTTTCTCTTATAATCTATATGGAACGGAATAATCCTATAACTATAAGAGCATATTATTAAAAAAGCAGTAACATACCGAAAATCGTCTTGTTTACGCATACGCGGCAACATTTTACACACATCTCTTGTAAACCGTTATATTTTTGGTTTGTAAAAAAAGCGCTAGGTGCCGTGTGGTTTCCGGCAGAGTAGAATAGAGCCACTTTAAGTCCTCCCGTGGATGTCGTAATAGTAGGCGACTTAGGAAATACAAGCTTAACAAATATTATAAACATCAATGAAACCTCTCCAACCCGTCTAGCCCGCGAGGAGAGTGTAGGCCAAGTCCTCTAGCTGCTCTGGCCAAGTATGGCTCTGGTAGTACAGAGAGGGTCGTGCTCCTGCATGGAGACAAAAAGGCCTGATGATGATGATGAAAAATAGCGCTATCTTGTTGAGATTCCAGCGATATAGAACACCAAGGCGTGACGTTAATGTAACTACTGCTTATAACAACTGGGAGCTCATTCATTTGGTACTACTTCCACGGTTATAAGAGTCATAACAACCGCTTCATTTGCAGCACAAAACTCAACGCCGACGCTGTGGGCGGGCACCAATAACGGCACCGTCTACGCGTTCACACTACACGTGCCCAACACAAACAAACGGAAAGAAGAGCCCGTATGTAGACGTCATTTATATTATCCCAAAAAAACATATTTTCACAACCAAGGGTTTTCAATTTTTTTTACCATCGATGGCAACACAGTGAAGTCAGGTCCAATAAATTATTGCTGTTATTGGTGGATACAAGCCGCTCTAGATCGGTAATTTTGGAGATCTTTGGGAGAGGCCTATGCCCAGCAGTAGACGTTATGCGGCTGAAATGATGATGATTGGTGGATACATTTGACGGAACAAAAATCTGTCAACTGATGGAGCTGACGTCACTGTGCTGGCCATCTGGTGTCCCTTGTTTATGAAAACTCTTTTTTTTTCTTTTCTTGATTACGGCGGTCAAACTTCGTTGAAGCTTATTTTGCCAGTGTCTAGTAATATCTCTTCTTTATTCCTAATCCTAAACCCTTAACTATACAATCAAAGGTTGGTATAGGTCCTTTGATTGCTTCACGGGAGCTTCTGGCGACAAATCTATACGAGTCCACTGGTTTTCATAGCCGATTGAGTGGCGGACGGCGCCCAAAGACGCCCACCGCAGTCCGCAAATAAATATCACTACAACCGCACTATGACTGTCCACTTTAAACATTTCACATATTGTCCATGAGAATGAGCATTTATAACACCAAAGTACACCAATTTCATATTATAAAGTCCACTACAATCAATTTGCAAAACAATTTAAAGCAAACTCCAACTGGACCCCTTGACTTCCCGCCAAAAACTCTTATGAAAACTCATTCAGGCGGCTGATTATAGTATAAGAATGTTTTTTTTTTTTTTTGTTGGAACCAATATCTTGTCCGATGAAGGAAATTTATTGTAACTCGGACTGACGTTTTAATTCTGCCAACCTATAGTTTTGAACTGTATTTTGTTTCTCAACTAAGATATATGTACTAAAGAAGCTGTGGTTAACGGTCTTGGTAGTATAATTAGATGTGTTAAATTTAAGAAAACTTAACTAATATTCTGTACTACTAATTGTTTTCCTTAATAAAAAAACAAAACAAAATACATATTTCAAATTGTAATACAGGTGACATGTCAACTGGCAAAGGAAATCCAGCTGAAACACAGAGCGCCCGTCATAGGCATCACCGTGTTAGACGGCGCGTCCGTGCCTCTGCCCGACCCCTTGGAGGTAAGTCTCTTCAAGCATTAAAAAGTTTATAGCAGTATACTTAGCTTTAAGTAACCATTTGACGTCAACAATTGTGCAAAAAAACAAAATGACGATTATTAAAAGATATTATAAATATCCTATGATAATAAAAATATATATTTGAATTTGAATATACATCGGTATTTTCGGCACTTTTGTGCATAGGTAAATAACTTAGTGAACCTGAAATAATGGCATCGAGCGTTTTCAACCCCCGAAAAAAAGGGGTGTTATAAGTTTGATGCTAACGTCTGTCGGTCTGTCTGCCTGTGGCATCGTAGTGCTATTTCGATGTGAAAATCCTTGCGGTGGTTCTTCTGTTTGATGAAAATTAGTTCAGTCGTTTAAGTTATTGGGGGTTAACGCTTGAAAGTCGGGGCTTTTCCTATAAAAAAATAGATGGCGCTACGGAATCACGTCGTATCGGTAGTTCTGCTACTCATCACTAGGTGGCGTTCTAGATAGTCGGAGTTTTTCTAAATTTGTTTAGCAAATAAACATGTTAAATCTGTGTCATAGGCGTTGCCATGTAAAATTTAGTTTCAATTTTTTCCGTGCATTAATAGTTAGTTAATTAGTTAAAATCTTTATTGCACCAAAACATGATGTTACAGACCAATACACTAACTTATTTTTCAACCTATTAGGATTAGTAATTGCTCCTGTCTCTTACTTATATTTTTAATGTACTTTTTACTCATACTATTCAGTACTCTCTTTTAGAAGTTCAGTTACATTCACATTTCTTTATGGCAACAGAAATTTTTGATGGTTTGAAGATTATAACTTGAACACTTTGAGTGTTCAAGTTATAATCTTCAGTAAACATTAGAATTACTAAATGGGATAAGACGAATACATTTCACCGTTTCAAAATGACGACAATGTATGATTCCAAAGATAATATAATTAATAACGTAACAGACCCAACGCCATAGAAACTGTACTGAAAGAAGGGCCCATTAGTAGGCACTACTAGAGTTACAGGTAGGCACACAGAGATGGCAGCAAAGTGACAAATGAAGTATTGAATATGCTTTAATAATATTTGTTGCATTTCATATAAGTCGAATTTAATTAATTTGAGTACTACTTTATTTAAATTATAGGAATATTTTTTTAATGTTTTAATTTTTACCTTAAAGCGCCATCTAGTGACAAGGAAGAGAAATAACTATGTTTATATGGCGATGGGTATGCATGATGATACGTATTTTCCAAATCAAATACTAACCAAATGTTACGCTCTAAGCATTCTGAGTCTGGAGTGATCCCAGTGCCAGGGATGGTCCAGAACAGTGAGGTGAGGCTTGCAGTTCAACCGGCATCGATACAGCCTCGCATCGCATAATATACAGCCTCCACTGCCGATATATTAGTGTACATATATGTTTATCTATGTACATACAAACCAAGCTGCGAAAATATGATTATTTATCTATGCGGTCATTCCTAATAGTGTGTATTCACAAGGGGATAAATATCGTCATCTCTATCAGATTGTAAGTACAATCAGCGTTCAAAAATGGAGTCTTAAGAGTGCTTACCATAGACATTTTCATACAAACTTAGTCCAGCTTTTATTTTAAAATAACATGTCAGATTACGGAATAAATTGTAATTTCAAAGAAATTGCATACATGTAGGCACAATACTAGTTTTCAAATTAAAATTATGACTTGAAAGAAAATATAAGCGTGTAGAAGTTTTTCATACTTATGGTCAAAAATGATATAAAACTATTCTTAACTATATACTTCTTCAAGTCCATATTTTTACTGTAAAAACCAGTTAAATGCCTACATACGTGCAATTTCTTTGAAATCACAAAATTTTACCGAAATCTGACATTTCGTTTAAATAAAAGCTATACTAAGTTTGTATGGAAAAGTCTGATTCTGTCTAGGGTAAGGGAACTTATGATCTCTTATACTAATTGTATGAAAAATGATGACTCCATTTTTGAACTCTGCCTGTACATCGCGAGTACGTGTTTTACATTTATTTATTCCCTATTGAATACACTTTGTGTAGTGCATTACTACATAGCAAAGCATAGCATTTACCTAAAACCATGTTATCCCAAGCCTAATGATATTCGATGCTTAAATCTGCCACTTTACCAATGTCAGTGTTGTGAAACTATCATCTATATCTACTGCGTAGGTCATTTATTTACTCGATCACACAAATATTTTATTGATAGCAACATTTAGATTTTAAATCCTGCTCAAATTTAGTTAGGAAAAGCAAAATGGGTCTGATTGAGTGAGAGAATTGAGGGGTGAGGGAGAGAAAAGATGTGAGAATAGACACGTTAAAATATGACGTTTGTGGGCCTGTGCGGGCAGAGTCTTGCAACTTCTGTGATCCCTCGGACCATTGTATATCTAATTTTTATTTATTGCATTTAATATCTTAAGATTATAGTACAAAAGGTACAACTTAATTTTAAGCATTGTCTATCAGTTCACCTGACGTAGCAGAAGAGATGGTAGATGGGGTGCAAATTTATTAGATAAGTATATGGAAAGAAATATGTGGTGTATTTAATTACAGTACCTGGGCGACCGAGCTTTGCTCGGGTACATCTCAAACAATGACTACATTTTTATAAACTTGTCTAAAAACAATACAAAATAAAAAACTATATATAAATTTGAAAATAAAAAAAAATGCGATCATATTCTGCGTGAAAAGAAAAACGCATGAAAACTCGAAAACACGCGTTTTCCCAAACATAAGACTAATCTAGTTCGATTGTTTACCCTCGAAAACCCCCATATACCAATTTTCAGCGATATCGTTAGAGCCGTTTTCGAGATCACAGAAATTTATAAACATATAAATAAATATACAAGAATTGCTCGTTTAAAGGTATAAGATAAAGTATACAAGGGCATAATAACAAAATATCATGCCATCAACGAGACATGCCCATAATAAATCGAACCATGGGCTATACTAGATCACTATTTTATAATGAAATTAGAAAAACAGAAAAAGAACAAAAAAATGTTTGGTAAAGTGTGTAGCCGCCCGGGCAATTTGTATGGAAATGTCGATTTTTTTTGCTTCTAGTTTCCTAACTGTTATTTTCATTTTATTATGCTATAGAGAGCTAGTATTGCCCGTGGTTTGATTTATTACGGGTATGTCCCGTCCACGTTGTATAACATTTTGTAATAAATACCAATAAAACACCTTAAGGTGACACATGTGTCACGGCACAAATATTGGCCACTATGTGGTTGGCACTCAGTTCGAAGTCTGCAGTGCAGATTGCTGCAAACAAATTGTAAACTACTATGTCGTCTACACAGGTGGAGCGCGGTGTGTCGGCGTTGCCAGAGCCGGGCACCCACCGCGTGCTGATCACGTCGGAGGAGCAGTTCAAGGTGTTCTCGCTGCCCAGCCTCAAGCCGCACAATAAGTACAAGCTGACGGCGCACGAGGGAGCCCGGGTGAGTCCTTCTGTGATGGTAATAGCCTCTCACTGTTTCTGAAACTTGACAATCCACATTTGTCAGTTGTTGCTAGGATGTTTATGAACTGCTCCCATGTTTAAAAACTCCGTAACACCCGTCCACACCCGTTGACTTTTGTTTATAAAGTAGATGTTTCTTGCTCTCCGCTTAATGTGGGGAGCACGGCAACATGTTTCATAAACAATGTTTCATCACCTTTGTTTATGAACTGTTTACAGAGTAATGATATACTATCATACACTGTTTCTAAACTGTCTACAAAGAAACGTCGCTTAATAAATACTCAGCTTAACCCTGTTAAATAAACCTGTACGTGTTCCCAGGTCCGGCGGACGTCGTTCGCGTGGTTCGAGTGCAACGTGGCTGGCGCGGAGAAGCACCGCGAGTGGTGCCTGCTGTGCCTCACCAACCTGGGCGACTGCCTCGTGCTGAGCCCCGAGCTGCGGCGGCAGCTCAACGCGGCCGCCGTGCGCAAAGAGGACATCAAGTCAGTCGATCAACAAACAAACCCCTCCCACCCCCTCACACCCCCACGTTGAAAACTTCATTTTAAAATTTATGACAAACTTTTTTTAAGCTAATTGAAAATAAAGTTTTCAGCGTGGGAGTTTAATGAAGAGGGGGGGGGGGGGGGGTGTTTTCGAAACACCCTCGCTGAAAAGTTTAAATCGTATTTTAAAACTTATTTTATAGACCAAAAGGAAAAGAAACTCCGACTGTTTTTAGCTTAAGCTATTTAAGCTCGAGAATATATTTTTTTCTCATGTGGACAAAAATACCGTATTGAGCATCACTTTTAATGCATGCTGAAATTTAGATGTTCATTTTATGTATGTGCTGGTTTTGTAATGAATAATGAAATTCCAATCGATCATTACAAAACAGAATCTCGAATTCGGCATAGGTATTTTATTTACAGCCATTGTTATATGACGTTATACAGTTTTCAAATCTTAACTTACTATTTTGTTGTTTTTGTTGCAGCGGCATTTCAAGTTTATGCTTCTCCAAGCGAGGTGAAGCTCTCTATCTACATTCATCATCAGAACTACAACGGATTACTCTTTCCGCCACAAAGGTACGTCTTCTTATAGAAAATACATCCTTAATACTATGTCATAGGGCTGATTTCAACTTGCTAGTTCGTTTGTTATTGCAACTTGTTTTGGGTACATATTGAGATACTTTTGACGTGATAACGTCTTTAAAATCGTTTTAGTCAGGTGACATGTTTAGAAACTTGTGTCACACCAAAACCTCACGAGCGCGATCGCAGGTATAACGAGAGAGAGACGGACCGATCTCCCGTCTCATCTCGAGCGCTGCCAGAAGACGTTATCACGTAAACATCTCGATCGTAAACCTACTTTACAAACAACCAATTTTTGACGTGATAACGTCTTTAAAATCGTTTTAGTCGGGTGACATGTTCAGAAACTTGTGTCACACCAAAACCTCACAAGCGCGATCGCAGGTATAACGAGAGAGAGACGGACCGATCTCCCGTCTCATCTCGAGCGCTGCCAGTCATTCCGTGAAACGACGTTATCACGTAAACATCTCGATCGTAAACCTACGTTACAAACAACCAATTTTTTTTTTATTCTTTACAGTTAAACAAGCTTGACTTGTATCTTATATCTCCGAGTTTGTACTCATGTACTGTCATTTTCCACTTGCTTTACCGTAAAAAAACACCTATAAAAATCTGTCCATCCGTTCGAGCGCTACGATGCCACAAAGAGACAGACAGAAACTATCGTCAAACTTTTAACACCCCTCTTTGACGGGGGTTAAAAACAAGTTGTAAACAACTAATTTACTAAACGTGGCTTTTTATACATCTTAGTACTTATACTTCTTAGTTTATTTGCACCTTTTTGCCAGTTTTCCGTGTCTGAATATTTAGTGTAAATATTTCCGGTTGTTGCAGGTGACGATAGCGCAGTGCCAAGTGATCCTCTCTCCGTGGGCAGCCGCCCTGCGGGGGCCGGCCGAGGAGGCGCCGCTCACTAACGGTGAACACAAGGTAGTCTCCAAACCTAACGCTGCCCGCCCACATCCGATAATCGGTGACCGATTTTTTGTAAGAGAAAAATAGAACGTACTGAATGCAATAGTTAGCATTGCCGTGTCGTTTCCGGCGGAGTAGAATAGGGCCACTCTAAGCCCTCTCATGGATGTCGTAGAAGGCGACATTGGGAATACAAGCTTAACAAAGCTTATGAACATCAATGAGACCTCTCCAACCCGTCTGGCCAGCGAGGAGAGTGTAAGCCAAGTCCTCTGGCTGCTCTGGCCAAGTATGGCTCTGGTAGTACAGTGAGGGTCGTGCTCCTGCAGTAGAGACAAACCGTGTATGAAACGCAGACTATCTTTGTTACTAAGTTTAAACCATTATTATATCCGACCGAATCGAGTTGACATTTTCAGACAAGACAATGTCGTATTACTAGATGTCAACTTTATTTGGTCGGATAATGGTTTAAACCTAGTAACATAGATAGTCTGCATTTTATAATAAGACGGAAAAAGACCGGATGATGAATGCAATAGTGCAACGCACACGTCCCTACAAAAAGTAGGTTATAAATTTATACAAAAAAAATCGACCAGACTATCTGTACTACAAAAAGTATGACGTGGGTGGGTACTCTTAGAGCGTGTGAGTGTCACACGAATAAAATCGCGTGACGCCGCACAGAAGATAACTTTGAAGAGTGTAGTTAGTCTTAGATTTTACAAGGTTTATGTTCAAAATATTTCTTTCAAAAAATTTGTTTCGTGGTTACAATTCTAAGATAATTTTATGCCGACCGTTTCGAAGCGTGACCAGATTGTTTCTGAATTTACCCACATGTTTGCAGCATTAAATATGTTGGAAGGTTTGGGATTATCTAACTTTAACTTAATGTTTGAAGTAAATGTTTTCGGGTTGGGCTTCATCTGGCAGCACTTTTCTATGTTGCTATCCTTTTTCACGTCACGGAGGTGTGTGTAAAGTCAAAGTCAAACATTTTTATTAAATTTAGTATAAGTCTATCTCTTATTGAAGTTCGTTTTTTAAATATTGTTTTTGTGCAAAAGCTGAAAGCTACAAGTATTTCGGAAAGACCACTGCTGGAAAGATTATTTGGGTGTATGTTTAAAGGTTACAATATAAGTGACAGCACGATGTACCCCTCGACAGGAGGAGATTGCGGAGGCGGCGCACGACGTGACGGCCGCGTCGGGGGACATCACGGTGGACTCGGTCCGCGACCACACGGCGCCGCCGCCCGCCAGCGGCTCGCAGCCCGAGCTCAACATCAACTTACAGGTGACACTCGGCTCATGACAAACAATTCGTTGGAAATAGCACAGCTATAAGATCTTTATTTTTTCTCATTGTTCTCTCTCTTTTCCCTTCTCAATCTCTTACTTATCCCTTTATTTTTTCTCTCACTTCTTTCTCTTCTCTTTTCTCCTTTTCTCTCTTCTCTCTCCCTTTGGTCTAACTCTCTTTCTTAAATATCATGTCATACAATACCTTTTATTACACAAAAAACAAGGACATAATCTTAAAAACTAGGAAATGTTCAATATCGCTAAGCAATTTTCTTCTAGGCAACCTCGCTAATATGGAATATTTTTTCTAAACTAAAAACCGACTTCGCCCCTAAACTCTCAATTGATTTACATAAAATTTCAATGGGACCACCTGAAAAGTATACCAGATTATTCAAACAAAAAAAAATCAAACAGAATCACTAGGTTTTTATCTTCAGAAGCAAGATTTCAAGATGGAATATCACCAATCATCAAACTCTAAATCGCGCGCATCCCTGAGCCACAGAGCTCGAGATGAGCAAACCCGTCATATTAATAAAAGTTAAATTTTAATGGCACAGTCAGCCATAAATATGTCAATGACGCCATTCATGTCTTCCTAAATGGTACAGTCATAATCGCCCAGCTAAATTAAATTTAATTGTTTTTCTAAGGGGCCTCTCCACACGAACTACGTCCATGCAGATCATAGTGAATAGTCTCCTCGGACAAAAATTGATCTTATTCATTTTCAATGTGATTTTAGATTTATTAATTCAGAAAAACGCTTAATTTGACTCCTTACGCCTAATATACTTTATAAAAATCCATAGACAATGTTTGTTTTGCCGTTCAGAATAAAGTATTTGATTTGACATATTGGAATCTAGCGGAAGAGTCAGTGATGTTTATTAATTTACAAATCTTGTGATACGGCTACAAAATCTAACTATACGTTCCTTTATCGTCAGTAACAAACTTGTATTCTACTAATAAAAGATACTTGAGTAATCTTCATATCAAACATACAAACACTGGACTGCTCCAGAATACTCTGAGAACATCGCATACTAACTATTGATTAATCTGTGACTTTGCTCGCTTGGCTAGTTTTTTCCATAATCAGATTAGAGTAAAAAACAACGGGGCATGTGAACACGTTCTTACGCGACTATAATTAGTGATGTAACCAAACATATTCGTACGTGTGAAAATTGCAACCATATGCTAATTCTCAACAAGACGCGTACGCGACTCGACGTGTGAAATAGTGCATCGTCAACTCGCGACCAATACAATCAACTCCATATTTTTAAAAGCCTTAGTATAATATTCAAATTATATTGGGCTCATCTACTGGCCTCCCATAATTAATTTAGACCAAATACGTCTTATTATAAAACGCAGACTAACTTTGTTACTAGGTTTAAACCATTATCCGACCAAATCAAGTTGACATTTTCAGATGAGACGGTGGCATATTACTAGATGCCAACTTTATTTGGTCGGATAACGGTTTAAACCTAGTAACAGACCATAAATACAGATTGACAAGGTAGAATCCGTCGAATTACTCGCTCGTTCAAAAATTTAAACGCAATGTTCGGCATTCAGAACTCGCAGGTGAACACGAGCTCGATGGTGGTGAAGACGACGACGCGGACCACGATGAACGACGGCGGCGTTGAAGGCACTACGACTACCACTACCACGTCGTCCACTGCCAACGAGAACAGTGAGTAGCACTTCATAACGTTAACACTCTTACAATGCCCGGCTGCTTGATATCGACGTTAAAATTCACTCGGCAGACTCACTGAGTCGGCAGATAAAAAAAGAGACAAGAAACTATGCACCTACGATGGTGAAATACACAACTAACAGGATGTTGGTCACTAAATACATATGCAGTTATTTTTAATTGGTTTTGGAGCTGAATGCTGTCATCTAGATCGTTAGTAAGACCTAATTAGCTAGTCAGTGTTGACTTTTTGTTAGTTTTCGCGTTCAGTGTGAACCGGAGTTCATCGGGGTCACGTTGCAGTTTTGGACGGGAGTAACTACGAGGTCTCGATCCAAAATCGTTTCCGCAACTTTTTTATCTTATGTCACAAACTAATTCAGACGTATATGGATAGAGGAATTTATTTATAATACGACTTTTTTTTCCAAAACCAATAAAAAGTCAGCGTGTATAATTATACAATTAAAAGTGTCGTTTTACAAAACAATTGGTGTTATGGCGTATGACGTATTCGGCAGCCGAGGCGTGTTATTAATTCAGGTTATATGAAAGTGCCCTTGCAAAATTTGAATAAAATTCCATTATTTGTTACTTTTATTTGCTGCATTCAAATTAAAATGCAAGTTACACAAATTATCTTTGTTAAATCGCTAGGATTTTCAGAAATCAAATATAGTTTTAGATCAGAATCGTTTTGAATCGACTTTAGTAACTGGTTCTAATTAAAACCATATCATTTATTCTGAGTCCTGTGAGCGTCAAGATTGCGAGAACATCTCCTAAATATACTTCTACTTTACAATATTTATATAAATTAATGGTAAAACCAGTATACGAATGTATATGTTGATAAATTTCGCACGATATAGTAAATGTTATATAGTTACACTATATATATCTGCAACACATTTGAGGTAAAACTATTTAGGATGAGATAACTATTCCGATGTCAATCTGTCTTAATGCTCACAAACTTTCTTTTGTTGATTTGCTCAATCCTTGCTCGAGTAGAACCAAAGAAAATTATCACTCCACCAGAATCTTTTAAAATATCAGAAATTTCAAAATACCTACATCATTCATTATGTAGAATGCCTAAAGTTTGTACAAATAGTTGCTAAAAGATATTTAAATTACAGAAAATAAAATAAGAACAAAAAATCACAATAAAGCACCTTTGGATACAAACGAATCTTGCATGCAAGCAATAACTGGCTTAAAGTGGCTTGCTATAGAATATTTAATATTATATAATATTATGATCGAGCAAAGGGGTTTTATTTATAACTTACTGCAAACTATATTAAAATGACTTGTCTTTTTAGGGTTCCGTAGTAAACCAGGAACCCTTATAGTTTCGCCATGTCTGTCTGTCTGTTCGCGGTTCTACTCAGACACTATAAAAGTACTAAAAGTCTGTAATTTGGTAGGGGAATGTCGATTAATCATGCCGATAAAGAGTTAAAATAAAATCTAAAATATTTAGTAAAGTCGGCATTCGCAACTAAGGAACCCTTACACTGCGCGTGGCACGACACGCACCTGGCCAGTTATTTATTGTATCTTTTTAGGAACATTATAAGTAAAGCCCAACCAATTTAAATTTAGAATTAGATCTATAATTGAGAAATTTATACAGGGTTACTAGAATTTGTAACTTTTTTTTTTGTAACCTTCAATGTATTTTCTCTTGTTCTACTAACCCTGACATGTATTTCAATTTTAATCTCGCTTCATATACCATTATTATATGTTTACGTTTAATGTTTGTTCGTTTGTATGTTTGACGGGCGCTTTATGTTTTTGTTTGTAGTCCTAGAGCACAGTCGCGAGGAAGGAGTCATCACCCGCATCGAGGTACCCCACACTTTGCTTTAAGATATACTTTATTACTATCAACTATAAAGCATAATATTGCATGGCAGCTCTTTATAAATTTTCAAATTCCTCCCCTCTTAGCTTTTTATTTTATCTATCAGAGTTGCAATTGCATTAACCACTTGCAGAGGCTTACTAACTTATTGTGTTCTAAACTAAAACTAACAAACAAAACACAATCTGCGCATTGTTGTGGCGTCCGCTCGTGTTTGTGTATTATCGATTCACCATCATCATCGATTGCGGATAATCGATAAGAAATTAATGGAGTCGCATTACTAGCGCTGAAACGCGAGCGTCCGCCACGTGGTGCCGCAGAGAAGAACGTGCGGTGGTACTCATAAGGCGTGTTCACACAGACGGGCACGGTGACGGTGCCGGCCGGGACCGACCCCAAGCTGATCCTGGAGATGTTTGACCGGCAGCGCTCGCCGCTCAACGTGCCCGTGCCGCCCGCGCCCGCCGACACACAGTAACATATCGACCGTCGATACCCCGCCAACGGAACGCTACAACACTATCAGGAACTTCACGCATTTATAGGAAAATTAACGATATAAATTCAATTATGCTTAAAACGTTTACAAGGTTGTAAATAGGTTACAGAAAGTTTCGGTTTTTATTGACGATTGAGGAACGATACGGTTCCTGGTTCCACCGATTTATTGTTGTCGTATTCAGGGACACAAAACGACATTTAGTTGTAATAAAATTACGGTATTAATATTTTATTTTAATATAATCACGTCGAATTCCTAGACAGCTAAGAGTAACTGCCATGTTTGAGTACACTGTCTTTGAAACCCTGAGTTCAAAAACTTTCGGCAAATGTCGCGTCTAGGGATACATTTTATTTTTGTATAATTTGTTGCTTTCAATTAATATACGTTTTATACCGTTAATAATAATAATTAATTATAGTTTTATTTTCGTGAGTGCATGTTTTTTTGGATGTAATATTTCCTTACATAAAATAATAAATCAGCTTTTTATTACACGATGCAGCAAATGTGTACTTATTACAATAGAAACATTTGTGTGAACCATTGTGTTTTCGAGTACAAACTGAACAGCCATAGCAACACACGTTGTAATAACTATAGCAGTGCTGCAATATAATTGTGGTATGATTTAAAGTATTTATAGTTAAGTGAACAATGTAAAATTGATGTACCAATTTAGCTTGTTAAGTTACTCTTTGGACATTCGGAGTGAATGTAATGTGCCTATTTATTTCATTTTAGAGTGAAGAGATTGTATTTAAGTACTTAGCAGTAGACCACTTCTTGACAATTAGTTTGACTAGAGAATATTTTATTAGCATTTAATACGCGTGTACCCACTGGATTTGTGTCACCAATTATTGGCCAATTTTTGTGTGTTTACAGCGTCTCCGTGACGTGGCCCTTTCAATTCAATTGTATATTCCGTAAATATTAATTTTAATAAATTATATTGGAGAATTAATGAAAAGTTTTATGCAATATTTTAAACTTTTTAAAGAGTTTTCTTTTTTAATTTTATATTTTACTGTTTAAGTTTTATTCTACCTGCGTACTATTCTGCTATGCTGTGAGTTGACTTGAAGGCAGCTAATTCCATTGAACTGTAACAGTAAACCTATACGCAGACTGCACTTTGTCGGCCGATAGTAGTGCTTTTTGAACGTGTACGCGAGCGCGGACTCCTCGGCGTCGCCCGCGTTTTCGAATTTCTGACATTCCCACGGGAACTTCACATTTTCCCGTATCCTATGTGTTAATCCAAATAAAAAGCTACCTACATACCAAAATACATTCCAATCCGTTAAGCCATTTTGGCGTGAAAGCAGAACAAACATCCATACAAACTTTCGCATTTATAACAGGATGAAGTCATAAAGAAGTCATTCGGTACCGAGTCTAGTATAATTTCTTTGGAGCAAGTGGCTTCGTGCAAGTTTGTTTTTCGTGTGTGTAAGTGGCCAACACTGCTTACGCGACTTAGTTCGACGACTGCCATACAATGATGACAGTCGGAACCAACTGCTTATACGTGCCTTAGGAGCTCGAGAATTTTTTATGCCGCTTGTGGCATTGTACCTAACTGGCTGTACACAGACAACCCCGCTCAATGCCTGTCTGCGACAATGATATGAAACTATAATATAATAATCGTCAGCTTTCATAAACCCACTGTTAGCATCCAGTAATTCGCAATTAAGTTCTTTCTAGTTATTAATTAAGTTGCCTGAAATTGTAAACCTACCTAGCCGCCAGTCGACCAACATTACTTTTCCCATTTCTGGGGTACCACAACGATGGTACAATGAAAGGTCATTGGTGATGGCCTTACTCCACCTACCATCGCTCCTTGAAAACTACTTATCAGCAAACTATCGGCCGATCATACAGTCAACCTGCCAGGCATCTGGTGTGTGAACACCACGATAACATCACAAGTTGTGATATAGAGGGATTGAAGTTTGTTTTAACGTTATATTAATTTGTAGCTTAAGTTGTACGTGCCTGCCTTTCGTTTGTTAGCTTATTGGCATTTGTATGGTGTTATACTGTAGCGATCGAGCGTCCACACTAAACTTTCGATTATTGTACAATTTTCTCTATCGTGGCATTTTTAAATATTTGATACGAAAGTACGATTTGTATCCGACATAAAAAGAATAAAAGCTAATCTTAATATGAATGTTGTTTTAATTTATTTCATACCATCGATTGAAATCTACCCTTGTAATTCATGAAAAATATCAAACGTTCGCTAAACATATTTAAGTTCAAATATGTTTTGTTATTATCTCTCTTTTCAATATTTCACACAGAAAGACCGATACTTTTTATGAATTTCCCAATACTAAATGACATATAACCTATCATAGGCACCAGTTCTCCACATCTTTTATTATTGTTTATACGTGTACAAATATGTTTATTATTATTACTTTTTAAGTTACAATAAGTTTTTGTGGAGGAAAAAATAAATATTCATTTTATTTATTTTTTTATATAGTTCCTCCTTCTATCATTATCATCAGCAACAGGAAGTTCACTGCTGGACATAGGCTTCCCCCAAGGACTGCCAGAACTTAACCTTTGGAAGTATTATTGGTGCTCCGTCTTTGCATTTCTGCTAAAAGTGGACACTTTCGGGTATCCACGTTTTTCAGCGGACATTCTGCTAACATGGGCCTTAATAAAAAAAAAATTAAAAATTATTTTTTACGGTGTCCTGTGAAAAATAATTTTAAGTAAACTGAAGTAAAACATGAAGTAACATCAAATATATTTAATTAAAACTTTAGAAAGACATATCCAATATAGTAACAACCATAGTTTTACCAGAGATAACGATAGCTACTTCTTAACAATATTTTTAATCTACTATCTGTTAAATTAATTATCAATAATTTAAAAACTTAACTAACGAAAAATCAAACAAAAAAACTCAACAAAACATTTAATTTACCTTATATACTACTTTAGTCCTTATTTTCTATGTATCATGAGAAATTCGTTGATAATAACGTTGAAAATAAAATTAAAATTATTGTTGTACCTATTAACCTTTTCACCGCGAGACTTTATATCAGTTGTCGTGCCCCCAGCGCGAGACATGGTAAATCTAACATACCTATCTACAACCAAAAACGGATATGGATAAGTTATGTGCCATACGAGCATTTTTGTTTGTCACAAATATGTGACCTTCGCGGAATGGGCCCGACAATGTTTGTCACATATATGCGACGCTCGCGGTTAAAGGGCTAAGAAGAAAATGAAAATCCTTAAAAAAAATACATAGCTCGTAGGAAATAACCAGATAGTTAATAGAAAAGTTCTCGAATGGCGAACACGCGTCAAATAATAACTTAAGTCCCAGATCACTATTACTCAATCTTACTTGTTCCCGATTAGGTCAATTCTTACTAGCTAGCTTACTAGGTCAGTTTAAGCGCATCAAAGCGTCAAACTGGAACTTAACATGGCAAATTCACCCTTATCTCCACAACGTAATGCACATATTTTTTCTGAGATAAAAAGACGCGCGAATTCACTCGCATTCGACGAATTCGCCGTGCGACTCGTTGATTGAAACGCGCGCGTTCGCGCGGCAAGCGCCAAGCGCCTGCTACGCGAACCAACGCGTTGTCAATCGTCAGTTCAAATGTAAAAGCCTGGGAATGCGCGCGAATTCCTGTAAATACGCGAACATGCGACTTCGCTTGATTGAGAATTTGACGCTTCGACTCTGCGCTAGTTTAAATAGTCAGAAAATGGCTTTTATAACGGACCGAATATCCAAATTTTCCTCCCGATTTTTTTTAGCTAGCCACTCCTGTTTCACTACTAGGCAGAAGCCTCCCCTCCTTCCATCCACAATCTCTGTCCTGGGTCTATTCCTGCCTACGCAGCAAAGCACCGGCGACAACGTTTATCGAGTGCGATAATTACTGTCTCTCTACGTAATATAACGAACGAGACGGCACTAGTACGTTGCGCGATAAAAAGAATGGTTTTGTCAACGGTGAGTGGTGAAGTACTAAAAATTTAACGGATTCTGTGAGGCCATTTCTCAAACGCGGAGTTACTAACCGACCAGTTTTTGTATGAAAAAACAATTCGTTTAGGCAAAGATAATATTATTACTAACGTAACAGATACCCAACGCCATAGAAACTATTGGAGGGCCCGTTAGTAGGCAATACTGGAATTACTGGAGTTGCGGGTAGGCACGCAAAGATAGCAGCACACGACTAGCAAAAAGTGACAAAGGTGTTAAATATGCTTTAAAAATATTGCATAAGTCATATTTAAATAATTAGTGTACTACTTTATTTAAATAATAGAAATAAATTATTTCTATGTTCTAATTATTACCATAAACCGCCATCTAATGACAATGAAGAGAAATAATTATGTTTATAATGCGATGGGTAGGTATGGTTTAGGTGACTCCGCGTTTCAAAAATGCCACTTCTGTGCGTGTAGAATAAAAAGCATGGAACCTCATTTTATAGATTAGGAGGTCACGACAAATTTGGTAACGATAAGGGATATGGCTGACTCTGGTTTAATAGAATAAAGAGCACCTCTCTGATGCTAAATATGTTGGTCTGCCTGCGTGAAGTGGTTGCGTTACTTAGATATGGCGCCTGAAAAGTTGGTTATCGTGACCAAAAAAAAATGATAAGGGATATGGCTGACTCTTGTTTCACAGGATGAAGAGCATCTCTCTGATGCCAAATATGTCGGTCTGCCTGCGTGAAGTGGTTGCGTTACTTAGATATGGTGCCTGAAAAGTTGGTTATCGTGACCAAAAAAAAATTATACCGTAATTGACTAACTCTAGTTACACTGGGTTGAAAAGCACCTCTGTGATGCTAAATATGTCAGTCTGCCCACGTGAAATGGTTACGTAACTTAGATATGATGCCTGAAAAGTTGGTTAGCGTGACCAATAAATGATAAGGTCAATGGCTGATTCTGATTTCACATAATGAAGAGCACCTCTCTGATGCTAAATATGTCGATCTGCCTGCGTGAAGTGGTTGCGTTACTTAGATATGGCGCCCGAAAAGTTCGTTATCGTGACCAAAAAAAGAAAATTATAAGGTAAATGGCTGATTCTGGTTTCAAAGGATGAAGAGCACCTCTCTGATGCTAAATATGTTGGTCTGCCTGCGTAAATTGGTTTCATTACTAAGATATGTCGCTTGAAAGTTGGTTATCGTGAACGAAATAAAAAAATAATAACGTAAATAGCTGACTCTAGTGTCACAGAACAAAGAGTACCTCTCTGATACAAATTTTGTCGGTCTGCCAGCGTGAAATGGTTTTGTTGTGAAACTTAGATATGATGCCTGAAAAGTTTGTTATCGTGATGAAACAATAATGATAAGGTAAATGGCTGACTCTAGTTTCACAGGGTGAAGAGTACTTCTCTGATGCTAAATATGTCAGTCTGACTGTGTGAAGTAGTTGCGTTACTTAGATACAGTAGCGTGCGTTCATACAAAGACATGAATTTGTCTACCCTGTGTCACACTATTGATGCCGTAGTTCGCAAATGTACTAACTACAAAATTTTTACTTTTTTAGTACCAGATAAATTAACTCTTTCTACCAAAAACTTAGTTTTACAGTTGTACTTTTTAAGATTCCGGCGTTAACCATAATTAGTATTATTGTTAACGCCGGAACAGAGCGGTGCTCTGCATTCTGTAAAACCACAATCAGCCATTTGCATTACCATTTTTTTGCTCACAATAACCAACATTTCAGGCATCATATCTAAGTTACGTAACCATTTCACGTGGGCAGACTGACATATTTAGCATCACAGAGGTACTTTTCATCCTGTGTAACTAGAGTTAGTCAATTACGGTATAATTTTTTTTGGTCACGATAACCAACTTTTCAGGCACCATATCTAAGTAACGCAACCACTTCACGCAGGCAGACCGACATATTTGGCATCAGAGAGATGCTCTTAATCCTGTGAAACCAGAGTCAGCCATTTACCTTATAATTTTCTTTTTTTGTCTAGGTTACTAACTTTTCAGGCGCCCTATCTAAGTAACGCAACCACTTCATGCAGGCCGATCGACATATTTAGCATCAGAGAGGTGCTCTTCATTATGTGAAACCAGAATCAGCCATTTACCTTATCATTTATTGGTCACGCTAACCAACTTTTCAGGCGCCATATCTAAGTAACGCAACCACTTCACGCAGGCAGACCAACATATTTAGCATCAGAGAGGTGCTCTTCATCCTGTGAAACAAGAGTCAGCCATATCCCTTATCATTTTTTTTTTGGTCACGATAACCAACTTTTCAGGCGCCATATCTAAGTAACGCAACCACTTCACGCAGGCAGACCAACATATTTAGCATCAGAGAGGTGCTCTTCATCCTGTGAAACAAGATTCAGCCATATCCCTTATCATTTTTTTTTGGTCACGATAACCAACTTTTCAGGCGCCATATCTAAGTAACGCAACCACTTCACGCAGGCAGACCAACATATTTAGCTTTAGAGAGGTGCTCTTTATTCTATTAAACCAGAGTCAGCCATATCCCTTATCGTTACCAAATTTGTCGTGACCTCCCGTTCTATTACTGCTAGCTAGCATCGTCAGCGGCCGCCGTGAGGTCGGCCATCTTTGGCGGCCGTCGGTGCCGCTCGTGCGCCGTCATCTCGTGCCGGTTGCGGTGGTCGGAGCGGCCGAACTTCACGCCGCAGTACTTGCACTCGTGCCGCTTCTCTTTGGTGTGGCTGATCATGTGCGTTCGGAGGTACCTGTTGTCATTGAAATTTAAAAATAGATGGCAGTCTTCTGCTGTTCTGGTAGAAAAAATTGACTGGCTAGGCGCGAGTCCGACTCTCACCTGGCCTCATTATCTATAAATAATCACGTTTTTTGTATGGTAATTTATTTTTAGTATTTGTTATTATAGCAGCAACAGAAATATATAATTTGTGCAAGCTACCACGTTTCATCAGATACAGCCTGGTGACAGACAGACAGAAAGTGGAGTCTTAGTAAAAGGATCCCGTTTTTACCCTTTGGGTACGGAATCCTTAAAACCTAAAATGCACCCGCTGCATGCTATTACTATGCGGCATATCAATATAATCAAGGTTCCATTCCAATATTTCCAATATGTGTACCTACGTCATAACTTTTCTGTATTGCCACAACGCGTCGTGTGCGTTTTTATAAGACATATGACAAGAATTTCGCGCGACAAGAACACAACGCGGCGTGTGTTGTGTAATGTATGGCATTATTTTTAATTTAGTAGAAATTCAATACAGTATCATTTTGAAAAACTTTTCGAAATACAAAAAAACACATCCCATAGTAACTAAATCACGTGACTACTTCGATTTGTATACGAGAACCTAATTAATTTTTTCGTTTTTTTGTTAAAAATTCCTTGGGAAAGTTGATCAAAATGATGGATTGAATTACCTCTCAAAATATTTGTACTAAATTAAAAATGGCCTCTTCTAATATGATTCATCATCATCATGATCATTTCAGCCGCGTAACGTCCACTGCCGGACATAGGGCTCTCCCAAAGATTTCCAAAATGACCGATCTAGAGCGGAGTGCATCCAGCGACCATATGATGATTGATGACTGTTAACATACGCTAGCCTATGCTATGCTATTTTTGAAACGCGGAGTCACCTAAACGAATGTTTTTTCCATACAAAAAATCGTTCGTTTAGTGACTCCGCGTCCAACTCACCCGCTCCTGGCGAAGGTCATATCGCAGAGCTGGCAGGCGAAGGGCTTGAGGTCGCTGTGCATCGTGCGGTGGTTGCGGAGCACGGTGGACGTGGCGAAACATCGGCCGCACTCCTCACACTTGTGTGGCTTCTCTTTCGTGTGGGTTCTAACCATAGACATAGTTTTTTTACGTTCTAACAATGGTTTGTGTGGGTAGTAGTACAGTTAATCATTTTTACAAAAAACAGTTACCAGTTCTAAAGTCTGTTCGCAGAGATGATAAAGTCAGGGCTTAACTCATTTCAAAATGCGGCCCGTTAATTATTAAAAAACTTTTTATTTATACAATTATAAGTTAAGCGCTGAGTGAAGTGAAGAGAGGATACTGCGCACGGGTACGGATTAATTTTTGCCTTCTGCGCAAGCAAGGCCAGCGCTAGTTTCGTGCCGCTACCGGTATAAAGCCGCGATTACACTTAACGATTCGTCGGGGACGATTTCACGCAGGCGCCCTAAATCGGGAAGTGTAATCGCTGTTAGGTAGGCAGTGTCCCGATATCGGGTGATCGGGGCTTCCCGACCGCCCTGATTCCCTATTTAGGGAGTAAATCGGGTGATGTAATCGCTGTCCACGAGTCAGGGCGTTCAGAAGTGCCATTTTTGAAACGCGGAGCCTCCTAAACGAATGATATTTCCATACAAAAAACAGTTCGTGTAGTGACTCCGCGTTTCAAAAATGGCACTTCTGATATGAACTTAAAATAAATACAAATATATTTCTTAAAACTATACTCTTTACTCCGGCATTTTTTTCACATTTACATCCGCTGTTGCTTCAAAATCGACACGCACTTGACCAATATTTGAATTTTGGCAAGCACAGGTGCCACTCTTTCAACATCAAGTTCGGCTGACAACTGAGTTAGGAGGCGATCTAGTGCAGTGTAATCACAACGCCCTGTCTGTCGCCCCTGCTCATCGGCCCGACGAATCGTGAAGTGTAATCGCCGCTTAAGAGTCCGGCGACCCTAGACTTCTCCATACAAACGTAGTACACGTTTAATTTTGAAACCACATGTCAGATTCCGGTAAAAATTGGTAATTGTAAAGAAATTGCAATTATCTAGGGTTATACAACTGGTTTCCTACAGTAAAATTATGAACTGGAAAGAAAATATAACGATTTAGAAGTTTCCCATACTAATGGTCAAAAATGATATAAAACACTATATTCTATTTCAAGTTCATATTTTTACTGTCGGAAACTAATTATAAACCTAGATAATTGCAATATCTTTAAAATTACAAAATTTTGCCCAAATCGAACATGTCGTTTTGAAATAAAACGTAGACTACGTTTGTATGGAAAGTTGTATTTTGGTCTAGGGTCGGGGGACCCTTAAGACACAAATTTGAAGTATCTATATTCTTTTTAACAATTTTTTTTAAATGTTTTTTTTAAACTCAGCAGACTTTTTTAATCAATCAAATGTTATAATTAGAAACGCCGCCCAACAAACCAAAATATTCTTTTAGTCCTCAGCCATAAGGGTTAATTGGGATACATCTAATAGCACTTTTTATGCTGCTATCCTTTTCTGTCGTTTAGAAATGTCAAAGAGAGAAAGCGACGGAACGCTTCGGCAAGGCCGGTGCTGAAGCGTTTCGTCGCTTTCTCTCGCTTCTGTCTCCGTTCTGATCGACAGGAAAGAATAGCAGCATAGAAAAGTGCTGTTCCGTTCTGCCAGAAGTAACCCAACCCTTATCCTCCCTTTATTCCCCAGAGTTCTGTAGTCGACTGTGGACTGAGACGGCTGGTAAAGAGGTAACGCGTTTCCTCACCTTAAATGTTGCTGCAGATGGAACTTCTTGAAGAAACTCTTTGAACAGAATTGACATAAGTGCGCCTTTTCTTTATCATGCACTTGGCGTCTGAAACAAGTAATGTATAAAAATTATAATTTATTTGTCCTTCTCTCTCTAAAAGTGTTAAGGTCTATTACTGGTTTCAAATTTTCAACCTGCCTACATCTTATATTGTATTTTTTTCATATCGCTTGTATTTCTATCGTATCATTGTCATATTTTTCAAGCTCTTCTCCTTCTCATATTTAAAAGCTGCGCTCTTATCGTGATCACAAAAAGCTAATTGAAATATTTCATATTCAAATATTTCATCATAAACTTATGTTTTAGCTTTAAAATCTGATTTCACTAAAAGCAGGCTCTTCAGCAAAGAAAGGAATTTAAGGCTAGACAACTACACACACTACAACATTTCAATAATTTGAAAAACTTTTTATTTATTCAAATAATTATCTAGATAATTCAAATATCCCCAATACGCTTCGTCAATTTAAAGAATTAACTGAACATTCACTTATGCTTTTAAAAAATTAAACGGGCATTGTCGTTTGTGCACAGGCTTAAGAAGTAGGTGTGAAATATGTTAGGTAATGAAGTAAAGACAGTATGCTCACTTGTGCTGCAACATAACAATCTTGGTGCGGAACGTTTTCTCGCAGACGTCGCACTGGATCGGCCGCTCCTTGGTGTGCATCCGCGTGTGCTCGTCCAGGTGCGTCTGCGATATGAACCGTTTCTCGCACACCACGCACGGGAACGGAAGTAAAGACGATTTGTGGACCCTGAGGTCGTGGACCTTTAGGTCGACAACAGCTGAAAACGTTTTCAAGGTTGTCAGATAACGCTAAACATGATGCAGGTGAGATTGACCTACTCTTACCATTAAGTCCGCCATTTGATAAAAGTATTCGTACTTTGGAACAATTAAGTTTGATAAATAGACAAATAAAAAAATGCTGACATGGCCAGAACAATGTTCAGAACCAGAAATGATCAATCAACATCATCATATTAGCCACATGAAGTCCACTGCTAGACCTAGATCAGTTATAATTGAGAAAAAGATATAGAAGTTATCACATCCTTTAGGCGAAAACGATGGCAGTTAGGTCAATGTAGGCGCCATCTTTGTGCCCCACCACCTATGCTTGACCTATACTCTGCCTCGGAGAAAGGCGAAAAAGCAGCAACGAAAAAAAAATATATATAATCAAGCCATTGACACAATAAGGTGGCAGTGCAAAGCCAAGATGAAGAAAAAGAGAAATTTTATCATAGGCCTCACATAACTAGACTGAATAAAGCAAAACTTTAGGCATTTACATAAAAAAATTACCTTTACTACAAATGGGACATTTTTTCTTGATTCCGAGGTGTTTTATTTTGTAATGCTTTAGCCTAGCACCGTAAGAGGCAAATGTCTTGTCGCACTCTTTGCACTTGAACCTCTTCCGGTCAGTTCTGTGCATCAGCTGATGCTCTCTCATGTTTTTTACGGACTTTCCGCACTCCTCACATACCATAAAAGACCCAGTATCGGGTTTCGGCTTTTTCACTCTCCCCCTTTTTCTTTTGATTGATCCTGTAAAGATTTAGTTCCTTTCGTTTTCCATTTTTATGTGATACTTGGTGTAAAGGTATTATAACGGAGCCACAAAACAAATACAGAAAATAGCTAATTCTGCTTAAGGCTTCATCAACGTCAATTCAGCTGCATAACATCTGCTGGGAATATGCCTAGGCGCTGGACACATAGAAAAGACAGGCGCCCCATCCTTGCCCCGTCTTTTCTGTGTTTTGCGAGACGTTTCTATACATTTTGTATTGAATGGACACTGAGGAGACATATGGCTGCGCCCCGCCCACGGCTTACGTCTTTTCTATATGTCCAGCACTTTAAAATGTTAAGTGGCACATGATTATGACATACACCCTAATGAAACTCTAACAGGGTAGTGTGTCTTGGCACTTAATGTGTTAACTACCTATAAGGATTTCCAACATTACAGATCTAAAGCAGCCTGCATCAACCTTGTAGGTGACAAGGTGGTCAGACTACCTGTTTAACGTCTGCGCAGGTTTTAAAAGTCCAATAAATCAGTAACAAAAATTTCTAATTTTTTAATTAATTGTTCATGTCCTTCTACTGGGCAAAACCCCTTCATGGTGTTAAGACGTAATTTATTTCATATTTAAGAAAAACCAAAAAATAAGACAAAGCTCAAGCAGTAACCGGCTTACCTTTTTCACTAAGTTCCTCCTTAAAAACATTTTCATACTTTATTTTTTTGATGACGCTCAGGAGCTCATCATCGGACTGATAGTCATGCAAAGTGTCATTATCCCTATCAAAAGCATCAAATTCGACCTTCACTCCACTCCACTGTTTAGTGTCCGGGAGGAAAACCAAACATTCATTATAATTTTGAATATCTTCCGTCTTTATGCCTTCAATTTGAACTACAGATTCAGAAGACAAGACAGTCTTCAGGTATTCATCACTTTTTAAAGCTAAACATTTAAATTTGTAGTAAGATAAAACCTTTTCGAAGCAGTGTAAACACAACTTTGTGCTAACATTTGAATCAGTTTCAATCTGAAAATAACAAATAACATTTATTTAAAATTTTACTACATATGTAACTGAATTATTTAATTTAATTAATATTTATTTTTACATGATAATGTGCCTTTTTCTAAAAAGTAAATTAAAATCTTAATTAAATTAAAAATCTAAATGCTAAGGTGTGTTCATGGTGCCAAGAACACTGGCTACTGCAAAATTATTTTAATTGTTTAACCTCAATATTTAAGCAGAAATATATTATTTCCAATGAATTTTTGGAAGTTCCTTCATAATTTGATTTCAGCTGGCTTATGTCCTTTTCGGTCGAGGTAGAAAGACAAATCCTGCACACATTCATTTCTTCAACACATTGATAGCAATAAATTAAATATTGAGATTTTGTATGTACAAAATTTAACAAACTATTTTTTTATGTATTTGTTTACATAGAATAAAGGTTTACATTACACCATTCAATTCGTCGGATATGACGTTGACAGTTAGTGATTATATTCTCTTTGTTGACAGTCGAAGACCGAAGGACCGAAGTGACAACGACAACAATTGACACATTTTCACAACTTTTGGCATGTTAATTTTTTTTACACTTTTTTGAAGCACTGATAGTGATGTCTCTGATGTCTAGTTGACTGCTCCTACTAGAGATGGGCATCTACCCGGGTATTTACCCACGCTTGGGTATTTACCCGATATGCACCGGGTATATACCCGTATCTACCCGTTTGGGTGGGTAGATTGGAATATTTATTTAAAAATTAGTGTGAGTCCACTATTTATGTGTAGAAATGTACAAAAAGGTTACATATTGTATAAAACAATGAATATCTCTAAAAGAAAAAATAACAAAGATTAAAATCACTGATGCTATCCATATTAAATATACAGATGCCATCTTATTTGTTATCGGATTGCTTATTTTAACATATAATTAGGTCAACTTACGTTTGCCAGCAAAAAATGTAGACATAGACCTGTCAATTTGTATGTTCCCATACAACGGGTAGATACGGGTAAATACCCGGCATACTATTTGGTGGGAAATGTTATGACAAGTTGATAGGGGATCGAAGAACTTGTCTAAACAAATATCTTTTGTTCCGAGACCAACCCCGAAATCAGTAGTTTTGGCTCTAGAATGAGCAGTCAAAGATACCTAATCTCTATACATGTATGAGGGTGCTCGTATATTGACATCGCATTTGATGTTTGATTGCTCATTTGAACATCGTTTTAGGTCTACTTACGTTTGCCAGCAAAAAATGTAAACTTAGACCTGTTAATTTGTATGTTCCCATACAACGGGTAGATACGGGTAAATACCCGGCATACTATTTCGTGGGAAATGTTATGACAAGTTGATGGGGGATCGAAGAACTCGTCTAAACGAATATCTTTGGTTCCGAGACCAACCCCGAAATCAGTAGTTTTGGCTTTTAAATTAGCAGTCAAAGATACCTAATCTCTATACATGTATGAGGGTGCTCGTATATTGACATCGCATTTGATGTCTGATTGCACATTTTAACATCTAGTTAGGTCTACCAATATTTGCCAGCAAAAAATATAAAGTTAGACCTGTCAATTTGTATGTTCCCATACAACGGGTAGATACGGGTAAATACCCGGCATACTATTTTGTGGGAAATGTTATGACAAGTTGATGGGGGATCGAAGAACTCGTCTAAACGAATATCTTTTGTTCCGAGACCAACCCCGAAATCAGTAGTTTTGGCTCTTAAATTAGCAGGCAAAGATACCTAATCTCTATACATGTATGAGGGTGCTCGTATATTGACATCGCATTTGATCTCTGATTGCTCATTTTAACATCTTATTAGGTCTTCTTACGTTTGCCAGCAAAAAGTGTAATCTTAGACCTGTTAATTTGTATGTTTTCATACAACGGGTAGATACGGGTAAATACCCGGCATACTATTTTATGGGAAATGTTATGACAAGTTGATGGGGGATCGAAGAACTCGTCTAAACGAATATCTTTTGTTCCGAGACCAACCCCGAAATCAGTAGTTTTGGCTCTTAAATTAGCAGTCAAAGATACCTAATCTCTATACACGTATGAGGGTGCTCGTATATTGGCATCGCATTTGATGTCTGATTGATCATTTTTCTATATAATTAGGTCTACACACATTTGCCAGCAAAAAAGATGAACTTAGACCTGTCAATTTATATGTTCCCATACAACGGGTAGATACGGGTAAATACCCGGCTTACTATTTTGTGGTAAATGTTATAATAAGTTGATGGGGGATGAAAGAACACGTTGATACGAATATGTTTTGTTTCGCGACCAACCCCGAAATCAGTAGTTTTGGCTTTTATATGAGCAGTCAAAGATACCTACTCTCTATATATGTATGAGGGTGCTCGTATATTGGCATCGCATTTGATGTCTGATTGATCATTTTTCTATATAATTAGGTCTACAAACATTTGCCAGCAAAAAATATGAACTTAGACCTGTCAATTTATATGTTCCCATACAACGGGTAGATACGGGTAAATACCCGGCATACTACTTTGCGGGAAATGTTATAATAAGTTGATGGATGATCAAAGAACTCGTTGATACGAATATCTTTTGTTCCGCGACCAACCTTGAAATCAGTAGTTTTGGCTCTTGTATGAGCAATCAAAGATACATACTCTCTATATATGTATGAGGGTGCTCGTATATTGGCATCGCATTTGATGTCTGATTGATCATTTTACTATGTAATTAGGTCTACAAACATTTGCCAGCAAAAAATATGAACTTAGACCTGTCAATTTGTATGTTCCCATACAACGGGTAGATACGGCCGGGTAAATACCCGGCATACTATTTTGCGTGAAATGTTATAAAAAGTTGATGGGGGATCGAAGAACTCATCGATACGAATATCTTTTGTTCCGCGACCAACCCCGACATCCTTAGTTTTGACTCTTGTATGACCAAGCAAAGATACGTACTCTCTATATATGTATGAGGGTGTTCATATATTGACATCGCATTTGATGTCAGATTGCTCATTGAAACACTTATAAGTATGTCTTTGCGCACCTCCCAGCAAAAAAATGATAATAAATCAAAGAGGCTACTTTCAAAGTATGATTAGTATGGTGGTTTCATATACTTTAATGTCAGATTTGACGTCTACCTGCATTTTAAGCATATTACAGCGCTTGTACACACTTTCGGATACGAATTGCGAATTAATTACTCATAAAATTCAATCTACCCACCAAATGGGTAGATACGGGTATTTACCCAATCTACCGGGTATATTCCCAAATGGGTAGATTGGGTATATACCCACCGCCCATCTCTAGCTCCTACTCATGGTATAATAAAATACTCCTACTCTTCTTGGCAGCCATCGGCCTTTTTGTGGTTTTCCCCGCCAAAAAAAATAATAAAAATGTTATTAATAAATAATAAAAAAAACAGGTAGGCAGACATGCATGACGAAACTGTGTTCCTTGTTTACTACGGAATCCTTATAAAAATGAGATCTTGTTAATTTTAAAATTTCATTCTACCTACGTTTCCTGTGTCTCAGAACTCTCAGAGCAGCAGCTGACTAAAGTTTTCACGAGGTGAGTAAAGTGTTATGATTATGAATAAAAGAGACGAAACCTTAAGCCATACAAACAAAGGAACTTGTTACTTATCTCAACACTTTAAACTTGTTTAAAAACCTAATTAATTTAAATTTCGGCCTTTCGTGCCAAAAGTCAGCCTTTTCAACCAAGCTTCCGGCCTTTTTTTGATTTAGGAGCTGGCTACACTGCATTTGTTTGTTTGAATTTAATTAAGAATTTATTTGATACATGTTTGGATGTTTATTGATCAATTCCATAAGTACACAAATTTTAATTGTGTCGTGATCCATATAGTGCATACATAGTTTGTAATCTATTCTGTAAACATAATAAAATTCTCTTTAATAATTTGTAAACAAAACAAACAAGTACCAGCAGCTAGGCTTTCTTTAGGCCATTCTTCCATAATTTCTTTAGTCTTTCTAGGTCTGAAAAAAAACTACATTAACAACTTTCTAAAGACAACCAATTGAGTTTGAAGTCATGAGTATGTGCAGAATTTGTCTCTCTAGTTCTACAGAGAAGGACATACGCCAGTTAAAGTTTGTGAATGATGGAACCTGCTCAAACTACGTGGATATATTTCTCTTCTGCTTAAACATTCAGGTAAATTAAATCCAAGTACCTTTGCTTGACCGCTTTCCGCCTTTTTTACTCCACTTTCTAGCTTATTGCATTGTTGGCTGTGAAACCATAGGCATACTGACATTATCAAGTCAGTGTTTCTTGGAACTTACCTTTGTTAATGTATTGTATTTTCTTTCAGATTGAGGCAGATTTGGGTGTCCACACAAAGTTGTGTACACCTTGCTTTGATAAGGTTTTATTATTCTACGAATTTAAAATCCAAGCTTTAAAAAGCGACATTTATCTGAAATCTGATGTTCTTTCTGAACCAGAAGTTTTCATCAAAAAGGACACAATTGCAGAATGTGAAACCAAAAATGAAAAGTTGCTAACATATGATGTTAGCATATGTAAGTTGGAAAACCCACAGTTTGATGCAAATGAGAATTCGGACACCAAAGATATCAATTTGGAGCATGTTCCGCTTTACCATGTGAAGCAAGAAGTATCAGATGATGATGCCGAGTTTCAGGATTTATCAGATGATGAGCTTTTGATTGTTTTAAAACAGACAAAGAATGAGAAGAGAACTGAAAATAATGACAAACAAAGCACAGATTTAATATGTATGTATATGTACTTAATGCTAATAGCATTCTCTACCAGTCAACCTTCGTGATAAATATAAATCTAGTGAGTAGGTGTAAAAGTAAGGTACTCAAACAGTACATTACTTAAGTGACTTAAGTGATGTTTGAAATTTTTATTCAATTATTAATAGGTGATGGATTAAATTTGATTATTTAAACTGATCTATGCACCAATACAAAAATTACTGATGCAATAGATCCCCAGAGCTCATGCGCAAAAAATCTCTTGAAAAATATCCTCTAGTCGTAAAATATATGTTTCTCATAATGACTCTTATGCTGAAGCTCTCTTTCGCAGAAGGTCTCTTTCGCAAAAGGTCTCTTTCGCAAAATGTCGCGGTCCTTTCAATTTCAAGATATACCTACTCCTATTGTATTGGTAAACTTGCACAACCAGAGTAAGGAGAAGCTCAGCATAGCTGGCATTCCAATTTTTTATTCCAAAATTTTTGTACTACCACTACCAGCATAGAACTAACACAAAAATTCTTGATGTCAATACCTATAACACAATCAAAACTTTTTAGGAAATAAGAGCAAGTCTTAATAATTAAATTAAATATGTAGGTAGGCTATGTTAGGTTTTAGATAATATATTCTTAAGTTCAATTGTTTTGTATTAAATTTTAGTTAAATAAAGTTATTCAGCATTTGAGTTAAAAGTAATTTCAGCATTAAATTTAATGATATTGATCATTTACGTAATATTTAAAGACTGCTTTCTTTCTATAGTTTAAAAAAAATCAAAATTCCATAAAGATTTTTACAACAATAATAAAAAAAAAAAAAACAGCTAAATCTTTACAATATGCGCCAAGGAGCCAGAAACATTTCCTTCTTAATTATTTAAAAAAATTATCCACAATGCAAATTTTACAGCACCAACCAAAGAGAGAAGCACTGAAAAGCCACAACAAAAAAGTGACCAGTGTGAAGAATGTGGCAAGACGGTGAAGAACATGCAACGGCATCAACGGATGCACCAGCCCCCCGAAGTCAGAAAACAGTTTGAATGCGAAGAGTGTGACAAGACATTTCTGACGCCTGTTGGAAAATCTGCTCATTATAAGTTAAAGCATCTCCACGAAAAGAAGGAGTGTCCCATTTGTAAAAAACGTAAGTTGATTTCTACCCAGTCAGTAAGTTGTTCTACTAAGAATACTTATTCTTTTATTTTGTTTCAAAATTTTGTTTGTTTAAAAATACTCCTTATCTTACTGCTGTTAAACAATTAGTACCTGGGCGACCGAGCTTTGCTCGGTTACATCTCAAACATCGAAAATACGCGTTTTCCCAAACATAAGACTAATCTAGATAGATTGTTTACCCTCGAAAACCCCCATATACAAATTTTCAGTGAAATCGTTAGAGCCGTTTTCGAGATCACAGAAATATATAAATATACATACAAAAATTGCTCGTTTAAAGGTATAAGATTAATGTAATCTTAGCGATAATAAGCACATCCAGGTGTAAGAGTACTGAAGAGATGTAATACAGGCCTTGCCTTCAACAGACTCCAGTCCAGGATATTTTAACAAGCTTTGTTATATAATTTTTATTCTGTTACTGGAGAGAATAAAAGGGAGGCCTATGCTCAGTAGTGGCCGGAAGAAGGGCAGTGATGATGATGATGATATATTTATTGCTTTTTGGCACGGCTCTGCTACCTTCACGTAACTCCGCTTTAGTGTTGGGACACATCTGTCAGCACGGAACGGAACTTTCCCATCATTTGCTAGAGCGAAAGAAAGCGACGCATCAGCATGGCCGGTACCATGGCGTTTCGAGCTACAGAAAAGGATAGTACCATAAGAAAGTGCTGTTCCGTACCCCTAGATGTAGTCCAACCCAACCCTTAGGCGCTGAACACACAGAAAAGACAAGACGCCGACGGGGCGCAGACATATGTCTCCTCCATGTCCGTTTCATACAAAATGTATAGAAAATATTATGTCGCAAAACACACAAAGGACGGGGCGCCCGTCGCGGTGGAGATATATGTCTGCGTCATGTCCGCATCTTACGTCTTTTCTGTGTGTTCAGCGCCTAAGGGTTGTGCTACATCTAGGAGTACGAAACAGCACTATCTTTTCTGTAGCTCAGAACCGTTATTAGCATGAGCGAGAAAGGGCGACGGAATGGGCGCTATGATTATTATTATTGGCCTCTTTGCAGAGGTAGCAGATCTCCGGCAGCACACGCTGATGAAGCACGAGCAGTCGTCGATGCGGCTGTCGTGCGCGGTGTGCGCGCGCCGCTTCCTGCGCCGCGCGCACCTCGCCGCGCACGCGCTCACGCACACCCACGACCGCCCCTTCCAGTGCGACACCTGCCCGTCCAACTTCACCACCAAAGTTTCCTTGATGAGACACAAGTGAGTACATATTATACACGCTGACTTTTCATTGGTTTCGGAAAAAAAAATATCGTATAAATAAAATACTCTATCCATATACGTAATCCAAATTTGCGTATGATAAGATAAAAATTAAACGTGAAAACATATAAAGAACTTAGCGGAAGGAAGAGAGACATGGAAAGCAAAAAATATATTTTCGATCGAGACCACGTAGTACTCGTCCGAAACTGTCGCGTGAACTCGCGTGACCCCTAAACTTCGGGCGGCCGGCCGGCGACGGTGCCTGGCGGTGGAACTACTAATTGATCCCACGATTTTACTTTCGAGTTTTAGTAAAAAAATTTTGGTTCTGAATTTTTATTTTGACTAGCTAATTAGGTCTTACTAACGGTTCTTATGAAGTGGCCTTCGGCTCCAAAATCAATGACAAATCACCGTGTATAAGGTATAACAAAATATACTGAAACTATTTTATGGGTGAATTCAGTCCATAATACTGAACAACTTTCCCCAAGGAACATATGTCGAAATATGAATAATAATTTTTGGCTTTCCATACAAACTCTGATCAGCTGATCGGTCAACAAGGCCAAAAATTACATTTTTATATTTCGATACGTGTTCTTTGCCTACTTTACTGTCAAACGTCAAACCATAGTCACCTCTATTTCTATCTTTTATTTATTTATGATATACATAGAATAGTTTGAAAAGAATCGGGCCGCTTGTGCTGCGAGCCGCGAGGCTTTTGTTTTGTCCAAGCTATACAGTGCATTTCGCAAATAGAAATAAAGGTGAATGTGGTTTGACAATGAAAGTGTGCTGCCAGCCGCTGCCGTTCGGGTGTGATTTAGATTTTTATGTACACCTACATTTATGCGAATAAAGAAATTGATTGATTGTTTCAGACAAGTAATGCATGACAATGAAAGGCCTTTTATGTGTCAGTTCTGTTCAAAGAGGTTCCTCCTGAAAGCTCAGCTAGAAATACATGTAAGGTACGTAAACTATTTCGAAAGCCCGTGACTGAATGAGGGTAAGTTTATAAATAAATAAAATATCTTTATTTGTTTATATGTGTTATATATATATGTCTTATTATATGTGTTTATATGTAAAACAAAGATCTGACAACTTTGTTTTACATGTAAAGTTACCCTCATATTCATAATCCCTTTATTCACAAAAAAATATGATCGTCTGCTAAATCTAGTTTAGTTAAAATGTTTTGTCTTGTTCTTTTATTGTTAAATATTTAAATGATGGCAAGGGATAAAACATATTTTAACTAAAATAGGTTTAGCAAGCGGTTGGTATTTTCTTTGAATATGAGGGTTATTGTTATAATTAAAACTATATCTTAAGATATTATGAACTTATCTTAAGATATGTTGAACTTCAGAAGCCAATCCGTTGGAAAGCTCGTCTTGAGATTAATATTCAAAACATGAAAATGAAAAAATTATTTACTATTACATAAAACAATCCATCAGAGATAATCTTTGAAAAGAAAAGATTCGATAATTTTGCTGTACTTTTCTACAGATCTCACACAAACGAGCGGCCGTTTGAGTGCACCCAGTGCAACAAAAACTTCAGCGACCCCTACACGTACAAGAAACATATAAAGATACATAGTAGCGCCAGGGTTGAATGCACGCTTTGTAAGAAGAAATTGTCTGTTACGTAAGTACCTACATTTGTACTATGACCTATGACACAATTTTTTATAGACCCAGTCTGGATACACAGATACATTATCACACCTTTATTCCTTACGGTGTAGACAGAGCCCAGGGCTCTAAGTCAAAGTCAAATTCTTTTATTTAATGTAGGCCTTACAAAGACCACACTAGCTTGGTAAATTGTATATACATAGTTACTTATTAATTTGACCCCTCCGTTTAAGTCGGAAATTCCGACTACTTTTGAACGATTTTAAAAAAAACCTCCTCAGGTGTGTGTGGAGGCAATGAGACTCGGGGGTTTCCAAACAGTATCTCAATTAAATGTTATTATCGAGTGAGTAAGAATTTTCAAAGCTGCCTAAAGGCAGCGTCTGCTGGTGTTTTAAACGTCTAACTATCACGGTTCATGAGATACAGCCTGGTGACAGACAGACGGACAGTTTAGACGGATAGTTTAGGGTTCCTCATTTTAATATGTTATATCCCGTTTTTACCCTTTGGGTACGGACCCTAGAAAAATATTTTATTCGCCATATAAAAATCGACATTTCCTTTCAGTTCCATAAACAGCCATATGAAAAGCCACACCAAGGAAACGCCCTACAGCTGCAAGTACTGCAGCTCCAAGTTCACCCGCAGCTCGCACCGCTTACGTCACGAGCGGAACATCCACGAGAGGAAGATGCTCGACGTACTGCCGGCCAAGGGCGGCGCCGGAGCTGAGAAATGAGCCGGTGCGAGCCGGTTTGAAGGGAATATTGATATAATGATGATGGGTCGGAGTCTGTAATATACATGAAGAGATAATGCATGATGCTAACACTCTTGACGTGACGCGAGTAAGATGCTGCAAGGTGACATTTAGAAAGATAGGATGTGATGAATAAACGTTGTGTATTGATTTTCTGTATTTTATTTCACATTTCATGATAGCATCCGTATCGGTATCAGTTTATTTACTATAGACAAATTAAAAAAACCCCGATGACACCATATAGTGACAAGTGGCGGACCTACATAAATATTGATAGGAGTTTTTGACAGGAAGTCAAGGGGTTTATTTGGAGTTTGCTTTAGTTTGTTTTGCAAATTGATTCTAGTGGACTTTATAATACGAAATTGGTGTGGTTTGGTGTTATAATTGCTCATTCTCATGGACAATATTATGTGAAATATTTAAAGTGGACAATCATAGTGCGGCTGTCGTGATCGTCTTTGGGCGCCGTCCGCCACTCAATCGGCTATGCAAAACCAGTGGACTCGTATAGATTTGTCGCCAGAAGCTCCCTTGAAGCAATCAAAGGACCCACCTTTACCAACCTTTGATTGTATAGTAAGTTAGGTTAGGTAGTAGGAATAAAGACGAGAAAAATAAAGATAGGCTCAATAGGACTAGTTTTCAGAGACGTAAAATAATTATTTAAAAAGAAATGATATTGTAGCGCCGTCTATTTTGTCTTTGTTGACTGGACCGATTTTCATAGAACTTTGCTAAGAACCACCGCAAGGGAAGTTGCTTTCACGTAAAAAAACCGCATTGAAAATGGTCCATCCTTTCGAGCGCTACGATTCCACAGACAGACAGCGTCTAACTTATAACACTACTCTTTTTGTGGGGGTTAAAAATACACAGTACATCAATATTATAAATCCATAAAAAATTTAGAATCACACTTATATAAAGGCGAAAGTTTGTGATTGTATGTGTCTATATTTTTTACTCCTTCATGCGCAAACGGCTGGACCCATTTTAATAAAATTTGATATGTAGAAAGCTGACACCTAGATTAACCCATAGGCTACTTTAGGTGCGGATAACACCGATAATAAAAACAACGTTATTATTCAAGCTTTATTTCACAATAGCATCCGTATCATAAATCCATAAAAAATATAAATACTCACGTCATAAAACCTACTCATCAAACGGCTTCTCAGCCACACTCTTCTCGTCCAAGTCGCAAGTCGTGCACTCCTCCACCAGCCGCGGCGAGTCGCTCGGACTGTGGATATTGAGAGTGTTGAGGACCGCTTCGAAACTGTCCCTCATATAGGGGTACTCGTTGTGGAGATTCTCTACAATGAACCGCAGGCGGTCGTTGAGCGTCTTGGCCTGGCTGTACTCGGCCATGACGACGGACTTGGGCTTGCGCACGCGCACCGACTGCCTCTTGATGGCCGTCGCTAGCTCCGTACCCAGGCGCTGGCTGCGGACCACGCGCTCTAGGATCTGAAATATTTTCAATGATTAATTTTCCAACAACTCACATCAGATATATTTTTTTAGAAGACAATACAAACATTTTCTATGAGGTTTATTTATGACGTCATAGTTTAATAGAGTGCATGAAAGGCCACACTCAACCACTGCTTCTTTCGCTTAGTATCCCGACACTCCTGCAGCAGTGTATGTCATTCATCAAGCTATGTCAAATATCTTCTTAAAAATCTTACACCAGCTTTGGCCATTTATACACAAGAAAAACAAACCAGTGGCATGAAAGGGCACATTCAACCACCGCTTGTCCCGCTCAGTGACCCGACACTTCCGCAGTAGTGTATAACAGTCATCAAGCTATGTAAGATACCTTAAGCATGAATCTTACACCAGCTTTGGCCATTTACACACACGAGAACAAACCAACTGCATGAAAAACTACACTCACCCACTGCTTCTCCCGCTCAGTGTCGTCCCGACACTTCCACAGAAGTGTATAGCAGTTATCAAACTATGTCAGATAGGTACCTTTAGCATGAACTTTACACCAGCTTTGGCCATTTAGGGTCAGCTCAGACACAGACGCGACGTGGCGCGCACTTTTAAAGAAAATTACTTGTTTACTATACCAAAAGATACTAAATCCAGCGAGACCACGTTGCGCAGCGCGACGTTGGGCATCACTGAAATTGTATCTTTCTGAAAAATAAGACACAAGTTCTATGTTTCTTCAAAGAGTGCGTCGCGTCGCGTCTCAGTCTGATGAGACCCTTACACACACCAGAACATACCAACTGCACGAAAACTACACTCACCCACTGCTTCTCCCGCTCCGTGTCCCGACATTCCCGCAGTAATGTCGCCACCTGCTCCTCTAGTTGCGCGTTGGTTTTATTATTCTCTTCCACTTCCTGCTCCAGACGCGCCTGCTCTTGCTGCAGTTGCTCCATGTGGGCTTTGGCTTCAGCGACTTCCTGCCAACATACAAACGATTGTCATCAGCTCTACAACGAGTTTTTTTTTATTGTTTTATGGTTATGGAAACGTGTCCTTTGGAGCCCTTAGAATGGCCTCATAGTGCGTCGCGTTGCGTCGTCGCATACCTATTGTATGCCACACTTGTGCTGCTACGAAAATACGCGACGCAATGCAATCGAATCTGGTATCGAATTGTTTTCTCAGATCAGCAACGCGAGTGATGATTTTGCATGCGTGAGATCTGTAACCACTTTTCATTATATGGGGCTTGTGCCTTCTTGACCAGCCCACCCAATATCTATCAGCCCACTAACAGCCTACTTACTTAGCCCTGTCTACCAATCAATAAAGTAACGGTCTGTCCATAATCTCCTGATAAGTACTAGAAGTCTTTTGCAGCTACCAAAGTCGCTCTTACCACGCTATTCTTTAGAGAGAAACTGCTTGTTGACCATTTAGCATGTCGCATTTGCCTTCTGAAGGCCTTATTTTTTATCTAAAAAAATCTTGGTGACCTCGAAACAGACCTTGGTGACCCTGGCCAGGTCAGCCTTGGCCAACCTCAGCTTGTGATAGTACGTGGACTGCGAGGTTTGTGTCGACCCGTGCGACTTCTCAACGGCTGCCGTGGCCCTGGTCTTCTCCATCGCATTCTCCCGCTTGGTCACATAGTGCGCCAGGTCTTCTGCCAACTTCTCGCCCGTACGGCGAAGTTGCTCCCGACGAACCTAAAAACGGTTTTAGACCACATTAATGCTTACCTTAGACTGTTATCATATGAGCCAAAGGAAGTCCACTGTTGGGCATAGGATTTCCTACCTCCATTAGGAGGGTTTTGCTATATTTGCTACGCTTGGTAGGCGGGTTGGCGAGCGCAGTGTTGTGTCAAAATTTGCCGCCCTCAAAATGTGCCGCCCTAGGCTTTAGCCTACTCAACCTATGGGTAAACCCGCCACCGAGTGGGATATAACGTCCCAAAGAAAACAGCAAAGATTGTAGACGCAGGCATGGCCAACCATAATACTAAACTGAAGATCGAACATTATGAATTGATTAGTATTCTAAGTACGTAACATCTATTTGTATAGGGATTAATTGAACCACAAAAGTACTTTACCTCCATTCTGTGTATCTCGTTTTTCATCTGTCCGATCTCCCCAACGGCAGACTTGGCGTCTCGGATGTTTCTCTTCAGTTCTACTGCTAAAATACCCTAGAATTTGACAACGAGGATTCACAATACATATTTAAAAATATTTTTTTGGTATTGAGCGCAGTTGGGCTCAATTATGACTCGCGGCACTTCCACTAGTTTTTTCTCTTTCATAAGTCAGTAAGTAACTATATTATACATGAACGAGTAGATTTAATATTATTTGCTGTGTCCGGGTACACTGTAACAACATTTAACATTTGGCCTTCTGGCCAAGTATGGCTGTTCTCAGCCAGAGGATTTAGGCCTACACTCCCACGCTGGCCAGACGGGTTGGAGAGTAGGTCTCATGGATGTTTTGTTTAGCTTGTATTTCCTAAGTCGCCATGGGAGGACTTGGAGTGGCCCTAAGTGGAAACCACACGGCTTATGTGATGATGACAAAATATAATTAAATTTGACATTGAAATAGACGACCTCTATTTACATTTGAAGACGGCAAAGTGGGTTCTGGAAAGATATATGCTGCTTCATAGTAATATAGGACAGTAATAGAGGAAGACAAAAAAGTTCAGATAACATCGTAATAATGTAAGACCTTCATGGCAAAACATACCTTTCTCTGCCAGATGAGTGCCTCTCGCTGGACGCGGTCGAGATCTTGCGTGAGGCTCGCTTTCTCCTTATCCATCGCGTCTATGTCTTCTTCCAGCTGGAGGATTTCTGCTTCTGCGCCCTGTGTAGTAGAAATAGATGGTTTTATGGTCCAAAAACATCAGATTATGTGAACATAGAAACATCCAATAATACAATCATCTATTTTAGGAAATTGGTTCCCACTTCCCCAAACCATAGTATCCTTTCCATACAACTAACTAGAGGGTTATTCAAATTATACCTAGAGGACGAAGACTGTACATTCCTCACAGCAACATTTGCTTTAGCGAATGCAACGCAAATGTTGTCCATTTAGCATGCACCATTGTTCAAATAAGGTGCTGACAAATAAGATTCAACCCGTAGGACCAACGCAGACGTCAGGCTATCCGTAACGCACACGACGCGCAAAAAGTCGTGTGCGTTACTGCATATGATTGCATGGGTTTTATTTTCACAGACTAAGGCGATTCTCACATTACCCCGCACTACGCAGCGTAGCGCGTGAGTGCGTGTTCTAACGTTGCTTGTAAATATCTCCGTTTGTATAGAAAACACGCACAGGCCAACACACTGACACCGCGTCCACGCGCGTCGTTTTTATAGGGCGGCCTGCACTACGCAGCGGGGTACGATGCAGTGTGTTATTCGCCTAAAAAGTGCGTCACGGATAGTCTACTCGTTTGCGTTGGGCCTTAACCGCCCTTTACCTTCAAGTTGGCCGAATACTCGTGCGTGACAGCCATGTTAGCCTTCTGCGCGTTGACGTTCCGCTCGGTGGCGTCCTTGCGCGTGCGCTGCAGCACCTCGAGCTGCCCGCGCAGGTCGCGCAGCGAGCGCTCCACGCCCACGCGGTCCTGCGCCACGTTCTCGATGTCCACTTGGATACGCATTATCTTCTGCTCGCAGATTTGGATTTCTGTGTGTTGAAATTTTTGTTTATTTGCTAGGCAAATTAAAAAAGAGCACCATCTAGGGATGAATAGCGGAACTATCGATACCACTTTATATCCGTAGTGCCATCTATATTTTGTTATGGAAAGCCCTGACTTTCGAACGTTAGACCCCAATAACTTATAAACGGCTGAACCGATTTACATCTAACATAAGCTAAAAACCACTGCAATCTACCAGGAGATCTGTGTTACGACTTGCAACGCTTCAAAGTCCATCTCAAAACTTGCGCATGTAGTCATTCATTAACGTTGATTGGTTATAGCACGCGCACCTCGCGGATACTTCTCGTGTTGTATCGCGTTGTAATCTCGCATATTATGGGTCAAATGGCTTTTTAGTTACAAAAAGAATAGACGTCATCTTGTACTTCTTAGGCGGGCCTTCCTAATTATATAGGTATAGGTATCTCCTCACGCCGTGCGGGTTTCTGGCAGAGTAGAATAGGGCCACTCCAAGTCCTCCCGGCGTGGATGTCGTGGAAGGCGACTTAGGAATACAAGCTAAACAAAAGCTTATAAACATCAATGAGATCTCTCCAACCCGTCTGGCCAGCGAGGAGAGTGTAGGCTAAGTCCTCTGGCTGCTCTGGCCAAGTATAGCTCTGGTAGTACAGAGAGGGTCGTGCTCCTGCAGTGGGGACAAAAAGACCTGATCTTCATCTTATCGTGTGTGTTAGCGTAATTATATCATCTTTGGTGTTAGTGACTAACACTAGTGTCAGAGTTTTTTAAACCGCCTTAAAGGCCTCTGACATGGTTTTAGGTAACAACCAATGTCAAAGACAGTGACCGGGACCGACGGCTTAACGTGCCCTCCGAAGCACGAATCATCTTACTTATCAGACAATCAGGTGATCAGCCTACAATGTCCTAACCAAACTAGGACAACAACGCAAAGTCGTTGCCCCCGCTGGGAATCGAACCCGCGACCTCCGGGTATGAGCTGAACGCTCTAACCACTACACCACGGAGGCAGTTGAAAAAGACTTTATGATGAGGTGTATCTTACGTTTATTGATGAGGTTGATGTCTGCGACCAGTTTCTGGTGCTGCGACGACAGCTTGACCACGTGCCCCTGCAGCCGCAGCCACTCGTGCTGCATCTCCTCCGTGCGCTCCCGGAGCGCTTTGATCTGCATCTCCAGGTCCTCGATGCGAGCCTCTTGTGGTGTTTTTAACTGGTAATAAAATATAATTAATTAAAATATAAATGAAATGAAATCGTTTATTTCAGACTGTACAATACAATACAGGTCCATATTGTGTTAGTACATAGTAAAATTATACCTAATGTTAATAAAATGTAAAATGTGGGTTATTATTAGAAACATGTAAGGACGACCCATGTTTAAATATTGGACTGTCCACTCTTTCTGACACTACCTTAGAGTGTGTTGGTAGTGCTTCTTACTTCAATAGCAGTGACAGTCACAGAAGTTAAAAATATGCAACAATTTTATACTTAGATGGTATATGAAAAAAATGACATGGGCAGTCCATTAAAACAATTAGGTAATTTTGGAAACAGATTGGTGAGGTAACATGATTCCCCACCAATTCTCCAAATTTAAACAATATCTATATATATAAAAGAAACTGACTGGCTGACTATCTGATCGACCAATGCAATAATATTCCTTAAATACCATAGTGTGCTAGTGCACGCAAAAGGGATTTTTGGAAATTCATCTCCTAAGGGGTTGCAATGAGGGTTGAAAGATTGTATGAAACTTGGTCAATTAGCAGTTTCAGATGTAAAAACACGCGGTTAAGGCTGTGAGTTTCAGCTAGTTTTATAATTGAAAAAAAAAATAAAGATCTTACATCAAAAAGTTCCTTCAGGGTGTTATACTTCTTGATGATAATATCGAGTTCCCTCTGTTTCTTCGTGATCATAAGCACTTTCTGGTCGTGCTTTTCCTGCAGTGCGTCTACCTCCTTCTCCTTGGCTCTAACTTTGGCTAGCGTCTCTTCCAGGAGAATGTTATTGCGAGCTTGCCTGTTCTTGTATATTTCGATCTCTAGCATCATTTTGGCGTGCTGGTTCTCTAAAGACATTAGATTTATTTCCTGTAGGAGTAAAGTTACAGTGAGAAGAATCAGATTCGTCGTCTCTTTTAATTTATTACGATTGTTTTTGCAACAATTCAGAAAACAAAATATAATTGGATCACTGCACGGCTTATTTAGTAAAAATATATATCAATTTTGTAATGTTTTGTGATTAATTAAAGCTTTGACCTAAAGGTAGGTAAGACTACTTTATAAGTAAAGTAATGGATGAAAAACAGCGTATTATCGCAGACATGTGGCATTAAAAATACTTTTAAGTATGTTGTTTCACATTCAGGAAATAGGGCCACTTTACCTGATTCCTAAATATTTCTTGCCTGTCCATTAATTCCAAAAATTATCAACAAATATCTATCATCAAGATTTCGTTCAACAGTGTTTGCTACACACTTGCCCCCTATTCATAAAAAATATGATCATTTGCTGAATCTATTTTAGGTAAACATGTTTTGTCTTGTTTTTGCCATATCTAATACTAGCAGTCCATCCCGGCTTCGCCCGTGGTACATACATAGCCTATGTCACTCAGGGATAACATACCTATCCAACAGTGAAAGAATTTTTAAAATCGATCCAGTAGTTTCGGAGCCTATTCAATACAATCAAACAAACAAACAAACAAATCTTTCCTCTTTATAATATTAGTGTAGATTGAAAAGGAGGAAAAGGGACAAAACATGTCTTAACTAAAGTAGGTTTAGCAAACCGTTGTTCATTTTTATGAATATAAGTGTTGATATCCTTACCTGCTTCCTGGACATCTCCCTCATCTTTTTGATGCCGTTGGCCATGGTCTCCACAGCTTTGTCATTCAGCAAGCACTCTTGCAGATTGGCCAGGATTTCGTTCTCTAGTTTCAGCTTACGCTCCACCTTATTGTCGAACTCTTTTTCTGTGCTCTTCAATATGTTCCTCATAGCAAAATTTTCCTGAAAAACCAACCGCAATCTCAACTAAGTAAATTATATGATATTATAAATGCAAAAGTTAGTTTGTATACCTATTTGTTTGTTTGTTACCTATTCACGCTTCAACCACTGAACTTATTTAGATGAAATTTGGTAATGGATATAGTTTTTTATCTTAATTCCCACGAAGTGGAGTCCGCGGGCACAGTTAGTATGATAAGTATATTTCACGAAAACAGGCTTGGTTTTCTTTTGGTGATTTAGTCTAACACTAGACCGTATAGCAAATGCACGGTGTTAAGTAAGTAATACTTATATTAAATATGTGACGGTGTCGTGTTCAGAAAACTTGCTTTCATGAGAATCTATAAATGGCGTGCAGCTTAGCATTCGTATTGTTGCTTAAGCAACAATGAGATTTACTAAATAATAATATAGGACATTTAATTTGGCTTAACATTGAAATAGCACGATACAGTGGGACTGGCGGCAGTTTCCTTCATTTTCTAGAGATCGCTTTCACACCGTGTCGTTTGTCGTCACAGATATTGGGACGACAGGTTGTCATGGCAAATTTAGTCCAATCAGTTGTATAGTTGATTTGGGCAAAAGCCGGATATTTGCTGCTGTTAGTTTCATCCACTGACAAACAAAGGGCTAAGAGAAAGGGATGATATCATCCTGATATAGTCGACGCCCGAGCTGACGATATCGATATCGGTATCGTGTAGTCATCGTTATAGTTTCAGTGAGAAAAACTGAAAACGCTTACTACCGGACGGCCGTCATACATGTCATAGAGTTGATGGTCCTGGATTTACGGTATTGCGTTCTATCTACGATAGTGTTGGCTATTGACTTCTGCTTTTGGCAGTGGTCTAAAGTATTATACTAAAGTACTAATTAAAACCTTACCGCTTTGATCATCTCCTGATCCCGATCGTTCATATCCACGGACTCTTGTAGGTCTGAAATCTGCGCTTCATATGTCGTCCTCCTTAAGTCTTCTGCATCGTCTGTGATAGTTGCAATATTTTTAAAGCTCGTAAAAAAGTATGAAATCTGTTTATAAGAGTGTTCTTTTATCTAATTTTTTTATTTGCCTCGTCTTCTTCTTTCCACTCTATCACGTCAGACAGAGCCTTTGGGTCTTGCGGCCCTGGGCCACAAAATACTAGTACCCTGGGGAGATAGAATCCAGAACCGCAAGATCCAATTTAAAGGCCACGTTTAGCGCGATGATAGATGAGAAGGTGGAAAAAAGGAATCAATATAATATATTCATTCTTATAATGTATATAAAGCATCTATACTATCTATTAGTAGTTTGTTCGAACTGTGAACTTGTGAACCCCATATCTCAGCACTCCCTTGACCCTTGGCTCATGTTCGAACTTAACAATTCTGTTTTTTAAAGAATGAGTAGCCATACTTACTCTTTAAAAAATCTACTTTATTTCCAACGATTATACTTCACCAAGGAAAACGGGACTTACACAACTTGGTAGCATGTTCGATGTCGTAGATCAGCTTATCCTTGTTCATGGAAAGCTCCTTGCCCTTGTTCATCTCTTCCATCACCACTTTCTTGGTAATCTCCAGATTGTTCACCAATGTCCGATAGTTTTCTTGCAGGTTCCTAACAAATTAAAAGGTTACACACCTCTACTCGACCTCTGGCTAGTGGTCACCGTGTCAGGCTGCCACACAGGTGGTCGCGGGTTCGATCCCCGGTCAAGTCAAGATGGAGAACGTTTTTTTTTTAGATTGACCTGGGTCTTGGATTTTTATAATTATTTGTTATAAAATACAGTACCGTTGAGTTAATATCCCATAAACACAAGTCTTTAATTTATTATATGGCTAGCTCAATCTGTGTGATTTGTCCGTATGATAAATAAATATAAATACACAATTACAAATTACACTGATTGAGCTAGCCCCGAAGTAAGGTTTTTTTTATGAGACAAATTAAATAAGACCATATTTTATGGAGTTGCGTCGACTTTCTTCCTTCATCGTCGACCTTCCGTGCCCGTGATTAGACCCTAGGCATCGCCTACCACAAAGTGCTCCTCAAGACGAATCAAACGAGCCCAAACTCGATGGCATTGCGTCGTTTCATTACAGAGTCCTATGGCCACCTTCCAGCTTCATCATCAGATCAGCTTCAAATCATAATATTGCATTGTCACGCAATATTAGTATGCGTGTAAAATTTCAGGTCAACCGGAAACCGGGAAATGGGTCAAATTTAACTTGCAAGATTTGATTACAGACAGACCGACAGACAACGGGACGGGTGAAACTAAATCATCATCATCATCATCAGGTCTTTTTTGTCTACACTGCAGGAGCACTACCCTTTCTGCAATACCAAAGCCATACTTTGCTAGAGCAGCCTCTGGCTGCTCTAGCGACTTGGCTTACACTCTCTTAGCTGGCCAGACGGGTTGGAGAGGTCTCACTGATGTTAATAAGCTTTGTTTAGCGTTTATTTCCTAAGTCGCCTTCTACGACATCTACGGGAGAAGGAGTGGGCCTATTCTACTCTGCTGAAAACCACACGGCACTGAAACTAAATAAAAGCTGTAATATAGTACCTGTAATCGTCTCGAACTGAATCATACACTTTGTCTCGTTGCTTGATGTTCACCAGCACCGAGTTCCACAAGCTGACGAGGCGCCGCTTGTCAAGCTCCAGGTCTTCCAGCTCGGCTGCGTATGCTGTCACCTTCAACATTGCAGGAGTCGCGGAAGAGTTACAAAGTATACTCTTTTTGTATTCCTTCTTTATGTTTATGCCACCTACTTGAGGTCTTAGGCACAATACAATTTAATACAAATACTCTTTATTGCCCCACAAACAAAAGGAAATACTAAAAACGGAAAAATTAATAAGACAAAATTATGATACAAAGGCGGACATATCGCATAGCACTCTTCCAGTCAACCTTTGGGTAGAGGAAGAAGTGAATATTTAGAGATAGGCAGCTCACGCTCTAGACGGCCAAGACCGCTCCGCTTATGAGGCGTGCAAAAAATAATTAAGAAAATTGTTCGTGGACGTCCACGATTACACTCGAAATACTTAGAAAACTTATTTCTACATTTTGGAGTCTCCTTTTTTGGACTTCGTGGGCGAAAGATTGAAAATTTAAAACACGTATTTTAACAAGGCCTTCGCAATTTTTTTAGAGTCAAAATAACAATGTTTACTAAAAACTTGCGTACCACTTAACCTACTACGACTCGTCGGTCTTTTGGATATGTCACCTCATTTTAATTATGCCTTGATAAGTCCCTCAAGAGGTACTGAACCGAACCTTACCTTATCGTTGACGTTTTCCATCTCGTGGTTCTTTATTTCATGCTGTTTCTTGAACAACTCCAATTTGGACTCCAGCTTCCAAACCTCGTTGCTCAAGCCGAAGATTATCATGTCCTGCAAAAAACGTAGGTAAGTTTTATGAGAAACAGGATCTGTATCTTGTGTCTATTCCTACTATTCGGCGATAGATAAAAAATACAGATACATTATCACGTCTTTATTACTAACGGGATAGACAGAGTACAGAGCTGAGATCCAAAGGCCACTCTTAACACGATGGCGGGCGTATAGGTGCAACAAGGAAATAAAAAATATAATGATAGGTTCTAGCAACCTATCACTATATTTTACCGCATCGCCATTAACATAATTCAGGTTCTCTCCCATTCCCTCGATCGGCTTTTACGATCTACGCGGGAAGAGAAGTAATAAATGAGGGTAATTTTTCTTTCGTCATTACACATCTACCTACCACATACAGTAGGTTATCAACTAAGGACGCCGACGCAGAAAGCACAATATAGTCGCTCTACTCTGATCAAAGACCGGGTTGGCTCTCTTGTGTAGTAAACCAGCCAGCTAAGGCTACCGTACCAGTTGCCGTTTCTCTTCAGCGAGCGCCTTCTTCTCGGCGCGCATTTTGTCAGACATGCGCTGGCTGACGGTCAGGTCTGACTCGGTCTCCTCGCGCCACGTCTCCAGCTGCCGACACAGCGCCGTCAGGGCCTCCAGCTCTTGAGTGGTTTCTCGTTCTGTGTTTTCAAATATTGGGATAAAAAGTGTCCTAGGTAACAAGTTTATTTGCCAGGTAAATTAAAAACGTGTATTTCTCTGTGCATATTTATAATCCCGCGAGGTTCGAAGCAGAACAGCTAAAAGTACAACCGGGAAGATCAGAGACCGTGTTCAGATGAGTCATTATTAACTGTCTTCCAAAAAGGAGGAAGTTATCAATTCGTTGATCTTTTTTTTATGGAATTTTACCAGTTATTCGAAGACGCCCTAGACCGATTTGGAAAAATATTTAGCTATTGTACCTTTATGAAGGATGTGTGATAAATAAAGGCGAAGGCTATTATATCAGAAACTCTAAGACCCAAATGTACATAAGATAGGTACATAATATTTAATACATCATATTTTGGACCTAGCATTTTGAGTGTTAATATAGCAGACATTGGGACTCTATTTTTTTGGACATTATTTGAGTGGTAAAACGCAAGGTCAAGATGATACGAAAATTAAATAGTCACCAGTATTCATATCTTGGTCCATCTTCTCCTTGGCCCGTTTGTACTTCTCGTTGGCCTCCTTGGCGCGCTGTTCAGCCTCCTGGCGCTCTTTGATCTTCTGCTCTAGTGCCGTTTCGTACTCGACAATCAACACCTGTCAACAAAAATATACATAAATACTAAATGTGTGTTATGGCTATAAAAGATGAGCGACAGTACGCCCAAGACACAGTCGGCGACAGCTGCCGATAATCATGACTTGTGTCGCGAAATTAATACTTTGGGAGTTGGTTTTTTAGATTCGCCATTTCTGATTTTGGTTCTAGTCAGAGACTGTAAGTACTAGAAAGCTGTAATTTGGTATGGGTATATTAATCATGCCAAAAAGGTAGTAAAATAAAATAAAAATTAGTGTAGATATAGGATCTACTTACATGTAAAGTAGTTCTCTACTAAATAACCCACCGTGTGGGGTATCTTTGAGTTTTTCAGAAATATTGTGAACTAGCTGTACCCGCGGGCTTCACTCCCCGTGGGAATTCCGGGATAAAAAGTACCCTATGTCCTTCCCCGAGTCTCAAACTATATCCATAACAAATTTTATCCAAATCTGTTCAGTAGTTAAAGCGTGAAGAGATAACAAACAAACAAATATACAAACTTTCACATTTATAATATTAGTAGGAAGTAGGATAGGATTTTTTGATTTATATGTGCCAATCAGCTCATAAAACCCTTTCATTTGATACCCAATACAAGATTTTTTTATTTACGTAATTACTCCCCCCGTCCAAATGGGTTAATGATTGAGATGGATCACTCTGCTAAAGGAAATCTCTCGATCACCAAACGCTGTATATTGCATTTCTGTCGTGTAGACACGCTACTAATAGGGCGACCAACTTATAAAATGTACTCTGAAAGAGAAAATTTCATAAAAAAGTCAGTAGGACATTTTTAAACACGTGAACTTAAAGTCGGCATTCGTAACTACGAAAGCAAGCATCTTAGTTGACATTAAATACTTTTTTACTGACTCTTTTATATCTTACGTCATTCTAGTAGATGTTCTATAGATAAAGAACTCTCATACGGCAGCTTACTGAGACGGAGATCATCTCAAGTTTGATATAAAATACATAAGCATGATTGCCACTAAACTCTTCTTGACTCACCCTCTGCGCATTCGTGTCGTGGTCACTCTTGTAGATGTTCTCCAGGTCATTGTTATACGCTAGCTTACTGAGACGAAGATCATCTTTCTGTAATTAATAAAACAAATTCATGAATGTGTTATTTCAGTAATACCTATCAGCGAGGCCATCATACTATGAACTTTGATGGAAAAAGTTTTCGTTATCCATTCTCATTTTCCGTAAATTTATTTGCCAGACAAATTAAAATATCCCTGACCCCGACTTTTAAAGGCGAACCCTTTAAAGCGCTGAATCGATTTCCATCAAACATAGCTCAGAACCATGTCGAACAAGTCAGCTTGTAAACATAAGAACCGCATCAAAATCGTCCCATTCGTTTAGACAGACACGTGAAAATTATAACACCTCTCTTTTTTGTCGAGGCATAGATAATTTAATTACTCGTAACAATACCCAACGCCATAGAAACTATTGGAGGGCCCGTAAGGAGGCAAAACTGGAGTTGCAGGGCACCCTCTCACAGATGGCAGCACACACGACTAGCAAAAAAGTGACAACAAAAGTATTGAATATAATTTGAAACTAGTAGTTCGCCACGAACTTAGACCTCGCGATTATTATTTCAGAATAATGTACCTGATTTGGATGAATTTTATTATGGGTGCAGGTTTACCGATATGCGAATTCATGGTTGTGACCAATTTTCCAAAATAGTTGCCAATCACAGACCTTTCTTCAAATGACTTTCGATCTAGCTCTGAAATGTCACGAGCACCTTCCAACCATACAATCCCATGGATATGAGGTCTACCGTGATGCTGAAATTCAGTTCTGCACCAGTAGTCTTTCACCGAAAAATTACCCATCATTTTTCAAATGACAAAGTCAGCTCGTTGTTGGAAAAACCAGAAAACTATTAATGGTTTTATATGGCTCTATGCCGCTGCTCATAGGTTTCTTACTTTCTTCGTAAAGCTACTTCGCGGGCTTTGATTGCTGTTGATCTCTTGTTAGTTCGTTGCATAATTACTAATATTACTACAGAAGCACAGACAAGCAGCAATAGCGATTGTACGAAAGTTCGCTCAACAAAATTGCTAAATTTAATAAACAAGCCAATAATCAATCAAAATAAGCAAAAACTGAAAAAAAAACAGAACCCTTTTATTTTAAGTCGGTTAAATATGATAAAATTTATAGAACTACTTATGAAACTCAAAATAATAACCATGGTAGTTATTCAGAGAAATTACTTCGTGGACCCCAGAGAAGATATGTATTTTTAAGAAAGTTGTTCAGTAGCCCGGACTGAATTCACCGTTAAATAGTTTGAGTATATTTTGTAAGAGGATTTGTATTGTATATTCGTCACGGCTTAGTCAGCTAGACTTCGTGAGTCACCGTAAACCCGTTTAAGTATAACGTATAAAAATTTGTTCAGACAAAAAAGTTGTTCAAATAAAAAAATATTGTTTTCATAATGGCAACAAAAAAGTCTAATGACATTTTTGAAAATATTTTGAAATGGCGGATATATGACAGTTTTAAAATTTTAAACCCCCATATTTCCGCCATTTTGAAAAATTTCAAAAAACTGGCTCGACAAAAAAATTCTATTTAGTTGCTGAACCTGCTTACAAAATTTCATGAGAATCGGTTAAGAAATGCGACCTGTAGGCGAGAACAGACAGACAGACAGACAGACAGACAGACGGACAAAAGAATTTTTGGCTAGTCTCGAAACTGAGACGCTTCGCTCGCTTCGCTCGCTCGGTCAATAATTATTTTATTTCATATAAATCATATTTGATTAATAACAGTACTACTTTATTTAAATAATAGTAATCAAAGATTTAAATATTTTAATTATTACCTTATAGCGCCATCTAGTGACAATAAATAGAAAAAATAATGAGTATAAGGCGATGGGCATGTATGTACGTATGTATGTAAATTCTTTATTGTACAAAAAAGACACCACAAAAATACAGTAGATAACATAATACAAAGGCGGACATAAGTCCGCCTAAGGGATAACCCTTTAACCTCTCGTATGCCGTTGCGTAGATCTACGCGAGAATGAATTGTTTAACTATTGTGCCTGATATTCCGGCATACACGGGGTTAAGGGATCTCTTCCAATCAATATGGGTAAGCATGGTCAAGGTTAATTACCAGTTGAAGTATCTCCTCTTCGGCTATAGCGTTCTCTTTCTCCAAGAACTGCCTCAGCGTGTCCTGGAAGCGCTGCATGAGCGGGTGCGTGGACTCCAGCACCGCCGGCATCTCGCCTACGTCGCGGTTCTTGCGCCATCTGACAAAGAAAACGAATCCTTTAGATTCCAAAAGATAGAAAAAAATATATATATACGGACATATCAAATAGAAATAGAAAAATCTTTATTTGGAGCATATACATCGTGAAAGATGTTCAGACAAAAAAATTGGGTCTTAATAAGGGAGACAGGTCTTAATAAGTTATATGAATTTTTTTTTAAATAGCTGAAATGTGATTTTTATTGAGTTTTATTAAAAAATGGCGGAAATATAGGGTATATTTCCGCCATTATTTTTTAATTTAGAAAAACTGAATTTACGAAGAATCACACTATGACACTTTATGACTTTATCACGCTAATGTCACAGCTAATGTTATAAAGGCGAAAGTTTGTGAGTGTGTATGTGTTTGTTACTTCTCCAGGCGCAAACAACTGTACCAATTTTGTTAAAATTTGGTATGCAGGAAGCTGACACCCTGGACTAACACACACGCTACTTTTTCCGCGAGTAACACCGCGGGACGCAGCTAGTTTAATATAATTTTCGAAAATTCTCAGAAAATTTCACAAAAATCGGTTATGAAACGCGACCTGTTGGCGAGAACAGCCGGACAGCCGGACAAAAGCATTTTTGGTCAATCTCGAAACTGAGACGCTTCGCACACTACGCTCGCTCGGTCAAAAATAATTGAGAATGAGCATCTTACTCGTCGAAGACTTCTCTGCCGGCTTTCTTGCAGCGGCACTGGTCCGGGAGGCAGGCGCAGCATTTGCAGAGGCCGTCTTCAAAGGGCGGCGTCACGCACTCACACGACTCGGGCTCCTGTCAATAATAAATATTTTGTAGGTAATTCGGTTGGCCGTGTGGGGACACCCAAAAAGTGGTGATGGCGCCTGCGCCACTTGAAGGCTTAGCTCTTTCACAGGTTGAGTAAGAGACGACTTAGCGGGTATAGGTACCTAATGAAAAGGGCAGCAGCATCCTTTTTGCGAACATTTTTTACCATCTACTGCGAATACCAACACACCTGCCCAAGTCCTACCTTTATTGTGAGGCCTTTGTTTTTTCCTGGTTTATACGCAAACTTACGTGAGGATAGATGATCCGCTCATTGTTGTACATAAGGCAGGTTTCATCATGGATGACAATATCATGATCGTCTCTGGGGCAGTCGCAGTGGGGCGTCACAGGGTCAGAGGTCTCATCGCTGGCCTCCGTACAAACGCACACCCTGGACGATTCAGGTGACTTACTCATGATCACCAGCTAAGTGATTTCAAACTTAATCCCTCTTAAATTAAAACTCTCAAAATAATTAGATAAAAACTTTTGCTAAACAATATCGGCTGATTTTGGCATTGTTTGTCACTAAGCAACTGGCAATACTTTTGAAAACCGCGCCCGCCGCCATCAGACGCCATATTCAAAATTATTTTTAAATACATTGCATTTTTAATATATGCCTGCCAGGAACAAAGTAAAAAGAGTCAATGTATGGCGTGTGCAAAATCAATAAAAAAAAACTACAACGTAGCCGTTTCCACGGAAACAGTTTTCCGTCAACAAATGCGCGCTTTTATGTGATTATTGTAGGGGATAAATAGATTTTGTTAGTAAATAAAATGGTAAGGATTTAGAAATATGAATATCCGTACGTATATTGGATAAAGATATATTTTTATATTGGCCATTGTAGACTATTGAGTATTCTTAACCACTGTATTGCGTATCACCGCTATTAGTAGTTTAGGTATATACAACGTGGAAGAGACATACCCGTAATAATTCGACCTACGGGCTATACTAGATCTTATCACTATGATAATAAAATGACAGTCCAAGAACAAAAAACAAATTTCGACATTCCTATACAAATTGCCCGGGCGGCTGCACCTTTCGTATGGAAATGCCGAACTCTTTTTTAAGTTTGGTTGGAATGTTATTCAATTTACTATAGTGATCCAGTATAGCCCGTGGTTTGATTTATTACGGGTTTTTTTTTGTATCGTCATAGGTAAGCTTAAAAATAAATCTATGTCTATTCAGGTAAGAGACATTTGGCCAGCAGTTAAAAATCATAGATAAGTAGCAGGTAGCTAAAAAAAATGAATGTGTACAGATTCTGTCTCGCTCTAAGCCGGCTACGGACAGCCGCGGCAGCACCGGCAACAGCTCTGCCAAGAGGAGCTTCCCTGAATTGGAGGACTTTATCATGAAGAGGGACTACGTCGGCGCACTCACCATGTTGGAGGTATTACCCGCGCCTTAAGAGCCTATGTGTTAATCCAGGGTGTCAACTTTTTACTCACCAAATTTTATCAGAATTGGTCCAGCCGTTAGCGCTTGAAGAAATAACAAACATAGGTACACACACACTATCACAAACTTTCGCCTTTATAATATTAGTGTGATTAAAGACAGTCATTTAGTAAGTAATCTACCAATTTAGAGAACGCAGACTTTAAAATTTAGACTTTTAAAAAACAGACGTACTAGTTAACATTACAAAATATTAAAACTTTAAATGGTTTTGGCAGAAAAAATTACGCTTCTAAAATAAGTAGTATTTTTGTAACTGATTTAAGGAGTACAGATTTTGAAGAATACTGTAATTACTTACTACTTACTTACTATCGTGACTCAGCCACCCCAGGCGAGTCTTGGCCTCCAGCACAAGAGCACGCCAGCGCTAAAGAATGCTGTGGTAAAACTGAATCGTTTCAGTTCCTGAAACACGAAGGCAACACAGAAGTTTGGGCGGAGGTGTGGTCCGCGTGGTGCTGGTTCCACCTGGGCGAGTACCGGCGCGCGCTGGACGGCTACCAGCGGGTGCAGGCGAGGGAGAACTTAGTCCCCAGGATATTGGACAATCTCGATATGGACCTTGCCGTTTGCTACTTCTATTTAGGTTTGTATTGCTGTTTTTGGTCGTTAGTTTAGACATAATTTAGTTTTTTTTATATATTATTATTATAGTTTATTCTTTTATTTAGTTTAATTTAGTATCTATACATTAATTTGTAACATCTACTGTATATTTTTTAATTTTTATCACGAATAAAGATATTCATGTTCTGGTCTATTTGGTAAGAATTGGTTACTTATGAATCCCCTTACCCTAGCTTTTCCATACAAACGTAGTCTACGTTTCATTTTGAAACCACAAGTCAGATTTCGGTAAAAATTTGTAATTTTAAAGAAATTGCAATTATCCACCGGGGTATAATTGGTTTCCGACGGTAAAATTATGAACTGGAAAGAAAAAAAAAGGTACTGACTGATGGTCAAAAATGATATAACACACTATATTCTATTTCAAATTGAAAGTTCACATTTTGACTGTGGAAACCAGTTATATGCCTAGATATGTGCAATATCTTTGAAATTGCAATATTTTGCCGAAATCGGGCATGTCGTTTCAAAATAAAACGTAGACTACGTTTGTATGGAAAAGTGTAGTTTGTTGTAGGGTAAGGGGATTCTTGATGGGTATCGGTTCTTCTTATATAGGTAGGCTCGAGGCACAGGAAGAAGGGCTTGAACTCTAGGTCGCTGATGATGATAATGTAATCTGAGGAATGTGTCCTGACCTGGCTAAACTAGAACACATTCTGGCCAGCGCCAACAAAATGAATTAAAAAGTACAGCGTATTACAAAATATTTTATCTTTGCAGGAATGTATGACGAGTCCCAGGCTGCAGTTGATAAAGCACCTAAGTGTGCCCTAAAGGTAAATTAATTTATCAAACTGAAGTGACAAAGCTTAAATGTTCGTAAAAATTAAAAATATACGGCAACCATTATCATCCGAGCGTATTCCCGCGGTTGCATCCTCAGCAGTAACGCTTCAGAAGCAAGGTCTAAAATCTATGCCGCTATGATGTCTGCCGATGTCGGCGCAAATAGTAGTCTTGACTATAACCTTTTTAGGGTTCCTTAGCAAGCAAGGAACCCTTTTAGTTTCTTGAAGGCTAGGATCCGCGCCTGATTTCCACTGCATTGAAATGTAATATTTTCTACTCCTACTAGAGCAGGCTGACGTTCCACCTGGCACACAAGCGCGGCGACGAGGACTCCCTGATGAGGGCGCACTCCTCGCTCCGGGATGTGCCGGAGGACCAGCTCAGTTTGGCCTCGGTGCACTACCTCCGCGCGCACTATCAGGAGGCCATTGACGTCTACAAGAAGTTGCTGCTGGATAGGCGGTAGGTTTGACGTGTACCTCCTTTACTTCATCACTCACCTCACTGCATCTACTACATTTGTAAATGTCATATAATTTTCAATTGTTAAAAAAACCACTAAGTGTTTAAATACAGATAGTTGTAGCCTAAAAATGCTTGAGCACTTCGCTCATTCAATGAGTCTATCTCTAGAACGAAGTTTCATCTCGCACTGCGCTTGCGCTGGCGTTTGCGCACTCTCTCTTTCGTACTGTGCTTGCAATGTCACCTTTGTTTAATTTTGCACTAAGTATTTTGTCTACAGATTTGAGATTTCGATAAATAAATAATAAATATATAAGGACAAATTACACTGATTGAGCTAGCCCTAAAGTTCAAGACTTGTATTATGGGATACTAAAACAACGGTTCTATATTTTATAACAAATACATATACAGATAAACATCTAAGACCCAGGCCAATTTGACAAAGGCAATTTTCCAACTTGCCCTGACCGGGGATCGAACCTGGGACCTCGTGAGTGGTGGATTAGCATGGTGACCACTACGCCAGGGAGGTCGTCGATAAGTTCGAGATTTTGATAAGTCGAATCGGCACTAAATAATAATTAGTGATGAAGTCAAATCATTTATCAAAAGTCAAAATCATTTATTTTTCTTTGAATATTTCGATCTCTTTACTTAAAAACTCAAACATGAAATTATTTATTTCACGAATGTTTTAGGATTTTACATTATATGGCCTATTTCAACCATTGGTTTCACAACAGTTTTACCTTTCAGGCATGCGATTGCCAAATTATAAACAAATATACTTATGAAATTGCAGGTACAAACGATATACAGATAAAGATGATATGGATTGGATTAAAGCCTTGTCCCATTGTTCTAGGTACCTATATGCTTTAATTGTTATAAAGTAATTAGGTTTTTCATTCAGTTGTAGAAAGATTATAGCGTATTTGGTAAAAATCCTGTAGCTTGGTTATATTTCGAATAAACGAACGAACAGGTACTTAGTTCTTATGTAGTTTAAGTACTTTTATGTACCTGTAGAAGTTGTAATTTATTTCTAAGTTTGTAGTTAAAATGCCATGTAAGTCAAATTAGTTCAGTAATTTCTTTTTTAAGTACGCACCAGGTGCTTCGCGTCGCGTCTAGGTCTGATCTGAGAGTAAAGGAAAACCAGAAAAGCAGAGAATAGGTATATAATATAATAAATAATATAATAATTCTCAGGATTTTTTTAAATTTATTTTATTAGCCAAAGGTGACCGTTTTTTGCAAATGTGCGTAAAAAAGCTTCGCGTTCTCACTATAAACTGTAAACAGTAGTTCATAAATTAGTTTGAAGGGCAGGGCTTCGTCAACAAGACACAATTTTTAATCATACTAACTTCGCCCTGTGGTGTTACCTGGTATGTTAATCCAGGTTTTCAGCTTTCCGCGTACCAAATTTTATCAAAATTGGTCCAGCCGTTTGCGCGTGAAGAAGTAACAAACATACACACATACTCCAAAACTTTTGTCTTTATAATATTAGTGTGATCTCCGTGTCCTTTCAAATGCGGGCAGCACTGGACCCCGGAAAATTTAGGTAGCCTGGTATTAAGGACGTTTTGCAATAAGCAGTCCTTACCTTACGGAGTAAAAAAAATTCTATGTCTATGCTCCTAACACTTTTTCACAGCCAGTACATGGCGCTGAACGTGTACGTGGCCCTGTGCTACTACAAGCTGGACTACTACGACGTGTCCCAGGAGGTGCTGGGCGTGTACCTGGCGCAGCACCCCACCTCCACTGTCGCTGGCAACCTAAAAGCATGCAACTTATTTAGGTGCGTACGCAATTTTACCAACTAATTTATACTTACAAGTTTAATAACCGCTTTCCGGGTACAGTATTAGTTTTTGACTTCTGCGCAAACAAGGTCAGCGCTAGAGTTTCGTGCCGCTACCTGTACAATCCAATACAAAAAACTTATTGGACCAAAAAACATTTACAATATCGGAATAATCAGGTAGAACACAATATAAGGGCAACATATAATGAGTAATGTAATGAGGAACAAGAGGCGGCCTTATCGCCGAAGAAATCTCTTACAGGCAACCAAAAAGAGACGAACTACTTCATTACTTACACTAAATAAAAAAGTATGCCAGCGGAAGACTAGTGGCTCACTTTTTTTTTATCGGCTCTAAGCGGTTGCTAATGCCGTTATAGCGCTAATACGTACTACACCAACAAGAGCCATTCGAATCAAGTAAAACTCATCAAAAGAAAAGATATAGGTACGTGGCTTCCATATCTGTGAACCCATGGGAACATGATACCAATTGTAGAATAATCCCTTTTTCCATAAAATATCAAACGCTTGCAAACTTTTTAGTTAAAAGATTTTTTGTCTCGTTCTTACTGGTTAAAAAGAGAAAGATAAAACTTATTTAAACTAAAATAGGTTTAGCGAACGTTTGATATTTTTATGAATACCATTTAATCAAAGATTTTTGTGCAGGTTATACAACGGCAAAGCAGCTGAAAATGAGTTGAAGCAGATTTCCTCCGAGCAGCATACCTTCGGCCAGGATCTGGTTAAGCACAATTTAGTTGTGTTTAGAAACGGAGAAGGAGCCCTCAAGGTAACTTTGCCTACACAGCACTACAATAGTGCCAGGAGTATGCCACATACGGATCCACTTACCCCTACCCTCCTCTACATCCTTTATCTTTACTATCTGTTGACATTGTTGGCAAGTGAAACGCACCTTGAGCTACGATGCAGTTCACAAGGATGACACTAGATCGCTTCAAATACAGAACAATACTTTTGCGACAGAACCTATCTAAAACAACCCGTAATTACAGTATACTTATCAATTCAACGATTACTAATGTCACAAGTACTTATAGATTTAAATACATTATTCTTTACCAGTTGCTTCTCTTTAGATCGAAAATGCCGGTTGAGGGAATGGGCAACAATCTGAATCATAAATAAGCAATGCGTGACTTTGTCCGTACCGTTATCAAAGCCCAGGGCCGTTAAACCCAAAGGTCATATTTAGCGTGATGGTGAACGTGAAAATAGCAAAAGGGAATTAAAATAGTGATGGGTTGTTGGCCGTCTCGTCTATATATGATACAGATTGTCACCATTCCCTCGACCAGCTTTACGACCTGCGCGGGAAGAGAAGCAATTGGTACATTCCACGTTTTTTCTTTTCTACCAGACTAGCATGAAAGTAACGAATACTTATAGTGTAATAGTTTTCATTAAATCTTTAACTCTCTACTTCATCATCATCATCATCAGGTCTTTTTATTCTCCACTGCAGGAGCACAACCCTCTCTTTACTACTAGAGCCATACTTGACCAGAGCAGCCAGAGGACTTGGCCTACACTCTCCACGCTGGCCAGATGGGTTGGACGGGTCTCATTGATAATTATAAGCTTTATTTAGCTTGTATTCCCTAAGACATCCACGGGAAGACATGGAGTGGTCCTATTCTACTCTGCCCGAAACCACACGGCGTATTCTCAAATATTTTTTTATTGCAGGTACTCCCAGAACTGGTGGACGTTGTCCCCGAAGCTCGTCTGAACCTAGCCGGCTACCGTCTGAGGAACCGAGAGCCTATGGAAGCGCGGGAGTTGCTGGAGCCGCTGCAACCTACGTCGCCACTCCATTACATTTTGAGGGCGGTGGTGGCCGTGCGGCTTTATAACGAAACGAATGATGTGAGTTGCTCAGTATGTCCTTTGGTCTTACCAACGAGCCGTCTGGGTGTTTTTTTTTCTTTTAATTTTGGTCAATGGAAAACCACGACAGTTTTGTCATGTTTGACCATGTTTACACAGTGAATCTACTTTTCTTGTAACAACTAACTTGTATTGCATAAAAATGATGATGGTTTTCACAAATATTATAAACACTTTGTTGTTTTTTTTTTTTATTATATTTGTTTAAACGGATCATGTGAGTTCTTCAGTATGCCTTTTGGTCTTTTTACAAAAATCTCAACTCGTCATTTTTTCTGCTTTTAATAGCATCACAATATTATCCCAACCATAAGATCTAAAAAGAAATACAGAATTTTTGTGAGAACTCTCAATTACAACCTTTGACAAAAGAGCATTTATAGTCTAGAAGAGTTTTAATATTTCTTATTAAATATGAGTAGAATTTTTTTTTTTTTTTAAACTATTTTTAATTTGACCGCAATTTCTTATTATTAATTATGTTGACAATTTACTTGCATTAATGTTTTATTTAATTTTTAACATATTTTGTAAATTATCTTATTTTATGTCTTTATTTATTTAGTTTTGAATACCTATTTTATAATTATTACTGCAATGCCCTACCAGGGTTCCATGATATATTTACTAAGACCTATTAATATGTAATCATGAAAACAATGAATAAATTAATATTTTGAAGGAGGAACAAATGAAGCTCGCCCAGCAGAGCTTCCACCTGGTGGGCAGCTCGGCGTCCGAATGCGACACCATCCCCGGCCGCCAGTGCATGGCCTCCTCCTACTTCCTGGCCGCTCAGTTCGAGGAGGTCCTCGTGTATCTTAACTCCATCAAGAGCTTCTTCGTCAACGACGACACCTTCAACATCAACTATGCTCAGGTCAGTTTTTTGTCGAGACGAAATGAAAAACAGGTATGATATGATAGACATACATATCATGTCTGTTTTTCACGGGGTAGGCAGAACCTATACTGGGTTACTTTTTAAACACCGGCAACAGTTTTGGAGCAAGTTCAGTCCGTAAAACTGAACTACTTTCCATAAAAACAATTATTGAAAAACGTAAAAATAAATTCCCATACAAATCAGCGTTTAGTCAAAAGAGAAATTGTATTAAAGGACGATTTTTTGTTTCGATTTACAATATATTCTTTATAGAAAATAATTTAGTATCCTCCATGCTCCAAAAATGTGGCCTGTGTTTCCAAAGTAACCCTATAGATCTTCACTTGCTACGATCCTGGCAAACCTTTTTTGCTTTGATGGTTCCACGTTTTTTATTATTATAAGTAATGTTCCACCGTTGAGAAAATGCCTCCTTGAGAAAAATTAAAAAGGTAGGTAGCCATTTTGTTATCAAATCCTGAGAGATTAGACCATCGAGACCTCTCTTCGCCAGTTTGCAGAGCCATTCCGTGGTTTAGCCCACCTAACCAGGTGCATCCTGCAGATATGACCCGCCCAGTTCCACTTGAGTATGGCTGTTTTCCTTGCCACGTCAACTGTTTTAGTTTTGTAGCGAATGATGTATTTCACACATAGTTCCAAATACTAAAGTATTATTAATTTTGCATATTTTTATCATTTACCTATGGTAAAGTATTTTTTAACATAAGAAACCAAGTAAAGAAATCTATGATCACATTACAAATTAAACTGGTTCAATTTGAAAACGGTAAGTGTGTCTTGATTTTCGTGTGGTAAAAATTCCTAAAGAAATGCTCTATCTACATGTCAAGAAAACCGTTTTATAATCGTCGCAGTTTTATTTGTAACCGTGATTGATGATTGATAACCACGTTATTATATATTATATACGGTTTCGGTTGGGTTCGCTGATGTCTTTTGTTAGATTATATTCGTTTGTTTACAATCTTAAATCAAATACATCAATAACAATTAAACAATCATACATACGGAACGGAAACTCCAAGGGTACCCGCCCCTTCTAGCCCCGTCTTCGCACCTCTCAACACCTTCACTAGGCGATAACTGGGGAAAGGTGCGAAGACGCGGCTCAGTGACGCATATTGCACGGGACCTTAGAATATGCCGTTCTGTATGTCCTACTTATATTAATTCTGTGTCATGATACGTACTTGTCCTAAAGGCAAAAGTAGCCACAGGCTTCTACCGTGAAGCCGAGGAGTGTCTGCTGAGCATTCAAGACGAGGCCATCAGGAGCTCCTTCTCGTTCCTCGCGTGCCTGTGTCGCTGCCATGTCATGAACAAGGAGGCCCACCTCGCCTGGGAGATATGTGTCAAGGTATAGTATTACGTGAATTCACAAAGTGCGGCAGAGTAGAATAGGGCCACTCCAAATCCTCCCGTGGATGTCGTAGAAGGCGATTTAGGAAATACAAGCTAAACAAAGCTTCATTAATGAAACCTCTCCAACCCGTCTGGCCAGCGAGGAGAGTGCAGGCCAAGTCTTCTGTCTGCTCTGGCCAAGTATATTATGGCTCTGGTAGTACAGACAGGGTCGTGCTCCTGCAGTGGAGACTAAAAAGACCTGATGATGACGAAACTCCTACCCCTTGATAACGCTCTAAGATTATGGAGGAGCTCCTTTCAAATCCCCGGCTCTCTAACAGGGCAGCTGCCGTCTCCAACAGGGTTCTTTCTTCTTCCCTCTTGTTATAATCGCTGTTAAGGTAAGAAAGTACTACAAGTGTATAAAGTTTCAAACTCGACTCTGCACTCAAATTTACGTGCCCTATTCTCTTGTTATATCAATTTGCTTTAGTAATGATGCAATGCGATATTTCAAAAGTAGCAAAAATATTTCAAAGTATAATATTTCAGTCTGCAGGCACATCAGACAGTTTTGCCCTGCTCCAGCTGGTGGCCAACGACAGCTACCGCATGGGGCAGTTTCTGGTAGCTGCGAAGGCTTTCCACATGCTTGATAGGTAAGGGTTCGGAAAAACATGTCTCACAATTAACTTCTTATTTCATAAACATGAATTTCGAAGCTAATTATTTGCAGTTTTTTTGCAAAACAGGGCCCGTCCGGGATTTGAACCCGGGACCTCTCACACCCAAAGCGAGAATCATACCACTAGACCAACGAGCCGCCTGAACGTTATAAAGAATCAATAGTTTTTCTGATTTTAGACAATGGATTATCATGACAGTAATAAAAGTTAGGCCTATCTTTGTTTACACAGGTGTACATTTCTCGGAAATTAATACGATTGTCGATATGATAGATATTAAAGGTTTTTACAAATATTATTAACTTGGTCATTAGTACAATTTGAGGAGTTTGGTGACCTGGCGGGAGTGCTCATTACTAGCGCTTTCACAAGTAAAGATCCGGGTTTAAAATTCCGGACGGGCCCTGTTTCTACATAAAAATATTATGTTAGATACATTGTCCGATAATTTAACTGACCTACTAACCTTACCAAAAGAGTGAAAAAATCATGTGATTTTACACTATTAAACTACAAGAAGACACATTAATCGTTAAACTCTGAACTTGAAGGACTTTCAGTTAGGAAATTAGATTATCATTTATCATCAATCTAAATGTTTTTCTTTTGGTTGCCTGTAAAAGATTGCTTTGGTGATAAGGCCTTGTGCCATAATAAGCTGGTCCTTATTTTATAAATAAGTAGTATTATGCAATTGTAAATGTTTTTTGGTGCTATAAAGTTTTTTGTATTGTATAGTTCTTTTTGTTCTCACACTTTTAGAGGTTGGTGTTTTGCTGAAGTATTGTATTGTATTGTACGCCCGCCAGTGAATGTAAATAAGTATGGTAATGAGATTTTTTTCATAGGTTAGACGGAGGGCCTGAGATGTGGGAAGGACTACGCGGGGCCGTATGCGGGTGTGCGCAGGCGGCGGCGGCCGGCAAGCACCACGCCGCTGCCGACCTGAGGGATGCACTCGCTCTGCTCAAAGGTAGTCAACATTCTGACATGAAAAGGAAATCTAAGTAGTTCTCCAAATTAAATCATGTGATGAAAAATTTCGCCACGAAGGGAATTCGAACCCACGCCCCTCACGTTGACGCCCTGAGTGCACTACCAATGGTGTTACCGTGACTTTGAATCACCCTGACGAATTTTCTCATCCCAAGTATACATGCCTTTGAAGCATGCGTTATTCTTCATCACTACCCACTATTTAGAAGTGTGGTATTCAAGTTAATTCAATTTAGATGAGATGAAATTTGGATAAATAAAAATCCGAGCATGGTAATGCTGTTGAAAACCAATAAGGAAGAAAAAGGAGGAAAATAATAGAGCCAGCAACAACATGGCAGTGGCGTTGGGTGAGAATTTGGACTAGTACAGCTATATAATAAGCCGTTCCATGTCCGGCTTATTTTTATAAACTTAGTGTGAATAATATGTTTCTGAGCGTGTTTATGCATTTATCATTGTAAGATTCATTAACCAGAGGGAATTTTCGTATTTTGAATATGTATGACTGGATTGCACACACACCCGTGTGTGCAATCCAGTCATACTACTAGTTTACGGCTTATGAAAATAGTAAGTGCGCCGATATACGAAGGTTATAATTGTTAGTACCTGGGCGACCGAGCTTTGCTCGGTTACATCTCAAACATCGAAAATACGCGTTTTCCCTAACATAAATCTAGATTGATTGTTTACCCCCGAAAACCCCCATATACCAATTTTCAGCGAAATCGTTAGAGCCGTTTTCGAGATCACAGAAATATATAAATAAATATACAAGAATTGCTCGTTTAAAGGTATAAGATTAGTAATAAATGCATATATGTTAGAAGCCCCTAAAGGAACTCGATGGGAATCGGCTTCTAAGGAGGCTCCGCCACTGCAACATGGTCCATCACTTGAATAGGTAACCAAAAAATCTAGTCTATTTGTCCTATGCCTATTAATTTGCTTCCACGGCACTATACATACAGCCACAGAATGAATATAAGTATTCTATACGGATCGGATACTCCTAAGGACCCGCGTAATATGCATCCCATTCCCTTTCCCCGTTCTCACCTTGTCGACTGTGTTGCCGGCGAACGCACACATTGACGTGTGCACGGTTGTATAGTTTCGTTTGTATTAGTAGTAGGAATAAAGGAAACTCCGCTTCTATGAAGTGTCACACCTGCGCTATAGGCGCTATAGCTAAGACCGAATGCATACGGCATATTTTTTTGACGCCGACGGATAACGTGCTTAACTCGTGTTACTCATCTTTAAGTAAATACGGAATACAGTATGCACACGTTCAAAAATTTTGTTTCCATACTAACTTGCTGATATTTTACACAGACGCTCTATGATCGCGCGTATGTAGTGTTATAGGCCCAACGCAGACGACAGACTATCTATAGACCCCACTCCTACAATTAATAAACAACGAAAACAGACGCTATTTGAACGCGCTTGTAATGCGCATTTGTCTCGATACTAATGCGACATCTGCTTTTTAGCCCCCGACAAAAAGATGGGTGTTATAAGTTTGACGTGACAGCCTGTCGTCTGTCTTTAACATAGCAGCACTCGAACGGATGAACCGATTTCGATGCGGTCTTTTTGCGTAAAAGTAAGTTATCTTGCGGTGGTTTCTGGCTATGTTTGATGAAAATCGGTTTAGCCGTATGAAAGTTATTAACGCATGAAAGTCAGAGCTTTCTCTAGTAAATAATAGATGGCGCTACGGATATCAAGTCGTATCGATGGTTCCACTACTCATCACGCCGCCGTGTGAATATGCTCTAATCAAACAACGTAGTCTAAATTAAAATGACATGTCCGATTTGGGCAAAATTTTGTAATTTCAAAGATATTGCAATTATCTAGGTTCATAACTAGTTTCCGACAGTAAAAATATGAACTTGAAATAGAATATAGTGTTTTATATCATTTTTGACCATTAGTATGGGAAACTTCTAAATCGTTATATTTTCATTCCAGTTCATAATTTTAGTATAGGAAACCAGTTATAACCCTAGATAATTGCAATTTCTTTACAATTACCAATTTTTACCGGAATCTGACATGTGGTTTCAAAATTAAACGTAGACTACGTTTGTATGGAGAAGTGTCGGGGGACTCTTAACCGGTCAAGAACCGCACGACATTAATAAATGTCCACGTTCATTGTCTAACTATTGTGTCTGGTATTGGCGGTAAAGGAACGGTTAACTGACGATAGTGTAACTTGCAGGCTCTCGAGCGCACCCCCGCGCTGAGCAGATCGTGCGGCCGATAGTGAAGTGGGCGCAGCAGAACAGGATCCCCGTCTGAGGCGCGACCTAGTGCGTGACGTCATGTCGCTGTACCGAGTCAGTGTGAATAGTTTTGAGGAATAAATGGCAATTTTGTAACTACTCTACTTTTTACTTTACTATTTCTTTCATCATCATCATCATCATCTCAGTCTCTCATCAAGTCAATCTCATCATCAGATCTTTAAGTCTCCACTGCAGGAGCACGCTCCTCTCAGTACTTACTAGAGCCTTACTGGGCCAGAGCAGCCAGAGGATTTGGCCTACACTCTCCACGCTGGCCAGACGGAAAGACTTGGACTATTTCTTTAGTGGTATGGTAATACTTACAGCTGTACCAGGCCAAGTCGTGGTTGTGTGTAGTGTGTAGCCGTAATAATGCGCGACGATTAAATTTCTGAGACACTCAGCCAGATACAATAGAAATAACAATTGAATTACATTCACAACAGTATGTTTAAGGACAAATTACACTGATTGAGTTACCCCAAGTAAGTTTGACACTTTTTTAGGGTTCCGTAGACAAATAGCAAAAACGGAACCCTTATAGATTCGTCATGTCTGTCTGTCTGTCCGTCCGTATGTCACAGCCACTTTTTTCCGAAACTATAAAAACTATACTGTTGAAACTTGGTAAGCAGATGTATTCTAAAAATTTATTTTTCATCAAACCCATACGTGTGGGGTATTTATGGGTAGGTCTTCAAAAATGATATTGAGGTTCCTGATATCATTTTTTTCTTAACTGAATAGTTTGCGCGGGAGACACTTCCACAAGTGGAAAAATGTGCTTCCCCCCCTGTAACTTCTATAATAAGAGAATGATAAAACTAAAAAAATATGATGTTCATTACCATGTAAACTACCGAAAATTGGTTTGGAAAAACTAAGCGAAAATTGGTTTAAACGAGATCTAGTAAGTGGTTTTTTTTTTGATATGTCATAAATCATAAACCGCAAATTACGTTTCAGTACCTGGGCGACCGAGCTTTGCTCGGTTACATCTCAAACATTAACTAATTTTTTTTAACTTGTCTAATAACAATGCAAAATAAAAAATTATATATAAACTTAAACATAGAATAAAACAAAAGTAAGTCACCGAGTGGGATTCGAACCCGTAACACTCTTTCTAGCGGTCGGTATCCTTAACCGCTGAGCTAAAAACAAGGCGGTCGGCGCGGAGAAATTAGCGACCATATTCTGCGTGGAAAGAAAAACGCATGAAAACTTGGAAAACACGCGTTTTCCCAAACATAAGACTAATCTAGATCGATTGTTTACCCCCGAAAACCCCCATATACCAAATTTCAGTGAAATCGTTAGAGCCGTTACCGAGATCACAGAAATATATAAATAAATATACAAGAATTGCTCGTTTAAAGATATAAGATTCAATCAACTCAAATAGAAAAATAAATAAAAAACATATTACAAGACTTATATTTTGTTACTTGCTGCTACGGAACCCTTCATGGGCGAGTCCGACTCGCACTTGGCCGCTTATTTATGGGATACTTACTCAACGATGCTTGCTATATTTTATAACAAATACATATATAGATAAGTGTCTTGGAATGCGTTAATGTCCTTACATACTAGCGACAGTATGACAGCGACTGTAGCCGACCGCATGATCGCGATCGCGGGCTGTCGCTCTTTTGTCTGAGCCCTTATGGCGCTAAAGATCTATCGGTTATCTAGTGATTGAACGCCTGTCAGACTCGTGAGATGTGTTTCGAATAGTTGGCGAGGCAGTCACGTAGTGGACTGTAGTGGACACTGGATATGTTCATTTAATGCTCAGCATGTTGTCTAGATCTACTTACGAGTATGTTTTCCCAAGTGTGTTTTTACGCCTAAAAGGGATGCTTAGTTGTTTATTTTCTGGCATTTGAAAGAGTCTTTGGATTGCGAGTAGAGAATTTGAGTAATATACAAGATGTGGAATGGAAATCGAAACAACTATGAGTATATCTAGTTTTGTATAAACTAATCTTGAAGATGCATGTCTTTATGTATAATTTAGCCGCCACATTAAGGGGATACATGAATTTCACGGGGTCCAGTGCTGCCCCCATTTAAAATAAATCATTTGAATAGAAACAAAGATATCTTTTAAAATTCTGTCTTCGCCAAGCACTAGATAATCCATCAAACTATTTATGAACAACTGTTTACAGTTAAAAGTGAAGACGTGAAGTTTTTCTACGCACATAAGCCAAAAGTGGAGGTAAAAAGCTTTAGCATTTTTTACCACATTAGCCGCCTTGTCTAGTGGAGGGCAAACAACTTTACTCCAGCTTACCTTCTTCAAATTGTAATTACACACATCAGTGAGACGTCCGTCTGTACTTGTCTGTACTTGCTAATTGACCTTACGTCCACCGGCCACACCACATCGCTGCCATAGAAATACCACTACCATATTCGCGTCAGTTGACATTGGACCTAAGTATTCGCAAAATGACCTGTAGAGGAAATAATATATTCGAGATTCTTATGACTCTTTCTGAAAATTCTTTATTCGGAAATTGGATAACAAAACTTATGCTTTTCTAAACTTATTATAAAGACTGATTTATCATTGAAACGTGTGCACTCCTTATGAGTAACGAGAAAAGAAATCCTATTAAAAAGAAATTAAAAACAATCATGTTTATGTGTAGGCATTGTAAACAAAGTAGTGCCTAAAAGAAAATAATAATAATTCAATAATAATTTTATTTATTTTATGTGACTAAAAGTTTTCTTCTAGAGACATTTTAGTATTATTTTTTTCTTTAGCTTTAATAGGTCCCATCGTTGGGCAAAACCCTCCCCTCTTTTTTTTCCATCTATCGCGGTCTCTTAACGTGATCTGCCATTCTTTTTCAAACTGTTTAAGGTCGTCTGCCCATATACTTATAATATTAATCAAGTAAGTTTTTTTTTAAATCTATGTGACTACAGTACTACTCAATTAAGTTATACGTAATTAACGTTCTGAGAGTATGACTTAGTAAGTCGTTTTACGAATAGACTCAATGTCGACAGAACTCCATGTATGTAAGCCAAACGACCAGTTACCCAATCTAAAACCTAGGCATTAGTCACAGAACATAAACTAGTTTTTCTGCAACTTCCAGGACGCATATGGCATCAATTTTGTAGCTAAATATTTATAAACTTGTTTAAGTACCAAACGATCTTTAGTTTGATAGAAGTAAAATATGTTTGCGGAATAAATTGCACAATTTAACATGAATTTATTTTCATGTAGGTACATTATTTTAATAGACTTCAAAAAGGAGAAAGATCCCATTCGTCGGATTTCTTTTTTATGTAGGTATGTTTCTCTTGAAAATGCGTTGTCGGTCGAAGACGCATTGACCGTTTTGGAAAATTCTTGTTTGTTAGAATAAGGGTATATATTTTAGATGACCCTATATTTTTTTATCCAAATCGGTTCTGTAGTTAGATTTTTATAATAAAATAAGTAAAAAATATATCTTCTAAATTTTTGCGTATTTATTTTTTCTGAAAGTGTCAGAGTTGAAGTCGATTTTTAGTTTTGAGAAATGTTTTAAAGAAAGAAAGAAAGAAAAATACTTGATTTGGTGTAAATTAACAACTGTTAATATTTTTTTTTAATAATATGTCCTACTTATGATTTAAATAAAGCCTTAAATGGGAGTTCGACTTACAATAACTCGGGTACGAAATTTACAGTAACATGCATTTAAAAGCTTGTTATTTAATAATTCATCAAGTTTTTAGGTTTCCTAAAATGAAGAATGTAATTGAATATTACATTATATTAAACCCTCACGTGATAAATATACTTAATGTGGTGTTCCATGAACACATTTGTTTTTGTATACATACGAATATGGTCTGGACTGACTGGACCTTTCGTGACATTAGACAGGTCAATTGATAATATTCTACTAGTCTATATGGACTTTTTAATAATAATAACCGCCCAAGTGCGAGTCGGACTCTCGCACGAAGGGTTCCGTACCATTATCTATAAAAATCGCGTTTGTTGTATGGGAGCCCCCCTTAAATATTAATTTTATTTTGTTATTAGTATTTGTTGTTATAGCGGCAACAGAAATTCATTATTTGTGAAAATTTCAACTGTCAAGCTATAGCGGTTCTTGACAGACAGACGAACAGACGGACAGACAGCGAAGTCTTAGTAATTGGGTCCCGTTATTACTCTTTGAGTACGGAACCCTAAAAACTAGAAAATTTGGATATAAGGACCTTGTCACACCTATATTAGTTTTTCCCTTTCCATGAAATAATTTAAAAATAAAATGACGAAGTACTGCAAAACTTGCATTTATTTTTTAAAATTAAAACTAAAATCTATTTACATAATACATGGTACATTAAGATCGAGTCCGCAGGCAACAGTCAAAGCAGTACAAAATAAATAGAACAACGCTATATCCGATATCGCAGGCAAAGTCGGGTCGGCGAGGCTGTGTTGGGGAACGAGGTAATACCAACAAAAGAGAATAATCCAAAACATTTCTATGGCACCTTTTCGGTTTCCAAACCTATCATAACCGTACACATATAACAAAACTGACTAATTTCTGGCAACACTTAAATTCTTACAAAGAACATGTGTTGCCATATGAAACGCACACGTCTCAAACTGTGGTGTTTCCTATGATAATACTACACCGCACTAGACTACTTGTATCGTAAATTACTGTACAAATATCTTCAGAAGCATAAAAAACTCAACTGTTCACCCATTAAACATGAACATCGTTTTTGAATAAAGCTGATTTTTTAAACTTCAACCAAAATTTTGCAGCAAGTACTTACAAATACACTTATATCAACTTTCCCAAACGAAAATATAAAGAAAATAAAAATAAAAACATGTCTTGGGCGAAAATAAAACATTTCCAAACATGTATTTAACAAGAGCGATCAAGCGATCGGACTTTGTTCAGTTACTTTTTCAAAAATATACGATTTTGTCTTTCTACAAAATTGCTGGTGTTTTAGAAACGCTCAAAACAATAAACTATACCTTTTCTAAAACATCTAGCGTCTATGACTCATCAATCGTTCCTCATTACCCCGGTCGACAATACAGCACGGTCGTGGGTGGGGTCTACCCCCAGGGGTGGGCGACGGCGGCGGGCAGCGTGTACCGGGCCACGGGGGCAGCGACGGCGACCGGCGCGGGGGCCACCACTTTGGCTATTGGGGCTACGGCTACCGGCGCCTGCGACACATGAGAAAACTGTAAAAACTTTTTACCTCTAAATAAAAGATTTGAGTCTTCTTCTTTCCGAAAAAAAGCAAAAAAACATAAGATAATTATTGATTGGATACTAGGCTATGATTACTTGAGTATGTACTGATTCTTATAGGTTATTGTACTGATTGTGATGGTTTAAATCAATTGCAAGGTTTACGAGTAGAAGTTAAAAATCTTTTTCATGATATTTTTTGATTGCGCGTTGATGTCTTTTCTATGGTCACTTATATTTCTGCTTATAGTAACAGTGTCTATGTCCAAATTACTCAAATACCAATTTTCAGCGAAATCGTTAGAGCCGGTTTTGAGATCACAGAAATATATCATTATACAAGAATTGCTCGATTAAAGGTATAAGATAATGACGTTGGTTTTGTAATGTTTATTATGTCGCTCTAGATCGGTCATTTTGGAAATCTTTGGGAGAGGCCTATGTCCAGCAGTGGACGTTATGCGGCTGAAATGTTGATAATGATGATTATGGTGCAATGAAGTTAATTTGTATTGTATTATAATTTGTAACTCACCCCGTGCGCGGCCCCCGTCCTCTCGACCACAGCGTTGAACCCGTTAATCTTGTCCGCCGTGTAGGTGACCCGGCGCAGGTGACCGTCGGGCTCCACCAGACTGTACGACCCGTGCACCACGCCGTTCTGCAGGGTCTCCGCTGCGTCCTTCTGGTCACCCGTCGTGGGGTCAGCCACCCCGTACGAGAAACTGTAGGCTGGATTCGGATCTATTGGTTCTGCTCGTACTACCTATGGAATAATTTATATTATTTAATATATCAGGTCTTTGTCTTCACTGCAGGAATATCACACTCTCTGTACTACCAGAGCTATACTTGGCCAAAGCAGCGAGAGGATTTGGCCTATACTCTGGCCAGACGGGTTGGAAAAGGTCTCACTAATGTTTGTAAGCTTTGTTTAGCGTGTATTTCCTAAGTCGCCTTCTACGACATCCACGGGAGGACTTGGATTGGCCCTATTCTACTCTGCCGGAAACCACTCGGCATATTATTAAATTATTGTCAATTTAACTAAAAGTAATTATTGAGTAAGCGTACTTGTAGTGTCTGTTTCTAAAATGAGTTGGTGGCCAATACTGGTTTCATATTTTTCAAGCAGTGTAAAACTTTTACTACTGTCATCTAAATTCGGAAGGTAAGCAAGGGAGATCGTTTTATAATCTCCCTTGCTTAAGTTCCGAAGTTCGAAGCGTGGCGAATACGCACTGGCAAGCGGAGCGTAGGACACCTACCCACAAGGTGGTCTGACGACCTGACTAAGGTCATCAAAGCGCTAGATGCAGGCCGCTCGAGATCGGGCATTTTAGACATCTTTTGGAGAGGCGTATGTCCAGCAGTGGACGTTGTGCGGCTATCCTAGGCCGTTACGATAAAGATAGAAGCGACCTACAGATCAGTAGTGAGACATTTATTGTAAAATTAGCCGAAGCCCGCGACTTCTTACGCGTGGACTTTATGTCTCTGGCAAATGCTCATCAGGCTGAATAACTTTTGTTAAGACGTCATTTTTATATTTCTTATAGTTTAGCTGGACCATTATAGTTCTGCATCAGGTGATCCATTTTCCAAAATCATTTATTTTTTTATAAGTTGTAACAAAAAAAGTTTTATTCGAATCTGTCCATTAATTTCCAAAGATTAGCATGTACAAACAGACCCACATACACACAGACAAACAGACAGACATCTCTTTTTAAATTCTTACTCTATTTCTATGTCTCCATCACCCCCAATATTTTTTGGGAATATATTTAATTTACAAACACACTTATTTTACTGTTTTATTATATAAATAAATAAATATATAGGGAAAAATTACACTGATTGAATTAGCCCCAAAGTAAGTTCGAGACTTGTGTTGTGGGATACTAACTCAACGATACTATATTTTATAACAAATACATATACAATGTCCTTTTTTATTAAGTACAAATATTTTAAGGGGTGAATCAGACCATCATTTTGAACAACTTTTCCCAATAAATGTAGGTATATCGAAATAGGAAAAAAAAAATTTAGGTTTTCATAGAAATCGAAGTAGTCACGTGATATCATTACTATGGAAAATGAAAATTATTTTTTCGTATTTCGATAAAAATTTACTGGGAAAAGTTGTTCAAAATTATGGACTGAATCACCCCTTAAAATATTTGTACTTAATAAAAAAGGACATTGTATAGATAAACATCTAAGACCCAGGACAATTTGAAAAAGGCCATTTTGCAACTTGCCCTGACCGGGGATCGAACCCGGGACCTCTGGGTGGAGGACTAGCATGGTGACCACTACGCCACGGAGGTCGTATATTATATTATATGTATAGATAACTTACTGGAGCAGCGACTGCTTTGACTATCGGAGCTGCTATCGCGTGAGAGACAGCGGGCGCGTAGGCGGGCGCGTAAGCGGGCGCGGCGTAAGCGGGCGCGGCGTACGCGGGTGCGGCGTACGCGGGTGCGGCGTACGCGGGCGCGGCGTAGGCCCCCCCGTATCCTAGCCCAATCCCGTCCAGCAGGCCCGGCGCAGCTGCTACAGCGGCGCACGCGCAACACAACATTAATAACTGGAATACAAAAGCAACATAGGAAAACCATTAGTTTATACTTACTCCTGACTAAATTTGCACTTTTTCAACATTCGCCTGCATTTTCGCGCATGGTCTAAAAATGAGCCGTCCGTGAAAGATGACATGATTTACATTCTTGGTTCGCTTTTTTATTTTGAGATAAGTAGTTTTTAAGACATTTTGAACTAACACAAATTACAATAATTACTACTTGTAACATACAAAGATAATAATGATTAAGCAAATAGAAGATACTAACCTTTATAGGTAAGTATATCTGTATTGAAACCGATATAATAATCTAAAATATTTTTTACATGTCACCATTATCTGACAAGTAGGATATATATATTTATATTTATAAAACTTTATTGTTCCAAAGTACAAATATACTTATATCCCATATCGTACCTTAGCGATCATGACTGTCGCGCGCGTCTGGCCGGCCACGTGTGCCAAACCTCAACTCCTGCGCAGTATATAAGCCGCCTGCGTGCGCGCAGCCCGGCACCTGATACACATTTCGCAACTAGGGATTTGTGCACGCATGTCCTTTGCTAATGGGCGATATGTTAAGCGCACATTATGAGATCGATAAGTCTTGATCAGAAACCTATTTCTGGGTGCTGCGACTTGTGAAAAGGGATTGGTGATCTATGGCCAAGATTATTGATAAATCTTGATGGTCACGTCAAGATTTATCTGTCTACTATACCTTTAGTTTTATAAAATACAATTTATAGCTTGCAGATTCATGTGAGAGGTGGGCTAACAAAACAACATATCGTAGCTCTACTACATTTTCTGTTACGAGTACTTGGGCACCTACATCTAGGTATATAGTAGTAGATAGATGTAGGTGCCCCACGTGATAGATGTAGTAGGCAATCCCACCAGACCTTTTTTGGAACAAAAAGTACCTATAATAAGTGAGGTATGTGTTAATACAGGGAATATTCATACGATTCATACCAAAATCCATTTCACATACAATCATTATCTACTTTATGGTTACTTACGAGTACACATGCATGAAATTTAATAATGAGGTACCTAGGTACTGATAAAATTCAATGAGATCTCGTTTCGTTCGACGCAAACGTTGATAAATGTTGCATCAGTCGTAAATCGGTCTCGGTACAAGTAATTTTTTCTATGAATAAAGTACAACTGAAATCGAAAGCCAACATGAGCCGTGAACTTCCTGTAGCTAATATACATACATACATAATATCACGCCTGTTTCCCATTCCACAGGGGTAGGCAAAGACTATGGATCTCCACTTGCTACGATCCTGACAACCTCTTTTGCTTCATCTACACTCATCAACCTCTCCATAAATTACGAAACTTAACGATCTTCCTTGCTAGTCTGTGCAAAAGAGTCAATTCCATGGAATTGTATGTACCTACTTGCGTATTGACTTTCGCGGTCAATTCATTATATTTATAATAACCGTCATAATAACCGTCATTGTTTTCTTGCACACTTGTTGACGTCAAATAGTTATACAGCTCATATACAGCTAAGTTTACTGCCGCTTCCTAAGTGCTACATACATACATACATAATATCACGCCTGTTTCCCGCAGGGGCACAGAATACATACTAGTACTTACGTACAGAAGTCTTACTCTAAAAAGAAATTCAAAGAAATATCTATTCAATATTGTTAGCGATATGGTCTAATTTAACTCGCATCAGAATTCGACGCCTACTCATTTAGATACCTAGAATTACAGTTGCAAGCCAATTTCATTCTTATTACGCTAGACAAACGGTTCATCATAGGTAGGTACCTACACAAAACCGATTGAGTGATCAGTTCGCCTAGGGTTGTCAAGATACTAACATCGCCATCTAGCGCAGGCAATTTTGGCATGCGTTTTTGGCTGCGCATATATTCACCTACCTTGTTGACTGTACATACACAGGTAATATATTATATCGTATATAAATCTTTTTTCGTAATAACAACCATATATATGTTACATACCAATATAATATACCTATCATATGATAATTCATATCATAATATACTAAATAGGTATGTACGGTACCTATTTAGAATAAATAATTTAATATAAATACGCTTTCTAAAGACGCTGAAAGGTAAGGTACCTTAGGTACTTACTTTCAGCGTCTTTAGGAAGCGTAAAAAAAGTTAAATCTGGATCACTGTGTGTGTTTAAGCAATTAAACACTGCACAGTATTTTTTTGCCTTTTTAGGGTTCCGTATCCAAAGGGTAAAAGCGGGACCCTATTACTAAGACTTCGCTGTCTGTCCGTCTGTCTGTCACCAGGTTATAATCTCAAGTACCGCGATAGCTATACTTGAGATTATAACAGTTAAAATTTTTACAAATTATGTATTTCTGTTGCCGCTATAACAACAAATACTAAAAACCAAATAAAATAAATATTTAAGGGGGCTCCCATATAACAAACGCGATTTTTTCTCCTTTTTTGCTCGATATCAATAATGGCAACAGGAAGGCACTTGAAATATTTACAAAATACTCAGTTGTATTTTTATTTTAATAATAAATAATAAAAAAATTAAGGAGGCTCCCATACAAAAAAGTTGATTTTCATAGAATATGGTACGGAACCCTTAGTGCGCGGGTCCGACTCGCACTTGGCCTGTTATTTCTTTTCCTTTCCATGACGATTAAGTCGGTGAATCTGGTGAACAAACCGCGCGTGCGTCACTGCTCACTGCTCGCTAGCGACTAGCGAGTCGTCCTTGCTGGATTAGCCTCCATATAGAGGCCGCAATGCGTAGGTATATTTTCGATACCTAAACGGGGAGTGACACAGGCCTGGCAGGGGTAGGCAGAGACAAACCTCTTTTGCTTCATCTAAACTCATCAATCTCTTCATAAATGACGAAACTTAACGATCTAAGTACTAGTACAAAAGAAGCGGTAACAAACTGCACTGCAGCATTTTCTCCAAGGACGTCAACTCACAATTAAATTAATATTTAAATTTAATGTGGACAGAGAATACATATTGTTATGTCATGTCAGTCTTTAGCTGTTGCCCTTCCCGCGTAGATCGTTAATGCCGATCGCGGGCACAGGCAAGTAACTGAATCAGTCAATAGACGATGCGGCGACAATGCGACCCATTACTTTTTATCCTTTTTCACCCACAATCACGCTATACTTGCTCTCACCCCAGAAACATCTATCGACAACGCGACTACAACATTAGTTTGCCCCGAACAGTACACATCTTTGCAAACCCTCGGATCGATTTGGCTCATGGTCGAACTTAAATATTTTGATTTCATCTATATCTATCTAGCAAAGTTGCGTTCGTAACTTTGAACGGAACTTTGCTTGGTAGACATACAGATGTTATAGCTTTATGCTATTCAAGTCATAGTGGTACATAGGTACACTCAAAGAACTACGTACAATTTTTAAAAACAAAAACCAGATTTTACTGAAAAAGCTTACTTTTAATACTTTTGTACATTTCCTAGTTTTTAAGGTAATTGTGTCCTGTATTTATTTTGTGAAATAAAGGGTATACTGTATTTTCAAGCAGTGATACTCACGGAAAAGTTAAATCTAAGCTCACAAAAATTGTTTACTTAGATCGTCGAGTAAATATACCATAACACAAGTCTCGAATTTATTTATTTATTTAGATGATATAGTTTCCAGTTATCTTGGTTTAAAACCATTTTTTTTTAAATCGGATGATAAAGTTCTGCTGTACCAAATATAAAAAAAAACAACCGAGCTGATAACCTCGTCCTTTTTTAAAGTAGTTGAAAATGCTGAATGGTTCGGTCCGTTTAGATAATCCGTGTGTCCCAAACATGCTCTAATCTAGTTGCCGACAGACAGAGCTCGTGCAATGTGGGTCACATTCGGTTATTCCGCCAAGTTGCTCGCAGCTGGTTTAAAATTCATATCGACCGCGCCCTGTCGTGTGTGCAGCGCGCCACTCACATAATTTGAGAACGCGAGCCTAGATTACTACTACTACTCACTTAAATCACACATATAATAAATAAATAAATCTATACATATAATAAAACAGTAAAAAAAGTGTGTCTGTACATTAAATATATTTCCAAAAAAAATATTGGGGGCGATAGAGACGTAGTAATAGAGAAAGAATTTAAAAAAAATGTCTGTCTGTTTGTCTGTATGTCTGTTTGTCTGTTTGTACACGCTAATCTCCGGAAATACTGGACGGATTCGAATGAAACTTTTTTGTAATATAGCTATTAAGCCTGGGCAACATATAGGGTATAAATGATTTTGGAAAGTGGAACGCCTGATGCAGAACCATAATGGTCCAGCTAAACTATAAGAGATATAAAAATGCCGCATTAGTAAAAGTTGTTCAGCCTGATGAGCATTTTCCAGAGACATGAAGTCCACGCGAACGAAGTCGCGGGCTTCGGCTAGTAATAAATAAATTCCTTTATTTCAGGCAATAGCATTGTACTTACTTTTGTACAATGCCAGAGACCCATATTATAAATACCTTATAACTAACATACATAATATACATATATAATTTCTATCCTAATTTACATCGGCGACGTGTGACGCACGGTACGGTACGTTACGGTGGTAACATATATTAGTCAAAAGTTTGTGAGAGTGTGATTTCGAGTTTTAGTAGAATTTGTTTGATACAATTTGGTGTGCAGGAAGCTGACACCCTGGCTTAACGCATAGGCCGCGGGTAACTTCGTGGGGCGCAGCTAGTATGATTATAAAGGTATTTTTACAATATATCTTGGATACGAGTGAGTACCTATCTAAACTTGTGTTTTTCGAATCGATTCGAAATCGAAAAATAAGATAGGTAATAAAGGCCAAGGAGTAGTAAGATAGGTAATTCTGTCCGGTGGTCAATACCACAAAGTCAAAACCCTATGTGGGCCAAAGCCCTTTTCGTATATTTCCTTCATGTAACGAAAAATAATTGGTCAAGTGCGTGTCGGGACACTCTCAGTGTAGGGTTCCGTACTTACGAATGCCGACTTAAGTTCATGCCACTAAAACCGTTTAAAAGCTACATACATACTATCACGTCTTTATCCCTAATGGGGCAAACAGAGCATTTTGGGTCTTGCGGTTCTATGCAGAGCCCAGGGCCGTAAGACCCAAAAGCCACTTTTAGCGTCATGGTGGGCGAGAAGATGGAAAAGCAATCAATACAGTGATGGGTTGCTAGCCGCATCGCCTGTTAACATGATTTGCATTTTAGCCCATTCCCTCGATCGGCTTTTACGATCTGCGTGGGAAGAGAAGCAGCTGGTACATTCTAAGTTTTTTTATTTCTCCCAGACCAGCATGGGAGTTTAAAAACTAATTTTCTATTAAATTTAAAATTGCCTTTTCCGTAAGGTAATTAAACTACAGTTTCGAATTTTTCATAGGGTGTACACTTGACTCTTACCTACAAAAATTTGCAAACCCATTCCCTATAAACCCAAATATTCCAGAAACAGCTCACAATATCTTTAAAAGACCTATTCAACGACACACCAAACGACGGATTAATCGAAAAAAAATTTACTCCCACTTAGCTTTTATGGAAGCTACACTAAAAATTGTAAAAAAGAAAGTTTTTTTTTAAGTTAGTATTTCAACACTTTTCGGCATGATTAATTTACACACCCAACGCAGACGACAGACTAAACCGTGCCGCACTTTTTAGTCTGTGAAAATAGAACCCATGGAATCACATGCAGTAACGCACACAACGCGCAAAAAGTCCGGCGCGCGCCGTGTGCGTTACTGCGTTCTATTTTCACAGACTATCACAGACTAAAAAGTGCGTCACGGATAGTCTGTCGTCTGCGTTGGGCCTTAGGTACTAATAATCTCTTGAGTAGGATCGCAGACAAAAAGACAGGGCGAAACTTATAAGGCTTTCTTGTTTTGGGTGGGTTGTTTGGGTTTCCTTTAAGGGTGCCGTAGAATTGAGACTGTTGAGAAACTTATGTCTATTAAGTTTTTCATGTGGATAGATAAATAATAATAATAGATATATTTAAAAATTATTTATTCCGACTACCTATAATAACGAAAGGTAGGTATAATTATGCCCGTCCCGTTTACACAATGGTTTACTATAGTTACATAAATCACAAATACCTACTGAGAATTATCAACTGGAACAAAAACGGGAAAGGGAAATACTTAACCATGTTTTGCCGCCTTTTACGTAGATACATAGAATGTTAAACTAAAATAAAAATAACAGAGTTATTTTGTAAGAGTAAAAAGCGACAACTAGGTTAGTAGACCTCATCATACTGGTACTAAAACTACTAACTATGGCACCGCCTGTAAACATAGATTAAATAAAAAGGGATTTCCAATTTCCAAATGCAGGAAACATTAAAAAAAAAGTAATTTGCCTTTACTTAATAACGTAAAAGTACCTATTCGTACTCTACGGTATTACATTAAAATCAATACATACATTATAAGTAAATAAGTGAAAAAAAAACTTAAACTTTAGCGACAAGGCTTAAAATTATCCTAGTAGTAAGTCTCTTTCTCGACCCATTTGGAAATATTATTCCTGATCAAATACCGCCGGAACTCGTCAAGGACGATCATGAGGAACATGAACGGCGTGGCTAAGAAGAAGTCGTACCACGACAGCGGCTCCGTGCCGAACACCTCGTTGCACAGTGGGATGTACGTCACTACAATCGCGGCTATCAAATCTACGATGATGCTGGCGTTCAACACATGGTTCCTCATGCCCTTCTTTAGCAGCGAGATTCTTCTCGTCTTACAGATGATCACATCTGAGATTTGAGTCCAACACACTGCTACGAAATACGCAGTCTGCGCTTTCTTCTCAAGCCTTTTCCTATCGTCGAACCCCCAGGCACGCCCCAGCGTATCAACCACCGTCGTATTTTTTGTCTCCCAACTATTACGAATAAACATGAGTGAAGACGGGAAGAATCCATCAGAAGCCATCACTATATAATATGCAAACATGCTACCGAAGAACTGTATCAGGCCGACCTGGAAGTATGCCATATATATGAGCACTCTGTTTACCAAGCGCTCCGTCGGTTTCCTCGGGGGGTGCGACATTATGTCTTCCTCTGAATCTTCGTACGCGAGGCTCATCGCTGGTAATAGATCTGTGCCAACGTTTATAACCAGAATTAACATCAAAGTCAATGGCAAAGGCGTGCCGATGCAAGCGTACAACACGAAAGGTAACATTTCTGGTGTATTTGAAGTCAGTGTGTACGCAATAGTTTTTTTCAAATTATCAAATATTCGTCGTCCTTCTTCAACACCCAACACTATCGAAGAAAAATTGTCGTCTAGTAAAATCATATCGGCAGCTTGTTTTGAGACCTCAGTTCCATTTATACCCATAGCTATTCCAATGTCAGCTTTTTTCAAAGCTGGAGAATCGTTTACTCCATCACCGGTGACGGCCACTACGTATTTCAAGGCCTGGAAAGTCTCTACAATAAATAACTTCTGCTGAGGACTGGTCCTGGCGAACGTTATTTCTTTGTATTTAACTAGAGTTGCCTTCAAATCGTTTACGCTCATCTTCCTCAATTCGTCACCAGTAATAACGTTAGAAGAAAACTGGTTCCTTATGTGTGGAGGCACGTCTGCCAACTCGATGTGATGTTCAAACGCGTAATCGTAGGCGGTGGGCTGCGTGATAGTCCCGCACTGGCGCGATATGGCCAGGGCCGTCACAGGGTGGTCACCGGTGACCATGATCACTCTAATACCGGCCTGTCGGCAAAGGGCTATAGATCGCTCGATGTCCTTTCTAGGTGGGTCTATCATGGCTATAGCTCCGACGAAGTTCAAATCTTCAAGAGGGAAGTTTCGTTGATGCGTGTCGAACTTGTATCCCACGGGGTAAGTCTCTAAGGGTAGCTTCAAATCGCAATAACCAATAACACGTTCACCCATATTGGCCAATTTTATAAAACTAGCCTTCAGTTCCTTTTTTAATTGTGGCGTAAGCGCAACCTCGCCCTCATCGGTGTGTACTTTAGAACAATACTCCAGAACTATCTCTGGGGCTCCTTTCATAATCAAATAGTGGCTGTGCGAGGCTTGGAGAAGATGAATCGTAACTTGATACTTATACGCCGAACTAAAGGGTATTTCAGCTTGTTTGGGATTATCTTCTTGAGTCTTTGTGGCAGACCTGTTTTCTTCCATATAACGCAATATAGCACATTCAGAAGCATCCCCCATTATTTTTCTCTTTTCTACAGGTAAATGCATGGTATCATGCATAAAATGTGCTCGAAGGTTCAAAGAGGCGGCGAAACACAGCGCAGTATACCCGGCTTCAGCGACGTGGGTGTGATCACTTTTGTCATAAATAGTAAAGTTACAAAACAAGTGAGCAACTGTCATTTGGTTCTCTGTCAGCGTGCCCGTCTTATCGGAACATATACAGGACGTCGAGCCCAGGGTCTCCACCGCTTGCAGCGTCTTCGCGAGACAATTTTTTTTCTTCAACGTCTTCGCAGACAGGGTCATGCAGACAGTCAACGTTACTATCAAGCCCTCCGGCACATTCGCTAAAATGATGCCCAGCATGTATTGTAGAGCAGAAAGCCAGTTTCTTTGAATAAAATATACCATCAAGAAGAATATAAACCCGAAAGTGAATGCTACACCGCAAATTAATTTGATGAAATGTGTTATTTCCTTAGCGATCGGCGTCGGCTCTTTCTCAAGCCCTGTCACGAGTCCAGCAATTTTGCCAATTTGCGTCAGTTCTCCAGTGGCGACCACCACCCCCTTCGCAGATCCTTCGGTGATGGGACACCCAAAATATACCATATTTTTCGATTCCAAAGGGTTAGCATTCGTACATTCGGGTCTGTGTGAGATCGGTTCGGATTCGCCGGTCAATGATGACATGTCCGTTTTAAAGTTCGAGCAGGACAGTATACGCACGTCAGCTGGCACAACTTCGCCCCCTGACATTTCTACAATATCTCCCAGTACCACGTCTACGTTAGGTATTATTTTTTTGATACCATCTCGGACGACGGTTGCGTTCGGAGGCACCAACTTTTCAAAACCACTCATGACTTGCATGTTCTTCGCTTCGTGATAGAACCCAAAGAGGCCAGTACCTACTACGGTTGCTGTGATGACGCACCCTAGGTAAAGGTACTCTTTCTCAGAATGTCCGCCTCCATCACTATCATCAGCATGGTAATACTTGGTGAAAAAGTAAGCGCCGAAGTTAAGCAAGGCACCAACCCACAGCACACATTGAAACCATCCGAAAAGGTTATGTCGGAATATTTTCCAGTAGCTATTACCTTTTAGTTCTTTAAGCTGGTTGGGGCCGTTGTGCTCCAAGAGTTCCGCAGCAAAGCTTTCGGTGAGCCCCTTTGTAATGCTGGTTCTGTACACGATTTCTAGCTGCGCGGGAGTGAGGAAATGGTCTCCGGTGTGAGTCTCTTCTTTGAGGATATTGAGCTCGGATTCCTTGTCAGTACTGCCGAGGGTGCTCTGGCGGCGCCCAGCCAGCGAAATGCTGGAGCGGCGGTGTGGCGGGTGCGGCATCCTTCCAGGTCAGACAGCGCACAATTTTATTATTTCACTGCTGAAATCGACAAAATTTTCAGAATTCTGTCACTGTCAAAACAATCGTGAATACCTGTGATGTCATAGATGTAAACTTGTAGAAGACCAATGTAAACTCGTTTTTAACCCGTGAGTTTTTGATTTTATCTCAAGATTTTAAACAAGTTGTAAGCAAAACGTTTATTTTCCAACCTAGCTTTTACAATACAACGTATATGAACATAAGCCAGAGAAGATACATATGGGCGATCCTTACAAACCTGTATAATTTTATCAACCCTCATTAGGTGCAATACTTTATAAACTTTTTATATAAATATTATATTGGAGAAAGTTACATTTATACTTCTTCAGAGCAAGGCAGGTAATAGGCATGACGACTGAAAAAATATTTTTGGTCCATTAAAATATATTTGACGTTCATGCCTATTTGTAATGCTGTTAAAAATCAATAATGAAAAAATAATTTTGGTCCATCGGTTAGATTTATTAAAAAATTATATTAACACGTATTTTTTATTTTCTCTAAAGCTGGGCATTGACGATCAGTTTTTCGCGTCAGTTTAGACGTAAAACTGTGGCGTCACTCCAAATGGTTTTAGGCTAACTAGATTTCCCCATTTACTGGCGTCACTCCGACTCTTCAGTTTTTGATTGCTCAGTCATTGCGGGCGCCGGGCACTGCGAGCAAACTGACGCCATGGGAATGATGATCGCACATTCACGGTCAGTTTGGCGCGACGCCGACGGATTTAGGGTAGCCACGGAAAATTTCCGGGCGCGCCGTCAGTTCAAACTCTGGCGTGATGATTCGACATTCGCGATCAAATTTTGGATGGACGTCAGTTCAACTGATGGGAAAAACTGATCGTCAGTGCCCAGCATAAGAAACCAAAAATGACAAAGATACAGCGCATGTAAATTTCGCATGACGAACGTCTGGGTATGATTTTTACTTAGCGGTGACGTCGCAAGCCCCCACTCCGGAACTGCCTCCATACTGCCTCCGTGGGGTAGTGGTTAGAGCGTTCGGCTCATACCCGGAGATCGCAGGTTCGATTCCCGGCGGGGCAATGACTTTGTGTGGTTAGGACATTGTAGGCTGATCACCTGATTGTCTGATAAGAAAGATGATCCGTACTTCGGAGGGCACGTTAAGCCGTCGGCCCCGGTCATTGTCCTTGACATTAGTCGTTACCTCAAACCATGTCAGAGGCCTTTAAAGCGGTTAAGAAACTCTGACACTAGTGTTAGTCACTAACACACACGATAGGAAGAAGAAGACTCCGGAATTTTGACGCTCTGTATCTTTGTAAATTTTTACTTTTTTGGTAAACTGAAAAATATGGGTCCACTATTTTTGAATAATTTAAAAGACGGACTAATCACAATCATACTTTTTAGGGTTCCGTACCCAAAGGGTAAAAACGGGACCCTATTACTAAGACTTCGCTGTCTGTCCGTCTGTCCGTCTGTCCGTCTGTCTGTCACCAGGCTGTATCTCAAGAACCGCGATAGCTAGACAGTTGAAATTTTCACAAATTATGTATTTCCGTATATGAAACCGGACCCTCTGGATGGCGGACTAGCAGGAGACCACTACGCCACGGAGGTCGTCAATTAACAAGCATTACTTTTAGTACTTTTAGTATTTTATTTAGTTATTATTTGTACATAAATCCTACTTCCTACTAATATTATAAATGCGAAAGTGAGTTTGTATATTAGTTTTTTTGTTTGTTACCTCTTCACGTTAAACGTTAAACTACTGAAACGATTTGGATGAAATTTTGTACGGACACAGTTTGAGACCCGGAGAAGGACATAGGGTACTCTTTATTCCGAAATTCCCACCGTGAGCGAAGCCCACGGGCACAGCGGGTGTTCAATAAATGTCTACAAAGATTTAAAAAAGTAACCATATTTTAAATTATCTTATCAAATACATTTAAAAAATTCTGATCTCTTGACACTCATCATCCCTATTAATGAATGATGTTTTCGGTAAGTAAATAGTAAATAAAACCAAATATAGTCTAAAAATACTTTTATTACAAAAAATACGGTTGCTAGATCACTACGCTATAGAATACAACATGCTTGCTTACAGATTCTTACTTACTTATGGCTTATGGTTATACGATCAAGGCATTATTTGTTTCATGAAAACCTACTCGTACTTTTGACAATCGTTAAAAATTGAAGTTCTAGCTTGCCGTACCATCCAGTATGTTACAAAATTGCAACTTTATTTCCATGCGCTTAGTACGAAATTCGAATGGAATAGATAAGCGTCGTACCATATCCACGCCTGTACCAGACTCCATGCGGATTGCGCCTTAGCGATAAAAAAAGTTTTTTTGGCACTGTTGGCTTGTTGTATATTACTGCGAACATTCACACGTTACGAGTATGTAATGTTACAGATTCGAACATCAGTGGAATTGAGCACTGTTCTCTCTCCTAACACTCCTAACACTCACCCCGATGATGATCGTCTAAACCGAACGAATCTATCAGTCAGCTTTTCTGACTACAACATGCAAGTAAAAAGTGAGAAATATTTTTACCGATATAATTTATTACAGAGAATGCTCGTCAGTCAGTGAGATACAAATCAAGTCATATATTTTTATAGTACCACTTTTGTCCGTGTTTTCATCGAAAGAAGTTCGGCCGATAAACATCATAGGTGAATGCTTGAATGGAGAGAGCACCTTGGAAATCTAGTTTCTTTTAAATTTGCCGTTATTTCATGGTAACATACAATTTTTTTACTTTTTAATTGTTTCATACTTTTGAAATGGACTTCTCACTTAAATTTGAAGGATTTACTATATCCTCCGTGATTCTATAGTATTTAATAGTAAATATACCTATATAAATAAAGTTATATCTAATCTCATATTGTAAAATTAATAATAAACTTGGAACCGATTTTATATTAGCATCTTTTATGAACATGTATTTGAAAATAGAAACACATTAAGTATAACACTTCGTCCTGAACAAATATATCATTCTTTTACCATTGCGATACATACAGGTCGGATATTTTTATGGATGGATGGTGGAAGAAGACCTTTGGGGAACAATCCAGTAAAATTGTGCCTTATAAACGTTCAGCTGACGGTCCATTAGCAAAAAAATAATTCAATCTAATAAAAAAAATGACAAGGCTCACCAAAATAATTCAATCTAATAAAAATAATAATGACAAGGCTCACCTAATGGCATTACAAATAAGTTTTAATTTCAATGAAGTATTTATCTGTATTAACCTTCTTTTTCTAAAATAGTAATTTTCAAAAAAGAACGGGCGCTAAAAGCTAAATTGATATATTAGGCCGCGTGAGCATCTCCTAGTTTTTTTGAAAAAGGAACACAGTGGAATGCCATTTATACGCTTTGCGGCTTTTATGTAGTAGTTTTAAACCTAATTTATGAGATTAGATATAATAATGTATGAATATAATTCGTTATTAAAATACTCGTTTGACATTACACACTCGTATTTTAATTATATGACAGCATTATAAATTAGTATATCAATTCAACATGAACATAATATTAATATTGGCAAAATAAACCGTATTGTGTATAGGAGTGTATATAATTCTATAATTTTAAAAAAGTATAATTTTTAATTTAATGCAATATGTTATAAAGAAAACTTAAAATTTGTGACCATGTAAGTATTTTTGCAAGGTTGTGATGATTTAGATGAGCCAAAAATAATATCTGCAATAAAACATCGACCCTCGGCTCTAAAAGTGAGAGTATGCTTGTGTTTCATTCAGTTTATATCTTTGCCATCGTAATTCTAACGTAATGCCTGGCATATTCTACACTAAAACATACTTAATACATTGTTTTTAATATACGTTGTTTTCCAATGCGCAAACTTCATAACAAGTTCAGTCCATGGTATTGAACTGACGACATTTCTACCAAAAAAAAATTGCAAAATAATTTTAATTTCGTACGTAACTCTAATAAGGTTATTCATAATCAAAGATTATTCATAAAATAATTTAAAGGTCTTCCTATAGATGTTGGAAGTAATTTTTTTTATCACCATATTTATTTTAACAATTTATTTTAAATGAGGGCGCCGCTTCTGCTACCATTTCGAATTAAATATAAATGATGATAATGGTGTCTACCAGTATCTTGTCGAACCGACGACGTCACATTTTTTGTAGACATTCAAATTTTTGATTTATCGACTTATTGGTATCTACTTTTTACATTCACCAAAACCATAATGCATAGTTTAGATGGACGATGTAGAATTGTATACAGTTTTTTGTGAAAATTTTATAAATATAGTCATCTAACAAACACCTTTGTTTAATTGTTATTGACGTCAGATCATTTACCTACAATTTATTCTAGTCCTAAGCGCAAGTACAGAAGAAACGGTAACAAACTGCGCTGCAGCATTTTCTTCAAAGAAGACAACTCACAATTATACTGTTGTTAAAATTATACACGGTGATTTTTTATTGGTTCTGAAGCCGAAGGCCACTTCATAGGCATCGTTAGTGAGACCTAATTAGCTGGTCAAAATAAAAATTCAGAAACAAAAAATGTTGACTAAAACTCGAAAGTAAAATTGTGAGGTCAATTAGTATTACCGCCGCCATACACCGCCCGCCGGCCGGCCGGGGTCATCGACATTACGCAGTAGGCGGCCGGCGTATAACTACGTGGTCTCGATCGAAAATCATTTACGCAACTTTTTTATCTTATGACATACAGAAATTTGTATTACGTATATGGATAGAGGAATTTATTTACTATGCGACATTTTTTTTTCCAAAACCAATGAAAAGTCAGCGTGTATATGTTCAGTTCCATGCACTGATTCTGCAACAAAAGTTAGCGCACTGAAAATCTTCCTGCATAAGCTCTTTGAATAATCAATCTCATGATAAAACTTAAATAACGAAGGTACTTGACATAATATACAAACATAATATAGGAATAGGAACTGTTACATATACAAAGTTGTCGCTTATATCAACTAAAGGTCTATTTTAATTAAGTGACATATTTAAAGCGTACGTTCATCTAATTAATATATATAAAACTACGAAAAAACATCCTTTTATCGTTTACGAAGCAATGACGTAAATTAGTTACCATGGAAAATTTGTGAAATTGTTGAGTATTTATATACTTAAAACACTTAATTAAAATTAACCTTCTGTAAAATTAAAACTTAATCTAGATTGATCATAATATCACGTGATAAACATTGAGAATTAATTTCATACAAATACACTGCTCATTCAGACCTCTTTTTAAAAAGTATGTGTAACAATGAAGCCACTAGTTGTGACCAAAAGTGTGACTAAACGATAGTATCGTCATTCTGGATCCTCTCTTATAAGGTTAAGTTCAGCAGGCTGATTCACGCGTCAACTCTTGAACCGGTGCTGCCAGGAGGCACTTGAGAGGGGAATCTTCCCTTTAGGGCGCTGCATCAAGCGGGAATACGCGACGTGTTCAGTCTATCTCTGTCACAAACTCTACGTGCGTCAGAGACATGACATCGTGCGTATCGTGCGATGCATTCTGCTATCTCTTCCGCAAACAGTGTTTGCGACAGACATAGGTTAAACCATTAATTCTGGCAGAATTATCAGTGTCGCAGTTCGACCAGCTCGTCTGTGACATCATGCTGAGTCAGTACCTTTTCGCTATATAGGTCACATGTCACAGTACCACCGCATTGCACTACTACAATTAATAAGATTTCGTTTGGTTATAATGTGCTTTACTAAGTACTTAACATGTGTACGTTGTGTTCTTTTAGTGAATAGAGATTTTATATATCTATCTTAACACGTTGCGTGGTCCCGCTTGACGCAGTTTACGCCCCTAGTCTAATCATGGTCGCGACTAATGCCGACATGACTCAATCAATCGTACTTTCTTAGATAGAATACAGTGGATCAACATTGAGCATAACTTATGTACTTATAGATTGCACAAAACATAAGAAATATTATTATGCTTTTATACCCTTGGAATGTCTTTGGTAACAATTATTTTGTACTTACATATAAATTGTTACGTAACTGCAAAGAAGCTGGTTTTACCAAAATCATTAAACACTAATATCAAACAGTAAAATAAATTGCCTTTTGGAATAATTCGTAATACGAATATACAGCTTAAACTTCTAAATTAATATCCAAAGTTCATTGCACTTTTTACTTACATTAAATATTAATTTATTAAAATTTCAAAGAGATCATTTTTTACTGATCCGCCAAGTTTTTATTGTTTGTAACATAACTTACATAAAAGTCAAAAATCTCTTTAAACATCGGTAATACAAAAAAAAAGAATTCGCAAGCTGAAAATAAGTTTACAAAAACCTACACTTACCTCAATCACAAAGTAACTCACGTAGAGTCCTAACCAGTCGGCGTTTCCGACTAGTTTCAGTTGATAGACATTTCATAGAAAAAAAAACTGACGTCATCAAAGATCAGCAAAGTAGACTGATAGTTGCATTATCGCTGCGAAGGAGCAGCAAACTATTTAGAGGTAGTACCGCCATGCAAGTGAGGACTCCTTTAAAGGTGTAGGAGCGCAGCTTTAAGAAACTCAACTAAAGTTGAATCTGATCATAAACGGCGACTTTCAGTCAAACGGCATTTCATAGAAAAAAAACTGTCATCATCAAAGATCAGCAAAGAAGACTGATAGTTCCATTATCGCTGCCAAGGAGCAGCAACCTATTTAGAGGTAGCACCGCCATGCAAGTGAGGACTCCTTTAAAAGTGTGTGAGCGCAGCTTGATGTAACTCAACTAAAGTCGAATCTAGTCGGAAACGCCGACTTTCGGTCGATTGGCATTTCATAGAAAAAGACTGTCATCATCAAAGATCAGCAAAGAAGGCTGATAGTCCCATTATCGCTGCCAAGGAGCAGCAACCTATTTAGAGGTAGCACCGCCATGCAAGTGAGGACTCCTTTAAAGGTGTCGGAGCGTAGCTTGGTGCTGGAGAAGGAGGCGTCCTGCTCGAGCGATGTGTGAACGCCGATGCGGTTGTTGGTGGTTCCGGAGATTAGCTCGTTGTAGTACACGGACAGACAGTGCACGGGCTCGGTGCTGCCTCTGTGGAAAAACAACAAATGAATATTTTTCACCTCCTTTTTTCTCCAGTTAAAGATTCATTATCACGAAACGTCTTTATTCCTAGACAATAGACCTAAATGCATTGTTCTACATACTAAGTGTACATTAAAGCGTGTTTTTTAATATGCAAAAAAAAACACGTCGACAATTTTTATTTATTTTGCACCAAAGTAATGTGTGCATCTAATTAATTTTATATATATATTTTTAAATAAAAACGGTTTTATTGATTAGGCAATGATCTCTCCCATTTTTATTCGATCTATCTCCGATACCATTAATTGATAATATTAATAATGGTTTTTACTTACAAATAATTCACTACGAAAGAACCATATCATAGAGACTTTGTCAATGAAACTGAGGCTTTTTGGGTAAAATAAAATAGACTAAGTTTTTTGTTGCGAGGGAGTAAAATGTTAATTAAATCTCACTTGAGATGTGCTATTAGCTCTCCATCGTCGACTCTCCACAGCGCGGTGACTTGGTCCAACCCGGAGCTCAGGATGCGGTGGTCGTCTACCGCCGTCAGTCTCAGCACCTACAGATAAGTTTATACGTTAATAAATACGTCTCTCGCGCAAAGTATTCGGTTTAGAAAAAAATGCTATTAGAAACCTCAATATCATTTTTGAAGACCTATCCATAGATACCCCACACGTATGGGTTTGATGAAAAATAAATTTTTGAGTTTTAGTTCTAAGTATGGGGAACCCCCAAAATTTACTGTTTTTTTTTATATTTTTGTGTCTAAACCTTAATGCGGTTCACACAATACATCTACTTACCAAGTTTTAACAGTATAGGTCTTATAGTTTCGAAAAAAAGTGGCTGTGACATACGGACGGACAGACAGACAGACAGACTTGACGAATCTATAAGGGTTCCGTTTTTGCCATTTGGCTACGGAACCCTAAAAATAGCTTTGTTGTATGGCTAAAATTCAAAAACCGAGAATTGACGAAAAAAAGCTTCCATTTATTTTAAAAAAATTAATTTAATTGATTTTTTTATTAATTATAAAAATGACTTATTTATTAATAATAAAAATATGTTTTCGTCACCTATATGTAAAAAAACGTACGTAAACGTAAAAATGACTGGAGTGGAATTCTTGAGGATGTGCCTAAAAATAAAGGGTTGGTGAATGAAGTAAAAATGGAAGAAGTGCAAGATGCGGTAGAAAGCATGAAAAATGGAAAAGCTGTAGGACCAGATAAGATACCAGTGGAGGTATGGAAGTTGTTAAAGGTTGATGGATGGAAGTGGCTGGCTTTATTCTTCAATAAGTTGTTGCAAGAAGAGGCGATCCCTGACGAGTGGGGTGCCAGTTTACTGGTGCCTATATTCAAAAATAAGGGTGATGTACAGGACTGCAACAACTATCGAGGAATAAAGCTCATGTCATATAGCATGAAAGTATGGGAAAGGGTGATAGAGAAAAGAATGAGAGAGGAGAGTGAGATAAGTGAAAATCAATTTGGGTTTATGCCTGGCCGTGGAACTATGGACGCAATATTTTCCATTCGCCAACTTTGCGAAAAATACCGCCTTGCTAACAACAACTTGCATATGGTGTTCATAGGCCTCGAGAAGGCTTATGATAGGGTCCCGAGAGAAGTGCTATGGTGGGCATTGAGAAAGAAGGGAGTGCCTGAAAAATACCTGCGTCTTATACAAGCCTTGTACATTAGAGCTAGTACATCTGTCCGGTCCGAAGCTGGGGTCACCAGCGAGTTCAATGTGGATGTAGGCTTGCATCAGGGATCGGCGTTAAGCCCTTATCTGTTCCTTCTGGTGATGGACGCCTTGACGTCGGATATCCAAGAAGAGACACCTTGGTGCATGCTGTTCGCCGATGACATCGTCCTCGTAGGTGAAGATGGACTTGAGGTTCAGAGCAGACTGGTAAAATGGCAGCAGAGGCTGGAGAGCTTCGGTTTTAAAATAAGCAGGACCAAAACCCAGCAATTTTTTGCTGATTTTGGAGGTCCCTCCGGTTTCAAGTCAATTGCTTTAGATAGTGCATCCCTACCAGTCTGCTCCGACTTCCGATACCTCGGGTCTCTTCTTCAAAGCGACGGCAATATAGACCGAGACATCAATGGGCGCATAAACGCAGGATGGATGAAGTGGCGACAGGTAACCGGAGTAATTTGTGACTCTCGCATGCCCCTTAGGCTCAAAGGCAAGATCTATAAGAGCATAATAAGACCTGTCATTATGTATGGTGCTGAGTGCTGGGCAACCAAAGTGACGGATGAAAGACGATTGCATGTAGCGGAGATGAGAATGTTGAGGTGGATGAGTGGTGTGACTAAAATGGATAAGATAAGAAATGAGTACGTTAGAGAAAGTTTGAAAGTAGCCCCAATTACAGATAAGTTGCGAAGTAGTAGGTTAGGATGGTATGGGCATGTATTGAGGAGAGAAGAAAGTCATGTTACTAAAAGAGTGTTGAATATGAAAGTTAATGGGAAAATAAATAGAGGGAGGCCAAAGAAAAGGTGGTTGGAATGTGTGAGGGAGGATATGGGAAAACGGAATATAACATCGGAGCTGGCTCAAGATAGGGGAAAATGGAAGAAACTTACATGTTGTCCCGACCCCACATAATGTGGGATAAGGAGAGGAAGATGATGATGTAAAAAAACGTACAAAGCTGTGTTTCTCAGAAAAAAGGAAAAATATGTGTACAATATTTTTTATATCGTAACCGATGGGCCAAAATTATTTTTAAACGAATTAAAAAAGGAAGAGGTTATCATTTCGACTGTTTGTTTTTTATTATGTATGTTACGCGATATCCTCGTCAACCGTGGACCTATTTTAATGATTTTTTTTTTTGTTTGAAAGCCTTTACTACCAAATTGGTCCCATATTAATTTGGTGAAGAATGATGAACGTAAGAGATATGAAAGAAACTCCTGAAAAAAAATGAAATGGGTTTTTTTTTTTGTTAAAAATTTTATTATTTAAGTTATGCCATTACCTCTCCGTCGTGAGCCTTGAAGTGCTGCAGCGGCAGGCCGGTGCGCAGGTCGACGATGACGACGTGTCCGCTGGCGAGCCCCACGCCGGCCCAGCGCGCCGCGCCCGCCGGCCCGCCCGCGCCGCCCACGCACAGGCAGCGGATGAACGTGGTCGCGGACTGAGGTAGCTGTAGCGGACATACAGATATTAGTCAAATAAGTACTGGTTACTCGCGTATAGAATCGGCTACTGCCCACATGTTTCGACCTTATCCGGAGGCCTTCGTAGTACCGTTGCCAGGCGCCGCCGGCCGAACGAGAGTTCATCGAGGTCACGCAGCAGTTTTGGACGGGCTAACTACGTAGTCTCGATCGAAAATCATTTTTGCAACTTTTTATTTTATGTCATATACAAATTTGGATCACGTATATGGACACGGGAATTTATTTGAATAAACCAATGAAAATTCAGCGTATATGAAACCGTACCTTGAGTTCGTGCGTGTAGAGCGCCGCCCTGGCGTCGACGAGCCGCAACGTAGTATCCGTGGTCGCGGCCAGAAGAGCCGCCGAGCCACCGCCCAACGCTCTCACCACACTCACTGGGCTTTTTATATGTTCCAACTGTAAATAATTTTTTCAAAAATAAAAACCGACTTCACCCCTAAACTACACAAACAATTTTGACAAAATTTCTATGAGACCACCTGACAACAATTTCCTAAATCGGTCCAGGCGTATTCGAATAATCTGTGAACTACATACATAAAAAAGATCGCGACGAATTGATAACCTTATCCTTTTTTAAAGTCGGTAAAAAAATTTAAACGCAATATATTATAAAATTTATAAGCCCCAGATGGGGGTTTTTGGCGGGAAGTCAAGGGGTTCAGTTGGAGTTTGCTTTAAATTGTTTTGCAAATTGATTCTAGTGGACTTTATAGTATGAAATTGGTGTAGTTTTGGTGTTACAAATGCTCATTCTCGTGGAAAATATGTGAAATGTTTAAAGTTGACAGTACTAAGACGATTTTAGCCGAATGTTTCGATAGAAAAGTGAATATATAATAGCTAAGAAGTTTTACTAAATCGATGCAATATTGACTTATTTTTAAACATGTTTAATGAGTACCTGTGAGACGACGCTCTCCATGAAAGGGTCCCATATATGCAGCACTGAATCCGTCGAGACCGCGAGTCGAAGCGCCGGTACAAAGGAAAGAGACACCACGCCCTTCTTGTGGCCTGTGTACGCCCAGTTGCAGGACGTTGTGGCGTTGCCGTCGCCCTGACAAACAAACAAAAAAATGTCTATTGTACCTATATATGAACTACGATAACATTGCACAATTATGTTTATCCATTTTAGTCGCATTTGGTTTTCGGCAGAATATAATAGGATCACTCCAAGTCTTCCGTGGATGTCGTAAAAGGCGACTTAGGAAATATAAGCTAAACAAAGCTTATAAACATCAATGAGACCTCTCGAACCCGTCTGGCCAGCGTAGAGAGTAGGCCAAATCCTCTGGTTGCTCTGGCCAAGTATGGCTCTAGTAGTACAGAGAGGGTCGTGCTCCTGCAGTGGAGACTAAGACCTAAAGATGAGATGATATTTTAGTGGCGAGAAGCTTCGTCCCCCTCCCCCTCACTTTTTCCCTTTTCATCTACAGTAAGTACACAAGCCGCGCTCTCGGCAAATGGCTGAAGTAAGCAAAATCAAGTTGTCAAATAGCGTCAGATAGCGAAGAGTAAGTTGGCTAATCGTGCCGGTTTGCGAAACGATCAAGTTGGTATACGACTGCCACTCCTAAAGGCCTGCGCAGTCGATGGAGTTTTCTCCGCGGCAGAGAAAAAATTACGCTCCGCGAATAAAAAGTCCGCCGCGGATTTAACGCGAACTCAACGCACACGTATCGTCGTGTATATGTACGTCACTCTTGAGCGCAGTGACTCCTCCGTACTTTTGTCCGATCCGCTCTCTGCATGTCCTCGGTTATTCGGGGAAATTTTTGTACGCGGTACTTTTAATCCCTCGTTTGCGTTACATGATACAGTTGTAAGCGATTTATTTTAGCGGTCAAAAATGTCCGCGTACAAGAATCCCTCGTCTGCGCAGGCCTTTATGTACTTATTTATATGGAGGGGGCGGAGGGGGATTTTGCCCCTAACTCCTCTTTTTTCTCACCTGGTTCCTCAAGGACCACAGCCGAACAGTCTTGTCCTTAGAGCCACTCATGAAGCTACTCTCATTGTCCAGACAGTATATAGACTTGACAGCGTGTGTGTGGCCAACGAACGTCTGCAGCTTGATCTGTTTGAGGTTGAACCGGGTATCCTTGTCGGGCCGCCCGATCTCGTGCTCCCAGTAAATCAGCCAGTCGCCTCGGAGATGTCTGAACGATAAAACTGTTCGTTTACTCTCCGCATCTTTTATACTCTATAGGTACCGGCACGAAACTCTAGCACAGACCGTTATTGCGCAGAAATCAAAAATAAGTAACTTTATCCATGCCCAATATCCCCTCTACATTTCACTCAGCTCTAAACTTACGTACCGCTACTTGTAACCATAAAAGGCGTGGGCCTCAATGGCCCTCGACCGAGAGAGTTAAAGTGCTAGAAGGGAGGCCTTTGCACTGCAGTGGGACAGTATAGGCTAAAAATAGGAAATAGAAAAATTTACCTAAATGTCGGCTGGAAGAAATTTTATCTTATCTTATGGTTCCACACTAGACTTTACCATAGAACTACTCACCGGTAATAGGCCGTCCACTTATAACGTCACACAGAATTTTGACTTTTCGAACCCCCTTATTTCACCTATAAAAAGCTTCATTACACGGGCAACTCCGCAAGAAACAACTAGTAATTAATAAACTAACAACACGTAACCTAATATAAAATTTCAACTCACCGATTACTCCTAGTCCCATTGTCCATCTTGTACGCGACGACATCGAACCCGTGTCCTCTACCATCGGCCCTCTCCACCACGTCACTAGCGACATCTATCCTGTTCCCGACGAGAGTGACATTAGAGCCGAAGCTGTTGGAACTGGATATGTGGTCCATGACCACATCGGGCTTGGTTGGGGTGATGTCGATGCCCTTTCGACTGATCGGCTCGTCGCTAAAGGAAGATTGGACGCGTTTTTCTGGTCGACTGGTGTTGAAGGGTGAGCTGAAATAATGTGTTATTTATTGAAATTCAAAATGTCCATATCCTTCTTTTTAATATTTACCATAACGATAACGAGACAAATAATATTATTAAAACTAACACAGAGTACATTACGTGAGTAAAACCATGTTTAAGTATTTAGAGACAAAACACATAGAGGTTTATCAAACAAATGTTAATTTTTATTAATATGAAGTGAATATGTTTTTTGAAAAATAACAATTTTATATACAAGCTTTGATTATAAGGCTAAAGTAAATAAATATGTTAAAATAATAGTAGCTAATTTACTGACCTAATGCCATGTGTCTGCTCGTACTTGCGACACATTGCTCTGATTGTGTCGCTGTTTTTGAGACACCGCTCCATGGTGTCGACACCGACGAAGTTCGCGAACGTCGTGTACGCGTGGTAAGCGAGCTCGTCGTCGAAGACCATTAGTAGTTCCTCTTGGGCCTGAACAAATACAGTATGTAAAGAAAACCCCGTTGGGTATCTTGTGTAGGTTCTATTTATCGGTTTCATTCCATAAATCGCAAAAAAATCTGCAGCTAAATACAAAATTACTACAAAATGTATGAGCATGCAGTATTTTTTTTTGCGACTTAGGGATGACAGAAACCTCTAAATGGACCCTACACAAGCTAACCAACATTACCTTAACGCATCGGACACAGTTTTCTTTATATATTCATAATCATCATCATCATCATTTTAGCCGCATAACATCCACTGCTGGACATAGATCTCCCCCAAAGATTCCCAAAATGACCGATCAAGAGCCGCCTGCATCCAGCGCTTTCCAGCTACATACTACATCTAATCACCTTGCAGGTGGGGCTAAGTCTGAGACTAAAGCACTCCAGTAGCTTCGAAGATGAACAAACATACAATCATTTTTTTTCTCTTTTTTGTTTTCAGTTTCTTTTTTTCACCCAAACTTATTTTTCATAAATTAATAAATGTACAGACATGCGACTTTTACTGTTTTATTATATATTCTGTATACACGATGATTTTTCATTGGTTTTGAAGCCGAAGGCCACTTCATAGGCATCGTTAGTAAGACCTAATTAGCTAGTCAAAATAAAAATTCAGAAACAAAAAATGTTGTCTAAAACTCGAAAGTAAAATTGTGAGATCAATTAGTAGTACCGCCGCCATACATCATCGCCCGCCGGCCGGGGCATTGCGTTATGTAAGCTGTTTGGCCGGCGTATAACTACGTAGTCTCGATCGGAAATCATTTACGCAACTTTTTTATCTTATGACATACAGAAATTTGGATTACGTATATGGATAGAGGAATTTATTTACAACACGACATTTTTTTTTCCAAAACCAATGAGAAGTCAGCGTGTATATGTGTGATTTTAGATCAAAAAAATCTAATCTATGTCTATGTATGTATGCTACTGACGGTGAGCGTGGCCGGATCCGGCGCCCGCGCAGGCGGCGTGCAGGCCAGGTCCGGCAGGTCGGCGCGCACGCAGCGGCCGTCTCGGACTGTCCATTCCGCGGTCGAACCGTCGCGGCAGATCTCCAAGAAACCCTCCTTTTTCAGGTCAAATTGCTCGCTGTCTGAACTCTGCAAAGGAGAGATCGCAATTAACACACATGTGTTGCAGAAATCTGTAGATATAGTCCGGTTTACCGTCCGGTATACACAGTGATTTTTCACAGGTTTTGGCGCCGACAAGAACACATTATAAGGATCGTTACTAAGACCTAATTCAATATCATCATCATCGTCAGCTATCAGGAACCCACTGCTGGGCATAAGCCTTCTGACAGAAAGAGGCTTAAGAGCTAATCAGCTAGTCAAAATTAAAATTACAAACAAGAAATGTCAATTAAAACTCGAAAGTAAAATCGTGAGATCAATTATTAGTGCCGCCGCCAGGTGCCACCGGCCACCCGGCTGGAGTTCAACGGGGTCACGCGGTACTTTTGGACGTATACGACGGCGTAACTTCGTGGTCTCGATCGAAAATAATTTTCGCAAGTTTTTTATCTTACGCAATACACAAATTTTGACTAAGTATATGGATAGAGGAACTTATTTAATATACAATATTTTTTCCAAAACCAATGAAAAGTTACATACCTTTTCTGCGGTTGTATCTTCTGGTTTCGGCCAGTTTTCAATTTTACCCGTTGCTTTGTCGAAGGCCAAAAAGAATCTGCAAAGGGAAAAATATTAAAAAAGGTTGCAGAAAGAGTAAAAGTGAGCGGAATATAGCACGGACGTGTAACGCTAACTGCACGATAAAGAAAACAAGAACAGTAAGTTGGAGAGAGAAAGAGTGAGATAGAAAAAATATAGAGGAAAAATCACACAGATTGAGCTAGCCCAAAAGTTAAACTTGTGTTATGATAACTAGATACCAAATACTATACTCAACGATGTGCTATATTTTAAATAAACATCCAAGATCAAAAAAAAATTGAAATGGCTATTTTCCAATTAGCACTGACTGGAAATCAAACCCAGAACTTCCGGATCGGTGGATTAGCGCGTTAGGGTCAGTTCAGACAGAGAGGAGCGTAGCAGAGACGATATTTTTGTGACACTCGAAAATAAACGAATCTATTGGCATATAGTGCAAGTCTCGAGACCGCGCGAACATTTTGTCAAGTTTTAACGATAAACCATTACGCCATGGAGGTCGTCAAAATGAAGAGAATGTCAATGACCTCTGCAGCGCCGGCACGGCCAGGTGGAGCCTGGTCATCTCGGGCCCGACGCGCACGGCCAGCGCGTGCAGCGCGCACAGCAGCTTGCGCGCCAGCGCGCCGCGCGCGCACGCGCCGCTCGGGTACGCGCAGCGCGACGTCGCCGACAGCCGCAGCGCCGGCTGCACTATGGTTTTCGGGAACGTGTCCTGGCGACAGAAATTCTAATCAATCCACTAGTTTCCAACGAGTCAAATCAGATACTTTTTTTACGTTTTTCTAAACGTCAAAACAAAAATTGGAGTCAAAATAGCGATCCTATTAAATCAGTTTTTGCAATATTAAATATAAAATCACGTTGATAATGGATATGACATTATTTAGTTACGTTTTATTCCCTTGTCACTACAAAATCATAATTTTTTGACCCTGGATACTACCCATACATTTTTTAAAATTTTTTCACGGCTCTGAATACCAGTCCTTTAAAAAAAATCCTAACCTAAGCCTTTATTACACAATTTAAGGTTGGCGTAGGTCATTTGATTGCTTCAAGGGAGATTCTGAGATTCTTGGCAACAAATCTATACGAGTCCACTGGCTTTCACAGCCGATTGAGTGGCGAACGGCGGTGCCTAAAGACGCCTACCACTGTCAAGATTTGTCATCGCCATTTAATTTTGTAGACAGCTTAAATTTTACGCGTGCTATTGGGAAATGTTAAAACAACAGGAATTGCTCGAGTTTATCTACATTTTTTAGTGTGAAAAGTATATTTAGTGTCATTATTTACTTTTACTGAATATACTTTTGTTGTTGTGTACAAACCAGTAACCTCGTTAAATCTATTTGGTTAGGTAGCGAATCCCGGGCTCTGAAGCATTACTGCTGAGGATGTAACCGGGAAAATACGCTCGGATGATGATTTAGTTTTGTTGTATCACATTTAGCACAATCAATGCAGTACGGTACGATACATTCTTTCCATATTAGCCTGGCATATAACGGCTAATAGTCCCAAAACTTGCCACATGCAACTTTAATCGCTATCTCTTTTGCTCTTGTGACCGTTATCGTATTATTTCCTCAATGACCAACCTGCAGTTGCTCCATGACTTTGACGTCCGACATATAAGGGACCAGGTACTTGACGAGCTGCAGGCACGCCACCACGCCGCCCTCCAGCGGCGCCGACAGCCGGCGGCGGCAGGAGGCGATCAGCTCGCCCATGTGCGGCAGGTATTGGAAGATTATGAGCTGCTCGCCGTACATTGCTGTTGATGACAAGTCAAATCAGAATCTTTTTTATAAACGTCAAAACAAACATTTTCTATAAGACAAGCCGAAACCCGCGACTTCGTTGGCGTGGACTCCGGAAAATGCTCATCAGGCTAAACAACTTTTGCTAAGGCGTAATTTTTATATTTTTTTATAGTTCAGCTGGACCATTGTAGTTCTGCATCAGGTATTCCATTTTTTAAAATCAATTGTACCCAATATGTTGCCCAGGCTTAACAGCTATATAACAAAAAAAGTTTCATTTGAATCCGTCCCGTATTTCCGGAGATTAGCGTGTACAAACTTACAGACTTTTTTAAAATTCTCTAGTACTATGTCTCCATCGCCCCAAATATATATTTTTTAAATATATTCGATGTACGTACAGACACATTTTTTTACTGTTTTATTATTTGTAGAGATTTTTATGAAATACCAAATCCTGTGGTCAAGCTTTTTTGAAGTCAAATAGCGCTCTTAAGGCCATACCCAAATTTTCCGGGGTCCAGTGGCGCCGCCATTTGAAATAAATCATTTGAAAGGAAACGGAGATATCATTTAAAATTGTGTCTTGATCAAGCCCTAGATAACCCTTAAAACTATTTTATGAACTACTGTTTATAGTTTAAAGTGAGAACGTGAAGCTTTTCTACGCACATTAGCCAAAAGTGGCCGTTTTTTGCAAATGTGCGTTGAAAAGCTTCACATTCTCACTTTAAACTACAAAAAGTAGTTTAAAAAATACTTTGAATGGGTATCTAGATCTTGACCAAGACACAATTTTAAATGATATCCCCGTTTCCTTTTAATTGATTTATTTTAAATGGCGGCGCCACTGGACCCCGGAAAATTTGGGTATGGCCTTAATATCAGTTTTTCTGAAATAATAAATGAAAAATCATGTTCAAAATGGATATGATCAATGAAAAGAGACACTATTTTGTGACGTTTTATTCTATGAACTGTACTAATAATTTATTTTTGACCCAGTCATCTACCCAATTGTACTTTTGTAGTAAAACATTTGGGTGGTTGACTGGGTCAAAAATATACGTCCCCTTCTTTTAAAGGGCAGACAGTGCCTGCCTGGGGTCATAAGCCGCAAAGACCCCGTCTTGCGTGATAGATGAATCAATCTACTAACTCCGTACTTTTTAACAAATAATCGTAACTAGATAATCAATGCCATACAAAACATTGTCAGACTAAAAAAGTTCATGACATACATAAGAGCAAAAAGAACGTGTATTCTGAAAGTTTGAAAAGGATTTTTTGGTGACTCGATCCGGAGTGTTCTCAGCTAAGATTCGAGAAAAGTTAAGTCGTGAGTTTTATTCTTTTAACCCCGTCACCGCGAACGTAGGATTTATCCGACAATGAATTTTCTTACTGAAATGTTTGCCGGATCAATCCGACGTTCGCGGTTAAAGGAAATATAATTTTGTAGGTACACAATGAACTCACCTACAATAGCAGTGAGACACTTGATGACCTTCATCGCATTCCTGTCGCCCACCACTCGACTGTTGATCACCGCAATCTCATCGAACTCGTCCTTGTCCTCGCTCACCCACGGAGACAGATTCTCCTTCCCAATGTAGCACAACGTCAACATCTTGAGCAAATTCCTTGTTATATACCTACACGTAAGTACTGGGCCTAGTCTATGAGCCAACCATATCAAACTCTCACTACTCATATCAGAAATTTTACAGTAACTATTGTCCCCAAACGCTTGACTGATTTCCTCATTTAAATTCATAGACACACTTTGCGGAATGTTTTCAGGTTTGAAGTCTTTCTTTCTCAACTCTGCGTCCTCTGAGGCTTCTTCTCCGAAATGCAAGTAGCTTGTGAACATGGATTTGTTCGGAATGTCTATTGAGGGAGATAGGACGCCTTTAGATGAAGCTTCTGTTGTTTCTTCCTCTTTACTGATTATGATGTTAAGGTTTTTAGTTGCTGGGAAAAATGTTTTCGAGCTTGACGGTGAGAAGAAATCGGCGGAGGGTGACGGGGTCTTTATAGCGTCTAGTGTCGCGGAGTTTGCTGAACTAATAGAATCAGCGGGAGATTTACTTCTGCTGTTACGACTGGGAAGTCTCTCTTTGTCACTCTCGAAGTGAAACATTTCATTTTCACTCCGATTATCACTGTCCTTTTCTTTCCCGCTTTCAATCGCATCTACTGCGCTCTTCTCTACATTAGGCGTAGTCACGTGTTCTGACCCGTATGAGGTATCCGGCGAAAAAATATCGTTAGTAGTTGACAAGGCATTTTTGACGTTATCGTCTGAGTATCTAGGTTTCTTATTGATTGATCTACTGTGGCATAAATGGCCGGGCGTTCCGACCTCGGGATCTATATCTTTGTAACCTCCGACAGCTTCAACTAAATGTTGAGTAAACTTGTCTAAGAAGCATTGGAGACCAAGTCTCACCATGAGTTGCAATAAAAATATTTGGTGATATAATTTTACGAATTTTTGTTTAGTGGCTACACCACTAGACGCACTCGCGGGGTCGAAATCAGTCAGTTTATGATCCAGTTTGTCCATCATCATGTAATCATCATCATAGAGTTTTAAAATATGTTCTAGAAGTTTCTTCCGCGTTTCGGCCGGGCCCAACGCCTTGCTTACTGTATCGAATAAGTACCAAGCGGCTAATACTGATGTGTCTTTGTTTCTTAATAACTCAATGTAGTGAGATAAGAAGATATCTAATACGTCGAATTGGTTGGAACTACTAATTTGGTTGAGTAATACGTCTAAATGAACTGCGCATGCTAGGATTTTGCCTTCTGCTATCTTCTGACTAAAATGAAGCTTTGTTTTGTCCACATTTTGATACTTCTCGCACTGAACACCGTCACATTCGTACATGTAAAGTATACTTAGTTCATTACTAGTCAACTCGTATTCGTGAAGAGTACTCAACAGTTTATATAGGATGTTGAAACTCTGAGGGAAAGGGATCAAATGCTGCATCAATAAAGGTTGAAGCAACTGAGATGGTGTTGGTGGGGGTAGCCCTTTATCCGTCACTACAATTTTCTTCATCGGCTCATCCTTCTTAGGAGTTAATTCACTTTTAAAACTTAAGCTCGGAGGCTGCACATTTAACAATAAGGAGGCTATATAACTGACACATTTAGGTAGGGAACTAAAGTTATATTTAAGGACTGTGCGGCAGCTATTGTACCGCTCTATGAAATTATCACTGTTAGTCCGTAAAGGTCTCATGAGTTGGTGGAGGAATATTTCCACGATAAGGCACCCGATTACTAACATATCTTGCCGACGGCTCTCCGTTACAAACTGTTTGTACACCGCAGCATCCGTCGTGTATCTTGTGTTAAAAGTCCTGTTCTTTCTTTCTTTTAGCACACTTTCTAGATGAGCGCCTTGAGTAAACTTTTTCAAGTAATTTTGATCATAAGAAGCTAGGAATATGTGGTTAGTGAAGGCAGTATCATCGGATTTGTCTGACGTCACAGGGGCAGGTTTTCTTAGATCATGCATGGGGAACAAATTCAAAGTGGTCAGTGTTTCTCGATTCTTTTCTTTATCTTCAGCTTTGGCGAAGAAGCATTTTGTCCTGAATTGATCTAGGGACTCCATGGCCTGGATGGAGGCTACGGGGTTGAACTCTTTGGGGAGGTAGATGATGCCTTTGCCGAGCTCTGATCTTTGGACTCTGTAATGTCTGGAATGAGACGAGGCGCGGCCTTCGCTGGTGGAGGGAGTGTCATCGGCACCCTGTTCAAATAAAATAAAATATTTGTAATCATCATCATCATCAGGTCTTTTTAGTCTCCACCGTGACCCTCTCTGTACTATCAGAGTTATCATTAAAATGTAATAATGAATTAATGTATTCGATCACTGATTTCATATTTGGCCCCATGTTTTTGGAGAACGTTTTTACCTAGGTACCTGCGTCGTTCGACTTGCTGCTCGTTCGATTTATATTTGGTGAAAATTTGCAGGAGTTACATTATTTAACTATATGAACTGGAAGACAATAGGATTATTTTTTTTTATAAAAAACAGGTATTTTTAAATACTTCCGATTTTCAGTACATACCTGTGTCTTGGAGAGGGAGCGCGCCCTTGAGCCGCTCTTGTGCCGCGCGCGCAGCCGCTGCGGCGGCACGTGCAGCCGCGACACGTGCTGCGGCAGGCCGGTGGACTCCTCCTCGTCCTCGGACACCTCGTCCGAACTGTCGGCCTTCACCGACTTCCCTGTAGACAGATGTTGTTTTGACCCTTTAAGCGCGAACGTCGAACTGTCGAACTGCGCGAACGAACGTCGGATTTATCCGACTATCATTGTCGGGTTCATTCGGCGAACGTCGGATTTTCCGACAAAAAAAAATTGCTCGTATGTCACATAACTTACGTATCCTTATCCGTTTTCGGTCGTAGGTATTTATTTTAGATTTACCATGCCTCGCGCTGGGGGCACGACAACCGATATAAAATCTCGCGGTGAAAGGATTAACAATCCATTTATTGAAGTTAAAAAATGAAAATTAGCCGCGTGGTGGTGGTAAACGGCAAAGTAGAATGCAATTGAAAGCCTTATCACTCAGTGCGGGTTACATGCAATTTAATTATAGTATTCTATGCAAAAGTTGTATAAGAAGCGTCAAAAATACTAGTGACGACTAGTGATGGTTTCGATGCGAGCTTGGTAAAAGATAACTAACTAGAATCCCTGGGCGTGGTCCAGTGCAGGCGGGGCGGCAGCGGGGGGAGCGCGCGGGGGCTGCGCGCGGGGTGCGGGCTCCAGAACAGCTGCACCATCCCGCCCGCGCGGGGCGCCGTGTGCCCGTCCACGAGCGAAAGGCACACGTTCTTGGCCTTTATTGCCGCAGGACCCGACAACCTGGGAAGTAACATTAATACGTTCAGCGCCATGTGAGTAATTTTTGATACACCTTGATTGTTTTACTATTATGTCTGGAATCCATGGCGGTCAATGGGTTAAGGGCGTGCGCTGCGTCAAGCGCACACGATATATTCAGTCTATCTTAGTCACAAACTCTAAGTGCGACAGAGACACGGCAACACGCGACGTATTCTGCTATCTCTTTCGAACGCAGTTTGTGACAGAGATAAACTGAACACGCCGCGTAGTTCCGCTTGACACAGAGCACGCCCTAGAACCAATCCTACTATAAAATTATGAATGCGAAAGTGAGTTTGTATATTTGTTTGTTTGTTACCTCTTCATGATTAAACTACCGAACCGATTTGGATGAAATTTGGTATGGATATAGTTTGAGACTCGGGGAAGGACATAGGGTACTCTTTATCCCGAAATTCCGACGGGGAGCGAAGCCCGCGGGTACAGCTATAGTGTATTATATATCGATGAGATGTGTTATATACCAATCAGGTCCAATATGTTGAAATGACAGGAGTATCAATATGTCTAATTGCACAAAATAACCTAAGGATCAAAACGTCCAATTTGGATTTTCTAAAATGTGTGACACTAGGTGGCAGCAACAACATATCAACTTCAATCGATTGTTGTCTTTGGCCCATCAGTTGGCAGGTTCTATTGCTCAGTAAATTTGCACTAAATAAAGGTTGATTGGACCGGACTTCACTATGTTACCATTTGCTGTCACATATTTTAGAAAACCCTCATTAACCGTTCCTTTACCGCCAATACCAGACACAATAGTAAGACAATGAACGTGGACATTTATTAATGTCGTGCGGGTCTTTACCGGTTAACCAAAGCGAATTCAAATAGATTCATGCATTCAAATGCAATGGCGACCACGTACTAGCAAGCGAAGCGTAGGCCACACACAAGGTGGTCTGACGACCTGACTGAGGTCGCTGGTAGGCACTGGATGCAGACTGCTCTAAATCGGTCATTTTGGAAATCCATGGAAGAGGGTTATATCCAGCATTGGACGTTATGCGGCTGAAATGATGAAGATACTGAAGATTTAAATACAGACAAATAAAAATCTTCCTCACTTATATCCGAACGTGATGTCGATCCAGTGATGTAGATTTTCGGAGACGTGAGCGCTTTCGAGCGCCTCGCGGTGCTTGGTTATGAAGTCCTCGGCACAGGTCGCCCACGACGGTACTCCTAGGTCCTATGAAAAAATTAGGGTCAATTTATTCTTTTTTTATTCAAACTAACGTCAGACACAGAGATAATTAAAGTGAGTTAACGGGTTATCACGTTTAAAGTCAGCTACTGCCGACATGTTTCGACCTCATCCAGAGGTCTTCATCAGGGCGAATGCGACTACAGCCCCGTCGCTCAACACAGTGTGTCGCGAGCCGGTGCGGTGTACGGCAGTAGCTGACTCTATACGTAAGTAACCCGTTAACTCATTTCAACAATTTATTTTTCTTCTTCTTTCGATTCGAAATTGCTTGATCATTTGCCTGTTTCAGGTCTTGCACGAATTTTGGGTAAGGTAAAAAATAGGGCATAGACCGGACAACACTGCAGTTCGTCGTTTCTAGGTTTCCTTACTCAAAGGATAAAAACGGGACCCTATTACTAAGACTCCGCTGTCCGTATATTCGTCTGTCTGTCTGTCTGTCACCAGGCTGTACCTGAACCGTGATAGCTAGACAGTTGAAATTGTAGTTAAGTTGTATTTGTTGTGTGTAGTGGAGTAGTGCATTTTCATTGCGCATTTGTTTTTATTTGTTTAAGAGGGATGTTTACATTACTAAATCTTAAGTATATTATTATTATACAAAGGGTAGTCATTTATTGATTCTCACATCGCATTGCTAAATTGACTTACGAATACTTTTAACATTAAGTTTGATACTTGTCAAAACTATTTTATTTCTTTGAATAATATAGTGTATTAAATAAATAAATTCACATAGACAGAATGCATTAGAAATGATAAGAAAGTTCGGAGAGTATAAAATATAGATAAAGGCAAAATTATTCAGATATAAAAGCAGGCCTTACTGGTAAGTCCTCGTGTATGCTCTTAAAGACAGTTGGATCAGTGTAGAACTCAGGGATGCATTCGTCGGGCGTCCACTCTTGCACGCGCTGCACCGAGCCCGGGTACTCTGCAGGGACCCACTTGTTGCGGACATACTTGCAGAGCACCTCTTTTGGTGTCCTGAAAGTATTTATGAGCTTTTAGTTTAACTTTTCCACCGATAGCATAAAATCATCATCATCATCAGGTCTTTTAGTCTCCAATGCAGGAGCACGGCCCCATCTTTACTATCAGAGCCGTACTTGGCCAGAGTAGCCAGATAATTTGGCCTACACCCTCCTCGCTGGTCAGATGGGTTGGTATTTATAAGTTCTGTTTAGCTATTATTTCCTAAGTCTCCTTCTACGACATCTACGGTAAGACTTGGAGTGGTCCTATTCTACTCTGCCGGAAACCACGTAGCGGCGGCAAGAATCAAATATTAATTCAGAAATCTATGCTTAAAAAATTGCTAGTCTAAATTTTTTTTGAATATTTGAATTATTGTTATATTTCTCTGTTGTCTGCTGTTATCTGCTTTATTGCAAAAAAGCTTAAAGTTACAAGCTTTTTTTGCAATATAGGTTAGGACTAACAATTTAAAAGCTAAATAAAGCTCTTGATAACAGGCATGACCAACGGAAAAATAAATATTTGGCCCTTCAGTTTCTTTAGGCATAATCTTCCCAGCATAGGTCGTTGCGAAAGGCTAGTATTTTTAGCTTTTGCACTAGTTTAAATAAGCGGCCAAGTGCGAGTCGGACTCGCCCATGAAGGGTTCCGTAGTAGCAAATAACATAATATAAAAGTCTTGTAGTATGTTTTTTTAAATTTTTATATTTGAGTTGATTGAATGAAAGGTACATTGCCGTTTATGATTTATGACGTATTAAAAAAAAACTACTTACTAGATATCGTTCAAACCAATTTTCGCTGGTAGTTTTCATGGTAACGAACAACATATATTTTATTTAGTTTTATCATTCTCTTATTTTAGAAGTTACGGGGGGGACACACACTTTTTTCCACTTTGGAAGTGTCTCTCGCCCAAAGTATTCGGTTTAGAAAAAAATGATATAAGAAACCTCAATATCATTTCTGAAGACCTATCCATAGATACCCTACACGTATGGGTTTGATAAAAAATAAATTTTTGAGTTTCAGTTCTAAGTATGGGGTACCCCCAAAATTTACTATTTTTTTTCTATTTTTGTGTCAAAACCTTAATGCGGTTCACATAATACATCTACTTACCAAGTTTCAACAGTATAGGTCTTATAGTTTCGGAAAAAAGTGGCTGTGACATACGGACGGACAGACAGACAGACATGACGAATCTATAAGGGTTCCGTTTTTGCCATTTGGCTACGGAACCCTAAAAAATTACTTTTAATAAGAGATAAATTTATCCAATATTAAAGATTTTTTTTTTACTTTGAGCTAGACTATAGAGGTATATTAAAAAAATAGTACATATATTTTTTATTTTCTTCGAACCTATAGTTCAGTCAATGAGTGCTCAAAAGGGGCATGTGGATGGAAAAGTCGAAAGCAGAAATTTTGACTCGGCAACTTTGTTAGGACGTGTTAGGACATAAACATACTAAAAGTCCTTACCCCTCCGAGGTGAGCCCGCGGGGGGAGGGCACAAAGAAGGTCCCGTTTTTGGTTTTTTGCTTACATCTTTAAAACGGTGCATTGTGCGAAATTTTGTTGTACTACATAATGAAAGCTTATAAAATTGTCTACAACTTTAGCTTTCACACTTTTTATCTATCTCAAATTGTTACCTAGCTATGACTTTCGAAAAATTTTCGATTTTTTAAAATGTGTTCTTCACTCTGGGCGTGTTCGGACGAAAAGCGCACGCCAAGCTCACGTCCAATGCATGCCTTTCATTCCGTTTCTATCCCCATAGTTCAGGAGAAAGGTCTCCAAGCCAAGTCTGGACCTGATGGTAAGTACCAACATAAGCATGAAGCATCTTGATAGATATTATTGGGAGTTTTAGCCAGTTTAAAAGTAAACTGTTAACGCCTTTGCTGCTTGAAGATACTCCCAGCAATATTATTTTTTATTAGTGTGTGGGTGTTTTTAATAGTCGGTGAGCAATAAAAAATGATTTTCGTAAATTCGAATTGTTACAATGTGCTACAGAGAATTTAACACATTTTTGAAAATAGGCCAATTTTCGCAGCTCATAGCTAGGCAACGACATGGACATAGATAAAAAATTGAAAGCCATAGTTATAGAGAATTTTGTCAGCTTTCATAATGTAGTACAGCAAAATTTCATACATCGCACCGTTTTCGAGATGTAAGCACAAAACCAAAAAACGGAACCTTCTTTTTTCCCTCCCCCCGCGGGCTCACCTCGGAGGGGTAAGGACTTTTAGTATGTTTATGTCCTAACTAGTCCTAACAAAGTTGCCGAGTCAAAATTTCTGCTTTCCACTTTTCCATCCACAATTATTCGTTGACTGTACTACTACCTAAATTTCGCATGACGTTACGGCTAGGTTCGATTTTTAAGCTGTGCCGTCGCAAGAGCCCACTCCAAAACTTCGATGCTCCGTATTTTTGAGAATTTTTACTTTTTTGGTAAATTAAATATCCATCTTTATGTTTTTTTTTTCAATAAATAATAAAAAAAATCTAACCTTTGAATAATCTAAAAGACGGACTAATTACAATAATACTTTTTTAACCCTGTCGTCACCCCTACTGTAGTATAATTTTATTTGTGATGCCATAGTACTGAGACTATTACAAATTATTTCAATAAATTATTATGTCAATAAATTTTCTAATCTAATATCAGTGAAACGCCCAATGACTCGGTATTTGGTGCACTGACCTGCGAGCCAGATACACATAGCAGGTGATATCTGACAGGGCGTCAGACACATGATGTGGGATCTGCCCCGAACACGCGCTGACGTCATACGTCATATCTAGTTGCCGGTCGCCCTTATTTAGGCGGTACTTCGACTTGGTCAGATCTCTCCAGTTCTTGCCTGTAATAAAAATCAGATAGAAAAATAAGAAATTTTATAGAGGTTTAATATGGATTTGCTTTAAGTTAGGAACAAAAATATTAAATTCAAATGTGGCATGTCATTCAATATTGGCTTTTATTAGCATCACCTGTAGGTTGACTGGTAGAAAAGGCCCTAGGCCTTGAGTTCGATTGTTATTTTTTTTGTAATAAAGGTAAATAAACCCTTCCTTACTATCAATATTATAAATGGTAGATAAAAACTAACTAGTTTTTATTTAAAAAATCATCCATTATGAAAACGAAAAGGGGAGTGTAACTATGTCATACAAAAGTAGACTTTATAACAAAGCACTAAATTTCCGCAGACGAAGTCGAGGGTAAAAGCTATCTATAATAACAAGTACATATGGGATTACGTTATCTTTGATATGGGTGATTAGCTTCACTGGGTGTTTTTACATGGATAAGAATGGAAATAAGGTCTAATTCTTATGCATTTTGAAATATTTCATAGGTGTCTTATGTCATTTTTTCCTAACAACAACAAACCTATTATTTAAGATATAAAGAAGTAAATAAAAAAATCTCACCACATCTAGATGTAAAATCAGTGACCCAAGGCACCATGAAGTGCGCTTGCATGTCATTAGCAGATCTTCCAGCGAGCGCATTGAGATGCAGCAAATAATCCAAATTAGATATCCGCCCTCGCACCCACAGGTTGCAAAGCTTCTCTAACTGCACTGCTTCATTACGAAAACACCATTCCTCCCCCCTTTTAACCTGTCCCTGAGTATTAACTGCAGGTGTACTCTGCTTACTTTTGTTTGTTTCGTAGATCAAAGACGCATCTAGACAATGCACATTATTTGTAATAGACGGCAGGATTTGCAACCACAGGTTTTCTGACAGATAAATATCTTGCAATGTCAACATTCCTAAGCTTAGCCCTCGGTCGCTCATGGCTTTTGCCACATTCATCAACTGGTAGATAAGGAACAATCCTCGGCCATAGTTCTGATCAATCAAACTTGGACTGAAATTAAGGCAATTCAACAGGCTATTCTCATAGTGTCCTCGGTATACTACAAAGTAGTTATTGTCAGTCTCTAAAATGAACATAGCTGCTAGCAAATTAACATGAGTCTCGTATGACTTAGAAATGTGTTTATTGGGTAATATCTCTTTGTACTCATTAAGTTTGCTAGGGTCATTCTTAACTCGAATTATATTACATCCATAAAGCCTTAACATTACTTCGGAAAGGAGCTGATCATGCTCCATAAGATTAACTATAGTGCTTTCTTTTGTATCATTATTATTCTGACAGTATTTCTTGTAGGACTCCTTCCACAGATTACGCTGGTTGTTCTGTGAGACATACTGGAGCAACTGTGCAAAGGTGATGGGGGATTCAGGAAAATTTTCGTTAAGTTTGAAGCGAGGAAGTGGGAGGACTTTGGACACTTTTTTATTCAGCACCTGTAAATCAACATTTGACTTTAGTAAAAACTAGGGTCTCTGGAGCAAGTAGTAAAGCTAAATTTACCACTTATTTCAGAACTATGTTTATAAGGCGTAGTGTACCTACTCTAAAATATTTTTATGTTATTTTAAGCCACTGTGCTATGGTCAACAAAAAATGTAAGTATTATATCGATGTGTAATGTGATTATTACTAGAATTTCAAAATGATAGTGATGGTAGTGTTTTTCAATATAGTCTATTGCAGTACGTACCTTTATAAATAACTTTCGCCAAGGATATGGAACACTTTCTCCAGGCTGCAAGACGAAGTCAACATTGTTCACTGCGTTATCAACATCAGAGTTTTTCAGCCACTTTTTCAACCAACTGTTATGGACAATTACGGTATAAAGGTTTGAAGAGGATGTCGGGAGTATGTTTTCACTATTTATCTCTAGTTCCTTCACGATATGTTCCATTTCTATATAATAAACGTTTTTTGTTTTGATTTTTGTTCAAGAGGTTGATTTGGATTCTTCCAATCCAAATAAAATGTAAAATTTTGACATATCTATTTTTTTATAATTATTTTACGGCTCTGGAAACTAGTCCTTTTGAGCCCATCTTTATTTATTCACTTCTTTCTTCACTTAACCCTACCCTACCCACCTTGTCAAAAGGTTGTATCATATGGTAATTGGTACATGACATGTCCTTTGATTGTTTATAGGGAGTTTCTGGCGACAAATATATTCGGTTCACTGGTTTTCATAGCCTATTCGGCCAATTCACGATCATGGGATGGTATTCTCTTCCCGTGACTGACAGCACAGCTGCTGATGACGTAGGTGGAACATGTTTACGTCATTAGTTTGCGAAGTGGTTCTCAAACTTTTTCAGTGGGGGGGAAAAAGATGGTAGATAAAACAAAACAGTTATTTAGGTATATTTATTTATTATTACAAGCTTAAATTTAATTTGACTTGTTTGTCGTTTTGGAATGATCACTGCTGGGAAGATAAAAATGAAAGAAACCCAGTTCATTTTTGGTCAGTAACTCAGTCAGCAGTACAGTACCCACCACTACCCAGCCTGATGGGCAATTATGTTACAAATTACAATACAGATTTACGTCTTTAACTACACTATACATTTATTTTACATTTATAGAAATAGAAATACATTTAAAATATAATTATTTTTTTTGTCCACTATTTTCAATATTTTATTACCATTGACCATTTTCTTGCGTATCCTTCCCAGTTCACCGCAGAAGTTTGGAAATCACAGTAATTTCTTTATCGCACGAAATAGCTCTATATGTGTGAGCGAGACGACGATAGCAATGAAAAAAAGGTGGGTTGTCAGTATGACAATATGAATAATCTATTATATTATATCAATTTATAAAATATTGAATTGATAAAGCACGCGAGATACTAAATAGCTAAGTTACTTAATATTTTAGTACCTGGGCGACCGAGCTTTGCTCGGTTACATCTCAAACAATAACTATTTTTTTTAAACTTGTCTAAAAACAATGCAAAATAAAAAAAAAATTATAAACTTAAACATAAAAAAAAAACAAAAGTAAGTCACCGAGTGGGATTCGAACCCGTAACACTCTTTCTAGCGGTCGCTATCCTTAACCACTGAGCTAAATCAAGGCGGTCGCGGCGCCACGAAATTAGCGACCATATTCTGCGTGGAAAGAAAAACGCATGAAAACTCGAAAACACGCGTTTTCCCAAACATAAAACTAATCTAGATCGATTGTTTACCCCCGAAAACCCCCATATACAAATTTTCTGCGAAATCGTTAGAGCCGTTTTCGAGATCACAGAAATTTATAAATAAATATATATACATACAAGAATTGCTCGTTTAAAGGTATAAGATACAAGAATTGCTCGTTTAGAGGTATAAGATTTAGTATTGTCGCGAACGAGATAGATGTAGAATATTCGCGAGTAAGAACTTTGCTAGCGAGATAGATTTGGAATGTTCGCGAGTGGAATCATGCAAGCGAAACTAGGCCTTATATTCTTACAGCATAAAGGCTAGAGTTCTTTGAATGGTCGTCGGCTTAGTCGCACTCACACATACATACCGGCGTCTCGATGTTTCCCGTCAATCGAAATACATTCGTCAAGTAATGAGAATATTCGAGAAAAGTGTAGACCTCTGTATCGGCGCATATAAAAAGGCGATCGAGTGCGCGTCCCGCCAGTTCAGTACGAGCTACGAAAGCGATAACTTCGAAGCGAACCGAAGCGAAGGAAACCTACCTCAGTGCGACAAGTGGAAGTACCTGCGACTACTTTGGCGAGATACCTGGACCTCAGCTGCTACGCGACTTGGACTTGGACATCAGGAAGACCATATTCACGTGTCAACCTTTGGGTTCCGTAGTGAATAAAAACCCTCATACGAACTTTGGCGTTTTACTCCAAATCTCGAACCCAGTTTCGTAACATTTGGTGTCGGAAGTGGATTTGGAGATGCCAGTTCTACCGAGAGAAGAAGAGGATACCACCAGGGAGGGCGTCAGGACCAGGGCCCAGCGTGCCATGGAGGCTCAAGGGGGCGTGGCTCTGGCCACGCCTACTGAACCTCAAGCCACGCCCACTGACCCTGAGGCCACGCCTACCGCCTATCAGGCCACGCCCACCGCCCATCAGGCCCCGCCCACTGGACAACAAGCTCCGCCTACTGGAGCTCAAGCCACGCCCACCAGTCATCAAGCCACGCCTACTGGACCTCAAGCCACGCCCACCATTCGTCAAGCCCCGCCCACTGGACCTCAAGCCACGCCCACCAGACGTCTAGCTCCACCCACTGGCCCCGCCCACCTTGGCCAGACCACGCCCACTGACCACGCCCACCAAACAGTGCCACGTTCATTGGAGACACCAATCGATCCAAGTAACTTAATGACCATATTACAACAAATGCAGAGACAGATACAAGAAACAATTCGGCAAGAGCAAAAAGCGAGCACACAACAACTTCAACGTATAGAAGAGACACAAGATTTACGATTTGCGCGCTTGAGTGAGCAACAGCAAATAGTCTTGGGAAAATTCTGCAAACTCAATCAATTAATGGAGCAGATCCGTAATGATGTAGACGTTGTCGAAAACCGTGTAACTGATTTGGAAAACAAGGTGGAAAATAGAGTTACCTTTTTGGAAAAAAAAGTATTGCGTCTAGAGACAGTAGGAACCCCAAGTACATCCGGCTGTGAAACTAAGGGGCCAAGTGTAAAAGTGCCATCTTATGACGGTACCACATCTTGGGCCGCATACAAACAACAATTCCAGACCGTCGCTAGTTTAAACGGTTGGACCGATGAACAGAGCCATACAGCCCTTACTGTTGCTCTGAAAGGCTCAGCCCTGTCAGTCCTGGAGGCACTGCCTAGCTCTGGAAGCACCTTTAAAGAATTGATGGAGGCGTTAGAAGCCAGGTATGGGGAACGTCATCTCGAACACGTTTTTCGAGCCCAGCTGCGTGAAAGAGTTCAGCGCCCAGGAGAAGGACTTCAACAGTGGGCATTGGAAATAGAAAAACTAGTGCGTAAAGCCTACTCGTCTGTTGACTCCAAAATGGTCGACACAAACATCCTACAAGCTTTTATTGCTGGAATAAGAGATGTTGAGGTAAGGGCTGCGGTGGGGACTCAACATCACGCGTCCCTAAAAGATGCCTTGGCACATGCTCTAGAGTACGAAGCTTTAAGGCAGGACATGCGCACACATAAGTTGCGAGAAGTCACGGAAGACATAAAGGCAATCAAGAGCCCGCCAAAGAAGACCAATAGCTCTGCGCCTACTTGCTACAGGTGTGGTGAAAGAGGACATTTGCGGCTCTCTTGTCCAGAAAAGCAGGAATTAACCAAATTAAGGGAAGAGCTGAAGGAAATTACGAAAAGGCAGGAGTCCTCGTTTCCTGCAAGAAACCAGGGAAACGAGTAACAGCCAGGACTAAGGGGCGGGTACTGGCTGGCGCAGAGAAAGCCCCAGCAATTGTCATCTCACAAGTAAGCAATAGAAGCAGTTTGACGATATGCGGACATGTGAATAGGACAGATTGCAAATTGACCATAGACACCGGAGCCTCCAGAACAATAATCAACCCACATCTGGTGAAAGCTGCGATGAAATACAAGAATGTCGATTGTCGGCTTCTGTCTGCCTCTGGCCAGCCAATACCTGTCCTAGGAGAGACGACAGTGACAATATACGTGGGAGATTCACCATACACGCATGATGTCATTGTGGCTGAAATTATGGATGAGTGTATATTGGGCCTAGATTTCATGAAGAAATACAATTGTAAAATCGATGTCGCAAATGGAGTTTTCAAGTGTGGTAATGAGGAAATTTTCATCCTTGGAGGCCCCACCGGAAAAGTGACTTGTTTAAACAAAATCGTCGTACCTGGTCGAACACAAGCACAAATAATGGTGAAACTGCCATCACCTAAAACACACAAGCCAACTAGATGCGTTCTTATTGAGGATACATCAAACAAGCCAACTCAAAGATTCCTGACAGCAAGAACATTAGTCACTGGAAAGGATACTGCAGTAGTGAGAATAGTCAATCTAGAGGACCATGAGATCATCTTAAATGAAGGCGATGTTGTTGGAAGATGCGAGGAAGTTGTCTGGATGAAAAAGTGCCAATTAACACCAAACTCAGATGCATCTAAAAACTCCAGTTGTTCTACAGTTTACGACCTTCTAAAAGATTGCAAAAGCAACCTAACTTATTCACAGAGCTTGAAGGCAAAGAAGTTGCTGCTGGATTTTGCTGACATTTTCTCTTCCAAGGAAGGTGATCTAGGAAGAACTTCGCTAGTTCAGCACAGAATTGATACTGGAAGCGAAAGACCTATACGTCAGCGAGCTAGAAGAATTCCATATGCTAAGGAAAAGGAAGTACAAGATCTGCTGGAGGACATGAAAAGAAATAAAATCATTGAACCGTCTGCAAGTCCATGGTGCTCCCCGGTTGTTTTAGTTAAGAAGAAAGATGGCAGCACACGATTTTGTGTCGACTATAGACGACTGAACGACGTCACAAAGAAGGACAGCTACCCATTACCAAGAATTGATGACACATTGGACACCCTTAGCGGTATGCAGTGGTTTTCAACCCTAGACTTGAAATCTGGTTACTGGCAGGTGGAAATTCATTCTAAGGATAAAGAAAAGACGGCATTCTCAACAGGAAAAGGTTTATGGCAGTTCAATGTTATGCCTTTTGGATTATGCAACGCCCCCGCCACTTTTGAAAGACTTATGGAGTGTGTACTAGCAGGATTAGTAGGAGACGCCTGCCTAGTTTATCTGGATGATGTCATCATCATGGGTCGAGACTTTGAAGATCATCTACGGAATCTGGAGCAAGTCTTGATAAAGATACGGGGTGCCAACTTAAAACTAAATCCAAAGAAATGCAGTCTATTCAGAAACAAAGTGAATTATCTCGGACACGTTATCACCAGCAAGGGCATCCAAACTGATCCTGATAAAGTTGAAGCTGTGAAAAACTGGCCTATCCCCAAAGACAAGACAGAAGTACGAGCATTTATGGGATTATGCTCTTATTATAGGCGATTTGTAAAGGGATTTTCTGAAATCGCTAAACCACTGCATCGTCTGACAGAAGACAAACAACCTTTTAAATGGGATGATACCTGTGAAAATGCCTTTCTCAAACTAAAAGATTGCCTTTGCAATACTCCAATCTTGGGATACCCGCAAGCTAATGGCGAATTCATCGTTGACACAGACGCTAGCAACACAGCGATCGGAGGGGTACTATCTCAAAGACAGGGTGAAAATGAAATAGTAATTGGATATTTCAGTAAATCTTTGTCAAGGCCTGAAAGGAATTATTGTGTTACAAGAAGAGAACTCTTGGCCGTTGTAAAGACGCTGCAACACTTCAACAAATATCTCATTGGTAGACAGTTCAAACTTCGCACAGACCATGCTGCTTTGAAATGGCTGTTACAATTTAAAAATCCGGAAGGTCAAGTTGCACGTTGGATTGAACAACTCCAAGAATTTGACTTTGTTACTGAGCACCGTAGTGGAAAGGCCCATGGAAATGCTGATGCACTCTCAAGAAGACCATGTGTGGAAGACTGCAAGCATTGCGTTAAACAAGAGACAAAGGAGCTTATGGTTAACATCACAAGGACAATCCCCACAGGGCAATGGGACGACGACAACTTTAGAGAAGCCCAGGAAGACGATGAAGATATAAGGCTCATCATCGCATGGAAAGAACGTTGTGCTGACAAACCTAGATGGGCAGAAGTTGCACCTACGAGCCCCACCACCAAAGCTTATTGGGCTCAATGGGACAGTTTTATCCTGCAGAATGGAATACTTTACCGTAAATGGGAGAAACCAAACGGCAAAGAGTTTCACCTACAGGTTGTTGTTCCAAGAGACAGAGTGAAAGACGTTCTCCGTGAAGTACATGATGGTGTAACAGGTGGACATCTAGGCGTTAAAAGAACGTTAACAAAGATTCGGGAACGATTTTACTGGCTGAATTGTCGGGAAGATGTTCAGGATTGGTGCCGCAAATGTACAACTTGTGCAGCCGTGAAAGGCCCGTCAACAAGAACTCGAGGAAGTCTACAGCTGTACAATGTCGGCGCGCCCTGGGAACGGATTGCAGTAGACATTGCTGGACCATTCCCCGTAACTGAATCAGGAAATAAGTACTTCATGGTTGTCATGGACTATTTTAGCAAGTGGCCAGAAGTATTTGCTATACCTAACCAAGAAGCTTCAACAGTAGCCTCCAAGTTGGTTGAGGAAGTAATCTGCCGGTTTGGTGTACCACTAGAAATCCACTCAGATCAAGGAAGAAACTTTGAGTCGCAACTATTTCAAGAAATCTGCAAACTATTGGGGATGCATAAAACAAGGACCACTCCATATCACCCTCAGTCTGATGGCATGGTGGAGAGATTTAACCAGACTCTGGAAAGACATTTAGCAAAACTGGTTGACAAACATCAGAAAGACTGGGACAAGTACATACCGCTTTTCCTCCTGGCTTATAGGACATCAGAGCACGAAAGCACAAAACTGACCCCAGCTCAGGTGAATTTCGGCAGAGAACTTAGGTTACCTGTGGATCTACTAACGGGGAGGCCACCAAAAGACCCATGCACTGTGCCAGACTAAGTCTTCGATCTTCGAGAGCGAATATGGAACATCCATGACTTAGTTCGCGAAAACGGTTTACAAGCAAGTGAAAACATGAAAACTAGATATGACCGAAGAGCGAACTCACGTGGCTTTGAAGAAGGAGTCTTAGTATGGCTTCATAACCCGATTCGCTGGAAAGGAAAATCACCGAAATTACAAACGAGATGGGAAGGTCCATACAAAATCATTACGCGAATAAACGACGTGACTTATCGGATCCAACGTCAACCAAGAGGGGCACTCAAAGTGGTGCACATAGACCGTCTAGCACGTTATCATGGCAGCAATAGTGACGCTCGGGACGCGCGTCTTTAAGAAGGGGGCAGTGTCGCGAACGAGATAGATGTAGAATATTCGCGAGTAAGAACTTTGCTGGCGAGATAGATTTGGAATGTTCGCGAGTGGAATCATGCAAGCGAAACTAGGCCTTATATTCTTACAGCATAAAGGCTAGAGTTCTTTGAATGGTCGTCGGCTTAGTCGCACTCACACATACATACCGGCGTCTCGATGTTTCCCGTCAATCGAAATACATTCGTCAAGTAATGAGAATATTCGAGAAAAGTGTAGACCTCTGTATCGGCGCATATAAAAAGGCGATCGAGTGCGCGTCCCGCCAGTTCAGTACGAGCTACGAAAGCGATAACTTCGAAGCGAACCGAAGCGAAGGAAACCTACCTCAGTGCGACAAGTGGAAGTACCTGCGACTACTTTGGCGAGATACCTGGACCTCAGCTGCTACGCGACTTGGACTTGGACATCAGGAAGACCATATTCACGTGTCAACCTTTGGGTTCCGTAGTGAATAAAAACCCTCATACGAACTTTGGCGTTTTACTCCAAATCTCGAACCCAGTTTCGTAACAGTATTCATGAACTAATTGAGATAGTCCTTAAATACAAACCTTTTACAAATGTTCAAAATGAAAGTATTTATTTAGCCTTTTATTTTTATTCTATATTGGTTTCGCTGCATTGACCAGGATAAGTAATTGATCAGTCCATTATATTGTACCGGCTATGAAAACCAGTGGACTCGTACTTTCGCCAAAAGCTTCCTTGAAGCAATCAAAGGACCTACACCAAGCTTTGATTGTATATTTAGGGTTAAGGTTAAAAATAAAGTGAAAAAAATAACAATTGGCTCTCACGGACAAAGACGGCAAATGTACAAATGGCGAATAATTAAAATTTCGAGCCTTTTTAGGGTTCCGTACCCAAAGGGTAAAAACGAGACCATATTACTAAGGGCCACGCTACACTGGATTGGCATGGCATGGCATCGGAAGCGACGCGTCATTTCAAAACAAGCTTTATGTCAAGTGATATAAGATGCATAACCGCTTGAACACGGAGAGCCGGCCGGCGGCCTGCCGCGCACTTCCGCGGAAAAGACGCCCTCGGGCGGTTATGCATCTTTGAAACTTGACATAAAGCTTGTTTTGAAATGACACGTCGCTTTCAATGCCATGCCATGCCAATCCAATGTAGCGCGGCCCTAAGACTTCGCTGTCTGTCCGTCTTCTTGTCACCAGGCTGTCTCAAGAACCGCGATAGCTAGACAGTTAAAATTTTTACAAATTACCACTATAACAACAAATACTAAAAACAAAATAAAATAAATATTTAAGGGAGGCTCCCATACAGCAAACGCGATTTTTTATAGATAATGGTACGGAACCCTTAGTGCACGAATCCGATTTGCACTTGGCCGGCTAATTTGTAAATGAACTCAATGTTTACTCAGACTTCGTTTCAGTACTCTCAGGACTTCACATCAACGTGAATGTAGTGTAAATTGTTGGTAAAAGAAATAAAAATAATTTCTTAGATTTCAGAACAAAATTAGTTTATTTTTAATAAAGAAAAAATATTTTTACATACATAGATTTTACATATAATTATTCATAGATTTAGTTAAATATAGTTCATAAAAACAAGAAAAAAATATGATCCTATAAAGTATATTTTAATGGTCCCATTCTCATTTTATAAGTCAATCTGTTTATTCAATGTTACTAGGAATGTAAAGTACATAACATATTTATTAATTGAGTTAAATGCAATTTGGTACAAGTAGCACCAATTATTTTCTTATCACAGTCTATGTTTTAAAAATAGTATTTTATTATTTCTACAATATTCAAGTATATTAACTGTGTATAAAATGATAGATACTTATCTATGTTTATCCTTTACATAAATCTATAACTAACAAAACTTTGCTTACACTGTTTCTAAATATGTTTAGGAAGAAAAATATTTTTTTCCACCATAAAACTAACTTCAGTTCCAAATCCGTAAAAGTGAGAGAAAAACAAAATTCGCAACTACAAATATATCTACACTTGGCTTGTCAAGTTATTAAAAAAAAATTTATTTGCAAACCATTTCGAGGGATACCTAGCCTCTAGGAAAAGCTTCCTTTAATCAGATTTTAATAAAAGGTCAGTTTAAAAAAAAAAATAGTAATTTGCAAAAATCCCAATGACCTTCATTTTCACGAAAGGTCAAGCTTATTTGAGGAAGTAACGTCACGCACGATGAAGATTTTTTTGAGTAAAGTTGGCAATTTCCACTTTCAATGCTGTACTGAAGTGACATTTTTAAATCGCATTCGCTTCTGAAAATATACACTTTCAAACAAAAAAATAATTTAAAACAGTTTTATAAATGATGAGAGTTGTGAGGTAACAAACATTAAAAGAATAAACTTAATAACTGAACCGCCTCCTAGTAGTACTAATAAATAGGTATGGTACCGATAAATATATAATGAAATATCAAAACAATATAAAGGATCAAATTTGACTTTCTTTAAAAAGAAAATTAAGTAATTTTTTTATAGATAAATATTATTATATTGTTAAGGATTTCCTGATAAATTGTAAATTGACTTGTTTAATAGTAGACTGTAAAAGGTTCATAAATTCTGTTTATTCACTGGTGATGGTAAACATGATTGAACAAAACTTAATGCATTATTTTTTAACACATGTTTGGCAAATAAATTATCTTTATGAAACTGATGCCACAATAAAAATAATTGTAAGGTCTAGACTACACTTATAAGTATAAGCAAGACTGTACATTATAAATTCTTAACAATGAAGCTCAGCTCAGTCACAAAGTTTTAACCCATTTCGCCATATTGGGGAAAATACTGATAATATTGGCATTGACAATAACATTATAGCACAAACTAAAAAATACATTACTGCTCTATAGACTTTGCAGTTGAACTTTCCAAATAATAATACTTATAGTACCTAGTTAAAGTTCAACCGCAAAATAAATCATAGTGAACTTATTCTAATTTACCAGAAACACGTTTTGTATAACATTTCCATAATGCGTCTTTATAAATCACTGCTTGAGATTCCGGGCTCTTAGAGGCCACAATGCCCCGTCCAACAACTATAACATCAGCACCGTTTTCCAGTATCACCTTTTCTGGAGTGTTATAAACCTGCCCCATATCATCCTTCGAACTTTCAAGCTGCACTCCAGGTGTTAATTGGATTAGACCAGGGTCTTTAAAAGTATCTTTATTTTGACAAACAAATCCAACAACCAGACTTGGATACTTGGTCGCCATATTAACTGTAACTTCTCTGTATTCTGGAGTAATAAGATTGCCCTGAAAGAACAAAGTGAAAAATATTTACAAAAATAAAATAGTAATGTATTATTATTATTTAAAACTAGCTGTGCTCGCGGGCTTCGCTCCTCATGGGAAATTCGGGATAGAAAGTATCCTATGGACGATATCCATACCAAATTCCATTTAAATCGGTCCAGCTTTTCACGCATGATGACGTGACCAACGGAAACGGATTCATTTTTAGGGTTCCGTAGCCAAATGGCAAAAACGGAACCCTTATAGATTCGTCATGTCTGTCTGTCTGTCTGTCCGTCCGTATGTCACAGCCACTTTTTTCCGAAACTATAAGACCTATACTGTTGAAACTTGGTAAGTAGATGTATTATGTGAACCGCATTAAGGTTTTGACACAAAAATAGAAAAAAAATAGTAAATTTTGGGGGTTCCCCATACTTAGAACTGAAACTCAAAAAAATATTTTTCATCAAACCCATACGTGTGGGGTATCTATAGATAGGTCTTCAAAAATGATATTGAGGTTTCTAATAGCATTTTTTTCTAAACCGAATACTTTGCGCGAGAGACACTTCCAAAGTCGAAAAAAGTGTGTCCCCCCGTAACTTCTAAAATAAGAGAATGATAAAAATAAAATATATGTTGTTCATTACCATGAAAACTACCAGCGAAAATTGCGATGAACGAGATCTAGAAAGTAGTTTTTTTTTAATACGTCATAAATCGTAAACGGCAATTTACCTTTCATTCAATCAACTCAAATATAAAAACTAAAAAAAACATACTACAAGACTTTTATATTATGTTATTTGCTACTACGGAACCCTTCATGGGCGAGTCCGACTCGCACTTGGCCGCTTATTTTATATAAAATTATTACAAAGTTTGTTTACCGATTCCAATTGTGACACTATACACGTGTCATTTAATAAATTTAAATTATTTTCATGAATTAAACACATATAATACATAATGATATTTTGGAGGTAGATTGGGTTTTTTTATTACTTTTGTATTTAATGTTGTTGTTTTTCCTCTGTTGTTCGTGTTTAGTTTCTTTTGAATTGGTGACTTAAGCAATGTGTTATTTTCCCGCATTCTCTTTTCATGGTTAAGAGTCATTGACTTTTTTTACTACCAATTTGTCATACTTTATGTAGGCTATGTTTCCTATGAGGAGGATTTGTGTCCCAAGACACGCCAACCACAGTTGGCAATTAGATGCTAATAAAATAAAAATGCATAATGAATGATACTGTTACTAAATTTAACACATACCTCACTACTCATTTCAGCAAGTAGAAACACTCCTCTTGTTGTATGCCCATTACTCGCTGTACTCAAAGCCTTCAGTATTCCTTCCCCGGGCAAAGAGTGAGACGTTACACAATCAGCCCATTCAGCAATTTTATACAACCCTTTCTGGTATTGCAAAGATACCGTATTTCCAATATCAGCAAATTTCCTGTCTTCCAAAATCAAAAAGTTAAATCTGTCAGCTAACTGTTTTAGTTGTGTGATAAAGTCAGCACTAAAATCTTCTATTATATCGACATGAGTCTTCACCAAACAAATGTGTTCTCCAACTTTTTCTAAGAGATTCAGTATACTTGTGGAAGAAGTAAGATCAACTGATAGGCAGAGATTGGTTTTTTTTGTGGCCATGATGTTGAACAGCTGCTTTGCAAGAGGATTGGATGTCATTTCAGCACGTTTTTCAAAAGATAGCAACATCCTGTCGTCTGCTTTTTTACTATCTGAAAAAAGCAATAAACTTTATCACTCAACTTAGTACTAACTTAGTACTAGAGTTTAAAACTCAGTACTCAATATACAACCTACTTTTAAATATAACCATGTGAATAATAATAATTAGGTACATGCCTGTATTTTTATTTGTAATATACAATGCAGAAGAGACACTCCTGCAATAAATTGAACAATGGACTATATTAGATCACTAGTTTTATGAAATTAAAATAAGTACCAAAGTGAGCAGCCGCCCGGACAATTTGTATGGGAACAAAGAATGTTTTTTTGGTTTTTGTGTGTTATTTCATTATCATACTACTAGTGTTAGATACACTAGTATTATGATAATGACTAACTGTGATCTAGTAAAGCCAGTGGTTCAATTTATTTAAGGTGTGTCCATTCTTTATTGTAGAAGAGTTCCAAGCATGTAGGTAATAAAATTGTTACTTATATGAATTTGTGTAAGACTTTCCTTTTCAAAATGTAGTTGTATGTAAAAATAAATATGCATTTATCTACCTGCTGAAGGAGCTTTGGTATCATTAACATAATGTTTTACTATCATAGCTGTTTCTTCAGATATTTTTCCATTTTGCAAGAGTATCTGAATCAAATTTGACATAGTAAATAGTGACGTGACTTGAATATCATTTTTGGCTAAGTTTGCACTGCCTCCTTGCTCTCTATCTAAAATAATAATAGCTTCATTGACTTTTAGACCCTCCTTGCGTAAATCTCTCACAGTTTCCAAAACACTAGACCCGGACGTCACTACATCTTCTATAATAAGACATGTTTGACCAGCTTTGTAATGTCCTTCTATCATCTTCTTAGTTCCATATGATTTTGCTTCTTTGCGTCTCATTAGCATAGGCTTTTTTGCTTGAACACTAAGTAATGTGGCTATAGGCAAAGCTGTGTAAGGCACACCACAAAGATGATCACATTGCAGATCTTTCATAGCAAAATTATACAGCAAAGACGCTATCAACTCCTGAAACATGTAACAATATGAATAATACAGATGGTACATTTGGCACAGCATGTTAAATTGAGATATACTTAGTATAAGATATCAATTAAAATATATTGCAATTCATCATCATCATCATTATTTCAGCCGCATAACGTCCACTGCTGGACATAGGCCTCTCCCAAATATTTCCATATTGCAATTAAATAAATATAAAGGGACAAATTACACTGATTGAGTTAGCCCCAAACTAAATTCGATACTTGGGTTATGGGATACTTACTCATTAGAAAATAATCTCTCAATTCTAAATATATCTAAAATGTAATAATATAAAGTATAATTTTACGAACCATCACATCAGGGTAACTAACTATAACCCTTAAATCAAAATACACTGGTGTTTTTATGCCGCTTTTTGTCATAAACTCTCCAAATTTTACGGCACCTATTTCAAATAATTTCAGAGCCAATTCTTCAAATTTTGTATCAAGACCCATGGTGTTATATTTAATAAAACTTAGAACTTTCACGAATTAATTTTATTGTGCACGTGCAGCTATCTGGTATGAATATGAAGGAAAATAACCACAAATTAGTTATGTAGGTTAGATATTAGTATTGTCAGGAAATAACAAAGAGAATATGTCGAAAATAAATCACTACGTGAAAATAACACCACAAATTAGGGATGTGAAAAAAATCCTGATATGATTTTTGGTGTGGTGCGTTTTGTTCACATAAAAGCATTTTTTTTACCAAGTGAAATTAATTTTAATTCATTGTATACAACGCGCAAGAAACATACCCGTAACAAAGATAATATAATTACTAACGTAACAGATACCCAACGCCATAGAAACAATTGGAGAGCCCGTAAGCACGCAAAACGGGAGTTGCAGGGCGGCCTCTCAGAGATGGCAGCACAGCACACACGACTAGCCAAAAAGATGACGAAGAAAGTGTTGAATATACTTTTAAAAAATATATATTGCACTTCATATGTCTTATTTAACTAATTAGAGTACTACTTTATTTAAATAATAGTTATAAAAGATTTTTATGTTTTAATTTTTACCTTAAAGCGCCATCTAGTTACAAGGAAAAGAAATAATAATGTTTATATGACGATGGGTAGGCATGCCCGTAATAAAACAAACAACTAGGTGTACTAGATCACTATAGTATTATAATTAATATAAAATAACAGTGAAAAAATATTAAAAAGTGCCATAGGGAAGTGTGCAGCCGCACGGGCAATTAGGTTAAAAGTGTTAAAGTATTTTTTTATTTAATTTTAAACATTACACCGGAAGTGACGACACACAGCAATTTACATTTTTCCTATGCCTGCAGTAAAAAAACAAAGACATCTGTCAACTGTCAACCTACTGTTTAAATTATCGTCGTTATGTTGGTTGTTGCTATCAAGTTGTTGTGTTGGTAGATGACAGTGACATATGATACAGTGGTGCCATTTTTGAAACGTGGAGTCACTAAACGAACGGTTTTTGTATGAAAAAACTAGTCGTTTAAGTGACACTACGTTTCAAAAATGGCGCTTCAGTACTGAAAGTGGAAATTGCCAACATTACTCAAAAAATCTTCATTGTGACATGATACAACGGGTAGATACGGGTAAATACCCGGCATACTATTTTGTGGGAAATGTTATAACAAGTTGATGGGGGATCAAAGAACTCATCTATACGAATATCTTTTGTTCCGAGACCAACCCCGAAATCAGTAGTTTTGGCTCTTGGATAAGCAGTCAAAGATACCTACTCTCTATACATGTATGAGGGTGCTCGTATATTGACATCGCATTTGATGTCTGATTGCACATTTAAACATCTAGTTAGGTCTACAAATATTTGCCAGCAAAAAATATGTTAGACCTGTAAATTTGTATGATCCCATACAACGGGTAGATACGGGTAAATACCCGGCATACTATTTTATGGGAAATGTTATGACAAATTGATGGGGGATCGAAGAACTCATCTATACGAATATCTTTTGTTCCGAGACCAACCCCGAAATCAGTAGTTTTGGCTCTTAAATTAGCAGTCAAAGATACCTAATCTCTATACATGTATGAGGGTGCTCGTATATTGACATCGCATTTGATGTCTTATTGCACATTTCAACATCTAGTTAGGTCTACAAATATTTGCCAGCAAAAAATATAAAGTTAGACCTGTCAATTTGTATGTTCCCATACAACGGGTAGATACGGGTAAATACCCGGCATACTATTTTGTGGGAAATGTTATGACAAGTTGATGGGGGATCGAAGAACTCGTCTAAACGAATATCTTTTGTTCCGAGACCAACCCCGAAATCAGTAGTTTTGGCTCTTGGATGAGCAGTCAAAGATACCTAATCTCTATACATGTAAGAGGGTGCTCGTATATTGACATCGCATTTGATCTCTGATTGCTCATTTTAGCATCTTATTAGGTCTACTTACGTTTGCCAGCAAAAAATGTAAACTTAGACCTGTAAATTTATATGTTCCCATACAACGGGCAGATACGAGTAAATACCCGCATACTATTTTGTGAGAAATGTTATGACAAGTTGATGGGGGATCGAAGAACTCGTCTAAACGAATATCTTTTGTTCCGAGACCAACCCCGAAATCAGTAGTTTAGGCTCTTGGATGAGCAGTCAAAGATACCTACTCTCTATACATGTATGAGGGTGCCCATATATTGACATCGCATTTTATATCTTCTTACTCATTTAACCACTTTTAAGTATGTCTTTGCGCACCTCCCAACAAAAAAATTATAATAAATCAAAAAAGCCTATTATCAAAGTATGATTAGTATGGTGGTTTCATATACTTTAATGTAAGATTTGACGTCAACCTGCATTTTAAGCATATTACAGCGCTTGCACACACTTTCCGACACGAATTGCGAAGTAATTACTCATAAAATTCAATCTACCCACCAAATGGGTAGATACGGGTATATACCGGGTATTTACCCAATCTACCGGGTATATTCCCAAATGGGTAGATTGGGTATTTACCCGCCGCCCATCTCTAATTGTGACATTACTTCCTCAAATAAGCTTGACCTTGCTTGAAAATGAAGGTCAATGGGATTTTTACAAATATATAAATAAGTAAGACTCTATTTTAAAATCTGATTAGAGAAAGCTTCTCCTAGAGGTTATTCCTCGAAAAGGATTGCGAATCAGATCTTTTTAAAAATTACTTGACAACCCAACTTGTATGGAAATGTTTTTTTTTGTTTTCTGTCTGTTATTTTATTATAATTATACTCTAGTGATCTAGTATAGCCCGTGGTACGATTTATTACGAGCTCACGAGTATGATATCTCCTTTCCACGTTGTATAGTCTTTTAATCAATATAATCGCAACAAAAGCTACATATGTCGATTTAATTTGACATCTTGTAAATATTGAAAAACTTAAATAAATGGTGATTTGATGTCCAGTGCGGTGGAGTAAACAAAATGTGCAAATGGCCGTTAAGTTGATGTCATCTGGGGTTGTAATTTCAAACGCGGCGTGATGACTAAACTAAGGGTTTTAAGTATGTAAAAGCATTCGTTTAGGTGACTCTGCGTGTCTGTGGCACTTCTGTACGATTTAGCATAGTTAAATCACTAACGTCCTTGTAAGGATGCTACGTAGAGTTCCTACAGATTGGTTGGTGTAAAATCCCCCAGTGATTTTGATAGCTCGTTCAACCCTCCTTTCCCCGCTTTCTTTCTCCGCAACATTCCCGCTAATGCCATTTTGGTTATTGTGTCGAATAATAATATTTGGTATGAAGTACTATTATTGAAACGCTGTCACTGTCACGAAATGAATGTTTTTTTTTTCTATTCAAAACCGTTCATTTGGTGACTAGGTGTCATGTTATGATGATAGTAATGAGGGGTTTTCAAAGTGACATTTAAAAAAAAAAATAGTAACTATTTTTCTCACTAGATGGCGTTGATGCCTTGGTCAAGTGTCAAATAGTGGTGGGTCGTAACGTAACGGGTTTTGCAGAAAACGGAACGGACTGGTTTCATCTGGCAAAGGAACTGGATCGAGAACCAGTTTCACGAAAAACTTGTTTTCTCCATCCTTTAAATAAGATTCAAAATTGCTTAAAGATTACGAAAAAAACGCGTTTGTAGGAGAAAAAACGAATGAACGGGTGGAACGGAAGGAATGTTCGTTCATGTTTTGGATATCAGGGATCGTTTCGTTATTCGTTTCTTCGTTTCAACCGGAGTGGTCGTCCGTTCTCAGTATAACTAAATGTATATAAATCGAAAAACCGTTCATTCGTTACTCTCGTAGAAACGAGTTTCAAAAAGCGTTTCATGAAAAAACACCCAGTCACCCAGTACTAGTGTCAAAAAAGCTGTGCTTGTAAAATGTAAGCAATTTACATTCTACCAAGAATAAATTTCTCTTAATTCAGTAAATATATGAGAGAATTCTTGTGAAAAGTTAGTCCAGACTTGATATTATGTCGTAAAGCGTATCCATTGTGATTTCGTCTTTAGGAAAACGATGAGTGCCAATATTTTGACAGTTTTTCACAATACATGGGCTTACCATGATTAAAACGTAGTATATTTTTTTTGTTAGAATATTAACATATTATGTTTATATTACCTACATAGATACCTAGAGAGAAGACATGGGCGTTGAATGAACGAACGGTTTATTTCAACCATTGATTGGCATGAAGTGCATAAACTATTAGACTAGTTTACCGTCGAATGATAAACCAGTTCACTCGTGAACGCCTTTTTCCGCGACTATCAAACACGTTTGTTCGAGACTAGTCGTGTCGTGACTCGTGATCGTGACTCTTCGTCGCTTCGCTATCGCTGCGCCAACCGAAGCTAGCAATCTGTTCGCTTCATTCATACTTTAATATTTGCTGATATGTCTGTCTCTGTCACGCGCATGCGCTAAATCCATGCACTGAGTGGGCGCAGTTCAATTCTATTGTCATACGCATAGATTGTATTTTTATTTGTTTACAAACAGGTTATTAGACTTGATTTACGTTATTTTTTAGGTCTCATTTGACTCTAGTCTAGTTCACGTCAAGACATTGACGCTGTCGTTGAATCGTGCAATAAAAGTTTAGTTTACGTTGTCATAGTTCCTCAATGTGGTTCCTAACTAGTCGAAAATTAGACTATTTTATGAACTCGTTTAAAGTTGACGGAAAACGGTCTCATTTCGTCGACGACAAAACCGTTGACGACCCACCCCTATGAGAGTGACAGGACATTCAATATTGCCATCTATGACATTGACACATGCCTTTTTATCAACGCCATCTAGACTTCTTTTTTTAAATTTCTATTCTGAAAAGTCCTCATTAACAGGGCAGTTCAGAAAGTGATAAAAGTCCCCAATTCTCTGACACAAGGGCGAATAACTAATATTAAAATAAAAAAATCGTCACTTTTATAAGATGTGATATTATATTATATTGATAACTATAAGATAAATATAAATATTATATCTAAATCAATAATGAACAGTTAGATTTTTGGCATATTTATCGATAACTTGATGCACTAGTGGTGATGACAAAAACATGACTGACAGTCGTGACAAGTGAGTGACAGTTGACAACTATTCATTTATCATTCATTCCATAATCATTCAATGATTCATTCTTTTCAATCAGTCGTTCATGGAATGCGTAGCTGTCAAGTTGTGTTGTTCATGTGTTTGGTTATGAATTCGTGCTTGTGATAATTAATCTTATTTTGTAAATATTGCACGACGTATTTTATTGAAAAAACAACTCCTTTTACAGACAATGATTTCCAAGTAAGTTTATACAATTTATATTACCTCGAGTATTTTAAATGACAGAAAGAAAGTATCAGGTAGTGCCAGCTGTGAAACTTTTTTCGCGCGGATGCCTTAAATTTTCGTCAAAAATTGTTATTTAATGTTAAAATAACAATGTATAGTAATTGAATCGATGTAACCGTACGGTACGACAGGTAAAGCCACCCCTTGTAACGGCTTGAAGTGGGGTCCCCTCCCCTCTTCTAAAGGACGTTAGGGGAGACAAAGGGTAGTCACCCCTATTCGGAGGGGAGTTTGGGCCTTGGGCGGTCCAACGGTGGGTCGGATTAACTATTTCAAGTTTAGTATTTGAGTTGTCAAGCTGTGCGTCTATCTAGGGTGAAGTTTACTTTTCTATGACTATTTTGAAAATAAATGTTTTGAACAAGTGTATTGTTTCAGATTGTGAATAAAAACATTAAATAATAGAAAATGGAAGAGATTGAAGGTAAATGTCAAAACAGTTTTTTTTTTCTTCTCAGCCAAGAACCAATAGGCATCATTTGTTCATATTTTACTAAAAAAAAGCAACAAACTCACAAACTCAAAAATGCCTTCAAATATGATAATTTCTTTTAGAAAATGATCCTGTACTATATTCAGCAAAACGGAGTATTACAAAGAACAAACTAGCAAATATAATAACAACAGAAGATGGAACAATACATTACTGCTGCATCGAGTGCCCTGTCCGTTACCTGGACAAGGCGGAGCTGGAACTGCATCTGTGCATGCACACCAAGGAGTATAGATATCTCTGTGGTATTTGTGGAAAAGGGTAAGATATTTATTAAGGTATTTTATTAATAACAAAGCAACTAGATTTATGATTGGGATAGCCACACATGAGTCTAGAAAAAAAGAAGTGACGAGTAAGGATGCTCTGATACACTTTTTACCGATCAGATACTGATGCTCACACCATAATGTGTGCGATACCGATACGCTCAGTGAATTTAAATTCTTTTCAGAACAAACATATTTTGCTTTAAAATTATTTAGAAATTTCTTAATAATTCCCACTTTTGTGTTTTAAAGTTAAAGAATTTGACATGAATTTATTATTAATTTTATTGAACCGACTATTTATTCTTACTTACACAAATAGATTGTACTTATAAATTCTGTTTTATATTTACTAAATAAAAGCACAACAACAAACAAAATAAAGTGGGTCAAAGTAGGAGAAACAACACACTGAACTAATCCCAGAGAAATAGACTAGTGTTGCAAGCAATAGTATATCGATAGGAGTTTTTAATAATTACTATCAATAGTATCGATAGTTCACATTGCTTTTTTGAAATGCAAATAAAAAAAAAGTATCCATGAAATATTGCCGATATCTATATGTCGCAGTTGAATTGTATAATCCGTTGTTATTCAAAAACTCTAGCTGTTTCGCATTACAGCTCGGTTTTGTAAAACAGCTGAAAATAGTTCAGTTCGATTGTCAATGAGTTACGTAATTACGTTAACCAAAACAGCTAGCGTTGAGATGACATTAAGGGTTACCATTATTGAATAAAACTGTGTTACCAAACAAAATAATATAAAATATGAGGGGACAATAGTTAATAATATTCTTTATTATTTTTATATTACTCGTGGGATGGAAATAAAACCTCAATTTCAACTCCTTACTATATAATTCAGTCTCCAACATTATAAAACACCAATAAAGAATGATAATCAGCTCGATGCAATTGGATATTGAAATTTTGTAAACCCGACAACTCAATGGCGGTGGCGCAGCGATTTCTTACGGCTAATTGATCCACGTGAATATTCCATCTTGCCGGAAGGCGGGCGTCGAAATAACAATATGGGAACCAAGCTAAAGGTCTGCTTTATTCTTTTCAATCTTTTGCAGTCCGAAATCACAAACGATGCCCCCGATGTCCTCGATAAAAACAGCTTAGTCCCGGAACACGGCGAAGAATTTACTTTATGGGAAGCCATATTTGTTGTTATGACACTGACACTTCACAAGCCACAAGACCCACAAGTGGCAGAATTCCGAACTAATCGTTCTACAATCTTACGTTAGCTATTTTGTTAAACGTCACACATTGGACGATCTAGCTGAATGATTTTCAGCTATATTACAAAACCGAGCTGTAATGCCAAACAGCTAGAGTTTTTAAAAAACAGCGGATTATACAATTCAACTGCGACATATATATAAATAAATATACAAGAATTGCTCGTTTAAAGGTATAAGATATCTGAAATTTTGATGCAGGTTAAAGCGGAAAGAGCACCTAGACCGCCACACCATGGAACACAAAGAGACAAGGCCCCACGTCTGCCCTGAGTGCGGGAAGGGTTTCAAACGGAAAGAGCACCTGAATATTCATTTGGCTGTTCATCGGGGGGAGAGGACTCATTCCTGCGGGATTTGTGGGAGAAGTAAGTCTTAAAGTGTGTATGTACATAGAATAGTTGTGTATGTATTTTTATATTGAAGAAAACCATTAAAAATATTTAATTTTAAAACCTGAAACCTTAGAAGTTACCTGTATTAAAATGTTTAATCTACATAAAAAATAATCTTAACTGTTAAAAATGAATTATCTATAGTCTAACAAACCTAGCCCATGTATCCTCTCCCTTATAAGGACTCCGTTTTCATTTTTTTACGGAAACCGAAAAATTTAATCAAATGCTTCCCAGAATTGTCACTTTACTTTCTTGTTACAAAACAAGTTCATCAAAATCTATATTTCCATTTTCGTCTAGCGTTCAGCCGCAAAGACCATCTGCAGAAGCATCTGCTGACCCATGGCAAAGACTTTGCTGGTCTCGAAGCGGTAGAAGTGGACGCGGAAGAATTAGATATCAAAAGTGAGATCATAGACGAATACAGCACCACCTTCGGGGATGTCACAGAGATGGACTACGAGCAAACACAGGTTAGTCTTAGAGTATTATTTTTTCCAGTGTGTAGCTTTATAACTCATGTTTAGAAAACAACTGCTCCAGTTCACAAAAGGAGATACACAGACGAACATTGCTGCGTCCCTTGCAAAGGGTTCTAAAGAAGTAGGCCTGTAAAAAGGCCATGGAAACAGGTGAACCTAAGGTTGGATGTTTATCTATGTATGTATTTGTTATAAATTATAGTATCTTTAAGTTAGTAATACAAGTCTCGAACTTACTTTGGGGCTAGCTCAATCTGTGTGATATGTCCATATATGCATATTATGTATCAAAGAACCACCCCCCACAAATTGGCCATGCTTCAGCCCCATGGTAAGCCTGCTGGAAGTTGTAGAGATGCATCAATTGTTAGGTCACAGTCATGAGTACTTAAATAAACACCACATCGACGCAGTGTGCCCAATATGCTGCCAGCATTTCCCCGCTGGATTTCTAAGCTAAACTGCTAGACGAAAAACCAACCAACCAACTCTTAGGTCTCCATTGGGGATACAAGGGCGTAGCCAGGATAATATTTAGGGGGACAGGCAAAGAAAAACCTAAATTCTTTATTCTAATCGGCATTTAAACTGTTATTAAAAATTAAAACACGTTATTATCAGAAGCAGCTTTATTAAATGACTACTTGTCAACAAAATCTATGTGGTTGTTCTTAAATCTGTTTAGAATGTCCCTTATTTTTTATTTATTTTCATTTTACGGCGTACACTTAGCATACGCAGCCAGTTAAAACATTTTTCTGTCATCGTTGAACTAAGCCACGTTTTGACACGACGTAGGGTAGAAAAAGACCTCTCTAGTTGCTTGTTGTGTACAGTTATGCCAAGGAAATTAGTATGGCTTTTTTGATCGTGGGGATGAAAGCGTCTCCGTACAAATCATAGTATTATGAAACTAGCTGAAGCCCGCGACTTCGTTCGCGTGAACTTTTTGTCTCTGGAAAATGCTCATTAGGCTGAACAACTTTTATTAAGGCGGCATTTTTATATCTCTTATAGTTAAGCTGGACCATTATGGTTCTGCATCAGGCGTTCCATTTTCCAAAATCATTTATACCCTATATGTTGCCCAGGCTTAATAGCTATATAACAAAAAAAGTTTCATTCGAATCCGTCCAGTATTTCCGGAGATTAGCGTGTACAAACAGACAAACAGACAAACAGACAAACAGACAAACAGACATACAGACAAACAGACAGACATTTTTTTTTAAATTCTTACTCTATTACTACGTCTCCATCGCCCCCAATATTTTTTTTGGAAATACATTTAATGTACAGACACACTTTTTTTACTGTTTTATTATATGTATAGATGTATCGTTGAGTTAGTATCCCACTAAACAAATTTAAAACATGCAGTGGGGCTAGCTCAATCAGTATTTGTCTTTAAAGTTTTTGCAGTGCGCCCCCGCGTTATTTTTTCTTTTTTTCAAAAGTCTCGGCAACATTAGCAATTCCATTTGGCAAAACTGATATTTGCTGTAACAATAACCATATATTTACATACTAGACTGCTAAAATCATAAACCTTCTTTTTGGCTTGACTATAGTTGAGTAAAAATAGCATAAAATCTCTTCTTTTGGCTTTTGCAATGTTTGAGTAAAAATACCAGGCCTTATGAATCACCTTGTTATAGTTATAACTTATTAGTCATCTGAGGGATTTAATATAAGTCCTGCAAAAGCTCTCAAAAGGAAATCTTACGAGTTTGCGGGTAAAAAAGACCGGGACGACCCACGACCCAGACGATATCAATAACGTACCTAGTCTTGAACTGGGGGGCGTCACGGCCTGCCCCACCCCATACGCCCATGCTGTGTAGCTTATCAATCGATATAATACCAGAGCTTCTCTCCCACGTGAAATTCAATTAATCTAGTATCCATTAGGGTATTCTGTGCTAGAACATATCCAATTTAAAAAAAAAAACTAACTGAAACAACATAATTGTGACTTAAACTATTTTTAATTTAAAAAGCCCTGGCGAAACGACGCCTGGTGGTAACGTGCCTAGAAACCTGGCAGCACTTTTGAGACAGTTAAAGGCCAGCGCGCAACGCTAGTACCAGTGAAAACAAATGTGTCTTTTCCCGCGCAGATCGTAAAACTCGGTCGAGGGAATAGGTATGCCTGGTAATCCTTCTAAACGCGATGGGCTAGCAAACTGTCTATATTTCTAGTTTCGGTTTTCCATCATAGGCCCATCACTGCTGAGCGTTTGGGGACTCTGACTTGTACTTGTCCTAGTCTGGGTGTCAGATTTTTCTACCTAAAGTCAACCGAGCTGTATTGCCAAACTGCTAGCGGTTTTGTCAAATAGCGAATGATACAATCCAACTGGACACATGCATTTCTAAATCTAACGGCGTAAATAAAACATTACAAAGATTATCTGGCGCCCGCCTTCTTATTAATTGACTTATTAAAACTGTTCCCGAAGCCACTTTTCGGCTTTTCCTTCGACGATCTCCGTGGCGTAGTGGTCACCATGCTAGTCCGCCACCTAAAGGTTCCGGGTTCGTCAGAGCAAGTTGGAAAATGGCCTTTTTCAGATTGTCCTAGGTCTTGGATGTTTATCTATATATGTATTTGTTATAAAATATAGGATCGTTAAATTAGTATCCCATAACACAAGTCTTGTACTTTGGTGCTAGCTCAATCAGTGTGATTAAGATTAGTAATAATTAGTTGTTATTTGTTTATTCTTCTCCACTTCGCACGGTCTTGCTTGAGCATCCCATACTGTATTGTCCACTTACAAATCATGATATCAGGATCATGAAATCAGGATATTTTTATTGCCGGTGCGCTTGAAGAGCTAAAGTCCAAGATACTATTAATACATTCCCCCTTCCACATCCCACTGCTGGGAATAGGCCTCTGCAAGCCATCCACCTCGGTCTCGTGTCTAACGAAACCAGTTCCAACCCGACTCTGTCTAATATCGTCGACCCATCTCCTTTATAACTTTACCCTCGGGGCCCATTTGTTCGCTAAGTACGAAAAAACCGACCTCTCAAACTAAACCAAAGATCGCGCGTTTGTATGGTGTTAATTTTACTATTTCGCCATAATGTAGTTTTAAGAAATGTCTCCAGCAGTCAGTTAAAAATTGGCACTTTTGAAATGCCTTCTTTTGAGTTATTGTACCTACATTTGCCAAAAAATAAGTTGGTCACGAAAAAAGGATGTGTTTTGCCACAATTATATTTGTATGAAGTAAAGTTATTTTTAAGCAAATTAAATTAAAATGTTTATATTTTTATTTAATTCTAGTGTCGTCCATTATTTTTTTGTACCGAAAGCCTAAAAACAATAGTCAAAGAATAAGTAAGTGAAATAAAAACCTTATGTATTGATTTTTTATTTGATGCTAACTCAGACTACTTCAAATAGATTCGTCGCTTTTCGTCAAAAACGCAACTACATTTTTAAAGTGGGCGACCGAGGTGTATAAAGTCCGTGATAAAGTCTACTTGAACAACCCCGCGTTTGTGTGTACGTGGGTACGTTGGTTGTTCGACGATTACTCCAGTATCTTTGAATCGTCCTACCTAAACGTATAAATAATAGATGTAGCTAATAAAAAAGGACTTAACAATCTTTTTATAAAATTCGGTTTAGCTTTAGTACCAAGCGAAAAGAAAAAGACCTCACGAACTAAGTCGCCCTCTCATTCGTCATAATTCATTTGGGTGCCTACAGTACAGTATACTATTATTAATTCTGTGGTACAGTATAGACGAAAAGATGCTGAAAAAAGAAGTCTTCATCCAAGATAATATTATCCCTAAAATCTTATTCAATATGGAAAATGATATGTTTTTTACATATAGGTAGATAATATTGCGGGTATCGTACGTAAAGGCGGGTCAACGAACATGGCGGCGGAAGTGGGGGCCCCCGGAGGGCTCTACCCCCCACAACGGCAAGATATTTAGGTCAGGAAAATATAAATTGACACTGTTGAACTTTGGTCAGAGATCCGATGCGAACCAGGCGAGACCAGACCATCGAGAATCATATCTATGATTTGTCAAAAACTTTGTTCCTCAAGTACGAAAAACTAAGAGCAACAAGTAGGTAGTACTTATTTGACGAAATATATAATAAAGTTATTTATTATTCTTTTGTTAAAAACAATTCTAAAAATATGACGTGTATGATAGAGTTATGATAGAGGTTAAGAACTTAGCGGAAGGAAGAGAGACATGGAAAGCATTCCACCGACAAGAGCCCAGCTCTTAAATATAAGAAGAAGAAGAAGATGATAGAGTTAGCAGCAGGCAGACAGGAAAGGAATGCTTTTAAAATGTACAATTTTTTACAGCAATTTAAGCCACGGTACTGATGATATTTCTTAAAAAAAAAACTGAATATTTAAAAAATCTCTTTCCATAAAAACCCTGCAGTAAAAGCATTTGTCGAAAGTATTAGTTATATAGAAAAAGTTTCATTTACATCCTGTAAGATGTTTTGATCTACGTTATTTTATTATGTACGAATATAATTTCAAGACGCGAAATACGGCATAAAAAATACATTCGTTAGTGTCTCATAGCTATTGTTAGAATAACATTTATGTATTTCCAAACACCAAACTATCCAAAATAACACATTACAACAAAGCATACGGTTGCGTAGGTTTGGCTGTTTTGTGCCAGAAAAAAGGGTTCCCACGCAGTCGCCTGTAGCTATAGTCAGCTACAGATAAAACTTGATCTTGTATAAGCCATACCCGGATAGACATAAAATTTTGTACGTCTTATGCACAGGGCGCGGAGTCACTAAACGAATGGTGTTTTATGGAAAAACCATTTAGGTGACTCCGCATTTCAAAAATAGCACTTCTATATGTAAGTATTCAAAGTATTAACTTCAATTTTTTACTGATATAATTAAATTTTTAACAAAAAAAAAAACAACCGACTTCAATTTATTTCAGGAGTTTTCTCCATATCTCCGAAGTTCTTCATCACATCTTCACCAAATTATTATGGGACCAACTTGGGAGTAAGGGCTTTCAAATAAAAAAAGAATCATCTAAATCGGTCCACGGTTGACGAAAATATCGCATAACATACATACAATCGAATTGATAACCTCCTCCTTTTTTGAAGTCGGTTAAAAAAACGTCAGCCCTTGGCACTGCCTTTTACAGCCGAGTACAAGTCAAGCGTCACATTGTTGCGCGATTATGCTCACTTGATGTTTAGGTCATTAAAATAGATTTAAACCTGAAAATTAAAACTTCAGGCCTATGAGAAAAAAAACGTAGAATATACTTTTCTTTTACGCAGATGTAAAAAGCTCAAATAAAAGAGTTTGTTACCTCGGTTCGGTGCCATGTCGCCCGTCTGTATACACCTTATGATCTTTACACTCTGTAGCCACCGTTAGTTATCTTGTTAAACATGGGTTTCACGGTAGTGTTAAGCTTCACTTGCTCTTAACTGTACTTAAGAGGTTATCAATAGATCAATATCTCAAAATCGTCATATCTATATAAAAGTTTATTTTATTTAAAAGTATACTTCCAGATTTATCAAAATCGGTGTACTTAGATTTTAAAATGTATTTTACTGGTAACAGTAGATAGATGTAGATACATGTGTGTATTTTATTCATAATAAATTATAGTTAGAAACTTAAATACAACCCGTAAACTAATGTTTTGTCATCGGCCTTTAATGATTTTGCAATTACCTTATATGCAAAATGGTCTCAAGTTTTGAAGCGGGTAAATTTCACGTTCGTATTCGTACATTACAAACAAACATACAGGTGAAGCTAATAAAAACCGTGTAAAAACTGCATCATACATACATACAGTAAACTTATTTCAATTATAAGGTAACGTAATTTACACCAAATAAACTTATTTTTCGTTCAACTTTTTAAAACTTTGACGACCTCCGTGGCATAGTGGTCACCATGCTAGTCCGCCACCCAGAGGTTTCGGGTTTGATCCCCAGGTCAGAGCTAGTTGGAAATTGTCTTGGATCTTGGATGTTTATGTATTTGTTATAAAATATACTATCGTTGAGTACCTACCTAACCTATCCCGTAACACAAGTCTCGAACTTACTTCGGGGCTAGCTCAATCAGTGTAATTTGTCCCTATATACACTAACCCCCTCCTCAACCGTAGGAGCTGGACCCCCTGGACACACAAGAGCCGTACCTGTCAAACAGACCCGGAGAGGAGATCCGCTACCCGTGCTACTTCTGCGAGAAGACCTACAAGATTCAGAGTCACCTTCAGACACACCTGCAGACTCATATCAGCAAGGAGGAAAGTCATGAAGGTATGTACTTACTATCAAGTCTTTTAACTGAGGAGGTTGTCAATTGAAGTCGCTTTTTCATCATCTTCATCTTCAGGTCTTTTTAGTGACTAAAAAGACCGTGGAGAGTGTAGGCCAAATCCCCTGGATGCTATGGGCAAGTATGGCTCTAGTAGTACAGAGAAAGTCATACTTGCCCATAGCATCCAGAGAATTTGGCCTACACTCCCCACGCTGGCCAGATGGGTTGGAGAGGTCTCATTGATATTAGCTTTGTTTAGAATATATTTTGTAAGTCGCCTTGTACGACATCCACGGAAAGACTTGGAGTGGTCCAGTTCTATTCTGCCGGTAAACACAAGGCGTAAAGTTGCTTTTAGTCTTGAAAAATATATTTAGTAGTGAAAGGATCAGTCAATTTAACACATTTTGACTCGATAAGAAGATCCCTAATTAGGCTGAGGTCTGGGCTGTCACCCAAAGTTCACTTTTAGCGTATAAAGGGGGAGAAGGTACAAAAAGTAACCAAAAATATAGGGTTGCTACTTGCCGCATCGCTTATTTACATGATTCGCACTTTCGCCCTTTCTTTCGATCGGCGTTCACGATCTACAGGAAAAGATAATTGAAATTTTAATAAACCTGCATACATTAAACCAGATTTAGATTATAACGATTGATCTAAAGAGCATTTTCTGAATTCTTTGAAAGGAAACGGTGATATCATTTACAATGTTGTTTTCAGTATGCCCTAGATAACCCTTTAAAGCCAAAAGTTGCCGTTTTTCGTAAATGTGCAAGGAAAAGCTTTACGTTCTTACTTTAAACTGTTTGTATATGTAATATAGGGACAAAACACACAGATTTACTAGCCCTAAAGTAAGCTGAAGCTTGTGTTATGGGAAACTCACCTAACGATACTGTATTTTATGAAAAATACGTATATAGATAAACACCCAACTTAAGACCCAAACGACAATTTGAAAAAGGCCATTTTCCAACTTGCTCCGGCCGGGGACCGAACCCGAAACCTCCGAACGGCGTGACGGACTATCGTGGTTACTACCATAAAGAGGTCATCGACGATATTTAGGAGTTTCAGTGGCCTAACTTATAAAATATGTATAATATCTACCTATTTGAAATATTTCATACAAAAAACATAATCGTTAGAAAACTATAAATTATTGAGAAGTAACTTGTTTGAATTATTAAGTAATGTAAGCTTTGATTGTTTTCATTTAAATTTCGTTATATATAATACAGCTGTAAAATTTCCCACTATCTATATATAACCGTCCAGCAGATACGGGGGGGGGGGGGGGGAGACACACACTTAATCTCTAACATGTTTTAATTTAAAATAAAATATTTCAGAAATGGATCCCTAATTCAAAAATGATGTTAACAAGCTCAATCGGTAAATCGGTATCAAATAAAATCGGCTGTGTAGTTTGAAAAATTATGTAAAAAATATTGTCCAACACAACAACAGCAAGCAGGTAGTATATAACGTGGAAGGGACATACCCGTAATAAATCAAACCACGGGCTATTCTAGATCACTGTAGCATAATAAAATGTAAATAACAGTCAAAATACCAAAAAAAATCGACATTGCCATATAAATTGACCGGGGCGGCTACTGACTTTAGTATCTAAATGCCAATTTTTCTTTTTTTATTTTAATTTCATTATACTATAGTGATCAAGTATAACCCGTGGTTCGATTTATTACGGGTATGTCCCGTTAACGTTGTATAGTATATAAACAATTTCAGCCTTCTGACGTCCAATACGATTAAAATTTAACGTTAAAATTATATTATACTTCATGTACTCGAACATATTCCATCGTACTTTATAACGGTCAGTGCTTACGTCATGGGATGCCGACCCTTTAAAGGGGGTCGAGGGGTGGGGGGCCGGCTGGACCGGTACCCAACGGTAACCCTTCCGCTGCAAGGCTGTGTTCTCAGCCCGCCTGTTTTACATAATCTGACTTCTGGACTCCTAGCGATCCGAAGCGGCTTATGGTTTGAATACTCGATTATAAATACATACAAGTAACGACGTAGAGTTGAAGCCGCGGCGGAATCCGCAGAAGACTTTATCTAATTAAATTTTTGTTCCGTTTGTAGTCTAAACCTTTAGACCGTGGGCAAAGTACAAAGAATATATCATAAACTAGCTGTACCCGCCGGCTTCGCTCCCAGTGGAAATTTCGGGATAAAGTGTACCCTATGTCCTTCCCCAAGTAAATAAATAAATAAATAAATAAATAAATATATAGGGACAAATTACACTAGTCAAGTTACACAAGTCTCAAACTATATTCATACCAAATTTCATCTAAATCGGTTCAGTAGTTTAAGCGTGAAGAGGTACAAACAAACAAACAAATATACAAACTCACTTTCGCATTTATAATATTAGTAGGATAGGATTTTATTTGCGAGGCAAATTAAAAAACCCTGACTTTCACCCCCCATAAAATTATTAAACCGCTAGGCTGATTTCTAATAAACAGCATTTTGTTTGAAAGCTGACTTGATCGAGATGACTCTTAATCATCTCTCGATTATGTCAACTTTCAAACATATAAAACCAAAATCTGCCCATTAGTTTAGGCGATGCGCTACGATGCCATAGAAAAATAAAGCCCCTCTTTTTCGTCGGGGATTAAAACCTTCTCCATTCGTTGACGCCGCTGGTGGCAAGTCCGCTGGCTCATATTACGCATTCAGAGCGGGAATGCAGCCAATGTTCTTGGCACCACGTTTAGATAGATTGGCCACAAGAACTACATTTGGGTTTTTAGGCAAGTGAAAAGAGGGTTATGCCTATGATTTTTCTAGGTTTCCATGGCCCTTCTACTGTGTTAAAAGTATTGACGTTTGGACGAAGTCTAATCAATAGCGTATTAAATATATGCGATTGATCAGCTTATGCAATTGGATACTTTCCTAGACAAAAAACTTTTTTTTTGGTACTGTTAAGAAAATAAAACGCCACAAAATAATTTGTCATTGATTATATACATTTTCAACGTTATTAAACTTCTATCTACATACTCGTGTCATCCTGAACCTTGACATTGGCAAAATAATCGTTTTGGCTAAACAATGGAGCCATAACCTTTTAAAGAAAGAAAGAAGAACGTGATTTTAGATTTAATAAAAAAGCTATTTGACTCCAAGAAAATTACGTCATTAGCCTGTATTTTATATAAATCCCAATAAAAAAAATCGTTTTGACGTTGAAAGAAGCGAATTATGCACATAATCTAACGACACCTCAAGCTAAAATCCATCAAGCCGTAGCTACAGCGTGCCAAAGAAATACACATGCATACAAAACATTACCCTCCTTCTGGCACATTCGGATAAAAATACACGTAGGATGATTTTTATCAGCCACAGTTACAATCTACCTCCCGTTCCTTTCCCTTGACCTTTATTCACCAAACATGTGCAATAGTTACCAGTTAAAATCATACGCTTTTCATATTTCAAGGTCGAATATTAAAACTACGATAAATTTCTAGGGTTCCGTTCCCAAAGAGTAAAAACGGGACCCTATTACTAAGACTCCGCGGTCCGTCTGTCTGTCACCAGGCTGTATCTCATGAACCGTGATAGCAAGACGTTTGAAATGGCATTCTCTCCCGGGCAACCATTAGACCAAGCAAATATGTGTGGCTGGCGTCATATACAAGAATAAACTACTCGTATTAAACATATAGTTTAAATATTTACATTCATAAAATACCTACATAGATATATTAGTTGATCCGTTTAAAAGTTACTGGAGGTTAACGCTTGAAAGTGTGTTTTTTTTTTAATTTAGTCGATTGATTTACGCACAGCTGAAAGCGCTGAATGAAATTTTGCACAAAAGTTTCTTATATGTCGTAAGGGTGCTAAGAAAGAATTTTTGGAAATTCATCCCCTCATGGGTTGAATTATATAAGGGTTGAAAGGTTGTATGAAACTTGGGCAATTTTGAAGTTACAAATGTAGAAAATGATTTATGAGCTAAGAAAGTTAACTGTATCACTATTTAAAAAAAAACCTTTGCTAACGTAAAATCATCATCATATAAGCCACAAGAAGTCCACTGTTGGACATAGAAAATAAAAAAAAAAGTAAAACAATTTGTATAAAACTCAGCGAACAACGGATTAACTAAACAGCGGGAAAATGTGACGATTGTCAGAAATTTGACTTCTGGCTTCAGCTAATTTAAAAATAAATGAGTTTTCCATACAAATTGGTTGAATCTCTGCGTTGGCCTACAAAAGTGCGTTAACTGATGAATCCGAAAGTGCCTACTGAACAAGTGAACAGGTGGTTGTTAGAGGGCCGACTTTCGAATTCATATCATAGGAATGTACTGTACAAAAATGTTATAAGTTTTAAATAGAAATTATTACTTTTGATTTGGCATTTTAATTATTTTGTCCACAATTTTGTGTTTACTTTATTGCTTTACTTTTGTAGAGTCGAAATGGTTCCAGTGGGTATTTTCCTAAGCCAAAAAGAAATTATTTTATACACAAAATAAAACCACGCAAAATAATGTCACTTGCCTTGGAACATATCCATTTTAACGTGATTTCAAATATATTATTGGAGAAAAACTGATAATAAGAGCGCTATTTGACTCCAAAAATCTATGATGGCATCTGCCTGTATTTCATACAAAATCCCATAGAAACTGCTTGCTTCGACGTTTAGAAAAAAGTATCTGATTTGACTTGTTGGAAAATAGCATGATATTTGACCTGTATGCGGACTCGTGACACGACAGACAGGTGGTCCATCAACTGAATGGCACCGCAGTCACAAGGTCGTTACCAGCGTGACGCCGGCCGCCTGACTTGGTTTTCTCTACACCTACCAATAGATAATTACTCTTGGATCTCTTACGAAATACTCCTATTTAGATTGAAAGAAGTCTACTCTACGCGGGTTAAGTCCGCCTGCTTTACAATTTCGAGATTTTTAAGTTACGTTTTATTAAAAGTACTGCCTGAAATCAATACATTTATTGCTTCCTACACATTTTACAAACAATAAGAAAAATGGGAGGGTTTCCTTCCGTCGCAGTCGGGTAAAAATAGAAAAAGCGAACGCCTCCGTTCGTTTCGCAGCGTGTGCTCAAAACTCGCCCTGTAAAATGGAGGGATTCTGACCAAAATCAATATTCCACCGGGCAGCCCCCCACATGTGCGGCTAAAAGCGACGCGAGCCGACCTTTTCGACCCTCCCTATTTTAGGGGCGATCCCCTATGGGCCGGCCTTCGAGGGGGAGCTTCCAAGGGATGCTAGATTAGGGACTTCGCAGATCCAATTTATTTTTGGGAGGAAGGGTGACTGCTGTTTTGTATTACATTTTGTAAAGATTTTTTTAAATTTTATTTTGATGAATACTATGTTTCTACTACAAATTTAGAGTTGCTTTTAAACAGCCAGACCTGGACGGCTTCAATCTGTGATACTGAAATTATTTCCATAGAAAGTTGTTCGACCTTCATAATAAAAGCCGATCTATTTGAGCGATCATATGCTTGGGCGTTAGACTTCATCCTCATCCCGTGAGCCTTATGTGATGCTTCGGAGATTGGGGAGCGCATTAAGATTTACACAAGTCTGTACTGCAAGTCCCTTGTCTGTTGCATCCAATTGAAGCAAAAGATGACTTCAATGGTCTAAAGTCTAAACGAAACGTCAACCATACAAATCATTTATTGCTTAAGCAAGAAACTTACAAAGAAACCTTTTGTATTTCGTTCTTTTGTAGTACGTACTTCTGCCTTTCTTTCTGTGGTCGACTAGAAGAGATCCCTTCTGGAATAAGTCCACCATTTGTACCACTGTGTCCGAAATGATGTGTAGGTAATTAATGTTTGTTACGGGCCTTTATAAATAGGTTCTTTTACGAAAGTTCAGTATCATGGCCTATACAAGCCGATTCATTGATCTATTACATGTATAACATATAGCTCAATGGTATTGCATACTGACATAGCACGCTGTGCACAGAATTCTGTATGGCTCACAATCGCGCAATCTCCACTTCACTCGTTCAATTTCGCAACGAGACCTGTAGCAAAGCGATGAGGTCGGTACGCTAGGCCACAGACGTGTAAAATGTAGCGGCACGACACGAAGTTTTTTAGAATTTCTTAGTGGACCGACCGTCCCAATAGAATGAAAGATACTGGGCACTGGTCAATGGTCATAACTGCCTCGTCTCGAACTGCGCTGAATTTACATATTTCTGTGACTTTTTCTCCAAACTACATGGCACAGTAAAGTTTAAACTTAATACTCATATGTTATACGTAATCAATTAATCATTCTAATACGCACGTGGATCTTCATCCAACAGAATTTAAATCTATAATCTTAACCCCTACGCTGTCACTGGGAGGAATTCCTCCCGGCTTCCATTGTTTTATTATTGTGTATAGTATTGGCGCATCTCAAAGAATTAAATTGAAACAGACGAATCAAAACTAAAAGATATAAAAATAACATTGCAATTTTCAAATAAATTTATTTATTGCATTTCATACATAATTTATAATTGTGCCATGTGGTATCCGGTAGAGTAGAATAGGACCACTCCAAGTCTTCCTGTGGATATTCTAGGAGGCGATTTAGGAAATACAACTAAACTAAGCGTATAAACATCAATGAGACCTCTCCAACCCGTCTAGCCAGCGAGGAGAGTATAGGCCAAATCCTCTGGCTGCCCTGACCAAGTATGGCTCTGGTAGTACAGAGAGGGTCGTGTCGTGCTCCTGCAGTGGAGACAAAAATACCTAATGATGATGATTGCATTTTTTAATGTAACCTACATAATGTAACAAACATCAGTTCTACAACTACGAAAAGTCACTGTCATATAATATACTTACTGGGATATATTAATACAGTAATTATTCTAGTAGTGGTACACTATGAATCCTGTCGCGGGTATCGCAAGACAAAAACCCGCAAGTGGATTTTATGATTTTTATGTCATGCAGAGATTTACTAGTATTATTTTGATACATCGAGATAATATGTAGTACCTGTCGATATAGTCATAGGTATATACTCGTTTATCTCAATTAGAACAACTGATTTTATCATGTAGAGATCAAAAGTATCTATAGCTTTTTACTTTTTTGTTACTTTTTATATGAGTTGTATAATATAGCCAAGATCACTTTTCCGCATTGGAGAGTGGTCAGATAATCCTATAACATAAAATAAACTTGGCATAAAATAATAACCCAGTACAAAAAGCGAACCAAATCCCCGTGGCGTCCTCCAAAACTGATTTGGAAATACGTTATTTTTTGCCCGGCAACTAGGGCCGGTTTTTTTACGCAACGAAAGCTGGGGGGCTGTCACGGCGATGGCGGTAAAAAAGGGAATAGGGGACTAAAGTGGGGTCGGCCGCCCGCCGGTATGCGATGCAGGGTTATGGTGCCCCCAGTGGGCTCACGCTTTACGTCCAAATATAGTGGGAAAGGTAATGTGGGCCGACAGATAAAAATGTTCGGAACTTTAAGGTCTGTCCTTCTGTCCTTCGCTGCCGACCTTCGGATGTGAAATTTTAATTGATAGGAATATTTACTGTGGAATATGCACGTGCGTGTTCACGCGCCTACCTACTCTATTTCTCACACTCTCTTCACAAAAAGAAATAAGTTGGGTAGATATTTTGTCGAAAATTTTATAAGATATAAAATAATGTAAAGGGTAGGTCGTAGTTATAATGTAAAGTATACCTTTTACGAAACACGTATAACATCCTAGCCTAAAATACATACAACAACAACACTCCCAATAAATTATATATTATTCGTGTAAAGTATGACTACTAAGACCAGAAAGATGGATGTTATGAGTTATATGTGTCTTTGTGTCTGTTTGTGATTTTGATGCGGTTTTTGTGTTTAAAAGCTGACTAAATCGAATGGTTCTAAGATATGTTTGATGGAACCCTTGATAGCCTTGGTTTTTGTAATTTGCCTGCCAAATAAACTTTGTTGCCTAGAGCTTTTTTCCTTATCAACAAGATTGGCCACGTGATCCGACCGCGGCGTTTTTAATACAAGTAGCCTTTTTTTTGCAAATAAAAGTAAAACAATGTTATTTTTAAAACTAACGTGATGTAACATCATAAGTATTTCAACACTGTTTAAATAGTTATCATATGGTCTTTTCGACTACCTACCCTAAGTGATTAAAACCGTGTTTAAATGGTTTTTTATTAATAAGTTTCCATGCTTAACCGGGAGAAAAAAAAAAATTCCTATGCACCAGCTGTTTCTCCTCTCTTCCCGCGGAAGTCTTAAAAGTCGCTCAAAGGAATAGTCGAGATTCTGAATCACATAGGCAAAGCGCCTAACAATAACAACCCATTACTACTTATTATTTTTTTTAACTTCACGCCCACTAAGACTCTAAGTGTGGCCTTAGGGTCCTGCGGAACCGGGCTTTGTTTACCCCGTTAGGGATAAAGATGTGATAATATATCTTTCTAATTACTCGACTACTAAAAAACGTAGGAATGTGCGCCCTTTTTAGAAAAATAGGATCGGAACCTAGTACAAAACTTTGCGTTGTAGAAGCGGTAAATGGGTTTTACTACAACGAATTTGTATACCTTTATGTGGTGTTGACTTAAATCAGACCAAGTGACGAATATGTTGTAGGTGCAGCAAAGGAGGTTTATGCCCAACAGTGGGTCTTTTGAAACCTGATGATATGGTAAGAGAAAATCGTGTAAGAAAACTATTTTGAAACAAAATACACGTTTAAAGAACTAATACCCGACTACGGGGAGCCATTTACGGCTGACAATGTAATATATCTCGACCTATCTAACTCCTCGACCTATATATCTCGAGATATCCAACTCGATACAAAAAAAAATTGACTGGCACTTTTTTGTATGTAACATTCGTTATATACATTTTTTGCAATTATCATTTTTAGCCTATGTCACCTGGAAAATTATGACGAATCGATTGACATCTCATTTGTGCAAATTGGACAAGCGGTTTGGATGCTTCGTTGAACAGACATACATACATAGATAGAAAGACTGCTAAAATCATTACCCTTCGCTTTGCCGCAGTCGGGTAAAAGAAAAAGCAGTTCACTTGTTTTAAAAACTCCCATCAAAACAGAAGTTTAAAGCACTTGTACTAAACTTGTTTGTTCTAAGTTAAAAATATCCAGTCATAAAAAGTGCCTTCTGGTTCGCCCCGTTTACAAATAGGGGAGTGTATCTAAGGCAGGTAGAAGCTTACGTTACACAAAGGGCCATACCTGGTCGGAGCCGACCCTTCTCGAGCCTCCACCGACTCGCTTTCCCCTTTCTAAAATTATCCGCTGCGACTTGAATGCGACGTCTCTCACGTATTTGATAACGGATTTTGTGTTGGGAATTTTAGGTAGGAGATGTCACGACGACGTTTAGAGTTAAGATACTATGTTATATAAATATTAACTGTAAGACCTCAAAACTAGTACGAATATTAACATAGCTGAGACTTCGAGACTAGCATATGTACACTAAATTATACAATATACATATTATACACCGTCGTACGTTAACTGTTATAAACTAATGATTGAAACGTAACCCAAACTTAGGGTTACGCTTAGTCTTTTGTTGGTTTCAAATTTGAATAATTAGTAGCGAATATATTTATTAACTAATATATATTGTTCAACCCTTTCCTTTTTATTTAAATGTAACATACGTGCGTCAGATGAATGTTCAAGACCTGTGTGAACCTGGAACCCGACTTGCAGATAATTTTTTCTAAACGCATTAGATACGTTTGTACCTACCTGGTACGTACTTGATTGCACCTAAAAGGGTTGGGAGATATCGGGGGTTGCAAAATACGTAGAATACGCCCAGAAGAAATCATTTTTTTTTAAATTGTATACGAGAAATCGAGGCATCTCTTTGAATATTCTAGATTTCTAGACACACGTTGTATGTAATTTTAATGTTTTGAATGTGATTTGGTGAAGTGGGACTGATATAAAAGACCAGAAAACAAAAATTATTTTTTATACTATATGCGGTTTAATAAAGTTCTCTTTTTAACTGACTTCTACCTGTAAGTTTTTTTGTATGTATGTAACGCTATTTCTTCGCCACTTATGAACCGATTTTGATGATTCTTTTTTTATTTAAAAGCCTTTAGAACCAAGTCGGTCCGAAATTAATTTGGTGAAGATATGGAAGAAACTGCTTTTTTTGTTGTTAAAAACTTAATTGTATTATTGCGGGTTTATCTTAGCTTCCCAAATGGTATTTGTTTCACAGATATTTAAAAAAAAAACATCTGTACGATGATTTTATTTATTTATTTATAAAAACTTTATTGATCCACAATATACAATTATTTATAATTGGCGGACTTACCGCTAAAAGCGTTCTCTCCCAGTCAACCATAAGGATAATCAGAGATTTGGATTATATTAGATTTTATTTTGTATGTAACATACTACAAAAGCGAACCTCTCCCCTTCCGCTACATTCCACAAATGTCTGCCACAGAGGCAAGACTTCCTGCCGCCAGGAAATGCAGTTCCAAAGTAGTTTTGCTACATTCATAAATTCAGTACATTTTGTCTAAACAGATTTCAATTTCCTGGTTTGCCTATATGCATGTGGATTGTAAAAATATCTTTGGCTTATCATTCAAAATTATTCTATACTTAAGTATTTTATCTTTTCGAAGATACAGCTCGTTAAAATTTCGCATGACATCGCGGCCTCGCACGACTTTTTAAACAAGGAGGTGACTTCACAAGCCCCCGGTCCGAACTTCGATGCCCAGTATCTATGTGAATTTTTATTAATTTGATAAATGGAAAAATGCGGATCCAATATTTTTGAATATTTAACTAACGGACTAAATAAAATAATACTTTTTACTTTGCCACACCCAAGTTGTGCCTTTCGTCAATTTCCCAGTACTTTACTTGTTTTGTCCCATGCTGGTCTGGGAGAAATAAAAAAAACGTAGAATGTACCAGCTGCTTCTCTTCCCACGCAGATCGTAAAAGCCGATCGAGGGAATGGGCAAAAATTCAAATCATGTTAACAGGCGATGCGGCTAGCAACCCATCACTGTATTGATTGCTTTTCCATCTTCTCGCTCACCATGACGCTAAAAGTGGCTTTTGGGTCTTGCGGCCCTGGGCTCTGCATAGAACCGCAAGACCCAAAATGCTCTGTCTGCCTCATTAAGGATAAAGACGTGATAGTATGTATGTATGTTTACTTGTTTTGTTTGTCAACAGTGGCCGTGGAGTTCCCACCAGAAGATGCGGAAGAAGACGCTCAGTGGACGTCGCTTAATGAGGCAGAAGGGCAAGTAAGTGTGCCATTCCCTAAAAGCGAATAAATAAATTAATCTATACATATAATAAAACAGTAAAAAAAGTGTGTCTGTACATTAAATATATTTCCAAAAAAAATATTGAGGGCGATGGAGACATAGTAATAGAGTAAGAATTAAAAAAAAAAGTCTGTCTGTTTGTCTGTATGTCTGTTTGTCTGTTTGTACACGCTAATCTCCGGAAATACTGGACGGATTCGAATGAAACTTTCTTTGTTATATAGCTATTACGCCTGGGCAACATATAGGGTATATATAAACGATTTCGGACAATGAAACGCCTGATGCCGAACCATAATGGTCCAGCTAAACTATAAGAGATATAAAAATGTCGCCTTAGTAAAAGTTGTCCAGCCTGATGAGCAATTTCCAGAGACATAAAGTCCACGCGAACGAAGTCGCGGGCTTCATTACCAATTTAAACTCTAGATAATAGTTTTTTTTTGGTATGACATTGAATCCTACCCTCAAATTCATAAAAATCTGTACTCCTTAAATCAGTCACATAGTGTAGAGTGAGTAAGCTAGCAATAGGCTATTCGACAGAGTTTTTTTTACACAAACAACAAATAATACTTACAAGAAGTCTTTTTTAAAAAACAGCAAGTAAATTGGTGAAATGAGCCAGCAATTAGCATTTCAAATACTGATGTAAGGCCTAAGAGTCGAAGCGTGGTGGGGACATCTCGCTATCTCTTTCGTACGCGAAACTTATCACCTTTAGGACGTTTTAGTCTCTGCTGCAGGAGCACGACCCTCTCTTCGCTACTAGAGCCATACTTGGCTAGAGCAGCCAGAGGATTTGCACCATGCCAGTGGCGTTAGGTAAGAATTTGGGCTAGTAAGTACAGCTATAAAACAAATGAAATACTTTCCTTAGGCTCTATGAGCGTTAATAAGCCGTTCAAGGTCCGGCTTATAATTCGAATATTTAGTGTAAGTATCTGTGAGCGTGTTTATACAAAATTTATTAATGCGTACATATTAGAAACCCCTAAGGGAACTCGATGGGAATCGGCTTATAAGGAGGCCCCGCGATTGGCCCCATGTAAAATTATCGTCTTATTTACAGGAAATCCAGCAGTCCATACAACCCATGGGCCTCCTAATACCCCGAGCGCCAAAGCCCAACCCCCCGAAAGAAGTCCGTCCCCACGAGTGCCCAATCTGCAACAAACGCTTCAAGAGAAGACAGCATCTGAAGGTCCACATGAACGTGCACAGCAGGCTGCAGCCGACTATCTGGTGCTCCTTGTGTAACGAAGGTATTATATTGTGATATGTTTTTTCCTCTTCGTCCAAAAACCATAAGCATTTTCATCAAATCAAATATCTTTATTTTGCTTAAAATGTAGATCATACATCATAAAAACAAGTAGCACTAACAACTTGTCTTTCTTATTCATATAAATAAAAAAATAATTACAAAAAGAAAATAAATTTTTAATCCGCTCAAAAATAAGCAAGTTATAAGCCTTTCAAATACGTTGGATATCCTCCTTTTTCTGTCAAGTGACAGAAAAAGGAGGCACATACACGTTACGCTCGTACGAAAGAGATAGCGAGATGTCCCCACCCCGCTTTCACTTTTATATTTTAACTGCTAATGGCTGTCTCATTTAATAACCAATTAACATTTAAATTTCGCGTCACGATCAGCTGCGATTTTTAACCAAAGGTGACGTAAATAAGCCCCACTCCGAAACTTCGAAGCGCTAGATGTATCTTTGTGGATTTTTACTACTCTGCTAATCGAAAAAATATGGGTCCTTTATTTCTGGATAACCTAGTTGACGGACTAAATATAATAATATACCTTTACCCAGTCCACATGCCTATTCAAATTTTCAAAAATAAATAACTGACTCGCTGCTGATAGAAAGCGATTGAAGTACCCAGCTTTAGAGCTAAAATATTGTTTTTTACCCATAGCCGTAGAGACCATGTGGGCAGCTGGGTTCGAAATGCTAAGCGCCGTATAAGGGAGATAGGTCAACGAATTTCAGAAAAGACTGGGCACTCACGTTCTGGGTCGTTTCTGGTGCAAAGAGTTGCCATTGCTATCCAGCGCGGCAACGCGGCCAGTGTTCTGGGCACCTTTGCACTGGAAAGTTTGTAACCTTTATTTTGTATTAACCAATAAAAAGAATGTATTTTCCAGGTTTCTACTCCAACCCTCAGTTCGAGAAACACAAATGCAACCAGACCGGCGACTCTGGCGAAGAACTCGCCGAGGCGATTGAGATAGAGCCCGCGAAACCTCCGTCTCCAGAGAGAAACGAGAACAAGATACCTGTCGCAGGCATCAAGGTACTGTGTATCCCTAATTAAAATGTTTTGTCTTATTCTTTCAGTGGCACTTGTAGAAAAGGTTAGAAGGATAACATATTAAAAAATAGGCACATTACAGATAGGGCTGCAAGACTCAAAGGCCACTTTTAGCTTGATGTGAGGAAGACGAATAGAATCTTTTAGTATAGTATCTAGTAGTATAGTGGATAAAGGAATCAAAATAGTGATAGGTTGCTAACCGCATCGCTACTGACATGATTCGAATTTTCGCCCATTCCTTCGATCGGCTCATACGATCTGCGCGGGAAGTGAAGCAGCTGGTACAATCTAAGTTTTTTTTTTCTCCCAGACCAGCATGGAAGATTTTTTATTCAGTTCAGTTCCGTGCTCACCCAGCCAGCGTTTCGCAGCCATAAACTTAGTTGAAGTAAATGATCTGACGTCAACAACTTTTATGAAATCGAAAGGAAAATTGACAATTATCAAGTGATACACACATTCAAAGATAAAATCTTTTGAATCTTGTTTGTATCTGTGTGTATCAAATTGGCTTTTGACATTGACATAAAAAAGATTTTCAAAAAAGTAATGATCCAAAAAAAGCTTTAATTTTTTTTTATTATTAAATGTTACTCGTTGTTATGCCGTGTGGTTTCCAGAAGAGTAGAATAGAGCCACTCCAAATCCTCCCGTGGATGTCGTAGAAGGCGACTTAGGAAATACAAGCTAAACAAAGCTTATTAACATCAAGGAAACCTCTCCAAATCATCTGGCCAGCGTGGAGAGTGTAGGCCAAGTTCTCTGGCTGCTCTGGCCAAGTATGGCTCTGGTAGTACAGAGAGGGTCGTGCTTCTGCAGTGGAGACCCAAAGACCTGAGGATGATGACTCGTTTTTACAGATAATAAACGCCATGGACGACCCCACCTTCATGATGATGCGAGAAGAGAGCAACATCCCCGTGCCTCAGAAGGTGTACGTGTGCAAGTTCTGCTCCAAGCCGTTCCGTAGGAAGGACCACTACAAGATCCACCAGCACATACACACCGGCGTCAAGTCCTTCTTCTGCCAGTTTTGCGGGAAAGGTAGTTGTTTTTTGTATCGTCGGGAAAAAAAAGTGTTTTGAACACGCGGGACTTTTCAATGGTTTTGAAAAAAATGTCGTATAGTAAATAAATTCCTCTATCCATATATGTTATCCAAATTTGTGTTTGTCTTATGATAAAAAGTTACAAAAATGATTTTTGATCGAGAACAACTCCGGCCGGCCAGCCAGCGGCGCCTGGGGGCGGTAGAAAGATAGATAGATATATCTTTATTGTCCACCAAAAGAATACCAAAAAAAAAAAATAACAAAGTAATAATTTTACATTAAATGAGAACAATGGCCGGTCTTATCGCTTAAAGCGATCTCTTCCAGACACCCAGTGGATGGAGAGGAATGTGAGAAAGATAAAGACGGTACTACTAATTGATCTCACGATTTTACTTTCGAGTTTTAGTTAACATTTTTTGTTTCTGAATTTTTATTATGACTAGCTAATTAGGTCTTACTAACGATCCTTATTAAGTGGCCTTCGGCGCCAAAACCAATGAAAAATCACCGTGTATAACATTATAAATGTGTAACACGATAACATTTAAAACAGTGTGTAACATTTCGCTACTACATGTTAAGAATATTATACGTCATAAACGCTCCAACACTGGTTAAATCGTATAACATCTTATAACATTTTGTAATCATTAGTTTGGGTTTGCCTTAGATTTGCTTATCTTTACTTCCTTGCTTATACATGCAAAGGAGGTTTGTATATTTGTCTGTTTATTTATTTGTTACCACTTCACGCTTCGACCACTGACCCTATTTAGATGAAATTTGATGGATATAGATATAGTTTTTATCCCTAAATTCCCACGAGGAGCGAAGCCTACGGGCACAGTTAGTTTACTTATAAAAATGTATGCTGTTTGCCAGGTTTCTACCGCAAAGACCACCTGCAGAAGCACGCGCAAGTGCACCAGAAAGCGAAGCCCGCGCCGCCCACCGCCACCAAGAAGAAGATACCGGATTTATACCCCATCCACATGGCGCCGAAGAAAAGCAAGACTTCACCCAATACCGTGTTCAACCCGAGCGCTAAAGCGAAGGTGCCTCAGCAGAGTTCTTCTTTAAAGCCGGAAATTACTATCCATGTAAGTAAAAATAAATTATTGATTGATTGTAAATCGTGCATTTATAAAATAGACCAATGGACCTCTTTGCATCCCGTCCAAAAAAGTCCAACGTTAGTAATTATAATTTTTCAAAAATAAAAACCGACTTCACGCCCAGACACACACTTTTGGTAAAAATTCTATGGGGCCACTTGAAAAGTTTCAAACAAAAAATGAATTTTCGAAATCGATCTAAGCGTCTTCGAATAATTGGTGAACAAACTTTAAAAAAGTCGCGACAAATTGGTAACCTCCTCCTTTTTGGAAGTCTGTTATAAATAGATAGATACTTAATATCCTACTTCCTACTAATCCTACTATCCTATCCTACTTCCTACTAATATTATAAATGCGAAAGTGAGTTTGTATATGTATGTGTATTGTGGCGCGCAGGTAGACACTAAGGGTCGCCATGGGTTAAGCTGTAGTAAAGCAGCTGGCCGCTTCCCTCGCCACTACATGCTTAACGAGGTGATCCGGCGGGCTTTGGTGTCTATTGGCGTGCCGTGCACTCTTGAGCCCCCTGGTTTGTGCCGGTCAGATGGTAAGAGGCCAGACGGCCTAACTCTTATTCCATGGGAGAGAGGTCGATGTTTAATATGGGACGCAACATGTGTCAGCACTTTCGCGACCTCTCATCTGACGCGTACGATCCGGGAGGCTGGTGCAGCCGCTGAGTGGGCAGCTACGCAGAAACACATCAAATATGCCCCACTTAAGACATCCTACATTTTTATTCCTTTCGCAGTAGAAGTGAGCGGGATATGGAGTGCGGAGGCCAAAGGGTTTGTGCGGGAGCTGGGAAGGCGACTAAGGAATAACGGCAATGACCATCGCTCAGAATCGTATCTGATGCAACGAATATCGCTGGCAATACAGCGAGGTAATGCCGCAAGCGTCATGGGCACATTTGCATCAGGTACGATTCAGGGCGGATTGTTTGACTGACGTACTCAACGTCAAAATGACATATTTATATAAATTTAATTTGTATAAGTAAAATATACATATTAGGTTTGTATATTTGTTTGTTTGTTTGTTACCTCTTCACGCTTAAACTACTGAACCGATTTGGATGAAATTTGGTATGGATATAGTTTAAGACTCTGGGAAGGACATAGGGTACTCTTTATCCCGGAATTCCCACGGGGAGCGAAGCCCGCGGGTACAGCTAGTACTATATAAAGCGGGACCACGCGATGTGATTAATCTATCTCTGTCACAAACTCTACGTGCGTTAGAGACACTGCATCACGCGACGTATTCTGATATCATCTGTTACGTTAGTAATTCTCTTAGTAAATTTCTAGGTCAAAATAAATTATTTGGTACTGTTAAAAAAATAAAACGTCACTAAATAATGTCACTTGTCATTATTCATACCCATTTTCAAAGTGATATTAGATTAGATTTATTATTGCAGAAAAACTCATATTAAAACTATTTGACTCCAAGAAACTATGACGTAATCGGCCTGATTTCATACAAATTCCATAGACTTTTTGTATTGACGTTTAGAAAAAAGGTTTCTGATTCGAGTTGCTAATTGCAGGCGCCGTCGAACTCCAAGCTGCGCGTGCCGCTGCAAATCAAGGTGCCGTACCAGATGGTGATGTCGCTCAGCAACGGCGAGCAGCGCGCCGTCACCGTCGACCCGCACGCCCACCCGCCCAGCGACTGAACAACACTGCTGGACAAAGGCCTCTCCCAATAGACCAGCCCAGCGGCTGAACACCACTTCTGGACTGAAGGCCTCTCCCAATAGACCAGACCAGCGATTGAACACCACTGCTGGACTGAAGGCCTCTCCTACTTGACCAGACCAGCGATTGAACACCACTGCTGGACTGAAGACCTCTCTCAATAGACCAAAACAGCGACCGAACACCACTGCTGGACTGAAGGCCTCTCTCAATAGACCAGAACAGCGACTAAACACCACTGCTGGACTGAAGGCCTCTCCTAATAGACCAGACCTGCGACTGAACACCACTGCTGGACTAAAGGTCTCCCAATAGACCAGACCTGTGACTGAACACCACTGCTGGACTAAAGGTCTCCCAATAGACCAGACCTGTGACTGAACACCACTGCTGGACTAAAGGTCTCCCAATAGACCAGACCTAAACACCACTGCTGGACTGAAGGCCTCTCCTAATAGACCAGACCTGCGACTGAAGGCCCCTCCCAATAGACCAGACCTGCGACTGAACATCACTTCTGGACGAAAGGTCTCCCAATAGACCAGACCTGAACACCACTGCTGGACTGAAAACCTCTCTCAATAGACCAAACCTGTGACTGAACACCACTGCTGGACTGAAGGCCTCTCCCAATAGACCAGACCAGCGATTGAACCCCACTGCTGGACCGAAGGCCTCTTGCAATAGACCAGACCTACGACTGAACGCCACTGCTGGACTGAAGGCGACTAAGGGAAAGACAAGAACTGATGACAATCGTATTGTACACTGACGTCAGTCAGTTTCAAAATTCGTATATTAAACTAAGAACACTTCTCTCAACATCACACATACTATACTAATCTCGCCTCTATACTTTACGGGCTAGACAAGGCCTGTGGCCACGAGACCCAAAGGCCACATTCAGAGTGAATATAAGTTTTATGTGGAAAAAGAGTCTTACAGTGACGGGCCAATTGCATGTTGGCACGATTCTTCAGATTTTTCATGTTTCTCTGCGCAAGAACATACGCAGGTGGTAGATTTTACCTTACTCTAGACTTTAAAAGTAACCTATTTTTTTTTGCTTTGAAACGTCACGTCATGTCGACAATTTTTTTAAATAAATTTCATTTAACTAGGATTTTAACTGATTTTCCACTGTACATACATATATAAACTTGAAAGAAAATATAGGGTGTCATTAATTTTTTAAAGACTGAAAACTACACTTTATTTTGGAAAAGTCTAGGGTAAGTGTGTTCTAAACTTGGATCAGCATGGGAAATATGTGGGCGGTATATGTATTTGAAAATGGTTGGGACATACAAATGCATCAGTCACGTATACTTGCTGTAAAATTAGTAATTACTAAAGAAAATGAATTTATCAAGTGTGGTATGAATGGACCGCCTTAGCGTGTCAAAACTGATACTGCGTGACGTAATGAATGCCGCTTCACAGCGGAACGGCAACGCACTTCCCTGTCAAACCATATTCACCTTTATATCTATCTATATAACGCATAGTATCGCTTGAGCCGCCGCGCGTCTGAAGCGGTCAAGTCTTTCTCAAGCAATTCTATGCATTTCGTAGATAGAAATAAAGGTGAATATTGTTTAATAATAAATCGGTTAGTGTAAATTTGCACTAACTTGATACTAGTAAGTACTAACATCTCAGGTAGCGCATTTGAAAATTACGCAAAAAAGCGTGATTTCAAAGTTGCTGTTGGAAAATACAAGTTTCTTTTCTCCTGGGCTACATTTCCTATATTTCAGGTTATGAGCTCAGGACCCTTCACTGTTGTGGAGATATAGGATATGTCGCCCAGAGAAACTTGAATTAGTAGTTTGTACAACGGTCATTTATAAAATGAATGGACGGCATCGGACCACAAAGCAGTGAAACAGAACAGTTAAGAAGAAAACACCACAGAGTTCTCATATAGAGACTTTATTTGTATTCTCCAACAGTTGCGAATGAACTGGGTCCAAATAATAATAAAGATCTCATAATATCATAGATCAGAAATTTGTACATATCTGTAATTTTACTTAGTTATTTATTAATGAAATCTGCTCTCTAATGTTGTTAAGATAGTGATTTAGATTTATTGACACTGATTGTGCCATGTATCAAATAAGGTTTTTTATTATAGAGTTCCTTGACTTTCGTCTCACAAAAATCAGTTGTGATGTTAATTTAGAAAGTACAAATACATGTATTTTATATTAATTATCTTTTATTTACATAGTTATAAGAATCTTACTGAAATCTGAAGTCTACTAAAATAACAAATTAGGATTTTACCTATGCCGCTTGAAGAAAACAAAACGGTGTAGTATTTAAAACTTCCAATGATGTATGTATGTTTGTTAGGGCAAATCTTCTTTCGAAAGGAAGAATCTGGTTTCGAAAGGGCTTAGTCAAGTCACAATTTGAAATAATATCTCCATTTCCTAGCAAATTATTTATTTCAAATGGCTTTGGACCCCGAAAAATTCAGGTAGCCCCTTAACCGCGAACGTCGGATTTATCTGACAAACATTGTCGGGCCCATTCCGCGAACGTCGCATTTATCCAACAAACATTATCGGGCCCATTCCGCGAACGTCGCATTTATTCAACAAACATTGTCGGGCCCATTCCGCGAACGTCGCATTTATCCAACAAACATTGTCGGGCCCATTCCGCGAACGTCGCATTTATCCAACAAACATTGTCGGGCCCATTCCGCGAGCGTCGCATTTATCCAACAAACATTGTCGGGCCCATTCCGCGAACGTCGCATTTATCCAACAAACATTGTCGGGCCCATTCCGCGAACGTCGCATTTATCCAACAAACATTGTCGGGCCTTTTCTGTAACGTCGGATATATCCGACAAAAAAATATGCTCGTTTGACACAACTAACGTATCCATATGCGTTTTTAGTCTTAAGTATTTATTTTAGATTTACCATGCCTCCCGCTGGGGGCACGACAACTGATATAAAGTCTCGCGGTGAAAGGGTTAAATCGTTTTTTAAATTGACGACCTCTATGGTGTAATGGTCACCATGCTAGTCCGCCACCCAGAGGTCCCGGGTTAGATTCCCGGTCAGGGCAAGTTGAAAAATGGCCTTTTTCAAATTGTCCTGGGTCTTGGATGTTTATTTATATATGTATTTGTAATAAAATATAGTATCGTTGAGTTAGTATCCCATAACACAAGTATCGAACTTACTTTGGGGCTAGCTCAATCTGTGTAATTTGTCCCTATATATTTATTTATTTATTGTAGGCGAGCAAAATCTTATCTCTCTTTATCTAATATTTATTTTTTTATCTTAGCGCGTTCAAAGTTGTATCCTCGGCTGTGCTGCTTCTCAGCCTGGGCTATTCTTTCCCGCTTTTTCTTCTCTAAATATAAAGTGCATGTCACCCAAAGATACGATAGACCACGCGAAATCGATATGGAATAATCGCAACAGTTTTAACTATTTGGCTATTTGGTTTTACAACCAAAGAGTATTACGGCTTGACTTCTAACCTCTTTGGGAATGCATTTGGGCGAAAAGTTTTTAAACCGACCGCCGACCCACATCTCATTGTAAATCAAATATGGTATAGAGTATTGAAATTGTTTATTATAAGCGTAGTTTGGAAAAACTAAACGGAAGCACTATACAGATTCCTCATTATTATGAATACATAAATAGGAGATTCTAAGGGCGTACGTCGCGTTAGGCAGGACCACGTGAGGTGTTCAGTCTCGCTTAACAATCGCACGTAGAGTTCGTGACAGAGACAGAATGAATACGACGCGTGGTTACGCTTAACGCAGCTAGTGTACGTACTAAACAAAATTGCAGATTCCCTTTTATTTACAATATTACAATGGGGATCTTTAAATATGAATTTTGTCTATAAATCTTTTTGCTAACTCATTACGTGACATTCGATTTTGTACTTTATTAAATGTATTTTCAAAGCACTTTTACATCAAAATCCATTAAATTTTGATCGACTAGAAAAATATATCCCCTTCTATTTCTATAAAAAGTATTTTACAACATACTATAGTACAATATATTATAACATATATATTTAAGTATCGCATAAACATTTTACAATACAATAGGTAGGTACATTTCAATCACCAAAATTTTAAATTATTTATAAATTAATTAAAATATTTAACAATAATGTAAAATAAATAAAGCTCTTTGAGATCGCTAACAATTTTGAATAACAATGTATAACTTTAAAACTAAATTATTATAAATTATACGCATTTCATTAATATTTTAAACCGTAAAATTTACACATTGAATGACTCCATGCACTCGTAATACCATACATCAAACTACAAAGATTCACCTCTGCAGACATAAGAAAATGAACAAACGTTGGCTAAAAATCTATTTTAGAAAAATTGTATGCTTTGCCTCCAACTCTCTTTTCAATATTTGATATTCTCTCTTATCGGGTGTATCAGATTTTTCAAGCTGATGTAGCACGATGAAAACGTAATTTCTACACACTAGGTAATATCTTGGACACTGGTAAACTAGTGTGCAGGTTTCCTGATACTGTTCTCCTCCGCCGAAAGCGAGTGGCGGTAATGAAAATGACCGTACATGAGCGCAAACTCAAAGTCGCGCCTACTGTGGATCGAACTCGTGCCTGACAAGCCAGTGTCTAAACCACTTGGCCACCACCACCCCTCTAGGTCCAAACATTTGACATTGGTACGAGACAAAACATTTTTCAAATAATATATAGGCTGACTGGTAAACCATAGGTAGACTGGTACCGAAAGTGAGGCAAAAGCGCGATTCAAACTTTCAGAGACTGGCGCACTATTTTGATTAATTATTTTGAGTATTTTGTTTATATTTTTTGACGTGTGATTATGATTTATAATGACGCGTCATTTACCAGTCAGCCTGTAGAACTAGCAAACGTTTGTTAATTTTAACGAATACGAGGATTAAACTATGCCGAATCATGCAAAGAACTTATAATATCACATGTAAAGTTTTGAGCTTATTGCTGTACGATGAGCCTCCATTACTTATTTCTATCGTTCTTATGTGGTACGAGCAAAGTGTATAATCGCGCATAAGTTCCGTTTCGCTTAGTCAAACGAAGGTTGCGTTCTTTTTATCGATTAAACCATTTTTCTAGCACAGCGCTATTCTTTGTAGATCTGTAAAGATAATAGAATCACCAAATATTTGATAGTTGAATGTACGATAGAACTATTTGTATTCTAGATATTCTAACAGAACAGGGAGTAAATGTTTGTACATTTATATATAATTTTTTAAGACGAGCTACTTTGCTCTTAGAGAGCTTGTATCCGTAGACTTTACAATGAGAATAAGTATGAGACGGAAGAGAAAATCGTATTTTCTTCAGAAATCTAGCATAAAGCATCTTTAGCTGTGGTTTTGCAGAGTTTTTTTATTCAAATTAATGTGAGACACCGACATTATTAGGATGAGTTAACGGGTTACTCACGTAGCTACAGGCCGACATGTTTCGACCTCATCCGGAGGTCTTCACGGCGAATGGAACTAAAGGCCCGTACACTACACCGGCTCGCGACACACACAGTGTCTTCTCATCCTAATAATGTTTTACAGAGTAGTTAATTCCGGTACCGGTGCGGCCGGAACTTTCTAGAAAACTGGTAATAATTAGTTTTAACGGGTTACTCACGTATACAGTCAGCTACTGGCCGACATGTTTCGACCTCATCTGGAGGTCTTCATCAGGGCGAATGTGACTAAAGGCCCGTACACCTCACTGGCTCGCGACACACACAGATTTCTAATCCCAATAATGTTGTACAGAGTAGTCGGAGCTTTCTAGAAAACTGGTAATAATTAGTTTTTCAAAGAGAATCTACGTCACTGCCGTCAGCCGCGAGTCAGAAAACGTCCTTGGCGGCGGCTATGAGCGTGATGAGGTCGGCCTTGTCGTCGGGCGGTCAGGACGCGTCGGGCGCGGGCGCGGGCGGCGGGGAGCGCGCGCCCAGCCCCGACAGCTCGGCCTTCACGCGCCGCGCGATGTGCGAGCGCGTGTGCTTGCGCAGGTGGTCTTTGCGGTAGAAACCTGCAAGAGATGCGTGCAATCCTTACTAAACTTACTTACTTATTACTTAATTAGGTACTTACTTATAAATGCGAAAGTGATTTTGTATATTTGTTTGGTTTGTTTGTTTGTTACCTCTTCACGCTTCAACCACTGAACCTTTTTAGATAAAATTTGATATGTATATAGTTAGTTTGACACCCGGAGAAGGACATACAAGAAGGATAGTTTTTATCCCGTAATTCCCTAGGGAAGCGAAGCTTACGGGTACAGCTAATCTAATATAATTGTGACCGCGACACTCTAAAATCATATATCTACTATAAGTCCACGACCTCCGTGGCATAGCGGTCACCGTGCTAGTCCGCCATCACCCTGAGGTTCAGGATTCGATCCCCTATCAGAGCAAGTTGGAAAATTGCCTTTTTCAAATTGTCCTGGGTCTTGGATGTTTATCTGTTTATGTATTTGTTGTAAAATATAGTATCTTTGAATTCTCGATTTCAAATCACAATTCTCGAACTTACTTTGGGGCTAGCTTAATTTATGTTTTGTTTTATTACCTTATAGCGCCATCTAGTGACAAGAAAGAGAAATAATTATGTTTATAAGGCGATGGGTACGCATGTCCGTACCTTTCCCACACTCGTTGCAGACATGCCTCTTCTCCCCCGAGTGTATGACGAAGTGCAGCGTGAGTTGCTCCTTGCGCTTGAACGCCTTGAGGCAGACGGAGCACACGTGCGGCCGCTCGGGGTTGTGCGACTGCTTGTGCCGCGTCAGGTGGTCCTTGCGCTTCAGCGCCGCGTTGCAGATGTCGCAGATGAACCTGCAAACCAATTTTTTTTATTAACCTCACATTCTGCCGTGTCAGGCCTTTGTCACTCGCCGTTAAGGTATCGAAAATATACCTAAATTATTACTATGCGCGCGGCGACTACTCCAAAGTGGCAAAATCAGTCACGTGACTCTTATGTCTAGAGTTATAAGAATTAAATTGGCTAGCAATGCACTTATAGGTATCTAAACGAAGAGGTGTCAAGTTCTGACGCGAGCTAAATTAAACGCTCAGTCGCTAACGACATTGAGTAGATATTTCTTAAATTTCCTTTGCTGAGTAAGACTTCTGTACGTGAGTACTTGTACTTATTCTGTGGCCGCGTGATTTGCATCAGAATAGAATAGGGCCACTTCAAGTCCTACCGTGGATGGCGTAGAAGGCGACTTAGGAAATACAAGCTAAACAAAGCTTATAAACATCAATGAGACCTCTCCAACCCGTCTGGCCAGCGTGGAGAGTGTAGGCCAAGTCCTCTTGCTGCTCTGGCCAAGTATGGCTCTGGTAGTACAGAGATGGTCGTGCTCCTGCAGTGGAGACAAACAGACCTGATGATGATGTTGTTAAACCTCACATTCTCCAACCGGTCCCATGGGTCCAGTCGAAGCAGACGAACCTCAACCTTATTGCATTGACATAAAGTTTCAGCTTACCAGGCATTTTTTGACCTAGAGAATTGAATGGTAATGTTGAAACACCCGACACAGACCCTAATGTCTTTTCCTCTTTGGTAATACATATAAAAATAGATTGTATAAATATTTTAAATATATCTTTTATATATTAATTCATGTACTTGCTATAATCAACTTTGGCAGCGCAAGCACATGGACTGGCGGTAGCTGAAAATCTGTGTTTTGCTCACAGGCCATTCCACATACTTAGCTACAGCCTTTTGTAATACTTCATCAAATACCTTGCAAAGAAAAAACAGGGGGTTCATATCTTATTGTAGTTTTATTTATACAACCTATTTCATGTGTATATATGTGAATAAATGTATTATCTATTATCTATCTAACTAAACGGGCAAACAGACATAGGCCCACCTACTAAATGAAAGACATCATCATTATCATTTCAGCCGCATTACGTCCACTGCTGGACATAGGCTTTACCCAAAGATTTCCGAAATGACCGATCTAGAGCGGCCTTAAAAGAAAAATATTAACTAGCGATGAAAGATATTTGGGTAGATAATTGGTCAATTTTAAAACGACAAACAATTACCTTCTCTCCATGGTGTGCCCAACTAGATGCTGTTCAAGGAGCCCTCGTTCTGGGTACGCCATGTGACACTCTGGACAACAGTATAATGTGCTGCCGTCTGTGAAAAAAAGACAGCAAAATTGTTATTATGGCATTTTTATTTGTATGCATGCATATGTTATGTAACTTTTATATTTAAATGTGCAAAAAAGAGTTTAACACAAACAGAATAGTTTATTGTAGTAGGTACGGAGAACACGAACATGTAATTGAACACAAAACAGCAAGAATATTATCCGTCATATTATTAAGGACGCAGACATAATTTCCTAGACTTTTACTTCTTTAAACCGTACCCAAAGAAAAATCTATGACCATTATTGACTCAAGTTAAGTAGTTTTGGACGGATAATGTTATGGTTTAAACCAAGTACTTAGTTAGTTCGCGTTTTAAGATGGCGGTATTGCTCCCTCGCTCGCCTACTTACTTATTGCCTGTTTCTTTCTATCTTCCATTCTGATCTGAGAAAAATAAAAAACTTAGAGTGTACTAGCTGCTTCTCTTCCCGCGCAAATCGTAAAAGTATATCGAGGAAGTGGGCAAGATTAGAATCATTGTTAAGGATGCGGCTATAGCAACCCATCACTATTTTGATACCTTATTCTATTCTTAACGCCCACCATCACGCTAATTGTGGTTTCTAACCCGTCAGGGATCATCATCAGGTGTTTCTGTCTCTACTGCAGGAACATGACTCACCAGAGCCAGGCTTGGTCAGACTAGCCAGAGGACTTGGCCTACACTCTCCTGGCTGGCCAGACGGGTTGGAGAGGTTTCATTGATGTTTATAAGCTTTGTTTAGTTTAGTATTTCCTAAGTCGCCTTCTACGACATCCACGGGAGGACTTGGAGTGGCCCTATTCTACGCTGCCGGAAACCACACGGACGTGATAATATATGTTTATCTGTTGTTTTCTTACCTAAAGCAGTGGTGAGCCGTATCTCCCCCGGCTTGGGTCTAGGCTTCTTCTCCTTGGTGGTTTTCTTTTTCTTCTTCTTCTTGGGTACCGTGGGCACGGTGACGGTGTTCGCGTTGGCATTCACCGACTGGTTGACGATGGTCGCTGTTTGAACCACCACACTGTTCACAGCGTTGGCGGGCATCTGAAATAATAATGATCATTTTTGATTATAACTAACGTGAGACACAGATCACACAGACTTTATTAAAATGAGTTAACGGGTTACTCACGTACACAGTCAGCTACTGGCCGACATGTTTCGACCTCATCCGGACGTCTTCATTACCTTCACCACACCGGCTCGTGACACAGTGTGTCGCGACTTTATACGTAAGTAACCCGTTAACTCATTTTAATAATAATGTTCAACCGAGAACGTAGTAACATAAGGCGTTGTCTTATTGAGTAACATTACAAAATCGGGACATAAGTCGTAAAAAGGAAAAGTGTCTACTATAATGGACTTCATACTCATCATTATCTTCTGGTTCTTTTTAATCTCCACTGCAGGAGCACGACTATCTGTACTAGAAAAGTAATATACTTGGCCAAAGTAGCCAGAGAATTTGACCTAGGTACTCTACATGCAGGCCAGATTGGAGAAATTAGTTTGATTTTCAAAAGCTATCTTGCCTACCCATCGCCTCATAAAAATAATTATTTATCTTCTTTGTCACTAGATGGCGCTATAAAGTAATAATTAAATCATAAAAATCTTCTATTACTTTTATTTAGATAAAGTACCTAGTACTCTAATTAATTAAACATGACCTATATGAAATGCAATAAATATTTTAAAAATATATTGAAACTTTCTTTGTCACTTTTTTGCTAGTCGTGTGTGCTGCCATCTCTACCCCGCAACTTCAGTTTTGCCTATTGACGGACCCCCGAATAGTTTTTTATGGCGTTGGGTTCCTGTCACGTTAGTAATTATATTATCTTTGGCTTTGTTTAGTTTGTATTTTTTAAGTAGCTTTCTAGGACATACCAAAAAATACTTGTAGTGGACGTATTCTATTCTGCCGCAGAGGCGGATTTACACATTTGCCGCCAGAAGGCTATTTATATTTTGCCGCACCTAAGCTGCGTTCACTGAAATATACGCTGCGCTAGGCTTTAGCCTACGCACTACTCAGCCTATTGGTAAATCCGCCACTGCTCTGCTGGAAACCGCACGCTTAACTTACAGTAGCTAAACTGGATATAGACGGCAGCGCATTCGCGGCAACTGTCACTATGGTCGGCTGCTGGTCTTCCCTCTTCCCGTCGGCAGACACCGGCGCGGAGTACTTCAGCAGGTGGTGCAGCGGCAGCGGCAGCGCGGACAGGTAGTCGGCCACACCGCCGCCCAGCGTCTGCCAGGTGGCGCTGTCTGACACGTCGCCGATACCTGGCGGACAACAAACCGAGGGTACAGAATTATTATTATGAGTATTAAATAAATAAATATATAGGGACAAATTACACTGATGGACCTAGCTTTAAAGTAAGTTCGAGGCTGTGGAATACTAACTCAACGATGCCATATTTTATAACAAATACATGTATAGATAATCATTCAAGACACAGGACAATTTGAAAAAGCCATGACATACAGAAATCAATCTCCTTCAGTCCCGCGAAATGTCCTCGCACCTCTTCCCCGTTTTCGCCTTTTAGAGGGTGTTAAGGAGATTGACCTTAGGATATTCAGCTCTGTATGTAACACTGATATTGATTCTGTAATTAACCTTTGAGACGCACGTCAGTCGTTTCCAGCCGAAAGTACTTAGTGTTTGTAATTTCCGGTAGGTGAAAGGTAAAGCCCTAGTATAGATGAAGTGATAAAGCCGCCGTTTAGCCAATACAACCGCCAACAGTACAAAGGTTAATCCAGCCCTGGCCAGATATCCCATAATGTAACAATTTGAAGCTGTATTTTTAGATAAAAGATAGTTAACAATAACTTGTGGCAACTCACTGATGAACTCTGCCGGCGCGGTGGCAGCGGCCCGCTCCGGCCGCGACTCCTGCTTGATGGCCCGCGCTAACGCAGCGGCCTCCTTGGGCTCGTGAAGTACAACTAGCAGCTGCTGCCCTTGCTGCAGCGGCGTCCCTTGGGTCACTGTTACAAAAACATACCAAACGTTCGTTATATCTATTTTAGTTCAAATTCGTTTTATCCCTAACTATCTCTCTTTTCAAAACAAAACATACTTTAACCCTTAATCAAACGGACCTTTTTTGTGTCAGGCCCAACGCAGACGACAGACTAATCCATGCCGCACTTTTTAGTCTGTGAAAAGAAAACCCATGCGATCATAGGTATGCAGTAACGCACACTATGATAGTCTGTCGTCTGCCTTGGGCTTTATTCAAAAACTAAGAATGGTTTAATTCAGGTCTCAGGATTTAAATTTTTTTCTGTACCAAAATTGGGTGGATTATTGGCCTTGGTGACCTTGGCGTTGCGCATCATCACTGTCACGACGTCACAGCCAGATCCCCGCAAGGGGCACGGCTAAGAAAGTGAAATGAAATGTTTAAATAAGGGAGGAGGGGGTTTCTGGCCAGATCCCAGCAAGTGCCATGGCTAAGAAAGTAAAATGAGCCTTTTAGATAAGGGGCGGGGGGGTTCCTTACTGATCTTGGTGTTGCTGCATCATCGTCACGAGGTCATGCCCGGATCCCCGCAAATGGTACAGCTAAGAATGTGAAATGAGACGTTTAGAAAAGGGGAGGGGGGGAGGTCCTTACCGTCCTTGGTGGTGCTGCATCACTGTTACAAGGTCATGGCCCGGATCCCTGCAAGAGGCACGGCTGAGAAAGTTAAATAAGACGTTTAGATAAGGGGGGGTCCTCACGGAACTTGGTGCTGCTGCGCTGCTGCATCACAGTCACGAAGTCAATTCCAGATCCCCGCAAAAGGTACGGCTCAGAAAGTAAAATTAGACGTTTAGATGGTGCTGTTCAGCTGCACCTCCTGTACGTAGCTCTGGCCGTACGTTGTTCAGCTTCACCGAAATAAAACGTTTAGATAAGGAGGGGGGGGGGGGGGGGGTCCTTATTAGATAAGGAGGGGGGGTCCTTACTGACCTTGGTGCTGCTGCATCACAGTCACGAGGTCATGGTGCAGCTCCTCCCGGTACTCTCTCTTGTCGGAGCGCTGCTCCTTCAGCTGCACCTCCTGTACGTAGCTCTGGCCGCCGTACGTGATGTTGTTCAGGTTCACCGATGATGATGACGCTGATATCGTGTGGTACTTCACGCCCGTGTTAACTACCAAAGAAAGTCTTGTTTAGTAAGGATGTATCAAGAACGTATCTAATCTGGTATCTAAATACAAGCCGCAATTGAACACGGAGGTACACAACACTGCAGACCTACTAAATACACAGCCGATGATAGTAACAGCAGCGGCTGCAAATGCGCTGCCATCCATATCCAGTTTAGGCGGTTTCTGGCAGATTAGAATAAGTACAAGTCTTTTTTAGGATGTCCTAGAAATCTTCTTAGGAAGTACAAGCTGAACAAAGCTTTTAAACATCAATCTAATCTCTCCAACCCATTTGGCTAGCGTGGAGAGAGTACCTAGGTCAAATTCTCTGGCTGCATTGGCTTCTAAAGCCTGCTGAACACTTAAATTAACATCAATGAACTGATTTATAGTATAGATTTATAATATAGTTTTACCTTTCATCAATAGTAGGTATTGCAAACTATTGACAAGATTGTCCTATCGATATTGTGACTGTTTTTCAAGGTCACCTATATAACATTTACCCGTGTGAATAGGCGCAATCCCAGCCAACGTCACGGTCCCAGGCTGCCCTGTGCTGACCTCCACGACGCTCTCGGCCTGCCGGTACTTGACGCCGTCCACAGAGACGCTGCCCCCCGCCGGGGCCACCGCGAACTGCACGCGCCCGAGTTCTGGTAGCGGGTCTCCTGCACCACCCCGTGTTGCAAACTACTGACAGTCGATACTATCGATAGTCCTATCGATATTGTGACTGTTTTTCAAGGTCAACTATCGATAGCAAAGCTATTTTAGTAGAGAAAACACTTACCCGTGTGAATAGGCGCAATCCCAGCCAACGTCACGGTCCCGGGCTGTGCTGTGCTGACCACCACGACGCTCTCGGCCTGCCGGTACTTGACGCCGTCCACAGAGACGCTGCCGCCCGCCGGGGCCACCGCGAACTGCACGCCGGCGCCCGAGTTCTGGTAGCGGGTCTCCTGCACCACCCCCGTGTTGGAGCCCTCGTAGCCGAACTTGGCGGCGAACTGGTGGATGGTGGGGATGGCCGCGGCCGTCGGGATGTGGCCCGTGAACGGGGTGAAGTTCATCGTGGATTACTGGTGGAAAAGCGAATAGTGTAAAGCATAGACCTAGATTGTTTTTACTGTTCTGACGATGAGTGATGGCGGAACTACATATTCTTAATATCCGTAGCGCCCTATTATTTGCCAGACAAATAAAATATAAACTCCAAATAACTTTAATACGGTTGAACCTATTTTCATCCAACATAGCTAAAAAGCATAGGGAATCCCTTCGTAAGGGAACTTGCTTTCACGTAAAAAGTCCGCATCGAAATCGGTTTATTCGATTCGATTTTCGGAGGTTAAAAATGGGAATGCTAGTTTTTTTTAACACTTTCTAGTTGTTGTAATTTCCCGTATTTTCTTAGGTATGTTGAAAATAGCCTAAATTGGTTGTCGAAAACCATCAATATCTAGAAATATTGGTCTCACACAAGTATACTCATAGTTTGATTCTGGAAAGAAAGAGTTATAGTTGTCGGGTTGTTAGCCGCTAATAACAATAATTAGTAGCTCCATTTTGGGGTCGGTATAGAGATCAATCAAAAAAATTTACGTTTACGCGTGACTTCATTAAAAATTAAAACATTCTTATAGGTATACATACGTTGTGTTTGGATTGTATAGGTACACGAGATTATAAGATACGATAGCAAACTATTCATAGAAAGCAAGTACTTGTACACTTTATAGATATACCTTGACGCATTTTGAAGGACAAAAAGCGAAGATCCAGCAGTGACCCACTTACGGCGGTTGACCGTGAACGGCGTGAACCTACACAGGGCGCCAAGGAAACGTGGTCTCGCTTGAGGGCAAGAGGTGCCGGCGAGCGTACACTAAGTGAATCAAAGGGTGCGGCCCCTGCAGGCGCTCACTCAACCCCCGCCATTCTGCCTCACCCCAGTCGCCGCCGCATTTCTAACGCTCTATTTTTACCGGCCCGCTCTCTCACACCCCAACCCTGCTCCGCGGACCTCGGCGCTCCAGCATGAGAGGAAACGGTGGCTAATGAACTTTTTGGGTATGCTCACCTGGTTTTAGCAGCCGTGGGGACCTTTCATAGCGTTTTATTTGCTTCTCGGAGTCGAAATATGGTCGGGAATGTATGGCGAAGTGCGCAGGACGGTTGCGCGGAAGAGAGCGCGTGCGCGGCGCCGGCCGCGGCCGCGGGCTGCGGAGTGGGCACGGGGGCCTCGCCACCAATGCACGTGTCCTTGCCATACTTGTTGAACTTTTTTTGCAAGGGTGGGTAAGGGATTCGATGGTATGTGCGGGTTCAAATAAAAATTTATAAAAACAATGTCTCCCTTCGCCATACGGGTACAAACGTAGCATGTTTTTACTTGAAAGTTAAAACAATATTTTGTTGACCGTTACTCTGATTTCTTAGCAAAGAAATCACAGGAAAAGAAGGAATTTGAAATTAATTGTTGATCTAAGATAGTAAAATTATAAAGATTAAAATATCTGCCATGAAGGTTTGTTGCACCCGCAAATACAGTACAAACACTTCTGTCCTATATCGGACGTTTCTGTTCTAGAGACAGCGATTTCATTCTCTCCAAGGGGGATCCCACACCACCACTTGCGTGACCATAGGAAAGGGGTACCTTGCCGTAGTAGGTAGGTACCTCCATAAAGGTGTGATTGCCGTGGCTACACCTTTGTAGAAAGTCGGCATGAAAGTGTCGACCATTGTTGGGCGAATTTAAAAATATCGTTTAATTATTTTTGAAGATAGGTTAAAAAGTTAAAATATATACAAAAAAGTTTATTGGAAAATTGGTGACAAATCTCCATAAACTGGAATAAAAGGCTAGGGCCCGTTCAACATGTGAAAACACGATATTTGTGAAGCCAAGTCAAAGAGCAACGCGCGCTTCTCACGTGGGTAGGCCGCGTTCATCAATGAGCCAAGTGATTTACAACACACTACACAGCTCCAAGCGTGGCCAATGCGCTCCACCTTGACCATACTTCAGGTAGTACCTAATTATATTATCTTTACTTTAGATACAACTATTCTACCTCTATGACGTTGACCAACATTAATACGGCTGGGGTTTGGATATAGATATCGTGATTTCTATTTACTTTAATACCTTGGAAAAATTAAAGGCGGTTTTCTGAAAAATCACTGATTTTATTTCGTAATCTCATTATCCTCTTAATAAATAAAAGGTTTCATACAAAAATCTATACTTACAAGCCCGAGAGGGCGCACTTGTCTAAATCTTACGCTATCTTACATAAAACTTTACATAAATAAAGTAAAAAAATAAAAACTCAAACTGTTATATAGGATTGTCATTATTTTACAGGTTTTTTTCTTTTACAAAATTCTATTTGGCTAACTATAAAAAGAATTTTCAAAGGTCTAATTTACACCAAGTTATTTATAATTTTTGATGGTATACAAAAATCTAATTGTGCTTAAAACTCCCCACACAAGTCCTGATTCGGTTTATATTACAAAAACAAGTACTAGAATTATTAATACAGCAATCACAAATATTTCTGTAAAATATTCGAGGAAGAGGTTCGTAGATGAGAGAATGGAAGAATTAAATACTAGAGGAAGGTAAAAAACATCGTCACTTGACTATTTACATGAAGGCAAAACAGCGAGCGCTAAGTATGACGAGTTTTATGTCTAAAGGAAAACCCTTTCACCGCGAACGTCTATATCCGACAAACATTGTCGCGCCCATTTTGCGATCGTCGGATATTTCCGACAAAAAACACTGGTCGTGTTGCACATAACTTAAATATCCACATCCCTTTTTGGTTCTATGTATTTATTTTATTTTGATGCCTCGCGCTGGGAGCACGACAACTGATATAAAGTCTCGCGGTGAAAGGGTTAAAGACAAGCTATGTTTGAAGACCTGAACATTTTTTATTTTAATTATTTGAATTTAGTAAGTATCATAATATCTCAGCAATACGGCTAGGTTAGGTTTACAAACTTAGTTGTCAGCTTTGAATTATAAGAACACTGAAACTAGAAAAATAAAAGGAAATACAAAGGAGCCGGTCCGAGTCAACCCCGCTATTTATTTTTACACATAGAACCTTAGGTCAGCTGATCGGCTGTCAAGCTTTTCGATTTCTTAATTATTTAGCTTAGCGCTGCGCTGTACGGCAGAACAAGGGAGCACCATGTAAATTTATATTTTTAGAAGTAAGTAGGTACGTTACGTTATATACATGTACGTTACATACGCCTGTTTCCCATAGCACAGGGGTAGGCAGACTAGAAACGTTACAAACGTTACCAATGTTAAATACAAGCAAAATCCACGACGGTTTACAAAAATTGTTGAATTATTTAAGATTGGGACTTTTGTAACGTATCTTATAAATATTTTTCAACACATGCAGTGTCAAAAACAACGATACAAATAAACCAGGGCACCTAGTCAGGTACAATTCAATTACCGAGAAAGGATAATTGAATTTCTATTGTCTCGAAAGCCACGCCCACTTCAATACTAATCGACGCGTCAACATATGAAATAGGCGGGGCTTTTGATCACAATAAAATTTACTTACCAGACCAATCTTCCTGTAATCCTTGCATTACATATCTGCGTACACTTTATATGGAATTAGGTAAAAAAGGGGCCTAAAACACAGCACCTAAAATACAAAGACTTATAGTATTTGCAGTTACAACACTTCCTACATAACGATTTTTTTCTCTAAAAATAGTAGCTGATCTGGCCTTTGTATCTATACTCCGTTTGGTTAGGTATTTAAATAAATGTAAATTATCTTTATCAAAATATACACTGTATAAATCAATACTGTTGCAAATTACAATTTAATTATGTTATAAATTATTAATTACTTTACAATGTACATAGGTATTGATTTATAAAAGGTATTTTTAAATAGAAAAGACATTTCAAGATTGTTTACATCTATTTAAATACCTAACCAAACGGAGTATAAATCATAATAACAAATAAGTGATGCAATGACTTAAATAAAAAAATAATACTAAGAAAACAATTACACCTACATTAAAGCTGGCGACGTTAATATCTTGTGGTGAAACTTAAAAGTCTAAGTGATGATACGAGTATCCAGGCGGGCCGTATGCCTGCTTTCTCACTTAGTTGTATAAAAATTACAAACTATGCTTAATCTGCACACGTGTAGCATGAACAAATGTAGAAAGGACTAAGTAACAATAAGAATACATGTTTTTTAGGGTTCCGTAGTGAACAAGGAACCCTTAACTAAAACTGTTTAATTTTTTGACGGTTATGCAAGAATAGTTAGACATGAGGTACCTTTGCAAAACAAGTTTCGCGACGCTATGTATGAAGTATGCAGGATTATTTATTGATTAGCACAAAAACATGATCAAAAGTAAATTGCCGAACAAACCTTTTTTATGCTGTCAAATCAACTACATTATGAATCAAAATGGAAGTACCTACCTGTCTATAATTATTTAATGGTATAAATATCACAGTGAAAATGACATTTATATACATGCCCACTGATTTATATACACATGACATAAGTTAGGTACGAAACTATATAATTCTGATATATTATTATGTTATGACGAACTAATAGTACGAATTACTCTACTATAGGGCGTGAAAAATGATTCACATTCAAAATTAAATTAATTTAAATTTATCCTAAATTAAATAATTTTTTTTTGAATAGTTTCTAATTATACGTCATATTTACAATAGACTGAGTACTTTTAGTACAAGTAGTTGTAATGAAATCATTTAATATTTAGGTCGAATATTTTTAGCGCCTTTTTCTTACGATCAATTTTGGGATCCGTGAAACCAATGGTTTTGTGTACTTTCAATAACATCAATATGAATAATACAAAATTCGCTTTAATACAAAAAGTTCATTGGGAGTCTAGGAAGCGAACGACCGGCGTTTTTTTAGCTTAACTGTGCGCATGTGGGCGTATCGTTTACCGTATGGATAAACGTACTTTTCAGCAAGAATTTTTCCGTAATCAGGTTTGAAAACTATCTATGTATCTGTGATTTTACATTAAACACAATCTTAACACAACCGAATCAATTCAGATGCTACAACATTTTTTGTGCTAACACTTACATCACGCCCTAATTAGCTTAATTACAAATTTTAATAGAAAATAATGTAATATTGAAAAATTTTACTCAATAATTACAATCAAATGAAAAGTCAAATAGCTATTTTCTATCGCTATCTTGTTTTTATAAAATAAAGAGGACAATAGAAAATGGACACTTGACAATCGTGACAGTCTATCTTATCTATACGATTTAGTCGTTGAATGTCTGATATTGGCGAAAAGCTTGTTACCATAGGCTCAACTTTTACTGGTAGCGAGTCAAAGCGAAGCGACGCGTCGTGTTGTTTTACCTACAGTATATTCATCTCTATTTGTTTAATTATTAAGGTACGAATTTGTATTATGGAAATATGGAAGCGCGCGTAGTCGCAAGCAGACGCGCGTGTGCGCGCGCGTTCGCCCGTCGTCGCGTATCAGGAGTAGGACGGCTTGTACCTTAGTAATGGTAAAATAGAAGTGAATTTTCTGACGCGTCGCGTCGCTTCGACTTTGCGCCAGTGTGAGTTGAGCCTTAAGGGAATTAATTTGTGAATCAGACATTCCGCGTCTAAATCAACATTGCATTACAAGTTGCATGATAGCTAAGAATTAATCTCTCCTTACAACACAAGATCTTCGTACCCTGTTCTCATTCCAGTAAGTTTAAATTTCAAAACATTGTTTCGTAAATATATATTATTACTCTTAGTTTCGTATAAAAAAAATGTTGACCGAAAGAACGCAATCTAAACATAGTTGTAAATTTTTTGACTATGACACTTTAGAAATTATTTAAGTTAAGAGTAAGAGTGCTGATTGCAACTGACAATGTCATCCAAAATAATTGAAATGCACTAACACCTTTAAGACATAAATAGAGCGCGATCGCGTTCTATTAGCACAACGCTATGAAATATTATACAATTTGAAAAATATTTTTACACTGGCCTGTTAATTCCGAAATATAATAATTTCTAAAGAACATAATTTTATTAAATTCTCAATAAACAAATCAGCTCAAGTTTATTCCTATTTGATTATGGCAAAATATATCAATATAGTTAACACATTGTTGGACACACTACGTCTATAGACGTACATCGATTGTTATTTCTATTGTGTCTGGCTGAGTGTCAACAATGTGTTAAGTAGTTGACATTACTGTGAATGGGGAAATAAGATCAATTTATCAAAAGCACTTTCTTTTTAGCGCATGTAAAAGTTGATTTTATTTACAATTATAACAAGCTTTTATGTATAAAAAATGTTATCGCTATCCAATTGTATGGATGTCTAAATGTTCAAGCCATAAAGAAGCCACTGTTGGACATATGTCAAGCAGTGGACTTCCTGTGGCTGATATGATGATGAATAGCCGAAATATATATACTTCATCAACTAGAACATTATCACTACTTACCCGTGGAACTACTGGTATGTAGGGAAATGTCATTTAAACATAGCACTCCTTAAACATAGTATTATCGACTTGTGTAGTAGTATTACCGAAGATTTTATTACCTCTATGATACTACCATACCAGACATGTTGGTACCACCGAATCTTCATGTTAGTACTATAAGGGTTAGGCTACATCTGTCAGCATGGAACAGCAATTTTTTCTATGCTATCTTTTTCTGTCGCTCAGAACCGTCATTAGCTGGAGCGAGAGAGCACGCTATAGCACGACCGGCGCTATAGCATTCAGTTGCTCTCTCTCGCTCTGGCAAATGACAGTTCTGAGCGACAGAAAAGGATAGCAGTATGCGAAAGTGCTGTTTTATGCTGACAGATGTAACCCAACTGTCATACCCGCATACCACAGGTGAGTAGTGATATTATAAGTTTTTCTGTGTACTGCGATGCTAGATCACGATATGTATAAAATATATTTTTTTACTTTCCATTTAGGTCCCATTTTTATGCAAAAGCCTTTCCATACATCTCGGTCCCCTGATATCACACTACACTTGTTTTCAAACTGGGTCAAATCAAATACATTAGCTGCCATAATCTAAATTCGTTTTAAAATAGAAGGTATCACATCGGCGTCGCGTCGAAATGTTCTTAACGCTTTCCAGCACGTCACAGTTCCACTCGTTTTCATCTCGAACTCCCATGTGATATAATACTATAACAAACTCGTCGTCACTCGTCTGACACTGTAAACGAATACGCACCGAATACTATATTACGTTTTTAGACCTTATACATCCGATGTAAACTCGAATATGCTCCATCAAGCAGTCTTTTGAGCCAAGACGTCATATAAGTCTTTGAACGCCATGACGGTCACCGGTGACCATCAGATTAAAAATCTATTGTATCTGCAACGCTGGCAGTCAAGGTAACACTATCAGGTCACTCGTCTTCGGGCTGACTGTCAGAGTCCCGCGGGTCGTCGGTTAACCCCCCCTCTACCTTGACGGTGACGGCGGCGTGCGCGCGGGGTCACGAGTGCTGCGCCAGTAGCGCGTCGAGCTGGCTCTGAGTGTCGCCGGCCTGCGACAGCGCCTGCGCGTGCGCCAGTGACGTCACCACGTGCTGCGGGATGTTGATCTGCACCGGCACTTGCATGTTTGCACTTGTTGGTACCTGGGGGCAAATGTTTCTGACTTTAATGGGAAGGTTTTAACATTGGGAAGTCTTTTCGTTTGCTCCAGTGCGGCTCAGATTTCACGATAAAGTGCGATTCCCTTATATCTCGAAACGTTATGAAAATATTATATTCAATTTTTTATTTTAGCCTCGTTATTTTGGAAAACATAAATGATATCAACAATTGAAGAAAAACTTCTCTGGACAATATAGTCGGCTATAATCTGGGCCTTATACAAAAATGATCGGGTTAAGGGTTTGCCCTGTAGCCTATGCAATTTGTTTTTTCACAGGCGCTTTTCACAGGTTATGTCGAGGATGCTTAAAATAATTATCATTCAACATTGCAGTTTTATTTTACAACCTTATCCTTATCCCGATGAAGATGAAGCAAAAGAGGTTTGTCAGGATCGTAGCAAGTGGAAGTCCATAGTCTCTGCCTACCCCTGCGGGAAACAGGCGTGATATTATGTATGTATGTATGTATCCTTATCCCGAGTTTCTCGTTGGTATTTTTTCGAATTCCGTAGATTCATTTCCAATGTGCTCGATAATCGATAGAAGATACGAAAAACATTACCCTTCCCTAGCATGGCAGTAGGGTAAAAATAACTTATTTAACTTACATGTATGGTGATCTCCGGCAGCAGAGTGGTGGGGTTGGTGGAGGTTGACATGGTGGCGATGTTGGCGGGCTTCACGTCCTGCGGCTCGTTTGCCGCCTCGTCACGCGCGCGCTTGTTCTCGTGGAAGCGCATGTGCTTGCGCAGGTGGTCTTTGCGGTAGAAACCTGTACACGAATTGATAAAATAAATAAATAAATAGATAGGGACAAACACGGGGGACAAATGACACTAATTGAACTAGCCACAAAGCAAGCTTAGGGGGTTAATCCATAAAATAATACGTTAGTCATACATTAGTGACGTCCTGTTTCTATGTCAAATCAAATTGGTATAATTCCTACAAAACGCCAAAATACCCTCAGAGGGAATAAGTCAAGCCACATACCCTTGCCGCACTCGGTGCACATCTCGGTCTTGACGCCCGAGTGTATAACGGTGTGCAGGTTGAGGTGCTCGCGCCGCTTGAACCCCTTGTTGCACACGCTGCACACGTACGGCCGCTCCGGGTTGTGGCCCATTTTATGCCGTTCCAAATGTTCCTTGCGTTTTAATCTGAAAACATAAACAAATTGCATCCATGACGTTGAAACACAAATTGTGATATTGAAACCCAACTTTCAACTTTGAAATTTTGCAACACAAAACCTCAACGTCACCTTTGCTTTTGAAACACAAAACCTCAACTCCAGCTCTTTTCCTTTGAAACGCAAAACCTTAACTCCATGTTTTAGAAATCTGATAGTTTCCAACAACTCAAATCAGATACTTTTTTCTAAAAGTCAATATGAACATTGTATATGAGATTTGTATAAAATAGCACGTCGTGACGTCATACTTTCTTTAAGTCAAATATCAGTTTATCAGCGCTCAATTATCAGTTTTTATGCAATAATAAATAGAAGATCCCGCTGAAAATTAATGTGATCAATGACAAGTGACATCATCTTGTGACGTTTTATTTCCTTGTCGATACAAAATAATTTATTTTTGACCCTGAATACTACCAAATATAACACAAAACGTTAACTCACCCCGCGCCGCAGAGCCCGCAGATGTACCGCCTCTCGATCTTGTGCACGATGAGATGCATCTCGAGCTGCTCCTTCTCGGGGTAAGCCATGCTGCACTCGGGGCAGCAGAAGATGGGTGTGCCGTCTTCAGCGGTGGCGATGACCACCTGGCCCGGCTTGGGCCGCGCCGGCCGCGGCGGCTTCTTCTTGTATTTCTTCTTTTTCTTGGTTATTCTTATCGTGCCATCTACAATAAGTTTTTATTGTAGATCAAAAGGATATCTTTTTCTTACCTGAGGTGTATACACGCTGACTTTTCATTGGTTTTGGATAAAAAAAATGTCTTATTTATAGTACATAAATTCCACTATTCATACAAGTAATCCAAATTTGTAAATGACTTGAGACCAAAAAAGTGCGAAATGATTTGATTGAGTAACGACTACTTCGAGTTTTAGTTAACATTATTTTTTGTTTCAATTTTTTTTTATTTCGCCTAACTAATTAGGTTTTACTAACGATCAGTAAGAAGTGGCCTTAAAACCAATGACAAATCGCCCCGTATATTCGGTATACCTATTTTTAGGACGCAAGTTTACACAGAAGTTAGTGAAAAGTCTTAGATCACAGAAACTAACCACTAGAGGAGGTCACTATAAATTTTTAACCCTTTCCCTGGCTAGAACTGGCGTTTAACTCCTCACGTGAAACACCACCTTTAAGTCCTAATAAGCTTTTATTGAAGTGTAAAAGTATCTGCAAAGACTAAATTACTGTATTTATATCTGATTCAATTATTTCGAGTCGCATTAAAACGAAATACCTTCTCCAAGTTCGGCTTCCTTCTTGTCGTCCGCGTCCTCCATCTGTATGACCACGGTCTCCGGCTGGATGACCGGCTTCTTGTCCACCGGGTTCAATCGCAGGAACTGTTGCAGGGACACCGGCAGCGCTTGCGTTTGCTGGTTTGTACGGAAAATGTCCATATTTCATTTATATGTATTATAAAATACAAATTAAATCAATGATACAAGAAATTGTGAAAAATACCACTACCAGGTCAAGGCTTCAAATCCCGTTCGCGTGATATTTCTCACCATTTCTTATTTAATTATTTAGTTTAACCTGTTGTCAGTACAAAACACCAGACACAGTAGTAAAACAATGCATGGCGACCGGATTCCGGTCTGTAAACAGACGATAGGTAAGTACTGCATCTTGAATGCCTAAAATGGCTATAACAAGCTTATTTTCCAGGCAAATTAAAAACCTCGACTTTCAAGCGTTCACCCACAATAACTTTTAAACCATAAACCCATCAAACATAGCTAAGAACCATCTCGATCAGTCAGCTTTAAAACAAAAGAAAACCGCATCAAAAACGGCCAACTCGTTTAAGCTTTACAATGCCACAGACAGACAGATGTTCACATTCTCCTTTATCTGCTTCTTATAGCAATGCCTCGGTCTCCCTGGTCCTCTTTTCCCTTCTATCTTCCCTTCATTGATGTTTTTTATAAAATCGTCGTGTAGTATGAGACGATGCCGAAGGTAGTAACAACATAAATGTATGTAACGGAAATATAATGTACCTGTGGCGGCAATGTGTTGAGATACTTGATGAGGTCCTGATTCGCATTTGTGTCCCACGTGGCGTCACCGTCTTGAGAGGTTTCCTGGTGAAACATTAAAACTTATTGAAACGAACAGTTTAATTTGCTTTTTGGCAACCAGAGGCAAAACGGAGCAATAGGCACAAGTTTACGGGAACGGAGCAATAGCATCTAATCCCCATCATTATTGGTGGATAAACATTTTCCTCCACGGAAAAAGCAGAGGGTTTGATCGATGAAAGAGCTGCCATTTTTACCGGCGACTTCTTTTTCTCCAAAAATGCTTTGAGTTGAAAAGCTATTTAATTTGAATATTGACCAGTGTTTGTTTGAATACTTCATGGTAATGACGGATTTAGGGCATGCACCACAGGCGTAGTGGTTACCTTGCTAGTCCTCTGCCCAGAGGTTTCGGCTTCGATCCCCAATTAGAGCAAGTTGGAAAATGGTCTTTTTCAAATTATCCTGGGTTTGTATTTGTTATAAAATATAGGATCGTTGAGTTAGTATCCCATAACACAAGTCTCGAACTTACTTTGGGGCGAGGCCCGAGATGTTGTTGTTGTTCAGCTTGTAAAAAAGACTTGGAGACTATAATGTAAAGGAGATGTCACTCAAATCTTCGTCCATTTCCTCGCACTCCTCCTTGACGACGACGACGGCGAGCCCGGGGATGTTGTTGTGGTTCAGCTTGTAGGAAACACATGGAGACTATAATGTAGAGGAGATGTCACTCACATCTTCGTCCATTTCCTCGCACTCCTCCTTGACGACGACGCTGGCGAGCCCGGGGATGTTGTTGTTGTTCAGCTTGTAATTAAGACATGGAGACTATAATGTAGAGGAAATGTCACTCACATCTTCGTCCATTTCCTCGCACTCCTCCTTGACGACGACGCCGGCGAGCCCGGGGATGTTGTTGTTGTTCAGCTTGCCCACGTCGGAGCCGTTGATGATGATCTGCTGGTCCTGCGTGATGATCACCTGCGGAAACGGCTGCGTCGAACGGGTCACACATTATTATACAGTCTGAACAGTAAGCATTTAAACTATATTTTAAGATAATGGCATTGTGTTTTCCAAAGCATATGTAAAGAGACTTTGTTTTGAATGTCACATTTTTATAAGTGCAAATCCTTTTAGTTCTTTGTTTTATTTTTACTGTTTTGTAGACAAAGGGTAAAGACGGGACCCTATTACTAAGAATACTAGCAGCTGTCTGTCACCAGGCCCTGATAGCTGGACAGTTGAAATTTTCACAGATGATGTATTTCAGTTGGCGCTACAACGACAAATCCTACTAATATTATAAATGCGAAAGTGAGTTTGTATATTTTTTGTCACCACTTCACGCTTCAACCACTGAACCTATTTATATGAGATATGGATATAGTTTGATACCCAGGTAAGAACATAGGTTAGTTTTTAACCCGAAATTCCCACAGGGAGCAAAGCCCATGGACACTATACACAGTGAGTATACTATAAACAGAATAAATATTGTTACGAAACTGGGTTCGAGATTTGGAGAAAAACGCCTAAGTTCGTATGAGGGTTTTTATTCACTACGGAACCCAAAGGTTGACACGTGAAGATGGTCTTTCTGATGTCCAAGTCCAAGTCGCGTAGCAGCTGAGGTCCAGGTATCTCGCCAAAGTAGTCGCAGGTACTTCCACTTATCGCACTGAGGTAGGTTTCCTTCGCTTCGGTTCGCTTCGAAGTTATCGCTTTCGTAGCTCGTACTGAACTGGCGGAACGCGCACTCGATCGCCTTTTTATATGCGCCGATACAGAAGTCTACACTTTTCTCGAATATTCGCCTCACTTGACGAATGTATTTCGATTGACGGGAAACATCGAGACGCCGGTATGTATGTGTGAGTGCGACTAAGCCGGCGACCATTCAAAGAACTCTAGCCTTTATGCTATAAGAATATAAGGCCTAGTTTCGCTTGCATTATCCTGACGTCTTTCTATACGATTCCACTCGCGAACATTCCGAGTCGTTACTCGCGTCGTAGTTCTTACTCGCGAATATTCTACATCTATCTCGTTCGCGACACTGCCCCCTTCTTAAAGACGCGCGTCCCGAGCGTCACTATTGCTGCCATGATAACGTGCTAGACGGTCTATGTGCACCACTTTGAGTGCCCCTCTTGGTTGACGTTGGATCCGATAAGTCACGTCGTTTATTCGCGTAATGATTTTGTATGGACCTTCCCATCTCGTTTGTAATTTCGGTGATTTTCCTTTCCGGCGAATCGGGTTATGAAGCCATACTAAGACTCCTTCTTCAAAGCCACGTGAGTTCGCTCTTCGGTCATATCTAGTTTTCATGTTTTCACTTGCTTGTAAACCGTTTTCGCGAACTAAGTCATGGATGTTCCATATTCGCTCTCGAAGATCGAAGACGTAGTCTGGCACAGTGCATGGGTCTTCTGGTGGCCTCCCCGTTAGTAGATCCACAGGTAACCTAAGTTCTCTGCCGAAATTAACCTGAGCTGGGGTCAGTTTTGTGCTTTCGTGCTCTGATGTCCTATAAGCCAGGAGGAAAAGCGGTATGTACTTGTCCCAGTCTTTCTGATGTTTGTCAACCAGTTTTGCTAAATGTCTCTCCAGAGTCTGGTTAAATCTCTCCACCATGCCATCAGACTGAGGGTGATATGGAGTGGTCCTTGTTTTATGCATCCCCAACAGTTTGCAGATTTCTTGAAATAGTTGCGACTCGAAGTTTCTTCCTTGATCTGAGTGGATTTCTAGTGGTACACCAAACCGGCAGATTACTTCCTCAACCAACTTGGAGGCTACTGTCGAAGCTTCTTGGTTAGGTATAGCGAATACTTCCGGCCACTTGCTAAAATAGTCCATGACAACCATGAAGTACTTATTTCCTGATTCAGTTACGGGGAATGGTCCGGCAATGTCTACTGCAATCCGTTCCCAGGGCGCACCGACATTGTAAAGCTGTAGACATCCTCGAAGTCTTGTTGACGGGCCTTTTACGGCTGCACAAGTTGTACATTTGCGGCACCATTCCTGAACATCTTCCCGACAATTCAGCCAGTAAAACCGTTCCCGAATCTTTGTTAACGTTCTCTTAACGCCTAGATGTCCACCTGTTACACCATCATGTACTTCACGGAGAACGTCTTTCACTCTGTCTCTTGGAACAACAACCTGTAGGTGAAACTCTTTGCCGTTTGGTTTCTCCCATTTACGGTAAAGTATTCCTTTCTGCAGGATAAAACTGTCCCATTGAGCCCAATAAGCTTTGGTGGTGGGGCTCGTAGGTGCAACTTCTGCCCATCTAGGTTTGTTAGCACAACGTTCTTTCCATGCGATGATGAGCCTTATATCTTCATCATCTTCCTGGGCTTCTCTAAAGTTGTCATCATCCCATTGCCCTGTGGGGATTGTCCTTGTGATGTTAACCATAAGCTCCTTTGTCTCTTGTTTAACGCAATGCTTGCAGTCTTCCACACATGGTCTTCTTGAGAGTGCATCAGCATTTCCATGGGCCTTTCCACTACGGTGCTCAGTAGTAAAGTCAAATTCTTGGAGTTGTTCAATCCAACGTGCAACTTGGCCTTCCGGATTTTTAAATTGTAACAGCCATTTCAAAGCAGCATGGTCTGTGCGAAGTTTGAACTGTCTGCCAATGAGATATTTGTTGAAGTGTTGCAGCGTCTTCACAACGGCCAAGAGTTCTCTTCTTGTAACACAATAATTCCTTTCAGGCCTTGACAAGGATTTGCTGAAATATCCAATTACTATTTCATTTTCACCCTGTTTTTGAGATAGTACCCCTCCGATCGCTGTGTTGCTAGCGTCTGTGTCAACGATGAATTCGCCATTAGCTTGCGGGTATCCCAAGATTGGAGTATTGCAAAGGCATTCTTTTAGTTTGAGAAAGGCATTTTCACAGGTATCATCCCATTTAAAAGGCTGTTTGTCTTCTGTCAGACGATGCAGTGGTTTAGCGATTTCAGAAAATCCCTTTACAAATCGCCTGTAGTAAGAGCATAATCCCATAAATGCTCGTACTTCTGTCTTGTCTTTGGGGGTAGGCCAGTTTTTCACAGCTGCAACTTTATCAGGATCAGTTTGGATGCCCTGGCTGGTGATAACGTGTCCGAGATAATTCACTTTGTTTCTGAATAGACTGCATTTCTTTGGATTTAGTTTTAAGTTGGCACCCCGTATCTTTATCAAGACTTGTTCCAGATTCCGTAGATGATCTTCAAAGTCTCGACCCATGATGATGACGTCATCCAGATAAACTAGGCAAGCGTCTCCTACTAATCCTGCTAGTACACACTCCATAAGTCTTTCAAAAGTGGCGGGGGCGTTGCATAATCCAAAAGGCATAACATTGAACTGCCATAAACCTTTTCCTGTTGAGAATGCTGTCTTTTCTTTATCCTTAGAATGAATTTCTACCTGCCAGTAACCAGATTTCAAGTCTAGGGTTGAAAACCACTGCATTCCGCTAAGGGTGTCCAATGTGTCATCAATTCTTGGTAATGGGTAGCTGTCCTTCTTTGTGACGTCGTTCAGTCGTCTATAGTCGACACAAAATCGTGTGCTGCCGTCTTTCTTCTTAACTAAAACAACCGGGGAGCACCATGGACTTGCAGACGGTTCGATGATCTTATTTCTTTTCATGTCCTCCAGCAGATCTTGTACTTCCTTTTCCTTAGCATATGGAATTCTTCTCGCTCGCTGACGTATAGGTCTTTCGCTTCCAGTATCAATTCTGTGCTGAACTAGCGAAGTTCTTCCTAGATCACCTTCCTTGGAAGAGAAAATGTCAGCAAAATCCAGCAGCAACTTCTTTGCCTTCAAGCTCTGTGAATAAGTTAGGTTGCTTTTGCAATCTTTTGGAAGGTCGTAAACTGTAGAAGAACTGGAGGTTTTAGATGCGTCTGAGTTTGGTGTTAATTGGCACTTTTTCATCCAGACAACTTCCTCGCATCTTCCAACAACATCTCCTTCATTTAAGATGATCTCATGGTCCTCTAGATTGATTATTCTCACTACTGCAGTATCCTTTCCTGTGACTAATGTTCTTGCTGTCAGGAATCTTTGAGTTGGCTTGTTTGATGTATCCTCAATAAGAACGCATCTAGTTGGCTTGTGTGTTTTAGGTGATGGCAGTTTCACCATTATTTGTGCTTGTGTTCGACCAGGTACGACGATTTTGTTTAAACAAGTCACTTTTCCGGTGGGGCCTCCAAGGATGAAAATTTCCTCATTACCACACTTGAAAACTCCATTTGCGACATCGATTTTACAATTGTATTTCTTCATGAAATCTAGACCCAATATACACTCATCCATAATTTCAGCCACAATGACATCATGCGTGTATGGTGAATCTCCCACGTATATTGTCACTGTCGTCTCTCCTAGGACAGGTATTGGCTGGCCAGAGGCAGACAGAAGCCGACAATCGATGTTCTTGTATTTCATCGCAGCTTTCACCAGATGTGGGTTGATTATTGTTCTGGAGGCTCCGGTGTCTATGGTTAATTTGCAATCTGTCCTATTCACTTGTCCGCATATCGTCAAACTGCTCCTATTGCTTACTTGTGAGATGACAATTGCTGGGGCTTCCTCTGCGCCAGCCAGTACCCGCCCCTTGGTCCTGGCTGTTACTCGTTTCCCTGGTTTCTTGCAGGAAACGAGGACTCCTGCCTTTTCGTAATTTCCTTCAGCTCTTCCCTTAATTTGGTTATTTCCTGCTTTTCTGGACAAGAGAGTCGCAAATGTCCTCTTTCACCACACCTGTAGCAAGTAGGCGCAGAGCTATTGGTCTTCTTTGGCGGGCTCTTGATTGCCTTTACGTCTTCTGTGACTTCTCGCAACTTGTGTGAGCGCATGTCCTGCCTTAAAGCTTCGTACTCTAAAGCATGTGCCAAGGCATCTTTTAGTGACGCGTGATGTTGAGTCCCCACTGCAGCCCTTACCTCAACATCTCTAATTCCAGCAATAAAAGCTTGTAAAATGTTCGTGTCGACCATTTTGGAGTCAACAGACGAGTAGGCTTTACGCACTAGTTTTTCTATTTCCAATGCCCACTGTTGAAGTCCTTCTCCTGGGCGCTGAACTCTTTCACGCAGCTGGGCTCGAAAAACGTGTTCGAGATGACGTTCTCCATACCTGGCTTCTAACGCCTCCATCAATTCTTTAAAGGTGCTTCCAGAGCTAGGCAGTGCCTCCAGGACTGATAGAGCTGAGCCTTTCAGAGCAACAGTAAGAGCTGTATGGCTCTGTTCATCGGTCCAACCGTTTAAACCAGCGACGGTCTGGAATTGCTGTTTATATGCGGCCCAAGATGTGGTACCGTCATAAGATGGCACTTTTACCTTTGGCCCCTTGGTTTCACAGCCGGATGTAATTGGGGTTCCTACTGTCTCTAGACGCAATACTTTCTTTTCCAAAAAGGTTACTCTATTTTCCACCTTGTTTTCCAAATCAGTCACACGGTTTTCGACAACGTCTACATCATTACGGATTTGCTCCACTGATTGGTTGAGTTTGCAGAAATTTCCCAAGACTATTTGCTGTTGCTCACTCAAGCGTGCAAATCGTAAATCTTGTGTCTCTTCTATACGTTGAAGTTGTGCTTGTTGTTCTTGCCGATTAGCTTGTTGTTCTTGCCGAGTAGCTTGTTGTTCTTGCCGAATAGCTTTTTGTTCTTGCCGAATTAGTTCTAATATGTGCATTAAGCTATTTGAATCGATTGGCGTCTCTAGTGAACGTGGCACTGTTTGGTGGGCGTGGTCAGTGGGCGTGGTCTGGCCAAGGTGGGCGGGGCCAGTGGGTGGAGCTAGACGTCTGGTGGGCGTGGCTTGAGGTCCAGTGGGCGTGGCTTGAGGTCCAGTGGGCGGAGCTTGATGTCCAGTGGACGGAGCCTGATGGGCGGTGGGCGTGGCCTCAGGGTCAGTAGGCGTGGCTTGAGGTTCAGTAGGCGTGGCCTGAGCCACGCCCCCTTGAGCCTCCATGGCATACTGAGCCCTGGTCCTGACACCCTTCCTGGTGGTATCCTCTTCTTCTCTCGGTAGAACTGGCATCTCCAAATCCCACTTCTGACACCAAATGTTACGAAACTGGGTTCGAGATTTGGAGAAAAACGCCAAAGTTCGTATGAGGGTTTTTATTCACTACGGAACCCAAAGGTTGACACGTGAAGATGGTCTTCCTGATGTCCAAGTCCAAGTCGCGTAGCAGCTGAGGTCCAGGTATCTCGCCAAAGTAGTCGCAGGTACTTCCACTTATCGCACTGAGGTAGGTTTCCTTCGCTTCGGTTCGCTTCGAAGTTATCGCTTTCGTAGCTCGTACTGAACTGGCGGAACGCGCACTCGATCGCCTTTTTATATGCGCCGATACAGAAGTCTACACTTTTCTCGAATATTCGCCTCACTTGACGAATGTATTTCGATTGACGGGAAACATCGAGACGCCGGTATGTATGTGTGAGTGCGACTAAGCCGGCGACCATTCAAAGAACTCTAGCCTTTATGCTATAAGAATATAAGGCCTAGTTTCGCTTGCATTATCCTGACGTCTTTCTATACGATTCCACTCGCGAACATTCCGAGTCGTTACTCGCGTCGTAGTTCTTACTCGCGAATATTCTACATCTATCTCGTTCGCGACAATATTTAAGTGGGGGTCCCATACAACAAACGTGATATTTTTATAGATAATGGTACGGAAACCTTCGTGCGTTTTATAAACCCAGTATTGCTCTCACAATTAAGACGACTCTAAAGACTAATCTTTCAATCTTAAATCTATTAAGCTTTTTAGGCTGCAGATACAGAGCCTGTCAAAGAAATACACATACATACATATCATACACTCGAAAAACATAACCCCCCTGGCGCAGTCGGGTTAGAAGTAGCATGCAAGGGTTGCTAGGGGACGCTTTGTTAGTAAACATTATTTTCGTTAAATAAAGATTATTTTATTCATATATAAAATAATCAATATTACGTTCTACCACAGGTATGGCTCTTCATACAAACGGAGCAGCATATATACCTAGTACTAGTACAAACGAAACAATCCGTCCGTGCACACGTCAAATGTGTGAGTTAAACAATCAAGGTTGCCAGCACAGAATTTGTTGCTTTGCTTACCTGTTTTCATCACTCGGAAATCTATAAAATTTTCGTTATTTATTGTTTTCCGTCGAATAACAATGATAATGTGCGCAGTTTCTTACCATTACAATTCAATAATCCTAAGTGACTCGCGTTATGTCAACGTGCGACTACCAATAACCCTGTTTTACTGCCACTTACACCTCACATTAACGGGGGAAGGGTTGCGGGGACACCAGATTGCGGGGGACGGTGCGAGTTTCCGTTCTGTATGTAATACTATTATTAATTCTGTGGTTCTACTACAAATTATTATCATTGCTTATCTAATAAATTAAGTTAACCTTCGCATGTATATTAACTTTTTTTTAAAATAGTACATATTGTTACAATTAAGTAGTAATATAGACGAAAATGTTAATAGTCACCTACCTGGTGTTCCGCAGGCTGCTGCTTCGTAGTCTGGACCTGCGCCGGCTGCACCATCTGCATCTCTTGAGGCACCACGAGCTGGATCTGACCTGCGAATCGAGAAATAACGCTAAAAATCAACAAATATTTTAATTTTTTTTATTATTTTGCGGCACTGGATACTAGTCTTTAAAGTCCATCTTTATTTTTTCATTGTCAATTTATGACAATGAAAAAATAAACTACTCTTCATCTTAGCGCGTTTTCTGTAGCATCCTAATGCTGCTTCGGAACCCGGGGCACTAATTACAGTAGTGTTTTCAGGGTTATTATTTACTAAATATCTAATGTTAAGATAGGCGTACCGCAAGGTTCAATTCTTGGACCTTTCCCTTTCTTGGTTGACCGAGCGAGCGAAGCGAGTGAGGTCTCTAAATCGAGTTGGGGGCGAAAACACATTGTATGTATGTATGTATGTATGTATGTTTGTACCGCGATAGCAGCCGAACCGATGGTTTGATTTTGATGAAACTTGGTAGGCATGTAGAAAACATCAATAGAATTTTCAAGTTCGTTGGGCATTGAAATATGGGTTTTGAAATATTAATAAAAATGTCCGCGATTATGTAGCAAACGAAACCATAGCGCGTTCTAACTTTGGATACCGCCATCTAGGGGTTATTTAGGAAACTGAATTGCGAAAAATAATCGCGAGGTCTAAGTTTGCGGCGAACTACTAGGTAGTTTACTAAATTTAGCAATTTGTTGAGCAAACTTTGGTTCAATCGATATCGCTGTTTGTTTGTGCTTCTGTTGTAGTATTAGTAATAATGCCACAAACTAACAAAAGATCAGCGGCAACTAAAGCCCGCAAAGTAGTTTTACGTAGAGAGTCGCAACTAAGGGAATATGCCAGTAGGTGCTTCTCGTGCCAATAAGAGCTTTGTCAGCAAGAAACTTCGCCCGAACCCTCCAAACGCTTGTGTTCACAGCGTGAGTACGCAAGGGAAGTACGAAATCAGAAACTATACCCTGAACGCTTAAAGCGCTAGCTTCCAGGAAAGCGCTGAAGATTCGGGGGCAAGAACCCTTACCAGAACACGGTTCCCATCCCACGCATGACCCGGTCATGGAAGACTGGCCAAGTGTCATGCTCACGAACGCAATTTCCACTGTCGCTTGCCTGGGCAATAAATGTGCACAAATCGCAAGGACTCACTTTGAATAAAGTATTCGTAGACGTTGGCGTTTGCCCAAGAGCCAAGCTAACCCGACACTATACGGAAGATGTCCCAGACATCAGCTTAAAAACAACAAGGCGCCGGGCGAGGATGGAATCACAGCAGAGCTTCTGAAAGCGGGCGGAACGCTGCTACTAAAAGTCCTTCAGAGGCTCTTTAATTCAATTCTGCTCGAGGGCGTAACGCCAGAATCATGGAACAAGTGCATTGTGATTCTGTTCTTCAAAAAGGGAGATAACACTCTATTGAGAACTATAGGCCTATCACGTGTCTTAGTCATGTATATAACTTGTTTTCGAAGGTCATCACGAATCCAGCCTCCCGAACAAGCCGGTTTCCGTAAGGGCTTTAGCACCATGGACCACATTTATACGCTGCGGCATCTTATAGAGAAGACGAGGGAGTATAACCGGCCGTTATGCTTTGGGATAGTGGACTATGAAAAAGCCTTCGATTCGATCGAAACATGGGCCGTGACTATCGGTATATCGAGGTGTTGAAGTGCTTATACAGTAACGCCACTATGTCAGTCCGAGTACAGGAGCAGTGGACGACGGCAATTCCATTGCATAGAGGTGTAAACCAGACGTTACATATATCTTCGAAACTGTTCACCGTTGCACTGGAAGATCAAGCTTCTGGAATGGGAAGGATTTGGCATTGCCATCAATGGCGATTTTATCACTCACCTTCGATTTTCCGATGATATCGTTGTCATGGCGAAATCGATGGAAGACTTAAGTATGTATGTACTATGCTCGCAGACTTAAACCGAGTTTCCAAACAGGTGAGCATTAAAATGACCGATCTAGATCCTTCCAGCTAGAGCGGCTTGCATCCAGCGCCTTCCAGCTATTCTAGATCGGTCATTTTGGAAATCTTTGGGAGAGGCCTATGTCCGGCAGTGGATGTTATGCGGCTGAAATGATGATGATGATGATGAGCCTTTAAATGAACATGGACAAAACGAAAGTCATGTCGAATATCCATGTTGCGCCACTTCATGTTTGGTTGGGAGCTCCACCCTCGAAACTGTAGACCTGGGTCAATTGATCCAGGCAGGAAGCTTCGGCTTCGAGGAAGACGACTTTCGACGAATCCGACTCGGCTGGGCAGCATTAGGGAAGCTACGCAATGTCTTCTCGTCAAAAATATCTCAGTTTTTTAAGACTAAAGTTTGACAAACAATGTGTGTTACCAGTGATGACTTATGGATCTTAACGTGGTCCCTTACTATGGGTCTCATAAGAGGGCTAAAGGTGCAACGCGCTATGGCAAGGGCTAAGCTCGGTGTTTCTCTACGCGATCGAATCAGAAATGAGGAAATTCGTCACTGACACAGCCCAGCGGATTAGCTCGTTGTGCTGCTCGTAGAGAACTAAAGTCACTGACATAGCCCAGCGGATTAGCTCGTTGAAATGGCAGTGGGCGTCGAACATAGCATAGCGCGACGAACCGATGGCCGATGGGGCAATAATCTACTCGAATGGCAACCACGTACTGGCAAGCGAAGCGTATATAGGACATCCACCCGCAAGGTGGTTTGTCGAACTGACTAAGGTCGCTGGAAGCCGCTTTAGATCGGTAATTTTGGAAATCCTTGGGAGAGGCCTATGTCCAGCAGTGGAGTGGCTGAAATGATTATGATGATGAGATGTAGGCGTAAAATAGTTGGCAGCTGGATGCACATACGTTGCTTTTTTAAGATCCAAATGTCTTAGGGATATCGAATTTGATCCAGGTTTTGATTTAAATTGTTTGAAAAAAAAATATAAAATGAAACTTTTGCAGCTCAGAATAGAAGAAGAAAGAAGGTTGGAAAATCTGTTTCCTGCAACGGTATCGAATCGGCAGTGAATAATATATCACAGTTTCACTGGACATTAAAGTTGGTTCAGTTTTGAAATAATATCGCGAGGTCTAAGTTCGCGGCGAACCACTAGTTTATGTCAATGACTTGCCTTACATGGTTTAGAAGCAAGCTGGCATAGTGCTGTTTCCTGATGACACCTCGCTTATATTCAAACTTGATCGACATAGCACAAACGCTAGCGCGGTGAACAGCACCTTGTCTTCCATTTCTTATTGGTTTTCTGCCAATAATCTCATGTTAAATGCGAAAAAGACTCAATGCGTTCGATTTTCTCTTCCCAATGTGAGAAAGGGCTGCGTTGACATAATGATAGATGGCGAAAAACTCGATCTTGTTGAAAGTACTACCTTCTTAGGAATTACAATAGACTCGAAACTTCAATGGGGTGCTCATATAACTAAACTTTCAAATAGGCTTAGTTCTGCGGCTTATGCTGTTAGGAGAATAAGACAATTGACAGATGTAGCAACTGCTAGACTAGTGTACTTTAGTTACTTTCATAGTGTAATGTCTTACGGCATACTCCTGTGGGGGAATGCAGCCGATATTCAGACTATTTTCATTTTACAAAAACGCGCAATTCGTGCTATTTACGGGTTAGGATCTAGAGACTCACTCAGAGAATTATTCAAGAAAATATATATACTTACCTTAGCATCACAGTATATATTTGAAAACATTATGTATGTAAGGAAAAATATTTCCTCATACAATAAAGTAAGCGATTTTACCGATAGAAACTGTTGATTTATATGATTTAATTTGCAAAAATCAATCTTTATTTTTCATTATGGCAATACTAAAGCAATCAAGTTGCTGTCTTTATTTAGTTGCAACGCCTAGTTGTCTCGTTCATTCCGTTACCGACTGTGCTAGGCGTCAGACGTATACACTTCCAAGTAAAAGTGAAAATAATATAATTTCATAGTTCACCGGATAAACAGTAGTTTAATTTTTAGCCCATACCGAGTTGTTATTCCAACAGGTTATGGACCCAGTTTACGCATAAGGCATTTAAAATATCTAACTAAGAAAAATATCTCAATTCGCAAATTTAAAACCGTTACTCGTGTTTTACGATGGATTTAAAAAAAATAAAAATAAATTTATAACTATTTGATCGCGAGAAATACAGCTTTTGGAAATGTAGGCTACAAAAATTAAAATGTGTTAGAAGTGAATAATACTGTTACTAAGTGAATTGAGTGTGTGTTACTTTATGATTTTAACGTGTGTTACTAAGTCAAATAAATGTGTTAGACATGTGTGATTAAATGTTTGTGATAGTGATCCAATTATACAATTTGCGAAAGAATAGCTCGGCGATGGGTATTTTGCACAATTCGGAAACTCTTTACGAACGTTAGAGTATCGATCGATTGGGAAGTAGGCGTTACAAAAAAAAGAAAACGCGAATTATTGTCCGTCAAATAATTACCATCAAAAGATAATATAAGTAAAAATTAGTCTTTTTTTTAAAAAAAAGTGTTATCATTGTGGACGGATAGGTTAAAAATTACTGTTACTATTTCAAAAGAATATTTCTGCAGAAAACTACGAACAGAACAAGAACAATTTAAGCAGTCAAAATGAATCAAACCATCTACGTCATCAAGTTTTGCTTTTATGGCCGAGAGTCGAGGCTACCAATTTTATAACACATTAAATTGGATTTTGGTGCATCTAAATAAACTAACAGAGAAGTATTTTCGTTACATATAACCTTAAAATATTTCAATTGCTATACATTATAAATTTATTTCAGATACCAAAAAGGGAAATGTTGCCAGCAACATGGGTATTGGAGGAGCAATAGAAGCCATGCTTTACTGCCCTGAGGCACCATAGGGTTTGCTGTTGATCTCGAAGGTGCAACAATTCGGCGAGTGAGGCGTCAAAATATGTAAAGACGGTAAAACATTAATGAAAGGTATGTGAGTTAATAATTTTATTGTTTTAAATTTTGTGGTGTCTGCGAATATCTGCCACCCGGTTTTCCAAGTGTATATGTTGGCTCTAATAAATGAAAATTATGCCATCAGCGCAGCGCCTAGGCCACGCGAAAAATATATATTTTTTGAGTTGATAACTAATAAAATGGTAGATGACATTGATCAAATCAAAAGTGGTACCGAGTGACAATATATTATGTGAGGCTGTATATATGGGAAACAGAGTAGACTACCATTCAATCAGACTAAAGACAAAAGATATATTGAACGAGTATTATGCGTTATACAGTTCGATGTGTGTGGCCCAATCACTTCTTCAAAATCAACAATAATTATTTTGTTTGACCTGACCAATTTACTAATTTATTACATATTACAATACAATTTACAAAAAAAAAAGTGTGATGTTTTCTCTGGTCTGAAAGGTTGTGTTGCTAAAAACGAAGCTAATTAAATTAAAAATTAGTTTATTTATATTGTGATAACAGTGCGGAGTATTTATCCACTGAAATAAAAATTGTGTTGAAACGGGAAGTACTTACCACTTATCAGTTCCAAAGATGCCTCAATTAAATGGTGTTTTGGAAAAATGGTAAGATCTACTACTGGGAAAGCTCGTTCTATGGTCAATGGTGCAAGTCTAGAAAAAGTATTACGGGTGAGGCTGTTTTCACTGCTGTTTACTTAATATAACTTAAAATAAATTTAACATGCTTTAATAAAAAATACAGTTTGAAATGAGCCGTTATATATATAAATATTAAAGGTTTTTGGTTTAACGGTTTATGTGCACGATAAAACGAGTAGGTAAAACAAAATAGATGTAAAAAGTTAGGAATCCAAATTACGAAGGGTTTGGAACTGTCGGGTATGGCATTGTGGATGAGACAATCCAGGCCTACATGGCAATCTGAAGAGAATAGTCGAAATTCTCATGATAGTGTTAACATTTTCGGAAATTCTGGAATAGTCTCTTAACAACTGACAGATCTAAAATCAGATATGCTCTTTCAATCTGATGATTATTAACTAAGAAATCTAAAGTCAGATATACCCTATAAATCTGATGATTATTAACTGAGAGATTTAAAATCAGATATGCTTTATACATCTGATGATTATTATGTAAGAAATCTAAAGTCAGATATACCCTATAAATCTGATGATTATTAACTGAGAGATTTAAAATCAGATATGTTTTATAAATCTGATGATTATTACCTAAGAAATCTAAAGTCAGATATACCCTATAAATCTGATGATTATTAACTGAGAGATTAAAAATCAGATATTCTTTATAAATCTGATGATTATTAACTGAAAGATCTAAAATCAGATATGCCCTATAAATCTGATGATTATGAGAGTTCTCATAGGTTTAGTTCGCAAAATGAACCACGACATAATCAAATTGAAATAACCAAGTACTAAAGCTTGTGGATAATTCAATAGTGGTTACAGATACTAAAGAACAGGTATTGTTAAAACTTGAAAGAGTGATAGGCTTGAAGGTCGTCCCCTATTTCGTATAGGAAAAATGATCACCTTATCTGTGCTTAACCAATCTTGTGTAAACCGAGAAATAAGAAAACTCGAGATGATAGAGTTCAGTAGGAAAGCGCAATTAGGATTCATTAAATTTTCTTTTGACAAATAATTCAGGGAATATAGTACCAAATCAATGCAAGGATTTTCACTTTTGATTCTTAATAATGAATTTGGAGACCCTTTACAATATTTGACTTATTACTAGAGGTTTCAGTCAAAAATATCTAATAGACTATGATGAAACCTTTCCACCTGTTGCAGGAATAACTAGGTGGTTTATAATTAGTTTTGCTTATCAATATTACTTTTTAGCCCACCATATGGACCACGAAACTAAAGGAAATTGACATGAAAAATTCAAGGTCGTATCAAGCAAAAAATAAAAGATCTTTTAAACTGAATGAAGCATATGTGTTGAAGCAGGTGCTGGCATAAAGTATTTGAGCTGTCATTTAAAGAAAAGGCCTTCAAAATTCATTAGTTGATAGATGTACAAACGTGTTCGTTATATATATACATGGTACTATATGTAGAAGATTTGGTGATAGTATGTGTGATAAAAAAAAAATACAATGAACAGTTTTAAAAAGTATTTTATAAGTAAATTTGAGATGAAAGATTTTAATAGGTTTCTTGGTATTAAAATTACTTGATATGATCATGAAATAATGTTAGACCAAAGTGCAGTTCTAACTAAATTTAGTATGCAGGATTTCAATCCTGTAAATACTCCTTAGAAAGTAAATTATGAAGCATGTAAAAGGCTTTCTGATGTATGTAATGCTATGAACTAAACCTGATTTAATTATAAGTGTTAATATCAGGTATTCAAATAAAAATAGTAGATAATGTGACAATGTATTATAATTGCTTAGGTCCGAGTGTTAAAAGGCAAAGTTGACCTTAAGTTAAGTTGTTAAAGGTGTGACTATAACAATATACTATATTTATTCTGATTGGCTCGGAAATAGAAAAATGACAGAAAAAGTAAAACTGGGTATTTCTTTCAATTATTTAAGCATTGTTCAGTAACCTGGATTACGAAGAAACAACTGTCAGTCTGGTGCTAGTACATAGCGTTGTATGAAGCCTAGTGGTTTGTTTTAAGCCAAAAGTATATATTTTGATATCGATACACCCATAATAAAACTCGTATATGTAGACTATGTATGTATAAGCATATTGCAAATAATTCAACTGATGATAAACGCACTAAACATATAGACATTAAATATGTATCTAATGAAATAAAATTACATTCCCACAGGTCAACTTCTGGCAGATGCACTGATGAAGACGAAACCATTACTTACCTGCGATGTGGTGGAACATGGGTTTACAATAATGTTTAAAAAAAAATATACATATTGATTTTGTTATTGATTAATTATATACATAGATATATAAGTGACATTTCGAAAATGATATACTAATTGATGAAATTGGTTAATGAAACTAATGTAATGAATGAAATGATCTGATTAGGTTTTACTGGGTTTTCCTAATCCTCGCAACAAATGTTGGATCATTATTTTGTGATTCCCCAGATAAACTTGGAAGTTATGTATGCTCTGCATAGGGACTTTTTTATTGTATAAAAGATTAATTTTTGAGGGGGCGTGTTGATTTATATGATTTAATTTGCAAAAATCAATCTTTATTTTTCATTATGGCAATACTAAAGCAATCAAGTTGCTGTCTTTATTTAGTTGCAACGCCTAGTTGTCTCGTTCATTCCGTTACCGACTGTGCTAGGTGTCAGACGTATACACTTCCAAGTAAAAGTGAAATAATATAATTTCATAGTTCACCGGATAAATAGTAGTTTAATTTTAGCCCATACCGAGTTGTTATTCCAACAGAAACTTACGTAATAAGAATGACTTAGTTGCCCCGTTTTATAGGCTTAAAACAATTAATAAGACGTTTATGGGGAACTGTATACTTTTTTATAATAAATTGCCAAAATCGATCCTTGATATGCCAGACAAAAAATTCAAAACTTATGTAAAGAAAGTACTTTGTGAGAAGGCTTATTATAGGACCGATGACTACCTTAAAGACAAAAAAGTCTGGCTTGAGCTTGACGCGAGACCCTCTAAAAGTTTGTTATATAGGTACTCGAAAATGTCATAATTTGGTACATTTTGTACAAACTGAATCTACAACTTGACATTATATTAAAATTTTGACATTCTAAAAATTAAATTTAAATGATGATGTGACATAACAAACAAGGTATTCTCTGTCCACATTAAGGTGATTGCGAACCTTGGCCGTCCATACATTTTGTTTTACAGCAATTCTCTTAATGTGGATAGTGTTTCTCATATTACAATCGCTTTTCCAATTTTCATGAAGTTGTAGTGCTCGCCTTTAAAATCTGTCATAATAATTTACAGTACTTTACAAGAAAAACGATATTTAAAACAAGACAAAAATTAACATTTCTAACAATGTGTGCGTAATAAATAGAATTCATTTTGCGGTGACATCTAGCATATTTATTACAAACTACTGCATTTGTCTAATTTGACAGCTCAATGCTTGCAACGACATACTTGGACATCATCTAGATGGCGCTGTAATAAAAATATCTAAATGTATCTAGTAATAAGTCAGAAGACTTAGCTCAAACAGAATGAACGTTGCCGTCCCGCTAGCAGCGGGCAACGCGCAAAATGTAGTAGGTACATAGCGGCACGAGACGGCAACGTTGTTTGCTTTTGAAACCGAATGCATTTCTCTCCAAGTCTCCACAATATTTCTAATTTCTACGATATGAGTTCGTTCTGAAACTGAAACAAATATTTTTTACAAAACATATATTAATTAAAAGAAATAATTATAGGTATATACTTAGTAGGTAAACATGTACCTATTAATAAACAAAAAATAAGTATTTATAATTTATGTTTTGAAAATAATAATAAAATACCGAAAAATTATTCTTTACTTTTTATTTAGAATTTCACAATAAACCTACGAACTTCTGAACGTGACTTATCTAATCTAGTTGCTTTAGTCCCATATCTCTGAATCTACTACATGAACAATCAAATTAGCAAAACCTGGACCTGGACATAGTTCATAAATTCGTTGTTTAAATTATTTAATGGGATATTTATATATATATATATATATTTTACTTAACCTGTACTGTCCCACTGCTGGGCAAAGGTCTCCCATATTTATATTAAATATCAAATATTCATTGGATATCTAAACATATCTATCTATACATATAATAAAACAGTAAAAAAAAGTGTGTCTGTACATTAAATATATTTCCAAAAAAAATATTGGGGGCGATGGAGACGTTGTAATAGAGTAAGAATTTTAAAAAAAATGTCTGTCTGTTTGTCTGTATGTCTGTTTGTCTGTTTGTACACGCTAATCTCCGGAAATAATGGACGGATTCGAACGAAACTTTTTTTGTTATATAGGTATTAAGCCTGGGCAACATATAGGGTATACATGATTTTGGGAAATGGAACGCCTGATGCAGAACCATAATGGTCCAGCTAAACTATAGAGATATAAAAATGCCGCCTTAGTAAAAGTTGTTCAGCCTGATGAGCATTTTCCAGAGACATAAAGTCCACGCGAACGAAGTCGCGGGCTTCGGCTAGTATTATATAAAAATCTGCGATCGTACACGCCATCGAGTACACACACTCTTTTTTTAGGGTTCCATACCCAAAGGATAAAAACGGGTCCCTATTACTAAGACTTCGCCGTCTGTCCGTCTGTCTGTCACCAGGCTGTATCGCAAGAACCGCGATAGCTAGATAGTTGAAATTTTATAATAACAACAAATACTAAAAACAAAACAAAATAAAATAAATATGGGACGCTCCCATACAACAAATGCGTTTTTCTATTGATAATGGTACGGAATCCGCATTAGTGTTAGTATAGTGCGCGAATCCGATTCGCACTTGACCGGTTTTTTTGATTGCAGGTTTGAAACGATATACCGATTTGACATACGAGTAAGTTGAAATCATTTGAATATTTGATATAATTTATTATAGGCAAGTTGTATCTAGTTGAGATTCGTTTACGTCGCCTGGGTGTCTGATAGTAGTGGTGACACGCTACATGTAAGTATACACAGTCATTCAGTGGTCGCCGCAGTATAAAACCGGCTGTTTAGTTAAAATTACATAAAGCGGCGAGCAAAAATGCCTTCATCCACGGCGGTGCAAGAAAAGTACGGATGTCACGGATGACGTTTTTGCCAGGACTTCTTGTCTGCGTGGTCAAACGACTCGTGACATTTTGTAATATTGTTATTTGTAAGATAATATACGTGATTCAACATTTCATATTAGAATCTGTTTCAAAATGTTTTCCTAAGTTGCAACTTGCCGCCACGTTTGAAACACAAGTCTCGAACTTGTTTTGGGTTTGATTGATTTAAAAGTCTGTGTGATTTGTCCGTATATATTTTTGTATAGATACCTACATTTATATTTAAAATTTATTTCAGGTCCATGGGAAAATACGTGTCAGGAAAATGCAGAAGTGTTTCTTTTTTTGTTTCACTTCTATTACATAAACTCTAACAGAGGTTTGCCGTCTCCATCATCCATCATTTCAAGTTCAAACATGCAATAAACTATAAAGTTGTTTTTAGTCACCGTGCACAGAATAATGACTACAACATTTAACAATTTATGTCGGCAGAAATCACTATCATTTTGTATCATTCTATCTGTATGAATTGTTTTTTTTTTCAGTAATAAATATTAAACTTCAATAAAAAGAAAATTCAACAATGTGTACGATTTGCTTTTATTAAAAAATACAATGCATGTACAATGACGACGTTTGTTGCGCGGTGGTTTTTCCTTCCACCAAATGGTCTATTCTCTAAACGAGTGCCCCGACACAAGGCTTGATTAGCTATCAGAGTCAAAGCTGTGGTTGACAAATATGCAATCTGGGATCATTTTTTTGTGTTTAAAATGATTTTCGGCTGTTTGAAATAATAACTGAAGATATGCGCTATCCAGTTTTTTTTTAATAGTGCCATCTAGTGGCGATACTCAAATCTATAACCATAGTCTATAACAATGCTTTACGCCATCTTCATGCTTTTTTAAGCTCCTGTCGTAGTGTGAGTGAGTGTAGAGATACGAGACAAAATGACAGATTTTATTTTGGAGCATTTTTCTGAATACATTGACTGAAGAACAATAGTATGCCATTAAATAAATAAAAGAGTATGTTACAGGCTCGCCGATCAAAAATGTTTGCCTACCAGTAATCCATTACACAAGAATTTTAAAAAAACCTGAAAATATTGAAATCAACGCCATCTAGCGAAAAAAGTTTAATGAAGAGCCCTTTGCATTCACCTTAACTTTAAGTATTAATTTAATTGTGAGTTGACGTCCTTAGAGAAAATGCTGCAGTGCAGTTTGTTACCGCTTCTTCTGCACTAGTGCTTTGGAAGCGGTAGTAAACTTAGCTGTAAGTAACCATTTGACGTCAACAATTGTGCAACAAAATAATGACGATTATTAAGAGATATTATAAATATCCTATGATAATAAAGATATATTTGAATTGAATTGAATTAAAGTTACAATAATATGCATGTCAACAGTCACAAAAAGAAGACCGAGCGAAGTAGAGAAAATATCAGAAAAATATCAAAACCATTTGGTTAAAACTTAGAATGTACCAGCTGCTTCTCTTCCCGCACAGTGACTAAAGTCGACAAGGAAATAAGCGAAAATGCAAATCATATTTATAGGCGATGCAGTTAGCAACCCTATTTTATTCTTTCACTTTCTCGCATACCATCACGTTAGTAATTGATATTGGGTCTTTCGGCCCTGGGCTGTCTGCTTAGTGCCGCAAGACCCAAAATGCTCTATCTGCACTATTAGGGATACAGTGATAGTATGTAGTTTTGCCCTATTTGGCTAAAAAGCAGGGTGATAGCGCATAACATTGTGTGGTATGACGAATGTGTAACTTAACCACAGAATTAATATAAGTATTACATACAGAACGGAAACTTCTATGGTCTGTAGAGGCGCCTGTAGCCGCCCGCTCTCAACACCCAAGGCGATAACGGGGACAGGTGCGGGGACGAGGAACGGGGACGCATATTACGCGGGATTCCGTTCTGTATGTAATACATTCTGTGACTTAACCACGAGTTGTTACGCAATATCCTAGCGATGTTGCGAACAATAGAGGATATTGCACAATCGTATATCATGAGTGCAAGCTTTTGATCAACTAAATCTATGGTTGCAAAACTTTTTGCTCCAAATTCGGTATACGTTTTTATAGCCTAAAAATGAACTTCCTCCACAAATCATGATCATTTGAATGTGTAAACACGCATTGTGATATTTTAATTAAGTGTGGTTATTTGACTGGGGATTTATACTTATCTATCAACTAATCGTGCAATCAATCGGGATTCTGGCAAAGGTCTTCGCCATATCATGCCGAGTTACCCAAACCAGTCTAATTCATAAAAAAATATTAACATTATTTAGACCTATTTCAGTTAAAACAACTTTTGTCTTTATCTCTCTTTTTAATATTTGACATAGGTAGTAATAATGAGACGAAAGACATTTTATCTAAAATAGGTTTAACAAACGTTTGATATTTTCCTGGGATCATATGCAGAAGCTACTATCGGACATCAAACGTTCTTTCTAAGCGTAACTAGGAGTCTTAATTATGATGTGAGAGAGTGGAATGAGGGTTTTCAAAAATATGTGACACCAGATATGCTGCCAAGCTCAGCGGCATCAGGTCCAATCGACTGCTGTCATTGGACCATCAGTTGATAAGTTATTTTACTACGTCAAATGTTTCCAACAGCCAAGGGCCTGACACGCTTTGATAGAGCGAGATAAGTCTTATTGCGATTTCTAAAAATAAGAAAAACGAATGCCAATGTTTTGTCCTTGTCACCGACCAATCATTTGCTCGTGGTCGGGTTATAGGCACACTTCAAATTGCATACCTATTTTTGAAGTGTGCCCATAACCCGATTATGTAAAAAATATAAGTAGTACCTATCATAAATGTCTTTCTCTTACGCCCGGTCGCTCGGTGGCAAATCTATAACTACTTGTACATATATACTATCCCCCTTATTCATAAAAAATACAAACATTAGTTACATCTGTAGTCCCTTTCATTCTTTTCTTTCTTTCTCTTTCAAAATATATTTTAACAAAAATAGGTTTAGCAAACGTTTCTATATTCTGACTTCACGGTACTGCCATCTGGTGTAATATATTTTTGAAAACCCTCACTGTAGTAAAAAAAATATTGGGTTATTTACCATCGGCAGTGTTGGTTTGCACGAGCTGAATGCCGCCGTTCTCGTTGCTGTCTGGTGAATATGCTACTGTGAGAACGGTGCCAGCTAAAACAAAAAGCGGTGGAACATATAGTATGCTATAATTATTATGCATATCGAATAATATTTGTGATCTTATTACTAGTGGCTCTGTGAGCTGTGAACCTCCCCCCCCCCTTCTCCACCCGTTGAAGATTATCGAATAAAAAAGCTGTTCAGACAAAAAAGTTAAAGGTAACAGAAAGGTTACATGGCATTTTGGAAAAAAATGAAATGGCTGCAAAAGTTTTCAACCTCCATATTTTACCCATTTTGAAAAATTTCGAAAAACTAAATCGACAATAAAATTCTATATAATTATCGAACCTTCTAAGAAAATTTCACAAGAATCTTAAGAAATGTGAGAACCGGACAGCCGGACAAAATCATTTGAGGCAAAAATAGAATTCTATTTATGTATTACAAACAAATACAAAAGCGATTCCAAGCAACCTGAGGGTATGAGAACGAATAATATTAAGTGTCATTGTATACCTAAAACCATATCAGAGGCCTTTAAGGCGGTTTAAAAACTCTGACACTAGTGTTAGTCAGTAACACACACGATAAGAGAAGAAGTAATTGTTACCTTGCTGGAAGCCGGGTATCTGCATCTGGTATTTGGGTTGCTGTGCTTGCAGCATATTGGGCGTCAAAACTTGGATCTGCACCGTCTGCTGGGGGTCGCCTGCCGACAGTAACATAAAGTCCAAATATATATTTTAACAAGCTTTAATATAACTTGCAATGCCGTGTGGTTCCGAGTGAATAGGGCCACTCCAAATCCTCCCGTGGATGTCGTAGAAGGCGACTTAAGAAATACCAGCTAAACAAACAATGAGACTTCTCCAACCCGTCTGGCCAGCGTGGAGAGTGTATGCCAAATCCTCTGGCTGCTCGGGCCAAGTATGGCTTTGGTAGTACAGAGGCCGTGCTCCTGCAGTGTAGACTAAAATACCTGATGATGATGATGAAACATCATTGAGACCTCTTCAACCCGTCTGGCCAGCGAGGAAATTGTAGGCCAAATCTTCTGGCTGCTCTGGCTGGCCAAGTAATATTAAACGAACTTTTTCTATGGGTTTTGTATGAAATAAAGACTAATGACGTCACAGTTTCTTGGAGTAAAATAGCGCTCTTTTCGCAATAAAAAATCTAAAATCACGTTGAAAATGGATACGATCAATGACAAGTGACATTATTTTGTAAGGTTTTATTCTATTAACAGTACCAAATAATTTGTCTTTGACCTAGGTACCTTGTTGTGGCTAGGTCAAAGGTGTTACTGGTAAACTTAGCTATAAGTAGATAATCTGGGGTCAACATTAACCTTTTAGGAACCGAAAAAAATTGAAAAAGAATGCCAATTATCAAGTGATACAAATATCCAAAGATAAATAAATGATACAACGCGTGGTTTCCGGCAGAGTAGAATAGGACCACTCCGAGTCTTCCCATGGATGTCGTAGAAGGCGACTCAGAAAATACAAGCTAAAAAAAGCTTATATATCAATGAGACCTCTTCAACACGTCTGGCCAGCGTGGCTATACTGACTTTGTTATACAAACTGACATTACCTACTCGTATTAAAAAACTACTAAACAAATCAATCTTTATTTAAATAATTACTAACTAATTTTATATTATATAAATACTAACGAAAAATAAAACCGCATGCCGTTCCATATTTTTTCTTTTGCAATGCCCTGTCAAGGCTCATTTTGTACCTACTAACTTAAGAAATGACTATGTAGTAAAGTGTTATATATGTACAATATGAAAAGCAATAAATGAATTGAATTGAATTGTGGAGAGTGAAAGCCAAGTCCTCTGGCTGCTCTGGCCAAGTATGGCTCTAGTAGTACAGAGAGGGTCGTGCCCCTGCAGTAGAGACTAAAAAGACCTGATGATGATAATAATGAAATAAATGATTGACTTTTATTTTTTGTTCACGTTACCTGGCTTGCTGCCGGGCAGCGCGATGGGCACGGAGATGATCTGCGGCGCGCCCTGCAGCGCGGCGCCGCCGTCCAGCGCGCGCACGTACTGCACGCCGTCCGACATGCTCACGCCGCCCACCATGCTCACCATCTGAAAACGATATGGTTAAAACCCTTCCAGGACAGCTGTTTAAAAGACAGAACGTCCAAATAGTTTGATTACCTTTGACTTAAAATGCATGCGTGGAGGTCCATAGTCTCTGCCTATCCCTGAGGGAAACAGGCGTGATATTATGTATGAATGTATGACGACATTGTCAGAAAAGTATGATTGTAATAAGAATGTCGTGTGGTTTCCGAGAAGAATAGGACTACTCCAAGTCCTCCCGTGGATGTCGTAGGCTACTTAGGAAATACAAGCTTTATCTTCATGTCTTTTTTAGGGTTCCGTAGCCAAATGGCAAAAACGGAACCCTTATAGATTCGTCATGTCTGTCTGTCTGTCTGTCCGTCCGTATGTCACAGCCACTTTTTTCCGAAACTATAAGACCTATACTGTTGAAACTTGGTAAGTAGATGTATTATGTGAACCGCATTAAGGTTTTGACACAAAAATAGAAAAAAAATAGTAAATTTTGGGGGTTCCCCATACTTAGAACTGAAACTCAAAAAAATATTTTTCATCAAACCCATACGTGTGGGGTATCTATAGATAGGTCTTCAAAAATGATATTGAGGTTTCTAATAGCATTTTTTTCTAAACCGAATACTTTGCGCGAGAGACACTTCCAAAGTCGAAAAAAGTGTGTCCCCCCCCCCGTAACTTCTAAAATAAGAGAGGTCTTGCCCTACACTCTTCTCGCTGGCCCGACGGGTTTGAGAGATCTCATGATGTTCAAAGGTTTGCTTTTTGTTTGTATTTCCTAAGTCGCCTTCTACGACATCCATGGGAGGACTTGGAGTGGTCAAAGCATATACACATTGGGTGAGTCCTCTCCAACCCGTCTTGCCAGCGTGGAAAGTGTAAGATCAATCATCTGGCTGCTCTGGCTCAGTATGGCTCTAGTAGTACAGAGGACGGTCGTGCTCCTGCACTTAAAAGACTTAAAAGACCTGATGATGGTGATGATGAATAAGAATGTGGACTAAACATTTTTTTGCTCGTTAGATAGATTATTAAAAAGTATGGTATACGTATTTTTTCTTTTCACTCATTAGCAAATAATGACGTAGATACAGCGCATTTAAATTTCGCGTGACGACTTGATTAGCTACGATTTTTACCAACGGTGACGTAAATCACCCCAACTCCGAAACTTCGAAGCGCTGTATCTTCGTGAATTTTGACTACTTTGCTAAACGAAAAGATATGGGTGCTTTACTTTTGGATAATCTAGTTGACGGGCTTAAACAAAATAAAATATTTTTGACACAGTCCACTTAGTCCGCCTTTTAGATTGTCCAAAAATATACACATACGTATTGTTCATTTTACCAAAAAAAATCACAAAGATACTTGTGCATACTAAGATTACTTATTTGATCAAACATCACGATCGTTATATCAGAAACCTACACTACTGTAACGAACGTCATTAATCATCACCCAACATGGCAATGAGCCATAATTACCATGAGAATTGAGTCTAACAGAGATTTGAGACTTAGCACTAGAAGTCTCAATTTCACCTTCACACACTTTCACTTGCAGTGAAGATGACTATTTTGAAATTAATAATTTTATGTGAACTCAGCTATAGGTACGTTTGCTTGCATCGAAGAATAACAATATCTATGCGAATTTTCCGCCATTTAAATATATAAAAACAATGAGTTTTAAAATATTATTCGTAGCTGCATTTACATATAATGTCTAACAAAATATACTGAACAACTTTCCTCAAGAAACATATTTACATAGAAATTGAAAAATATATATTGCTATGGAATAGAAATCAGTTCAGCTGTTTTGTCAATTTGTATCGAAGTCAAGAAAATATTTTTCATATTATCGTGTTCTTTGGGAAAAATTGTTCAGTATCACGGACTAAATTTGGCCTATATTCTGAAAGATGTATAGTGCATACTAGAATTTTTGACTAATTGCATTTACATTTTTTCTTTGTGTAAACAACCACGTCTTGTAGTATGCAATGAAATGTAGAATGTAGAATATGGAATACTCAAATACTCAAATTTATAGATAATTACATTTGTAAAAAAATTAACACAACCAATTTTATTTTTATTCATGTCTTAGTTTCTTCCATATATTCACCGAATTAATATGGGATCAATTTGGTACCAGGTCGAATTGAGTCGGTTAAAAATAACTTACATTATTTACCTAATTTTAAATTATTTTATGTTATAATGTTATAATCGTTGCAAGTAGCGTGGCGTATGGTATTTGGTAAAAAGACAAACAAAAAATATTTCTATTCGCTTCCTCAATAATAAAACTTGTTTTCAATTTTCATGCATGTTATAAGGCAATATTGTAATTGGACGCCCCAACAGGTTGGTCGTGTAAAGGCATGTTATTTTAGTTTGTGGGTATGTGTGACTGCAAAGTCAAGACTCCTCTTTCTTTGGTTTATCATAGAAATGGAAAAACTGTTTTTGTTTTGTTAACAGATAAACTTTTGTCAGATTTTTTCAGACATGTCCATCCTGAGCATCAATCCATCCAGGAACGAAGCCCCAGCCAGCTTTCAATATACATTTTTATTTTCTTTTTGCTTACTTTAAACATAGAAGTAGATGGGGGACCATAGAGGTGGAGCCAATGTATAAAGGAGAGATGGGTAGGAAAGGAGTTACATATAATTTGACAAAGGACAGAAGATTAAAAAAATAATGAGTAATGACATGCTGCTGACCTCACATAATAATGGGATACAGATAAGGCAGAAGATTTTCTTTTTGGTGGCCTGTAGCCGTTGTATCCCACAACTAAGTTCCTCAGTCTACTCATTTATTTATTTATTAAATCTTTATTTAAACAAAAGGTGGACTTACTTCTTATTATAAAACACAGTCTAACTTTGTTACTAGATTTAAAACATTATCCGGTCAAATCAAGCTGACATTTTCAGATAAGGCAATGGGATATTACTAGATGTCAACTTTGTTTGGTCCGATAATGGTTTAAACCTGTTAACAAAGTAATTCTGCATTTTTTAATAAGATGGTATGACTCATCAATATATTTTTTAAATAATATTTAGTTACCTGTGACAGAGAACCATTGTTAGATACAGTCTGCTGTAGCTTAGGCAGTTGCTGGCTAGTGGTCACGAAATGAGTCCCAGCAGTGCCCACCGTGGAGAAGGCTGTGAAGTTCATCGCTGGATCTTCTTCACTGTAGATCAAACAATATTTTATTATGACAAATTTTTTTCATGCTAAGTTTTTATGTCATGGGAAATCTTACTTACTGATGGATGGATTAATGGTTGCTTTACTTTTTAAACTTATTTATTATTTAACTAATTTCTTTTGTTTTATTAACTGCACCTAGAAAATATTGATAAAATTGTCCCATCCCATATTAAATATATCCATGAAGTATTTTATAATTATTATTATCAGTTAATTGTTTTATAAAATTTATGAAAGAATTAACTGAGGGGCCTATTCCCAGTAGTGGGAGTTGAAGGGTGTGGGTGATGTAAACTCATTGTTACATCTACATCATGTCTTATGTAAAAATGGCAGTAGAGACCCAAATGCTAGATGCAAGCCGCTTTCAACCAGTTTTTGTGGAAATCATGGGGAGAATTTTGTCCCACAGTACATTACCTCCATATAGGAAAGGAGAAAGGTTACCATAGTAAAGTGTAGATAAGTAATATTCTTATTGTAGAATATTCTTTTTTATAAATAGGAAGGGATATGATTATGCTTAATAAATGTATTTGTGAATGTATGTAATCATATCATACTAAAAAGTTACCTTTCCTTAAATGGGTAAATGAAAGTTGTTAAACCTCTTTTTAGCAAACTGTTGCACAACAGTGAAAGTAGGAGCACTAAGTTCAACTATTGTAAGGATATCCTTATAGGTACAGTAAACAGGTATACTAATGTATAATTATGGGTAATTATTGTAACTAAAGAAATAGAAAACCTCATTAATTATGATTCATTTTGATGCAACAATAAGCCAGTTGACCCAGTCATGTCTTAATCTTAACATTAAAATAATTGCATCTAGATAGGATAATCTTTTGCACATCATCAAAAAAATTCTTCACCAGTTATTTCAAAGACTGCAATAGAGGAAATCCCGAAAACCAACAACCAGGTAGAATCGCCAAATAGCATACCAAGAGGCATCCTCTCTTGTGGGCATATTCTGCATGTCGCACATGGTGAGAGCCTCCACCGCGCCGGCGGCGGGAGGCAAAACAAAAAAAACAGTCCCACTCGAATCATTCACCAAACACCCGCGGTATCCCCACGTCCCCCTTCCCACCACCGCGCGCTCGGGACTACACTGGGACAATGGTAGGGCACATACTACTACCGACCACCAACAACACAGCACTAAAATTAATTCAGCGACGGTGAGAGGCAAGATGAACCGACAACTACTAATAAGAAAGTAGGCTAAAGAAAGTTTTTTATGCAGACAAGATAGTCGACCGTCGAGTTGGTGATACACACTGGCAGACAATCGGACTGTGTGTATGTGCTCTAACGTGATTCTCACTTTCTCTTTGCTGTACTTTCACAAGACACACGCTGAGGTGTGGTTGTGGTTCAGTGGCTGCACGGAGCCGCTTGTTGGGTAACTGCTTTGTGGAGCACTTGCTATTGACAAATTTTGCCTAACTTAGGGAAAAACTAATATTGATAAGAGGGTTTTGTTCCACATATTTTGTTGATACATTTTTTTAATACAATTATTTAGCATCAATCAGAAAAAAATATTGGCAAAAATCTAAAGTACTTGGTTAGAGTTGAAGTGATAATATCACTGATCTATAAAATAAATTTTACTTATTATATTACCAATTTTTACCATAATCAATTCCTTAATAATTACAATAGGTATTAAAGATTTTTTTGATGGGAATTATAAATATTAATAGGAAATAGAGTGCGAGAGGATATTGACTTCATTTTATAAAAAAATATTATTGGTTCGCTATTTTTAAAAGAAAACCAATTTTAAAATTATTTTAAACTAAGTCAATAATATAAAATATATATTTTTTTTATCATTCTCATTCATATAAGTATATAATTAGTAATAGGTAGAAGTTATTAAAAAGATATTGTCTAATCATTTTGCATTCTTTTACAGTTATGCATTTTGCATAGTCACCTTGGAATTCCTTGCTAACAGAAAGTTTGAGAATGAGGTCATAGGTACAGCCAAATGCCACTGACCTCTCACTATTTGTGGTAGGTATCAAGACCTTTTGGAAACAAGAATACCTACCATGAAAATGGCATGATGGTGCATATAAATTTATATTTACCTACTTTTATTTATCTAATGAAAATTGCTAGTCAGGGGTTGCCAAGGTTCAAAGTATGAGTGAAGACAAAGAATTGCCAATAAAAATGGCCGAGTATTTATTACGCAATTACTAACCAAAATATACACCTTTTTGTAGGGATTTAATTCATAAGTTTTCGAAGGGTGTCCGTCCACATGGTCGTGGGCGGTACCAGACATGGAAGGTTGTTCACCCCTACCAGTCCTTTTGCCCCGCGGAGCGGTCATCAAGCGCGTCGCGACGCATCCCCACCAAGGTGCGAGATCCCCTCCATGTTTTGCACCAAATCACTCCCGCTCCCGACCCGACTCCTCTCCTCCACCGCCAGGAAAATCGCGAGAGGAGGGGTGGCTCGCGGCCCTCACAGCACTCTCCGAGTCACGGACTCGACACTCATACAGACCGCCACGCGCCTGTATAACGGTAAAACGGAGTACCGCTTCGGTAAATAAGGTCATGGATATATTTTCACGCACGTAAACAAATCAATAAATAAAACACATACCTGGTTAACTATATATCCTCACGTGCAACAAATTTATTTTTATAACACTTCACAATCTTTCATTTATATCCATATTCTATTCAATAATACAAAAATTCCACCTTCCCTTCTCTTTTCGCATTTACAAAATGAAATCCGCCATAGTTGTTTAGATAGTTAAAATTTTTGACATCAGAGGGCGCACATTTCCAGCAATATGATTGGTTAGTTTTGACAACTAATGAATGAATCCACAGATAATAACAAAAATAAAATAACAAAGGCCTTTTTTATATCAACGAAATTTTATTTTTATTTATTATAAATAGACTGAATACACACTATCAGTAAGCATACAAATAAAATCACAATAAATCTAAGTAGTAAATTTAAAAAGGAAATTGCTGACCAGATCTTTGTATTCTCTCCAAATGCAGTTCAAACAATAGTTTATTTTCATAATAATAATTACTCTCAGAAGAATTAACACCAGGATCATAACTTGGCCTTCTTTCTGAATCTGAAGAAGAGCTGTGAGGTGAGGCAATGCCATTCTCCGTAGTTAACCCGTTGATTCTAGTATCTTGGCTTTGTGACACAGTGGTACTTGCAAGGTTATTGTTTATGTGTAAATTGTTGATTCTTTTCGATAGTGGCATAAACTCACAGCTGTCATCCTCACGAGATCTTTTCCTACAACAAAAATTTAAACATGTTTAGTTACAGAAATGTGATGGGATTACATTACTTATAGAATATAAACAAGGAAAATCATAAACACCTATTCTCTGTCATCGTTCTGAAGGGATAATTTGCATTGCTACCAATGAAATTATTTAACTGAACAGTAAAATCTTTTCCGAAAGTCATCAGTTATAAATTGTCTCAATTATTTTATCAAAATTATTGAAACACACAGAAACAAATGTGAGAATCAAATTGACAATTCGTCATTCGATTCGATGCGCACTTGACAGTCTTGACAGCTGACATGACAGGAGAGCAGCTGTTTCACTACATAGCGCCATCTGCCTCATATCCTAAAAAGTAATAAACAGTCAAATGAAACTCTCCTAAAAAACTTTTAGAATTTTTTTATTTTTCTAGGTGGATATAGTAAAAAATATAATATTTACATTTGCCCAATTAAATGTAAATCAATGAAAATTATGATTATTGATGAATGATGTTTTAATCACGTTGGTGTTGTGATTCCCCCAATGTACGATAGATGGCGTTAGGAGCTCCCGAATCGAAGTTTTACCCGATCACGAAAGTGTGAGGTAATGTATTTAACACAAGTCCCTCAAGGTCTATCGCACATTGAAGCAGTTTTACAAAAAACAGCTTGATTTTTATTTTTGTTATATATTATTGTTATAGCTAAGATATATACACGGTGATATTGTATTGGTTCTAAAGCTGAAGGCCACTTCATAGGCATCGTTAGTGAAACCTAACTAGCTAGTCAAAATAAAAATTCTGAAACAAAAAATGTTGACTAAAACTCGGAAGCAAAATTGTGAGATCAATTAGTAGTACGGCCGCCATACACCGCCCGCCGGCGGCGGAGGTCGTCGACATCCACGCAGTTGTTTTGGACGGCAAAACTATGTGGTCTCGATCGAAAATCATTTACGAAACTTTTTCATCTTATGACATACAGAAATTTGGATTACGTATATGGGTAAAGGAATTTATTTACTACACGACTTTTTTTTTCCAAAACCAATGAAAAGTCAGCGTGTATTTTTGTTATAGCTAAGATCACAAAATAACAAGATTCTATATTTTTTTTCTTAAAATTAACAAAACCATAATTTAAGTAGGTTAGGTATATGTACATAATTACATAATACTCTTAAGATACCCCGTGAGGATACCTATCTCCGTGTTCATGGCTCTTGTTTGGATTTGTCAAGCAATAGAATCATATGACACTGAAACTTCTCTCCGCTTCGTTTCTCTTCTCTTCCCTTCGCTTCCGTCCCGCTCCGGCGCCGGTAAGGTATGGTGAGTTGAGTCTAGCCCGTCTAACCCAAGTATGTAGGTACATAATTAGCTTGTTGGCCTAACTAGTATCAACCAGTGTGTTCAAAATCCTTACCGTCTTTTTATAAAACGCAGACTTACTTTTTTACTACGTTTAAACCATTATTCGACCATATGAAGATGAAAGTTTTAGACGAGACAGTGGCATATTACTAGATGTCAACTTGATTTTGTCGAATAATGGTTTAAACCTGGTAACAAAGTTAGTCTGAATTTTATAATAAGACGGCAAAATAACGGTGGTCACAGTCAAAGATACGAGTATCACAGTGTTTACACCAGTTAACACTTTCTGCTTAGTTAGTGTTTCCAAAAAACGTCCACGACTCACGAGTCTAACGACACGCACGTTCTACAAACGCTACAATGTGCAAAAGCCCTTTTTAATTACGGGCTGACGCGACGCGACGCCCCGCCCGCCGATACGTTGTGTTCGCTTATACGTAGTTGATAGTGAAAAAAAAATTGTTATTTTTGTCTCATGATGAGAACAGACAGTCACACAGACCTACTGTACATAACTTGACTGATCAGCTGATCATTGTGTACCTCCGAAACATCGTTGGGGGCTCGGGCTGCAAAAAGCAAAAATTGGCCAAGAGCATGTCGGGCCACACGCAGTGTAGGGTTCCGTAGTTGCGAATACCAAGTTTGAGTTCATGCCGAAACTTCTAAAAACGAATTTTCTATTGCATTTGTATGAAATTTTCCTTTTTCAAGTAAATTTCATAAGTTGATCGCCTACCTCTACCTATAACTTCTTAATTTATAACTACCTACTTACCCCACACGATGGGTTAGTCTGGAAAAAAATGGACTCTCACTTTACTTGTATTGTATGGAAGATTGTAAAAAAAACTTTTTCAAGGTTTTATTTTACCCATTTTTTGACATATTTAAAATAGGTACATGTCGTGTCGTGCGTGTCGTTTTTGGAGTAAAGGGAGGAGTAAATGCACAGAATTAATAATAGGTAAAGGTCTGCAACATAATGCCTTTCTAAACCTAGTGTTTACCGTTTACCTCGTCACCTCGTGATGTCACGTTGTTACAAACATTGCTGGAGTTATCCAACAAATTAATGGGTGAAATCTCATTAATATTAAAATTAAATAATTTTATTTCGATACAATATTTCATATCGGTTGGAATGTGACAATTCTACATCAAATCGGTTATGTAAAATATATAATTGATTTTCTTCCAACATACTGCATAACGATTCATAACACCGATACCACAGCCGATACGTAACATACAACTTAAATATTAATTTAGAAACTAACTGCGCCCACGACTTCGTCCGCGTGGACTATCTGGGTTGTATGTAGCCTACAATACCTAAGTTACCTACTTCTTATAACATTATAGCTATCCATCTGCCAGTAAAAGTCGGTCCAGCTACCGTTTCGAAGATTAGCCAAAACATATAAAATAACCGGCCAAGAGCGAGTCGTTATAAAAAATCATATTTGTTGTATGGGAGCCACTCAAATATTTAAGTAACTATTTTATTCTTTTTTAAGTATTTGTTTTTAATGTTGTTATAACGGCAAGAGTGGCAACAGAAAAAGAAAAATTTCAACTGTCTAGCTATTACACGGTTTATGAGATACAGCCCGGTGACGGACGGAAGGACTCCGTCTGTCCAGGAGGAGTCTTAGTAATAGGGTCCCGTTTTTATTTTACCCTATGGGTACGGTGCCTTAAAAATACATAAGAACTATCTTATTAGAAACTAGCTGAAGCCCGCGACTTCGTTCGCGTGGACTTCTCTGGAAAATGCTCATCAGGCTGAACAACCTTTACTAAGGCGGCATTTTTATATCTCTTATAGTTTAGCTGGACCATAATGGTTCTGCATCAGGCGTTCCATTTTCCAAAATCATTTATACCCTATATATTGCCTAGGCTTAATAGCTATATAACAAAAAAAATTTCATGCGAATCCGTCCAGTATTTCCGGAGATTAGCGTGTACAAACAGACATACAGACAAACAGACAGACATTTTTTTTTTAATTCTTACTCTATTACTACGTCTCCATCGCCCCCAAAAATTTTTTTGGAAACATATTTAATGTACAGATACACTTTTTTTACTGTTTTATTATATGTATACGTGTAGATGTATAGATACATTGCAGTCAGGTGCATAAAATTGTAAATTACCTAGGTCCCCACCCAACTAAAGAGCTAAAGAGACTGTTATATTATGAGGCATATTTTATTTTCTAGGATAGTAATCGCACCACAGATATAGATGTAATAGATAACGCACGTATCAAGATTTGTATGGAAACCAAGCGTGCCAACTTTTTTAATGCCTACTGTGACGTCAGACGCAATTTTAGTGATGGGAAATTCAAACCGATTCAAAGAAACCGCTCACTACGATTTAAACGATTTATGGAAGACGCACGCCACCGCCATGATCGTCTCGCTCATACTCATCCATTTTATATCTGTGGTCTCGCTCGCTCACTCCGCGCTCGCTAACCATACGATCGATTAACATTTAAGTTAATCTATTTGTGATAAAAATCACAATCGATTTCCTGATTGACGAATGATATGAAATTGGATAAACAAATGATTCTAAACGGAAAATTGTTTGATAATATATACATATAATAAAACAGTAAAAAAAGTGTGTCTGTACATTAAATATATTTCCAAAAAAAATATTGGGGGCGATGGAGACGTAGTAATAGAGTAAGAATTTAAAAAAAATGTCTGTCTGTTTGTCTGTTTGTCTGTATGTCTGTTTGTCTGTTTGTACACGCTAATCTCCGGAAATACTGGACGGATTCAAATGAAACTTTTTTTGTTATATAGCTATTAAGCCTGGGCAACATATAGGGTGTAAATGATTTTGGAAAATGGAACGCCTGATGCAGAACCCTAATGGTCCAGCTAAACTATAAGAGATATAAAAATGCCGCCTTAGTAAAAGTTGTTCAGCCTGATGAGCATTTTCCAGAGACATAAAGTCCACGCGAACGAAGTCGCGGGCTTCGGCTAGTAAAGAATAAATATTTGTACTCAAATTATTTCAATTTAACTAAAATTTAAACTATACCAACTTATTAAAATTTAAATTAAAACTAAAAATTACAAATAATGTAAATATTTTAATTGAACTTTAAAAATAAAACTATTATTATTCTTAAATAACCGGCCAAGTGCGAGGCGAATTCGCGAACGAAGGGTTCCGTACATTATCTATAAAAAAACACGTTCTTACCGATTTCAATGCGTTTTTTAAATGTTGAAGCAACTTCCCTTGCCGTCGTTCTTAGCCATGTCAGGCTTGTCTCACTTCGCGTAGAGGTATCGAAAATATACCGCTTCAATGGGGGAAATGCAGTATGGACGACTCACTAACGAGCAATGAGCAGTGACGCACGCGCGGTTTTGTTCACCAACGTGTGACCAGTAGTTCAAAGAGCGACCATATTATATACATGAACTCTGAAAATATTACCCTCGTTTTCTAAAGTGTAAATTAGGAAATGAGCTTGTTTATAATCTATTAAATTGGCTCTTTAATAATAGTTTATATCATTCGTCAGTCCGATATCGATTAAAATCGATTATTGGTATATGTTGTAGAACGAACTACACTAGTCGCTAAATTTTACTGACGAATGAGAAATTGCCGGTACCACGACGTCGTAGCGATGCGCGACAGTATCGCTTATACGATATACGATATACATTGCTTCTTAACACACAACGTCGGATCAAACGCTCAAAGCAAACGCGGCAATGTAATGTGAATGTAGTTTTTAAACCTTAATCTTTACTTATTTAGGTATAATCTTGGAATCACCGCTCGGAATGCTTAAAAAATTGTTTTAAAATGAATTTACGCATATTTTTCTTTTTAAATAACTTAGCTGTGATAGGAAATATGTCCTTGACTTTGGGCGCTTCCAATTTTTGGGCTGTTGCAGTTTATTATCACGCTACGAGGCATTTTTTTATTTTTCGCTGCCGTCCGGCTGCAATCACAGACGCGCGCGGACTGTCAGTAGCGGCGGCCAACCTCGACGCTTTGTCTGAGAACTTACACGCGAAGTAGGTGCATTTAAGTCGTCTATCTATATCTATGTCTGTGAATCGCACGCAGTGCCATAAGCGGGAAATTGCTACATATTTTTTTTTTACTGAATCTTAGTATTAGAGGTATGTAAAGTTACCTATAGCTTTAGCTTATTATTATTACTGGTACTTTATACTTACAGTACTTTTAACTCATTTCGAACAATCGCAGGTTTACAAATATTTGCATTTTTCAGGAATACATATTTCTGTAGCTATGAAGCCGGGAGCGTTGCAAATTGAGTTAACTTTACCATATAAGGCCTGTTGCTGGGCTGGTCGCATAACGGCCATATAAAGCCTGCTTGCAACGTCTCATTACAGCTGTATAAGGGTATTGAGAACAGCTCTTCGCGACCAGCATCGTTTGTTTGACCAAATATGACATGGAATTGGAACCAACAGAACATTCTTATAGGCTCGGTCACTTCGAGGCTTTGAAGTAAAAGCCAGCGTTATGTAAAATTGTATGGTTCTTGTTCTTTGTTAGTACCTATCTCACCAGACTTAAGGTTCGCTTATTATATCCAGAGCTTACAAAGCTGACCTGAAACCTTCTGGTATACACTTTCATGTGTTTACCCCTTATAGGGCAGACATAGCATATGGGTAACTATTTATTAATCTGTGATATGGATAATCCAGGGCCGCAAGAACTAATGGCACCAAGGGAAGGGGTTGAGTTGGGGTTTTCCTTAACTTATTAAATTGATTTAATTGGACTTTATATCTCTAATATGAAATTGGTGTTGTTTGGTGTTATATGCTCATCTTCATCACCAGATTTCAAAAACCCACTGCTGGGCATAAGCCTCCCTTTGTCTGCGCCATTTCCTTCTGTCCATGGCTGTTGCTATCCAGTTCTTACCAGCGACTTGCCTGATAGAGCCGCTGGATGGACGACCCACACTGCGCTTACCATTTCTAGGATACCACTCCGTGGCGGTCTTACTCCATCTACCATCCATCGTACCTTCTAGCCAGGTGTCAAAATAAATGCTCATGCCCATGAACATATATTATATGAACTATAGTGATAATATTGAATTATTAAGCGGACCGTGGTGGACGTCTTTAGGCGCCGCGCCGTCCGCCATTCAATCGTCTAGGTATGAAAACCAATGGACTCGTAAAGATTTATCGCCAGAAGCTTCTTTGAAATAATCAAAGGACCACCTTTGATTGGAATTTGCTAAAAGGCTCAAATTAAGCTCCAGGTTGATACCCAGGGCCGTAAAAACAATGTATGGACTATAGAAATGGAGCCACAAGAGCTGCTTGTATTCCGGCACGGAGAGAGCAATTGCAGTCTATCAATTATCAAATTAAATGCATTGTAGACACGCATTTTGACGAAGATGAGATGCGCCGGCGCAAATTACAAGCGTGGACGCTCTTTTTATCGCCTCTGATATTTCGGCAGATACTGTCTCATCGCGCGTATTACACATTACAATATAATTCTCATTGTAAGCCTAGGAGCGCTTTTCAGAAAAACCGCACTTTCGGCCGATTCTACTACGACACAAAAGCAAAAAGAAGGATAGTAAAATTTTTCGCTAATGTCTGTCTGTGGCATAGTAGCTCTCGAACGAATATACCGATTTTGATGCAGTTTTTATTTCCTTCCGGTGGTTCTTAGCTATGTTTGATGAAAATCGGTTGAGCCATTTAAAAGCTATTGAAAGTCGGGGTTTTTAATTTACCTGGCTTTATCAGTTAAATATTTAGTAGCTTCGGTCGCTTGTTAGGGTTCCGTAGCCAAATGGCAAAAACGGAACCCTTATAGATTCGTCATGTCTGTCTGTCTGTCTGTCCGTCCGTATGTCACAGCCACTTTTTTCAGAAACTATAAGACCTATACTGTTGAAACTTGGTAAGTAGATGTATTATGTGAACCGCATTAAGGTTTTGACACAAAAATAGAAAAAAAAAAACAATAAATTTTGGGGGTTCCCCATACTTAGAACTGAAACTCAAAAATTTATTTTTCATCAAACCCATACGTGTGGGGTATCTATGGATAGGTCTTCAAAACTGATATTGAGGTTTCTAATATATTTTTTTTCTAAATCGAATACTTTGCGCGGGAGACACTTCCAAAGTGGAAAAAAGTGTGTCCCCCCCCCCGTAACTTCTAAAATAAGGGAATTATAAAACTAAAAAAATACATGATGTTCATTACCATAAAAACTACCAGCGAAAATTAGTTTGAACGATATCTAGTAAGTAGTTTTTTTTTAATACGTCATAAATCATAAACGGCAATTTACCTTTCATTCAATCAACTCAAATATAAGAATTTAAAAAAAACATTCTACAAGACTTTCATATTATGTTATTTGCTACTACGGAACCCTTCATGGGCGAGTCCGACTCGCACTTGGCCGCTTATTTTTTAATCATGTAGGTAAAACATCAGTATCTGTTACGACCTGACGACACACTAAGGGATGGGGTCTCAAAATTGTGACCAACTGTGACAAGGAGGGGCAGTCAAAAAGTCATGAAATTCGTCTGAAGTAATTTATGAATGGCCCCACAGATATAGAATTATAGATGGTCCCTAAGAAATTGTAGTCAAATATTGTAGCTATTGGTACCTAATCCTAATCCTGATCTTGTCTGATATCAATAGAGGCATCGGTGCATGAACATGCTTACCCGCTTGGCTGCTTGGCGCTAGAATTCGCCTTATATGGCTGCTGTTGAAGCCACCAGCAGTGCTACCGATTTGACCAAGAAGATAAAATCTAAATGAAGATTTCAACCTCTAGAAAAATTCTTCATTGTCATGTATTGTATGAGAATGTTAATAATCTCTAAAATAAAATACGAAGACAAAGATCTGAGAAATAATATACTTACCACTGAGAATATACCCCCAGATTAAAGAAATATATACAATTACCATTCTAATAACTAATATATTAGCCTAGATTAGATCAGCGGGATAGAGGAAATTAAAAAAACAAGTGATGGTCAATTAAATAAATAAACAAAAAAAAAATTATTTTTTCCTTGTAAAAGTCATGCGAAGGGCTCAGAACATTCAAGAAATTATTATGGCCTCATTTGTTACTCCAAAATTTCAGATACTGGATAGTTTAGGCGAGCGACGACTTCTTTGATTAAAACTAACGTGAGTGAGATACAGACATTATTAAAATGAGTTAACGGGTTACTCACGTGTAGAGTCAGCTACTGCGAATACAACTACTATACTAGTCACATTCGCCCTGATGAAGACAAAACATGTCAGCCAGTAGCTGACTCTATACTTCCTCTGGTTCTAAGCTCGTGGACTCGCCGCACCTCCCTTTGTAACAAAAAAGGCGTGGGACTAGGCGTGATCCAAATAACCTAATTTTAGGGCCATCGATAGCCATCGAGCCATGACAAAGTGCCCGGTCGCCTCGGTAACAAATGGCCCTTTTTTGGCACAAAAGTAAATGGCGGATTTTGGCGTTATCTATTTGAAATATTGGGCCAGCAGTAACTGCTGATAAAACTGGCTCCGTGGGGGACCTATCTTCTTGAAAACCAGGACCCAACACAAACCTACCTAATTCCCTTTCGTCCATTTGGTTGTCAGAAAAGATATTTTTTATGGCTTCAAGTTTTTTCCGTATGTAGATAGATACAATTAGTTCAATATTTTTATATTATAAAATATATTTTTCCCTTTGTACTAACATAATATTCTCAATGAAAAACGTGCCACTTACGATCCGACCTAATAACACAAATAAGTATAAGATCACCTTGTTATCGATGTAGCGAAAGATCTCATTGTTCAACTTTTGATTAATGTGTATGCCTAGCACAGAGAGGCTTTTCAGCCAAAAGTCTGGAACCTTTGTCCTATTAAACCCTTCGACCCCTTTTCGTTTGGGACGGGCGACGGGGGCGGTCATTGAACGACTCCCGTGAAGCCCCGTGCCCGAGCAAGGACCTCAGCAGTTGTGTCAGCAGACAGGGTGCGTCGCCCAGCAGTGCCCAAAAGTTTGAGTTACGTCACAGCTTCGGGAGCCTGAATAATGATGTAGGTAGTTAGGTAAATCGGTCTTTTAAATATCTTTCATACGAAATGTTAAGATATGGGTTTTGTAGGTAAGTATGCTCACTAAGACTTGTCTTGTCTTGTAAGTACCTCTAAGTTTGCCTAAGGGTTCCGGTGTAGGAATAAACATCGTGAAGAAACCTGCACACTGTAATGACTGTCGTCACGTTAGATGCCTTTAGGCAGCTCAAAAGAATTTGGCTGACACCAATGTTGGCCACTTGCTCACACGAAAAGCAAACAACAGTAACTACCATCAGGGTGGTGTGCCCATGCCTATTTGCGTGCTTGCTGTCGTGAAAAGGTGGCTTTCGTTGCGCAAGCTACTATATTGTGCGCAAGTAGTAACAATGTGAACTCCAACAAGCTATACTGTTACCGTTTTCCCAACAACCGACAATGGCGTTACATCCGATTATCCGTGTGTTTGCGACTCGGTTCTCATTAACTGTGAAAGTGGGAGAAAGTGTGATGATACCGAGATCTCACGAAAGCATTGATCATCCACATTTGCGGAAGTTTGTTAACCCCGCTAGAATGTTTGGCGTCACGTTTCTAAATGTTTTCATTATGATTAGACGCTCTTTGATTAGATATACTAACAAATTCTCAATTTTGATTTGTCTGTTTTACTCACGATTTTTTATGGTTCTGTAGACAGACACAGACCTATTATTGGAATAGGAAAAGTAGGTTATTCGGAACAAAACTCTATAATTTTATTGAGTGGTTAAAGTTTAGATAAAAATATTTTTGATTTATACGTATTTAGTACCTAGGTAAGTACTTATCTAATGAGGACACTCAAGCCAGTGACTGATGAACTTTATTTTAGTGTGAAAAAGCTTTAGTACTCTAACTCTTACTCTTAGTTACCAACGCATCAGTTTGTGGTGACCAGGATTTTCAGTGACCAGGATGATCAGTGAGATTCAGGATTGGAGATTCGACGTTAAATGGATAATAGATCACATTCACACCTTAGCATATACATGTACATATACATGTATAGGTAGCAGTAATATAATCATAATCCTTCTATTTTTGTAGGAGAGTAAAAAGTAACAGTTGTCAACCCACTACTTATCGGTCAATCCTCGACTGCGACCCTGTTTATCAGCTTGTGAACTCGCAAACAAGATTCAGTAGGTAGGTTTAGGTAGGTGTCTACTCGTATCCATATCGATACCGCTCCTTTCGCAAAGTTTCTCGTTTTTTAGACTTCTAACTTTTCGAGTGTGCAGATTATTAGAGCTGCATAAAGGCATACTTTTTTACATATCAAGGGCCTAACACGCTTTGAGGTTTGAATCTTATTGCGATTTCTACCTCTAGAAGATGAAAAAGAAAATAGTGGTACTTATACGTAGTATAATTAATAAAAAAACGACGGGTTGCACTCTGGGAGTGCCGGCAGAAGTGAAAACTTGAATATTAACGTTGTGCATTTTTGATATTTTGGAATGGTTAGGGAATAATTTTGCACGAATTGCTTTAATTATCAGTATAAAATATTTCAAATCTTTTCTGAACCACAGTCTGTCACAAATGTCACAAGCATGACACATTACACACACGAACGTAACGTAACATAAACACACACGAACATTCGCGCAAGCGCCCTGCGCCGTCTTACGAATTTTCGATCAGGACACGTGGTCCTGACGCGAGTTTAAGATTTTTTACCCATTCCAAAAAAAGTGCACAACGTCGCTAAAGAAGTTTTCACTTCAATAATAACCTTCCCTAACCCTAACTCGGTGGCAAATATACACTCTATATTCGTTAATCTCTGACACGGTTCTCTGACTTACTTGCAAGTCTGTCAAACTGTCATCTAGACACAGTCATTATTTCACACTAGTTGCTTAAGAGTCCGACCCCAAATAGGGATAAGGCGAGGAAGATGATGATGATGATGAGTTGCTTAAGAGTCCGGCGACCCTATACTTCTCCATACAAACGTAGTCTTCGTTTAATTTTGAAACCACATGTCAGATTCCGGTAAAAATTGGTAATTGTAAAGAAATTGCAATTATCTAGGGTTATAACTGGTTTCCTATACTAAAATTATGAACTGGAAAGAAAATATATCGATTTAGAAGTTTCCCATACTAATGGTCAAAAATGATATAAAACACTATATTCTATTTCAAGTTCATATTTTTACTGTCGGAAACTAGTTATAAACCTAGATAATTGCAATATCTTTAAAATTAGAAAATTTTGCCCAAATCGTACATGTCGTTTTGAAATAAAACGTAGACTACGTTTGTATGGAAAGTTGTATTTTGATCTAGGGTCGGGGGACCCTTAAATTGTAAATTCCTATCATTTCTCGCCGCTACAGTGAATAATGTAATGACAGTGAAAACTAGTCATATCCGCTAAATTCCAACTTAATTCGATTTATCATATTATATTTAGATTAAATTCAATTAATAAGGTAGAATAACAGTCAAAAATGATAAATCTATTAAGTACTTATGTATTAATTTGAACTAAGTTGATCCTCATTCAAGCACAAAACCTTTTGACTTGAGTTTTAGCGACTCATAAACTCATTTAAGTCTGTCTACCCGTCACTTACTTTTCTTTGACATCAGATTTTTCGAGCTGCTTTTAGGCATATGGCATGGCTTGACTACTGTTATTTAATATTGGGATGACATCTGGTCCTAAATCTAAATAAAGTCTAGGTGGGTATTATGGCCCTATGTTAGGTAAGTATGTCGGCCCTTGTTAGGGATATAAATACGTGATAAATAGTGATAATATATCTATATTTTTAGGTGGAAAGGCAGCTCTATGCTTAAATACCGCCTTATCTTGCTTGGACCGGCTTCTGAAGAGATATTGAGATGACAGCATCATTATTCTCGTCGGGTCTCCGTCGACGTCATCGGATCGTTATCCGACGGTTATTGGTATAGTCGCAGACATAAAATTATTGGAACAGCAACACAAAAAAATATACATCGTATAAAACATAGAATGTATCGGAGCTGCTTCTCTTCCCGCACAAGTAAGAGTTGTTCGAGTAAATGGGCAAAAATCTGAATGTCAATAGGTGACCATCACCATTTTGTCCCTTCTTCCCTTTCCATCTTCATTCATGCCCTACAATGCGTCAATCGTGGCCTTTAAGTTTTACGGCATTGGGCTCTGTCTGCCCCGTTAGGAGGAATGCTAAAGTAATGTGTTTTGGTACGTATAAATCCAATATCAAAGTCTAGACTTCTAAATTATTCTAATTCTGTCCCCGAGTCAAGCAGGCCTGTGTATCAGTCCCTGTTTAGGTATCGAAAATTTACCTATGACTATGACATTATTACTATGCGCGCGGCGATAACTCTGGAGTGGTAAATTCAGTGACATGCATCGTACCGATCGTACGTCTACACTATTGGCTTGCAATGCACTTCTTGGTATCTAAACGAAAAGGAGCCGAGTCCTGATACGAGCTAAATCAAACCATATCTCTAACGACATTGAATAGATATTTCTTTGGATTTCTTTGCTGAGTCTGTACGTGAGTACCTAGCACTAATTCTGTGCCCGAGTGTACCTACGTGGCAGGCATCAAGATGTAACCATGACGTCTATAATCGTAACGTCGAGATTTCCAACGAACGGTCGCTCCGAAGGTCACCCATCAGTCAGATTCGTGCTCCGTATCTTCGTATCAGCCTGCCGAAGTGTTACGTGATATTAAGTGATGAAGTCATTGTAAACATTATATTTTTGACGCGGACGTCACCACTTGTTTTTTTAGCGACAGCATCCTTATACCTACATGACACTCGCTGTATTTAAGTAGGTAATTATACCCATAGCACAGCCCATAGATTGTATTATAAGTAAGCATACCTAAGTAGCTCGGTACCGGTGGCCCGACGAGATTGCGCATTACAAGGGCTCTAAACAAGTGGCATAAAAAAATCTCGAGTTCCTCCGTGCTTGGGAAGGCACTTATGACATAAGCCGTTGGTCCCAGCTGTCATCATTGTATGGCAGTCTTCAAACTATGTCGGATGCCTTTCGGCAGCCTGCAAAATCTGACAACAGTGTTGGCCACTGACACACACAAAAAACAAAACAATAAACCTACCTAGGCACAAACCTAGCTAAGTTTAGTGGCGTATTTGCCCCGTGGTGAAATATGACCGCCCGAGGTGGCGTACAATGCAGGGCGCTTCTCATTGCAACTTGCAAGATCGAAAAAGATTTAGTCAATTTCACCCTTCGCAACCTGTAGTAATTTTAAAAAAAGGGTAAGTTACATCATTTTTTCAAGCTATTAATTATGTACCTACTTAATCTAATTTAATTATTCTAACACAACTTTTAAAAAAAAGGCCAAGTAACAAGCACATAAAAAAGCAACAAATTATTATTACCCGTTATCATTACATATATTATTCTTTTCAGCCTTGTTCGAATTTTTTGCTTCTTCGACACTAGTAAAATCCGATCAATATGCAGTATTTTAACTGTAAGCGACTGATTGATAACATCTTTAGTCATTCATAATACTGTGACTTTCGCCGTGAGAACCAGTTTTTGGTATTTATCAGGTTTATAATTCAATAAATTAGAAAGTATAGTTTATTAATATGTTTAACACCTAATTTACTATCTACCTAATTAAAAAAAAATTTAAGCTTTGGGAAATTATGTGATACTATTGCATTTACAGGTTACTATTGCATGTACAGATTTTTTAAGTTTCACCTAAATAAAGTGTGTGCAAACTATTTTAAAATAAAGCAACATTATTATAAACTCATGAAGATGATATGAGAGCTTGTTAAAACAAATAAATTTTCACCGTATGATTTAGGTTTAACATTATGCAAATACATATTAAAATGTATGACTGTCAAAATTGTGTTAAAAATTTTATAGCGAAAGTCAAATTAAAAATTATTTAGAACTGCTTAAATTTAAGATAAATTATAAAGTAATATTGTTACATCAAACAAATTCACCACAGGAAGTCTTTAAATCTAGAACCTAAATAAAGCACATGAATTTATCTGGCAATACCCAAAGTCGGAACTTGCTATTCTTCTACATCATTAAATTTACACAAAAAATACAAAGTACTTAATTTTATTATTTCTGTTCTATCTAATAAAAATAGAACTTCAATCATCTATACGATTATTATAAAATTAGGCAACCCAAATGTCCGTTAGCCCAACCCAGTCCGTTGCGCTTTAAATTTCAAATGTAACGGGCGAAGAACGGGCATCAAGCAAGAAGCCAGCAAGTCACGAACACCAAAATAACACCTATTGTATTCAAAATAAGGATTGTAATAGTGTGCACGTCGTATTTGCACACTCAGACGATACATGCGGTCAAAGACTCTACGCTATTTGGATTTTTGGAAGTTGTCGTTGTCTTATCTTCAATTTTAGAAGCAGTGTTGGGTTGAGTCATGTTTAATGAATTAAACATTTATAAAACGGTATTGTCAATATAGTTGAAGTATAAAACTTAGTGATAAATAAGTAAGTATATAATTTCTCAAAGATATACCAGTTAAAGATATAAAGCAGTTACAGTAGGTAGGTACTTACTTAGACAAAATTCGATACTAGTATGTAGCAAGAAATGTATTTTATTATTACAACTAGGTTTACAACTAGATCACTTTCTATCCTAATAACTTTTAAATGGAATAAGACTAACTTCCCCATTTCCTAATTAGCCATGCGAGAATGGATACCTAGCTAAAACGGTTAAAAAACAACCAAACATTAATCTAATTCAGAGGAATCAGACGATCGAAACGTAGCCATATTTATGTATTCGAGATTGTATTATATGAAGCAGATTTTTTTCCTCTGCTATGGAAACCTGTTATGGCACACAATTGTGATTTTTTGCACAACTAACAGCGTGGGATTCGAATCGCTATTGGAAGCCAACGAATGTGGAGCGATGTTCGTGTGTTGGTGCGGTATGGGCAAATGCTTTCCAATATGAAGGAAAGTAGAGAGAGTAATTAGAAGATACCTATCTAATCGTCTCTTCGCTTAATGAACAATGATGATTGCTTACAGTAGCAAAATAGTTTTGATTTATTGCATCCCAGATTTTTGCGGTTGCTATGAAATCTTCAGATTCTACTATTTAAAGCTCTTATACAAAGTAGTAAGTATAATATAATGTACTTAATAGATAACTAAGTTAATTCAATTAGTAAGATTGTTTACGAAATCATAGTCGACGTTTTCAACGTTTAGCAAACACCTAAATCTGAGTGATCTACTACAACTCATACGACATATCTTACTCAAACCATATTTTCTTTAGTTAGTCTTTGTCCAATCCTATTACTTTATTAGCTATAACCAAGTTGGTTTTTTAGTAGCATTTATTTACATATATATGACAAAAATACTCAAAATATTTTATCTTCATTAATTTTCTGTAAGCGGAATTGTTTACTCTATCAGTAACCGGTAATGGTAATCGCTATCGCGAAGTCAACAAGTTTATTCAGTTATATCGAATTTTTGTTTATTTATCTCAGACGATGGTCGATGGTCGATTCATCCCTAATGCGTGGGAGGACTTGTAAGTAAGTAACGTTATCAAGGGACAGCATGTTTAGACGGTGAGCTCATGGGTTTGACTTACATTCGTACCTCACAACGACGTCACGTCTTGTTTGGCTGCCGCAAACCGGAACTAAAGACAATCAATAACGATGTTATCTGTAGGTATCTGTGGCCTAAATCGAGTTATAGAACCGTTGGCCTTGGTTTTTTCTGGAGAATCTGTCTACACAACACACGGTCTGAATATTTCCAATTTCAGAGATGCTAAATATATTTATTTAAATGATGTCTGGGTAAATACCTAAAATTCTGTCAGTTTGCCCATTTGAATTGAATTTAAATTGACCAATGATGTAAGTGCGTAAATACGATGTAATAACGCATTCGGTTATATTAATGAGAGTAAAGCAACGGTTTCAGATAGACTGCTAAAGAAACAAATAAAACATGGAGGGGGGACACCCGTATAAAATCAAACAACAGGCTATACTAGATCACCACCGTACAAAAACGATATTTCCATACAAAGTGTCCGGGCGTCTGCCCACTTTTGTATGGAAATGCCGAATATTTATTTTTGTTTTCGACTGTTATTTTAATTTCAATAGACTATAGTGATCCAGGTTATGTCCCTTTCACGTTGTATACAAAAAAAAAACATAATATTTGAGACACACTACATTAAATACAATTAGATCTATGACACAACTATTGTTAGCCATCTAAAATAGCCGAAATCAAACCAATTTGTACAAACGTTCGGGCCCCAATCTGTCAGCCCACGAACTTACTTATTTGGGTTCGTTTCGTAAGGCAAGTCTTGCACCCAAACGCTTTGTCACTAATTTGGAACATGTTGCTGTAATTTCCAGCCATTTGTCAAGATAATGTATTTCTGCTATGGGCTTGTTTGTGAAGATTATGCTTGCGCTTGCCTGGTTAATATACTGAGTACCTGCCAGCCTTTTGGGCACTCTACTGCAGGGCAATGATCTGCACGTCATTTTTATCTGTTATATATACCTGTTCCTGTATCTATTTCTTTTTTCTCAATAAAATTTGTGATTTAAAATAATCCTACTAGTTTAATTATTACTTATTCAATTTGTTATGTATGTATATTCAATTGTATTTGGATACCAATTTGCCACCTAGGATAAATATACTTGAAATCTTTACTGTTTTTTTTCGGGTCGCTATTGTTAGACACCCCCACTAACTTCACTGTCCGGGCAAGAACTGCCTCTCACTCGACCGTCCATAATGGATAGAAGTATACTATGCCAAAGATAATATAATTACTAACTATACAGACTATACTATGGCGTAGAAGTATATTAAGGATATATATATATATATCCTTTTCGGGGTACACAGAGCCAAAAGTTTTGCATTAAAGTTTAGTTCTATAACATCAAAGATATATTTAAATATGATTAAACCAATAAAAATAAATTGACTACCATGATACGATGTATGATACATGTGAGCAAAACGGCGTAATCAAGAAACATAGGTAATAATTTTACATAAAGCAGTCATCCCAAAATATGCTATTACATACTAGATCAAAAGGACAACGATAGTATACCTTGAAATATTAGACCATGAAACCAACCAGGCAGCCAGCTAAGTAGTCATGACATGAGTTACTTGTATGCATGTAGTCATAAAAGGCAAAAACATCGCCGTGTAAAGACGATCACCTTGACACACATCCCTCGCTTCCTTCCTTCCGCCAGATGCTCTTGTTTGCATTTGCCCCTGCCTTTTTTACGTTTAGCACACTTCCTCAGTAACATTCCTGGAATGAAAGTAACTAAGGTAGCAAAAATACTTACTTGATGGTTATCATATTTTAATTTATGGGCATGGACAGTTTATTAGGGGAAGGAGTAAAAATTTAGGTAGATATTATCTAAGTTTTTCCTCGAAAGGGTTCATCTCAACATGATTCAGACCATCAGGACTGAATCATGTTCAGTTTAAAAGCCCGATTTTTCGCGGAGTCACTAAACGAACGGTTTTTTGTATGGAAAAACCATTCGTTTAGGTGACTCCGCATTTTAAAAATCGCACTTCAGACCGTGAATACGATTTCTGTATAGTCTAGAGTCTGAGGTGCTATTTTTCAAACGCGGAGTCACTAAACGAACGATTTTTTGTATGGAAAAACCATTCGTTTTAATGACTCTGCGTTTCAAAAATAGCACTTCTGGTCTACGAAAGCTGACCCTGAAAAATCGCGGCAAATTTGAATCCTCGATATAATTGAATAATATTCATTTAATGTGAAAGTACATTACAAATACATATGAACAATTATATATAATAATAAAAAAATTAAAGTATGAAATCTATTTATAAAGAAAGAGCGAGCGAGAGAAATTATGTTGCCGCCGTATTTCAGGGTCAGCTTAAGTTGGCCAGACTCAAGCCAGACTCTACTTATGAATGTTTATTTATCGTTTTTTTTATTTCGTGGTTTAAGTACTGCGCTGAAAGACTACAATTCTTGAGGGATAAGCTCAGCTTTGCTTATGTGTGAGTGAGCGCCAAAAGTAGAGACAGTCAAAAATAACATAAGCTTTTTGAGAAAATTATTTTTTTTGTAAGTACAAACTTATATTGTGAGTCCAAAGTAGGTAGGTTTATACAAATGAAATAAGCTCAAACTCGAAAGAGTTGCGTAGTTTTATTACGGAGTTCCATCGACCACCTTCCGTCTCCGTGATCAGCCCTAGTCATCGTCTACAAAGAGAAATTCTTTGAAGAGTACCAAGTCTTCGCCAAGACTAATCAAGCGAGTTCTAATCAATGAGGTTATATTGTTTTATAACTGAGTGACATGTGCGTGCACTTCAAAAAATAATTTATTTTCAAGTTACCTAAAATTAAATTTTTGGGTTAGACGGAACTGCCAGACTCTAAATATGGTAGTTCTTTAATTATAAATTACCATTTAACTTAATAAGGATCTCTTTTAATAGTTGGACTATATACCAACACTGACGATAATAAGTTAATGACTCATTTAAATATGGTTTGTTATGAGTAGTATATTCTATTATTTTGTTTTACGTTAGTTTAAAGTTATTTTATCCGTATTTGTAACATATTCTTTATTCATTAATGTGCTTAAAATATATGTTAATTATACGTTTATTTATTGTTTTGCATGAGTCAGCTTACCTTGCCAGATAGCAATTATTTTTATTTTTGCCTCTTCAGTACTTCTCCGACTAGCAATGGCCATCTGCTTCGTCCAGGGTAATGGCGTGGAGATGGTCATATGTTATTGGTTCTCATACAAAAGCCTTCCGAGTTCAGTCTCAGAAGCATAGTCCAAAAATAGTCATTCAAATGTATGTAGCGGCTATGTATACCTTCCTTGTTGCCTCAATTACAACTTCTCTTACCAAGTTAGACTTAAGGATGCCATCTGGATAAAGCTCCAAGGTTCGACTTTACGGCCAAAAAAGGCCTGGTGTCAGTCCAGCGCGCATGCGCCGGCTAGGCCTTTTAAGGTTTCTCAACAGCCTTTGCGGCTAACTGCTTTAATTGGAGGCTGAAGGCGACCGAGAAATAGGACGGGTCAAGTCTTGGGTCTCGAGTCTTGATACACGTGTCAGATATAGATAGAAAAGGTAGAAGTTGGTAAAGGACGACGCACCTAATAATCCTTAGGGATTAATTTCTGCAGCTTAAAAATAAAAATACTTCTAAAATTGTATTCTTTTACAAGTTATCATTTTCCGCCTCGTGGCCTTGCTGTTGTTGGCTTAGGAAGGCCAGGATAATATTATGGCAATGGCTATCAGTAGGATCAAGGAAAGGTAGACGAAAAACGTTCTCGAAATGGCAACAAAGTTCTTATTTTTAACCCTCGACAAAAAAGAAGGGTGTTATTAGTTTGACGACAATGTCAGTCTGGCTGTGTGTCTGACTGTGGCATCGTGTGCAAATTTGATGATTTTAAAAACAGGAAAATACATGATTTCAATAATCATTATTGCTCATTGGAGAAGGGTGAAATCGATGACAAATGCAAGAATTTCGTAGTAAGTATATTATTATGAGTCTCGAAGTTTGAGTCATACTCGTACAGCATTTAGGGTAAACCCGTTTACTTACAAAAAAAAAAGAAATCCTTAACCAATTTGATAACCGTAGCAAACGGGAAAAATACATTACATCAATAATATTATTTGCGCATTGGAGAAGGGTGAAATGCATTACAAATGCAAGAACTTCGTAGTAAGTATATTATTATTTGTCTCGAAGTATGAGTAATATCATATAACATTTAGGGTATACCCGTTTACTTACATAAAATAAGAAATCCTTACACAAATTTGACGTTATATTACATCAATAAATCATTATTGCTCATTGGAGACGGATGAAATGCATGACAAATGCAAAAACCTCGTAGTAAGTGTATTATTATTTGTCTCGAAGTGAGTCATACAACAGAGGCTCGTTTTTTTTCCCCCTGTTCAGTAATAGTCACTGGTAGTTTAAGTTCCTGTGGGATTTGATATCTGTACCGCGGTCAAAAGAATTACAACTAGAGCTATCTAGTTACAAATTGCGAGGTATCCATCACTCGTCACAACATAGGGGACATAATATCGTAGGCATCGGCGCTTGTCATCTCATGATCGTGATAAATGAATGGCCAAGTGCAGGCCGTGCGTGGAAAACGTTGACGATGCAAACTAACATGCAAAACGCTGCCTTCGTGACTTTATGACGTTTCTTGTGAAGCGTGCGGTAATAGCATTCTTTAGGATCTGATACGCTCTCTTTATCGCCAGATTATTATCGTCAATATATGTTGGTGAATTTTTAAAATTCTAAATTCAACCCTTATCCATGGATTTTAGTGTATTTTTCTGTACCACAAAGCGGTTAAAGTTGATTTAAAAACTGGAAACCCTTCTAAATAGTTCTTATGTGAGCACATCCTAAGTAAGTTCAAGGTCATTTCCATTCGTGAAAAACTAATATGCAGTTGCTCTCTCGAATCATTTCGTCAGCAACTTGCTAACAAATATTATTACATAATTTTCCAAGGTTGTCTGAAAATAGTTGGCAATTTTTTTACTTACTATAACTTAAGACTATAAGTAAATATGCAATTTTATTTTGTTGTAATATTTATTTTTTTGCTAAACTCTGAGGCGCAACCATTTTTTTTACATTACAGCTAGGGGGCGGTAAATAGGGCACTTGCCCCGGGTGCCAAATAATACACCTCCCACCATTATTGACACTGGGAGAGTAATGTTTTAGGATGTGCCACAGACATAGATTATCTGTGGGATGTGCCATCTCGAAAAGTCTAGATCTTCAATTGCCGTAAGTATTATAGTGATCATTCGCATATTTCTTTGGAGGATGGACTGATAGGCACCATGGTTCCCATATCATCATTTTGGTACAGAACCAATTATACGAAACGAGCAGTGCCAGTGCAGACAGCAGTCAGTAAACACATTCCACTCCTTGAGGACGCATTAGCATGCGTGGAAACACATCCGTTTTATAATGGGCGCGAAATGCTACCACCTCTGCATTCTAATATGAAGATCATTGTCAGGAGACTTGTTTTTTCCCATGCCTGCAAGGGAAGGACACAATTTAACATTCGGCACAAGTTATAGGTACCTGACTGTTTATTTTATAACTTCTACCGACATTTTTTATGTGAAAAGTTAGTGACTAGTAAATAGTCTGATGTGAACTGATCAAAAGTACCTACCTAAGTATTTTGCCCTCAAATAGTACTAAGTCTACATTCGATTACTCTCGCAACTTGCAAATGATGTTTGTAAGGGATATAAAACGAACTTTATACCTACTTTCAGAAAACTATCAATTACCTAACGAAACAGAAAACGAGTGATTTAGAGGGATTATTTTATACGCTGCAATTAATGGTTTTTATTTCTCTGATCATAAGTGGAATAAGTACTTATGACATAAACAAAGAAATAATAACACTTAGGTACTACCTATTTTAAATCCTATTCTTGAAGTAAAGAAAAAATGTAGTAGTTTACCTGTTTAACCCCTGATTGCCTTTGCCGACAAAAAATAATATAAAGGCATGCAATAAAGTTTACTTATCATTTATCAGCATTACGAGATACGAAAGTAGGTACTTACATACTGTAATCTTCGTCTGACGTAAAGAAGATAAAAGATTAAATGTTTCTATTCGATAGACAAAAAAGGGAGTGTTATGTTATACCTATAAGTTTGACGCTAACGTCTGTCTGTCTATCTGTGGCATTGTAGGTAGCTCTCAAACGGATGATGGACCGATTTCGATGTGGTTTCTTTTTACGTGAAAGCAAGTTCCTTTGCGGTGGTGGTCCTTAGCTATGTTTGATGAAAATCGGTTCAGCCGTTTGAAAGTTATTAGGGGTTAACCCCCTTAATTACTGATTCTGATTCTGAAAGTCAGCGCTTTCCCTTAAAAAAATAGATGGCGCTTTGAATATCGTATCGGTATTTCCACTACTCATCACAAGATGGCGTTCTTGACAGTCGGGAATTTTTAAATTTGCTTAGCAAATAAACTTGTATCTTATTTAATAATCATTTGCTTTGGCTGAGATTTTGTTTGAAAATATAACCAAGATGACAACGCAGTATATTATGACAAGAAACCGATCTGATGATGGAGCAATAAGGTGGCTATAGCTTAGGAACATTTAGGTTCTATAACCTACCTAGCTTTTATTACTGAATTCTACTATACTCCAGCTTCACAATAAAAGTTTGTACAACAATAAACGTACATTTTTGTTAACTATAATATATGATGTGGTTGCCGTGCGTGATTGATTATATAAGTACCTAGTTGTAGTACCTACTCGTAAATATATATGAACATATAATTACATGTTTTATTGCATATATAGAGGTACCTTATTACTCATATTACCGTTATCGTCGATAAAAGTAAACGTATTGTAATAGGTATATAAAATATTTGTTTATTTTAATGTAAAACTCAGGTAAGTACTTAACTATAATCGTAATTTACGGATAAGAATTTATTGGAAATGAATGTGATTATCTCACAAGGAAACGATAAGTATAATTTGGTCTACGTAAATATATTTTTAGGGTTCCGTAGTAAACAATTAACCCTTGTGTTTGTTTCGCCATGTCTGTCTGTCTGTCCGTCCGCGGTTTTACTGAGAGACTAAGTTATAAAGCTGAAATTTATCATGGGTATGAATATAAAGAAGATTTTTTTTGGGATATCTCAAATACACAAACAAAGTGGTTTTTTTTTTCTTTCGACTAATATCGTGTGGCGTATCTTGAATAGAAAAGGTTTTTCAAAAATATTGTAAGCTGGTGAGTACCATTTTTCGACGCAGAGATCCGTTTCTGAAATACCTATTTGATTTTATAGTGCAAATTTTTGTTACAGAGAAGTTTCCCATTATATAACTGTTAACGGTCTAATATATGGACACGCTCAAATTGGACACGTGAAAAAATTAAACAATCGGAGCTACAGTTTACGAATTAAAAAAATTTAGGCAACCTACTTATAGAAATAGTCGGAAAAGAAAATTTTTACACAAATTAAATAGAAAATTACTTTGTAGATGTTTTGGTGGCGTGAACTCTTGAAGTCGGCATTCGCAACTACGGAACCCTACATTGCGCGTGGCCCGATCGATTTTGTGAGTATTTTGACCTGTGATTTTGACAAATACTGAAAAATTGCAAGTAGGTAGGTAGGTAGGTACGTTTCATAAAAATACGCGCCAAGATAGGTACGTTTTTTCTGATTTTGTAACGCAAAATAACACAAAATGAATACACTTTAGTACGTAAACATAATATTTTACAAATTACAAGTGCTACTAATTAACTTGTTATTTTCCTTATTCTACCACATATTAACGAGATACACAAACAATAATATACCTACCGAATACAGTGGAGTGCACAGCACAGCACAGCAGAATAGTAAACGTAGTATAGTACAAGTAACAACTGACAACTGCACAAACAAAGTACCTACCTAATGCTTATTTCAATTTGTAATTTTTATACAGATACATGTATGGGATAGACAGAGCCCGCAGAATAAGCCCCAAAGGATACGTCCAATGTGATTGGTGGGCGTTATTTTTTTTATAATTAAAACCTAAATGGTTCCTTAATTCTGAGAGCTGGCATGTAAATAAATACCTACCTCTCTTCTGTTTGTGATTGAGTTTTGATCGAACTTGTCAAAGGTAGGTACTTGCCTTAAATATTGCTGTATGAATCACATATTTCTACATAGGTAGGTACATACCTAATATCACACAGTGAGTCAGCATGCGTGTCTTGAATAGTATGTCAGTCTTCAAGTCTTACATAGGTAATGGTTTTCCAATAAGAATGACAGCAATTATAGGTATTTACTTGTTTTAAGAAGGAAATTTAATGTGTAAAATTGATAATTTGTAAGTGCCTAAGTACCTAGAAAGTTTACCTTCTTCCTCTATTATGACTAGATACTTATTATATGAATCATTCCTCATTTGTTAAATTTATTGCGTACATGTAGCCTGTGATACCCGGAAAATAATAATGAATCGATTGACATCTCATTTGTGAAAATTGGATAAGATGTTTGATTCGAACGCTGCGTTGGAACAGACAAACACCACATAGACTGCTAAAATCATTACCCTTTCACTTGGCCGTAGTTGGGTAAAAACATAATAAAATGTCATATATGTTCTCAGAAGTTTTGAAGTAGGTACCTACTTCAAAACTTCTGAGATAGGTATGGGATAAAACAAACTTTTTTGGATGGGTTCCGTTTTAAGATTTGTGGTAACCATGAAGCTATAAAGGATTCGAGGAGAGGGTCGAATGATGGGCAAGGCAGCAAAAACCAATTAAAGATCTGTGAACAAATGTTAGAAACTATGTCTATGGTTACAATAGTAAAATTCTGGCAACGTCATACTAACAAACATTATGGCCGCAAATAGATGGGATGTAGTTTCAGAAAAGGAAAATGTACAGATAAGCAGTTAAATGTTTTCTCTAAAATTATTGTAGCAATTTTTCTACTACCGACTGAGTACAAGTTAGAAGAATTGTACAAAATGAAAAGTACATAAACTTGACGCATTCGATCGTGTTACGAGAGGGTGCAGGGGAAAACAGAGGGGAAAGCAGACGTCTGAGGCTTAGTCATCGCGGATGCACCCCATGCCGCGCTCGCAGGGCGGCCAAAATCAATACTCGTAGACGCACAAAATATTTATAACTTTTCCTCAATTTAGCATGTATAGCGAGGCAAATTCATGTCGTCTTTGAAAGGAAGGCCCTCTAAAGACATACTTCGTTGGCTTTGTCGGGCCAAATGAATATTACTTACTTTCATAAATGTTTTGTAAGGACCTGATGTAGGTAGGCATAAGTACGTAAACAGATGTTGTCTCCTAGGCTAGCACTTCAGTTTTCTATAATATTTAACATACCTATCAGTCAGAATAGAGATAGAATTGTATGATGAAATATCAAAACGCTTGCATTTTATCTCACGTCAGCTAACTGTAAAAACAAGCGTCTCAAAGCGCGTATTGGATCTCCAGACGTCAGGCAAACAAGATTGAGACACCCACATGTTTAGCAAGTTTATATAACCGTTGTTTGCAAACCGTTTCATTTATTTATTTATTGCTCCTCATTAATAAATTTTTAAGAGATTCTTGAACCCACAGCCTCATATCATAAGAATTTTAATATTGTTTGACTTCCTGCGAGCCTTTGCGATTACGCACTTTTTACCACAAAACCTTCAAACATTTGACGTTTTTAGTATTTACAAAAATATAAAAATAATTAAATTATATGTTAAGTACAAATAAATCAAAAATTGATATTTCGTAGGCCTAGGCACATGCAACTACATTCAGCTTAAATATATGTCAATGACCTCATCATAAATACATACTTCCAAGGAAATCATCAAGTTGTGCTGGCTATTTATCATTTCTTCCCCCGCAGGAATATTTGTGAGCGATCGTCTGCCACCCTCTTTTTATTAAGGGCATCTTGTCAAGAAATAAATAAAATCATATGCTAAATACGAAGAATATCATAAAAAATAAATAATTTTTATTAATATTCGTTAAATTAAAACGGTCACTAATTTTTCAAGTCATGATCACTAGGTCTAAATTTATAATGAGGTGTTTAACGGATATAATTATGATTATTCTGAAGCGAGTGGAACAATCAAAATGTGGCTAATTAAATAAATATATTTGGGTTAATGTCAGGCGTCTGCGGTAATTAGCGCAAAACTGCCAACTCACAGAGAAAGCTCTACTTGCCGGTTACCGGAGAATGGAGAAATGCATTTTGAGAAAACGAATTGTATCGACTATGCAAAGATCAACACCAAAAAAATTCATTGGCACAACACAAGGAAGTTACATAAAAAATATTTAGAATAAAAAAAAATTGTCTAAGCAATACAGATGGTTAGTAGTGTTTTTTTTTTACAAAATGAATAAGTAATTATTTTAATAATTATGCTTTCTGTGGGAATGGCAATAAATAGTTTTGTGCGGTTTTCATGTTAAATTTTCCTTCCTGGAATTTCATTAGGAATTTGGGATTCCGGAAAATTTTAATTTGCAGTTATGAAAACGTTGTTTCATGTAAGTACGTGTATGTATTACAAAACTTATTTAACAAAACATCGGAGGCTATAGAAAAATATAGGTTTACTTTTCCTCTGACTGTATCGAAGCGTGAACCGCGTGATTGGAATTCAATGACGTGTAGCTGTTACTGTAGGCAGAGCGTACACGTACGCATATAGGGATCTTAGAATTTTCAATTTTAAAGCCTGCCTCTTATCAAGGCGATGTTTTTCATTATCATGATAAGGTAATGTTGTGCCGCATCTCCATATATGGTGACAAAAATTGTAGCAGACCAGCGATTGGCCGAGCATATAGTGTGGACGATAGTGTGCGGGCTCTGATAAGGCCCGTTTTATATAGTTATCCTCACGTGCCGCTGCTCATTTAGTGGTGTGGCGAGAAGCAGCGCGGAGTCGTACTTGTTACTTACTAGTCATTAACTTTATTTAACAGTAAGTCTTTTTTGCTTATTTTTCTTTACTTTAAAAAAATAATTAAATTAAATATAAATAATAACAAATATCTAACGATCGGTTTAGTGTGTAAACCAAATTAAATAACGGCAGTGTTAGTTTTATCATTTGATAAGGAGAATTGTGAACAGGTGATTTATTACATAACGGCAGTTGCGTAACCAGCTAGTGAAAAGTGCAGCAAGTGCAGGGAGTGAACGACAGTTTCCAGGATTTGTGATTAATACGGTTTTTCACTATTTCAGACTAAATCAAAATGTGCGACGAGGAAGTTGCTGCGTTGGTCGTGGACAATGGCTCCGGTATGTGCAAGGCCGGCTTTGCCGGGGACGACGCGCCCCGTGCCGTGTTCCCCTCGATTGTGGGCAGACCGCGCCACCAGGGTGTCATGGTCGGCATGGGCCAGAAAGACTCCTACGTTGGAGATGAGGCCCAGAGCAAGAGAGGCATCCTCACCCTGAAATACCCCATCGAGCACGGCATCGTCACCAACTGGGATGACATGGAGAAGATCTGGCACCACACATTCTACAATGAACTGCGTGTCGCGCCCGAGGAACACCCCGTGCTGCTCACAGAGGCTCCCCTCAACCCTAAAGCCAACAGGTAAGGATCTTTTAGACTGTCTCGATCCTTCTCTACTTACATTGAGTAGGTACTTGCTCCAATTGGGAGCCTCAGCGGTGTCAGTACTAACGGCGACTGTTCTGTTTCAGAGAGAAGATGACCCAGATCATGTTCGAGACCTTCAACACGCCCGCCATGTACGTGGCCATCCAGGCCGTGCTGTCGCTGTACGCCTCCGGTCGTACCACCGGTATCGTGCTGGACTCCGGCGACGGTGTCTCGCACACCGTGCCCATCTACGAAGGGTACGCCCTGCCGCACGCCATCCTGCGTCTGGACTTGGCCGGCCGCGACCTCACAGACTACCTGATGAAGATCCTCACAGAGCGCGGTTACTCGTTCACCACCACGGCCGAGCGAGAAATCGTCCGTGACATCAAGGAGAAGCTCTGCTACGTCGCCCTCGACTTCGAGCAGGAGATGGCCACCGCCGCCTCCAGCAGCTCGCTCGAGAAGTCCTACGAGCTTCCCGACGGACAGGTCATCACCATCGGAAACGAGAGATTCCGTTGCCCAGAGGCCCTGTTCCAGCCCTCATTCTTGGGTATGGAAGCTAATGGCATCCACGAAACCACATACAACTCCATCATGAAGTGCGATGTCGACATCCGTAAGGACTTGTACGCCAACACAGTATTGTCCGGCGGTACCACCATGTACCCCGGAATCGCCGACCGCATGCAGAAGGAAATCACAGCGCTCGCGCCCTCAACGATGAAGATCAAGATCATCGCGCCCCCAGAGAGGAAGTACTCCGTATGGATCGGAGGATCGATCCTCGCGTCCCTCTCGACCTTCCAGCAGATGTGGATCTCGAAACAGGAGTACGATGAATCCGGCCCCTCAATTGTGCACAGGAAGTGCTTCTAAATGCCAAGTAAGACTATTCCTAATTTATGATGCCCTACACCAAGCCCCACATTGGGCGGCTCAAATTACGCTTGTGATCTATTAATTAAGTACAGTATTTAAATAGGTTGTAAGGTATCGTAATATGCATATTACGTAAATTCAATTTTGACAAAGATTTTTATTTATGAAAGTTACTAACCAATATTTGTAATAAAAATAATTTATATACCGGTATAAAACATATAGTTTCTTTTCAATCCCCTTTTCCTGCTAACTTAGCTTTTCTCAAGTCTGCATGAGAGAAGTAAAACTTATCATGCATGTCTAAAAGTGAAAGATACAAGTAGGTGTACACAGACACACATTCTTGAATCTTGACAGTCACTCGTACTAATAGACAGTGTAGACAATTTAGTTAGAACTTACTGTAATTTTCTAACAGTAAAGTAAGCAGTCATTGACTCTTCATAACATAAATTTAATTTAAGAAAATACTCTTATGTTAGACATAGTAATTTATAGCAAATGTCTACATGCATTGTTTTTTGAAGGCTTAAATATTATTTCGTTATATTTATATATTGTACTAATAGTACTAGTAGTACTACAAATTCCTTTATATATCAGAAGCAGTAAATAGGTACATACTACAATTTCTGAATAAAAATACAAAACGGAAATGACATATCATATCATGCACTGTCCGATAATACTTCATTTAGGAATTTTGCACAAAGTACAATAGCTACACGTAAAAGAAAGTTAAGATAAAGACTCATTAAGACATTAATAAGAAATATTATAAAATATCCCACGATAATTTGAATTCGAAAGTACAATAGGTACGTACTTATGTAATTATTGAACGTAATTGGTGACTAAAAGAAATGATCGCACCTGTCATCTCGCATGACGACCTTCGCCTATTGAACCAGCGTTCCTTGCCTGTTTGTTTATGCTTTCTATAGTTGAGTGACCTAGTGACGGTGGTCCAAATATACCGGATGTATAATTAAATCAGACACACCCGCCGAGTGTCTGGTGCGCCATGACGTCATGGACTATTTTAAGATAAGTATAACAGTTTAGTTTCTGGTGAAAATGCTACTTCAGCACGCAGAGCCCTTTTCTTTATGGGTTACATGGAATTATGAATCGACAAGGGAGTGGGACTTGGGACTACGCGACGTAGGTAGCAATGAAATATCGCGAATAGAAAAGCGAAAAGCCTTAATAACATAATTACATAGGTACTTATATGCATACTTAATTTTATGAAAGTAGGTAATGTACTGTATTTACTATCTATCATCGGTGTCTTAATGTTCACAGTTCACAGTTATTTACTTATTTACATTTTAATAAAAAAGTCGGACTCGCGCACGAAGAATTCCATATCATTATTTTTAAAAAATCACGTTTGTTGTATGCGAGCCCCACCTTTAATATTTATTTTATTCTGTTTTTAGTATTTGTTGTTATGGCGGCAGCAGAAATAGGTACTTACATTATCTGACTAGCTATCACGGTTTATGAGCCTGGTGACAGACAGACGAACAGCGGAGTCGACGTAATAGGTTCCCGTTTTTACTCTTTAATAGTAAATAGTTTCTATCTCCCTACATAAATAATAAAAATTAATATATTCAACAGTTTTCTCGTTGATTGTACACATTTTCACAACTGAACGAATGAACTGAATGAAAAATTGATTATCTTGATTCTGAAACTTTTTTAACCATAGATTGTATAAGGATAGAGGCAACAATGAAAGATAAACCTGATTATAAAATGTAAGTTTGTACTTTTGTAGAGTAGGTACGTTATAGAACCCTAGCTAACTAGACTAATTGAAGTCATCTAACCAGCATATTACGTGTATCTAGCTTGTCATTATATGAGTCTGAAAATAAGTAAAATCTAGCTAGATAGTTACTATAGTTAAACATAAGCTGCCTTTACATAAGACGTTCTTGAGAGCCCCATTGTAAACTTTTAATAAGTTTTTTTAAGTCGTAATTAAATCTACTTATAACATTAGGACATACAATTCATAATTGTATTAAACATTATAAGTATGATATTAAAAATTACACGTATGCAATATTATTGAGTATGTTAATTATGGATTGGATGTTACAATTTTCAGACCCAGAAAAGAGTAGGGAAAGAACAAACAAGTTGTTGAACATGTAGTTTTATGGTTGTTTATTATAAATATATCTTGTGATGAATTCATTTACCCACAAGCATTATTGTGGCACCATTGTTTTTCCCTAGAAATCAAATGTATAATATTTACATATTATCCTGTTTTGTTGTTTCAATTCTATTTTTAGTATTTCCTTGTATACTTGGGATCAATTGCATTTATAAAATACTTATTAATTAACTATTATTCCTTATAGAACGTTACTTGTGTGGCTGTGGGTGCCATGAACTTGTTTACTTCTTTTAGGTATTAAATTATTCAACATTGCTGCCTCACAGTAAAAATAAATAAAATGAAATATTAGCCCTAACCGACGTTATAGATGACAATACGAACTCTTATACAAGTTATACAGCTTCTGATAAGGATGAGGTGTACATTGTACGCACTTAGCCGTTTTGGGCAACAATATAGGATTCATCATTCGTCATCAGGTCTTTATAGGTAGGATGGATACACAAATTAATCGACGAAAATATCGATCCTAGTCGTCTGCAGCTAAATTGGACGCGACGCCCTCGCGTTCACGAACGACCACCCCGCTGCAAGGCGAGGGTCAAGGGCGAGGCCTGAACCCGATCGATTCCCTCCGCACCATCAAGCCACATGCGCCAGCCGCACAAACTCAAAAAAATACAGAAGAGCAGCTCATATATATATGAGTGTTATCTTCATGTTCATAAAGGGAGCTTCGCTAATTAATTTTGGGATATCTTTAAAGTGATGCTATTTTTTACGATTTCGTTGTTGAAGGTACTTATGGGCAAATAATTGTTTATGTTTGCCGTGACATACTTACTGAATATTGGCATTTGGTAACGTTACGTGCCCTAAATGAAAGTTTTCATTTGAATTCCTTTCCTAAAGATGCACGATAGTTGCAACTAGAAAAGATAGGTATTAAATGGGTATTACCATTACTTTGTGCATGCGGCACCTCTGCTCTACCAGCCACTGTGATCGGTCCACTAGACATGCTGAAATGCAAACATATTCTTTGCATATAATATAGCTCTTATTTAAAACTCCACAGAGATTATTTTCTGCACAGTTAGGTCCATCTTTCATCGACTCATGTAATACCCAATTAGGTGTACGAAGATGAACGAAATCCAGTTCAGCAGAATGGATTCTATTCCTAGGTAAATTATTACGAACAAAGGTTTAGGTTCTTGCAAAATTTTTATATTATATTACTTATACTTATTTTTATATTTTCTTTTGATCAGGTTCATAAGAATACGTTTTATTATAAATACATAAATGTAACTGCGTTTAAATTCGTCTGATATTATTTACAAACAATACAACGTATTCTGATTTCTGATAAAATCACAGGTTGATAAAAAAGGGACATTTGAAGGCGACAAAGGATCCACCGACCATACTTAGATGACTATGATTTTAGCAGACTAAAGCAAACTATACTACACTGCCTTAAGAATCAAAGTCACTTGCGTATAACACTGCAACTTGCAAGCAGATGGTAGAAAAGGGCTGAATATTTTTAGAAACTGGGCCAGCATGCATGCATGCATCGTAGCAGTGAAATGATGCATTCACTTGTGACGCAAAATCACGGGCCGCTAGTTTCAGCTCTCATTTTGTAAATAACTACTAATTTGTCTGTAGCAATTTAAAACTCATCTTAGATCCCTATTACGAAATTAACGAAGAGCAATGAATTGGTTTATTTCGTGGAACTTGCTATCGTCGTATTCTAATAGCTTTGCGTAATTATGTAGTCTATTAACGTCTGCAGTAGCTATGTATGACGCATTCAATCCTTTTAGGTCCCAAACCAAATTGGTAGTGGCAAGGAGTATCTCATTACAGTTAAGTACGAGTTTTTTTTTTCTAATGAACTCATCAGTCTTGTAATTAGATGAATGTGCGAAATTTTGAAAATCTTAATCTCAAAGATAAGTCCATTCTGTCTAATTTTCATTTAAACCGGAACAATAGATTTAGTCCGCATAATTTCTATGACGCAATCGTCATTTTTTTACTTCTTTGTTTAAGATTCTCAGAGAGATTATATTAACGTTGTATTTATACAATATTAAAGCCTTTTTCACATCACCATCGACCGTCTTCATATGTCTATTGTCGTCATTAGTCTTATCTAATCCAGAATGCAAGTAATAAACTGACGAAAGTAGCATTATTTATTATGTATTTATTGTGCGAGTGAAATCCTAAAACCTGAGAACTTTAGTTGTTAGTTAAGCCATACCTATAGCTTATAATTATAAATTTCGTAAAAATACTGGCCTTATCCGAAGTATTAGAAATTATAATACTCTATAACCCTCGTCTGATTTTTTATTTCTTTTATATTCGATCAGAATGCTTCTTTATTCTGTTTAACCTTGGTGTAGGTGACTTCCAAAACCAGAGTAGGGAAGGCGTTCGTCAATTTTATTAGACAGAATAAAGTCTAGATTTATGTCACAGCGAAGGTTTTAAGCTGAGTCACCGGATCGAGAATAACATCACATATTCCGCAGACGATTGCGTTTAAGTACAATGTCGCATTTGAAATTCAACACGCCCCTCGTAGATTACTTTGTTGCTCATCTTTTGTGAAATATCGTCACTAGTGTTGCAGCAAAATGGATAGTTTTACAGCCGATAGTTTCAATCAAAAAATGCCAACCATCGATAGGCCTATCGATAGTATCAATAGCTGTTTTAAAGCAATAGTATCCTATAAGTCGATAATATCGAAAGTTTATGTACTATCGATAGTATTGATAGTTTATGCACCATCGATAGATTATGTATTATGAAAAGCAATACTATCGATAGTATCGATCCTGACGATGAACCAACTATCGATAATACATACATACATAAACTATCTAACGATCCACAATCTAACTGTACTTAAACTCAACTATCAATAGTTTCGGTTTTATTTAAAATAGGCTATAGGGTTAGTAATTATATTATCTTTGCTATAGGCAACACTAATCGTCATATACAAATATAGACAAATGATTAGATCGAGCGTTCAGATTTTAGTAGCTTCATTTTAAAATGCCTCAAATTACTTCAAGAAATAGAATTTACATTTGAACTTCATAGAAAATCAAGTTGCTCTGATTTACAAATATTATCCCTATTATCTGACAGTAACTGACAACAATAAATTGATAGAACTAGATTGGTCAGTCATAGTCCCGATTGTGGTGGTCGATGATTTCAGAGTTCGATAGCTGGTGTGGTGACTCATACAACATAACATAAATTAAAAAGACAATGTGTGCTAAAGGATGTGTCATCAATGTCATCATACACATACAAGATGCAAATACAATGTGTGAGAGTGTCGTTTGAACAGATGGATATAATATAACCATATGGTATTGTAGGTAAGTACTTACTAACTTAGTTATACTCAGATAACACCCAAAATATACTTACATAAAATGCAAACTTCAATATTTTAGAGGTGAAATTCGAGCTCGAGGCCTACTTGTTTCTTTATTTGATATCGGTTAGACTCTGAGGAACAAAAAGTAAATAGTGCATAGCAGACGATAGGCTCAAATAATCGCTTCGCCAATGATTGAGGTAGGTAGGTACACATACGATTACTAGTCATAGAAGTACTTTCATGTACTATACTAATAGTACTTCCGAGTAAAACTTGTATTTCAGTGAGTAACAAAGTTGTTCCGAGACTTGGTCAAGACATGGTTGACTCATAAACGTAGTACGCACGCTTGCGCGATAGAGCATGACTCATGAGTCAAACAGTCAGATATTTCCAATATTCTGTAGTTCCGATAACAGACTGTGATATCGACTTTGAAGGTTTGTAACTATATAGAAGTAAACAACAGCGTTATCGTAATGAATTAACCTTGAATTATATTTAACTTTAAGGACTTCGACTTACTTGCTACGTTTTAAAGTAGGCATAGATATGGAATAAGTACTCAATTATTTGCATTATACATATATAAAATATTTACCTTGTGTCCGAGAAGAAAAAATCTAGATCATGTTTCAGACAACAATTTAGCATAAACAATTATAAAAACGAGATTTGTATGGAAATTAAGTTTTTTACTTTACTTTCTTGAACGAGACTGCATGCATTCCGTCCAAAATCCTTCTCATTTTCATACTTATTAGAATTTTAAACGAAGTACAATTTGAAAGCGTATCGTTTTAAATGGGTGCGTATTGCTTGATATAATTACATTTTATATATTTACATTTCAATAACGTTCATAAGATATAATGTTAATTTGACATAATCATTAAGGTATATATTTTTAATAGCTATAATATTTATTACATTTTCATTTTAAAAAGCATAAAATCATTTATATAACGTTTATGTACACTAAACATCACCTGTTATACAACTTGTGCGGTATACAGGACAAAAAGTATATCATTCAAAAAGTATATTGTTGAAAAGAGATATCATTCAAAACATATAACTATCAAAATCATATTGTTTAGAAGATATATGACTTAAAAACCATACCATCTAAAAAGTATTGACAGACGAAAATAATTCAAATTTGGGAAATCTCAATCTCAAACTTTAATTTTCTTATAAAAAAAACTCAAGGTATAGGATAGGTTTATAAAGGTGCAAAGTTTAAACAAAGAAGTAGGCAATGTCCATTAAGATATTTTACTACATAAAAGAAACTGTAAATAAGATACCCAAAAGTGGGGGCTAACATAAAAATAAAATATCTAAATTTGTCAGTAAACGATTAGATTAGTAAAAAAATCTGACTAGAAAATAGTAAAAAAAGAAGTCATATCATAAAGGCTACAAAAACTAACCAATTTTTTTATTAAAAAAAATCTTGCCAATAGCCAAGCTATGAAAACAAATTTTTCACTCAAGCCTCAAGGTATAAAAATTTGGTTACACATACAAAATGCGCGCGCATTTTGTATGTGTAACCAAAATTTTCCGCCCAAGCCCCAAGGTATGAAAAATTTGGTTACACGTACAAAATGCGCGCGCATTTTGTACTTGTAACCAAATTTTCCGCCAAAGCCCCAAGGTATGAAAAATTTGGTTACACATACAAAATGCGCGCGCATTTTGAATGTGTAACCAAATTTTTCGCCCCAGGCCCAAGGTATGAAAGAAATAAAAAAATAACTAACTTATTTTATACGAACCGAAGCCCGCGACTTCGCTCGCGTGGACTTTATGTCTCTTGAAAATGCTCATCAGGCTGAACAACTTTTTTATATCTCTTATAGTTTAGCTGGACCAGTATAGTTCTGCATCAGGTGTTCTTCCAAAATTATTTATACCCTGTATGTTGCCCAGGCTTACAGCTATATAACTAAAAAAGTTTAATTTGAATCCGTCCAGCATTTCCGGAGATTAGCGTGTAATAACAGACAAACAGACAGACTTTTTTTTTAATTCTTACTCCATTACTATATCTCCTTCGACCTAATATTTTTTTTGAAATATATCTAATGTACAGACACTTTTTTACTGTTTTATTATATGTATGATATAGATTTAATTTCACTTATTATTGTTTAGTCTATTTTCATTGTAAGAGTAACCATTCACAAATAACACTATTTCGTAGTTTTAAACGTTTCGCACTTATGTTTTATTTATGGCTAACAAACTAAAATTTGAGGAAGGAAATTATCTATTAATGTTAATACGTAATCAGTAATTACATTATGTGATTGCGACATATTAATATATTGTTTTCAACCCTCCTGCATTGGCTTGTCTTAATAAAATTATCCGCAACATACTGCCAGGCGCTATATCAAAAGTTTGTTATATCTAATGATGATTATATACAAAGAATCTTCTACTAATCGATTCATATACGCAATGATTATTATGCTTAATAATATATCTACAGAAAGTTTATTATACGTAACGTAAATAGATTTCGAGAATTTTATACGACTTTAAATGTATACGAAAGGTTTGTTAGGTTAAATAATTATTATTTAAACGATTTTATGGGTTAGAAAAGTATGATTTATGATTTTTATCTTTATTGATAATTATACCGACCAAAATTATACATTTCGTTGGTATTTATTCAAAATAATATATATATTGTTGTTCTGTCTTATATTACTTACCCGTTTTAAATAGATACGAGCTAGTTCTTCATTACATTTGCCATCCATAAATCACCTTAGAAGATCTTAGGTAAGATGATTTCCTAGTCATTTTATGCTATTTTCCAGCGATTTAATTTACTTAGAATTCATGATTTTAGTAACAAATTTTTTATTAATCTCATTAAAAATATCACCGCTAGCTAAGCTATGCTAATGCAGCTGTCTGTGATAAAATACAACAGTATTTTTTTAATGCTGTGTCACATCCATTGAATTATGTATAAGTACTTCTATTTACTATAGTATATATAATAGTTAATAGCCCGATAGTCATATATCACATATTTCATTGAGTACAGTAAGTTCAGTGCAGCAGCCTTATATAAATAAATATTTTACTATTCACTTTTGTGATTTTTTCAACAAGCCTATGCGTGTTTGTTGTGTTCCAAGTATTGGGAAAATGCATTCCCCTTGTGATTTTATAAATGTTTACTCTCCGATTGTTATTAAGTACCTATATTTACTAGGTTGAATAATTTATTTTTACCTCTGTATTTTTTTCATAAATTCATATAAAATTGTATAGGTATTCATATATCAACTCGTATTATACCTGTTAACTTATTTATTTTTTATATTTTAATTTATCTCACATTGCGACTTGCAAGACGCATTTACGTTCATTTATAAGTCTAATGTCATATTTTATTCCCATTGTTATGTTCTTCATTTGATTATTAATTTAATTATTCATTATTTTTACGTAAGCAGCCTATCGTAAATGATTTGAAAAGCGAAAGTTATTAGATATTTTGAATTTAATTAAACCATAATTACATCACAGATAGCTACATCTCTAATATACATCACAGATAGCTACATCTCTAATATAATATGGGCAGATAGGTATTTATCTCGTGTTTACCAAGTGCATCTCAGGTAAATACTTGCGATGCATATTTATTACACAAATTTCTCTATCTCTTGCTTAATGCTTGGGATTAGGAGAGGCTGGATGCTTTTCGTGTTGATTGATTAGTTTGATTACTTATATTTATAAAGGTAGATACTAACTACATAAGTACCTAAGTAAATATATGATGAACTTAGGCAGTAGGCACATATTAAGACATAGGTACAATACATACGTACTTAGACATGTAAGTACTTGTTATTTGTTAAGTCAACAAAAGTTTGCTAAAATTAATCATAAACGTGGATGTTATTGTTCAAAACATATGTAGTTTCATATATTTCAAGTTCAAGCTGCAAGGCTGCATTGCAGATGCATTCTTCATCCCTAAATCACAGCCTTCTACTGTGACTGTAAAACATTTAACATATTATTTTTTAGGTAGATAAGTAAGAGTACTTAGATCAATCTATCTTTTTCACTGTTCTAATCATTATAAAGTCTGTGGCCTATCCCAGGCTAATCGCGCAGTGCTTATTATTGAATGAATTGAATGAATTCATTTTGCTATTCACACAAACAAAGATAGTTTTCTCAGTTGTGTGCACAGTCTGTATGTACGACAACCGTTGTTTGCCTCGACCAATCAGAACGCAGGATTATAGCGATTGCCATATATGGCAATGCCATCGGTTGCGGCAAGTGGGGAGCTCAGGCGAGTCCAAATGCGACCGAAAAATAATAACATTCTAATTTCAGATTACGAACAAATTTTGGACATCTGTCAATCAGGTTTGACAGTGAAGAAATTTTGGAGGTCGATTTGGTGATAATTAAGGCGTGAAGATCTGTGAAATTTGAAATTATTTAGCACCTGCAGGGGTCCGTTGGGCGAGTCCATTGTATCGTGGCGCCGGCGTAGTGAAGCAAAGCGAGCGACCTCCAGCCAGTACAACAGAGCGATCGAGTGAGGCAGTGATACGAACGGAACGAACAGAAGGAAACCGGCCGGCATATCTCACGGAGCGCTATTGCTGCTGTAATTTACAGTGTTTTTCTCTTTTTGAGGCTTCTAATACTTTGGTAAGTGTTGAATTTATTGTATTATTTTTTTGAGATATAAAATCACTGATTTTGCTAAAAATGCCTTCGGGACAACCTTATTCATAACATAAATGCATGTTTAAAAATCGTTAAATCAATGTCAGTGTTAGCGATCGAACAATGTTTATTTAGGTAGGTATCATGTCTCTAAGTAGGTAGGCAGGTGACTAGTAATCTCTCTCCTCAGAGTATGTAATCTAGCTAGTTTTTGGACAAATTGCCAAAACTGAATTCAGAGTAAATTATGAGAACGTATGTATGGAGGGAGGATGTAAAGTTGAGGGTGCTGAAGAGTTTTATTCGATATCTAATACCTATGTACCTATATCGTACAAGACTGTCTGGTTTACGAGATCCCAACCCGTGCTCGTCTTGTGTTGCGAAGTGTATGGTCTCGGGAATGTCGTCCATGCGGCGTTATCAAGTGGCGCGCTATTATCAGCGACGCGGCGCGCGGGTGGCGGGTCGGGGGGCTGACGCGCAGGCTCCCTGCAGCGAAGTCGAATACCATATATGGCCACGAAACCTCACGATACCCTCCGATTGGTGGAGAGCCGCCGTGACTCGAGTAGGGGCGCCCCGATAACCAACCTCATTTATATACTCCGTCAGCCTCGCTCGCTGACATTCCACGGAGAGAGCTCGAGTTGAGGTGTTGTGCAGCATACCGAGGCTGTGCAATAGCGATATAATTTATTTATTTATAATAGGACTATTTAATTAAAAGTAAGTTGTCGTGTTATCTCATCTGTGAATTGTGATTGAGTGGTGTGAGAAATTAGTGCAATCAATTAGTGTGTGATGCGGTCAGTGACACGTCGCTAGGGTTGGGTCTAGCAGGCCGCATGACGCCGGGCCGGGAGCGCGCCGGTTGCGGTAGGGCGTGGTCGGGCCACCCCGTCCTGAGATAGGGAACACTGTTCTCAATCATTGTAATCGATTGGAAAGTAAACTTCGGTCAACTTTCACGGTGACCGAGAGCAGCCGCCGGTGAAATGTGGTCCGGTGACTCGAGATGCCACGTTCGCGCAGTCACCTCTTATTCCTAACCTTATTTGGTGTCGATTTGCGAGACCATCGCCCACTTAGCGATTCTCGTGATTGCCGCGTAGGCCTTCTGCCCACTTACCATTCTTTATTTGGTAATGCCATACTTCTAATTAGATTCTTGTGTGACCGATGACGAATGCTTTATCTATTGTTTGTCTTGTTCTATAGTTACTTAGTTTTTATTTTGCTCTTTTCCAGACTAATTCACAATGTGCGACGAGGAAGTTGCTGCGTTGGTCGTGGACAATGGCTCCGGTATGTGCAAGGCCGGCTTTGCCGGGGACGACGCGCCCCGTGCCGTGTTCCCCTCGATTGTGGGCAGACCCCGCCACCAGGGAGTCATGGTCGGCATGGGCCAGAAAGACTCCTACGTCGGAGATGAGGCCCAGAGCAAGAGAGGCATCCTCACCCTGAAATACCCCATCGAGCACGGCATCGTCACCAACTGGGATGACATGGAGAAGATCTGGCACCACACATTCTACAATGAACTGCGTGTCGCGCCTGAGGAACACCCCGTGCTGCTCACAGAGGCTCCCCTCAACCCTAAGGCCAACAGGTACGGATCTATTCGACTGGCTCGATCCTTCTCTACTTACATTGAGTAGGTACTTGCTCCAATTGGGAGCTTCAGCGGCGCGAGTACTAACGGCGACTGTTCTGTTTCAGAGAGAAGATGACCCAGATCATGTTCGAGACCTTCAACACGCCCGCCATGTACGTGGCCATCCAGGCCGTGCTGTCGCTGTACGCCTCCGGTCGTACCACCGGTATCGTGCTGGACTCCGGCGACGGTGTCTCGCACACCGTGCCCATCTACGAAGGGTACGCCCTGCCGCACGCCATCCTGCGTCTGGACTTGGCCGGCCGCGACCTCACAGACTACCTGATGAAGATCCTCACAGAGCGCGGTTACTCGTTCACCACCACGGCCGAGCGAGAAATCGTCCGTGACATCAAGGAGAAGCTCTGCTACGTCGCCCTCGACTTCGAGCAGGAGATGGCCACCGCCGCCTCCAGCAGCTCGCTCGAGAAGTCCTACGAGCTTCCCGACGGACAGGTCATCACCATCGGAAACGAGAGGTTCCGTTGCCCAGAGGCCCTGTTCCAGCCCTCATTCTTGGGTATGGAAGCTTGCGGCATCCACGAAACCACATACAACTCCATCATGAAGTGCGATGTCGACATCCGTAAGGACTTGTACGCCAACACAGTATTGTCCGGCGGTACCACCATGTACCCCGGAATCGCCGACCGCATGCAGAAGGAAATCACAGCGCTCGCGCCCTCAACGATGAAGATCAAGATCATCGCGCCCCCAGAGAGGAAGTACTCCGTATGGATCGGAGGATCGATCCTCGCGTCCCTCTCGACCTTCCAGCAGATGTGGATCTCGAAACAGGAATACGACGAGTCCGGCCCCTCAATCGTGCACAGGAAGTGCTTCTAAGCGCGCCCGTCGCTCGTCGTCGCGTCGTCAGTCGCAGACCGCGGCCCGGCCGCCGCGCGGCCGGCTGCCCACTCAGGCTTGTAATCTCCGTTAATTTAATTGTACGTAAGATATTATATGTAATTAAATCGTAATAGTGACGGCGGGGGAGCGCGACGCCGCGGACGCGCCCGCCCGCCGGCCTCGGTACTGCACTCGCCAAAGGATCTTTTGTAATCTCATGAATGATGATTGTATGTGCTGAAACGGATAAGACTACTTTCTTACTAGGTCATTTATAAATTATAAAAAATAATTGAAATACAAAAAAAAATCCGTAAAATTTACACCTGTGTTTGTTTTCTACACCCTTCCATCTTTCATCTCCGATTAGTAGAGCAATGCCCCGGCATTGACCTACGAACAGAAACCAAAATAAACGCGGCGCCAGAAATAGCGCGTTCGCTTACATCCAGGTGCACGTGCACTAGTCGCTTCATCACAAGTAATAAAATCCGCTATTTACCAACAAGTCAAATCAGATTTTTTTTTCTTAACTTGAAAACAAACATTTTCCATAGGATTTGTATGAAATAGGTATAGACATTTGACGTCATAGTTCCTTGGAATCAAATACCTAGCGCTCTGTATACCTACCGGTGACATTTTATTTTTCTTAGTAGTACCAAATAATTTAGTTTTGACCCAGAAAAATACCTAATTGTTCGGTAGCTAACAAAGTACCAGGACCCCAACGGTGTCCCTTTAAGAGTCCGGCGACCCTAGACTTCTCCATACAAACGTAGTACACGTTTAATTTTGAAACCACATGTCAGATTCCGGTAAAAATTGGTAATTGTAAAGAAATTGCAATTATCTAGGGTTCTATCTGGATTCCTATACTAAAATTATGAACTGGAAAGAAAATATAACGATTTAGAAGTTTCCCATACTAATGGTCAAAAATGATATAAAACACTATATTCTATTTCAAGTTCATATTTTTACTGTCGGAAACCAGTTATTACCCTAGATAATTGCAATATCTTTGAAATTACAAAATTTTGCCCAAATCGGACATGTCGTTTTGAAATAAAACGTAGACTACGTTTGTATGGAAAGTTGTATTTTGGTCTAGGGTCGGGGGACCCTTAAATCAGACACTACACTACTGAAACGCACTTTACGTCCCTTGTAACATACAGATCCCAAAGATGGTAGGTAGGGTGGACGTACCTAATACCAGCCCCGTACGTACCTACCTAATACCAGGCTTTCAACGTTTTATTAGATAATAAGGTTTCTGTAAATATAACTGGACAAGAACCTTTTTTTTTAAATATAAACCATTTGGTCCAAAGTATTTGTTAAATATGGATACACTGGACTGAGTACTTTGACGTCAATCGTCAATTAAAGCTAGCCGAGTACGGACGGCGGCCATATTGCTAAAAAATGATAAGATCCGGAGTCACTAAAACAAGGTATTTTGCTTATTTCTTCAGCTCTACTGTTCTTGATTTGGTTTATTTTATATTATGATGAAGTTGTGAATCGATTTCTAAATAATAATTTAGGATTTGTCTGTCATATCAGCTGAAATTAATGGGGCTGTAGTTAGATACATCAAATGTATGGAGTATGTAATTCCAGCCACTCTAGGGGCTGATATTAGGTTAGATGGAGTACCTAATTTCAGCCACCCTAGGCTGGTATGAAGTTAGATGGAGTACCTAATGTCAGCCACCCTATTAGGCTGGTATTAGGTTTAACGGAGTACCTAATTCCAGCCACCTGAGGCTGGTATCACAATAGGCTGATATTCGGTACGTAAAAGGGTGGTATTAGGTACCGAGAGGCTGTAATTAGAGCCGAAGTGTACTTTTTCTATATTTTATTATTTTAAAAATTTGCATTTATGGGCAATTTAGATGTTAATTATGATTCTTAAATACATAATCTATCAACATAAAAAAGAAACAATTGATTTCAGCCTATACTTAAAGCAGTACAATTTTTTAAAAGTGAAATTTTACCAAAAGACTGACATTAGGTACGTCCACCCTACCTACCTACTTTCCTGATGGTCAAATATTCTGTGCTGATGGTGAATTTCAGCGTGGGTACATAAATTAATGCACACTTCATGTGCCAAGAAGGTAATGTTTCCGACGTCAGGTTACCTGACTCAGGTACATCTAGACGGGTGTCGAAAGTAGGTAACATGGTGCACCTAATTTTTAGGTATTTCTAGCGTAATACGACCGAGGGCCCCGCTGGACGAATGAGACATACCTATTTTTTAAAATTTTTTGTCCAAATGGTTGAGGTACATTGGATTTTGTTAATAAATTCGTGAGGTACATTGAACAAAGTATTGCCACTCGTGTGTAAGGTCTGGTCTGGCTCGCGTGGCCCCGCTCTATCGAAGTAGGTACATCAGTAGCTGTGGTTTGTCTTGTAAAGTTTTACATACATACATACTATCACGTCTTTATCCCTAATGGGGCAGACAGAGCATTTTGGGTCTTGCGGTTCTATGCAGAGCCCAGGGCCGCAAGACCCAAAAGCCACTTTTAGCGTCATGTTGGGCGAGAAGATGGAAAAGCAATCAATACAGTGATGGGTTGCTAGCCGTATCGCCTGTTAACATGATTTGCATTTTTGCCCATTCCCTCGATCGGCTTTTACGATCTGCGTGGGAAGAGAAGCAGCTGGTACATTCTATGTTTTTTTTTCTCCCAGACCAGCATGGGAGATTGTAATTGTAAAGTTTTATTGAAAGATTATTTCAGTTGAGAACACCTTAATACCACAATCACATTTAAATGGGCCATTAATCCTAAGGCATGATGATGATGGAGACTCGAGCAATGCTCGCACATTTTAGCTGTACGAGGCCACTATGTAGGTCGCGTGTCAGCTATTTTAACTTTACATTTTACCTCTAAGAAACTTTAACAATGGAACTCGGGAGGAATTCCTTCCAGTGACAGCGTAGGGTTTAAATATAAAATACTACAACTGAGATACTATCGAGCGGCGATCGAGAAAGGACCCGTCACACCCAACAACATGTAACATAACGATAATAAACAGTTTCTACGTGACGTGGTCGTGTCTCCATACATCATCAAGCAACATCAAAATCTCTTCATGTATGGCGCGGGCCTAGGTGACAACCGAAGCTTGCGTCGTACGTATAGCGGCAAATACATCATCTGTGAAAATCGGCCTCTATTACCGACGGAAACCAGTACGGTAATTCCTCTTAGTTCCTTGCTCACCTGGTAGAACGATGGACTGCAGATCATGTAGAAAGAAACACTATTTCCTTGACTCTTTACTTCAGTCTGTCTAGCTATCGCGGTTTTTCGTGGGATTCAGCCTGGTGACAGGCAGACGGACGGACAGCGGAGTCTTGGTAATAGAGGCACGTTTTTACTCTTTGGGTACAGACCCCTAAAAAGAACGATGATTGCGGGTACGTTACGTTAGAAAAATTAATTTGATAGAGTTTTAATAATTTATAACAATAATAATTAATAACACACATTTATCTATTTTTAACTTTTATTTCGAACATCACAATATCTTCACATTATTTTTATTACACAGAAGCCATATTTAGTTTTAAATTCTGAATAAAAAGATCTGAAATAAATATATATATCAGCTATTTCGGTTAAAATGTTTGCCTTGTAAATAAGAATATAATGAACACTTGCATACGTTATATAAACAATATATTACATAAATAACCACTGTACTGTGGGTGTTTCTTGCTTAGTGTTTCAAGTTTTAACAAAATGTAGATATAAGTAGGTACATAAAATTAACGGTAGTATTTATTACCCAAATTAAATATTGTGCTTTTTAAAAATATTCAATAGAGCTTACAATTTTTAACTATATTCATATCTCGTATAATATAAAATTTGTTGGCCGAAAATTTGTTTAAAAAAAATCACGTTTCGTCGAATATATATGAATGAAACGATATTATATAAATTACATCTGTCATCACTTTTTGTTCACTTTGTGTTTCGTAAAACTTCTTAAAACACTGAATAAGGACTTAGCGTTAAATATACATTTATTACAGACATAATTTTATTGTTGTTTCCACATTCTTAAAAATATTCAAAGAAATAAGTTAAAAACACAGATAACCATATATTTTTGGTATAGAATTGCAAGTCAAGATTAGGTCAAACTGAAAGAAGACGTTACAAAAATGTTAGTGGTAACTCTTAAAAAGTTAACATATTTTATTACTAGCATAGATATCATATAAACGTGTTATGTAAACCTACAGTGCAATCATTAATGACGAATAATATAAATACATTATTCGGAAACTTTCACAGGAATGCCGATTTAATTTGAAAAAAAAAAATCCGAAATGATATGTTTATTTTGATCAGATTTTATTAGGCCAACTCCTAGCAGAGAGGTTGCTCCGGGTGATGATGATCGTTAGGCCAACTGAATAATATTGCCGACAGGCAATTTAAAAAACGCAATTTGTATTGACTATTAAACGTAAGAGAATCAATGTTTGTGTTAATGTAATTAAAATTAAAACTTATTGGTAAGTTTGTCAGTCAATTACATGAACATTACTCATAACTATTCATATTAAAGTCTTTAATCTACACATCTTTACAACAGTTAAATATATTCAAATCCTTTTCTACTTCTACGCATCACAGATGTTAAACGCATGGAAACATTCCGCGGTGTAGGGCTCAAACTTGAAATATCTATAACGTCATATTGTATATTATTTAAAATAATAGCCAAGGGAGGGACGACAATTTACCTTATTTCTGGAGCATACTTAAATGGGCTAATCGTTTTACTGACAATTTAACAGTGCGTCTGAGATTGACCCTGCATACAACTTCAGTGACAAGTGACAATGATGCATTAACTTTAAATATTGAATTTAATAACAAAAATCTTTACCTAGCGTGTTAATTATTTTGTTTGTTTAATACCCAACCAATATTTGTTCAATACCAATAAGTCTTGGATCTGTGATGCATGTTATTCATCTGTTCAATTACACTTATAATAGCTGTCAGAACTTTCACTCATTGAAACATTCAAATTGACATAATTTTAGATTTTACAATAAACTTACCGCAACGTTAGTAGGGCGATGGGATTTCCATTCTAAAACATTACTGAGAAATAAACACTTAATTAATATTGGCATAGAATTTATTAACGTCTAAATGGACTAGTTCCCGATCTATCCTATTATGAAAATGCGTTATAACGTAACACATAATAATTTACATATACAACGATTAGCATTATCCCCCAACCTTTCGCAAAAACATAACGTTTTGCCAAAATTCGACGAAACGTTATATATGCGAACCGTTATACTGGGAAATTATTTGCATTATTTATGACATCTTCAAAAAGTAACCTAACGCATGGACCTTTATTGCATTTTGGTAGGAACACGAATTTTGTTTCCAATATTTCGCATTATATGTTTGTTCTACTAGTCTTCGAGTTAGCCCACAATAGGGTCAATAGAAAAAATAGATTTATATATGGGTATTTATTTTAATCTGATTTGTACGTAGTTTTCTTTTGTATAAAAATATGTTGCATTATTAACATACGATACCCTCACTTCATCTATTGGCAAAATAGAGGTATATTCACATTTATGATTATTTTATAACACACAAACATGATATTTGGGATTTGGTCTTAAATCTGTCTAGATCCATGCGTAACACAACTACAAACACTTAAAAATAAACAATCGAAATCTTAATTTTAATACAAACCTAAAATACTTTTAAAACTTTACATAGCTAAAATCAGAACTAAGCGTATTCAATGGGCGTTGTGCGCTGTATGAGATTTCTATGTCGCAACGAGTTTAAGCACATGAGTAAGTCACTAGTTAAGTTAACAAACATTTGTACTTTGACATTAACTCTACACGTTAGTAAATTAAAACCATAATAAGTTTATAAGGCCACGTATCTTAGACCTACATCTAGGAATGGACATAATCCGTTTCTTACTGAACACATTCTTTTCAGTCACCGGCGGCGCACACTGCACAATTTCACGAATAAATTCACACGATTCACAATATTCGATTCCATCACTATTTACAGTTTAAAAAAATTAAATTCTTTTTTCGAATCGCTACGACTCACTGTCTTTGATGCTGTCTTCGGTGGCTTGTCGTATATCTGAGAGTGGGTTCCCGTGGACCCTGAATCTATAGACACACGTGTATGTCGGGTTTCCATGGTTGCTTTCGACTCTCAGTTCTATGATGTCGTAAGCCACTGGGTATTCGACGCCTGCGATGTTGGTGGTTTTGGGATACTTCACGGGGAAGTATTGTATGGACGTGCCGTTGGCATCGTAAATGTAGTCGCCGAATAAGTGGGGTTCGGGGTCCATTTCACCGTGCAGGCCCTGGAAAAATTTAATGTAATGGCTGTATATGTGTTTTTTTTATTAAGCAGGACAGATTATTCAGTAAAGAATATTTCTAGTCCACTACTTTGAAAGTACGGATATATCAATATAAATTGCTTTAATAACGCTTTAATAAAAAAAATAATTTGAACTTGTAAAATGAATTGTGTATTAATTAAAATAAATGATGTGACTAGTTTAAGTTTTATAGGAAAAGAACTCGTTAGTATATCGACAGTCTAAAGGCTAATAAAGTTTAAGCCTTTTGTTCAGTATTTGGGGCGTCAATATAAATAGGATGACTTTTTAACCACCAGCAAATTTGAGCAAGTTTAGTTCTAAACTACTTTCTATAAATAAAATTAGGAAATTGAAAAAGAAAAGTTCGTACGTGATTACGTGACGATAAATGGATGACATTAATTACTATGAATAAGAAATTAAACATTAGTAACTTACCTTGCTTTTTTAAAATAAATATGATATCAATGGCAATGTTAGTGCGATTTAGTTAACTAGAGAACATTTCACACAAAAATATACTCACGCACACACGCAAGATTCTAAGAAAGGTTAGGTTCTGTTATTAACAATCTAGCCTGCTATAGAAGCACAATACAAACAAGTATTTGTTAATAAGTAAGTAAACAATTAATTTCACCGAACTTTTTATATGCATCTACTTCCATTTAATGAAATGCAGTTTCAATTGTTATACTCATACAAAAAGCAAATAAATATAATAAAGATCCAAATCTCGCTGTGCACTAAATATTTTGTGTGTTTGTAACCAAAACGTCTCAAAGAATTAAGTAAATGCAAGTGCAAACAAAAGTAAAACAAATAAAACGCGTTTAAGGGTTTCCTGATTCGCAAGACGTACATGCGTATACTATGTCAATAAAAATATATGTCATGTTACTCCCCTTAAGAAGTTTACAATTAGAACTATCATCAGAAATTATATGTAAATCATAAAAACATTAAGACAACAATTAATTGTAAAGCGTAAATTATTAAGACTTCAGAACAGGCCAGAGCTCGAAAAAGTTTGACAGCCATTCCATCTACTATATACGGGTGTAGGTACTTTACTAAACTTTTTTTTCTTTATGTTTTCAGCTTATTGCGCAGCGATAAGGCCGCCTTTTGCGCATTTCCTAGTTTTTACGAGTAAGATCAAGTCCGTCTTTATTTATTTTTTGTGCAATAAAGGTATTGTATTGTCACACGTCTTTCGTTTTATTTATATAGGTAGTAAATATTTGTTAACCCAAGCAACAAAAAACACCATGCATTTGCAGAGTTTAAACCATCCACTAAAAACAAGATAGCTCAACAACCAAACTGTATGCGTTAATGAAACTAAATACGTACGAGGAAAAGGTCTCAGATGAATCCTCTCCAGTGCATTCGCAAGTATCAGTGCATTAATCACATAAATAAAAGAGAACTCACATAAACGGAGAAGTTCTTAGGCGCCGACTCGATCTTGCCGTCGACCGCTAGCAGTCTCGACATGTGCTCCAGAGAGAAGCCCGTCACTTCAATAATGGCGTATGTGCGAACCACTGAAAACAAAATGTTTTATTAGTAACGTTTCCCGCCTCCTCTTTCATTTAAAGATTAATGGATATACAAACAGAAGACGGCCAAAGAAAAGGTGGATGGAGTGCATTAAGGACGATATGGATAAAAATAATGTGTCAAGTGCCTTGACAAAGGAAAGAGGAAAATGGAAAAGACTGACATAGTGTCCCGACCCCACGTAAAGTGGGATAAGGTGAGAATTTCCCGCCCTCCTTTTAGTTCCGCGGGTGTCGTAAGAGACTAAGGTATAGAAGGCAGGTTTATGTAACAGAGACCTTAGTTGCGTAAGCGATATGTAGCACCATCTTCTGTACAATCTTACTAATATTATGAATGTGAAAGTTTGTATGGATGTTTGTCCCTTTTATACGTCCAAACGGCTGAACAAACCGTTCTATTAAATAAGAAAGAAAAAAGAAAAAAAAAATACATATTTACAAATATACACACAGAATAAAGTTAACTATTAATTTAGTCTAAAAAGTCGTGCCCACGTGGCATAGTGCCAAGAACGCTGGCCGCATCTCCGCGTTGGATCGCAATAGTGATCGCAAACGGCTGAACGGATTAGAATGAAATTTGATGTACCTAGATAGTTTATTACCTGGATTAACACATACGGTTAACGTGAGATTCCCACTTATAAATATCATGTATTGCAATCACTAACCCATCTGCACAGTGTGATGATGCCGTTAGTCTAGCAGTGAATATTGGCTGATCAAGAAAATAATCCTGCTGCATCTTCGTAACAAAAAATATAATGGCCTGGTTCACACTCACCCAAGTAGCCAGGGAAGCCCTGGAAGGCCCAGCATTCGGCTGGCATGGCGCCTGGCGTCAGCGCGTACCGCGGCGACGTGTACACCCACCACACCGGCAGCCCCAAGATAGAGTACTGTTTGGTTTTGATCTGGTATAGTTCCGTGCATTTCGTCGAGACAACTTGTCCTCCTGAAAAAATTGATAAATTTAGGATTAAGCAAATTTTTGTCAGTACACATTTACTTAACTGATGTATCTCTTATTTTATAGAAATACTTTTAGTTCAAGCTTAAGATCTTGGTATGTACTAAGTGAGAATTTTAAAATGTTCATCTAAATTGAAGACTGCGGTAAAATTGTCTCACCAGCTGACTCCAACGCATAATCAACCAGTCCAGTCTTATCAGCATCGTACACCTGCAGCATACCAGCCACTATCTTCTTCACAGCCTCCACGTCAAATCCAGTGTGATGATGATGAACCTCAACCTCCTTCACGTACTCCTTCACCTTCTGCGTGATAACCTCCATGTACCGACGTTCATACACAGCTAAGTACTCCTGAATCATCATCCTGATTTTGTCTTCATCCATTTCCGGCTTCCAAGAGCTTATCAACCTCTCATGAATTTCCTGACTCAATATTTGCATCTGATCTTTAGTTATGTACTGCTCGTCGAAGTATGCTTTTAATTTAGCTGCGATCGCCTCAGTGTTATCGTTCATATTAAACACTTGGATTAGATTTTGTTGCAAATGTTTTAAAGAGTACTGTTCTATTTGAGCCTCTAGATTATCGAATTTAGATAATTTCTGGTCGAATGATTTTAATTTGCTGTCAACATTTACTGCCCAGCCTTCTAATGCTGCCATACGTTTCGACAAGTCCGGATCCTGTACTATTTGAGGAGATTTGTATGTGTCTACTATAACTGGCGTTGTTTGAGGTAGAATCTGATCCACGTAGTTGTAACCTGGAATACATATGTTTGTTATTAAAACATCTGTGAAGTTCTTCTTTCTCTGTCCTTCCCACATAGTGACGCTATATTAAAATTTGAGATAATTTGATCAAAAAATAAACAGGGAAGGACAGAGTGATACTAAAAATAATAGAAATAATACACTCACCTAAAAGTGTAGCGTCCAGAGTACGTCCACTTTCATATAGGTGATGTTTAGACCTCTATCCTTCCCCGATTTTGTAAAATAGGTTTTGGCTACAGGGAAGAATGTGGGAAGGGTGGAAGAGAAAGGCATTGTTGTTGCATAGAAAAATATAATTAAATCAATCTGAACTACATATTAAATTATATTAAAAAATATATGAATGCGTACGAATACGCTAAGTAATCAGAGCTATGTTGATGTATGTACTACAAACTAGTTGTATTAAGAATTGTAAATAACACGAACCCAAGAGTTAAAATAAGATCCCAAATTCCTTGCCTTCATCGTATACTTTACGATGAAGGTAAACTTAATAGTTTGTGCAAATAACGATTCACCGAAACATATACATTAATGTTTCGGCAAAACGTGCTTTCGGCCAATCGAAACCAGGAATGGGCGACGCGAATTATTTCAAGTACGATGACAGATTTAAACTAGGTTTTTATACCTCAATTTCAAAATATTTTACGTTGAAAAATAAATCAAATTATTCTATCTAACAAAACTGTTACGTCAACAACGCGCTGATTAGAAATAAAAATATAATACAACCAAAATAAGTTCTTTTTTAATATTTTTAAGGAAATTTAAAAAAAAATCACTGGAAACACTAATGAAATACAATATCACTTACGAGCTAAAGCCACCCCGAATTAATCACATTAAATATTATAATCATAGAAATTAAAGCCATGAAATCGAAGCATAAAAGTAGACGAAGCATGAAGTAGAGGTTTGTACAGGTTTTCGCAAGGCATTCGCAGTATACATATAGACATACCTATTCCTTATGTATATTTGTGTAAAAGTGATGAATAAACATTTAGAGGCGGAAATAAATATTTTTTATTTCTTTTGCTCTACGAGACAAAATAGAAAGATTAACTGCACTGCCTTGCAAAGTAGGGTTTGTAAGTATACTTTATGCTTTGTGACAGTTTTAATATAAATTATTAAATTGTAACGTTGACATTAAATGTAGGAACAATTGCATTGTACATAATGTGATCATTTGATCGTAAGTGAATATATTATTTATTCAATAATCACAGAAACAATATAAGAAATTAGGCTTTGATATATAAGTCGCGGCAGTCATCTTTTCTTTGGTTTTTGCATTCTCCAAAACAAGCAACATTTAATTTAAAATTTAATCAGTGCAAATCAAGTAGCGACTTATGAGCAATAATTTAATGTATATTTCGGATGTCATGATCGTTGATCAAAACTTTTTGTAAGTCAAAATATTGAGGTCCCTTTAAATGCTAAAAACAAAACTAAACAACCTTAGGGACCATACAATTACAAAGAGAAGTAGAAATTATGACTAGGGGGGTTAGTCTTTTGATTAGTTTTCTTTGTTTTACATAATTTTAAATCCTAAATTACCGTAAAAACATAATTTGTACCAAAAATTATAGCACTTATAAAATATTAAAACTCCGAAATGGCCACGTCATGTTAAAAAAGGTACATTGTTAATAAAACATCCACAGACCTAGATGAAAACTTTGTTTTTAAACGAATTGAAAACAGGGACTGAAATACGTATTACCTGCTGCAATTAACACATAACATCAATATATTTTAAGTTGCCATCTCTTATTTATTTATATCTAGGTCTATGAAATTATACAAGATTGAACAGGGAACGAATTAAAGTATCTATACCTAAAAATATAATTTGAAGAGATGAAATAAATATATGAATATGGAATGAAAATAGTATAAGTAACAATAATATTCTCGTAAATAAATAATATTGGTAAATATATCAATTTGTGAATTGCACAGTTGTATTAGCGCTATCTATATATTTCGATGAATTAAAATCTATATGAACTTATTGTTTAAAAACGTATATTCTAGATAAAATTAATTAAACATACTAATGTTTAATTTTTTAAATTCAATAATATGATTTTAGTATGCTGAAAATTAGTAAGTATTCAATCAAATTGCTCGTTTACGTTACTATTGTTCAAAAAGCAGTTTTTTTTACATTTTATCTGTACGTTATATTCCTATAATACACACACCCGGGTTGTACTACGATATACATCATATATTATCTTTGCACAAAGATTGTTTAAACAATAAATGTGTTTATTTTCTTCTTTTATTTAGTCGTTGTCTATCGATACTTTTGTGCTACAAATAGCACAGAAAAAAATAAAGATATCGGTGGATACTATTTAAAAACAAAACACGTTTAATGTTATATAATAAATCTTAAATCAATTAAAACAAGCACTTAAGTACGCAGAGCCTACGTTCGCATTTAGAAAAAAATAAAATGCTGCAATTTATTTTTGTCACAAACGAATCGTTAACGCGTTTTAGCATTGTAAGAACACAGTATATATATTTGTATAAAAATATTTATCATATTTCTATCATCAATACTAAAAATGTTATAATTTTTTCTTTGTATACTGTATATATCTATGAAAATATGTATATCCTTTTCTAAATCACATATTCTGGACGAATAAAAGTGTATCTTCTGCCAAACATTTTCTAAATGCAAACATAATCGTACAAATTTTCACAATCATCCGATAATGCCGCCCCAAAATCGCCTCATCTCTTCGTAGCAACTTTCTGCTACAACCTTAGCGTAATCCGAAGCATCTGCCATTCTGTTCTGAACGATATCTCTATACTCCCTGTAGGTTTTTGTTACTTCTGGCATATCTGGCAGATTGTCTCTTATGTCTGGCAGGGTTATATTTATATCTGGCAAAGTCAAGTTGATCGGGATGATGTTTAACGCCGGCAGTGTGATGTTGGGTAGTGACAGCTTAGGTAGTTCCATTGCGGTGAATTCAGATAGATCTAAATGGAAATCTGTAAAGTTTGGCATCGCCAGACTATCCCAGTTCTCGTATGTATAGTGCGCTGAAAGGAATCGTTATGTTTACATACTGACACTTAAAAATAATCATAAATCATCTATTCAATAATAATTATAAAGACCATTTGAAATAACCAGGATAGGTTGGACAGCAGCATTCGACAACAGTATATCAAAAAGTTGTCAAACGAAACAGTTTATTGAGTTCTGGTCACTATCTAGCGGTGTATGTATACCTACTCCTCTGCTTGTAGGGTTGACTGAAGTCCGCCTTTATATATTGTGTTTCATCTGTGTTTCAATTTTCGCTTTTTATGTACAGTAAAGAATTAACAATACAAATAGATTTACTTGTTTCAGGCAAATCACTGTGTGAGATTTACTAGTCGTATCTGTCTGCTGTTACTATTACAATGTAGGTATCTACATTAAAATGGCAATAAACAAAGAGTAAGTTACTTACATCCATATCCAACGGCCGGTAACAGTAGCAGAAGCAGCCACGGCCACCACCTGCGCTTCACGACCTTGGCTTGCGAGCTGCGCGCGTACTTTTCGCTTTCGCCCACGTGGTTTGATGTTATCTGAAAAAAAAGGAGTTTTAAGCACCAAGCGGTCGCATGAGACCGGTACACGCCACTTCAACCATTGCATAATAAATCTTATTCCAACAGTTAAGAGTTTAATTTTGAATGGCTGCTGATTTCGATTACGATTTGCACGTAGGGCAAGAGGAGTGTACAGTGTAATTAAATGTCTCAAAAGATAAAGTCGTCCTTTTCAGACTTCCAGATGGAAGGCTTTCGATGCCCAAACCCTGCAGAAAGGGTCAACTCTCGACCCTTCATATTTTTATGCAGTTACCACGCATATCATGCGTTTTATTGAGTGTTTGTCCATGTGTTGAATATTTACTGCACCACAAAAATAAAGCTATAATTTTTCATCAAAACTATTATTTTGACCAATGCCCAATGAATGACACGGCGAATAGGAAAGAGCTCAGCTTCCTGCATACCAAAATTTATCAAAATTGGTCCAGCTGTTTGTGAATGAAAAAGTAACAAACACACATACTCACAAACTTTTGCCTTTATAATATTCGTTTTTTTAAGAGTTATAAGAAACGAGCTGTAATAGAAAATTTACGATCGTGTACTAAGCAGACTATAGCCTTGTGACAGGGATGAATGGAAAGAAGGCCTTTGCCCTGCTGCAAAAGCGTCCTCTTATTTCAAGGTTGACTGAAAGAGATCCGTGCTATATCTGGGATAAAAGAAGGCCTTTGCCGTGCTACAAACTGCATCCTCTTATTTCAAGGTTGACTAAAAGAGATCCCTATCTGGGATAAGTCCGCCTTTGTACTGTCTTCTACTTCTAACTTTTATTTTTGTGTCTATGTACAATAAAGATTTAACAAACAAACAAACAAAAGCGAAACAAGCTAAAATTCTAGAGGACTTACCGTTTCAGTGACCGTGGTAACAGTCGTAGTGATGACTGTTTTGATGATGCTGTAGATCCAGTAGAAGGGTGCCGCTGCCACAGACGCTGTCCTCGAAGCGATGCCGGCTGGAACAGGTACAGAATTAGTGGTTAGGTGTCAATAGACCCACGACGTATGGTAACGTAAAGCCTTCTAGTCTTTTTCTCCTTATCAAGTGTGTCAATGTCAAATTTCTCGAACTGCCTCAAGGTATCTGCCGTAGTTTAATAACTGTCCTCTAGTAACAAGTGCCTAGTGAGGCTTAACTCACACAAAACAAATGCCACGCGACTGCCAGGCGGCACCGAGCGGGCGATTTTTTCAAACCGAACTATTTACATTTTATAGATAGAAATAAAGGTGTGGTTTGGCAGTAACGTAACGTTTGTTTCTGATTTTTGACTAGCTACTAAGGTCTCACTAACGATCCTTATAAAGTGGCCTTAGGCACCAAAACCAATGAAAATTCACCGTGTATAGTCTATGATTAGTATACATACCGATACCGAGCCGGTCTTCTGTCGGTGTAAGGATACCGATGCGACGGTCCCACGACCTTTAAGTACGCGTTGCTGGTAGTTGTAGATATTGTTGTCACGACCGCATTTTAGAGTCGCGTTAGCAATCAACTCTGGTAGTCTACAGTTGGACTATAGTCTATGATTAGTCTACATACCTTGAGCCGGTCTTCTGTCGGTATAAGGATACCGATGCGACGGCCCCACGACCTTTCTGTACGCGTTGCTGGTAGTTGTAGTTATTGTCATCACGATAGCATTTTAGACTCGCGTTAGTAATCAACTCTAGTAGTCTACAGTTAGACTATAGTCTATGATTAGAATTCATACCTTGAGCCTGTCTTCTGTAAGTGTAAGGATACCGGTGCGACGGTCCTACGCCCTTTCTGTACGCGTTGCTGGTAGTTGTAGTTATTGTCGTCACGATAGCATTTTAGAGTCGCGTTTGTAATCAACTCTGGTAGTCTACAGTTGGACTATAGTCTATGATTAGTTTACATACCTTGGGCCGGTCTTCTGTCGGTGTAAGGATACCGGTGCGACGGCCCCACGAACTTTCTGTACGTGTTGCTGGCAGTTGTAGATATTGTCGTCACGATAGCATTTTAGAGTCGCGTTAGTAATCAACTCTGGTAGTCTACAGTTGGACTATAGTCTATGATTAGTCTACATACCTTGGGCCGGTCTTCTGTCGGTGTAAGGATATCGATGCGACGGACCCACGACCTTTCTGTACGCGTTGCTGGTAGTTGTAGTTATTGTTGCCGCGATAGCATTTTAGACTCGCGTTAGTAATCAACTCTAGTAGTCTACAGTTAGACTATAGTCTATGATTAGAATACATACCTTGAGCCTGTCTTCTGTAAGTGTAAGGATACCGGTGCGACGGCCCCACGACCTTTCTGTACGCGTTGCTGGTAGTTGTAGTTATTGTTGTCACGATAGCATTTTAGAGTCGCGTTTGTAATCAACTCTGGTAGTCTACAGTAAGGCTATATACAGGAACCACCGCTGGTAGTCTACAGTTATACTATAGTCTATGATTAGTCTACATACCTTGAGCCGGTCTTCTGTCAGTGTAAGGATACCGATGCGACGGCCCCACGACCTTTCTGTAGGCGTTGCTGGTAGTTGTAGTTATTGTCGTGACGATAGCCATGAGGAGCCGCGTCAGGAACCACCGCTGGTCGGCTTGGTGGTAGCCACCGTTGCCGCGGAAGTAGCTGCCTTCGTCGTCTGAACTGTCTATGGTCTGCAAGAGATAATGCGTTTGTCAGTAACAAAAAAAAATGCTTCCATACAAATTATAACACGAAAGCTAGACCGCAACGTGTGAATTGACGCACGCAACAGCGTGGCGTGTGGCACCACGTGGAAATTACTGTCCTCTGAAGGAAATTGAGTGAATCGCATAAACAGTTAATTCGACTCACAGTGAATCGCTTCCTGACGGCGCTGCTCTGCCAGGTAGCGGTGGCGAGCCGATCCACCTCGTCCACCGTGGTGTTGGGGCCCTGCACCCTGAACTGGGAGAGGGAGCGGCGAGACATGTTGGGCACCGCGACTTGCCCCGGCGCCAGCTCCACGCGGTCCTTGGACAGCGGGGAGTATGTGTAGTCCGTTTTGGGATATTTGCTGTAACGAAGATATCACACTTATAATAGAGGCGAAAGTTTTTCTGTGAGAGTGTGTATGTTTGTTACTTCTTCACGCGCAAACGGCTGGACCAATTTACATAATATTTGGTATGCAGGAAGCTGACATCCCGGATTAATACATAGGTTACTTTTTTCGGGGGTAACACCGTGGGACGCAGCAATTAAAAATTTCCAGACTAAAGACCCCAGTTTCTTGCCTGTCACAAACATTAAATTGAAGCCTTAGATACGAAACGTCAACTATACAAATTGAAAGTTTAACAGGCAAGAAACATGTTTGAAAGGGCCTGAAAAATCGTGCTGCTGAAATAAATTACATCTGAAGTACAAAAGATAATACCAGTTTTGTCATTTACATAATGTTAGACTATAAACAAAATTGAGATTTATAATTTAAGAATGCATATTAGGAAAATAAATATTTTAAACAACTTTTAATTTAATGCCTATTGATTTTCCTCGTGCATTTACGAATGTACCAAACTTCGTGATTGGTTACCAGATAAGACATACGACATATATAGAACAAAACATCAAGGAAGACATCCTAAAATAAACATTTGCAGGACAATCGGTGAGATAAAATTAGAAGAATTAAAACGCCTATAGCCGTAAATTTTTTTTAACTAAGTATAACAATATTTATCCTCTTTAGAAAAAAAATCAGTAATAATTTTTCAAATCTAAAAACCGACTTCTCCCCTAAACTACACAACCGATTTTGATAACATTTCCATGGGACCACCTAACAAGTATGCCTTGATAACCTCCTACTTTTTTGAAGTAGGTTAAAAAGTATAAGAAAAATAAAGCTAAAAATAAATTACCTGAATATTTCCGTGCAACGCAGCCCTTCATACATGACTAGTAATTAAACGGCACTAATTTGAAAATTAATACACAAAAAGTACAGGAAACCTGCTGAAAACTAACTTCACTATGTACGCTGACTACGCTGTAGTGACTCATGCGAAACCCCGGTATCTGCCGCTATTTATGGCATAAACAACACTATGGTTGCTTTTAGCTAAGATTTAGAAGTGATTTGGATAGATGTTGTAAATATTCTAAGATAAAATTCCGGTAAGTAATCACAACATTTCGAAGATTAGTTTTTTTTACCTAAAAATCTTTAAGATATTAAGGAAGTAACTATCTGCAGTTTAAAGATATATGGCCCTCGGTTCGGATTAAGAAGAGCGTGGTGGTCTAAGAACTGTATCCAACAAAAACAATTAAGAAGTAGACATCTTTTGCTAATTAGGATGAATTTAACACAAATTTGATCTTGCTTGTTCTTGTTTGTATTTATTTATACACATCTTATGTTACCACCATATTCGAAGGAATAAAATATGACTATTCTTTTCTACTCTGAAAATATTTTAAGAAAATATACTTTTAACTGAATTACTTAAAACTACTTAGTACGTTGTCTTCATTGGATCGAATGTAAAATATCATCAATACTAATTGACCACACGAAAAGTAAAATAGAATTTACAATAATACCAATTCATATATTGATAGCACTAATCAAAACAAGTAGGTAAGTACCACAGCTATTATTATAATTTATGAATGGTGTCACAAAAACATATTAATTCCACAATTCGTAAATCAACCATTTCACAAATCACTTCGCACAAAAACAAACGCAACTTTAAATACATAATGCGGAATAATAGAGCTAAATGTAAGTCGCAGAATGCTGTAAGTTATTTTTTTTATAACGAGTTATTCAACAACTTATAACTTTATTTAAACACAGCAAGGACCGGCGCGGTTGACATTTGCGTGCACTCGTCGCACTGGTACAAATATAGCGCAATAGGTACAGCACAGTACATTCATTGTGTGGCCTACTACTTTCTGTCCCGTTTTGGGGCTTGGACGTTTGACAGCGTCTGTGAGCTTTGTATTACAATGGACAAATATTCATGAACTTGGGGAATGTTGTTGTACAGTCGACTGCTAAAGTGGATGATCGGAATATAAGTTATTAACTGAGGAACTTTTGTTATTAACGTAAATGGGCTTCATTCATTATTTATGAGGTCTGTGGCGCAGAGTGTCACTCTAGCAAAATATCACCAAGAAATTGTGACATTACGATACCATCGTTTTATTACTTTAGCACTGGATTATACCATGCGCTACTGCATGACTTTTTTAGACAAATTGTTACGTTTGATCTGAAGCTGGAGGTAGCAATTTATTGTTTACGCAAGCTTTTTGGCATCGTGATTTTGTTAACTATGCGAAATATTCAGGGCATTTACATACACTTAGTACACTGTTCCACTTTGACACCGGACTTGTTTTTGCTAGAATGCAGTTGTTAACCGACTCCAAAACAAGGAGGTTATCAATTGTAATGTTTTTTCTATCTGAGGTACAGCACTCTGAAAATCGGTGGCCAGACACATTTGATAATTCGATATACTTGACAGCACTTTTATAAAATATTTGAATCTCTAAAAATGTCAACGACCTGTTTTCTATGAGCCGTGAGCCGCGACTAGTGGGCGTGATAACGGGGCAAAGGAACGCTAATCTTCATAATTAAACACTAGAAAAACAAACACAGGACGCAGACTGACTTGGATACCAGCTAAACATAGACAAAAGATGACTAGATTGTTCACATTACACTACGTAGATGGCATTTAATAATAACATGAAAAGCGAAGAAAGTTCTTCTTGATCTTTGCAGCATATGTCGGCCTATGCAATAGTCCACTGCTGGACTAAAGGTGTCTCCCAATAAAAGGAAGATTTGCCCATAATGACCACGCTGAACAGGCGGGTTGGTGGTTGCATTAGATGAAATAAAGTCGTTGGACAAAGGATGCTTTTGTTCCTGCTGTTGGCTTATCCTTGGAAGTCAAGAGCTGGTGGGTGACTTACTGCATTTTTAACCCGCGCCAAAAAAGAAGGGTGTTTTAAGTCTGACGCTAGTGCCTGTCTGTCTGTGGCATCGTAGCACTCGAGCGGATGGACCGATTTCGATGCGGTATTTTTACGTGAAAGCAAGTTCCCTGCGGTGGTTTTTAGCTATGTTAAATGAAAATCGGTTAAGCCGTTTAATAGTTATTGGGGTTTAACGTTTAAAGTTAGGGCTTTCCCTAGCAAATAATAGTTGGCGCTTACAGATCTCTTAATCGCTAGAGCGAAAGAAGGCGACGGAACGCTACAGCACCGGCCGTTCCGTGCAGATCTAGCCGAACCCTGACATTCAGTCTATTGAACTCTTAAACATTGGTTAAGAGAAACATTAGATTACTATGATACAGTAACTTGAATCAACTAACTCGAGTTGATTCTCAGCATAACTGACCTTAATGTTACAACTTCTTCTATAGTCTCCAAGTCCACGCATTTTACGACCGCCATGGTCAAACACTTTTTTACAACACAATAAAATTAATAGTTAAACAAATAAAATGTCAAATATTACACGAATTAAATTGTAAGATTAAATTAAAACATCGTTAACCAGCCAGCTGGTGACAGCAGTTGATGGGTTTTTGTGTTTACCCTCGTGTGTATTTGTTTTTTTATGTGGACGAAGATAATGTCAATTTGGCGCGAAGCCACGAGCGACTCAAATATGCCGTTTAAATGTTACGGGTGTTTTCTGACGTATAATATACCTATGCTATGCTATATTCTGACGGGAATGGCAGCTGCTGGTAGCACACTTTTACTGTCAGGCCGTATTCAACTTTATTTCCATGTAATAAATAATGCATAAAAATTGAAAAAGGGCCCGCGTCCTCAAGCGGTTTTCTTATCATGAAAAAAAAAGTCACGCTGTCAGCGGCCAAGTTTTTAAAGATATTCTATGTATTTTTTTAGAAATAAATATGGAAATAAAAGTGACTTGCCAACCGGTGCCGTTCTAGTGTGAATCAGCGTTTACCAGGTATTCTATCAGTAAGTAAACTTAGAACGCCCTTACCCTAGACTCCTCGATATGAACTTACTCTTACTTTTATTTTTAAACGACACGATTTCGATAACATTTTCGTATTTTGAAGCATAGGTGCATTTAGAATTTAATTGGTTAATTTACAGTAAATATGGAGAACTTCGAAATACTAATGAATCAAAACTTAATGAATAGATCTAATTATAATTACTGCATTTACATTGAAAACCACACAACTAATCCAATAAACGTGAAAGGAAGCCATCAAGCCACTTAATTACTTAACATCAGTTTGGGCGTGAACAGCGTGATATATTAATTAATAAAACCCTGATTACTTCCTACCTTTATGAATAGAACATTTACGATATTTTAAAAAAGACGATAATGTTTTAAGAAAGCGGCAGTGTTAATCGTAGAATACATAACTATTATTGATTGATGCAGTTGAGCCATATAAGCAATTATTTCTCTTACTAGTCACTAGATGGCGCTTTATGGTAATAATTAAAACATTAAAATCTTTTATTCCAATTACTTAAAAAAATAGTACTATAATTAATTAAACATGACTTATAAGAAATGCTATAAATATTTTTAAAGCCAATTCAACAAATCCTTTGTCATTTTTTGCTAGTCGTGTGTGCTGCCATCTCTGTGTGCCTACCCGCAACTCCAGTTTTGCCTACTTACGGGCCCTCAAATAGTTTCTACGGCGTTGGGCATCTGTTACGTTAGTAATTATGTTATCTTTGGGCATGGTAAAGGTACCCTATTGTACCTATTCAAATTTAATGGCGGCTCGGACATTAGCTGCGGGTGACAGTGGGGTAAGCGCACCGTCTTCGCGCACTCTTGTATTCGTCTACTGCGCAGCCTCCGCGCAAATTTCAGAGCCGCCATTAAGTTGAATCGGTCTGTACTCACTTCCAGTACTCGCCGGCCATCTTGTACAATCTGTAGGGTAGATGCTCCGCGCTAGGGTCCCGGTCTAAGAGTACACTGGTGTCGGCAAGTGCTTGCTCGGCGAACGAGCTGTCTGTTGAACAGGCGCTGTATGCTGGGCTGCCGAAGCGGGTTGACCTGAAAGAGAACTCCACATTATTATTATTGCCGAGTGGTTTGCGGCAGAGTAGAATAGGGCCACTTCAAGTCCTCCCGTGGATGTCGTGGAAGGCGACTTAAGAAACAAGCTAAACAAAGCTTATAAACAACAATGAGACCTCTCCAACCCGCCTGGCCAGCGTGGAGTGTTAGCCAAAGTCCTCTGGCTACTCTGACCAAGTATGGCTCTAGTAGTACAGCGATCAGCATCATCATCAGATCTTTTTGTCTGGTCCGAAATATTTTAATAAATTAATCCCTAATGCTAGGCGTATAAATTAAAATCAGGAAAGAGTCTGAAACATACATTATCGACAAGTCTGAATAAACTAAAAAAATCTCTATATTTAGCATTAAGATGAATGCGCAGCGGTTGAAACTTTCGAAGGTCGACGGCTGTGTTCGACTTACTACTGCGTACTATGAATTCTGTAACGCGAGGAGGAATCCTTATTTCATCTTCTAACGGCGTAAACATCTTTGGAGTTTGACTTGTGGTTTGGCAAATTCACAAATATTGGTTGTTTGTTTTTCGTGTGTGTAAGAGGCCTAAACTGGTGTCTGATTTTTTAGGCTGCCTAAAGGCATCTGACATAGCTTGACGAATTCCATACAATGATAACATACGGGACCAACGGATTATCCGCTTGTGCTGGTGGTGACCACAATAGGCATAAAAATTTCTCGAATTCTTCTTTCTTCACAAATATGCCTAACGTTTGCACTAAAAATATTTATCTGATATTTGTTACATTTCAAAGTGAGTGCCCCAAGCCATATATGTATAACTAGCTGATGCCCGCGACTTCGTTCGCGTGGACTTTATGACTCCGGCGTTTATATATGCTCATCAGGCTGAACAACTTTCGCTAATGCGTCATTATTATATATTTCTAACAGTTTAGCTGGACCATTATGGTTCTGCATCATGTGTTACATATCTTCAAGATTTATAACTCAACAAAAAATGCTCAGTAGGCTAAACAACTTTTGCTAAGGCGTCACTTTTATATTTCTTATAGTTTAGCTGGACCATTATGGTTCTGCATCAGGTGTTCCATTTTCCGAAATCAATTATAGCCTATATGTTGCTCAGGCGTAACAGCTATATAACAAAAAAAGTTTCATTCGAATCCGTCCAGTATTTCCGGAGATTAGCGAGTACATACAAACAGAAAGACAGACAAAAAAATAAAATAAAATTTTTTTGTGTTCTGTTATTCTTTTTTTATCGCCCACACCCATTTTTTGTTAATTTTATCAAATGTACAGACACGCGGTTCCTACTGTTTTATTATATGTATTTATGACAACCTTATCTACGATCTACGAGTATCATGGTAAAATAAAAATTATAATTAGCATCTATATTCGATTTTAATTTATCAATAACAAAATCTAATATACATGAAGATTTTACATACTTCCTTATTAGTAAAAAGTTAAGATATTCTTTGAAATACTTCTAATCCAATATGTCTGCGAAACCTATTAAGGCCATACCCAAATTTTGCGGGGTCCAGTGGCGCCGCCATTTAAAATAAATCATTTAAAAGGAAACGGAGATATCATTTAAAATTGTGTCTTGGTCAAGTTCTAGATACCCATTCAAAGTATTTTTTAAACTACTTTTTGTAGTTAAAAGTGAGAACGTGAAGCTTTTCGACGCACATTTGCGAAAAACGGCCACTTTTGGCTAATGTGCGTAGAAAAGCTTCACGTTTTCACTTTAAACTATAAACAGTAGTTCATAAAATAGTTTTAAGGGTTATCTAGGGCTTGATCAAGACACAATTTTAAATGATATCTCCGTTTCCTTTTAAATGATTTATTTCAAATGGCGGCGGCGACCCCGGAAAATTTGGGTATGGCCTTAATCTTATACCTTTCAACGAGCAATTCTTGTATGTATGTATATATATATGTATATTTATTTATAAATTTCTGTCATCTCGAAAACGGCTCTAACGATTTCGCTGAAAATTTGTATATGGGGGTTTTCGGGGGTAAACAATCGATCTAGATTAGTTTTATGTTTGGGAAAACGCGTGTTTTCGAGTTTTCGTGCGTTTTTGTTTCCACGCAGAATATGGTCGCTAATTTCGTTGCACCGCGACCGCCTTGATTTAGCTCAGTGGTTAAGGATAGCGAGAGCGCTAGAAAGAGTGTTACGGGTTCGAATCCCACTCGGTGACTTACTTTTGTTTTTTTTTATGTTTAAGTTTATAAATGTTTTTTTATTTTGCATTATTTTTAGACAAGTTAAAAAAAATTAGTTAATGTTTGAGATGTAACCGAGCAAAGCTCGGTCGCCCAGGTACTGAATACTTATATGAGACTAGGATTATCACACATTATTGTAAAGTTTCATTAAAATCCATTTTCAGTTTTACGTGAAAGAGTAACAAACATCACGTTTATAATATTAGCAGGATTCAGGTAGGTATTTAGGCATACGCACATAAAGCAGGCATCATACACGACATACACATTAAACATCATTATCTATGTAGTTCAAGGTTCAGTCTGACACTGAATTACTGCCATACTATCAAAAATCGCCTTCACTTTAACCAAATACTACTTTTAAATGCATTATTCTGCTTTAAAACGTATTATGTTTGCGTCAGCAGACATGCCGTCATAAATGTATGTAGAAAAATGTTGGCTTTGGGCCAACTGTGCGAAAATATTACGATGGTTAGTACATCGATTAGAATTTACGTTCATTCAGAAACACATAACGATTTACATAATGTTCGCATTGTTTTTGCTGTAAATGTAAATTTCTTTATGTCACCAACTAATAATGTCGTGACTACTCCAATGTCAAGATCTTGGTGACGTAAGGCCAAGTTACCTACTTACTTTTATGTTGAGTAGGCGTCTTTATTAGCAGGTGGTAATAAACTTTATGCAATTCTGCAACATGAAGCTCTCAATACATTTGTTTTATATTTATTTCTTAATTTTATCATATGCATTATGTTCCGTAAAAATCTAGCTAAATTAAACATGAAGTTTCTGATCGATTGACATCTCCACTTAAGAGTTCCCTTATAATAGACAGAATCAGAAATTTCCATACAAACGCAGTCTATATTTTATTATAAAACGACTTGTCCGTTTTTGGTAAAATTTTGTAATTAAAGAAATTGCACATATGTAAGTAGTTTTTACATTTTAAATATGGACTTGAAGGAGAATATAGTTTATATGTATGGAAAACTTCTACACCCTTATTTTATTTAAAGTTCATATTTTGAAATTGAAAAGTAGTTATATGCCTAGATGTATGCATTTTCTTTAAAATTGCAAAATTTTACTGAAATCTGACATGTAATTTCAAAATAAGAGCACTACGTTTGTATGAAAATGTCTACGGTAAGGGGACTCTTAAGGCGAATGTGTACAGGGCAGAAGTGGCGCTCTCATCACTCTAATATTATAAAGGTCTAAGTCTAAGTCTTGGCTATGTATATGCCAAATTTCATTTAAGTCAGCAGCCGTTTTGGCTTGAAAGCGGAACAAACAATTTTTTTTACTTTTTTACGTTTGGCTTTTATAATCAATACATATACTAAAATACAACCTCCTGTGATATCGAGCTCTCTCTGGCAAAACTAAGGGCTTAGCACACTGTGTATTGGGGCTGAGTGGGATAAGGTTTAAGTCTAAGTCTTGGCTATGTATATGCCCAAACATTTAAGTCTGTGCAGCCGTTTTGGCTTGAAATCGGAACAAACTTTTTTTTCTTTTTAACTTCTGCATTTTATAATACTAAAATAGAATTAGTACTACAATGAACTCCTGCGGTATCGAGCTCTCTCTGCTCTGGCAAAACTAAGGGCTTAGCACTCACCGATCCTGTGTCACATTGTAGCCCGTGTATATGGGGCTGAGCGGGATGTCCGCGAAGCTGGAGTAGGACCGCGAAGTGGTGGCCACGCGCTCATGGCGGCTGTTGATCTCGTTCTGTTGACAGAATTGACATTGATATTAGTATTCAAGGCTGGCAGCTGGCAACTTTAATGACCGGTGATAAAGTTAAGACATAAATAGGTAGTTATTGGAAAAGCTGTTATTGATAAACTAGCTGGTGACCGCGACTTGGTCTACGCAGGATTATCACACAATATCTTTATAACTTGTAGCCTGTGTTATTCTGATGTATAAGCTTTATTATTGTACAGTTGCATTAAAATCCATTCAGTAGTTTTTACGTGAAAGAGTAACAAACATTCAAGACGACTTGTACCGAATATAGATCAATAACCGAAGATGGATTACCTTGCGACATAAGCACGAACTTATAGTGCAAGGTAATCCATCTTTGGTTATAATATGAGCGATAACGTGTGTGACAGTTGTACAAAATAAATGTTTTATTTCTCCATCTTAAAATACGATACATGAAATGAATACATAAATATTTTCTTCAACAGAGAATCGGTTGAAAAAAACATATTTTTTTCTAGATTTTATTTTATCACTTCGTCAGCCTGATACCCATGCCAAATTACAGCTTTCTTGTACTAATAGTCTTAAAACAACCGCGGACAGACAGCCATGGCGAAATAAGGGCTCCTGTATACTACGGAACCCTAAAAACTAGGCAAATGTTTGATCATCAGAACCTAATCTGACCTGAGTAATAAGAATTTACTCAGCATTTTGCGACATCGTCATAGCAATTTGAGTATTTTACAAATATGTTGCTATAATTAGGTATCACGTCAAACAATATCGCATCACAAACCGAAAAAACTGCAGAGCTTCATATAAAAAAGCCGGCCGTCATCAGATGAAGTCATCGGCAACAGTTACGCCGACAAAAACTTTGTGGTGAAGTAAAAATTAAAAAAAAAACAGAAATAAGAATTCGGTGCTAACTACACCGTGAAATTATCAACAACCAGAGTATGATCTGACTCACGGATTCAGGGGCTTTGACATTGAGCGGGCCACGAGAAGGGCGGAATTACTTGCGCTGACGTACTATTTACGTTTCATGTCACTTCGCAAAAACATTTTGGCGAAGTAAGAATTTTTAACTACACCGTGACCAGAAAAGGACCGCATTCCGCGGTATTTAACAATGTACCCGTATGTCATCTATTACTACACAAAAACAATACAGGGAAACAGCCACAGACATAGAATTTTTATTGAAACAGCAATTCGTGGTAACCGAGTAATACTTTCCGAGTCAGAAAAGCTCTGGCCCGTCATTAACGATGAAGGAACATGGAGTCTATAAAGAGATTCTGAACAGACATTGGGTAAGCTTACTCAACGCACGTTTAGTGGCCCTATGTGTACTGAGGAAGTGGCTTGCAGGCGTACACGCCACGGAAGTTACCAAATAAATTAGCCGCGATAAGAACTATGTTAAACCTGCGAGGAGTTATGACGTCACCACAAACTTAAACAAAAAACGAACAAAGTTTAAGTTAAGTACCTACCATAGATCTAGATTTTTTAAAGTACTACAGATATGATGAAACTTTGCACACTAATAATAGGGATGTGGATTTAGTCAAAAATAATTTATTTGGTACAATTAAATAAAATGTCACAAAATAGTGACACTGATCATTTCTGTTTTCAAAAAGATTTTAGATTTATTAATGCATAAAAAAATGATATTAAAAGCGTAATTTGACCCCAAAAAAGTATGACGTCACGATTGGTTGTCATGGAATTCCCATAGAAAAATTTTGTTTTGAGGTTTAAAAAGAAGTGTCTGTATTTGACTTGTTCTCATCTAGCGGATTTTGTGATACAAACAAAATAAAATACCAAACATGACGTTATTATCGTTATTATTAACTGTTCTTTGTTCATATTCAATTTATAAAAAGTGTTTGACATAATTTGTTGGAAACTAGCTTGCTGGGATCTTCCGGTGTGCTAAGTTTCTTCCGAATCCATTAAAATGAATCTTCGTAACGTACTTTCATCTATTTATACAATATAACTTTCAAAGAATTTTTATTTTTAAATGGAACTAGGATATTGCTGGAATACGGAACGAAAATACCGTCACTTAAAATTTTAGGAATCGAACTGAAATAAAATTCTAATAACGATCACACATTCTTTGAATTAATACAAGCAAACAAAAAAGACGTAAGCAATATCTTTGAGTTTAATTTGAAAAATATCATTTCAATTTTATGTGACTCTTTGTAAAATCAATTGATATACAAATCACTACTGGTTAGTTCCACTACCAGTCACTGACCTTATACCGCGAAATCATCTTCAAAGCACAAACACTGAAGCAGTAACCTATCGATTGCTCCACACAAAATAACTCTCAGCTACAATCGCCATAGCAACATTTTGGAACGTACCTCGCTCCTGTGCTACCCTGGTACCATCTAAAAACAGCGCACCACTATTTAGGTCAAGATTTGAATATTGATAGCTCTTAGACTCATTTAATCATTATACACTCGCGCACTGCACCATTCCTTACTACAACTGAAACCGGGGACCTAAAATAATAAGTTCCATATGTGTAGCGGCAATTTAAAAATAAACCGACGCGGGGGAAGTTCGATTCTGGTTATATTCGGTTACATTAATGCTTTCCTGTTGTAGTGCTCCCTTTTAAGATAACATTTCTTTGATGAATACGACTTTGTTTAGGGTCGTAGGAAGTAGGGAAAGCATTAGTTTCTGCTCTGATTCAATCCAGCTTCATGATAAGGTGTACTTAAGATTGATGCAATCAATTTTAATTTCTGTCACGTTAAGAATAAGATTCAATGTAGAAGGGCTTGTGATACGGGAAACTGAATAGAGCACTGGTGGGTGTGCGTTAAATTCAATGGTTTGATTGTTATTTATGGTCACGCTATAATTGTTATCTAATTAAGATTGCTGCTCCATTAACTGCGGCCGTTACAGTTAAAATGTTTAAATAATAAAGCTTAATATCGAAGGGCGTTACCTACTTCGAACTTTACTGGTAGGTGTATCTAGGGTCAAAAATAAATTATTTTATACTGACAAGGGAATAAAACGTTACATACATATCATTAATAATGTCACATATCATTGATTACATTCATTCTCAACGTGATTTATTATTTCAGAAAAACTGATAATAGGACCGCTATTTGACTCCGAGAAACTATGCTTGAATACTTAGTTGGTGCAATAAAGATTATCTTATCTTATGACTTCACGACATGCTTTTGACATTTAAAAAAACATATGCGATTTGACTTGTTGTAAACTAGCGGATGGTGTCGGTTACTTCAAATTTTTACTACTTGATGGCAACGTTATGAATAAAAGTCCGTTAAAATTATGGCTTGAATCTTTCAGATGGCTCCGTCCATGACTCGCTTGATGGATCGAAGATAACTTTTTGAATGTCTGCTGGTGTCTCGGTAAAGGGACTAGGCAAGACAAAATACCAGAAGTCCACAAAATCTACGATTAGTTCTCTTTTTATCAGCAGGTTAATTGAACAGCGAATTTTGGTTAAACTTCGCTTAATTGAGTGACATTTTGTGGCTCGTCTGCCGAATTAATTTCGTACAGTTAAACTTTTGTTAGCAAACAGATAGGAATAATTCACTTTGTACAATGATCAATGAATGCCTTCTTTGAACACTGTACAAAGTGAATTATTCCATTCACGGAGACAGAGATAAATGAAAATAGGTACGTTTGATAACATAATGATTAAAAAAAAACATGATATTAACATCGTATTGTTAAATTACATTCAATGGCTAATCAAATAGCATAACGAACGTGTAGAACAGTGCCCTGTGCAGCGTAACCTTCGCGAATTTGAGGGTTACGCGCGTATGCGCAAGCGCGCCAAATGTTATTTAACGATCAACGCCGCACGCGTTCTTTCTGTCAGCAACTCGCATTTATTTATAATGCAGTCGAAGAACGAAAGTTTTTGCTTTTGCATTTCTCAAATTGATATTTAGGCCAGGAGGAAGTATAATTTATGTCAAGGATGCGGTATTTTTCCTCTGATACAACTTTGATCTAATGTTTTTGTCTTTATAATTTGCCGCGCATTGATTTCTTTTATCAATCATTCTAGTTCAAAAGAAAAATTCTGCATACATTTTTAGGTCAAGTATAGGTAGGTACGTTTATGTCATATGTTTATCAAGGTTTTCTAATACAATATTGTAAATTTTCTTTATTAATTCCTTTTTTATGTTTTATTTAGTCTCAAGTCTGCACAACACACAAACCTATTTATCTTCGTGCAGTTTAAAAGAAATTTTGTTTAGCAGCTCTCGAATTCTTTTTTATGAAATATAGTCATAGCATATTTTTTGTATTTTTATAGCTAATCGTATTTGAAAAAAAATATAGCTAAAAGGGTTTAAATATCATAAGTGCACCACCGCTTCGCCCCGTGTAGACAATGTTTCTAACTAAAAATTTAAGCGTTTTCTGCATTTCAACATTGTAAACACGATAATTTGGACTGCATCCAAAAGGGTCACTGAACATTCGACCGATATATTTTTATTTAAAAAATAAACATCAATAAAGCTTGATGTCTATAGCTTTGTAGGTAAGATCCACAAAGCTATAGACTTCAAGATTAATTATTCTTCTCCAACTTGCTCTTGTCGGTGGATAGAGTAGAAACATCCACTCTTTGATTTCTATTTCCTGTCATCTTTTTATTTCTTACAGTACTGTACCCTAAAGACTTTTATCGTCTTATTACAAAACGCCGACTAACTTTGTTACTAGGTTTAAACCATTATCCGACCAAATCAAGTTGATATTTTCAGAGGAGACAATGACATATTACTAGATGTCAACTTGATTCGGTCGGATAATGGTTTAAACCTAGTTACAAAGTTGGTCTGCGTTTTATAATAAGGCGGTTAGAATCTGGACAAGCACTGTTTCAAAATGGTGGCTGTGGAAAAAAAGTTATAAAAAGATTTTAGCTACCTGGAAGATCTCCTTATTGTGTCCTTTATCGGCATTGTCCTCGGACGAGTAGTCGGAAGTGTTCACCTTTTCAACCCTGGTGGAGCGCCGCGTGCGGTGCGCCAGGGGTTCTTCGTCATCTTCAATCTCGATGATAGGCTCCGTCGAGGTCACCTTGTTTGTTGAATGTAGCTGTCTGCAAATATTTAGCTTGTAAGCTTTTTTTTAAAGTTGCAAATAAGGAAGTTTCGTTTCCTACAACTCAAATCAAATACTTTTGACTTAACGTCAAAACAAACATTTTCTATGGGATTTTTTTGATATATAGACTAATGACGTCGTAGTTTCTTGGATTCAAATAGCGCTTTTAATATCTGTTTTTCCACAATAATAAATCTAAAATCACTTTGATGATGGATATGATCGACAAGTGACATTATTTCGTCACGTTTTATTCTATTAACATTACCAAATAATTTATTTTTAACCCAGGAAATTTCCTAATTAATAAATTAAGATAAGTGGACAGCAGTGGAATAAGATAGGTTAATTTGGAAAAAAGACAAGGGGCGAAGCTACTAAGGGACTGCAGCTAGGAGCCAAGATATGCAGAGGGCTAGTCAGGGGGCCCTCGGACACTGACTAATAGACCTCATATTGAAATAACGGAAAAATTGCGTAAGAAATTTTAAGACATTTTAAGCCACGTTGTTATGAACATTGGTATGGTAATAAGAATTTATCTGTTTATCCCGTTGAGTGGGAGAGAACACTCTTAGCGTCACGTCCGCCAATTGTAAACAATTGTTACTTGTAGATCAATAAAGTTTTAATAAATAAAAAAATATATTTAAAATAGTTATGGTTTATAATATAATAAATGTTCTGTCTGCCCCATTAGGGATAAAGACGTGATAGTATGTATGTATGTATGTATAATATAATAACTTAAAAGTTTATAATATCAATGTACTCTGATATCAAAAGCTAAGTATCTCATTATTTACAATCTGCAACAGGGGCGTAGCTACCGCCGTATCTGCCGTATCAATTATACGGGGGCCCCCAAGGTGCGTAAGCAAAAATTAATAAAAACTTCCCAAATTTTTTAAATTTCAGATATGAGAAAAGTAAAAAAAAGCAATTTCTTTTTCCCGAGTAAAGCGTGCGTTCAAAAGTTGGCAACACCCTACATCGGTTAAAGCGGGCTGCGGGATTTCCCCGATTAAGTCATTTACGAGGCGCAAACCGAGCTTTGCATTGAAAGACAATTATGATGAATAAATATTTCTTTTAATTCTACTTTTTTTTGCAAACATTTTTTTCTTTTTTGAGAAATCTTTACCCTTCCTAAGGGCCCCCAAATAAATTTTTATACGGGGCCCCGCCAAGGTACGCTACGCTTCTGATCTGCAACCTTAACCTTTCACAAAATATTTTAGTACAGCATATTATTTTCTGGATATCTGGTTATACCTATCTTTCTTGTTGAAACTAGATGTACTTAAAGGTACTATGGGATTGTTATAAAAAAACGGAAATACCTATATCTAGTGTACTGTGTAAAACCTTGACTTTTTAGGAAAATACACAGTAAACAAAATAGTGACACGATATTTATAATTGAAATGCAGTAGCAAGGTCACAGTATCATCTGTCGACTTATCAACGCTCTTGAAGAAATTAATTTGAATTCACCTGCTCATCTGAAGGAAAACGACATTTCATTGGCGGCAGCATAAATTAACTGCCGTGTCTACAAGTCACCACAAGAAACTCCGATTGAGAAAATGAATGCTAAATAGCCCTATTTTTGAAAGAGAGTCATTAAATTTAAGTTTCTTGTTTCTCCTCAATTTAAATTTGGCTATTACTGACAGTACCTTAGGTACGCAAAATGATTATGCAAACTTACACAGAAAAACACACTGTGTGTGTCGCGCAAACAGATGTTATTTAGAGTGTATAAGTATAAAATAGCACTCTAAACATAATCATCATCAGTAACCAATAAATATTTAAATCCTAAGTACAATTTTGTATATTACATTAAAAAAAAATATTACTTAATCTTGTTGCTTTCCTACTTTTCTATGAAAAGAAAAGAAACTAAAATAACTATTGGGTGTTGGTTGAGAAAATATAATATCATTGAGAGATTGTATCAAAGAGAGATGTAGACTTATTTTGTACCTACATTGTTTGATAAGGTCCTTATCAACCCAGTGCAAGCACAATGCATGGGTTACATGGTTGTACAATAAAACCGTAGGTTCAACAATTGAATGAGTGACTCAGCCCATCTATATGAACAACTTTTTCTAAAACCTTTTTCAATACTGATCTTATCACCCCCTTTAAGTATTTCTTATCTGCAAATGTAATGTTTTTCATCCTTTACTTTAGCAGAGACTGTATTATAAATTACTAGCAGTCCATCCCGGCTTCGCCCGTGGTACATACATAGCCTATGTCACTCAGGGATAACATACCTATCCAACAGTGAAAGAATTTTAAAAATCGATCCAGTAGTTTCGGAGCCTATTCAATACAATCAAACAAACAAACAAACAAACAAACAAATCTTTCCTCTTTATAATATTAGTGTAGATAAATGACAAAATTAAAAATTTGGTCAACATGTCGTCACTGAGAATGATAAGTCCTCAGCGGCCCATATTGTTACACAAGTCAAAATGTAGACCATTCCATAGGATTATGCTTAAAACTGCCCCCCAAATGGACCAGATTTAAATACAATAGTGTTTACCTACTTATGTCACAAGCCCATGAGTAACCTTGCAGGTTTATAGCTCCATGATGTCATAGAGTAAACACCAAAGCGTCCTTGTCCAATGTTCACCTCAAAGGTAACCTTGTAATAGTTTTGTGATTTACCAAATTCAAGTGCTCTGCATATCAACGTTCAATGGTCGTTTTTATTGTACTGATGAGCATACATTCTGTACACTTCACTTGTAAAATAGACTTTGTCCGTAAGCACAGAATTAATAATAGTATTACATACGTAAGTTAATAAGATATTTAATAACAAACCCTCTATGCAAGCTTATTCATTGATAATATTGTTTTCATTCATACATTTAAAGTAAGGAAAAACACTGAAATATTCTACACATGAACCACATGTTGCAATTGTCTATCCTCAGTGTCTATCCTAGTTTTGTTATCTTATTTCAATTTCATGTAAGATAAAACTGATTGATAGATATGTGATAGATAAGTATAAAAGGTAGGTATCAAATATCATATATCTAGGTATGCAAAACTCTTTCCCAGAAAAATAACTTTCCCAGTTTTCCCACAAGCAATTTATTGACTAGAAAAAAGTGACTTTTATATGTATTTAGAAAACATTGAATCAAGATGCTGCATAAAGTAATACTATAATGAAAAAAAAAACATTGACAATGAATAAAAACAAATGGCAGTGTTGTATTGAAATGCAAATGTATGTAGTAAATGCTTGTATTGTCTTGCACTAGGAAGTCTTGAGTGTTTGCAATCATCGTGAATATTCAAATTTATTTTAGGTTTTTTTTTTAACTTTTTAAGTCAAGAATATGTTTCTTCATCTTTCTTAGGGCATTCACAGTTGCATCCTCAGCTGTGCTGCTTTGGAGTCCAAGGAGTGCTTTCCTGCTTTTTCTTCTCCAATTCGATATGCATGTCAATGGTCACCCAAGGATGCCGATGATCACGCGAAATCAAATTTAACCGGTAAAGACCCGCACGACATTAATGTCCACATTAATTGTTTTACTATTGTGTCTGGTATTGGCGGTAACGGAACGGAATGGTTAAATGATGAAGTTAGAATAGCATAAAAAAGAATTGGGTACTTTTCTGGGACAAAAATAAATTGTTTGGTACTGGAAAAAAATGAAACGAAATGTAACACTAATTTCTTAGAATAGTAAGGATGCCTCTAGCATGTTATCATGTTAGAAAATTAACAACAACACTGACGACTGATGAAAAATAACTAACAAACTTAAAAGCTACATAATTTAACTAACATATAATGTGGGAATATATCTTATAATAGGTAACAGCACAACTTAATAAACTTTATAAAAATTAAAGATCAACTAGCTATGACTGGCAGTTGCAATGTTGAGGATTAACACCTTTGTAGATAATTTTGCTGATATCATTGTGACACATTATGTAGGGATAGATAACCATATTATACAACATGGAAGGGACATAACCGTGATAAATCAAACCCCAAGTTATACTAGATCACTATAGTAATAAATGATAAAAAGAATATTCGCATTTCCCTATTAAAGTGTGCAGCTGCCCTTGCAATTTGTATGGGAATGTTGAAATTGTCTTTTTGTTATTTGTCTGTTATTTAAAATTACATTATACTATAGTGATCTTGTATAGACTAGGACTAACTATCAAAATTTGCATCAATTTTTGGTACTTGACAAAAAATTTGAATAGACCTTACTGTTGATGGAAGAAACTTTTAGGTTATATTATCATCTTCATTCTAAACTGTTGTTTCAAGTGTACATACCTAATTATTTGACTAATATTTATAAATCTGATATCGTTACAGAGATTACAAATTGACTTACTTAACAGGGGTGCTCCTTCTAATTGGAGTTTTCCTTCCAGATTTGTGGTGCGTATGGTCTTCACCCTCAGCACAGTTCTCCCGGTCGCAGCTAGACCTCAAAAAGGGAGTCTTAGAGCGTGACCTTGACCGCAATTCCGCAACCGTTGGGTTCTCCATGCCTTCAAAAAGCCCTCGATATCACAGCACAATTCAAAACATTTTCACACGCAAAAACACGCTAAGGGCCCTGACCCATTTCACAAACCGGTCCAAATGCAAATCAGTACACAGTATAAGTACACAATTAACGTTGCACAAGGAAATCTATTTCTGTGGCTTCGTGAGATGCCGCCAAAAGTAACGTAACGCTGTCTTTCAACTATTTTATCATGTTTAATTTATGAACAAGATTTACACAAGTTATGAAACCCAAGACTTATAACAACAAACGTCTGTTTATGCCGCAGTCAATAAAACAAGAGTATTTTTCACAAAATTTTGTGAATTTCGTAATCTCTCAATCGCTAAACATAAACTGATGACGTCATCAATAAAAAAGACGTGAGCGGGTGCGGTGTTGCCATATTCATAAAGTCTATTCCATGTGAATGTAAACAATTTTCTTTCATATCACTCACTCGATTATGATTTTAGTCGATTAGTTCGAATGGGTTCACTTCCACTATTTTCTTATTTTACGATTCATGAAATCACTAGCTATCTTGTCATGTGTCAAACTGTCAACTGTAAGTTTTCGCGGCATCTGTTGATTATTTGTCAACAAAACAATATCAAAATACATTTATGTTTCGGTATTAAATGGTATTTTTCAACTATGGACGTTAATAAAATTTACATAGTACTGAAGGATTTGGGCCATGCAAATAGCAAACGTGAGGAATTGCGAGAATATTGCAAACTGAAACTCGAACAGGTACGTAACCTAAGAAAAAATACTTTTATTACATATTTCCATAATATTTCAAACTAAAACGACTGAATGTTTCATTTCTAGATCTTAAAATCGTTGCCTAGACGTATTGTTAATAGTGATGGAGCAGTTATTTTGGACTGTTTATTCAATGGGTTACCAGATAACCCTGTCTCGTCTCTCAAGAGTAAAGTTAAGGTAAAAACTTTTTTATTGTTTTCTGTATGCCTAAACGCCCTACACTCCTTATCAGGACAGTGGCAATCCATTTTTATTGTTCCTTTGTTACTTCTGCACAATTTTGTTGCACTACTTCTGCACAAAACATGCATATGAGCAAAGAGCTATAATCCAATTGGCAGAAATATAACTTTCACCACAGTCACAGACATACATAGCAGATCATATACCGAAGGTGATGAAAGGATAGTCTCAGATCACAACAATTTTAATAGTCAAAGAATCAGTCAGGTTTATAAGTTTATAAATTATAAACATACATATAATTATGATGATATCTACTTATATGGTCTCAAGTTTCTTGAATATTTTATTTTGGCCATCTATACAGCTGAAATAATTTTTCAGGTAGTAGATATTGTTCTGCAAACCATGAGGAAAGAGTCAACATCTTTGACCCACTGCGGAGATGTAACCAGTCGCCTCTGCCTCGAGCTGCAGAAAATGCCGGCAGAGGACCTTGTGAGGTGGTGTAATGACAGTGTTCAGTCTATTGTGGATGATGGTGATGTTAATATGATGTAAGATTTCTTTATCTCTTAGCTGAACTATGCACTGATTCTTCTTTTTCTTCCTTGCCCTTTCTCTATTTGGAGTCAGCTCTGTATGTCAACTCCCTCCATTACCTATCTATCCTTTGCCATCTCTGTACTGACCCCCCAGTCCCCTATACCCGATCGGATGCATTCTTTCCACATCTTTCTCGACCTTCCTCTTCCGCTATACGGGTCTACTTTCAAGTCCACCATATTTTTGCCTGGTGTTTGGCATCCCTTCTCATGTGGCCATATCAGGTCAGGCAATGGCTTCTTAATTTGTCGACTATTATGACAATATAATACACATTTTTTTAAAATTATTTTTATACCTCCCCCAACAGATTGCATCTTTTCCTGTCCCCTGCTAGGTCCATAGTAAATTTAATGAATATATAGGGACAAATCACACAGATTGTGTTAGGAGAAACTGAATGACTGTTGGTCTGAAACCCCAAAATAAAGTAGATTAATATCCAAGAAGAAAAATTAATGATTGCAGTTGGAGAGATGTCCTACCAGAATGCCTCACAGCGCTCTCCTCCCAAGCTACTGTCAAGCATTGTGGCACAGAGCTTACAGTGCCAGAGTATAAGGAGCAATGTGTCCATACTCTGTGCCAGTGTCGATGGAGAGAGAAGCAATTAGTACAACTTGCTGCTATGTTCAAGTGAGTTCTTTTCTATATCAGTCTACTATATATACTACTATACTTTATGTATAGATATTATTCTGTATATACTACTATATATTTACCGATAAGTCCACCTTTGTGCCTGTACTGTCTGTTATGGTCTTAAGTTTATGAAAAATTTTGTTTCTTTTTTAAATTTAAGTAAATAAATATTGTTTTACAGAGATATGCAGCTGGCCCGGAATGACCATAAGCAAGCTGTGAATAAGCTTTGCTCATATGTGATAGACATACCCCCCGACACTCTCCCCCCTCTAGTGCATCAACTGCTCAAGTAAGATGATATATTCAAATTATTATCAATTCAATGTTCATGATTCTCCTATATTGTATACTAAGAATGCTATATAATATAGTCCATCATTCCGGAGGTTCTTTTTGTCTACATAAAAGCAATAAAGCTCCTTAAAAGCAATGAAGTCTGTCTTATACCTATGCGCCCAATGTCACGCTGAATGTGACCTTCAGGTAATATTGAGTCATACTCCAGTTACATGCTGACTTTTCATTGGTTTTGGAAAAAATGTCTTAAAGTAAATAAATTCATCTATCCATATTCATAATCCATATGTATGACTTATGATAAAAAGTTGCGCGTCCAAAACTGCTGGGTGACCTCGATGAACTCCGGCCGGCCGCCCGGTAACCCCTGGCAACGGTACTACAATTTTATACAACATTTTTTGTCTCTGAAATTTTATTTTAACTAGCTAATTAGGTCTTATGAAGTGGCCTTCGGCTCCAAAATCGATGAAAAATCTCGGTGTTTATATGTAGAAACAAAAATTATTGAAGTAATGGTTTAAAAGGAGACTTCTTTTTTCAGACTATGCAAGACTTACCACGTGGAAATAGTGCTGGCACACCTGAGCCACTACTTCAGTGTGAGGCTGTACAGCAAGCTGGAGCCCCCGCCGCAAGACTCCGAGTCCACAACCATGGACATTGACGATATTGGTAAACACTTTCTTTTTTTTTCTAACATTACTCCACAGAATATGTACTAGTACTAAAGCACAGAAGAATAGAAAATTTGCTCGTTGACGTGGCAGTGGGCGGGATACACAGCGCGAAGAACTGATGGCCGATACTGGCAAGCGAAGCGTAGGACACCCACCTACAAAGTGGTCTGACCAATGTCCCTGGAAAGCGCTAGAAGCAGGCTGCTCTAGATCGGTTATTTTGGTAATCTTTGGAAGAGGCTTATGTCGTGGACTTTATGCGGCTGAAATAATGATGAATGATAAGAAAATTTACTAAATTAAACCTAGTTATTTTATAGCGTAATAAAGTCGCATTTTGCTTGCACGCTGCGCATATGACTTTCGACTTTTAGCCTAGCGAGCGCCGAACGAGCCGAAATAAACCTTACGTTTTTTAATCTGTTCTATGGAGACAGACATATGGTAAGGGCGGTGCCTTAGTAAACTTAGTTCCAGATATTTCTGTTCTACTAAGTTACCTACGATAAATGGAATCTTTCACTTTATACAACGTGAAAGAGACACCCGTAATAAATCAAACCACGGGCTATATACTATAGATCACTATTAGTAAAATAATAAAATAATAACCGTCAAAAAATCCTTTGGCTGCTGTGACCAAGTATGGCTATTGTAGTACAGAGAGGGTCGTGCTCCTACAGTGAAGACTAAAAAGACCCGATAATTATTATTTCCGAAAACTAAAAAAAATCGAGATTTCCATACGAAAGTGTGAAGCCGCCCGGGCAATTGGTATAGGTATGTCGATTTTTTTTTTGTATGTTGATTGTCATTTTATTATCATTATACTATAGTGCTTAGTATAGCCTTTAGTTCGATTTATTGCTGGTCTTCTTCTTATCGAGTGTGTTAGTGACTAACACTAGTGTCAGAGTTTTTAAACCACCTTAAAGGCCTCTGACATGGTTTTAGGTAACGACCTATGTCAATGACAGTGACCGGGACCGACGGCTTAACGTGCCCTCCGAAGCACGGATCATCTTACTTATCAGACAATCAGGTGATCAGCCTGCAATGTCCTAACCAAACCAGGACAACAACACAAAGTCGTTGACCCCGCCGGGAATTGAACCCGCGACCTCCGGGTATGAGCCGAACGCTTTAACCACTACACCACGGAGGCAGTTAAGCTGGTATGTTCCTTCGACGTGTTATAAATACACATATATTTTTCCAGTTCAACACAGCCCAGCAGAACTAAGCCGCTGTCTGTCCACCTGCATCTACCATATAACTCAAGGCGCGGCGGAACCGGAAGTCATCAGGAAGCACCTCAAACTGTGGCCCAAGACCCAACTGCTGCGCGCGCCGTTCCTTTTAGATATAGCGCTGGCGCTCTCTGATAAAGGCGCGGATTTCAGGACCGTTTGTTTAGATGTAAGTATTTGTAGGGTTACATACTCAAAGCGTGCCAACGGGACCGTCTTACTGAGATTCGGCTGTTTGTTCTCTGAGATATCTGACACGGTACCAGTGTTGGCTACTTACACACACAAAAAACAAAGGAAAAAAAAACTACACTTGATCATACATCGCTGTTAAACTCAAGCGTCATCTATAAGGCTTGCATTGTATTATTTGTTATATATTGTATCATGCTTGAATCTATGCATTCCTTTCAATAAGTGATTCGAATTGTTGCCACTAGATGTCATACTGTACGCATACTATTTAAACGATTTTAGAACCTGCGTCCTCGGTTTCAACGCGCTTTAGCTATAAGGAGTTACCAAATAAATCATTAGATACTAAATTTCCCTCTTTCTCTCTGGCATCTATTTTACAATCGATCATATTGCGCTAGGTAAAGATACATTACATTTTCCTTTCTTTCTTTTTTTGACTTATATACTAGTCTCATTTCTACGATTATTAGTTATTTTTTCTTAGATGCATTAATCGACTGTTTCTCAATACTTTTCCTTACTCTTATTATGTTTTTAGGTAATAAAGTCTGCGATAGAACTCAGAGTTCTCGACGAAATGCGCAGCAAAGAATCCTCGTGGGTGCGATCTGTACTGCCACCGGATGTAGATGTCGCCAGTGTGCTCAAAGTGCTTACTACTGAAAGGTAAAATTAAGATTACATTTTTCAAATTGATGTGGAATCACAGTATATTTCGAATATGACTCCCATCAACTGTTCAAGATGTGTGTGTAAAATGGCATCGGACTGACTTTTATTTCTTACTTATTGATCTGATTTTATTTATTTATTTACGAAATTCATGTACCCAAAAAACAAACAATGAAATAAACAAAGTAAGAAAATTGAGTAGATAGGTAGAGTTACTGCTTATTGCGTAAGAAATTTATTTTCTATCCTAGCATATTTTCCCTAAACTTGCGCCAAAATATTTTACTTTGGCCTACAATCTCCACACTGGCCACACGGGTTGGAGCGGTCTCATTGATGTTTATAAGCTTTGTTCAGCTTGTATTTCCTGAGTCGCCTTCTACGACATCCTCAGAAGGACTTTGAGTGGTCCTATTCTAATCTGGCGAAAACCACACGGCAAACAAGTTTCCTCTCATTCCTCCTTTCAACCGTTCATGTAACGGGTATAATGTCATATCAATTAATTTTTCATACAATTTTTACAGTACAACTGATTGATTTTGAATCTATTTGTCCCCAGTGCCAACCACCGCCAACTAACAGTGATGGGCCTCATCAACCTGGCCTTCTCGTTGCTGTCTGTGACCCACTTGAAGCCAGTGGCGCCCTCTTGCTGGTCACATGGGAAGTTGATCCTGGTGCGGCTCTGTAAGGCGCAGCCCGAGAGCGCGGCTCATATCCTGAGCTTGCTGGCCGACCGCCTGGCTGGGGAGTGCCAGCGGAGGCAGTACTCTGGTGAGGTTTTGAAAGGTTTTAAAGAAAGGGCTTAGCTCGCCAAACCCCCCTTCTGTCTAGTATTTTTTTAAATTTAAACTAACGCGAGACACAGAAATTATTAAGATGAGTTATCGGGTTACTCACGCATAAAGTCGGCTACTGAGGTCTTCATCAGGGCGAATGTGACTATTTCAATTTCAATTTATTTATTGCTTTTCAAATTATACATATATTAGATTACACTACACAGTCACTTCTTAGGTTAGTAGGTACAACATGAACCCTGTCAGGGCATTGCAACAGAAAATAACGGAACGGCATGCGGATTATTTCTTAGTATGTATCAAATTCAATGTTAAAATTATTATGAATAAAAATGTAATTTCTTTTTATTGATGTCTTAAAATTTAATTTAATTTTGGTCATATTTTTTATTTTATTTAATGAGTCGATACTATACTATAATATTTAATAATGTCCAAATGTTGTTTTAATTTAAATGTCAATTATATTAAATGTCAATGCAGATTATGTTATTCGTCATTATCATTTATTGTATATTTTGTCAAATCTTTATCATTAAAAAACTCGTCCAATGTAGAATAATTTTTATCTATAAGCAGGGCTTTTAATCTTTTAATAAAGATCGAATTCTTCTCCTCTGCTCTAAGCAGGTCTGGGAGGGCATTATAGACTTTAATTGTCATGGCAAGCGGCCCAGAATTAAATATTCCTAAATTACGAGTGTTATTCGGCCTCGCTAACATATTCTTCTTCCTTGCTATCAATCTATTCGCGTCGGTACTATTTCCCCAGAGTATAACCCCATATGTAAGCCACGAATATGCATATGCATAGTAAGCTGTTATCGCCGTTTTGTTACTCGTGGATTTTTTGAGTTCCCGAAGTGCGTATGTAAATGTTTGTAATTTGTTTACTATTTTGTCAACGTGATATTTCCAATTCATATTTGTGTTTAGCACCATTCTCAGTAATTGAAAGGATTTGACAGTCTCGATATCTTTTCCATTATAGCAAAATTTTATATTTAAAGATTCTTTTTGATGTGGTCTAAATTAAATTATTTTCGTTTTATTAAAATTTATTTCTAGATTATGATCAGTTAACCACTTTGTTACTTTGTCCATATTTTCGGTAAGCATATTGTTTAAATTATAAGGTTTTGAGTAAGGTGTCAGTAGTGATACGTCGTCCGCGAACAGTACACATGTCTGAGTCATTGTTTTAGGTAAGTCATTGATGTAGATGAGGAATAATAAACATCCGATAACGCTCCCTTGGGGAATCGAACATTTCACACATTCTACGTCTGATCTTAGTGTTGTAATCGTCCTATTGTGGTAGTCATAGTGCTCGATTTCTACAATTTGTTCCCGATTTTTTAGGTACGATGCATACCAATTGTGAGCTACTCCTCTAATACCTACTCCGTACAGCTTCTTTAGCAGTATTTTATGTAAAACTTTGTCGTACGCTTTCGTCTGTTGTCCAGCATCGTACCACGACTAAAGACCCGTGCACCACACTGGCTCGCGACACACTGGTGTTTGTTTAATTAGTTTGTAAACTTTGGATGTACAATGTCAAACAGTGGAGGAAACCACCTCCGAAATTTGTATGGAAAAAGTATCGAATAGTTCCACTTCAGCTTAACGAAAGTTTTGAAACCACCCTGCATTTTACTATACATAATTACAATTTTCAGACTGTCTCCACGTGCTATGCAAGTTGACCCCTGTCTCCCTCGAGCGCTGCACGGAGCTGGGCGCCATCTTGGAAACCTGTCAACCCTCCGTCACAGAGTTCAGATCTGCAGCGGCCGTGTACGATGCAGTACACCCACTGATCAACTTCAGTACAAGAACTAGGGACACATTGGTCATGGTGTGCCGGAAAGGATTATATTCCAGGTCAGTAACTTACATCTGCTACCTAATTTCCCATCACAATTTTTTTCTATATCTAGGTTACCTGAAAAAAATTGCTTAGCGATAAGATCGGCTTTTGCGCATTTCCTAGTTTTTAAGATAAGTATGTGCTGTATTTTATTTTTTGCAATAAAGGGTATTGTATTGTATTGCATCTACATCTGGGCAGGCCTGTGTCACTCCCCGTTTAGGTATCAAAAATATACCTACATTATTTCTACGCGCGGTGACCACTCCGGAGTGGAAAATTCAGTGACATGAATCGTATGACTAGTGTAATAAGAATGAAATTGGCTTGCAATGCACTTCTAGTGGTTCGAGGTTACAATTTTACGTCTGCTTTTGTCTAGGAAGCTTTTAAAAAAAAATGTTTTTAAAAGAGTTATTAGCTTTATTAACAATTCCTTCCTTTCCAGAGACACCCTCCACCGCTGCCTAGCCCTCTCCGGGTTCCTCACACTCCTTCGCCACGTGAAACTCAACAAGTCGACCTTCAGCAGCAGCCAGAGCGGGTGCAGTGAACAGTACAGCGCGCACTCCTACTTGACACAGATCTGTGTCGAATTGCACACTACGCAGCAGGGAAACGCGTAAGTAAGACGGACTGTAGGCATGCCTACCGCCATATGAACATAATTATTTATCTTCCTTGCCACTTGATGGCGCTTTAATAATAAAAACATTCGAACTCTTGTTCCTATTATTTATTTATTAGTATTTAGTCCTATTATTTTCATAAAGTAATACTCTACTTAATTAAATATGACTTGTATAAAATATATATATATTCAACACTTCTTTTGTAATTTTTTGCTAGTCGTGTGTGCTGCCATCTCTGTGTGCCTACCCGCAACTCCAGTTTTGCCTATTTACCCTCTAATAATTTTTAAAACGTTAGTAATTATATTATCTTTGCTGTAGGTCAGGAAATTGATTTATTAATCGAGATGTATCACACTTATCACACTTATATTATAAAGGCGAAAGTTTGTAAGTGTGTACGTTTGTCAAATTATAATTATAAAATTTGGTATGCAGGAAGCTGACACCCGTGTCACGCGATACACGTATGCGTGCAAAATTTCAGCTCAATCGGAAACCGGGAAGCTGGTCAAATTTAACTTGCAAGATTTGATTACAGACAGACAGACAGAAAATAACAGGACAGGTGAAACTAAATAAAAGCTTGTAATCAAATAAAAAAATGAAAGTACCACAGTTGTGCGACAAACCATTAACCGTTCCGTTACCGCCAATACCAGACACAATAGTAAGACAATGAACGTGGACATTTATTAATGTCGTCCGGGTCTTTACGGTTAACTTTGACATTGACCGGCAGACCTATGACCGACATAACATTTGATCGGTACTACGTACTATTGCTCGACATCAATTTTGTTCGAACAATATACAATCTTTATTAAATTCAATAAACGGGTAACTCACATATAGAGTCAGCTACTGCCGACATATTTCGACCTCATCCGGAGGTCTTCATCAGGGCGAATGTGACGAGAGGCCCGTACACCGCACCGGCTCGCGACAAACTATACGTGAGTTACCCGTTTATTGAATTTAAAAATGATTGCATCTCACGTTAGTTTTAACCAAAAAATATACAGCCAAAAACTAAAAAAAATTGACATTTCTTTTGACAAAGTAGTTATTTTTGCCTTTTGTCTGTTATTTTATTATCATTCGATTTATTACTGGTATGTCCCATCCACGTTGTATACACAAAGACTTTTCATTGGTTTTGGAAAAAAAAATGTCGTATAGTAAATAAATTCCTCTATCCATATACGTAATCCAAATTTCTGTATGTCATAAGATAAAAAAGTTGCGTAAATGATTTTCGATCGAGACCACGTAGTTATACGCCGGCCTAATGTCGATGACCTCGGCCGGCCGGCGGGCGATGTATGGCGGCGGTACTACTAATTGATCTCACAATTTTACTTTCGAGCTTTAGACAACATTTTTGTTTCTGAATCTTTGACTAGCTAATTAGGTCTTACTAACGATGTCTATAAAGTGGCCTTCGGCTTCTAAACCAATAAAAAATCACAGTGTATTGTTCGCTGGCCCCAATTTGTACTGTCTATTTCAGTGTGACATCGAGAGTGCGCAACGAAGCAATGTGTTTGGAAGTGGTGTCGATCTTACGCCGGTGTCTCGTACAAGATGCCACTGTGAAACAGCTTTTGTATACCAGTAAGTATTAGCAATACTTTCTTCCATGCTGGTCTGGGAGAGTAGCAAAAACTGAATGTAAGTACTTAGCAGCTGTAAGATAAGCTGGTCGAAGAAAAAACTAACAAGGCAGTTCTGGAACTGGTCAAAGAAAGAGGCAGAAATCGTGTCGTATAGGGAAGTTAAACATTTATTCGAAAATAAGCAGATAGAAAATACTTTACCAATACAAACCTAGTTCTTGAATATATGATAATAATGTTCCAGCTATTTAGGGATAAAGACCTGATGCTCTTCTCACGCAGATCGAGGACTCGGCAACGAATCATGTGAATAGGCGATGCGGCTAGCAACTCATTGCTATTTTGATCCCTTTTGCACCTTCTAGTCTTATGGCACTGGACTCTATCTGTTTAGAGCCACAAGAACGAAAATGCTTCATCTGTAATTATTACGGGCCCTGATATACACATTTTATGCTGAGAAGTTTATTATTTTCATGAGAAGAACACGTAATAGAAATATGAACATGCCGAAAATAAGCAAAGTTTTCGCTTGTTCCATGCTGGTCGGGGATAAAAGAAAAACTTAGAGGAAGAGATCCCTGACAGGGATAAGTCCGCATTTGTACTGTTGTGTTTCAATTGTGTCTATTTATGTACAATAAAGAATTTACAATAGAATGTAATACTTAGAATGTACCAGCTGCATCTCTTTCCGCGCAGATCATAAAAGCCGATCATAAATATGTGAGATTTGAATCATGCCCTTTCACCGCGAGACTATATTAGTGGTCGTGCCCCGAGCGCGAAGCATATTAAATCTAAAATAAATACCTACAACTAAAAAGGGGTGTGGGTATGTAAGGTACTTACCTTTTTCTATCTTTCCTTATTTTTTTTCCTTACGTACTTACGTACAATACGACCATTTCTTATTTGTCGGAAATATCCGACGCTTGCGCAATGGGCACGACATGTTTGTCGTATAAATTCGACGCCCGCGCTGAAAGGGTTGATAGGCGATGCGGCGAGCAACTCATCACTATTTTGATCATCTTAATGCCCAACGTCACGGTAAGCGTGGCTTTTAGGTCTTACAGCTGTGGGCCCTGACGGTCCCGTCAGGGATAAAGTCGTTACCATTTATCTCTGTTTTCGCTTACTTTCGGCAGAGGCCTTTTGGGCGCAATTCATTACAGTTACCTTTCATTGTTTCATTCTAGAAATCTACAACTGCGTCAAAGAGAAAACAGCGCTCCACGACTCCATTCTAGAGCTGTTATATGAGCAGTTAACAAAACATCTACCTGATGACGGCGAGGGCGCTCTGCAATGGGAGAAATGTATTCAAGTTAATGCTACGTCCGCTTTATTGGTAGTAAGTAACCGTGTGGTATCCGGCAGAGTAGAATAGGACCACTTCACGTGGATGTAGTAGAAGTCGACTCAGGAAATACAAGCTAAACAAAGCTTATAAACATCAATGAGACCTCTCCAACCCGTCTGGCCAGTGTGGAGAGTGTAGGACAAAGCCTCTGGCTGCTCTGGCCAAGTTTGGCTCTAGTAGTACAGAGAGGGTCGTGCTCCTGCAGTGGAGACTGAAAGATATCTGATGATGATCAGCACAAAATAATTTATTTTTCACCGTAGAATTCGAAAATAATAACACAACTGTTTATTTTTCCTTTTCCAAATATTATATAGTAAAATAAAGTATCGTTGAGTTAGTATCCCATAACACAAGTCTCGAACTTACTTTGAGGCTAGCTCAATCAGTGTAATTTGTCTCTATTTATTTATTTATTTTCCAATTTCATGCTTTTACGCTGGAAATGACCTTTGTCTTATGGTACTGGACACTGTCTACCCCGCAAGGATAAAGACGTGATTATGTATATTTATAACTCCACAGGAACCAATAGCCCATCTTCTATACGTGATAGCAGAATTTTTGCAACCGATAGAAGAGGATCTGGAGGATATATTGGGCAGTCAGAGCAATGAAGCCAGTGGGGTGTTTTTAAAGACGAAACTGATGAATATACTGGACAAACAGGATGTATTCACGACGGGAATTGATATGGTAATATCTTAATAAGCTTAAGTAATCGTTCATACACACACATGTACGCACGAACGCACAAGCGCACACACGAACGTATGTACGTACATGCTCACGCACACACGAACGTATGTACGTACGTGCTAACGCACACGCACGTTTCTTTGCTTTTTTAGCAGGTTCCTAATGTAACTGCCCATTTTATTTTAATTAATTTGGCGTAGTGCGATGTCTTGAATCCTTGTTGCGTTTAGAAAGTTTGTACTGCTGTTAGTTTAGCTCGATAAAAATAAAACGAGGTTCTCTGAAAATGAAACCTAGTACAATCGGTTTTTCGGCCTCAGGTCCTACCAATTCCAAAATTACATCGAACTTGTTGAAGTCGTTTATTTAAAGTAATGAGATTACATTTTTGCCAAGTACTGAATTAAATAATATTAGTGATAAATAAAATCTGCAAGGGTTTTTAGTAAATGCAGTATAACTTTCCGCAACATTTTCTAATCTTTGAACTTTGGATGACCTAAGGATTGAAAAGCAAAGCTTTAAGCCTCTCACAGACTGACGCGGTCAGCGGTGGCGGTCGCGGTGGCGGCTAGTTGTAAAGTTAGAAAACAGAAGGACACTTCAAACAAGCGCGGGCAGCGCGCGGGCTCGCGACAGTTGCCCGCCACTGCAAGCCACGCCCCCTCCGCCACCGCGTTGTTCTGTTGAGGTCCGCGGGCACGACGCGGGCGCGGTGGCGGTCAGTTGTAAAAATTCACAACTGACCGCGCGGACGTAAGTGCAAAATGGTGGATAAAACTGAACAATTGATAGAGATAATTAAAAATTACCCTGTTTTGTATGATACGTCACATGCGGACTATAAAAATACCAGGATAAAAAACAAAATATTTGACAATATTGCTGAGTTTAACGCTAATAATATTAACGCTTCGTCTTGTAAATCTACGCTAGGATGTCTTAGCATACTTGTTGCTTTGAACAACACCACCGTAAAAATGGCACCGGCTTTTAAGCCGCACTCAAACAGCAACGGTGGCGGGACGGTGGCGGTGGCGGTATGACCGCGCGGGCTCATGGTGTTCAGACTGCTGCGGTGGCGGAGCAGGCGTGGCCAGCGGTGGCGGCCGACCGCGCTCAAGCAGGCGCATTTTTACGGTGGTGTTGTTCAAAGCAACAAGTATGCTAAGACATCCTAGCGTAGATTTACAAGACGAAGCGTTAATATTATTAGCGTTAAACTCAGCAATATTGTCAAATATTTTGTTTTTTATCCTGGTATTTTTATAGTCCGCATGTGACGTATCATACAAAACAGGGTAATTTTTAATTATCTCTATCAATTGTTCAGTTTTATCCACCATTTTGCACTTACGTCCGCGCGGTCAGTTGTGAATTTTTACAACTGACCGCCACCGCGCCCGCGTCGTGCCCGCGGACCTCAACAGAACAACGCGGTGGCGGAGGGGGCGTGGCTTGCAGTGGCGGGCAACTGTCGCGAGCCCGCGCGCTGCCCGCGCTTGTTTGAAGTGTCCTTCTGTTTTCTAACTTTACAACTAGCCGCCACCGCGACCGCCACCGCTGACCGCGTCAGTCTGTGAGAGGCTTTAGAGAACCTAAAAGTTGTTTATTTTTTCAGGAGGACCTAGGCCTCACAGATATAACTCCGGAGTCTAAGGCCAAAAGCCTGAAGGTTCAGCAGATACTGCAATGCTACGAGGCTCTCATAGCGCACAGGATCTTGCAGTGGAACACTGGCAGCACCGACGCGGCGAATAAAGTGTATAGTCTGTACAAGTCTCATAACCAGTTGCTGGAGCAAGCGAAGGTATGGGTACAGAATGAATATAAGTATTACAATCAGAATGAGAACTCGCAGCGTCCCCCGCAATATGGCGTCTCCGCACCTGTCCCCCGTGCTCGGCGGCATTGGGCGGCTTTGAACATTGAAACGCACACATTGACGTGTGCACGGATGTATAGTTTTGTTTGTAGTAGTTTTTCGCAATTTTTCAAAATGGCGGAAATATGGGGGTTGAGAAGTACTATCAATTCTTGCCTGTCGGTTGTTAGGTATTAGCGTGCGAAGCGTTTTACTTTCGAGATTGGCCAACAATGCTTTTGTCCGGCTGTCCGGTTGTCCGCCAGTTTGTCCGGCTGTTCTCGCCAGCTATTACTCAACCGATTCTCATAAAATTTTATGAGACGGTTGGAAAATTACCTGTAGAATTTTTTGTCGATTCTGTTTTCGGAAATTTTTCAATATGGCGGAAATATGCGGGTCAAAAACTTTAAAAATATAATATTTCAGCCATTAAAGATCCCCAAAACTTTTTTGTTACCATTATTACGACGCACCTTTTTTGTCTGAAAACATTTTTATTCGATAAACTTCTTGCGAGGTCTATAGCTCACAGAGCCTCTAGTATTTATATTTTGCAGACAACACCAAAATCAGCCAAAAAGGGCAACAAAACATTAAACGAAACCAAAGAGCAGAATCAGAAATCACAAAAGAGTCAAAAATCGCAGAAGGACAAAGGAAAAACCCCAGCGAAATTCTCAAACATGGTCAAAGACAGGGCTGGGCCCTTCAAACCTCTGCCTTGTGTGTGGAATTTGGCACTGTGCTATAGAGTCATACAATTATTGTACAGGTTAGTAGTACTTATAGGCTTGTTTACACAGAACAAGTTTCTTGCTTCATCATCATCATCGTATCAGCCACAGGAAGTCCACTGCTGGACATAGGCCTCCCCCAAGGATTTCCAAAACGACCGATCGGAAGCGGCCTGCATTCAGATTCTTGCTTGATGCAATTAAATTGAAGCAATTATAATTTGTGTGGTTGACGATGCCTCAATTTTATATTAAATGGAATTTTATAGTTTAACTGCTTCTCTGAAATCTTTTGAAATAAATTGGTTCACTGTGACTGCAGATTTTACGGTTTTTACAGAAATAATCATCTACCTCCGTGACGTTGTGTTTATTACTCCAGTCCGTTATTCAGAAAATCTGGTTTCGATCCCCAGCCTGAGCAATTGTCCTTAATTCATCCCAAACTCAACCCAAAAATAAATCAAAAGTTCAAGTGGCGCCCCACTCAAATCAAACTTCCAAAACAAAAAAAAAAAATTGCTCTTGAATATTTATTAAGCTTTTGTTTTATAATTTAACAACAACTTCAACAGCGAAGATGTCCCCTGGTCATCTTCCCAACAACGCGACTACATCCGCAGCCGGCGCGACTTCCATCGATGGGCCGTATGCTGCGTCCACTCAGTACTGACTTCCGAACTCTTAGAGAAACGAGCCATGACACACGTCATTGGTATAGCCACAGTCATCTACAAGCGATGCATCTGTAGGTGAGTATTATTATAATGTTGAATTTTATAACAAAGATGTCCTTTGGTCATCTTCTCAATAAAGACACTACATCGCGACTTTCATCGATGAGCCGTATGCTGCATCCTCTCAGTACTAACATCCAAACACTTGGAGCGACGAGTCATGACTCTTGTCATTGGTATAGCTACAGTCATCTACAAGCGATGCATCTGTAGGTGAGTATTATTATAATGTTGAATTTTATAACAAAGATGTCCTTTGGTCATCTTCTCAATAAAGACACTACATCGCGACTTTCATCGATGGGCCGTATGCTGCATCCTCTCAGTACTAACACCAAACACTTGGAGCGACGAGTCATGACTCTTGTCATTGGTATAGCGACAGTCATCTACAAGCGATGCATCTGTAGGTGAGTATTATTATAATGTTGAATTTTATAACAAAGATGTCCTTTGGTCATCTTCTCAATAAAGACACTACATCGCGACTTTCATCGATGGGCCGTATGCTGCATCCTCTCAGTACTAACACCAAACACTTGGAGCGACGAGTCATGACTCTTGTCATTGGTATAGCTACAGTCATCTACAAGCGATGCATCTGTAGGTGAGTATTAGTACAAGTAGCGGCACATAAGTTAAGCGCTGAGTGGAGTGTAGAGGGGATACTGCGCACGGGTACAGTATTACTTTTTGACTTCTGCGCAGCCAAGGTCAGTGCTAGAGTTTCGTGCCGCTGCGTATAGTTGAATTTTATAAAAAAGATGTCCTTTGGTCATCTTTTTAACAAAGAGACTATAGCCGCGCGATTTCATCGATGGGCCGTATGCTGCCTCCCCTTAGTACTGACATCCGAACACTTAGAGCGACGAGCCATGACACATGTCATTGGTACCGATGACTACAGCCCAAAAATAGTTTTAGTATATTTAGCCAGTATAAGTACGGTAGGTATTTTTAGCAATTATTTTTATTATTCGTATCAATAAGTAAAATAATCCAAAATCGAAAATAAAATTAATTAATTTAATCTGCCCAAGTTATAAGAAAAATCTGATGGAAAGGAAAACTGTCAAGCGATGCATCTGCAGGTAAGTGTTATTATTTAGTTAACCGCGACGCATTCTGCTATCTCCTTCAGAGATAGACTAAACAACGGCGCGTGCAAACCCCTTACTATTTGTCATTGCCACAAAAGAAAAGTGAATACAATAGTATTTGTTTACTCACAGAAGTGCCTGGCTGCTACAGTGGGAGAGCACTGGAGCTCTGTAACACAGGTTTCTACCTTCAACAGGCATCAGCCTCCTCCAGTCTGCATGTAGCTACCCCAAACATTTTTTCTTTCTTTCTTTCTGTATTGTACGATTGTATGGAGGAAATAAACTACTTTTTTACATTACTTCAGAAGTCACAGAGATTTTTATGTGTGTGTCGATTTTGTATTTTCTCTACTACCTACTTTATTTAATTCAGGTATCAAGATATGTGCACCTTCGACGACCAGACTACCCTGAGCTGTATAGAAGTGTTTAAAGCCTGTCTCACCCTGTTACTGTCGCCGAACTATTCACTCAGAGTGGAAGCTTTCTTACCAACTATCAGTGAGTATTACTTTCGATTCTATTGGTTGTTATAACTGTAATAAAAAAAAATATGTAGAGAGTTTCGGAAACCTCTTTTACCTAACGTCTTATTGATCTTAAGGGTAGATTCAGTCTATGATACTAGAATATGAAGAAATGATAGAAAAAATACTTAACCCCAAGAAACATGTACCGAACTATTAAATATTTCATTTTTACTATTTCGATATAAGTTTCTTGTGGAAAGTTGTTCAGTATTATCAGAAACTCGGATCAGCTGTTAAAACCGTCAAGTAACAGAACAAGTATGCACATACAGCGCTCTTGACGTCACTGTTATTAGGTTTCGCGCGTACGAAAGATAGTGAGATGTCCCCGCCACGCTCCCACTCTTAAATATGAAATGATAATTGTTGCTTCATTAATTATAATTAACCAATTCGAAGTTTAAAAAAAAATTCATGTTTTGTTTTAGTGTATAAAATATAAACCAAAAACAAAATAAAATACCCTGTTGTCTACAGCTGGATTGCCAGACACCGCAGCTTCGGCTTGCGTCGCAGCGATACTCGAGAAAATTCACGAGGCTCTCGTAACAGCCTCCGAGGAAGGAGAAGAAGACGAAAACGATGCAGGACTTAAGAAATCAGTGGCCGCTTTGGGCCAGCTCGCTGAGACGTGTCTGCTGATACCGGGGCTGTATTCCAGCGAGATGAATAGTGTGAGTTTCTGTCCCAATGTTGGGCAAAGGCCTCTTTCTCTCTTTTCCATGTCTGTCGGTCTAAAGCTTTTACCTTCCAGTCGCTGATTGATGTTAGGTGAGACCTTTCACTCATGGATCAAGACAAATACTACTAAAAATAATAATTTTACAGGTCATAATAAAGTTGGAACAGCACATTCGCAGCAGCAAACAGGATTGCTTGCTGCTAGTGCCGGCTCTGCTGGCGGCCAGCTACCGCGAGCAGCAGGAGGCAGCTTTTCTAGAAGAGCTGTTAACTAAACTGTCTACCAGCCTCGGCAGGATTGATGTGAGTTAATTGTGACCTCATCACCAGAATAGCTCATTTGCAGCAGCAAACAGGATTGCTTGCTGCTAATTTTATAATTTTTAGGGTTAAACGTTATTGGTAAAACCGGAACCCTAACAGGGTCACTCACTTGTCTGTCTGTCCTTCTGTCACAGCAATTTGCTACGAAACTACTGGACCGATTGAGTTAAAAGTTGATTCATTTAAGTCAGTGACCTAAAGGTGGGTGTATAATGTAAATAAATGAATTTCAAATATAGAGGTAATACAGCCGTGTGGTTTCCGGCAGAGTAGAATAGGGCCCCTCCGAGTCTTCCCGTGAACGTCCTAGGAGGCGACTTAAGAAATACAAGCTAAACAAAGCTTATAAATATCAATGAGGCCTCTCCAACCCGTCTGGCATGCAAGGAGAGTGTAGGCCAAATCCTCTGGCAGCTCTACACTACATACTAGTACAGAGAGTCGTGGAGACTAAAAAAGACCCAATGATGATGAATCTATGTATATAAAAATGAATGCCTATTTCCCTTGGTCACGCCATCACGCGTGAACGGCTGGATTGATTTAAATGAAATTTGTTATGAATATCGTTGTAAGACCCGGGGAAGGACAATGCATAGTTTTTATCCCGAAATTCCCACGAAGAGCGAAGCCCACGGGCACTGCTAGTAAGACGTAAAAAAAATTTTTAAGAAAGGATTTATGTATATGTAATTATTTTGTGAACTCTGTACAGGAAGAAGACACATCAGCAGGCGGCGATGAAACGACGGACTTCCCGAGCATAGACTCTAGGACCGGCCACACCGTACTCAGCCACATCTGCTCGCACTTAGCCGCCCGCCTCAAGTGTGTGGAGCACCTCATAACGCGCGGAAAGGATCTGACTAATGCCGTTGCGAACGCTCAGCAAAACAACCAACAGAGGATTGATAGAGGCAAGGATAATATAATTACTAAAGTAACAGATACCCAAAGCCATATAAACTATTGGAATAAGTAGGCAAAACTGGAGTTGCGGGGTAGGCTTACAGAGATGGCAGCACTCACTAATAGCAAAAACGGGGCAAAGGAAGTGTTGAATATACTTTAATAATATTTATTGCATTTCATATGTCATATTTAATTTATTAGAGCACTACTTTATTTAAATTATAGTAATAATAGATTTTAATGTTTTAATTATTACGTATAGCGCCATCTAGTGAAAACGAAGAGAAATAATTATGTTTATAGGGCGATGGGTATGATTTTGTCCGTATGGATACAAAATAGTAAAATAAAAAGCCATTAAAAAGTTGAGCCATCAAAGATTAGTTTTTCTGACAGTGACACAGTTTAATTATCGAAATATTTACCTGTGAGTTTGAAGAATTGCTTTGAATAGAATTGCTTGTGTAAAATAGTGGATTTTGCTTATTGTTTCAGAACTAAAAGAGCTGTACAAGAGCATAATAATCCAGCTATGTCAGCTCACAAGTTGGACGTCTCGCGCGTGCAAGCTGCGCTGTACGGTCGGCAGCGGCACCGAGCGAGTGGTCGGCACTGCACTCAAACTGTACACCGTTTTAGCGGCGTTGGCTAAGTGTATCACTGTCGAAATGGCCGTCTTAGTGAGGTATGGTTCCTTATTTATTTATTAGAATCTTTATCGACCATAATAGTACAAAAGCTGAACTTAACCGTTCCTTTACCGCCAATACCAGACACAATAGTAAAACAATGAACGTAGCATTTATTAATGCTATGCAGGTTTTGACCGGATAATGCCAATGCATTCTCTACCAGTCAACCTGTATGATAACAGAAAAAAATAATCTAATTGCGAAAGGTGAATTCCTTATATCTGTAGAAAAATTGCTCTATCGGCCATCGGTTTGTCGCGCTATGTGTCCCGCCCACTGCGATTTCAACTAGTATTTTTATTTGTTACTTTTCTTTAAGTAATATGTCGTAGAGCTCTCGTGACGTAAGCTCATCTTTGCATTTGTGTGAGTGCACACAGATAGTGTAGATGAAATAACGGTTTATACTGGTTTATGAAACTAGGCCTGAGTCTCAAAAATATAATCTTTATATTGTTACTAGCGTCCTGCCTGGATTTGAACGGGGATGTTTTATAATGTAAACTTTTCTTGGAAAATTCTTTATATGGTTGTGATCACCGCATCAAAATCTTTCTAGGGCTTCTGAATTCATCGAGTTTACAGACAGACAGATATACCGAGATACTTTTATATGTAATAAGTATAGATTCTCTATGAGTATAATAATTTTTAGGTTTGAACGCCTCCTGAAACTGTGCGGTAAGAAACTATCCACTGTGACGGACAACCTCATCACCTACTTAGAAGCGTCCCAGCAACAGCAGACGGCCAGCAAAGTGTTAAAAGACACCAAGTTAATACCGCGACTGGTGTTGCAGTGTGAACAGTTTAGCAAACACGTCATACTGTTGGCTAACAAGGGAAAGGTAAGCATCATATTTAAAAAAAAAACATACGTGTTTTGATCACATGAAAATGATGGAGCCGGAAGGTGGCCATATAGAAACTCCGTAAAGAAATCTCCTTTTTTTTTGGAAGGTGTTAACATGAATTTTTTAAGGATCTAGTGCTGCTTCCATTTGAAATAATTTATTTGAAAGGAAACGAAGATATCATTTAAAATTTTGTCTCATACGGCTCTAATAACCCTTCAAACTATTTTGTGAACTACTGTTCACAATTTTGGCGAAAATGCTAAGAAAAGCTTTACGTTTTCACTTTAAACTGTAAATAGTGATGCATATAATTGTTTGAAGGGTTATCTAGAGCCGTATTTCTATTCTCTATTTCCTTTCAAATAATTTATTTCAAATGGAATCAGCAACAGGCCTACTTGCTCTGTCCTTTTTTTTATCTAACCTATTCAGTCCCACTGCTGGGCAAAGATATCTCCCATTTTCTTCTATGCTATTTTGTGTCCTATCTTTATCGTGGGTGTCCTACGCACTTACGGGACCGCCATTCGAGAACCTTTTTCCCCCCCTCAAGACTCGGTTCTTAGTTTTCTCGGGCGCTATTAGCCCTGCCCACTGCCACTTCAATGAACTAATCCGCTTGGCAATGTCAGTGTCAGTGACCTTCGTTCTCCTACGTATCTCACTCACGTATTATTAGTACTATATTATTATAAAAAACATGATAATAAAAGTTACTGTTTGCAGTTGAACTACCAGCAGTACCTGTCTCTGGGTACGGCTCGAGACTTCAGGATAAAGGGACCGGTTTTGCAGGAAGCTCTGAACGCCCGTGAAAACAGAATTGATGACAGTGATAACGGTGAGTGATACGCATTAGAGCAATTCCAGACATATTTTATCAACTGTGGGGTGTACTCGGCGCAAAAATGCTAGCAAGCGTCTAATGTGAGGTGTAAAGTGATAGCTTATGACGAACGAAACAAAACTATGGTATGTGGCGTCTACTCTAGTTAGTAAGTACATAATAGCTCGTTAAATAAAACTAATCAGTTGATCGTGAGGATCAACTGATTAGTTATTTTTTCGTTTATAACAATGTTTTAATAATCTTATAGAGAACACAAAGAAATCAAAAGATTACCCTTATTTTATTAATTAACACTGCAGGGTCACAACACCTGTTTATTAAGTATGTAATGTATGTTTTATAGATATATTTTATAAACAATTTTATTTTCAGAAGGACAAGTGGACATCAATGATGCAGAGACAGAAATTATCGGCCGGCGCAGAAGCGACTCCGAAGGGAGTAACGAAGAAAACCAGAGAAAGAGAAAGAGAGTGTCGTAAATAATCCGAAAATAATGATTTAAAAAAATGGTATTAAAGTGGACTCACTAGCGACGAACAAACAGATAAGAGCGGAGGGTACCGTGACGTAAACCAAAAATCTAAGAGAAAAAATAATAATGTGCCATTTAATTTGTTCAATGTAGAACGTAGAGTACCGTAACAAAAAACTATGCCATTAATTTTTGTAAAGAGTACTAGCAACAAAAAGAGTAAAAAAAAAAACAAAAAAATAAAGAAATAATGTAGGTACGTCCTTTTTTATTTTTGAAGAGCACTAACTACGAAAAACGGAAGCAGAAAGAGATGGAAAATGTGTTTGCTGTGTTTTTTACAAGCTTTTATTTAACTTGCAATGTTTCTTGTACGTATGCTTGTTTAGGTCAAATCTCGAAAATTCCGGCTATCCTCAACCAATCGAGCTGAGATTTTGCATATTAATTTTGTGTAAGTCGGATGACAATATTATGGAGTCAATGACCTGTTCTAATGATGGAGCCAGGAGATATTCGATAGAACTCAGTTATAAAACACCATTGAGTAGGACTCGTTTGATTTGTCTTGACGAGCGCTTTACGGTAGATGATGTCTAGGGTCTGATCACGGATACGGAAGATGGTGGTGGAATTCTAATGATTATTTGTCTAAGCTAAGCTCTCTGGACCAACCAATGCTTTCTCTTTGTCAACTACTTTTCATCTGTGGCCTTTCATTTGTTAACAATACGTACCTATATTATAACTCTGTGATAATACAATAAAATATGTCGAATGTCGTGGTTTACTAGTACATGGTAATGTTTATTGTTTAACTACCTATATACAAATAAATATTATGTAGTTTAGAATATTTGCCATTTTATTTTATAACAAGTCGAACACACTAAAATAACACTTTCTTTCTTTTTCTTTCACAAGAATACAAGTATTGGTAAAACATTCTTTATCATCAGGTAATTTTAGGGTAGTAAACAAGGAACTCTTATAGTTTTGCCATATCTGTCTGTCCGCGGTTCTACTTAGAGAACATAAGTACTAGAAAACTGTAATATGGCACAGTTGCGTACATTAATCATGCCAACCAAGTGTTAAAATAAAATCAATTTTTTTCTCGACTAATCTATCCTGTGGGTTATCGTTCAACAGGTCTTTCAAAATATTATAAGCTTGGTGAACACCCTTTTTCGATATACAACGTGGAAGGGACATACCCGTAATAAATCGAACCACGGACTATAAAAGACCCCTATAGTATAATGAAATTAAAATTACAGTCAAATAATAAAAAAAACATTTCGGCATTTCCATACAAAAGTGTGGGCCTGGGCAATTTATATGGGAATGTCGTTCTTTTTTTATTTTTTGACTGTTTATTTATTTATTTATTTACCTATTTATGAACACGGAAAAGGTATACACAACTGTTATTTTATCATCATAATATAGTGATCTAGTATAGCCTGTGGTTAGATTTATTACGGGCATGTCCCTTTTACATTGTATAGTGATTTTCTATCTACAAGTCAAGTGCTTCTATCTACTAAACGGTTTTATATAATATGAACACGAAAAAATCCGTGGCAGTAGTATATATATGTAACGAAGTTTTAAATAAAAAATATCAGAGCTAAGTAGGGTAACAAATTAAAGAGATAGGCGACCAACATGTCCGTAGATCCAGCGGGACCCTATGCTTGATTGAATTAAGACCTATTAAGTCTAATTAGTATCCATTTCCACCTACCTCGGTGGATTCACTGTCAAAATAAAAAAATCTTCATACAGTCCCTTTTGCCAATTACAGGGTTATTGACGTATAAGATACATTTTTCATGAGCCTTTTATTTCTACCTTCAGGTTTATGTACTATTATATTGCTACCCCAACAGATTTCCCTAAAAAACGGCAAAATGATTCCTTTACTTCCAGCGGGGCTCTTCGTGAATTGAAGGCGTACAGAATAATAAAATACATTTTCGTGGAGCCTTATATTTCTACCTCTCATAAATTATATTTTTTTTTAATCAAGAAGAAAATAGATTACAAGATATTTACGAAAAAAGTTTTAAACTAAGCGGACAGTTTTAATAAAGTCGCCATTCCCAACTATAGAACCCTACACGGCACGTGGCCCAACACGCACTTGGCTGGTTAGTTTTAGTATGATTGTGCCGTACATTATAATCTATATTTTTAAAATATACACATATTTATTACAGAGAAAAAGTCTCGATAGGACATACATAAAACAAATACACAATTTTATAAGCCTTTTAAGAGAAATACTATTAATATTTGTTCCGGTCCTTCCAAGAAGGGATTTGGGATTTCCTTTCGGACTTTATTCTTCGATGTGAATCTTAACGAAAGTAATAGCTAAGCCAAATGAGAGCAAAACTAACAAAAGAAAACGTATATTTGTCATTGTTATTATTTACAAAGGTTATTTATAAGATTATGTACATAAAAGGAAGTCAGGATGGATTGCTGCTAGGCAACTATTAAATAAATCTAATTAAATTTATTAAATAAAACTAATTACATTTTTAGATTACACAACCAAAGAAGTGTAATGTATTCAGGGTTTGTTCTTAGATGAGATTTTTTAAACATAGATGAGCTTTTTTCCACTTATCAGATCGTCTATCACTACTTTCTTCCTAGACTTATATAGATTAATATGTAATACCCAGAACACATCAATACGAGGGGCGTACATACAATAAATGATTCCTCGTAGCCGCCTTCATATCGAGTTTGGAAGTTGGGCGCGCTTCCGCGAATTTTATATTATCAAACAGATTCTATTGCGTGCCGTTCGCAGAAACTTTATTATTATATTGTGTTCCTTAATGTTCTCTGTTTTTTATGTTTCTGAAAATTATTCGCGGTTTTACGCCGAGTAGATAAGTCTCGAAATGAAGCTTAGTGGCTCCTGTGAGCTGTACACCTCGCAATTCACACCCAAAGCGTTGATTTAAAAAAAAAAATCTTAAAATTTCATCGACAAATAATTCGTAATAAATAGAATTTTCTCACAAAATTTTATGAAAATCGGTTTCGAAATGCTATTTGTAGGCGAGAACAGACACACTGAGCATTCTTAGCCAATCTCGAAACTGAGACGCTTCGCTCGCTCGGTCAATTAACTATTGGCAAAACATCAAAACTCAGTCGACTACGCCAATGAAAAATGTATTTTTGAATCGCTAGGAGAAGGATCTATTGCAAGATTTGCAAGAAAAAGAAAATTAAAGGATAAGGTTTATGCGTATCTTGCCTGTCCTAACTTACGGTGCTCAAAGTTGGTCATTGACTGAGGATCAGAAGTCTAAGCTCATGATTTGCCAAAGAGCAATGGAGCGGAGTGTTTGGGTGTTACTGGGCTCGATAAGGTGCCAATCACAACGCTTCGCTCAAAAACCGGCATTGCTGATGTCGGTCATAAAGCCGCTAAACTAAAATGGGATTGGGCGGAGCACGTTTGCCGCATGCATCCGGACAGATGGGCCACTTTGGTAACAAAGTGGACTCCCGAAGATGGTCGAAGGAAGAGAGGTAGGCCCCGGAAGCGTTACTGCGACGACTTGCGTCAGTTTGAGAGGGAATGGTGGGAAGTGGCACACGATCGAGATATTTGGAAGGAGATGGGGGAGACCTTTGCCCAGCAGTGGGACAGTACAGGTTAATTAAAAAAAAGGTTTATGGAATGATTTTGGGATGGATCACAGGGATGGATTAAGTAGGAACTACGTCACCTGCTATTTCATAATAGAGAATATGCACGCATTTTTTTTATCTGTTTAATAAAATCCTTATTAACCACAGTAAACAAATATGAAAGAATTTATAAAATATCATAATCAGCGACGAACCTATGATACTTTAAAGTTTCAATTAGAGAGAGAAGTCCGATATGGACTGGTGACGTCATAATTACATATCATCAATACATTTACTATAGAAAATAGCGTTTTTGCAAGTGAGATAGACATATTTTCGTAAAATCGCTATATCTCTTTCGTTTTTCCACCAATTTTTATTCTGTTTTCACTGTTAGTACTTTACTTTTGAATATTTACGAATAAACTCGTTAGATAACACATATTTTTTTCATGCATATTCTCTATTATTATTCATTAGGTACTATTTCAAAGTCGGTACCTGTCATCATATTGTTCATAAGGTAATTATACTTACGTAAGTGCATTGGTTTCCCTGTAATTTGATTAATGATTTTTCCGAGTAAAGATATACATATATTGGAAATAAAATAATGAATACCTACGAACTGATAATGATAACATTCAGCGAAATATTGTGTGCAAATGAAATATTTTTTTCCACGAAGGAGAAATAGTGTTGCGGCTGACACGTTTCGCCGTAGTGAGCTGTGTTACTACCTGGAAAGTAAGTATGTCAGATATTCATATGACATGCTTTATATTGGAAAACAAATGTTGAGTAACTAGTACACATGCTTAACATTAGTTTGTCACATTATAATTAACGACAAAAAATTACCTATTAAAACTTATTGAAAAATACTTTGTTGCCAGCGAACTATAATACGTACATACTTTGAAAGAGTAACTTCGAACCACAGAACAACAAAAGGTTTATGTGCTAGGCAAATTTAAAAAAAACCCGACTTTTAAAGGTTTTCCCATTTCCTCCTTCACAACATTTAAACCGGTGAACCGATTATTAAACAGCTCTAAGAAAGAATTCGATCAAGTCAGCTTTTAAATCAAAAAATTACACATCAAAAAGGCCTATTGGTTTAGGCACTATAAGGACAGACAGACAAACATGACATCCACCTTTTTCGTCGGGGTTTAGACCATAAGAGTAAGTACAGTATTCTCTTTGGATATCCTTGGCGTGTTCACCAATCATGAAGAATAATTAATACTAATGAACGCTCCCGGGTTCGGTTCTCGGTAGGACGGTTTGGAACATATCTTAAATAGTGACTGTAGAACGACTGAGCCGTTTCTTCACCGAATTGCGCCTTCCGCGAAGTGTGTAGGTAGGTAATTAGATAAATCTATTGCTGGGAAGTACTGAAATTAAGATTTTTGTAAAAAAGAGTTCATTGTGTAATAGAGTTGGAAAGTTGGTAATACCTTGTTGGTTGTTGTAAGAGTACCTACAAAGTACCGTTTAAAGTATAATTTTCGACTACCTAGCTATACTTTAACCTACGTACGAGTATATAGAGATCCAGAGTTTGTATTTGTACGTACTTGATACTTATTATAAGTGTCCGTCAGGATGAACGGTCACTAAACGTATATTTGCTTCCGATTAAAATAGAATTGCTTCCATCGTAAATTAGAAGAAATGCATGCATATACCTACCTACAATGCAAATGCAGGATTGTCCATGTCCATATCGTAAATTTACGTCGGTATAGATCGTAAAACGTAGTGATTATATTCTCTTTGTAGATCGTCTAATTTAAACCTTCTCGAACTTCATGAATTTAAACATAGACATAGAATTTTCTTTACAAATTTAAAAGTGCTTTTCACACTTCTCAGTTTTCGCTCGCAAAATGTTTATTGACATTGGATGGTCATAGCTCATTCATTGCCTGCTTGTCAAAAAGCCTAACGATTAGATCTTTACCACAAATTTTAGAATAGGTACCTATATACATTACAAAGGTTAACTAACTACTTAGTTTACGTTAGTAATTATATTATCTTTGACTTAGTATATAAAAGTTCATTTTTAGGCCTAAAACATACCTATCTGCGTATAAATCGGTGGAAAACATGACATGGCTTGTTTTGTTGCCAGTAAAGTAAACAATTCTAACTAAAACAATAATGGTAACTACCGTGTCATGTGTAAACATATTATAGTCATCGAATCGCACTGTCGATTCCCAGAGCTGTTTGAAACAGGTGTGAAAAAGAGGCCAAAAAACCTTAATCTATATCTATACATACGATAAAACAGTAAATAAAGTGTGTCTGTATGTACATTAAATATATATTAAAAAAAATCCTATGGAGTCATAGTAATGGAGAAAGAATATAAAAAAATGTTTGTTTGTACACGATAATCTCCGGAAATACTGGACGGATTCAATAAACCTTTTTTTGTTATATAGCTTCTAAGCCTGGGCAACATATAGGGTATAAATTATTCTGGAAAATGGAACATCTGATGCAGAACTATAACGGTCCAGCTAAACTATAATAAATATCAAAATGACGCCTTAGCAAAAGTTGTTCAGCCCGATGATAATTTTTCAGACACATAAAGCCTACGCAAACGAAGCCGCGGGCTTCGGCTAGTTAAAAATATTAAAAAAAAACTCGCTTATCATCATGTTCAAGGTTTTTGGTTTGCGTCGAAAACATTGTTAATTATTTCATACCTAGCAGACAGTACCTACTTTGTATTTTTATCGTGTCGACATTTTTTTCGTGTCTTCGTTTCTTCTGTCTGCGACCACGAAGGGTGTAACTCCTTTTCGTAACGTTATACGTAACAAAAAATATATATTTTTCTGACTAACCCTTTACATATAGTTCTATGTTACGAAACTTACGAACCTTCAAGGATTCAAAGTTCTGAAACATGATTTTTGTTCGAAAGCATATTCCCCTTTAGAATTCGCTGTAACCAACAAGTTGTAGAGCAAAATCTAAGAACTATATTATACCGAGAAGAATTACATTGGAGTCTTGGACAGCCGGCGAGACCGTTTTCCCAGAAGTGCAGAGGAGTGGAACAAATTGTTGGAGCCCGTACTATGTAAGTAGGTATTAAATATCAAAAAAGTTTTGTTTTCCAATTAAGTGTTTTTTTTTCAATTTTATGTAGTTAATTTGGTTCGTTGATACTTTATCGTATAAAAATAATCAAAGCACAGATAAATATAAGTTACTACGCGCTACGTAACGTCACAGATTGAGTACTGTACTCAAGTACAGAAGTCTTAGGTACCCAGCAAAGGAATTAAAAGACATATCTACTCAATGTCGTTAGCAATATGGTTGAAATTAACTCGCGTCAGAACTCGGCACCTTTTCGTTTAGATACCTAGAAGTGCATTGCAAGCCAATTTTATTCTTATTACTCTAGACTAATGATTCATGTCACTGAAGTTCCCACTCCGGAGTGGTCGCCGCGCGCATGTTAATATAGGTATATTTTCGATACCTAAACGGGGAGTGGCACGTACGGGCCTGGTAACGGGATTAAAGTGAGATAAACAACTTACCTACCGGCTGAAGAGCCGGTAGGTAAGGTAATTTAGATATTTTACCTACATATGTCAAGGAGTTTTAAATCAACTTTTTTTACATCTTAGCACGCTTAGCTATGCTGCTTCGGAGCCCGGGTGCGCTTTTCCGCTATTTCTTATCTAAATATAAAATGCTTGTCAAATGATCCCAAAAGATGCCGAAAGCCATACGAAAGCGACAAGAAATAGCCGGAGTAAAAAAAAACTTGGTCTATGGCCGGAACAGTAGGTAGGTTAGGTACTTAACGAATAGTTTTACGATTGGTCTGCCTGACGCCTGACGTCGAAATTCTTTGGAAAAAATAATTCAATAATCGAAATTTCTTAATCAATCGCTATATTTATATATTACGCAGTGAAAAAAAATATGTCTATGCTTATATAAGTAGTACCACTGGCAAAAAAAGTGGCTGTGACTTACGGGCGGACAGACAGACATGAAGAATCCATAAGGGTTCCGATTTTTGCCATCTGGCTACGGAACCTTAAAAATCCAGTAGGACTTCTGGTAGTACCAGGGGTAAGCCGCGATATGACCTACTCCTTCCAGATTTATGAATAGAACCAAATCAGGTAGGAATAGCTACCTATTTCTTATGAATGAATCGAATATTTTAAATAGGTACCTACCACAAAAGCTAATTTTCAGGCGTTAAAATTCTAAAAAAGTTTATCTACGATTAGTAGGTAAAATAAAATTCTATGTCTATGGTAGTACACGTGCAGAAGTCGTTCCGACGTAAAATTTCACATTCAGATTTTTTCTTTTTTTGGTGGATCAGATTCCAGCAAAAAACAATAACCCTTATGTAGAGGGATTAAATCCACCCTCTGTTCCGCTCAGTGAACACATAAAATAATAAAATCAAATTTAGACTACATTATGAAGAATGTGAAACATGTACTTTATGAAATGGCACGTGTATAAGCCTCTTATTTCATAGCTCTTAAATAATCCTGTCCACTTACAAAAAGAACAAAAATAGAAAAATTCAAAATATGAATAAGCAATGTTCAATTTGAATACAAATCTCGTTCTAGAAGTTTTCTTTATCGCTGAAAAACCGGATTAGATCAATAGCAAATCAAACATCAAACCTTCAACATTACCGCAAAAAAAAAAACAAAAATCCAAAAAAGTGTTAAAAGTCTGTCATCTAAGCAATTATTCCTGGTTATTGCGAGACATCATGAAAGGCAAAAGACCCAAGATGGTTTGCTACCCGTGCTGCAGCCCTTGCTGCACCCCATGCTGTGGGCCCTGCTATCCCTGCTACAGCTGCTGTGCCCCGTGCTATTCTTGTTGTGGTGGGTGGTGCTGTTAAGTAGTGGCGAGTATAGGGAAGAAAGAGTGCAGGGAAGCTTAGCCTTGTCGCCGGTGATGCGGCGCAGCATAGCTTCACGCAGGCTCCGTTTGAGCGCTGCTCCTCTTGAAGAGTTGTGACGTCGAGCTGTTGCGGCGTGAGGTGTCTCCGCTGCGCGTGAAGCTGTGGGGGCCCGCCAGAGCTCGGGTGGGCCGGAGCGCTGCTGCTGCAGTCATGAAGGCGTTTCTAGGCACGGCTGCAGCCCCGCAAGAGCCTTGGGTGGACGTCATCGCATTCTGTTTCTACAGTACAGTATTTTGTATGGGTGTTTAAATATACGTTCAGGTCACAGCCTGACTTTCATTTTGTCTGAACTATTTATGCTACACGATATAAATCTCACTGGTACATGGTACCTACTTCATGTAAAGCATGGTACTTGGTACTTCATCTGCATCATGGTACATGGTACAGTCACGCTGCTGGTAAAACATGGTACATATCGCAGTTTCCTCCTGGTCATATCATACCAATAAGACTACGAGGTTGTGGCTTTATCTTATTTACTGTGACTTTATCTTATTACCTACTAAAATACGTTTTACTGCTGCTGGTAAAACATGGTAGTAAGCAAACCGCGGGCCTGCTAGTAGACAAAAGCAAGCTGTCAAATAGCGTCAGATAGTGAAGAGGTTGGCGAATCGCGCTGGTGAACTGATAAGTTCATGGGGATCCCCTGGTCCCCCAGGCGGGGGGATCCTGCTACGAACTTTCCGAAACGGTCCAAGTGTGTACGTTACTCTACCTAGAAAGTAGCTCCTAGAGAGATATGAGTGGAATATATAATTAGTACCCAATATGCTGTAAATGTGCCCGGCCCTCCGGAACGTTACGTCCTATTACCGGAATGTCCAGTCGGTTCATTAAGTCTACTTCCCTTAACGTCCTGTCTCCGTAAGTCCACTTCCCTGAATGTCCACTGCCTCGAAAGCCTATTTCCCTGAATGTCTACTTCCTCGAATGTCTACTTCCTAATGTATTCCTCCCCCTTCATCTTAAACTCCACAAAATTATCATCGAAGATTTGTTGAATGGGACGTAAATCTCGACATACATTTTTTTTACATTCATTCAATATAACGGCGCTGCGAATTTTTTTTTGTATTTCAAAAAAAGCGCGATTACTCGAAAATTATAAATATTTTCTTAAATATAATTATGTGTGCCATTAGCACAAATCAAGAGCTACTCATGTGAAATTATTCTACATGCGCACATGTAACAGTTTTAGAGCACAACGATTTCGCTAAACGTTACTCCAGCAGGAAACTCGATATCTTAAAAACCTGAACCGTCACATTCCATATTCGCCGCACATACTTCCACAAATATAAGCTATCTGACCATGCACATTGTTTCTCCTTCAGGGAAATAGGCTTTCGAGGCAGTGGACATTCAGGGAAGTGGACTTACGGAGACAGGACGTTAAGGGAAGTAGACTTAATGAACCGACTGGACATTCCGGTAATAGGACGTAACGTTCCGGAGGGTTTTTAAAGTGCACTTTCGCTTGAGGGACAAGCGAAAAACTTGGCCAAGTGCGTGTCGGGCCACGCGCAATGTAGAGTTCCGTTAATGGCGAATTTGGAACTTTACTCCGGAAGGCTACGGAACCATAATTATTCACCTGGGTGGACTGCCAGTGGACTATGGGTACAGGAAAAACCGGGATGCAAGAGCAGCTGCTTGGCTGGAAGTTTGCAAGGAAATAATTCCAAATTAGGCCGCGGCCGCACTCAACGCGCACGCCTATCATCATCATCATCATCATTTCAGTCGTATAACGTCCACTGCTGGGCATAGACGTGCACGCCTACGTCTAACCGCAACCTGTAGATGTCGCTCTTGAAACCCGTAGATGTCGCTCATGAAACCCGTAGATGTCGCTCGTCTCGTGTCACGTATGCGCGTCTACGGCTCGGGTCGCGTTTCCCTACTACGGCCGGGGTCCGTATACCGCTTGACGCACGTGGAATGCGATACAAACGCAGCTTGACGCGCGTAAAACTTATGACTAGAATAACGATGGCTCCGTGTGTGTGTGTGGCTCTGTGGTGCCATCGCGACGAACGGACCATTCGTTTAGGAGACTCCGCGATTGAAAAATTCCTTCCTCAAGGTTTAAAATTGACCAAAGTAACAAAACAAAATTTGCAATCGCATTGGAAGCCCTTACCCCCTGGTAACAGCCAAGGGAGGCGCGGATTGCGACGAAATAACGTAATGGCGCACAGTACGGCGCACAGTGCGGATGAAATAAATGTACGACCGAGTACACATCGAGGCGGCCACAGCTCGGAGCGGCGGGTTAGTAGGATATCGACTTGTGACGTCCTCTTCTGTACATGACTAATTTATATAACTAGCTGTGCCCGCGGGTTTCAAGGGTACTAACCATCTGTACTAAACATATTTCAGGGCCACGAGGTATAGTTACATACTTCTTTCTCCGTGGGAATTTCGGGATTATTTTTTAGAGTGGACTTGCACCTGATCGCCGAATTTCATTTAAATCGGTTCAGTAGTTGAAGCGTGAAGAGGTAACAAACAAACAAAAAAACAAACTGTACTATTATGGATATCAAAACATCCACATTATAAATATAGGCATGTTCTCTGTTATAAAAAAAAGTAGAACAAGATAAAACAACAATTCTCTTCGATGTATAGTTAGCTCGTGGCGGTCTGTGACAACTTTTGAATCCACCGCTGCCGTGGCCGCCGCGGCCGCAACTAGTGAGCTGTGGCATTCTACCACGATCCGCACCGCCAGAAAATGTGGCCAGGCCGCCTGTTCCAATCTTGTCACCATGAAGCCCTAATCTTGGATCTTTCGGAGTGGCAGCCGTATACCAACTTGGACGTGTGCGTTACTCTACCTAGAAAGTAGCTCCTAGAGAGATATGAGTGGAATATATAATTAGTACCCAATATGCTGTAAATGTGCCCGGCATAAATAATTTGTGGGGGTTGTCGTTTTGGAAAAAAATGGAAAAAACGGTTCCTGCTAGGGTAACGTTGTTCCAGCAGGAAAATTCTAAACTACTGATTGAAAGGAGAAACAATGTGCATGGTCAGATAGCTTATATTTGTGGAAGTATGTGCGGCGAATATGGAATATGTGACGGTTCAGGTTTTTAAGATATCGAGTTTCCTGCTGGAGTAACGTTTAGCGAAATCGTTGTGCTCTAAAACTGTTACATGTGCGCATGTAGAATAATTTCACATGAGTAGCTCTTGATTTGTGCTAATGGCACACATAATTATATTTAAGAAAATATTTATAATTTTCGAGTAATCGCGCTTTTTTTGAAATACAAAAAAAAATTCGCAGCGCCGTTAAGAGAAAACGTATAAGCTCACTAAAAACTGTATTCGGTCCATCTCGACTCCTTTTAAATCCATAAAAAAATTGGGAAGTGTAGGTACATCAGTTATCAAATAATATTACAAAAATCAAAATTATCCTATCATAATTTTGACGGTCAACATACAAGAAAACGGATCAACGCAAGACGTGCAGGTATGAACTAAAAATTAGTACCTATAGTCGAATAACGCATTGCGAATTTTCAGCTAGAAATGTTTCGTATGTAAAAAGATATAAACAAAAAACAAAACCTGGAAACAAGGGCCGATAACCCGACCAAATTCGAATGACTACAAAAAAGCGGCGGTTTCATACATATCGATGACCTTCTTTATTGGACGTCTTATACCTAAAACGTTGTCATACAGTCGCGTTCAAAGGTATTTTGGCATTTCTTTTTTTTCACCCGAGCGTTTTTTGTTGGCAATTTTATAACCTTATTCCTAAGAATAAAAACTATGTAAAAACCAGTATCTTCGTCAAAATGACATAGATTAGGCAGCGGACCCCGGTCTCGGAAGCGTTACGGCTAAGGATGCAACAGGGAATACGCTCGGATGATGATGAATCTTAATATTATTATAATTATTAAAATAATTAATGGTAATTTAAATATTTCATCAATCGAAAAATGGTATTCACAAACTCACATTATTTTTAAAAGACCTATTCAACGATATGTCACAAAATTCTTCCATGCTGGTCTGGGAGAAAAGGAAAAACTTAGAATGTACCAGCTGCTTATCTTCCCGCGCAGATCGTAAGAGCCGATCAAGGGAATGGGCGAAAATTAGAATCGTGCTAATAGGCGATGAGGCTAGCAACCCATCACTATTCTGATTTCTTCATACACCTTCTTGCCCACATCAAGCTAAAAGTGGCCTTTGAGTCTTGCAGCCCTGGGCTTTATCTGCTTAGAGCCGCAAGACCCAAATTGCTCTGTCTGCCCCATTAGGGATAAAGACGTGATAGTATGTATGTATGTATGTATGTATGTCACAAAATGTGTTTGTCGAGAAAAAAAAATTTACTCCCTCTTTACTTGTATGGCAGCTACACCGCGGACGGACAGACAGACAGACATGGTGAAACTATAAGGTCCTTGTTTACTACGGACTTTAATCAATTTATATTCAGTTACATAAAAAATACAAAATGTTTTACGTTGTAAATAAATATAGTTACGCAGAAAACTTGGCTGTATGTGTGAGACTCAAATGGCCCTTTGCTTTTTCTTTTTGGAAAACTAAACAGCTGGTGTAAACAAACAATGATATGACTTGATTTAGTTGTTTATTTTATCAAATATAAGTGGTTTTGTGGATTTTGTGGATACATGTTGTCGATTCAAAATCGTTATTTTTTTACGCGTAACGATATAGAAATGATTTCAGTTCAGTATAAATTTCGGTAAGTATTCCAAACTTAAACCACATTCTCCCTCTAGAGGATGATTGAAATTCAGTACATTTTACTTTCCCTGTTTTTAACAGATTAAAAATGACTATTGTTATGTTCGCTTTTTGTGCCATAGAATGTGACTTTTTTGAGCAAGTGGTATGAAAATAATATTTATATATAATTACTATGCATATAATTTACACACTTGTAAATAAAAACTACATTAAAACAAATACTTACCACTTGGCACCTCACCGTAAATCGTCGAGCGTAAACTATGCTTGCAAGTATCTACCTACGGGCGCCCAGCTGGCCGCCTGCTGCTGAATGAACCGCTGGCAAGCAAACTCGAGTGCGCCCGGCCGGACGCGCTGAATGAACGTTCATGACATGTCATGTCCGAACATGACATGACATGACAACTCGCAAAAACAAGTTAAAAAGCCAATGCAACCCTTGGCGTTGTTTTGTTTTTTTTTTTTCGCCAGAAATAAAATCTGGGTTATATATTAGAAAACCAAAAGTAGTCAATGTAAAAAAATCCCAAAAAATGGGGCTAGCATATGATCACTATTTTGATTACATTTTCCACCTATACGCCCACCAGTATGCTAAACGTGGTCCTGTCTACCCCGTGAGGGATAAAGACGTGATAATATGTATATATGTAAGTATGTATGATAGATGAAAGATTCTAATAAAAATAACCCCTGTAAAAAAATAGCAATCATTACCTAACGGATCGTACAGGTTTTTTTTTTACATATTGTATAGAAGTTTATTATTGTTGATTTGTCTGTTTTCTACTTGAGTGTACTTCGGCTCAACACGTTTCGACCGGTTCGTGACTAAGTTAAGAAGGTCATCGATATGTATGAAACCGCCGCTTTTTTGTAGTCATTCGAATTTGGTCGGGTTATCGGCCCTTGTTTCCAGGTTTTGTTTTTTATTTATATCTTTTTACATACGAAACATTTCTAGCTGAAAATTCGCAATGCGTTATTCGACTATAGGTACTAATTTTTAGTTTATACCCGCACGTCTTGCGTTGATCCGTTTTCTTGTATGTTGACCGTCAAAATTATGATAGGATAATTTTGATTTTTGTAATATTATTTGATAACTGATTTACCTACACTTCCCAATTTTTTTATGGATTTAAAAGGAGTTGAGATGGACCGAATACAGTTTTTAGTGAGCTTATACGTTTTCTCTCCCTCCGGAACGTTACGTCCTATTACCGGAATGTCCAGTCGGTTCATTAAGTCTACTTCCCTTAACGTCCTGTCTCCGTAAGTCCACTTCCCTGAATGTCCACTGCCTCGAAAGCCTATTTCCCTGAATGTCTACTTCCTACAATGTCTACTTCCTCGAATGTCTACTTCCTAATGTATTCCTCCCCCTTCATCTTAAACTCCACAAAATTATCATCGAAGATTTGTTGAATGGGACGTAAATCTCGACATACATTTTTTTTACATTCATTCAATATAACTTGTATTTCATTTTTTATTACATTAGCCTGACAAGTATGTTCCTTACTTTCACGAATCACTTCACTTGATTTACAAGTAACTGTTGCAGAACATTCGTCACGTTTCCAACACCTCCACAGGGTAGTACCTATCTTGTTTTTCCTACTGAAATTATATTTGAACCCATTTCTTAACAGACAAGTTTTTCCTTTTCTGCTTTTTATAAACTGTATTGTATTATTCCCGTCCATTACGTAATTTTATAATATTGAAATAAACAACGCTTTTCCTAGTTTAGAAACAAAGGAGAATAGTGTCATTGTGTCCCCTTGTGTCATTACACACGCATGAATCATTAAATGTCAAGTTTAGATAAAAAAGAGGTAGCATAATTATATAAGTATTCACCTACATGTGCGATTAGCGGATTGCATTGCAGAACATGGAACGCATACAGAAATAAATTAGCAATTACCATTAGAACACTTCAATTGGGATTGTATGTAAAATGTAGCGTCGGTAGCTCAGTTGGTTTGAGCGCGAGCCCACTCCCCAAGAGTCTGGGTTCGCGCCCACTCTCAAGCTATGTACCAATGAGTTTTTTCTAACTTAAGTACATTATCCGATTTATTTATTATTATTATTTATTTATTTATTATCCTATTTTAGGGATATGACATACAGGGAAATGGACGTTCAGAGAAATGGACGTTCAGAGAAAAGGATGTTTAGGGAAAAGACATGCAGGGAAATGGACGTTCAGGGAAAAGGACGTTTAGGAAAAAGGACGTTTAGGAAAATGGACATTCAGGGAAGTAGACTTAATGAACCGACTGGACATTCCGGTAATAGGACGTAACGTTCCGGAGGGTTTAAAAATAACTCAACAAAACGTCGGCCGCATCCGGGTTAGCACCAACGCGACCTTCTGGAGTCAAACGCGAGCTGCTCGCCCGCATTGTAAACCTTGCAAATTCTTGTGGAAAATTGAAAATTCACCTTTTCGCAATTGGACAAATTTTGAAAATTCTTACATATTGAAAAAACTTTGTTAACTGAAATTGTGTTGTCAGGAGCTTCACAGTGAGCAAGCATGTAACCAACTTTATGGGAGTTCCAACTTCCTGATCCTAAAGGACCTAGCGTCCTAACGCATCTAACAGGTACTGAAATGAAAACAAACCAACTAATTTATTTCTGTTTATTAACTTGAAACGATTAGATGAGATGTACACGCGTACAAGTGTTTACGTACAGCTCCGCTTGCTCTGGACTTGGGTAGCTGCCGAACCTGAAACAGAAAAACTGAAGTTATATCTTCAGCTGAGGAGGCGACCACAAATAAAAAGGATTATATATGCCTATGCTGACGGAGGGGAAATCGAAAAAGTGACCATTGACACACATTGGAACGTCGAACATTGTTTGATATTTTTTTCTATGAAACTCGTGCTTGAATCATTATCATCCGAGCATATTCCTCAGCAGTAACGCTTCAGCCCGGCGTCCGGGGTCCGCTACCTAACCTAACCTAGGTGATGTGATGCGGTTAGTGCTAGCTACAGAGCAGCTGCCGTCTGACCTCCGCAACCACTGTACTATGTACTATCCTTTGCGTAGATCATAACCAATCCTTGGTTTCAGCAAACGCGTTGGCATTTATCTAGCGTAGTCTTTTTTTCGGATAATCAGGTGATTCAAGCCTGCAATATCCTAACCAGATTGGAAATAACTTTTCACAAAGTATGCTTCCCAGTGGAATTCAAACCTAAGACATCCGGATCACAAGGAATGCCTTGACCACTGGACCACGAAAGCAGTCCCACTGTACCACGGTGGCAGTCCCACTGGACCATCGAGGCTGATTAAACTCGCTACACTTACCCAAAGAACTATAATATAGGTACTTATGCCCTTACCTGACATTATTACACGCTTATTGACAAGATAACGGACAACACGCCTCTGGCGCATGACTGCAACAACCTGGCGTGGACGGCGAGCACGGACACCGGGCGTAAAGGCAGTACCCTCCCCCTTGAGGACCTCCCACAAATCCTCCGTAGTACACCGGCATACTGATAAATGGGATTTCACAATACACGGGAAATTTTGAGTTTGGAGTTTTCTTGGTAATAGGCTACGTCTGCGTCAACTGCTGGTTCTTAACTGAAAAGAAGTTCGGATTTCAAAATCTTCTTTTATTTTTAGGATGATTTATCGCTGCGCCCCGGCCAGTATTATAAGATTTTTAATGAGGGCAAATCTGTTACATAATTTTGAGCTTCCACTAATTTTAGAAAAAAATTACCTATATATTTACGTATACTTTGCTAAAGCTTCTTCTTCTCGTGTGTGTTAGTGACTAACACTAGTGTCAGAGTTTTAAACCGCCTTAAAGGCCTCTGACATGGTTTTAGGTAACGACCAATGTCAAAGACAGTGACCGGGACCGACGGCTTAACGTGCCCTCCGAAGCACGGATCATTTTACTTATCGGACAATCAGGTGATCAGCCTACAATGTCCTAACCAAACTAGGACAACAACACAAAGTTATTGCCCCCGCCGGGAATCGAACCCGCGACCTCCGGGTATGAGCCGAACGCTAACCACTACACCACGGAGGTAATTTAAAGCTAAAGCTAATTATTTTTTTCGCTACGTGTAGCACTCGTAGCGACTATCCCGGTTTCACCTAAACTGCTCCGCAAATTTCGTTCATTGAAAAATACCTTTTGAATCTGGCCATTTTTATTCTGCAACTTTTTTAATCATTCTATTTTATTCAAATTTCAAAACTGACAAAATAATTCTCAAGTCATTCATCCGTGTCTCTGCCATACAAAACGTTCAGCAAATTAAAAAAATACCTAAAAAAAATATAAAAAATCTAAAATTGTTACAAAAATAAATTTTGAGAATCCAAGATGCCTGTTCAGTACGGTGCCTACCGGTGTTTCACCCACGGGACGTTCGCGCGGTGCCCTGGCGGGTGCGACCCGCCCATGTGCCGCGGGTGTGTGCCCTGCGCCCAGGGCTGCTGCTGCAGTCCCATCGGGCCCTGTTTTAACTGCCACTGACAGAAGAATTGTGCGTGAAACTTACTTGTTTTGTAAATAAATGCTTGCTGAATCGTTTTTACTACTGATTCTCCGTTTTTCTTTCCTACAAGGACATTACCTTCTCCATTTGGTGGAAGCAAAACAATGCAAATGCAATGCCTATTTGAATTATCTTTGATGCATGAGTAAGTTTATAAGTATGGAACTATGGCGTTATTATGCCTTGCGCTATTGAGTCCAAAGCACTAGCGCAGGATCGTAACAAGTGGAGTAAGTTCGTAAAAAAGTTAGGTGGGGACATCACGACGCTCAGCAGTGAGCTGACGGCTGAAGGAGGATAGCTGGTTTGGAATGAGTAGGCAGATCTATGTTATTGGATCGATGGATCATAGGAGCCCGTTGAGAGGCAGTCACTGGAGAAAAATTAGTACTCATTTTTTCTTCGAGCTAGAAAATGAATAGCGTGATATTGTCTAGATCCTATTATGAAATCTAAGGTTATTCATCTCTCATTTAGAGGGACCTTCAGGGTCAAAGTATCGAAGGCACTGTACGGCTGCTAGCGACAAGACACGACCTATTCTGTCCTATCGCTTCTGCAAACATCGCGCATATACTTAATCTGATGGTGAATTTTCACGGTGATTTTCATTGGAGTCGAAAACCACTTCATAAGAAAAATTCAAAATGTTGACTAAAACTCAAAAAAATCGTGAGATCAATTAGTACCGCCGCCGGCCGGAGTGCATCGGGCTCACGCAGCAGTTTTGGACAGGCTTAACTAAGTGGTCTTGATCGAAAATCATTTTCGCAACTTGGATTACGTATACCTATGGATTTGTAGGTATACGTTTTTTTTCCAATACCAATTAAAAGTCAGCGTGTATTATGGCAAGTCAATACCTAGGTAATAAGTAATTAAGCAAAAAATAAAATGTGTTTCGAACATCCTGCCCACCACAATTCCAAGTACCTTCTAGCAACAAAGTACGAAGTAACATTTCCATGGAACCGGGGAAAGGGTCGCGGCGCACCTTCTACGAAGTCCCCATTACACCGAATATTAATTTACGTCTAAATTTAGCGTGACGCCCGCTTCCCCTTGCGTGATTGCGTGTGGGAACTGTAAGTAGGTACATATATATTTTATCCCACATATCTCTACGGCTTATACACCTGTGACACCGTTCTAAAAGCAAACCACATCGATGCTTGATGGTAAACATTGATGAAGTAAAAATCTACTCTTTACCTACTCAGACAAAATCTCAGCAGAGACAGACAAAACATAGTCGGGTCAAAAAGATAACTGAAACAAAATAGAACTTCAGAATCGCGTTATATTTTCCTATAAATTGTATCCTACTTCAGTGCGCGCCCCCTGTGCCTCTTCTCACCGTAAAAATCCTTATGAGCTAAGTAATAACTTATTAGATATCCTCATCAAGCAACGCACACTTCTAGAACCGTGGGTCGGTCGAGTAGATTCATAGACCTAGATTTTGAAGCTATTGCATAGCTTCTATCGCGGGCCTTGAGCGCGGGGACCGAACCCAAAAATTTCGTAACGAAAAAACCTCACGCTCTCCCCACTCCGCCTACCATGTAGGTTGCCGCTTCGTCTCCGTCGTCCGTTTGCGACGTTGCCGTTCTTCCTTGTTTGCAATAGCTTTACCGCGGCAGTCCCCGAGTGCCACACGTCTTTTTTTACTGCAGATCAGTGTTATCATCAGATAACACATTGGGTATACGGTAAATCTAAATTTTCGTGGGAAATACTGGGGTGCACGGGAACTGATCGATCTAGTTTAAAAGTGACGACTGCCATACTATTTGAGAAATTTTTATGCCACTTGTGGTCACCCATCCAAGCGCGGACCACGAACTTAACAAGCTAAAGCATTCCGGCCGAGCCACTAAGTTCCTCGAGGCCCTAATCTAGTTAGTTTGATAGATTATAGTTAATTATAGGTAGAGGGGAAATTACATGAGTTCGGGGAAGGCGGGTCACCCTGCCATGTGCCACGCGAATTACAGCTAAACAGTTAAAATATCAGAAATAGATGACTGATCGCTGTGTGGGAATCCTGCCTATAACGTTTCATAGAATCATGTTAATGCGGTTCATGGAAATAAACCATCATAATGTTTTTACAAGCGTTTATTTAACACTAGCTGCGCCCCGCGGTGTCATCCGCGGAAAAAGTAGCCTATGTGTTAACTCAGGGTGTCAGCTTCCTGCATACCGAATATCCAGCTCCAGGTGTTTGGGCGTGAAGAAGTACAAACACACACACACTCACAAACTTTCGCCCTCATAATATTAGTGAGATTTGTGATGTTCGCAATACTACCTATAGTTAAAAATTCCCCTATAGTGGAAAAAATAACACGAGACTTCTTACAGTTTTCCATTAAATTCGCAAAGAGATAAATGAGTTTACTTCTTAAAGATTCGAATCTCAGTACGATGCTCGGCATTTCCGGCCGCCATCTTATCTGATGGCGACGGCTTAAAATGACCGAATTTCCGGTTAGGACACCTGAGTTCTAATGAATTTTATTTTTAAAATTTGCGCATCTATCATTGCTAGTTTAATGCGTCAGTGGCCAACAAAGGGTTTTAGATGTACATGAGGATGGGACTGTTTCAAAATAAAGGTACCTACTTGGTACTTATAGTAATATGTAGTATAATCCGTATGATTCGACATCTTTTATTTCTTTTCAAATAACCACCGTCGAAAAAGACTGGCTTTATATGTTTAACGTGTCTGTCTGTTACATCGTAGCGCCTAAACGAACGGGCAGATGTTGACTTTTTTTGTTTGAAAGTCGACTTGATCGAATGTTTGTTGGAAATGAGTTTAGCTGTTTACAAGTTAGGGGGGGTAAACACAGAAGTATATAGAGAATATCTTGAAAGTCGGAGGTTTTTTAATTTGGTTGTAAACTTACACTACACTATTAACTTGTTCCTACTAACTGCCAGTCTTGTAACTTACAATAGTCGGTTAAAACTAACAATATTTTTTTTTTAAAAGAGGGGTATTATAAACTTGACGCTAGTCTATCTGTGGCATCGTAGCTCTCGAACAGATGGACCAATTTCTATTCGGTTTCTTTAAAGAGAAAACAAGATCTCTTGCGGTGATATCTTTAATGAAAATAAGTTCAGGCGTGTAAAAGTTATTGGGGTTAACGCTTGAAAGTCAGGGTCAAATAAAAGATCGGCTACGGATATCAATTGGAATATATAGTTGCGCTACAGTACTTATTATGTACTTATTACATAGTATGTACTTTTGCTACTTGCTTCACTAGCGTTCTTGAAAGTCAGGATTTTTAATTTGCCTGGCAAATAAACTCTTTAGACAGAAAGTACCTATATCTTACCTGGTAAAATATGTGTACCTATACCTTTAATAAAACAAGATAAAAAAAACAATACATGTATTCATAAATCACAAACAATTTGACAATCAAGAATCGGCACTGTGGTTACAGTATGTAACAATCAAACAAATTGCAAAGCCTAGGTCAGAGTGGAGTGGGTGACTTCTTCTCAGCGGCAGGCCGGGCCGCAGCAGGAGCTGCAAAGGCCACTGGTGCAACCCCCGATGCAGCCGTGGCCGCAGCTAAAGTACGAACCGGCCACCCCGCCTCGTGCACTGCAAAAAAGGGAAACTAAGTTAGGGTTGTCTACAAATTACGTAACGCAGAATCAGCTCATGACAGTCAAATCACTTTTTTCTAAAAGTCAAAATAAACTCTGAGCGATTTGTATGAAATATATACGAAAGAGTCGGAAAGCGCTGGATGCAGGCCGCTCTTGATCGTTCATTTTGGAAATCTTTGGGTGAGGCCTATGTCCAGCAGTGGACGTTGTGCGGCTGAAAGGATGATGATGATGATATACGAAAGCGTGACGTCATGCATTTTTGAAGTCAAATAGCGCTCCTAATATCAGTTTAATAAATCTAAAATCACGTTAAAAATGGATATATGAGTATGACCATTGAAAAGTGACTATTTTGTGACGTTTTGTTTTATGAACTGTACCGAATAATTTATTTTTGACCCATTCATCTACCCAATTAAGTCTAACAGCAGACTGATACAGGCTGTGAAAAAGACCGGGCAATCGGTCTTATTTAACAAAACTTTAACATTCCGATCTACATGAATTTTCCTGGGTTAAGTGTTGCCCACATTTGAAATAAATCATTTGAAAGGAAACCCTTCAAACTATTTTATGAACTACTGTTTATAGTTTAAAGTAAGAACATGAAGCTTTTCTTCGCAAATTAGCCAAAAGTGGCCGTTTTTCGCCAAATGTGCGTAGAAAAGCTTCACGTTCTCACTTTATACTATAAAACAGTAGTGCATAAAATAGCTTGAAGGGTTATCTAGGGCTTGGTAAAGACAAGACACAATTTTAAAATATCTCCGTTTCCTTTTAAATGATTTATTTCAAATGGACCTCGGAAAATCCAGGTAGCGCCTTCATTAAAATCTGTGATGTACTGGGGAATTTTGGAAACTTTAGGAATATTCCCGTCAACATTTCCGAAAAAATCCTTAAAAATAGATATATTTTTAATTTATATTTTTCCCCCCTAAATTTAGGGGAATATTTACAAAAATATTGGAAAAATTCCCGTAACCTTACAACGGGAAAATTCGCGTAAATTTTCATTTCCAGCGGCACATCAGTATTGAAATCCTGAATCCTGTTTAGATATTTCTAGTTAACGCTCTTAACTAGGGAGATTCTTCTTAAACACAAGATGCAGGATTTGTATAAGAATATCAAAACAGTTTCGACATTGAGGCAAAATAATATTGTTGTTATAAGGGATAAATCAGCTGTAAATATAATAAGGGCTTCCGCCCGCCCATGGTTCCGCCCACGGTAGGCTTCAGTTGACGAGATTTAATGAATTCCCGGAAACTTTGTTGTTTATTTCTGTGGTTTATTCATGTTTATTATTTCCGAATCAGTCACTTACATCCCGGTTTGCTTTGTATTATACAACAATGTTATCTTATTTTTGGAATACTTTATTAAAATAAATTGTTCTTCTCACGACATCAAACTATTATTATTAAGTCCTTGTATCCATCCATTATCATCATTTTCAGCCCACATCATCCCACGGCTAGATAGATCTCACTTTTTGGGTGCCCTTTTGAGTATAAAAATGACCCCTTAGCAAAAGTTTCAGCCTGATGAGCATTTTCCGTAGTCAAAATCCACGCGAACGAAGTCGCGGGCTTTGGCTAGTAATACATAAATAAAACATACTAAGCCAAAAGTTTTTATTTACCCGTGTATGACCCCCACATCCCCACAAGGTGAGGAGCAGCAGCATCCGATGGCATGAACACAGCAGGGCCCCACGTCACACGAGCGGTCGCATCTACAGGCCATGGGCCCGCACGGCCCCGGCATCGGGCCCTGGCATCCTAGGCAACAGTTGCGGACTGGCATTTTTGGACCTGAAATAAAAGTTAAAACTAAAATGGCAGAATTTCATGGGAATTGAAATCGGCTCCGAAGCACCACGCCACTAAGGATGTTGTTGGCCAAGTGCGAGTCGGACTCGCGCACGAAGTGTTCTTTACCACTATTTATATAAAATCACGTTTTATTCTGTTTTTAGTTGTTATCGCGGCAACAGAAATACATCATCAGTGAAAATTTCAACTGTCTGGCTGTCACGGTTCATGAGATATATAGGATGTTGGCAGACAGGCAGACAGACGGACCGATGAACGGACAGACAGACGGATGAACAGAGAACAGTAAAATTTTAGTAATAGGGTATAGTTTTTACATTCTGGGTAGGGAACCCTAAAAAGACAAGATTGAAAAGGTATTGCACCCACACTTTGGGCAAGCTGACAAGTGCTTATGTGTAGTCGCCAAAAATGATGTCAGATTGTTCAGGCTGCCCAAAAGCATCTGACATAACTTGACGACTGCTATACAAAAATGACAGCAGCCGAAACCAACTGCTAATATGTACTTTCCGAAGCACGGAGGAGTTCGAGAAATTTTTACGCTACTTGCGGTCACCCATCCATGTGCGGACACGGGTGTAGTGACATTCTTTATCTGAGGGTGTAGTATAGTGTAAGTTCTATTGCCCAAATGTATATTTGGGAAAGCGTCTCAAAATCGATAACTTGTAACTGAATCATCATATTTTGATTAAATGACTTGATTTTTATTTAACCACTTACCTTTTGATATTTATACAATTTTTATTAAATTTTCCTAAAAAATATCTAAACTCAAAGCATCTCAAAACTGAAACAAAACTGATTGACTGGTTATCAAGGGATAATGTTTTTTAAAAATAATTAACTATTGATATGTTCACCACCATGTAGGTTTGTAGTTACACCAAAGAGGTTGTCATCGCTGCCAGAAGAGACTCGGAAAACGAAAACTGAAACGTCATTGGTCATTCGAACATTTGCTCATCAAAAACCTAAATACAAAAATAAATACTCCGAATTTTGTAGAAAAAACGAAATAAATAAAAATGCCGTGCTGTGTACCTACGTGTGGGGTTCCCTGTTGCGGGCAGGTCTCAGGGCTGTGGTACCCGGCGCCCTTCTGCGGGCCCTGCGGCGGCGTCTGCTGCGGGCCCTGCGGGAAACCTTTTGGAACCTACAGCTGGAGATACGCACCAAAACACTGTCCTTAAATTGTGATCTTCCCATTTTGTGACTTTTGTCAATAAATTAAATTGTGTGTCATTCTTTTTATTTTCGTTTCGTTTAGTTCGTATATTTTTGATCTGCTCTTCTTACATTTATTGATCGAGTTTGTTAATAGCATGGAGCTTAAGGGTTCCCTTAAGGTAATAGCTAACTTTGGTGTCAGATTTTTCAAGCTGCCTTAAGGCATCTAGCATAGCTTAATGACTGTCATCTAGTATCAATCATTTTTACACACAGAACATTCGCTCAGACACCATCTCTTCCACTCAATTTGCGAGCAGATTATCCCCAGAATTTTGGGTTTGTAGTAATATTTTCTTTGTATAGGTATTCGTACTACCTAGATGCCCAATATAAATCTTCCAGGTCATATGGAAGTAGGTTAGGTTAGGTTAAATAATTTTTGGCTTTCCATACAAACTCAGATCAGCTGATCGGTCTAGTTGTATGGGAAGTCAAATGGGGTGTTATTTTTAATGTTCACGATTGTACTCTGAGAATCTGTCCACCTGCTACGGAGCGGTCAAAAATTACTTCTCAGACCACGATACATGTTTCTTGAGGAAAGTTGTTCGGTTGACGACCTCCGTGGCGTAGGTGGTCACCGTGCTGGTCCGCCACCCATAGGTCCCGGGTTCTAAATTAGTATCGTTGAGTTAGTATCCCATAACACAAGTCTCGAACTTACTTTGGGGCTAGCTCAAACAGTGTAATTTGTCCCTATTTATTTATTTATTATGGACTTTTAGTATATTTTGTTAGACCTATATAAACTTTCTACACAGCTGTAGCACCGGCCGCTTTGGCAACTATGTTTTGCAACCTTTTGTTAAAAAAAGAAGTACCTACCTTAATCATTCATGTGAGCGGATTGAACTATAACTTTTTGACCATAGAAGGTACATTCCCCGTGGAACTACTGGTGGTGGGTGAACGGGTCGCGGCTCGGTACTTACATGTGGCCATTCTGATACTGTGGTTAAATTCCCAGAGATATTGGACTTAATTCCCAACGGACTTGCGGCCCCAGTACTCATCCCCATCAGTGGGGTGACGAGGACTTTCAAGTACTGATGTCTCCATTCGGACTGGTGGCCCCACTGATTGATACAGGGGACCTTTTGATATAGTTGACTTACTTATTCGACTATAGGGTTTTTTAACTATGTCGCGATGTTTAAACAATTTTGTCCTAAATTCTAACGTTTTTTTCAGTCAGAGGTGGTCCTACCTTAGTTCACCTGGGTGGACCACGGGCACTATTCCTAATCAAAAATGTCTATAGGCCATGGTCCACCTAAGACTACTGGCATGTGATCGTGCATGTTATTTAACAACAATGAAAAATGAATACCTAAAGAACAAATGAAATTCGAAAAAACCGAACTAGTTCATGGTTGTGCAGTGATCATCACAGTGCACATATGCAATATCTTTATTGACATATTAAATACTAGCTGAAGCCCGCGACTTCGTTCGCGTGCACTTTATGTCTCTGGAAAATGCTCATCAGAATGAACAACTTTTACTAAGGCGACACTTTTATATCTCTTATAGTTTAGCTGGACCATTATGGTTCTGCATCAGGCGTTTCATTTTCCAAAATCATTTATACCCTATATGTTGCCCAGGCTTAATAGCTATATAACAAAAAAAGTTGCATTCGAATCAGTCCTGTATTTCCGGAGATTAGCGTGTACAAACAGACAAACAGACAAACAGACAAACAGACAAACAGACAAACAGACAAACAGACAAACAGACAAACAGACAAACAGACAGACATTTTTTTTAAATTCTTACTCTACTACTTACTATGTCTCCATCGCCCCCAATATTTTTTTTGGAAATATATTTAATGTACAGACACACTTTTTTTACTGTTTTATTATATGTATATATGTCACCGATAAATAGCAAGAATCGTAAGTTGATCAATTTTCTAGTTAGTTGATTAACTGACGAAAAATAACAAACGTTAGTAGAAATGTATTATTTAACGCAGTGCATTTTAGCTAATTGGTCAACTTACAGTACCTGGCAGTAATTTAATAATTTACGATTGTGCCACAAGTAAAATCATCCACTAACGGGCCAATCGTTGCTCAGTGTACTATTTAACGGTATACTATTACCCGTCACATAATACACTGTTCTCTGATTAGTCGAGGGCATTTTATAAGCATTTAGCAATACAGTTTTATGACTTAGTATAATAAAAGGAAAAATATTTTAAATAACAAAAGATACTTGAGCTCAGATATTAATTATCACTTATTAACCTAATAAGTTAAGAACGAAATCGACTTCATCCTAACGACAAAGAGACGAATATTCAACGATGTCTCAGTCATCACTCGAGTCAAAACCGGGAGTGATCACCGAATATTAAGAGGCATCGTGAATATTGATCTCAAATTCGAAAGGTCGCGGCTGATGAAGTCGACGCTCCGACCTTCGCAAGTCCAAATTGAGAACTCCGAGGGCTTCCAGCTTGAACTGTCAAATCGCTTCGAAGGCCTTCAGGATTGCGTTACAGTGGACGAGATAAACCAAGGGTTTATACAAGCTGTCCAAGCGGTGGGATCAAAAGCATTCAGGTCCAGCCCCAAACGAAAGCCTCAAAAAATCTCTGCTCGGACCCTAGACTTAATGGCAGAGCGACGATCAAGGCCGCTGCAGACCTCCGAAGATGCTGAATCATATCGGCAGCTCAACAGACGTATACAAAAGTGCTTGCGACACGACATCCGCTCCTTTAATACTGAGTGTATTAAGGAGACGATAGAGCAGAATAAAGGCTTCAAAGTGTTCGCAAGAGCTATGTCGGTTGGGCAAAGCCGATTGATGAAGCTGAAGACGGAGGACGGCGGCGTGGTGTCGACAAAGGAAGGGGTTCTGGCGGAGATCGAGAGGTTTTATGGACAGCTGTATACCTCAGTTTCACAACCCAGTAGACAAATGGCTAAAGACCCAAGAGCCAAGCTAACCCGACACTATACCGAAGATATCCCGGACATCAGCCTATACGAGATTAGGATGGCCCTCAAACAGCTTAAAAACAACAAGGCGCCGGGCGAGGATGGAATCACAGCAGAGCTTCTGAAAGCGGGCGGAACGCCGGTACTGAAAGTCCTTCAGAGGCTCTTTAATTCTGTTCTGCTCGAGGGCGTAACGCCAGAAGTGTGGAACAGGGGCGTGGTGGTCTTGTTCTTCAAAAAGGGAGTTAACACCCTATTGAAGAACTACAGGCCTATCACGCTTCTGAGTCATGTATATAAGTTGTTTTCGAGGGTCATCACGAATCGTCTCACGAACAGGTTTGATGCCTTCCAGCCTCCCGAACAAGCTGGTTTCCGTAAAGGCTTTAGCACCATAGACCACATTCATACGCTGCGGCAGGTTATAGAGAAGACGAGGGAGTACAACCGGCCGTTATGCTTGGGATTCGTGGACTATGAAAAAGCCTTCGATTCGATCGAAACATGGGCCGTGCTTCAGTCTCTCCAGCGATGCCGTATTGACTATCGGTATATCGAAGTGTTGAAGTGCTTATACAGTAACGCCACTATGTCAGTCCGAGTACAGGAGCAGTGCACGAGGGCAATTCCACTGCATAGAGGTGTAAGACAGGGAGACGTTATATCTCCGAAACTGTTCACCGTTGCACTGGAAGATGCCTTCAAGCTTCTGGAATGGGAAGGATTTGGCATCAACATCAATGGCGAGTATATCACTCACCTTCGATTTGCCGACGATATCGTTGTCATGGCAGAATCGATGGAAGACCTAAGTACTATGCTCGGAGACCTAAATCGAGTTTCCCAACAAGTGGGCCTTAAAATGAACATGGACAAAACGAAAGTAATGTCGAATGTCCATGTTGCGCCCCTACCTGTTTGTGTTGGGAGCTCCACCCTCGAAGTTGTAGACCAGTATATCTACCTGGGTCAATTGATCCAGGCAGGAATTTTCAGCTTCGAGGAAGAGGTCTTTCGACGAATCCGACTCGGCTGGGCAGCGTTCGGGAAGCTACGCAATGTCTTCTCGTCCAAAATACCTCTGTGCCTCAAGACTAAGGTCTACAACCAATGTGTGTTACCAGTGATGACTTATGGCTCTGAAACGTGGTCCCTTACTATGGGTCTCATAAGAAAGCTCAAGGTAGCTCAACGCGCTATGGAGAGGGCTATGCTCGGTGTTTCCCTACGTGATCGAATCAGAAATGAGGAAATCCGTAGGAGAACAAAAGTCACTGACATAGCCAAGCGGATTAGCTCGTTGAAGTGGCAGTGGGCGGGACACATAGCGCGACGAACCGATGGCCGATGGGGCAAAAAGGTTCTTGAATGGCGACCGCGTACTGGCAAGCGAAGCGTAGGGCACCCACCTACAAGGTGGTCAGATGACCTGACCAGGGTCGCTGGAAAGCGCTGGATGCAGGCCGCTCTTGATCGGTCATTTTGGAAATCTTTGGGAGAGGCCTATGTCCAGCAGTGGACGTTATGCGGCTGAAATGATGAATGATGATGATGAACCTAATAAGTATTATAGTTAGTTTAATCAGTAAGTACAATCAGTCTGAATATCTATTATTTGTCTATTATTTGTCTACTCACATGCTTGTAAAAGCAAGCACGTGAGTCGTTTTACCAATCAACGTACACCTCGCCTTCGTCGGATGATCTTACGACAAGACGCCGTAAATTAATCAATTTACTAAAATACATACGTTAAATAATACATTTTAACTGCTGTTTATTATTTTCCGGGAGTTGATCAACTACCTTGAAAATTGATCAACTTACGAGTCTTGTTATTTTCCGGTGACATATAGATAGATAAAATACGTTTCATCAAATAAGCATGACGGTGAAGGTCGTTCTATACCTATCGGGATTTTAGACCACTAGTCAAATCCCAAATCCCTGACCGCCAAAGCCAGCCCAACCAATGAGTTGTTCCCTTGAACTACCTATATTTTTCGAAATTGGGACTGCGTCGACAATCATGTCGACACTCCCTGAAAAACGTTTAGGCGGTCAGCGTCCACACCTGGTATGAGAACCACGAGGTCTGCGCGCGCGGAACAGGGTATGGGGGGACAGTACTTGTCACCAGTATAGGTTGGTCTAGTGAGTTCGTATCTGCCCCTCCGTGTCAGTAGTACGTACCTACCTACTACCGAAAAGTAAGACTGGTAAGTAATACAAATGGTACAAGGTGGTACAATTTTGTTTTATATGTGATGACCACTTCTTGACCACCTCCCGATATGTCCATCCTGATATGACCACTTGATGAAAAAGAAGTAAATCACTTGGGTTTTTCACTAAAATCGTATGCAGCCACTGCGTAGTACTTTGTCACTAGTGAAATGCGAGCAAGAGTGGTTATTACCTACCTAATGAACTGCGAGCGTGCGTACTTTCAGTGTACTGCACTGCAAGAGTGATCCTAGTTTCCAGTGTACTCCGTGAGAGAGTGCTGCAAGCGAATGAACTGGGAGCGAGTTAAAAGAAAACTTATTTCCGATCAACATTTTATTCTTAAAATTACGTTCACAAGATTCGACATCACTAAGACCGTCCCGTCTCTTGCGGGTCTCAAGACAGTCCCACATTATTGAAGCTCAAGACTCCATCTCAAGCTTATCAGCAGCAAGGCCCGCAAGGCGGCGGGGGGCCACAGCAAGGTGTAGGGCAAGGGCCGCAAGGGCCGCAAGGCCCGCAGCAAGGCGAAGGGCCACAAGGTCCACAAGGTCCACAACAGGGCGGTGAAGGGCCACAAGGGCCACAAGGGCCACAAGGGCCACAAGGGCCACAAGGTTTACAAGGTCCACAAGGTCCACAACAGGGCGGCCCGCAACATGGCCCACACGGTCCACACGGTCCACAACAGGGCGGCCCGCAACATGGCCCACACGGTCCACACGGTCCACACGGTCCACAGCCCTTACAGAACGCCGGGCACGGATTGCAGGGCGACGGCGCGCAGCACGGCGAAAACGGGCCGCACGGGCCGCACGGGCCGCAACAAGGCATACAACAACCGCCACAGCAAGGCATCTTCAGAACCAGATTATTGTTATATTGCAAAAAAAAATCACTAGAAAATTTTTATAAATTTTAAGGATTTTAATTTTTTTTATAAAATTTTTATGTTAACTGATCAAAAATATCTTCTAAACTGAAGTTCTTGTGTTCGGAAAAGAATCAGGTTTTGAAATTTTGTAATTTGAATTTTTTTCTGCTTTCTGCTTAGGTTTTCTGTAAAGCCAATCTTGTGGAAAAAAGGTCTTAAGCAAAGAGTTTTTTGTGTTTATCTAGACGTGGAGTTCCGTAAACAGGCGTGAACGAGAATGTGGACGGTTTTCGCGGGGTTCGCGCGCGTTCACGCCTGTTCCCCGATCAGTGTCGGTATTTTGTCCCGCGACAAAGGGTTCGCGGCTCCTTCGCGCGGCGTTCACGCGTACACATCCGCATTCACGGCCCGTTCATTCATAAACTAATTCAATCCAAAAATTCACTACACAAGCGTTAGGGAGGCGAAGAGGGGAATTTTCGGCAATACTCGAGCGTGGTAGTTTAAGATATGAGAGATACCTTAGACCTAATAGAACAACCTTGTAAAGTATTTAGCTCTATATGTAGTGACGCGCGCCTAGGATAGACGATCAGATTAGTAAAAAAAATCGATAGTCTGAAATACTCGAGCGCGGGTTGATTTTAGTGTTTAAAGACTAAATTTAACAAATCTGACAATAAGTCCTTGACGCCGCCGAGTTATAGGGTCGCGAACTTGTAAAAAAGAAACGTTAATCCGGCATTCTCGAGCGCGATTTTTTTTTATTTTATTTTGAAGAATATAATCTAAAACTTACTAAAAATACAAAATCTGCCGGTTTCCGCATGACCGGAAGTGTGGAGGAGCCATTTTGTCTTCCTAAGAACGCGTTGCGGCATATATAAGTCGCGAACGATACATTTTACAAAAAAAAAGTTTAAATAAACAAAAAAGGTAATTTTATTTTACACAAAAAAGGTCTCTTTACATTTTTGTCCAAAATTAAAACTTTTTGACAAAAAAAGAAACCAAAAAACCTTTTTCGGTCAGACCCACCAACATTTTTGTCAGATTAAAAAAATATTCTTTCAGGATACCGAGATAAACCTCCCCTATGAAAATCTGACGCGCTCGAGTATTTCAAAAAAACTTTTTTTTTTGCATTTTAAAAAATTCATCGTAACTTATCGTCACGGCAAAATCGTCAGTTTTTTTAAAGGGAACTTCCTTGGGGCCTAGTTAACACCCCTTCCGAAAATCTGACGCGCTGGAGTAAATTTTTTTTTTGCATTTTTGACTACTTTATATGCCTACCCCCACCACGCAAACCGGCAGATTAGTATACAGTTGTTATCAGAGGCACTTGGGGCATACGTAGTATGAATATCTGACGCGCTCGAGAATGCCCAAGTAACTGTTTTTTTTAACATTTTTGAAAAACCGTACACGCCAAACCCACCGCTAAAATGGTTTTTACCATACGAGCTTTTCTTTTCGAAATTATTTTATCTTTCGATTTTGATAGGTCTCGACGGCGCCGTTGAATTACGCCATTTAGCTACCTCGCCTCCCTAACATACATGCCTTGATCGGTTACGATGTATGTCAGTCATCCACCATCTTCTCTTTTTCCATCGCTTACTAATAACTTCCTAGTTTTGGACGTCTAAATAGTGATATGTTGCCACAGCAAACAAAGTAATTGCAGCAGCTGCTTCTACGTCCATTTCACGGGGGGTTTCACGAACGACTGTGAGCATCCCGTGAATGTGGAGGGCACGACTTGTACCGTGAATTCATGGCGAGAATTAGCGCGTGAATTCACGCCACTAATGTGGAACCGCCATGAGTCTCAGTGAGTAAACAAGTTCACATCTTTAAATAGAAAAAGTTGAGGAGCTGGGTGGCCCAACGGGAGTGCACATCACTAACGTGGTTCGTATTTGGATGGGTGACCACAAGTGGCATAAATGGAGTTGGTTCCGGTTGTCGTCACAGTATGGCAGTAGTTAAGCTATATCAGATACTTTAGGCAGCTTGAAAAATCTGACACCAGTGTTGGCCACGAACACGAAAAAAATCGTTAAAAGGTAAAGATGTAAGATGAAAACAAGAATAAAAGTGTAGTTGGTATATGTAAAATGTATTGTAGGTACATATTCTTAAACATCCTTCTATGCTGGTATGGGAGAAAATAAAAAACTTAGAATGTACCAGCTGATCGAGGAAATGGGCGAAAATGCGAATCATGTTTATAGGCGATGCGGCTTAGCAACCCATCACCACGCTACCTATAAGTAGACTTTGAGCCTTGCGGCCCTGTTGCCTGCTTAGAGCAGCAAGGCCCAAAATACCCTTTCTGCCCCAATAGGGATAAAGGTGTTATCTTCTTCTTCTTATATTTAAGAGCTGGGCTCTTGTCGGTGGAGTGCTTTCCATGTCTCTCTTCCTTCCGCTAAGTTCTTAACCTCTTTATATAAAGGCGTGATAGTAGGTATGTATTAATCTTAAAGAAAATATACCTATGTGCGGCATTTCACTAGCCACTACCACAGAATAAATACTAGTCCACTACGTTGATTTCCTTTTTCCGCATCTTTACGCCATCACGCGTGTGGTCTTGGCTCTTACAGCCCTATAAACTCTGTCTACCCTTTTAAGAGTCCCCTTATCCTAGACCAAAATACAGTTTTTCATACAAACGTTGTCTACGTTTTATTTCAAAACGACATCCTTGATTTTGGCAAAATTTTGTAATTTCATAGATATTGCAATTATCTTGGATAACTTGAAATAGAATATAGTGTGTTATATCATTTTTGACCTTTAGTGTGGGAGACTTCTAAATCGTTATGTTTTCTTTCCAGTTCATAATTTTACTGTAGGGAACTAGATAATTGCAATTTCGTCAAAATTCGAAATCTGACATGTGGTTTTAAAATTAAACGTAGACTACGTTTGTATGGAAAAGTCCAGGGTAAGGGAATTCTTAAGGATAGAGAAGTGATAATGTATCTATCTATACTTCACTAGCCTCGCTAATACCTTTGAGCACCTTTACATTAATTCGTTACCAGGTAATAAGGAATGTATCTATGCAATAATTCATCAATACTTGCGTTGCAAGTTGCGAGAGAAGGGACGGCCCTGACATGCATGCAAATTGCATTTACTGCGAAATGCAAAAGTAAAACATAGTTAATTATATTAGTTGGTGCCCGCAACTCCGTACGCGTGAAATTTAAAAATGACAACAAAATTTTTTCTGATATCAGAGTTCAATGAAACAAAGCTTATACTTTGCTCTGATTCAAAACTGCGTAAATATCCGTACTATAGTTTAGAAGATTGGCGTGTGAACATACATACAGACAGACAGAAAATCAGACAATATTTTTCTTTTCTGTGTTCAGTTACTTTTTTATCGCCCACACAAATTTTTTCATAATTAGGGTTCCGTACCTCAAAAGGAAAAAACGGAACCCTTATAGGATCACTTTGTTGTCCGTCTGTCCGTCCGTCCGTCCGTCTGTCAAGACCCTTTTTCTCAGGAACGCGTGGAGGTATGAAGCTGAAATTTATATCAATTACTCAGGTCTACTGTCCCTTGAAGCTGTGAAAAAATCAAACTTCTAAGCCAACGCAATCAAAAGATACAGCCGTTTATGCCGCAAATTTTCGACACTTGCAAGGGAATCAAAACCTACAGGGTGCTTCCCGTGAACTCAGAATCTTGAAATTTGGTACGAAGCAACGTCTTATAGCATAGATAAAGGAAAAATTACGAAAACCATAAATTTTTAGTAACATCACATAATATTTTTTTTTTTAATAATTTTAAACTTACTACCCATTTCCTCATAAACGCGTAGAGGTATTAAATTGAAATTCATACCAAATTCTCGTTTGTACGGAACCCTCGGTGCGCGAGTCCGACTCGCACTTGGCCGGTTTTTTTTTCTTGTCTGTGTTTAATAATGTACCGACACGCGATTTTTACTGTTGTATTATGTGTATTGATATCTACATGTAGGTATAGTCAACAGCTCATCAAGCTACACTAATTCATTGTACTAATTAATTATAGGTGAGTATAGATCACTGCATTATGCACTTTCGCTTTTCTTTAGTTATGATAAATAAATGTGGGTACTGTTTTACTATGGCTATGCAAGAGTGTGTCAATCTAATACAAGTATTCCAGATAACAGAAAGAAACAATTAAAAGTTTTTATGTACTAAATGTTTTTAAAGAAATAAAAAATATTTTCATTTTATTACTATGCTATTTTACTGCTCAACTTCCGTCATGGGTTACATTCTGTCGATTGTACAACCAAAGAGAGTATAATTACTAACGTAACAGATACATAACGCCATAGAAACTATTGGAGGGCCCGTAAGTAGGCAAAACTAGTCGGAGAAATTAGTACCAACTGCCCTCACAGAGATGGCAGCACACACGACTGGCAAAAGTAACGAATATGCTTTAAAATATTCATTACATTTCATAAGTAATATTTAATTAATTAAAGTATTACTTTGTTTAAATAAAAGTAATAAAATATTTTAATGTTTTAATTAACTATAGCGCTATGTACTGACGAGAAAAGAGAAATAATAATGGGTAGGCATGGTACAACAACCTACGACGTAATTGAGAATATCATGATACCCTGAGCTAATCGTTTCTTAAAACTCACACCAGTCATTGCCATTCAGATACTTTGTACTTAATTGTAGAGAATGACACGTAATATTGTAAGTTATTATAGTATCGTACCTAAGTGTTAATGTACTTACTGTTGTAAGTATGATTTATTAAATAACTAGCTGGTATCCGCAACTTCGTTCGCGTGAAATTTAAAAATGACAACAGCTTTTTTCTAATTTCAGTACCTTTATGTTGCACTGAGCTGAGCTTAATCTTTTATTTAAAACCGCGTAAATATCCGTCCAACAGTTTTGAAGATCCGTGAACATACATACAGTTAGACAATTTTTTTTCCCTTTTTGCTTATATTTTTTTCATATATATTAAATGTGCAGAGATGAAATTTTTAGGGTTTCGTAGTAAACAAGGAACTCTTCTAATTTCGCCATGTCTCTCTGTCTGACCGTCCGCAGTTCTACTCAGGGAGTTTAAGTACTGAAAAGCTGTAATTTGGAACGGGTTTTTATATTAATCATGCCAGCAAAATAGTAAAATAAAATCATGAAAAACAATGTTTTTTTGGGGAAGCTCCCATACATGTAAAGTGGGAGTAAATTTTTTTTCGCCTAACCCGTCGTGTGAATACTGTGAATAGGTCGTTTAAAAATATTGTGAACTTGAGAACATCATTTGAAATATTTGGTTATATAGTTTTCACACATTTTTTCCCTTCTATCTATTAAAAGGTTGTATATGAATACGAAAAAAATCGTAGCAGTAGTATATAGTTTATCATGAACTCAAAAGTTGGCATTTGCAACTATGGAACCCTACACTGCGTGTGAAACGACAGGCACTTGGCTAATTAATAGTTTAAAAAAAAAACACGGCTCAGTCTGGCCTTGATACATTTCGATTAAGCCCAGCAGCTGCGTTTAGTTGAGATTGCTTATGAAATGAAAACCTCCAGGCCAAGGGCGTCACCAGCCGATGGCGCAGGGGGGGGGGGGGGGGGCAAGTTAACTTTACCTACTACAATTCATACCTTTCTCATTCTCTATGAATGAGAAAAGTAGGTAAGAATTGTAGGTTAAGTCGACAGCACATGAAGCTTTTCACTTGTTTCACGAGCCACATCTACAGCGATTGTAATAACAACAGTATCTTAGTACTATATACATATATATTCTGTGACAGTACAGAGTCCAATGTGTAAAGCTACACGAGTACGAGCTCTTGACTATGCAATAAAAAACTTGTAAATAAGTTATAATAACATTTATTAGAAAAATAGAAAAAAATAGAATAGAAAAAGAGTTTGAATTTGAATAAGTGTACGGAATATTAAAAGTGGAATTGGTGAATTCATTCGAGTTTCGACGTACGGGAATGATTGTTCAAGGCTTGAACTTCAAGCAAATAAACTCAAAGACTTAGGACTTTGGTTGCATTATATTTTGGCAACTTTTTTAGAATCTCTAGGGGGGGGGCAGCTGCCCCTCCCTGCCCCCCTTTGGCGACGCCCTTGCTCCAGGCTTCGCTCGTTAATTAAGATAACTATTCCGGGAAACTCTTGTTTTGAGAAACGAATCAATTCGCGGTAGAAATCGGAACGAAACATTAATTGCTGGTTGCGAAGGTTATTTGTGTCATGTTTGGAAGACGCAATTAATTATTTACTTACTTATTTCTAGGGCTTCGCTATATGTTATAACTCTGGAGTAAAAAATAACTTCGGCTTGTTGAATTGAATAACATCATCGTTTTAGTCGCATTAACGACTACCTCTGGACATATGTCTCTTCTAAGGATTTCCAAAATTACCGATTTAAGCGGCCTTCATTCAACGGTTTTCACCGATCTTGGTCTCTGACCAACGTTTTTGCCATTTTAGATAAGCTCATATGTATATTCTTAACAGTTCGTTCGCCGGAGTCATAGAGTCCACATGATCAAAGTCGCGGCCATCAGCTAGTACAATATAAATTCGAATTGATAATCTCCTCCTATTCCGAAGTCGGTTATGACTTATAAAAAAGAGGGCACAGATGCCACCATTCATTCGAATTGTCGCAAGCATGCAATAGTCATTAACTTGCATTTAAGCAACTTCCAACCATCTGTTACAAATTTACAATACAACAGAAGGAAGCTAGCTTTTAGCTATGCATGTATTCCGAGTTAACAGAGCGCGTAATTGTTTTACCGCTAACTAATTTAAAACGCAGTATTATTATGTAATGTCATGTGGCAATTGAAAAACATGAAATTGCGACCATTACTCGTTTCCTGTGCGCTTCACGGAACCGAGGGGTTCCGAAGAAAGCCCCGCTCCGCAAAATATGACAGTTACAGAACTACAATACCTGTTTTGCGTAATTACAAGGTGTAAAATAAATGTATAGTCTACAATACACCTATACTTGCAGTAATCTTGAGTTCTCAATATAAACTTTATAATTGATTGTTTTACTTTTTACAAAAATATTGAAATACATTTCGATTCTTTTTACAATACTTGGAATGTAAAGAAATTGTAAATTTTTTGGCCTTGCGGCCTTTTAAGGTGTAATGGCGGGTGAGAAGGTAGAAAAAAAGATAACAAAATAATGGTCGCTAACATGATTCGCACATTCTTTTGATGGGCTTTTACGATCTGTGCGGGAAGAGAAGCAGCTGGTACATTCTAAGTTTTTTCTTTTGTCCTATAGCCCCGCCTAAAAGAGAGTTCTAAGCCCCAACGCAGACGACAGACTATCCGTGCCGCACATCATATGCAGTAACGCACACGACGCGCAAAAAGTCCGGCGCGCGTCGTGTGCGTTACTTAGTAAGATTCCATGGGTTCTATTTTCACAGACTAAAAAGTAAGGCCTAAGTTGTAACATTCCTTGAAATATTGTGTCATCCTTTCGGAATTATTTATATGTGTGTTTATTTTGCATATAATTAAAATTATTACCTAATTATTTCCAACACATTTAAATGTGTCAAGAGAATGAAGAAGTGCCACTTCTATTACTGCCTTTATTTTATGATCACATCGACCTAATGTTGGGTTCTTTTGAAACTTAACCATTTCCTTTGATGTTAGCTTGAATTATATAAATACTTACTCCCTGTGGGCCTAGTATGCTACTTATTTCCGTTATTTGATCTCACATTACTGTACGCTGTAGTTCGCTGATGCTGTATCATGAAATATATATAAAATACCAGACAAATAATTAATAACTTATACCAGATTTCATCGGGGTTAGTGGCAGCAGCATCACACTCAGCTGTAAAAACTGTGGCTCACAGAATACATTATACATAGTACAACTCTGCTTTAGTACCATTTATAAACGCGAAATTTTGTATGGTTGTGTGTAAGTATTTAGTGATGTTTATTTGTTCCGCTTTCACATGAAAACGGCTGAACGGAATGGAATATTTTGCATATAGATAGTTTAATAGCTGAATGAACACTTAGGATACCTTTTATTACGGAAAAATGTAAGGTTCCCCCGTCGGACTGTTAAATAGTTGTGGGGTAACAAAAAGTACAAAACAAATATAAAGTAACTAATACCGAATTACGGGATCAATTTGCGGGTTACAATGTATATATTTTTGAAATGCACTAATTAAAACCATTCATTCGATACCCATTTATCAACATTAAAACAAGAAAAAATAATTTTGTATGTAACTTTCGTTATTTATACTATATTTATTGCATACAAATTGTAGCCTATATCACCCGGACATGAATGACGAATCGATATCTCATTTGTCAAAATTGGATAAGTGTTTCGGATACTACGGTGAACACACATAAATAACCACATACATACATATATGCACACCCCAGGTAGCATTTATACGTCATTATGTCGTCCGTTTACGGTACTGCTCGACGTAAGAGACGTCATGTCTTGACGTCGGGGGGTCCCAACAGATGACGTCAATTTGTCACAGCCTCAAGACGTCAGTTTATAGACGTTAGAGAGACGTCAGTTTACAGACGTTAGAGAGACGTCATATAGGGACGTTACTGGGCCGTACATATTAGGGCAGCCACTGACGTTTGAGTGACATCATATACTGAATTCATAGGGACGTTACTGGGCCGTACATATTAGGGCAGCCACTGACGTTATACACAGACGATACTAAGACATACAAGTCAGGAGTAGGTCCTACGGGAGCTCATGATATGTACAGTGTGTCTTGGGTGTCGCTACCGTCGCACACCGATATGGAAATTAAACCACACACTACTGCTGAACTTCGGTTCCGCTGTTTTTTTCACTTAATTGTATCACTGAGTACATGTTACTTTTACCTTAAAAGTCTTGAACAAAAAACGTCCACGTTGGGACGAATATGGTAGGTACTTACGTCCATATACTGACCCTAAATTTACTTCGGTAAAACGTCCTCGTGGCGTCGTATATGGTACGTCCTGATATTGACCCTAAATATACGTCAGTAAGACGTACACTTTGTGGCGAATATGGTACGTCCAAAAACTGACCCTAAATAGACGTCAGCAAAACGTCCTCTTGGCGGCGTATATGGTACGTCCTGATATTGACCCTAAATATACGTCAGTAAGACGTACACTTTGTGGCGAATATGGTACGTCCAAAAACTGACCCTAAATAGACGTCAGCAAAACGTCCTCTTGGCGGCGTATATGGTACGTCCAGATACTTGCCTTTAATTTGACGTAAATACGACGTCCTGCTCAACGCTGACCCTAAACTGACGTCACTTTAACGTCTGCTCTCGACGAATAAATGACCGACCCTATTATGACCTATAAGTGACGTACCTTATACGTCGCTGACGTCAGTTTGCTACCTGGGACACAGACTGCTAAAATCATAACCCTTCTTAGCTTTGCCGTACTTGGGTAATAATAACCATAGTCTCTATTATTCATGAAGTCATGAAAAACAGACACATTGTAGAGTCATAAAATTACCTACCTACTCTTCAAAAGTTTTCAAAAAATAACTTTCGTATCCATTTTTTGTACCATATCCTTCACTTTTCTAATTCCGTGTAAAACAGACCACCTGGTCCCTCACTCCCTAGTGACGTTCGTTTCGGTCATTTGGGACGCACTTCCTTCAAATTGTCGTGGGAAGGAAAAGGAACGCCGGATGCCGTTTGAGTGCTTCAGGGATCTCAAACCTTTTCTACGATCAAGGTTTTCAGAAAATCGTGTAGTTAGCAGATGATGGTATTAAAATTATGAGGGGCTTGTTTGTTTCCGCCTTTGTCTCTCCCTTGCCACCTACACCACCTGACCTGCATATCGTCTACCCAACGCATTGCTGGGTGTCCTCGCTTGTTGGCCCATGGTCGCCATTTGATTACTATTGTGGTCCAACGACTTGAGTCCGTTCTTTTTGTGTTTTAATTTCATACTAAATGGTAATATGAGACGGTACACTTGCCACTACACGCCGCACACTATTTTGTTTGCGTCCCAGTTATCTATTTCAAAAATACTGACACAGATAGTTTAGCTATAAAAAAAGACAGTAAAATCAAGGGACAGAGGTAAGTGAACTGGATATGAATTCGATTTGCCGTTCCGCCTCGCATGAAAGTAGAAATAAAAAAAGGTAATTATTTCATTTAATATCTCAAAACAATACGACCCCTGTGTATCCAGTAGAACACGCAGAAAAAAGGTCCTTTCATTTAGTCAATACGAGTATATCAAAACAAACCGAATGTTCCCAAACCCTGTGCAGGCAGTAGACCGCGCAGTTCTTCTGTGAAACGCGCAGGAAGTTGGTAATGTTCACAATTTGCCGCTGCCGCCTTTCCATTGCAGCGGTACTTCTCGCCAGCAACGGGGCCGAGCGCTGTAGGCGATGGGCCCAGGACATCAGGCATCTTAATGATAAGATTTTTGACATATCGAAAGAGATAATGCATAGGATTTCTCAGCATCACTCGTGGTTGACTAGTAGAAACGGCCCCTGGGCTTAAGTCCGCCATTTACATGTACGCTAATGAAGTTAAATAAATTAATAAATAATAATCATCTTAAACCGCGTCTCCTGCGACTGATAAAACGAAACATTACACAAAAACATGCAAACAAAGGGGCGTGGCCATTCACTATTGTCTATGGCATATACATGTTTCTGCTTTCCAAAGCAGATGGAAAACATTCCCTGCGCGGGTAGAGAGGGGAAGGGTTTCTTTTTTAATTATTTTACAGTTCTGGGTACGAGTCCTATGAAGCCTCGTCTTTCTATCATCTTTTCTTTCTTGGATGCCTTGGATCCATACCAGGAGTTACAAATTGAGATCCAAACCGATCGTCTATTTGTAACTCCTGGTAAATATTAAAATTGCGATCCCGTAAATATTATCTGACATGAAATCTGTGTTTCGTAAAAACAGACGCAGGAGACGCGGCTTTACAATATTAAGCTATACAAATCTAATTATTAGAGCTAAGCTCTTTCGGTTGTCATTGTATAAAGAAACCATGAAGTAACCCACACCACACCAATCAAGATTCTGAAATAATAGAGTGGTTTGCCATTGCATTCGCCAATTCACACACAATGTGCAGGTTTCCTCACGATGTTTTCTGCAAAGTGCGTTGATATGACGGTACATGAGTACAAACCTAGAGGTTATCGAACTGGAGTCCCACACCTGATTTCTCACATGCCTTATTCTTAGCGTTTTCATCTCGGACTGAACAGAAGATACAGTACATGCGTGGAGGCACAATATACTCTTCTAGCCCAGGTGCGTTGGTAGCGCTAAGACCGGCTTTACATTCGTACTTAGACAAGTTGTAGTTGTAGGTGATTTCAATTTAGTCAAATATTCGTAGAAGTGCTTATATACAATACAGACATCGTAGTAATTAGCTACTAATACTTATATTAATATTACTACGATAACCCTTTAAGAGCCAAGCTCTTATTTATGTCATTACATGGAAAGAGACGCAGACAATGACTATATTTGGCAGAGAAAATAAGTGCATTGCATTGCCTTCTCAAAACAGTTGAAATAAATTATTTGGAAAGAAACGGAAATATCATATTTTTTTTGTCTTAATCAAGCCTTAGACAACCCTTTAAACTATTTTATGAACTACTGTTTATTACAGTTTAAAGTATAGGTTAAAAGTTAAAAGAAATCTAGGTCTTAGTTTAAAGTGAGAACGTGAAGCCTTTTTTGGTAAATAAATGCTTTTGGTTAATGTGCGTAGAAAAACCCCACGTTAAATTTATTTTAAATGGGGGCAGCACAGGACCTTGGAAACTTCATGTAAGAAAGAAAGAAAGAAAGAAAATCTTTATTCGGCAGATAAGATCTTATTTATGTACTAGACTAGACTAGACTTATATCTATTAAGAGAGCCGAAAAGGTGGCCAGCTCAGCTTTGTGCTGCGGTGTGAACCACATGTACCCCCTTATGTACAAAACTTGTAGTCATTTTAGTTATGATGATTTTTCCTCTTACATGCTTATTTTGTTTTGACAAGTAATGACTTTGATCGCACTATAAAAGCTTGTTTAAATAAAAAAAGTACTAATGTAAGTTTTATATACATTTTATTTTTCACGTTAGTAGGTATGAAACCAAACATTGATATTGATCAACTTTAGACAATTATATTCTTGTTTATTTCTAAGTAAGCAATTTACCTATTATTTGCTTTTATATTTAACTAGAAACATTGATTAAATGAAAACATATCGTAATAATTACTGGTAAACGACTTGCAAAGTTGCAAAGCAAATTGCTTCTCCGAAATCCAATTAATTTGCGTTTTGTTTCAAACTTTGATCAAAACGAACAAAACAAGATTAAGGATGGGCATGGGAGTTTTTGGCGGGAAGTCAAGGGGTCCAGTTGGAGTTTGCTTTATATTGTTTTGCAAATTGATTCTAGTGGACTTTATAATATGAAATTGGTGTAGTTTGGTGTTATAAATGCTCATTCTCATGGACAATATGGGAAATGTTTAAAGTGGACAGTCATAGTGCGGTTGTAGTGATATTTATTTGCGGACTGCGGTGGGCGTCTTTGGGCGCCGTCCGCCACTCAATCGGCTATGAAAACCAGTGGACTCGCATAGATTTGTCGCCAGAAGCTTCCGTGAAGCAATCAAAGGACCTATACCAACCTTTGATTGTATAGTTAAGGGTTTAGGATTAGGAGTAAAGAAGAGATATTACTAGACACTGGCAAAATAAGCTTCAACGAAGTTTGACCGCCATAAACAAGAAAAGAAAAAAAAAAAGGATGGGCATAGTGTTTTCGCTGAGAGCCCTTCATACTGTACACAGATTAGACAGATTATATCCTAAATACTGTAAGGAATTAAGTGCGGCCCACTTCTTGGTATGATAAGGATCGAAAGTGATTTCTCTTTCCTCTGGATAGTTCGCAAACTTTAACTGTAAGTATTTCAATAATAGTTTGCGAACTAGCCGCGTTCGCTGTGTACGCGGGTCTACAGAGGTCTTTGACAGATTTTTCTAAAAGTAAGAACAACTAGGTAAGTACTACGGTAGTACGGTACTACATAAAATTTTATTAGAATCATTTATTTACTCTATATATAAATAATTTACAGAATGACATAATATGAAGACAGTTTAGATAAGTATTATTGCGAAATTCTGCAAGATTTGTTTGTGAAAAAGTTTTCATTTGATCTAAAGCTTTATCTTTATCATTAAAAAGCTGCATCTAGGTACTAACAATGTTTCGCTATGTATCTAATGTTTGAAAATCGTTCTGTAGATACACATAATATATTAAATAAAGCTTTTTGTTTTATTGTCTTTGAATAGATGTGTGTATTTATGTGTGTTATTTTACAAATAAGTTTAAAAAAGTTGTACTTAAAATTATAGTTACAATCTCAATTAAAAATAAATAAAAAATATATAGAAAGAAAGACCAAAATATGTAATATAAAGTAAACAACACATTTTTTTCTTTAGTGCCACTATTTATGCTTCCTGCCTGACTCATGCTTGTTTTGCAGACGTAAACATCACATCTTCTGCTGATGTAAGCAACGCCACTTGCAAACAACCGTGTCTCCATGACGTGATGCGCGTACGTCACGTCACGCACGACAAAGGAGAACGACAGAAATAATTTCAGCGCGTGCCGCCGACGGTGCCGTCATGTGGACGTCTTATTATGGATGTGATTCAGATGTGTCGAATGCGTTACGTTAAAATGTAACCCTATTTTCAAATGTGGAGTCACTATACGACTCTTTATTTTTAAAAATACATCTCCAGAGAGAGTGTAGAAATAAGTGTCTAATCATACTCTGCCGGAGTTGCGAGTCTGAACTTCGGTGGAATTAGGTACGTTTGCAATGCTATTTGAATTAGTTGTAGTAATACACTTTGCTGGACTAACGTCACGTTTTTCATGAAGTAATAAATTGGCCGCGGTATTTCGGCATAGCACAGTATGTTTAGAATTTCGTTTCTCCCAATTTGTTTTTATGTTTGACTAGCCGAAGCCCGCGACTTCGTTCGCGTGGTCTTTATGTTTCTGGAAAATGCTCATCAGGCTGAACAACTTTTACTAAGGCGACATTTTTATATCTCTTATAGTTTAGCTGGACCATTATGGTTCTGCATCAGGCGTTCTATTTTCCAAAATCATTTATACCCTATATGTTGCCCAGGCTTAATAGCTTTATAACAAAAAAAGTTTCATTTGAATCCGTCCAGTATTTCCGGAGATTAGCGAGTACAAACAGACAAACAGACAAACAGACAGACATTTTTTTTAAATTCTTACTCTATTACTATGTCTCCATCGCCCCCAATATTTTTTTTGGAAATATATTTAATGTACAGACACACTTTTTTTACTATTTTATTATATGTATATAGATTTCATAGAACTCAGCCAACCCTAACGTAGCGCCTTGTAACGCCGCGCAGTGTCGCCGGCGCGGGCGCAAAGATTGGCTCTAGATCCAAATAAACACGCACTTCTCGGAAGAGCCGCTAATAACTAATTGTCCGAAGTTTGTTCCCCACGCCCTTGAAATTTATAAGGCGAAATATGCAGTGGTCTTCACGTTTTCGGTACCTACGGTTTGACGACCTCCGTTTAGTGGTCACCATGCTAGTCCGGCCAGAGGTCCCGGATTCAATCTCCGGTCAGGGCAAGTTGGAAAATGACCCTTTTCAAATTGTTCTGCAATTCTTCAAGGTCTTGGATTCTATCTATACATGTATTTGTTTTAAAATATAGTATCGTTGAGTTAGCACCGTAGTGTTAAGTATGGGACATAACACAAATCTCGAACCTACTTCGGGGCTAGCTCGCAATCAGTGTAATTTGTCCCTATACATATTATAATTTATTTTACCTATATAAATAGTTCATTTTCATCTTAGTTATCGAGAAAGTACCTAGTTTGTTAAAAAAGATTTTATCTAAGCTGATGACTGACCGAAAAAGCAGAAACCACAAAAATGCGAACGAATTGAACAAAGGAATTTAATTTGGAAACTACACAACAATCGTTCCTTAAATTTAAAATTTGTAGTTTATTTGTAGTTTTTAGAAAGTAGGTACATATTCTTCGAGGAAGAGGGTAGACCGATATGGTTAACCTTGACAGTCGAACATCCATCGCAGTTTCTCAGTCGGCAAGCGACCATGATGGCAGAAGGGCCGTCGAAATATCTGGCAAAAAAACTATATTAATCGCGGTAAGTCCCGTAATACCAATAAAAATATATTTAAAAAACTATCACGTCTTTATCCCTAATGGGACATAATGTATGTATGTGAGTATGTGCACGTTATACATGTACGTTACGAAGAAATAAAAATGTGTAGGCCATTTAATACCAAAAATTACTGTATCATAATTTTTCAAGACTAAAAACCGACTTCACTCCCAAACTACACAACCGATTTTGACGAAATTTCTGCCGATTTTGATAAATAACTTCCTGACAAGTATACCCTTTCAAACAAAATAAGAATTTTCCAAATCAGTCCAGGCGTCTTCGAATAATCGGTGAACATACATTTAAAAAAACGCGACGAATTGATAACCTACCCCTTTTTTGGAGTCGGTCTAAAATAGGCGTCCGCCACAATAGCTTGCCGTTTTAATAGAATTGTTTTAGGGACAAAGGAAAATCGCTGATTAAACAATCGGATCACGTCCAGAGCCTAATTACTTCTATTCTGAGAAGGCTCCAACTCCAAAGGTACCGGCGAAGCCTCGGTCAGTGCGTACGTGGTGCGTACTACGCCTTATTTAGATGTTTATTTATTTGGGAAACGTTTAATTATTTTATTGCGTAGGTACCAAGTTACCAACACAGGTTTTCCTGTTTTTGTGTAGAATTAGGAAGCTAAAAATAAAAAAGTATAAGTACCGTAAGTATAAGTATTAATTCTTTGGTATCCTACTAATATTATAAATGCGAAAGTAAGTTTGTATATTTGTTTGTAACCACTTCACGCTTCAACTACTAAAGCTATTGAGATGAAATTTAATATGGATATAGATACCCCGGAAAGGACATAGAATAGTTTTTATCACGAAATTCCTACGGGGAGCGAAGCGCACGGGCACAGCTAGTAGGTAATAATAATAAGTAAGTTCTTGGGTGTAAATATTTCTGAAGTTGTATACTTTTGTTTGCCGAAAAAGAAACTCTTTTTTTTATCTTTAACTCTATATTAATTGTTTTTCCGCCAGTTCTTAGAATACTTTACAGTTTGTTCCGATTGTGTTTTCATTTTATATTATAGTATAGACTGCAAACTTTAAAATAAGACCATTGTTAGTAAAAGTAACAAAAGTTTAAGTCCTCGAACTTTTGTGTCAAATTAAGTTGGTGTTACATTTAGTATTAAGACTATAAGAATAAGTTACATATTTTATAAATATTGTATGCTAGTCTGGGAGAAAAGAAAAAACTTAGAATGTACCAGCTGCATATCTTCCAGTGCAGTTCATGAAAGCCGATCGAGGAATCGGTAAAGTGAGAATCATCTGCGCCCTTAGGTTAAGACGTGATAGTATGTAAGTATGTATTTATGATAAGGTATAAAGTTAGTCCGTGTTTATAATAAACCAATACTATGGTATAGGTTTATTTATATATATAAAAAGTTTATTATCTCACCACGGGAAGTCGCCCACGCAGGTAATTTCTCTACCTTTCCTCAATATTTCTTTCGTTAAACATAATTATTTGTTTGCCAGGATACTTACCTTCCAAAATAATTGTCATTTGATTACCTCATTATTGAGATCGTAGAACTAAACAAACAGCCATATTTTTCGGATTTATTGGGTAAATAATTATCTACTTGAAGTTACCTAATAAGCTATTGATACTTTTGTCAAATTTCAATCCAAATTATTAAAATATATAGAGACAAATCACACTGATTGAGCTAGCCCCAAAGTAAGTTTACTTTATTCTTGTGTTATGGGATACTAGCTCAACGATACTAAATTTTATGATAAATACATATATGGATAAGTAAGCATCCGAGACCCGATAATTTGAAAAAGGCCATTTTTTTACTTGCCGCCTATCTAGCCGGGTATCGAACACGCAACCTCCGAGTAGCGGAACGGACGGCAAAACCATTTAAACAACATTTCGTTACAGAGAAAGCTTGCTAGGGCAAACTTTCTTTGAAACGAAATTCCACGTTCATGCACATGAAAGCGAAAATTATCGAAAGCACAAGTCAGGGCTTAAAAATTTACGCTCTTCGCTGCTGAAATGTCTGAAATATTCATAGATATAATCTCCAATGTTTATTCTTAACATTCGACACTTATAAGTTATAAGCATATTTATTTATTTTATTGGTTTATGTACACTTGAAAAATACATTGGTACATACACACATATGGATCCATACATTTGCTAAGCTGAGTTGAGCTGAAAGGCATTCTGTAAAATGCATTTGTTATTGGAATACTTTCAATGTGGATATCACAGGTCTGTGTGAAAGGGATGTTACGAATGCATTCTTAATGTTATTTGCATTTCCTTCTATGCTGGTCTGGAGTAAAGAAATAACCGGCCAAGTGCTAGTCGGACTCGCGCACGAAGTATTCCGTACCAATATCCATAAAAAATTACGTTTGTTGTATGGTAGTATTTTATTCTGTTTTTAGTATTTGTTGTTTTTTGTTAAAGCGACAACAGAAATTAATCATCTGTGAACATTTCAACTGTCTAGCTGTCACGGTTCATGAGATACACCCTGGTGACAGACAGGCAGGTGGACAGCGGAGTCCTAGTAATAGGTCCCGTTTTTACCCTGTGAGTACAGAACCTTAAAAACTGGTACCAGCTGCTTCTCTCCCACCGCAGATCTTAGGAATCGGTCTACGGAATGGGCGAGAATCTGAATCATTAATGTAAATATGTGGCTAGCAACCTGTAATATGGTAACATAGACGTAAGTGTGTATGTGTAAGAACCTACATATTTTATGAACGTGTTGAATAAACGAGGAGTATCAAAGTAACATTATTTTCATTAAGTCGCCTTATACTACATATTAGCAACCCTGGCAGGATCTATGTTACCACACTACAACCCATTATTTTTATTCCCTTTTCTATCTTTACGCCCACCAACATGCTTGACGTAGCATTTGGGTCTTACTGGCCTAGGTTCTGTCTACCCCGTTCGAGGTAAAGTACGTTCGGTTGTACATTCTCACTCGTAGATTCACAATAATGTAGATCTGGGGACACGGGAGTGCCCCCGCCAATATGAGCCAAGCGGAGCGCAAGGGCACTACATAAATTTTCTCGAAGAGTTTCGTCGTTTTTTTGAACTCTCATAACTTTGGTTTGGATGATGCTAAATAGATAATAATTTTAAGATATAATGACGTTAGTACAACCATTAAACATACAAAATGTAGCATATTGTAAATTTAAATGTTGAATATCGTAGCTAACTTTAGATTTTATTAATGTCTAAAAACTCCCGATTTCGTCATATCACTGATTCACTTACTGACTCACTCATTGACATTGATCATCAAAATTCTTAAGGTACTTCCTGTAGTCCTAGAACGCTGAAATTCAGTACGTAAGCTAATATTACTATAAAGACAACAAAAAAAAAACCAAACCTAACTTAGCCTATCCCCTCGGAATTCGGCCTACTGGTTGGTTTAACTAAATTCCAGACGAAGGGTAAGGCGAAAGTGAGCCCCGGGGTAAAAACAGGTTATTTTTAAACTCAAAAAGTTTATAAACTAACTTACAAAAATAAATGAAATCCCACCAAAAACATTTTCATGTAAAAATGTTGCCAAGACGAGTCCACGTAGTTTACCCTGATCAAAAATCTTGGCTCTACATGAGATCTGCCACTTTTTTATTTGCGAAAGTAAAAAATCCGTTTGTTACATCTTAACATCCCATATAAAAAAATGCACTGGTGGGTACTACAATATTATGCATTTCATATTGAATTAGGTGGTTTTATTAGAATTTTAAATAGGTTTTTACGTTATTAAATTAGTTATAACATATAACTTATGTTAAAATGTTTGAGTACTTATAAAATATAACAATCTTTATGATAGTGTAGGAATTAAAAGCCCGGCGAACTTTGTTCTACCTGTTCCCGTTCATGTTCATAAAAATTTTGCTTTAGCCTTGTTATCATTCTTCATATCACCCGTTTGGTTGACTGGTAGAGGCTATAAGTCTGCCATTACACTTATTTGTATATAATGTTAAATAAATAAATAATTATTTCTTCTAAAATTCCACCTGTAAGCTGTGACGTACTTATATCGTAGCTACTTGAGACGATGAAGAGAATTTCTCTAGTGGATGATTTGCTGCCTACAGGTTTTTGAAGGATTCTCTACTATCGATCGTTGTCATAGTTACGGACAAATCACACCGATTGAGCTAGCCCCAAAGTAAGTTCGAGACGGTGTTATGTGATACTAACTAACGAAACTATATTTTATAACAAATACATACATTGATAAATATCCATTTAAGAACTAGGTCAATCTGAATAAGATCATGTTCCATCTTGAACTGACCGGGGATCGAACCCAGGAGCTCCGGCGTGACAGCCTGGCATGGCCACAGAAGTCGTTAAAAACTAGTACGTAAATAAGGATAACGCATAGAGGAAAACCTTTTATGGAATAAGTATGTGGTAGAAACGCCGTAGCTTAACGTGCGCGAAATATAAATTATAGGATAAACCTGTGATAAACTCAAAAAAGATAAACCGATTGTCTTGCAGCTTTCCTCATCTGTGGAAATACCGTCAAGTCGACAATCTTGGGTTTTCTTCCATGGCCGTCTCAGTTTTCCTTTTGACTAGTCTGAGTTTAGTTGCCTATTGCCAACATTTAGATATTTCGTTTCCTTCCTCTTTGTTTTGAACATGATTTATTGCAGCAACTTAGTATAATTACGATTTATTATAACGACGAAGTATTAGTATAACTATAAATTGTCTAGTGTAGTAAAGTAGTTAGATTTAACTGGATTCTGTTTTCTGTTCTATGTATATTGTACCCACTCTCTACCCTCTGTTGTAAATTCTCCTCTTATTTCAAGGTTTACTGGAAGAGATCACTATCTGGGATAAGTCCGCCTTTGTACTGTTTTCTACTTCTAACTTGTATTTTTGTTCTTGTGTGGTCGATCTTAGGTCTAGAGAATTGGCTTTAGGTTGCTCTTACGTCGTACTTTCTCGGGTTCAAAGACTTACTGATGTCATTTTGGAGCTCTCTTTAAACTTGCGAGGTCTACAGCTCACAGAGCCACTAGTATTTTTGTCTTGTTTTTATGTACAATATAGATTTAACAAACAAACAAAGTAAACAAACGACTTAAATAGGTATTATATTAAAGTGGTTTTTATACGATATAATAAGTATTCGTTAGGTAAATATTCCCTTATTTCATGCTGCCTACGCCAAACCTTGTAATTTCAAGGCTTCTTTGAAAATCGTAAGTTGGTTGGAAATTGGAAATGACTGAGAGTTCAAAGAACACGTGACCCCGCCGAACAATTCCCAACTCCCATCGGAGGGAGGGGATCAGGCGGGATATTGGAATTGAGTTTCTGAGAAGTCCTTAGCAAAAGTTTTGTATTTATTTTGTGCATGCCAGTTGGTAATAAGCAAAATTGACAATATATAGCTACCTATATATTAGATAGCTGTATATTTTTCTTATAAGTAGGTACCTACAAATAGGCTTTTTTTAGTATAGTATCCCATAACACAAGTCTAGAACTTACTTTGGATTGGAGCTAGCTCAATCTGTGTAATTTGTCCCCATATAATTATTATTCATACAATCACAACCATACTTAGATTTAGGTATAAAGTATCACATCTCATATCACGCACTCTCACATAACATATAACACGCTCTATAAGATGGCTTAAGTTCTTATACAGGCTGGCTGGTAAATCACGTGTTTAAGGACATAAATCATAATCACACTTTTAAACACCTTTATAGGGTTCCGTACCCAAAGGCGGTAAAAACGGGACCCTATTACTAAGACTCCGCTGTCCGTCTGTCCGTCGCCAGGCTGTCTCATGAACCGGACAGGTAGACAGTCTGTTGCCGTTATAACAGCAAATATTAAAAACAATATAAAATACATCTTTAAGTGGGGCTCCCATATAAAAAACGTGGTTTTTTATAGATAATGGTACGGAACCTTTCGTGCGCGAGTCCGACCCGCACTTGGCCGGTTATAATTTATATAATATGTAACGCGATTTATTTATTTAATTTATTGCACTAAAATCTTAAGATTATAGTCAGCCTGTAAATATTTTATTAATTGTCAACGATGACAAACAGAATACGAGTTGATACCAGTAATTACCCTACGATACTTCATGATAAAGAGGTCATTTGTCTGTTTCAGTGCAATTATTTCTGTAAAGTTCAAGTTATTTATTCCTCATTACAATAACATAATCTTAATAACGTCAGAAGTGTGACGATAACATAGTACAGTATAGGTATGTGAAAATATTTAACTAGCTGTTACTCGCAGCATTGCTCGCGTGGTAAAGAAGTGAGCAGATTCAGTTGACAATTGTGGTTGACACAACCTGTAGTTCGTTATTTGAGGATCTGGTATCTCACACATTTTAGATTCCAACGTATTCTATGTGGTAGTCCAAGTTTACTCTATCTACATATATAACAAGCCCAAACATTCCAAATTCCAAATATCATCATCTTTGTTCACGCGGGCGAAGATATATAGTTATTAACGTAAGAGATACCCAACGCCATAAAAACTAATGGATGGCAAAACTGTAGTTGCGGTGTAGCCTCACAGCACGAAATTGTACCTCACAGAGATGACAGCAATCACGACTAGCAAAAAGGAGGCAAAGAAAGTGATGAATATACTTTTAAAATATTAAAATAATAGTAGTAAAAGATTTTAATGTTTTAATGATTACCTTATAGTTTATAAGGCGATGTGTTGAAGAACATCTACAACAAGCAATTTCCAGTAACAATTATAAAAACTAGTAACCAATGGTACCTAGTAGCCTAATAGGTATATTGTAGGATTTGGAAAGCTTTTCTCCGTTTTCGGTTGTTAACTCGTGTTCAACACATTATTAAAAGTAAAAAACGTTAAATCAACCATTACAAAAATTTTATAGCTCATTAGGTAGCTAAACAAGTTCCCGAAACGAGGTTATTCAGAACGTTAAAACAATAAAAAACAGGTTGTATCACCAAACCGGCCCATGAATGGGATTCTGTGGGAATACCACGCGTGTCATAGAGACGCGTTTCATTCATCAGAGAATTTCCCGTTACGTTCGTTAAATAATAATATGTATACCTATTGTAGGTATATACTACACGCATCGGAAATTACTTGTGTGATTTTTCGAGAAATGTTGGATGCTGGTTTTTTGGTGGTATAATAAATAAAGAACCAGTAAAGCCGATCGCATTTACGTTTACTTAAACAAATATCTGATTTCTATATTACACCATTATCTATTTTCCTCAATTCGGTAAGATGTTATTTGCTTGATGACATTTACCCCAAAGCAGATAAAAGTTATTTTTTAATAGCCTTTGACCTTACAAAGATAAAAGTAATAAAGATTTTATTCTTGGTCTTCTAAGAATTTTCCATTGAAAGTCGGTATGAGATATTATTATCAGTAGCAGACTCCGATTCAATAAGCAACGTGAAACGAAATGATTATTATTATATTCTCGGTCATTTTGTTTATTTTTAAAAAATAGAGATTCCTGTTTTGTAACTTTATGAACATTGTATAAGGTCGAACTCACAGGTGTGTGCCGTGTGGCCCCGATCGAATAGGGCCACTCAATTTCGTCCTATGGATGTCGTAAGAGGCGACTAAAGGATAAATTCATCACGAACACCAAAACAGGCTTCCGACGGACAGCAGCGTTGGAAGCTCGATAGTGACACAACCTTGCGCTCGTCAACCCGCCTGGCAAGCGTGGCGAGTATGGCAAATCCCCCAATACAAACGATCAGGCCCCCAGTACCCGGCGGCACTTCTACTCCTGACTCCTGTAGCTATCATGGCAACGGCCCCGCCGCAGGGGGAGCTAAGAATCTCCGGAGTAAATCTGAAACGCCAAATCATATCTTTAGGGTCAGCTTAGACTGAGACCGCGACGACATAAGCGACGCGACGCGGCGCGCACTTTAGAAAAATAGAACTTGTTTGTCGCGACGCAGTCTGAGCTAAACCTTATTCGTATTTTTACTGGCTAGAGCCAAAGATAATATAATTACTAACGTAATGATACCTACCAAATTATCTATACAACTTCCAGTAACGAGTTCTCCGAACTGTGGTACCAACGTATTATTATTTATTCCGACATATATTCATGTAAAGAAGACTCAAAGTCAATCAATGTCACAGAGCCTTTAGGTAGGTACAGTCAGGTACCGAGATATCTGACTGACCAGACCAGGCCCATATAGATCTGTACAAGAAACCGGCGGCAAGTTCACCGGCCCTCTGCATCATCATCATCATCTCATCATCAGGTCTTTTTAGTCTCCACTGCAGGAGCACGACCCTCTCTGTACTACTAGAGCTACACTTGACCAGAGCAGCCAGAGGATTTGGCCTACACTTGCCAGATAGGTTGGAGAGAGGTCCTATTGATTTTTATAAGCTTTATTAAGCTTGTATTTTCTATGTCGCCTTCTACGACATTCACGGGAAGACTTGGAGTGGTTCTATTCTACTCTGCCGGAAACCACACGGCATACGTATCTAGCATAATTATTTAAATAAAAAGCTTTTTAGGACATGCACTTGGTTGAAGAGGATTATCATCATAATTTTAGCCATTTTTCAGCGTTTTACATTTCTTGCGTTTTCCAGCAGTGTTCTTCAGATCGTCTGCGCTTCTTCTTGTGTCGATGGTTTGATGATATTAGAAGAGGAGCTTTTTACTTCGAATGTATATTTTCATGTAATTTCCTCGATAACTTTTCCGTATTTTAACCGGATTATGAAACTTCTCTTTTTAATTTGATATCGTATACATTCAAGTTAGTCTCATTGTTACCAGGTGACGGTCTGAAGATGGAATCCTCGAGAAATTGAGGAAAAACGATCAAGGGGAATGGTGCCATATTGTTGAAGTCGCTTTTTTTTGTTAGAACTTCAATCAAAATCAAAAATATTTATTTATGTGTATATTAATTTTTACACACTACTTTTTATGACATCGAAAGAAAAATAGACAATTATGTCAGTTTTTCTTTCGATTTTATATAAAGTAGTTGTTGGACCAGAATATTGGGCCACCTCTATTGTCACGCTGTGTTGAATTTTAGGTGATACTTTACTATCAGAAAGGTTTTTAGTGTTTTTTTTTAAAATATATTTATATTTGATCCCCAAATAATATTTCGTGGAGATATTATTTGGGGATTGTTTTGAGAGAAAACTCAAAAGGATTTGATAGGTATTTCGCTACCTGAGTATACGTTATTTAACCTTTACGTAATTGGCTGTATTTGGTACTCCTACACGTGCCTCTTTGTACAATGACAGACGTTAGTTACCTACCTACTGTTGCTGATTATATCGAAACTTTCCTACTCATGTACAGTCAGAATATTACATATTATGTACCTCCAAGTTTGTAATCATGTACGTTGATTTATAGGATTTTACATAAAGCAAAATTAATGTTTAAATTAATCCCTTCAGAAGGTTTAAGATCCTTAGGGAGGCAGGCCCGAATCTCTTTCATGTTTTTCTTTTAATTATGCGTTTCAAGATAAAACCTAAAATTAAAATTTATGTAAACCTATTTACAGAGAATTATTAAACAAGGTTAAGATAGATATAAAAAGTTATTCCTCAGACTGGCCGGCTTCGGAGAACCCAATTTGTTAATCAAAGAAATATACTGTAAACGTTTCGCCGAACCATGTCTGTTTTTTTATTACTGCTTGAACTTTCGGTTAGTTTCTAGATTTTCTGGGAACATCGGTTTCAATTTCTTTTCAAAGACATGTTAATGCTAGATCCATGAATTTAAAATTCAAATATAATTTCAAACATAAATGTAATGTGATGCCAAGAAAGTAGTAAAGTAAGTAGGTAAGTAAGTATGTTTTTGTTAAATAAACTATACCATGATTAAACTAAGTATAACTGATCATAAAAAACTAAACTAGCTATAAATACTATAAATATAAATCACATCAAATCGTTTAAATTATTAAGCCTAAATCGCTGCGCTCGCAGGGTAGGGCTACAAATTTATTCTAAAAAATTGTGCCCATGTGGCATAGTGCCAAGAATGCTGACGGTATTTCGGCGTTGAATGACCAAGCTTAGCTTTTGGATCAAATGCGCACCATCCCTTGGCTCCCCTGAGGCGTCGACTAGGCGTGCGGAAATTGACGACGGGCTTCCGCACCTCAGGGCCCCAAGGTCTCCACGGCAAATGTTGTTTGTATTTTTATTTATTTTTTCAAAGAAGGTAACCATATTATATGTATAATATACAAATACATAGTACCTATTATAAAGTTTATTAGGTAAGCTAATTCTAACCCTTATATAATCTGCTTTTTCGAATAACGAATCTGTATTGTAATGTAACAGGGAAATGCGGCCAGCGTTCTTGGCACTATGTCATATGGGCACGATTTTAAAGATTAAATTTGTAACAGGTAACTATTTGACTTTTAATTTTTATTTGTAATTTTTTCTATGTTACTTATTCAAATAAACTCTTTATCACCTCTAATAACCTTTTTTGTTTATATGTACCTATACATATAGCGAGTATGTTTTTTTTTTGATTAGCTTTTACTTAAAAATCGTAATCTCCCCCAAAATTGCCATCTGAATCATCTGATATAGTTTGTGCGTGAGATTTGAGACAATAGTTTGAGAAAGCCGTATCAGATCTTCCTACAATTGATAAGGTATTTCGTAAAATACAATAAACTAGAGTGCAGTAATCTGTAAAGTAGGTATGTTGTAAGTATTCCTGATAATTTCGGTTATTCTTTAAGGTAATGTAAACTTAGGTTATCCGTCTTTCACTCAGTATTACCCAAATTATTTGGGTGGTAAATTGTCTGGTTCTTTCTTATTTCATTATGTACGAATCATCTCAGCCCTTCTTCGATTGTCTATCGTTCCTTGGGAAAAGCTGTAGTATCATGGGCTCAGGTCAAATTTACGCCACGTATTTTTTTAGCCCTCTAAGGCTCAACGCAGACGACAGACTAATCCGTGACGCACTTTTTAGTCACTATTATTTGTACGTAGTATATTATTACTCTGTGCTATTAGCCTATTATATATTCTGTGGAAGGGCCTAAAAAGAAATCTAAAGCTGTGTGTGTGTGTGTGTTTGGTCGGTGACGGTGACGGCGGCGCGGCGTGTACAACTGCGTGCGCGCATGCTCTTAGGTTTCTCAGAATACGACAGTACTAGTTATCTTATCTGGTAATGACATCAATGACATGACCTACTACACACTATATTAATCACAAATAGACCACGCGTTCATTATATAGTATCTATATGAACGATAATTGACACACTGGCACCCTCCCATCTCAGGGGATCAGTCTCGAGAGCCGGTTCGGCTGCTGAAAACGCTGAGATCGCCAAGCGGCGCAAATATAGTTCTTTAAATGATGACTATATTTTTGTGCCGTTTGGCGTGGAAACTTTCGGACCTTGGGGCCCCGGTGCTAGGGGTCTCCTTAAAGAGATCTCTCCAAGACTGATCTGCGCCGCTGGTGACAAGAGGGCTGGCTGTTTTTTCGCACAACGAATCAGTATTGCGATCCAACGCGGAAATGCGGCCAGCGTTCTTGGCACTATGACACATGGGCAAGATTTTTTAGACTAAATTAGTAGTTAACTTTTTTCTGTATGTATATTTGTAAATATGTATTTTTTTATCCTTCTTATTTCCTTAAATAAAATATAATGGTCCATTAAAAAAAAAAACGATAATTAGGTAGATGACTGGATCCAAAATAAATTATTTGCTACGGTTCATAAAATAAGACGTCACAAAATAGTGTCACACCGTGGTGTCACTTTTCATTGATAAAACGTGGAAGGGACCCGTACTAAATCAAACCACGAGCACCATTGACCGGGCGATTGTAAGTACATTTTAGAACGGAAAAAGTATAGTCATTTTACTGTTATTTTAAAAAATACTCAAAAAAGCATGAAGTCATGCTTTTGTATTTCATGTAAATCTTTTAGAAAGTGTTTGTTTTGGCGTTTAGAAAAAAGTGTCTGATTTGGCTTGTCATCTACCGGATTGTCCAAGTAATTAGGCCTAATGATGTGGACAGGATCTGAAAAACATAGGTACTTATTTAATTTAGTCCGTCAATTAGATTATCAACAAATAATGGATTCCTATTTTTTTCGTTGAGCAAAGTAGAAACATTTTACAAAAAAATTAATTCGCTGTATCTTTGTCATTATTTGCTAACCAGAAAAAAAATTGTCCGTATAAGCGTACAATATAAAATATACATACATACATATTATCACGCCTATTTCCCACAGGGGTAGGCAGAAGTATATGATATTTTTTTATAATAATGATGTATAAAAAAAATTACCAATCCATATTATGCCGCCATTATAACTTATGTAATCAAACCGATAATAAGCAGTACACAGTATAAACAAAGTTGCTTTTCGTCGTCCTGTCCCTCTGCTATATCTATCTTTCATCTTAGTGCGTTCTCGACTGCACCCTCAACAAGTGCTGCTTCGGAGCCCGAAATGCGCTTTTCCGCTTTTTCTTCTCCAAATATAATATGAATGTCAGGGATGCAAACTGGAGAAGAAATTGCCGAATCAGTTTAATGAAAGGCTTTATAAGTAGTACCGACCGTCACCTTATTAGGAATTAACCCTTATTAGGAATGCAGTTGAAGCAAGAGAAGTTTGTGCTTAGACCTTTGGTCACCTCCTACGACATCCACAGAAAAAGATACGAGTGGTCCTTTTTACTCCGAAGGTCACACACGCACTGTAGAATATGACGGTGCAACGCGGTGTGATGTAATTTTCGAAAGAGCTCGTTGATGTCTTTTGTTTATTTACGGAAAAAGGAGATTGAGAACTAATAATTTATTTATTATTTATTTATAATAATTAGTTTTTTTACGACTTTTTTATCTAAATAGGTAGTCACATCGGCCTCCTTTCTCCGTGTTTTGGAAAAGAGAACACCTGAGCACATTATGCCGAAGTTCTCGGCGTGATATGGCAGTCATCAAACTATGCCAGATGCCTTTAGGCAGAATAAAATAAATCATTAATATGTCTTTCTCTTACCCCCGGTCGCTCGGTGGCAAATCTACAATAATCTAAATCTTTGTGTATCGATCAAAATACGAACAAAACAATCTCTTGCCATAGTTATAAAACCACCGCGAATGACGTGTACTTAAGTGATGGGTTTTTTTGGCTACAAAGGCCGTCGGCGCCGTGGCTTAGTTGGTTAAAGCGCCTGTCTAGTAAACAGGAGATCGCGAGTTCGAATCTCGCCGGGGCCTGATGTTCAATTTTTGTTTTGATGATTAGCTATTCTTTAACAAGCTTATTTTTTATATAAATCAGATAACAATGCAATATAATGATGATGATAAGGAGATGATCTGATGATGGAGCTACAGAAACTTAGTGTCGAAACGACACAATCATCCATATTTTGGTCTTTTTCTTGATGAGTATTTTGATCAGAGCATAGAGGACAAATGTTTTTTTTGTCTTCTTTCCAAGAAAGAAATGCATAAAATCAAAATGAATACACAAAAATTGTAAAAAAAGTTGTTTAACAAAAAGATTCAGTATATGTATTCATTTTGTCAAAAATTTAAGTATTATTTATTAATGCCTCTCATACCTGCCCTTCTTCAACTTTATGAATCTCTGTATAAATTTTCCGTGTACGTTACAGTTGGCATTTGAGGACCCTACTCATAATTAAATGTAGAATGTCTTCCGTTATGCAAAAGGCAAATCATGATCATCAATGTAACTGTTTCTGTGAATGACTATCATCGTCGGAAATAGCGTGTTATGAAGAAACCAGTCTCATTCATTTTATGATTTTTTTATCGCAGCAAGGAAGTTTGTAATGACATTTATTACTGTAATTTCTTGATATTTTATTTCCTTTTTATATCAAGAAGTATATTCATAAAGGTTAAGTTATAAATTGTCATCTAAAGTTAAGGTTAAGAATCAGTAATAACTTTTTTCCTGATATTAAAAAATGGTTGCTAGTTGCAAAAATGTTTGCTTACTACCTAATTATTGCTTACACATTACCAAAATTGAGTATCCGCTGGGGCGTCGTACGCAAGACGATCGTTACTGCGTATCCGCGTTACAGTGTCAAGCGACATTGAACACTAATGTACCAAGATAAAGTCTAACTTGGTTTGACATAGATATAGGACGTAACTATCGTACGATGAACGTATCATTTATTAGAGTAACCCCCCTAAACTCAGGGCTATATTACCTACTAGTAGTTAAAATGTGTTTTAATTAAAACTACATGATTCTCTACTCACTAACCAAAACGCAAGTAGCAAAATGGGTTCAGGTATTTCTATTTCTCAGTGGCGTAAGCAAAAGTACTTACTCTAGATATTTTTATCCCTCTTAGTTTTTCAAATTTCAAAAATAATTTTAATGAAGTTCAATAAAAAATTAACTCTTATAAGGTCAAAAATCAGCAGCATTGGTGGTGAGTTGGTGTCGAGCGATAAAATAGGAATTTATTATACCTTTTAATTATTTCATCATTATCATCATTATAAGGTCTTTTTCTCCACTATAGGTACACGACCCTCTCTGTACTACTAGAGTCATATTTGGTCAGAGCAGCCAGAGGATTTGGCCTAAACTCTCCTTGCTGGCCAGACGAGTTGGAGGTCTCATGATGTTTATAAGCTTTGTTTAGCTTGTATTTCCTAAGTCGCCTTCAACGACATCCACGGGAAGACTTGGAGTGGTCCTATTCTACTCTGCCGGAAACCACACGGCATTTTAATTATTATTGATAAAAATATCCAGAAATAGAAATGATTGGAAACAAAAGGGGAGGCCTTCGCCCAACTATGCGACCTAATAAATAAAAAAACCGGCCAAGTGCCACCCGGACTTGCAGACGAAGAGTTCCGTACCATTATCTATAAAAAATTACGTTTGTTGTTTGCAAACGCCACTTAAATATTTATTTTATCCTGTTTTTAATTTACTTGTTATCACATCGGCAACAGAAATACATCATCTGTGAAAATTTTAACTGTCTAGATATCAATGTTCATGATATACAGCCAGGTGACAGTCAGTCAGACAGACAGACACACATTGAAGTCTCAGTAATAGGGTCCTTTTTTACCCTTTGGCTACGGAACCCTAAGTAAAAGTGAACCAACAAGTAAAACTAGCACCGGCAACACACAAATTAGCCTTTAGATGTAAAATTAAAGACAGGATTACCGTGTAATACCAATTTCTAGGCGGTGGTGACGCAAGACCATTCGGGGAAGCACTGCCGCTGGACAAAGCGGCCGCTGGCTGCTTCCAGGGAATGGCAATTAGACCTTTGATTGCCGACATTGCCGTACCCAGAAATTTTACATTGCGGCGAAATCATCAACCGCTTTAGGGAAATTCCTCGGTACCATGTTTGCTATTAGCTATTAGGGGTTTTTCGTTTGAAATACTACTAAATTTAAGCTGCAACTTGATATAAATGTGAAAATTGGAAAGTTTATTGGTTTTCTATTTGTAATTCTGTTACGATACTTTGTACGCTAAAAAGGTTTCATCATCATCATCATTCCAGCCGCATAACGTCCACTGCTGGACATAGGCCTCACCCAAAGATTTCCAAAATGACCAATCAAGAGCGGCCTGCATCCAGCGCTTTCCAGCGACCCCTGGTCAGGTCATCTAAAAACGTTTAGATGTGTTAAAAATTGACAAAACGTAAAAGACAAAGTTTCCGCTGTACACCGAACATTCGGCAGATGTGAAGTACAATAGTTTACGCACTTTTTAAATTTATTAATGTCAATATGAATATATTTGACTAAAGTAACGTATTCGCTTCGACTTTTCAAAATAAATTTCTAAAGATTATTATGTAACGTGTATATGATTTATGTACAGCTTTAGAAAAGAAACCAGCATTTATTACATAACAATAAGTACCGTAGTTATCCTCAAATAGTGAACTGAGAACAAAAAAGTGGCTCCTGAAGAAAAACAAAGAAGGCTGTAGTGATAGAGACGATAGATCCATAGGCAGCAAGTACTAACTAGATTATCGCATCTCCGGTGATTTGTTTTTCGTGTGTGTAAGTGGGCAATACTGGTATCAGATTTTTCAGGCTGCCCAAAAGGCATTTGACATAGCTTGAGGACTGTACAATGATGACAGCCGGGACCAACGGCTTATACGTGATTTCCGAAGCTCGGAGGAGCTCGAGAAAATTGTATTCCACTTGTGGTCACCCAAGTGCGGACCCCGCCCGCTGTCGCTTAACTTGCGAAAGCGCTAGTAACGTGCACATCTGTCGGACAACCAAGCTCCTCGTATCTCCGGTAGTGTGGTGTGCAAGAAACGTGGAAGCGGCGTGTGTGTAATTCAGCTATAACAAAATTTCCGCAGCAGCACCCTCTTTTACCCCCTGGCCACAGCCCACGGAGGCGCGGATTGCGGCGCGGCAGGCGGTGAGCGGCGAAAACAAATGGTAGGGCATGTATTATGGAGTATGCCACCGCTGCCGCCGCCGCGGTCGCAACATGTGAGCTGTGGCATACCACCGCGAACCGCGCCGCACGCCGCGCCTCCTGCCGCACCGCGATCCGCACTGCCAGAGGCTGTGGCCAGGCTGTTACAGGTTCTCGGTAGCACTTTCTTATTTTGTACATGTATTGTATATAATATATTATCAGAATCTGGCCTAGGTAATAACAACGAAGTGACTTCTTGGGAGAACGCGGCTACATACGTACTAGTACTAGCTGGGATTATCACATCTTCGATATAGTGTGGTAAATAAGAAACGTGGAAGCGACGTGTAATTAATCCAGCTGTAATTGCCGCAGCAGCACCCTCCATTACAGGTTCTCGGTAGCACTTTCTTACTGCGAAACTCGTTTGCGCATTCTCTCCGTTAATCTTTGTGTAACTACGTAACGATAACTCGCACGAAAGTAACTGTTTTTTTAATTATTCTCTTTATTTATTACGACTTAACCAGTTCTAAATAACCGGCCAAGTGCTTGTCGGGCCATGTAATGTTTAGGGTTCCGTAGTATCAAATGCAGACTTTTTAGTTCACGCGACTAAAAATGTCAAGAAAACTAATTTTCTATTGAATATGAAATTTTTCTTTTCCGAGTATATTTTATAAGTTCGTCGTCTATAACTTAGTTTGTTAATCCTTACTTAGCTCTGATAGTTTTCTTTAAACATAATCGTTATATAGACTACTGTCCAGAATTGCCAAAAACTAAATTTTTACCAATACACTTTGAGGGTACGCATTCAGAGTTCCCATACCATATAGTCCCTCTAGCTTTGAAACACGTGTTTGTCAAAAGTAGTAAATTTTAGGCACTGGGATCACTAATGATATTTTCATCGGTTTTAAAAATAATAATTTAAAGGGCTATAAATGCCTAACTGTTGGCAAAATATTAATAACCTTTTCACAAAATTTACGATTAAACAATTTATTTTACTTAGGGGCGCCATTTCTGCCTATTCATCTTATTCCGACATAAGGTTTCCATCCCATTTTCAGTTTATAGGAAGCACAACGGTTCTCTTCGATGGAAAACTGGATCTCTCAGTTTTCCATTGAATAGAAATTTCGTGCTTCCTGTGAAAACGGGATGGAAACCTTATCGCGGGATAATAATACCGTTGAGCACAAAGGAAATACTGTCTTTGTTAGAACTCCTTTTGTACACAACAAATACGTGTAACATTATCCGGTTTTATAGAGAAGAGATATTTCATGGTATTTTTAACCCATGGCAAAAAACGAGGGGTGTTATAATTTTGATACCAATGTCTAATACTCCAATCGATGCGGGTGTTTCTACGTGAAAGCAGTTGCGGTGGCTCTCATTTACCTATGTTTGATAGAAATCGGTTCAAAAGTTATGGGGTGAAGTGAACCTTGAAAGTCGAAGATGGTAGAGATTTATTTATAGGTGAAAAAGACATCGTAGAGATATAGAAGTAATGGTAGATAAAGTTTATACTTAGTAATGTTCCTACCTCAAACAGGGTGTTGTTATTTTGTACCAAGACCGGATATTTTCTAGGCTTTGGTTAATTACCCAACTGCTTTAAAAAGGGTTATTAAAATATGATGGTCAGTGAAAAAGTTCTCGTCATTTTTATATTTAAACTAGCTGTGCCCGTGGGCTTCGCTCCCCGTGGGAATTTTGGGATAAAAACTATGTCCTATGTCCTTCTTTGGGTATCAAACTATATCCATATCAAATTTCATTCAAATAGGTTCAGTGGTTGAAGCGTGAAGTGGTAACAAACAAACAAAAAAACCAACCTTCTTTTGCATTTATAATATTACTAGCAGTGCCTGTAGGCTTCGCACCCCATGGATATTTCGGGATAAGAACTATCCTATGTCCTTCCGTAAGTATCAAACTATATCCATATCAAATTTGATCTAAATAGGTTTAGTGGTTCAAGCGTGAAGTGGTAACAAACAAATATACAATCAAAAATACGAATGAAAATTTTACTGACAGACGGGAGGTACAAAAGCTCTGGGATGACGCCAGATCACGATTTATTTTAGGGGAGTTGGAAAGCCAGGCAAATGGTGCTCATTTAGCAAGAATTAAAGCTTCAGCTCAACCAGAATCTGGAGCTTGGCTGCATGCTGTGCCATCGCCATCCATGGGGACACTTTTAGATAATGATTCTTTGAGAGTGGCTGTGGCATTAAGATTGGGCTGTGCAGTATGTGAGTCGCATCGTTGTATCTGTGGGGGAACAGTTGAAGCGGATGGGCATCATGCACTTGGTTGTGTATGATGTGCTGGTCGTTTGTCGCGCCATCACGCAATTAATGACATTATACGTCGGGCATTAATTTCAGCAAATATTCCTTGCCAATTAGAGCCTCCAGGTCTATCAAGGACGGATGGCAAAAGACCCGATGGACTAACGTTGATTCCGTGGCAGAGAGGACGGAGTCTGTTATGGGACGCAACATGCGTCAGCACTTACGCGGCGTCCTATCTCACTAGCACCACGCGTTCACCCGGGGCGGCTGCGCAGGCTGCTGCTAGCCAAAAGAAAGCAAAATATTCAATGTTAAGTACACATTATGATTTTGTGCCCGTCGCCGTAGAGACTGCAGGCTCATGGTGTCCGGAAGCTAGGGACTTTGTTGGTGAGATAGGACGTCGTTTGAGAGATCGAGGTTATGACTACCGTTTCGGCTGGTACCTGGTTCAACGGATATCCATTGCTATTCAGAGAGGAAATGCAGCTAGCATCATGGGTACCTTCGAGCCGGGTACAATCCGTGGGGGCATTTTTGATTGATTTTTTTTATTTTTTTATTTTTGTTATTTTAATTTTTGATAAATAAAATTCTAATAAAAAAAAAAAAAAAACAAATATAAAATATACAATCTCACTTTCGCATTTATAATATTAATAAGGACTAGTAAGGAAGTCCTATCCTAATCCTATCCTAATACAGGAAAGCCAAAGAAGTTTCGACATGCTAAGGTTACGGATTTTCTTTCCCCTTTCGGCTGAAGAAGTCTACCTTACACATGTAGAATGGCGCATGCAATGCAGATACTATTTTTATTTAGTTAATTAAAAATTCAAGTGCAATTTACGTAAACAAACTCAGTTAACATCGATAACTTAATTTTCAACAAAGTGGAACAATGCGAACTTTGTTAGGGAGTGTATCGATAAGTATCGATTAGTGAGAGTTTATCGAGTTGCCGGCAATCGAGATAAACTGTTTTCTTAGTAATAAATAGGAATTGGTTACTCAAATAAGAATAGACAGTTGATAGGTACTATATCTACTGTATATTCGTGGTTTGGATCCCATGCTGGTCTGGGAGAAATAAAAAAAAACTTAGAATGTACCAGCTGCTTCTCTTTCCACGCAGATCGTAAAAGCCGCGATCGAGGGAATGGGCAAAAATGCAAATCATGTTAACAGGCGATGCGGCTAGCAACCCATCACTGTATTGATTGCTTTTCCATCTTCTCGCCCACTATGACGCTAAAAGTGGCTTCTGGGTCTTGCGGCCCTGGGCTCTGCATAGAACCGCAAGACCCAAAATGCTCTGTCTGCCCCATTAGGGATAAAGACGTGATAGAATGTATGTATATATGTATGTATTCGTCGTCAAATAGCTTAAGCGATATAACACGTTATTATCCTTTAACGGAGAAGACAGAGCCGCAAGACCCAAAGGCCACACTTAGCGTGAATGTGTAAAAAGGAAATCAAAATAGTGGCGTATTGCCAGCCGTATAACTAAGATTAATATCGGCTTTTACAACCCAGCGGGAAGAGAAGCAGCTATATATTCCATGTTTTTTTCTTCCATACCAGCGTGGTATTAAATTTGGACGGCTAAGTAGATTTGCCGCCGGTGCCTATCGGCACGCACCGCGCTCAGTTACACGTAATTTCGTTAATGTACTTTTAATCGTCGAGTAATTGGCTGTCATTGGGGACACGGAACATGGGAGAATTACGACCTTTTCCCAGAAATATGCTAATGATACAAGCGACAGATACTTAGCCGATTGAGAGGAAGAATGTACGGCTCGTTTCTTATGAACTCAGTCAGATATGTGATGTGCGGTATAGAGTACAGACGAAAAGAAAACGCGTATACATATAGTCTGCTCATCGAGTGTGCTAACATAGACGTCTTTTTTTAACGTACAGTTAATATCAGTATTGTTAAAAAGTTTGATACTCAGCGTAAAATATGTATTTAATGCCAAAATAACGATGCTCATAAACTATAGTCCACGCTGACGAAGTCGCGGGCAACAAAGCTAGTGTAAAATATGTATTTAAAACATGTACTTAAGTCACACACAGAATAAAAATATATTTTCTCCAAATCAAATTTCTTGCTTGCACTTTCACTGAAAACCTAGCAGTTAATGGGCTCCCATGTATACAAAATACCACAAAGTAAAGACAGTACTCACACATATATATATATGAATTGCTAAATGGTCTAATTTATATGTTATATGTCAATAGGGCCACCATGTAACGAAAACAGAAATAAATAAATAAAACTTAACTAAAAAGCCTATACTAAATTATGATATTGATGCTTATGCACTGATAGGATTTTAATATCAACCCCTATCATTTAAGAGGGGCTTTTGATACGAGTTGTTGATTTTTGATACTATATATATGAAAACGTCTATTTTCCTTGATCACGCCGTAAAATGAGAACGACTTTACCGATTTCATCCATTAAATGATTAAAGTTTTTAATACTTTGTAGAAGGTTCTTTAGGTATATATTATATGCAGGTATATATTATAAGATATGTTATGTAATATATAATAATATTTTTATATTTAATTATTTTTTTGCGCCGCAACAATTTATCTGTTTATCCCTATGGTTGACTGCGTTGACTGGGAGAGAACGCTCTTAGCGTGAAGTCCGCCAATTGTAAACAATTTTAATTGTGGATCAATAAAGTTTAATAAATAAATAAATAAAAGGTTCTTACAGAAAATTGTTTACAATTCATTTTATTTCGTTTAAAGACATAATCATAAGTAAGTATACTTATTTTTATCCCTTGTAACTTCAACCTTTTAGGTACTTGCTTTTACTGTTGGCCCAAACATTACCATAACCAAAGATAATATAATGACTAACGAACGTAACAGATACGCGTAAGTCGACGATATAGAAACTGTTGGAGGCCCCGTAAGTAGGCAAAACTGGTAGTTGCGGGTAGGCACACAGAGATGGCAGCACACACGACTAGCAAAAAAAGTGACAAAGTGTTGAATATGCTTTAAAAATATTTATTGCATTTCATAAGTCATGTTTAATTAATTAGAGTAGTATCGGTACTTCATTGAAATAATAATACTTATTATAGCGTCATCTAGTGACAGATCTTCCATGCTGGTCTGGGAGAAAAGAAAAAACTTAGAAGCTGCTTCTCTTCCCGCGCAGATTGTAAAAGCCGGTCGAGGGAATGGGCGAGATTTGAATCATGGTAAAAGGCGATGCGGCTAGCATAGCAACCCATCACTATTTTGATTCCTTTTCCATCTTAATGCCCACATCACGCTATGCGTGGCCTTTGGTCTTACGGCCCTGGGCTCTGTGTGCCCCGTGAGGGATATAGACGTGAAAATGTATGTATGTATCTAGTGACAGGGAAGAGAAATAAATATATTTATAAGGCGGTGGGTAAGTATGCCATAACCTAAAAGCAATTCATTGAATACCAGGAAAATATACATAAAACAATCGTTTTGCAGCGCGCAGGAATATTAAAAAAATTTCAACAATCTCCAGAAATTTATAGCCCAGTAGTAAACAGTTCTTAAAATAACGGGTCAAGATAACACCGATCATTAAAACAAAGAGTTATTTACCCGACTTCCACTGAAATAACCTAGAGGAAGATTCGACGAAAGAATTCTTTGGTTTAATATTAGATTGAGAGCTGAGTTGTGTTTCATACAAATAAATTCAATTGAAGTGTTCATCTGATTTTGAAATAGTTACAGGATATCAGTGCACTTTTAGATATTTTACTACATGTGACACTTACTATAAGAAAGATATATTATTCGCATTGCAAATCAAATAACTGAAAAAATACCTTAAATATGAAAAAAAACATTCTTTTTCATTTTCTTAATCAGTGTATGCAATACAATTTTATTAGCAACAAAGAGTTATATAGGTATGAGGAGAAGAAACAAATTAACAATTAGACTTTTAGTAAACATATATTAAAATTTAGGGTTATTGTATACAATGTCCTTTTTAATTAAGTACAAATATTTTAAGGGGTGGTCCAGTCTATCATTTTGAACAACTTTTCCCAATGAATGTACATTGAAATACGAAAAAAAAATTTAGGTTTTCATACAAATCGAAGTAGTCACGTGATATCATTACTAACGAAAATGAAATTTTTGTTTTCGTATTTCGATATACATTTATTGGGAATAGTTGTTAGTAATGTTGGACTGAATCACCCCTTAAAATATTTGTACTTAATTAAAAAGGACATTGTATAGTATTCGCAATTAATAAATAAAACTTATTTTAAAACTTAGTTCATATAAAAATACCTTGCAAGCTTTCGAATCGCATCACAGTATAACAATCGAGCAACTCCATTGACCGGTACAACTACTAAAATAAAATCGCTCTTGGAAAACCCAGCGCTCAGAAATAAACAACATAGTAAGAATTTCCCGCGTGATATATCATTAGACGTTATGCTGAACATACCATACGGTTTTCCAAGCCGTGAATGCTTTCCCAGAAGCTTCTTTAAATATGTTATTGAGTTTTCTGGAAAATAGGTACTTTCTTTTTAGATTTTGCGTCTTGCGTTTATCTGAGTGAAAATTAGTTAAAATTTAAAAAATAATGTTATATTTGAGTAAAGTTTCAATTTCGGCACTGGCAATGTCGAATGGGCGGGATTCTTACTCGGGAATCATAAATATTATATTTATCTATGCTTTGCGGCTATCATCACATCATTATTTAGATACCCTTCTTCCACTTTCAAGATTTGAGGAGCTCGGCCTGGGGGCAGAACTCATTACTAGTGCGCACTTTGATGGGTACATTACAAGCGTAGGACATCCACCTGCAGATGCTCAGACGACCTGTGCAAGCGGTTGCAGGAAGGTGCTGGATGCAGGCCGCTTCTTATCGGTCGTTTTGGAAATTCTTGGGGGAGGCCTAAATCCAGCAGTGGACTTCCTGTGGCTAATATTATGATGATGACTTGGATGGGTGACCACAAGTAGAATAATATATACATTTCTCGAGCTTCTCCGTCCATTGGATGGTCCAGGCTGTCATCATTGTATGGCACTCCTCAAGCTATGTCAGATGCGTATACGCCACTTACACGAAAAACAAACAAAAAATGCTAACCATAACCCTTAATATGGCCCATGGATTTTAAGTTAAGTTCTGCCTACCCTGTCAGGGCAAATAGACGTGATTTTATACAAGAATATCGAAAAATCTCTGGTCGTGTTGTTTGTAGTAAAACAACACGACCAGGGATTTTTCGATGTTCTTGTAAGTACTTGGGATCGGAGAGCATAAAAGCTCTGTCATCCCCATAGGGATAAAGACATGACAGTGAATGTGAAAATATAAAACATACTTTTGTAGTCGAAACCGACCACACAAACGTACACTAACAGGGGCACGTACAATGGGCGAAATAATTACAAATTGTTTCGTCGAAATAATGAACGGTCCTACTAACGAGTTTCTCGGAAAAACAAGATACTTACTCAAATTATTTCGATTGAAATTTTATTACAAAATGTGGAGTGCATATTGTCCGGTCAGTACCTAACTTAATACTTACTTATCTTAAAAGCCGATTGAAGGAAAAGGTGTAAACCTGTACCGTGTCAACGAATTATAAAGCTAGTATAAATAGCAACCTGTCACTATTATAATTCCTTTTCCGCTTACACCAATCATACTTTTATGATACCATCGTCACGTTAACTGTGGTCGTTGAGTCTTATTTCCTAGGGCTCTGTCTACTGACGTGATTAGTTGTGTGTGTGTATGTATCAAGTTGCCCTCGACTACTTATATGTGAAACTGTGTCCTCGGCCCCGCTTCGCCCTCCGTTCCATTGTGTAGCCAAGTATGTCATCCACCCCATTTGAATTCCAGGAACCCTCGAATTGAACCGAATTGTATTGATCTTCGTTATCTCTGCACCTCCGGTGATCGCTATCTGTGAAATAATTAGTTATGTCGAGCTTAGATAGTTAAAGTACAATATCGATAATTAAATACCTTTAAGGGTATGGGAGTTTAATTAATTATTCTAAAGTTTGAAATAAAAAAACACATGTTTTTTCCGGGGTCCAGACGTCGATTTTCGCAAATGTGCGAAGAAAAGCTTTAAGTTCTCACTAACTGTAAACAGTAATAAGTATAATTTGAATGGTTATCTTGGGCTTGGTCAAGATAAAATTTTAAATGATGTCTACGTTTCCTTTCAAATAATTTATTTATAATGAAGGGAAGAACTGGACCCCGAAAAATTCAGTAGATATACCTAGTAAAAACTGAATAACGCCAATTTAATGTCGAAGTTGTTCTTGTTTATTATTAAGCTCTTGTTTGTTATTAAGCAGATTGCAAGCCAGCAGTAAATATGCTGCAGTGCAGATACTGTGCTCTAAATTCGACAGTACACTGCTATCATTCTGGAGCAAAATTGTAACAGGAGCTGTTAAATAAATGTATATGTACTCACAACATTACTAACAGTTTTATGCAAAAATGTTATTAACATAAATTGGACCATGTAGTCCGAATAAAATAAATAAATTTTAATTATACTATAGAGATCAAGTACAGCCCGTCGTTCGATTGATCGATGTGGTATAACAAAATTTACTGAAGCTATTTTACGGGTACAATTAATCCGATACTGAACAATTAATCGCCAATGGTTTAAGGGTGGTTTCAGATAACTGATAACAGGCAGCAGTGTCCTCTGGAAAACAACTTTATACCGCCATTTCATCATCATTTCAGCCGCATAACGTCCACTGGTGGACATAGGCCTCCCACGGATTTTCAAAATAACACATATTTGAGTAATGACTTGACTTATGGTCCTATGTCTCCTATCTGGGGCAAATAGGGGCCACAAAGACTCTCCATCTCGATCTGTCTTGAGCTACTTCATTCCAGGTCTTGCCGACTTTCTTCATTTCATCGAGCACGGTACGTCGCCAGATCTGTTTGAGCGACCGCTGGTGTTACGCTTTTCTTAGGGCTATTCCATGGCCGTTTTTGATATGTGTTCAGGTACGCTTCGGAGAGTGTGGCCAATCCAGTTCCATTTGCGGCGTTTTATCTATTGGTCGGTAAGGGTTTCGTGACATGGCTTAAGTAATAATTTAATGTAAATAGGAGTGATTTCCACACAACTTGTTTTTTGCCCTAAAATATTTTGAACTTGTAAAATAAGTTACCCGACTTTAAAAAAAATTTAGGCTAATATATAAATATTAGCCTAAGTTTTTTTTAAAGTCGGGTTATGGATAAAATATTCCGTAATAACATGTTTTTAACTTGAGCTTTTAGTTTGAGCTGAAAGGAAACGTAGACATCATTTAAAATTTTAAATTTTAAATGATGTCTACGTTTCCTTTCAAATAATTTATTTATAATGAAGGGAAGAACTGGACCCCGAAAAATTCAGTAGATATACCTAGTAAAAACTGAATAACGCGTTTTGTGAATGAGGGTGCAAATTGGAATCCTTTCGCCCTATCATTGTAAAATATTAGTAGCTGCGCCCCGCGCGGCTTTACCCGCGCGGCTTTACCCGCGCCTAAAGTAGCCTAAAATTCATAGTATTAAAAAATAAAATATTTCGATTACCTACCTTATGATTGAACAGCTCAAGTTAAAAACATGTTATTACGGAATATTTTATCCATAACCCGACTTTAAAAAAAACTTAGGCTAATATTTATATATTAGCATATGTGTTATTTTGAAAATCCGTGGGAGGCCTATGTCCACCAGTGGACGTTATGCGGCTGAAATGATGATGAAATGGCGGTATAAAGTTGTTTTCCAGAGGACACTGCTGCCTGTTATCAGTTATCTGAAACCACCCTTAAACCATTGGCGATTAATTGTTCAGTATCGGATTAATTGTACCCGTAAAATAGCTTCAGTAAATTTTGTTATACCACATCGATCAATCGAACGACGGGCTGTACTTGATCTCTATAGTATAATTAAAATTTATTTATTTTATTCGGACTACATGGTCCAATTTATGTTAATAACATTTTTGCATAAAACTGTTAGTAATGTTGTGAGTACATATACATTTATTTAACAGCTCCTGTTACAATTTTGCTCCAGAATGATAGCAGTGTACTGTCGAATTTAGAGCACAGTATCTGCACTGCAGCATATTTACTGCTGGCTTGCAATCTGCTTAATAACAAACAAGAGCTTAATAATAAACAAGAACAACTTCGACATTAAATTGGCGGCTTCACACTTTTGTATGGAAATGCCAGCTTTTTTCTAAATTGTTAACTGTTATTTTAATTTCCATATACTATAGTGATCTAGTACCTATAGCCCGTGGTTTGATTTATAACGGGTATGTTCCTTTCACATTGTATAATATTAATCTGCATAGATAGAATAGACGTCCAACCGTACATATATGGTATTTGGCATAGAATGTATATTGTGAGACCTTCTATTTCTTCCCCACAATACCAATAACCTACGACAATCTGCATATAGATAGGAGGCGGCAGTATTTGGCATTGCCTAACGGGGCCCGTGCCGGTCAAAGCTGCATAATCACGTAGGTAGAGCTTATGCAACCAATTACAGTTATTCACACCAATACCTTACATACAATATAAATACCTAAGTACAGTCAAAGACCATGCATACATTTCAATTATGGTAAATGACAGAAAGACTTGCATAATTTGTGCCGTAATACCAGAATTGTAAAATGTGAGACTTTAGTGTGAATCTATGAGTAAGAAAGAGTTATAGAAATAAGAATTCTAAACCTACTTTTTAAATTATTTGGATTATTAATTTACAAGAAAATTGCTCAAATAAACTACTATAGCGTTTTAGAATGACTACTACTGGTAAGAAACGTTGTAGAAGTTCGTGTGTTCGTACAAAACAAATGCTGCAGTTTGCATCTGCATACAAATGCATAATACAGGTTTATTTTATGTAGTAGGTATTCATCTAGGTTAGGTACTGCGCAAACTTGTATCGTGTATGTAAGAACAAGCCGCCGTCTTGTCACAGAATAAACACATAACTTAGTTGGTCGGAGTCTACATCTCTATACTTATAATCTAGTACTTGCCTAATCATAGAGTACCTACTATCTACTTAATTAAAATATACTGAAACTATTTTCAGGGAGAATTCAGTCCGTTATATTGGACAACTTTTCCCAAGGAACATGCGTCGAAATATGAAAAATAATATTTGGCTTTCCATACAAATTCGAATCAGCTGATCGATCAACATTGTATAGGAGGTAAAAAATATATTTCATATTTCGATACGTGTTCCTAGGGAAAAGTTGTTCAATATCATGGGCTGAATTCACTCTTAAAACAGTTTCAGTATATTTTGTTAGACCATAAAAATATGTAGATTTCGTAATTTTAGGTTGGTGTGTTTTTACTGGGAGAACCGTCCGACAAGTTAGAACAGAAAAAGATTGTAAAGAAACCCGTGCTTCCGAAGACAAGTAAAGCTATTGGGCTTGATTGTTAATCACATCACATCCATCAAAATTTATAAAAGTGCAACCAATACTCTGCGATGCGATTTCAATAGTTGAAAAAAAAACTAAAGACATATTTAATTACTGAAATAAGTTAAGCAAACGTTTGGTAATATTATTTTAATATGATCGTTAGAAAAAAAGTTATCATTAAAGGTATTTTGCTACGCCCATGCTACGCCATACACAATAATTAACCAGACAAACTATAAAATAGATATGTCATAATGTTGCTATATATAGGTAAGTACTTAAAAGTAACGGTATTCCATAGTTAAGCCTTATCGACAGATGTGATCTCTATGTCCGTCAATGAGTTCAATTGAGGTAGTGCGCTGGACTGAAAACTTAGGGATTGTTGAAAATGCCTCGATACGAGAACCAGTACCCACTGGTTCTCGTATCTAAGCGATATTAATTATATATATTAATTATTTTGTATTTGATTTTTCTTCTATCATGGTAATTCATGATAGAAGAAAAATCAAATACAAAACAAATACAGACTACACTTTCTCACTATATATATATAAAGAAGGAGGTTATCACTTCGGAATCTTTTTTGATATTCCCCGATTACTTGAAAACACCTAAAAAAATCTTTTTTTGTTTGTAAATCGGTTGTGTAGTTTGGTGGGATTTGGGAAGTGGGATTGCCAAATAGTTTTGAAAAAATATTATGTTATGCATGTATGTAAATTCTTTATGGTACAAAAAGAAAACAGCAAAAATACAAAAGAAAAGAAAACAAAGAGAAAAAAATAATGATTGCTTCGAAAATTACTTTTACCAGAAGTGCTGGAACTTAGCTATAAGAAAACATAGTACGTGCGTAGTCTAATGATCTAACGGATAGCAGTGTGAGTTTATTCAGTCTAGCTAGCTTATAAAAGTCAATGCTTTATTAATTGCAGTACAAAATACTGACGTATTGCTCCTGACATTTACAACAGACGTGGTATCCATAGGCGGTCCTGGGGGAAAAGTCACCTTCATAGTGATAATGATCTATGTAAGTGGTCCTATTAGGACAGCTACTTGGTACACTTTGCTCAACACAACATTACATATGTCATATTTTTTTAAGACTGTCAAATAAAGTTTGACTAGGTAGTTAAGATGGGTACTTACATAGGTATAGAAGTAGATTTACCTATAGATAGGTGGGTATAAACTTTTTTTGTGAGTTATGCATGTCCCATTGCTGGGGAAAGGAAAGGTCACCCTTCTTTCTTTTCAGTACCTACTCGGTCTTTTCTGTCCATTTTTTTCGTCCTTGCTCTTTATTTTCTAAATAGCCATCTGAAGGAATCCACTTTAAAGTAAATATGCTATACTTATTTATACATATAATAAAACAGTAAAAAAAATGTGTCAAAACATTAAATATGTTTTCAAAAAAAATATTTTCTACATGCTAATCTGCGAAAATACTGGACGGATTCAAATTTTTTTTGTTATACAGCTGTTAAGCCTGGGCAACATGTAGAGTATAATTGATTTTGGAAAATGGAACACCTGATGCAGAACCATAATGGTCCAGCTAAACTATAAGAAATATAAAAATAACGCCTTAGCAAAAGTTGTTCACCCTGATTAGTATTTTCCGGAGTCATAAAGTCCGCGCAAACAATTTCGCGGACTTCAGCTAGTATAAAATAAATACTTTAAATAAGTAAAATATATTCTGTGAGCAAATGTCGCAATTTAAGAATTATTCAAGATAATCGGTTTTACAGTTATTGTTAAACACCAAAATATACTGACGTAACGAGAAGTTGCACTTAACGGTTGCATAAGTATATACTTTATACGTGTTATACTAAATGGAATGGAGAGCTTTCAGCTGAAAAATAGGTCGGATGGAAACGTTCGGGATCGGTTTTCCAATACTCGCATGGCGTATGCATTGCAAATCCGTGTTGTCTGTTTCTTTACATTTATAAGCTTATGTTTACAAAAGAAAAAGCTCTTAAAGCTTAAGAATTCAATATAATAATAAATTACAAGATAAATAAGAACCTTCTTCTTCTTCCTCACCTTATCCCACTTTACGTGGGGTCGGGACAGCATGTGAGTCTTTTCCATTTTCCTCTATGTTTTGCCAGGGCACTTGTCACACGTTCACGCTCCCGCTTCCTTGCCCGCTTCCGTTCCCGTTCCCGCTTCCGCTTTCGTTTCCGCTTCTGCTTCCATGGATTGGGTGGTGGTAGAAAGGTGAAAACTTAGGGTTGTATTTATTTTTAATGTCGAATCATAAAAAAAATGTGTCTAAATGTATTATGTAGTTACGCGACTCATCATTACATGGTGACGTCGGGTGTTTTTTAATTTGCCTAGCAAATAAACTTATACGAATATACTAAATTAAGATTGACAACACCTAGTACTACAATTTTATGAACTATTTTATATACAACGTGAAAGGGACATGCCCGTAATAAATCGAACCACGGGCTATACTATATCATTATAGTGTAATTTTAATAAAATAATAGACAAATTACAAAATATTTCTACATTCCAATACAAATGTCTGTGGTTTTTTTTTTTAATTTTTTACCTTTATTTTAATTTTTATGCAGGACGCTCTTGATCGGTCATTTTGGAAATCTTTGGGAGAGGCCTATGTCCAGCAGTGGACGTTATGCGGCTGAAATGATAGTGATCTAAATAGCCCTTGGATTGATTTATCACGGGTATGTCGTTTCCACGTTGTATGATAAATAATTTAATATGGATAAAGATTAGATCCAGTATTATTTCAAAAATAAATCTAACGACTGTAACTACTCAAGTTGTACCGCAGATAACTGGCTTCTCCTTATTTAAGCCAAAGTTTATCTTCATCGGTAGAAAATAGATCAAGGAGTGAATGACCTTTCCACCATCATTTATTACTCCGTGTCTGATGGTGGGGGCGGACTCAAGCTATGATTGATGAATAGATAGACACTATGAGTTACCTAATTTTACCGCGTTGCCGGTCAAAGAGGTCAACACCCTAAACGTTCATGATGGAAATACGATTTGACCATGGCGTGCCAGCCGTATCGGCCTTGGACGGAAGAACATAAGTTTTATAAATTAGTGACAATGCCTGGAGTTATTTCGTAGAAGTGCCAAGGTTGGCTGTTCTGGGAAGCGGCCGTGTCGCGTCGCGAGTGAAGCCGGCTGGTGAGCATGTGCTTCTGCGTTCTCTGTCACACTCCTCGCAAGTCATGCCGTGCCCCGCCGGCCCCCCTCGCCGCGCAGCCCCCTTCGCCTGCGTGTTGTGTTTACTGCGCGCCGAGTTGGTGGAGGTCGACTAGCTCGCGTTCGCGCTCTTCAGTCTACTTCTATATACGAGAGAGGGCTGTTACCGCCGCGGCGATTCTCCTCGCCGAACTTTCACCTCCTGCCGCGATATGCTTATCTGTGATAAATACACCAACATTGAGTGAAATTGAATGTGCGCGTTCTTAGAAAGCGTTTCTGTTACGGCACGCGGACGGACGACCGCCAGCGACGTTGATTTCTGCAAATTAATTTCTCCAGTGCACTCGGTTTCTACGAAACTGTTTATAAAGAGTTTACCGAGAAGCGAAACGGCCATAAAGTGGATTTGAGGAAATATAAGTAATTATAAGTGAGCTTGTGTGTTTTTGTGCTCAGTGGTTAACAAGGCGTTTACATTGGATCCCAAACACCCTATTAGACCTCCAATGGTGGTTAAACTACCAGGTAAGAATTAATTAAATATTAATAACTTTACTCATATAAGATTTGAAATAGGTACCGTACCGATATGCTTTATGTATATGTACCTATGTGTTTTATATAAAATCCTAGCTACACTTTATGATAACTTTAATCTAAGTCAGCTTTAAACGCTCTCAAGTCCTGGTACTAACTTCCCAATAAGTACGATCACAAGTACTATGACTATGACCCACTTGCCCTCTCTACCCAAGCTTATTGAACAATTTGTTAGTCCTTCGAACCGGATCAACAAAGTACTTATAATCAATCAATTTGTAAAGAATCATCAATTACCAAGATTTTAATAACAAATCGTGTGCATATAACACAGTTTTGTAAGTACCTATATACATTTTTTTTGGAAATTCTAAAAGCCTGTCTGTTATACAAATGATATTTACCTAACTATAAACATGTTTGCATTCTTAGAAGATCATTGAGAACGTCATTTGTAATTTGTTTATCAGACGCAATGGAAACGAGTAGAATGACTCGAGTGGCGCCAAACGGTCATACGAGTTCATGATACAGACTAACATACTATGATAAAGGTATTGATAATATACATACACATAGTAAATTATACTGATAGTACACTTATTTACGTATAGTACTAAAGCAAACATGTGGGTTAACGTCACGTTCAGTTGCGGTGTCGTGCTCCACTGTTGCATAAAGTAAAGGTATGACATCATCAATATAAACAACTAAGCATTTAGATTGCACGCATTATATCATTGATAATGCTGAGCAGAAGACGATAATGTTAATTTAAACGACACCGGCATCATAGAAAGCTACTTTGTTACGAAAATGAAAGTTGTACAAGGCATATACCGAAAAGTTTTCTCGATAATGATTTGCTTGAATCCACTCACTAACTTCAATTCTTGACTTTCTTAAATGGTTACGCAACTTGCATTCGACATTCCTGTTTCACACGTTTCCACTTCAGGAAGTGGTCGGTGATAAACTATTTTAGTATGTTAATGTTTATTTACGTCGTGTCCAATCTGCTAATGAGTTCAGCTGGCTTCGCTTGAAAACAATTAGTAGCATCACGCGATAATGCGATCGTTTCCTGAGAACGATGAACGTTGTGATTAATTGCTGATGATAAAACTTCTCAGATCCAGTTTATGTCGTAATAAATTACGTACCAGGAAAATTGTCTTTGAGCGCATATATTTTTATAGTTCTCGAAAGATTACATAAAATAACTTTTTTTGTAATCCTACCTAAAAAATTAAGAGTAGAATAATTTAACTATTTCAAATCTCTCAATGTTGTTTGTCATATCGCGTTAAAATCGATCCAGCCAGCTCATTTCTGAGATTATTTCCCCTCAGTTTTGATAACGAACAAAACCCTTGCAAGTAGAAAAGGCACAATTCCACGGATCTACCCACACAAGTACGTACTACACATTTCAGTCTAATTAAATTGGGATTTACTTGGAAACAGCGGTTTTGAGACGCCGAGAGCAATTCGCTTAATGAAATTGCTTGTGTCTCCCTAGGCAAATCTTGTTTGTTGATGTTGTGTGATGCAGATAAAAAGATATGTTTTACTCCTGTGTGATGGTAATTAATTAATAACCTTTCATGTTGCCGTGTTTCATATTGTACTCGTTCGTAACATCAAACGAGATAATAATTTAATTAAGTACTTGCATGTATCAATAAGTACTCTTTCTTTCTTTGACATATTTTCTTTAAACTAAATCATTAGCATTACTAATAGTTAAAATTAGAGTTATAATAACTTTTTGATTTATGTCAAAAGTCTTTAACATCAGTAAAGATATCTATGCTGCTATTATACAGTCTTTTCCATTTCTGGTTATATAATTATGGTATTTTACTGGCGTCAAAGTCGTTACTCCTACGACAGTCTTGTGTGTGACTGTCAATCATACAATAGTACTAACATACATTGTTCACGTCTTACCGGGAACAGAAAGGTAAATTGTGTACTGGGAACTCGTCTGGTCGGCTTTGTTTATCCAAGAAGGGAGACAATGATAGTTTTTGCCGTTATTTTAAGCCTGAAAGGGACCGCTTCTATTGTTAGTAGTAAATGCTCTATGACGCTGATGAATTTCTCAGAAACACTCGCAGTCGTTTTGATGGATCATAAAAATGTGACGATTGTGAAGAAGTTCATTGGGTCGCTGCTTTGTAGTTTTTCTGTAAGACAATATTTTTTTTGGGTTATTTATTACTTATTAGAATATTTTTAATGTGTCATATTAATTTCTTCTGTGTGACTGACGACTAAAGCAAACTGAATATCTTAATGGTACTAGAATAAAACAGAAAACCCAGAATTTTAATATAATAAACATTCCTATCAAGATCTTACCAATCAAAATTTAATTAAAATATCCAACACATCTGCAGCTTCATATGATAACAATCAGAAGCCACAATACACACACATGCTCATGATAAAAACCTAATATACAATTTCCTAGAAGCGCGGTATTGGACACGCGTACACATTGTTTAACATTTCAAAAGAAATATTTAGTAATACATTCCATATAATTTGTGACGGTTTACGTTCGTGGTTCAGTTGGCAATATTAATAATATGGAATTTACACAGAATGTGGCTGTGTAGTACCATACGTGGAACTCTTTTGTTTTTTTGAACAGTAGCGACGTGGAAGCACTAATTTTGGTCAATAGCTTATTGATATAAGCAGCCTAGATTGAAAATATAAAATCAAATTTAGGTATCTGAACTTACCTCTTTCTAAAAAGATATGTGTTAAGAGTAGAATTTAAAAGACATTCTATTAAATGTCTTTTCAGAAATGAAATAGCTTAATCATCTTGACGGCATTATTAGCTAGTAAGTACATATACATATTATAGGATTCTAATAGGAAGTTACCTACGGCAATAAGATAACTCACATAGAAGAAGAATAAATAGCACTAGATTTTACAATTATGACATTTATGATGACAAGCAGTAAAAATTAAGACATTCGATTTATGAACAAAATACATATAGAAAACTTCTGTTGCACTACTAGTTTCTGCGAACTTAATAGAATAGTGTATATGTGTACTTAATAGAATAGTGTGACTGAAGCTATTTGAAATAAATTATTTGAAAAGGAGATATAATTTAAAATTTTGTCTTATGCCGCTCTAGCTATTTTATAAACTACTGCTAAGAAAAGCTTTTAACATTAAACTATAAACAGTAGTTCATAAATTAGTTTGAAAGGTTAGCTACAGCCGCATGAGACAAAATTTTAAATGATATTTCCGTTTCTTTTCAAATAATTTATTTCAAATGGGGCAGTACTGGTACCCCAAAAAATTCATGTATCTTCTTAATGAAACCATGAATGAGTGATTAGGGCCTCTGGAATTGCTTGTGACTCACTAAAACAATGATCAGTAAAGACGCAATACCATATTTGAAGTTGATAGTGCGTAATAGAATAATGTGTCTCCGAATCCATGCAGAAATGTATCGACGTTCGACACTAGCATACTAATGGAATCCAAGTGCTGTGGTCTGTGAGTTCTGAGACCCACATTGACAATAAGGCCCGGTTAAATTTTACCTTTAACAGGCTTGGATTTATGATAATTGGATTTTCGGTAGACAGACCTCACGATCTTTGAACGAGACATTTGCGGAAAAATCATGTCATCCGTCATATCCATAGGACAGGAATCTTTGTTTTGCTTGGTATAAACTACTTTATATGATATATTTATTTTTCTTATTATCTTGGGATTTAGGGTACAACTCAAAATAATATTTTAATAATTGACCGAGCGAGCGAAGCGAGTGAGGTCTCTTTGACCGAGCGAGCGAAGCGAGTGAGGTCTCTAAATCGAGTTGGGGGCGCAAACACATTGTATGTATGTATGTATGTATGTATGTATGTATGTATATATGTATGTATGTATGTATGTATGTATGTATGTATGTATGTATGTATGTATGTATGTTTGTACCGCGATAGCAGCCGAACCGATGGTTTGATTTTGATGAAACTTGGTAGGCATGTAGGAAACATCAATAGAATTTTCAAGTTCGTTGGGCATCAAAATCGGTTCAGTAGTTTTTAAAATATGAATAAAAATGTCCGCGATTATGAAGCAAACGAAACCATAGCGCGTTCTAACTTTGGATACCGCCATCTAGGGGTTATTTAAGAAACTGAATTGCGAAAAATAATCGCGAGGTCTAAGTTCGCGGCGAACTACTAGTTATATACCTTTCCTTATTTCTTTGTTGCTTCTAATAAAATTTTTGATAATTACAATTACAAGATTTACTTAGTTACTAACTACTTTTTATATTTTAAGAAAAACATCTGGATTTGTTATTTTGAAATAAAATTCTAATATTTAGTTTTAGTTAGGTACACATGTCATTAAGATGAATGGATATCAGCTGTACCAAATCTATCTGGGTCAAAGTTTCTCAATGTGCATCAACTTCTAAATGAATGTTACTAAGCGCAAAACTCGAGAACGGGCGATTTGACTGATTTATTTTTGTTGTGTTTGGTGAAGTCTGAAATCAAGAAAAAAATGTAAAAAAATACGAGGTAAAAAAAAACAACAATTTTCTTTTACAATACAAACCACTCTGTCCCCGGCTGTCAAACATTTAACGTCGATCAAAACAAATCAAAGGCGCGTTAAGATTATCTTTGTCTGGGCAACGGGAACGGGGACGGTGCAAGAGGTTCGGAAACGTGAGAGGGAGCGGGATCAGCAGCGAGAATGGGAACGGGAGCGGGAGCGGGAACGGGAACGGTTGAAGGAGAGCGGAAACGGGAACGAGAATGAGAGCGGGAACGGGAGTGGGAATGGGGACGGGCGGAACAAAGTTTGCCGGGTCAGCATATTACATACATACATAACTATTCTTTTTATTATTTTTTTCATAGAAGCAGCCATTCAGTATGTATGACATACGACAACATATATGGATGATATAGGAGGTATGGGGTCAAAATAAAATACTTTCCTTTTTAAATTGAATACTGAAAATATTTATTTTAATTATTTACTTGGAAGCAATACGTCCGTCTTACAACATCCCGTGACGCAGTGTGAGGAGAGTCAAATAAACAGTCGATTGGATAGGTAGAACAAAGAAACATTGTTAGTCATATTAATTTTTGCACTATAGACTCCAACACGCCCCCTCAAAAATTAATCCCTAACTTCTAGTTAATCGTTGGTTTACAATCCAATACTTCTTTACTGAGTACCAACTTATAGATATGACGGAACATATATACTTCCAAGTAAGATCTGGGAGAAGAGTACAATTATGGTCCAACATTTGTTGCAATGGATCAGGGAAAACCCAGAAAAACCTGACCAGACCATTTCATTATATCTAAATGAAATTGTACTTAAAACTAAAACTTATTCTAAACCCAATTCTTTTCTTAATCTCATAAAAGTCACCGGCGGTAACGGCTTTGTCAACAAATCTGCCAACTGGTCACCTGTGGAAATATAGTTTAATTTTACTACATTTTTCTCAACCTGTTCTCACGAAAAATGATATTTAATATCAATGTGTTTGGACCTTTTGTGACTTGTTGGATTTGTCGCTATGCTTATACAACCGTTATTGTCCTCATATAAAATAATGGGCTTATTTAACCTTAAGTTTATACTTTCAGCCAGAGACTTAAGCCATAATGCTTCCTTAACAGCTTCATATAAAGCCATATACTCGGACTCAGTAGATGAGGCCGCTACTGATGTTTGTCTCTTTGTACACCATGTTATAGTACACTGGTCAAATAATTTAAACACATAGCCAGTAGTGCTTTTCCTATCATTACAATCATGGCCACCCCAATCAGAGTCGACATATCCACATAGAATATTATCATAATTCTTTCTTGTATATGTTAACTTTAAATCAATCGTGCCTTTAATATACCTTAAAACTCGCTTTAAACATGACCATAGTTCTTTGTTGTTCTTATTCGTGTACCTACTTAGAATATTGACGCTGGTACTAAGGTCCGGACGCGTACAAAGCATAATGTACATTAAACAACCGATCAGTTGTCGGCACGGTGCGTCACATGCCTTATCAGAGTTTAGGGCTTCATAGTTTAATTTTTGTTCGGTCGGTGTGCTAGTAGGGTTGCACTCACTCATGTTAAATTTATTCAAAACTGATTTGATGTAAGCACTTTGGTCTAAAGTCATTGTATCGTGGTATCTTTCTACTTTAATACCTAAGAATAATTTAATGTCGTGTAAGTCGGTCATTTCAAATTTGGTCATTAAATAATTTTTAAAATTATTCATTATTTGTAAATCAGAACACGATATAATCAAGTCATCTACGTACAATATAACATAAATGTTTTTAGTGATATCTCCTTTATCTTTTATATATATACACCTATCAACTGGAGAGTTTTTAAAACCTATTTCCTTGAGAGACTGTTCAAATGTTTCGTACCAACATCTTGCAGCTTGTTTCAAACCGTATAGAGCTTTGTTTAATTTGCATACGTAATTATCTTTAATATCGTTACTGTTAACCCCTTCAGGAATTTTCATATATATTTCTTCCTTTAGTGTACCATTTAAAAATGCTGTTTTCACATCCATGTGATGAGTTAATAAATTGTATTGATTTGCAAAGCTAATTAAGAATCGAAAGCTTGCTATCCTAGCAACTGGTGCAAATGTTTCATTGTAATCAGTAAGATATTCTTGACTAAAACCTCTAGCCACTAGACGTGCCTTATATCTTGAAGGTTTACCGAAACCATCATTTTTGATCGTAAATATCCATTTACAGTCAACGATATTTTTATCACTTGGTTTTGGAACTAAAGTCCAAGTATTATTCCTTTCGAGTGAATTGAGTTCATCCCTGACTGCCTTTTCCCATTGATCTCTGTCATTTAAAGTTTTAATTTCCTCTAATGATTTGGGTACGTCATTTGTAATTGATAAAGCGTTATAAATTTCATATTCATTTTCTGTGTATGATTTAGGTGGAAGAGTTTTGAGTCTTTCACTCCTACGTAAATGCGATTCATCAGATTTATCCTGATTTTCGTTCAACAAATTACTCTCAGATTCAATTTCTGGTTCACTCGGTATTTCATGACTGCCAATTCTGCGAATTTTACTTGTACTGCATTCTTCATCAGATTTAAAGCCATCTGATTTAGGATTTGTACTATGAGACTTTGAAGACACTGATTTAATTACTAAGTCACTATCAGTTTTGTCTTGGGAATATTTGTTGTTACTCCCTTCAGGTCTTGGTGTAGGCCTGGATTCAATAAAATTAGTCTCATCAACTACAACATCCCTTACAGTTTCAAACTTTTCGCATTCTGTGTTCCACACTTTATAACCGTTGGGTTCATAACCTACCAATATTCCTTTCCATGACCTGTTGTCAAATTTATTTTTACTGGTTTTGTTATGAACATACACAGTTGAACCAAAAACTCTGAGATTTTTAATGCTTGGTTTCCTATCATGCCACATCTCGTATGGTGTTTTAGATTGACTCAAAGCTCTTGTAGGCGTAATATTTATTAAATTAACTGCAGTTAGAACTGCATTTCCCCAGAAATATTTTTCTACTTTACTGCCATTTAACATAGCACGAGCTTTTTCTGTTATCGTGCGAACCATTCGTTCCGCAACACCATTTAACTGTGGGGTTCTAGGAACTGTTAAGTGATAGCTTATTCCTTTTTGTTTACAATAGTTTTTCATCTCGGTAGACAAATATTCGCCACCGTTATCAGTATAAAGATTTACTATTTTTAAATTGAATTTTGCTTCACTTTTAGCTACATAATCTTTGAATGCTGAGAACACTTCTGATTTGTAAGTTAACAGATACACCACACAATAATGTGTGAAATCATCAACAAATAACACAAAATAGTTTCTATTTTCAACTGTTGGAGGTGTTATTGGGCCACAAACATCTGAATGCACTATAAAGAGAGGGCGTTTTATGTAACTTTTGTCTTTTACTTTATTAAAGGGTAGGCGAGTCTGCTTCCCATTTATACATGCCTCACATAATTTTTCGTTAGGAAAAACCGTTTGTATTTCATTTAAGTCATCAATCATTTTATTACTTTTCAGCTCTAAGAATTTAGTTTTACTTATATGGCCTAAACGTTGATGCCATAATTCATATTTTTGTGTATTAACATGGCATGCTTGGGAAAAAGACTCACTGTTTATTGCTGGAATTTTAAACTCCAAAGCAATCAAATTATTCAAAGACTTACCTTTCATGATGATTTTACCATTCTTTGTAACATGTGTGCCTTTTTCATCAAATATTACTGTAAATCCTGCTTGCTGCATTTTTGACACAGATAGTAGATTGTGTGGTACCTCACAACAGAATAATACATTAGATAGCACTCCTTGAACTCCTGTATTACTAATAAGGTTTATGTTACCTCTTTTAGTTGCTGAAATAAATTGATTATTTTTAGCAATAGAAATTTTTACGGGAGGATTGCAATACTCAAAAGAAGTGAATATATCATCTCTATTGATAATATGGTCAGACGCTCCTGAGTCCAACAAAAATTGAATTGTACAGTTATCTTCTTCAAAATGGTATGCGCCAGTCATAAATGCAAATCCTGAAAAAGAAGAATGAGAAGTCGATGTCTCTTGCAGGGCAATGTTTTGGACGTGTCTAGTCCTTTCTGGAGCATTACTTTGAATATTCATTCTTTTAAAATAAAAACAATCCTGTTTCTTATGTCCCTTTCGACCACAATGATGACATTTTATGAATTTTGTTTTAAATGTTCTCTTAAATGTTTTCTTATTCGATAAATTTTGTTTTGAGTAATCGTTTTTATCAACGTGAAGTATTTTAAGACTTGTGTCACTACTTTCATTTTTCAGTTTTACTTCGTGATCTAGAAGTCTAGTTTTCACAAATGCGAGAGTGATATTATCTTCTGATAGTGTTTCGATTGCAGTGATGACACCATCGTAAGTATTTGGGAGAGTGAGTAGCAAATGAGCCACTTTATCTGTTTCCTCTAATTTGCCTCCAGCAGCAGATAATTCCGTCAACAAATCGTCAAATGTTGTGAAATGTTTTATCAATGGTACATCTCCTTTTAATTTTAATCCCAATAATTGTTTTCTTAAAGCCAATTGAGTTGCTACACTTTTTCTTTCATATATAGAGTCAAAACGTTTGAAAATAGCTTGAGCAGTACTATTTTCATCAACAAAACTAAGATACGAATCCGTCAAATACTCGACTACAATACTTTTGGCAGCCCTATTATTCTTTTCCCACTCAGCGGATCGCGTTCCTGGAATTTCGTCGTCGATAACACTGAGCAAGTTTAATTCAGTAAGTAATGTACGAATCCTGAATTTCCACACACTGTACTTTTCTCCGTCAAAGGGCTTAATGTTTCTTTTCACCTTTTCCATTGTCACAACTTTTGTTTATCACTTCAAACTATGCACTTAACTTTCACTATGCACTACTAAATGTTCTTATTTACGCTGGGCCCATAACCTATAGGAGGTATGGGGTCAAAATAAAATACTTTCCTTTTTAAATTGAATACTGAAAATATTTATTTTAATTATTTACTTGGAAGCAATACGTCCGTCTTACAACATCCCGTGACGCAGTGTGAGGAGAGTCAAATAAACAGTCGATTGGATAGGTAGAACAAAGAAACATTGTTAGTCATATTAATTTTTGCACTATAGACTCCAACAGATGACAAGTTTGAGAACCCTGTCCTGTGAGGTACTAGGAAAATGGTATGTTCCTTCGAAACGTCGGACGGAACAAGGTGGGATGGCTGCGCGGGCGCAGGTATGCGTATTCTCGGAACAAGCCGCTCGTTTTTGCTCCTTTTTCGATTCGAGTTTACCGAGAATCGAATGGCCCGGTGGCGGGCCTACTCGGAACTCGTAATTAATCCTTGGAAGCCTCCGACCCGAGGGTAGTTATGAGAAATCGCCGCATTATGACTCCATTTTTTATTTATTTATTTCTTTTTTGCATTGTCTCCTTTCGAAAATTGTATGCGCGTTATTGTTCGTGGAAAGACTTACAATGGAGGTTTAACATGCATGTCGATCGAATTGTGTTGCTCCCTCTGACCTCAGTTGTTGGGAAGTAGGTACTTACTTATACTTATGAACAAACTTCCAAGAAATACTTCCTTTTAATAGCCGTTTGCAGACAACGCTCATTTTGCAGCATAAAAAGTTGAATCAACTTTAGCATTTGTTGCCGCTTGTGGTCCACATTCACATATATTCACGAAGAAGCTAGAAGTGCGGTCACGAATTCACGATTAAACATTCAGTGCTATAAGTAAATGCATATACTTGTTTTTAGATTCTTCTTTTTAATGGCTTTGTCTGTGTGCACATTCTAGAATAAAGTAAATTTTAAAAACCCATAACATGTCAAGCAAATAAAGATTAATAAAGTGTAAAAATAATCCGTTTGATTTGCGTTTTATATAAAACGCAAACTAACTTTGTAACTAGGTTTTAAACCATTATCCGACCAAATCAAGTTGATATTTTCAGATAACCTATCTATCAGCATACACAAGCAAAGAAAAACTGTGAAAAAAACCTTTTTTATCTGTCTAACTTCATAATTTTTTACTTCATGTTTTACAGTCCTTACTTATACAAAAAGTAAATAAATTAATAAGTGAGTACTTGATTCTGTACCATAGTTAGCCATCCCATAATCGAGGTTTATCACTAACACAATAATGACAGAGAAAAAAATATTTACACCTACCTGTCTTCAAACTTAAAAATTTCATCAATACAAAAAATACAAGTCCCTTATTCCAGTGATCCCTCTGCGTAATTAATTACGTATCTTGTTGGGCTAGGCAAGGGCTGGCAGGAAAATGGAGCAAAAGATTTGCGCGCATGGCTTTCTCAGAAAATCGGCTAGTTTAAATTTCA